>OY728158.1:1502976412-1505376412 GCA_963277665.1 Viscum album
AACTTAAATGAAAGGCATGCTTTAAATGATAAATTGAAAATAAATACTAAGAATGAGAGAAAAGATTCTCCCCCAATCAATCAAGAGATTTCTCCCCCTTTGTGATTATCAAAATAGCGTGGGTTATAAAACTTGATTGAGGGAAAATTGAAAATCAAGATCAATTGGAATTTTTGAAAATTGAATTGAAAAATTTGAATAACAGTTTGAATTGAAAGTTTTGAATCAAAAACCAATTGAAATTTTGGAAATAAAAATTTGATACCAAGAGTTGAAAAATTTGAAATGAGAATTTAATAGAAAATTTTGAATTGAAAAAATTTGATACCAAGAGTTGAAATCGAAAGTTTGAATCGAAAATTTTGAAATTGAAATCAAAAGGACTTAAACGATCCTAACTCCCCCTAAATAAAAACAAAAAGTCACCGGGGAGAGGGATTTTGAAAAGAGACAATTTTAGGCCCGGAGAGACTCGCTAGAAGGGATTTTTCAATCCATACTTGTCTCATGGCGGGTCTTCTCCTATAAAATTCGTCCGAATAAAAAATAGATTTGGGTTGACCGTAGCGGGCATTTTTGCAATTACATTCATATATCATGTGCCCGGGTTTTTTACAATAGTTACAAAATTTATAACAAGAGCTCCCCCTTACAAAAACAGTGGGAGCATGGGAGGAGGAAGCTTGGTTGGTATATCCTAGCCCTTGGGTGGTTCTTGAAATTCGTTGGGAACCAAGCAATTTTGAAAGATTTTGTTCCCCTTGGGTGAACTTAGCTAGGGTCTCCCTTAGGTCTTTGATGGTTGATTCCATGGAATCAACATTTGGGAAATTTTGGATTTTGAGGGACATCTCCTCCTTCTCTTTGAGAAGTTGTTCTTTTTCGGAGGAGAGTTTTTTGAAAGACTTTTTTAAAGCAACAAATTTTGAAGAAAGCTCATGAAAACCATTTTCTAATTGATCTCTAGCGTGTGAGAGTTCTTCATATGATAAATGATTAAAAGAATTTGAAGAACTAGAGGAAGAGGAAGAAGAGTCGGAAGATGATACCTCATGTTTTGCCATTAGGAATTTTTTACCTTGGTCGCTCGAGGAGAAGGAGGAGAAGGAGGAGCTATCACTCCAAGATGCCTTTGAATCCTTCTTCTTTCCCTTCTTCTTGGCCCTTTTCTTGTGAAGTGGGCAAGCGGGTACGGATTCTGCATCGGGTTCTAGCTTTTGAATGGGTTCTTGCTTTTGAGCCATGCTAGTACCTTCATGGGTTAGCTCTAAATATTTCCAAATATCATGTGAAGTAGAGCAAGAAGAAATATGATCAAAAACATTACGATCTAACCCAAAATGTAGAGCATTAATGGCTTTGCCATCAAGCTCGAAATTTGCAATGTCTACGGGGGTCCATTTAGACTCATCGGGAGAGGAGAGGGAAAATCCTTGCATAACAATTTTAAAAATTGGATAACCAAAACTTTTTAAAAAAGTTGACATGTGGGTTTTCCAAAAACTATAATCGGCTCCATCAAAGAATGGAGCACGATCCAAAGAAAAGCCTTCGGGGGCATAAGAGGTTGAAGCGGTAGAAGCCATCAAAAAAGGATCTTTAATTTGAAACCGGTTAGGGAATTATTCAAATTATCCCTCTGATACCAATTTTTGGGTCGGAACAAAACGGGAAGGATGGCAAGAGGGGGGGTGAATTGCCTTTTAAAAAAAATAAACAAATTAAAATCAAAGTTGAAATGCAGCGGAAAGTAAAGAGGCAAGACACAATAAATTGATAACGGAGTTCGGCCAAAAACCCGGCCTACGTCTCCGCTCCCAACTCAACTGTTGAGAGATTCCTACCGCTTGCTTTTCAATGGTTTTAGCAAGAAACCCACTAGGCTTTGAGGTAGCACTAGGACCTATTACAGCTTGCTTTTGAAATGGTTTAGCAAGAACCCACTTGCTTTTAATGGTTTAGCAAGAACCCACTAGCCTTCTTACAGGTGAAAGCTAGCTCACCTATGTCTCAAGCTTTTTAGAGGAAAAGCTTGTGAACCTCTTCACACCTTAGTGGTGATGTGAAACCCAAAAGAAATGGGGATGAGAAAGGTTTGGGGTTTGTAGGCACAAACCCAAATTTAAAGCTCAAAATAAATAAAACAAAAAAAAACCGTATGTTGAGAAGCCTTGGGCGCCTTTGATTGATTGGAGATGTTGAAGGCCGCTTCCAAGCTTCTTTGGAGGAGCTCCTTGGATGTGGAAGTTGTTGGAGCAAGGTGGGTTCCTTTGAAGGAAGTCCGCCGGAGGTACGCCAAAGATGGAAAATGTGTACGGTGGCTTTGTATATGATCCGGTAGGTGTCCGGGGCTTCCTTGGCCTTTATTTATAGGCATGGAACCCATTGGGGGCCTTCGGAGCCGTTGGAGAAGTCCTCGGAGCCGTTGGAGGCCAAAAGAGGGTTGACTGGTCAAAGCCAACGGCTAGTTTGACTGGGCTACCGGCTGGCCGGTACAGGTCCACCGGCTGGCCGGTGCCTTGGAAGTTGAGAAGGAGTTTGGTCCAGGCAGCACCGGATGACCGGTGCCAGAGCCACCGGCTGGCCGGTGGGCAGACAGTAGCTCACACTATTCATCTGGGTGCCACCGGCTGGCCGGTGACAGAGCCACCGGCTGACCGGTGGAACCTGGCAGTGGGCAATGCCTCTGCCAGGTCCACCGGCCGGCCGGTGCTATCACACCGGTTGGCCGGTGGACTGAATTTCAGTCCACTTCGTCCATTCTTGGGCCAATCCTTTGGCAATCTTTTGCCTATCATTCACAACACTTAAAAACAAGGTTAAACACATATGAATGTGATTGTGATCATGAAAATCAAAGAGTGTGGGGTACAACAATATGAACATTTCATTCTTATTTAGGATTCTATTTTTTTAGACCATATTTTTTTGTTATATTTCCATTAAATTACAATGTTACAAATAGTTATACTCACTATTGTACCTTATTATGATCCCAGGTGTACTTATAATTTATTTGAAGGCCTTCAGAAGTCATTAGGTACTAAATTCAATTTAATTGTAACTTTTCAACATGAATGTGAAGGATAGTCAGTCGGAACATTTCAATCATTGGAATAAAATTTTAAATTTTCTTAACTTGTTATCAATTATTTTGGAATAATCATATTTAATTAGTATAATTTTAATATAATAATAGTTTTCATTTTAGTATACATATGTCACCTTTTGAGACCTTATATGAAAAGTAGTATCAGATTATAGCTTGTTGCGATGAGGTCGGTGAAATGATGAATATGGGACTAGAGTTCAAAGAAGATATGTCTAAAAAGGGAAAGATGATACACCATCATGTTAGGGAAGCTATGTGTAGACAAAAGAGTTATGTAGATAACCAGAGGAAATATATTTTATTTGAGGTATGAGATTATGTATTTTCTAAAGTATAACAATCATAAAGTGTTATGAATTTATGGTAAAAAAGAATGTTATATCTATGGGGAATTAGACCATATGAACTTATCAATATATTTATATTTTTTGTTATTATAAGTAAAATATCCTATGAGTTTATTCCAGGTATATGATTTCTTTAGAGATCCATATTATGGAAAAACATTTATGATTCATATCATCTTTTGAGCCCTATAGTAGAAGAGTTGAAATAAAATCAATCATATAAGGAACAACCAGTCAATCTTCTAGATCAAAGAGATAAAGTGTTGCAGAATAAGGTGATTCATTAAGTTATGATTATATAGAAAAACTGTATCAGTGAAGAAGGAACTTGGTAAATAGAAAATTTTATAAACCAAAAATATCCCTAGTAAATTAATTAGTGAACAAAATTTGTAGGTTTCAATTTCTAAATTATGGAATAATTTGACATCACAGGATATAATAAATCATATAAATTCTATATTATTATTGATGAAAAATATTTCATATAGTTATGTTCATTATAGTAATACTAAGTAATTTTTCAATCAAAAATAAATAATTGTATTCATACTAAATTCCTTTTCATATATTATATGGTTATATTGAGAAGATTTATTTATAAATTTCATAATTTTAATTTGAAAAAAAAATTAAGGTTATTTTTTAAATAATAAATTGAATGATGAGTCTGAATTATTTATTAATTTTTATCAAAAATAATTTATATTTATGTGATAAGTAAAAGATACAGATTCTTGAAAAATATATGTTTTTTCATTAAATAATTAAGTTTAAAATTCCCTTTTTGTTTGAAATTGTTTTTAAAGTAACTTAATATTTTATTATGTGAACATAATCTAATTATTTATATTATAATCAACATGATACTTTATTTATGCATAAGATCATTTTTTACCATAAAAATAAATTTTCATTATGCTTCACAAATCGATACAGAAATTATTTGAACTACTTATAGAAATTGAATCATGAAATTTTTATTCCAAATTTGGAAAAATAATTTTTGAATATCATAAATATGTCCCTTTTATTTTTTTTCAAAATGAATTGTAGTTATAGTAAATAATTGTCACCTAGGTAAGAATATAATGGATATAAAATGGTAAAAAAATATGAGTTAAGACCTAAGAACACCATAATACTTGTATTTATTTTATTATATATATATTTTTACGATAACCATTACTATTTATAAAAAATTCAGTTTCGAGGAAGTATTCTCTGATAATGACATTAGTATGATTTTAGATAAAGAATGTAGATAAAATTTCCTTGTATATTAATATATATATTGTTTTTCATAATGATTAAAAAATTTATTACATATTATTATAATTTTTTTCTTGAAATATTAATAGGATTATTATATCAGGTTAATTATTTTTTATTTTTTTCTGAGGGAATGATAACCATAAGTGTAATTATGTAATTAGAGTTACCCAAAGTCGATGCATTATTACATATCATTGGCATGAGCACAAGAGATCATGTCCTGAAATACCTATTAGTTTAGTAGCTTTGTAAGTACTCGATACATAGGTAAGTTTTATATTATATCAGGAAATAAATAAAACAACCTTGTGTCCCCTTTGAACACACTCATATCCATTAGCCTATTCCTGAATGTTAATAATGATATACTTCTTCACATCCTGGGAAAAATAAAACATAGAAAGAGGTGATCTCAGATGCTCAGTAAGGATAACAATACAGTGGAGACTTTCATAAATAAACATAAACATTTAAGGCGGTGTATAAGACTAAAATACAATCCTTTTAAACATAAATTTTAGCATAATATGAAAATATAAATCAAATATTCCATTTACTTATTCAAATGGATATTATAGTAGTCGAATAATCACATGTAATATCAATATAAAACTTCATAATGATGGAATGCATAATTCCAGACATCATAACTACATATTCAAGGCCTCGTGCCAAGACTACAAATAAGATTTTGTCAAGTCCATGCGCCAAGACACTAGTTTGTCTCATGAGACATACCGATGCATCAAGGAGCTATAGATGACTCCACCTACACTTACTAAGTCCAATACAATCCTCATATGAATAAGGTGATACAAAACATAAACATTCGTATTAAAACTAGCACATGAAATCTTAATACTTTAACCATAAATCATGAATGGTATAAAAATAGCACATACATAGTAAATCATAACTCATTCAATAAAATATGGATGATTTTATTATAATAAATCAACCTCAATAAAGAATAAAATAAAATTAAGGATATTTACATAGATGAAAATAATCAGTAAAACTATTTGAGAGAAATATCCCTTTTTTCTTGAAAACATTTAAAAGTCGCACTATTTATCAAAGAAGTTGTTTAAAAGAGATTTTTGAATAAAGGTTCCCCATACTACTTTGAAACTTTTGAAATAAATTATAATTTCACAACATTCATTTTCATATAAATAAATCCTTAAAACTATTTTTAAAACATGGACATTATTGAGAATGATTTTGTTGAATAAATCGTTAAAATATTTAAAATGATATTTTAGTTAGAGTTCATAACAAAATGAGAGATGCTTGAATAAAAATAATTTAGGTAATAAAAACATTATAATATCATTAGAATAAAGGGATTCATGATATACTATGTCAATGTACAGTATATACAACATATAAATGTGAATTGGCGTATAAAACAAAGAAGTCTCAATGGAATAAAAATTTAGACGAAATCCATTATAAAGACCGTATACTTAGGTTAAGGATAAATCTATTACATAATTATGTGTGAAAAATATAAATTCACTAAATATGATTGGATATTTAATTTAAATCAATTAGAGTACATTCACACATATTCATGTAACAACAACCCCAATGACTTTGTTGTTTAACTCTATGAATGGAAATTGAGTTAATATTAGTCTTATCATGTTTATATTGGTGAAATGAGAATATATAAATGGAGTTATTATGTACATAAAAAGAATATCCACACAAAGGTTAGTTTAAATTACTACATTAATAAATAAATAGTGATTTTACACATAATCTTGGAGTAAAATAATCAATGAAGTTTGTGTGAAACCCAATGAGTGGAAATCCAAATTAGAAACTTCCTTACCGATTTAGTAACTTATGAAACATACATCCCATGAAAGAAGTATCATACAATGAAGTTGTAAATACCAATAAATTAAATTATATTACACAAAGAATACAATCATGGGTAGTACATACACCACACAAAAGGGAATAATGGAAAATATACCATGACTCTCACAGAAATAAAAAGTGAGATGAAAACCAATTACCTTGTACTTTTCCTTAGTTGAGGGTATGGTAACCTACTGTATAATGGTGAAATAATATTACTAAATTATACAATAACCATATACATAATATGATATCATATATGATTTCTTAATATTTCTTTGTAAATAATATTTTAGTAGTATCATTTTTTGGGTATTAACTGATTCATTTTTCTATATATGTTTTGTTGGGTAAGTCTGGTTTGTTATGGATAGGATGTATTTTATTTGTATCCAGAAATATTTTATGTTCCTAAAAATTATTTTTTAATCATAAAATGATATTTATTATTAAATGGGTATGATGGGGAATGAATCTCGTTGTGTTCGTGGAGACGGGAATATGTACGTACGTACGAGCGACAATACAATTCTGTTGATAGTGAAATTATATATAATTGGATGTTATATAATATAAAAAGAATCATTAAAATGTTATATTTATTATTTACAACAATTATATTCTTTAATATAGTCATACAAATAATTAATTTTTGAATAATAAACTACATCACGATGGGGAGAGGGTTAGCCGTACGTACACACGTATAGTGAGTCTAACATTCATAGGATGGATAGAACAATGAATATGGTTTTAACATGTTTATAATAACATAATAGTATGTATAAGGTACTGTATTTATTATTTTGGTATGGAAACAACAAAAAAAGAGGAAGTGGAACAAGAAAAGAACATTGAAATATGTGATGAAATAATTATCTCTTCTTCAGGTGGTTCCTTTTGATTTGACCAAAAGGGATCCATCGGTTGGATTTCTGAACAAACTAAGGCCTCTAGTTATAATTTAGGGTAGTTTTGAGGACATGGGAGTAGGGGTTGGCTGATCCAAATGGATTTGGAGGTGTGATTTTGAGAGAAGGGGAAGTATCCTTTTATAAGAGAGGTGAGGGTCACTTTATGAAAACCTTGAAATATTATTTTATTATACAAACATATTATGTTTATAATGGCTCAAAAAGGATTTATTTTGAGGCTAAGGTGGGGATGGGTCGAAACCCTCTTATACAAGTGGGTTTAGACAGGTTTAGGTCACCATATTAACCTTATCTTTACGATTAAACTATTGGTTAAATAGTTTAACATTTACCATGTCTCCATGTATTTTTATATTATATGGATAATAACCCTTCTATAAAATGTTAAGAGAACCCCAATTGGTTAATTAATGACATACCTATTATTATATAAGTATTTTGTCCAAACCATAGATTATATGACTATTATATCATTTAATAATATAGTATTCATTTTAAAATCTCATTTATGTCAATTTTGACATTATTTAGTAATTGGTTTTTGTTATAGTCATACAAATCTGATTTCTTTGAAAAAAATTCCTTTAATCAAACCTAACATGTAATATTAACCAATAAAAATTTTTCAATGCATAAAAAGTCTCAATTTACATTTATTTTAATATTTATAATATAAATTATTTTAATCATTCATGAATAAGGTTATTACTTCATCATCATTGTGTCATAAGTAAATTTAATTATTAAATTTCCAAAAATTATAAATAAATTACCATGATGTATGAAATATTATTATCCTTCTATTGAATATTTATAGTCGAAATTATCTTATGTATAACCCTATATTAAAAATGTTGAGTTATTAAAAATTGGATTTAACACGTTTAATTCTACATTACATAAAAATAATAATAAATGTCCTTATTTAAACCAACTATTCCAAAAGGATCATATTTTATTCCTAATGTTTATTTTGGAAGAAATAATATTATCCAATAGAATTATGACATGTGTTAGGGTAATTATAATATCATTTTTTCATTTAATTACCCTATCTACTTTTAATTGCGGTAAATAAAATTCAGTAGTTACTATTCACTATATATTATTTTCATCTTATTGAAACACATTTTACATTATGATGTCAATCGTGTCTCTTGGATTTTTGAAATTAAATTCACAGAAGAGATAAAATTATGTTTTATGTAAATTTGCTAATGTGCCTAGAAGGTGGGTAAAAGACGTTAAAAAATTCAATAAAATTTTATACATCTAATTTTATTATAAAATGACTCCAATGAATTACATTGAACTAATATAGTTATTATGTATCTATTTTTTCATAAAATAAAATAAAATAAATAAATTTTTATTTAAATAAAAAGTCGGTTTTTAAACAATAACGTAGTGTTTTCACTATTCATCAAAAATTGAATGTTTTCAAAAAAATAACAACAATTCAACCTAAGATAATTTTGATATTCCAAATCCAAAAATGATATTTACTATACCAAAATAAAATCATTTAAGTAGAATTAATTAATTTAAAATTAATTCCCCTTATCAAAACTAGAAAGCGAGTTTTTAAGGAGTAAAAATTATCAAGAGATTGATATGTGTTTATGTCTGGTTTAAAAGTGAAATTACCTCCAATGAACAAAATAGTATTAAATTATAGAAATATAATACAATTAAACTTCAAAACCAATCAAATGTATAATTTAACACTACAAATTATTGTGATTAGAAAATTAGTTTCAATTAAAAATTAGTATCTTTAACAATTCAGTAAAATATGAAAGCTTTTAGAGAAACCCAGAAAATTTATCCAAAATAAACATTTATGTACCAATTCTAAAGAGGAATTGAATTTCATAAAATTTAATATATAAAAGTTTCAAATATTGGATTTAAAAAGGGTTCTCGATTAAAAGGCGGAAAAATTGCATTTTTTTAAAAAATACTTCTTTTATCTGAAAAGTTGAATTTGTCCTTATATTATGTACAAGAAACACAATAGATGAATGTTAAAATTATATGAGATATATATAAAATTCAAAATATGGTAATTATTATTCATAACATCTTTCTAAACAACTTTTTTTATAGGTCGTGGTGCGCTTGAACATGGTGTTGCGTACATTGCACGATATTGTATTATTCAAAGAGAAGCGTACTATGGAAGCTTGGGATGTTACATTTATTCCTAATTCAATAAGTTGTGTACTTGCAATTTTAAATTGTTCTTCAGAAATGAAAGGATAAAAAAATAGAAAATACACTTGTGGAAAACCCACATCGGAAATAGGGTTAATAAAATTTAGTCTCAATAAGAGGGAAAGGGAAATGAATAAGTGACCACGAAATTAGGATTTATAATAGGAGAACATTGGTGGAAATTAAAATTGTAGGAAAAGTGTCAATATTTATAAGGAGTGATTGAGGTCATAAATCATAAACAAGTGAATGTAAAATTAGATGCCTCCAATCCATAAATCTATGATGAATAACGTAAGGTATTAGGATAATACATTTTTGGGTTTAAAATCCTTTCCCTAAGGTTTAAGAAATAATTTCATCATAGATTAAGAAAATGAAAAAATTACGTGATAAGTAGAGTTCCATTATTTAACTAATTTCCACCACAAACTCATCATTCACTCTAAAATATGAGTATTCTAGATGACTTGGTCACACCTGAAGAGCTAGAATCAACTTATAGAGAATCACATAATCCAAAAAGGATAAAGAATATATTTTCCTTATCTTTAGAGATTAACCAAACCAAAATGGTTAGTACATGATCTGATAATCCCCAAAAGGGTAATCTTTTAGAGAAATAAATACTAATCTTACTTTTTAAAATTAAACCAACATTACCCAAATTTCAATAAATACCATTCAATAATAAATTGTACTTAAAATCTTCCAATATAATCCAATCTATTATTGAAACCCAAAACTCAAAATAATTTGATTATGTAGACTTCCATGTTAAATTTTATCTCCAAATAACATCGACTACTCTTAAAGTCACTTATATAATAGTAATTAACCTAATCAAATATTCTCTATGATAGGTTATTCATTTCCATAAATAACCCGAATCACTATAAATATACAACAAAAACATAGATAAAAATACACAATTACTCCTCAAATGAAATCCTATAGTATTTTATTTTCCTTAGGCATATAGTGTTCCCAATAGAGCAAATGTCTACCAAAAAAACATTTTTCACCTAATCCCAAAATCATTTTCCTATAATAATAATATATATTTGATAAAACATAAGCTCCCCAATATACTTATTATTGATCACTAAAATAATTTAACTAAATAAAATTAGTCACACTAACAATGGACTTCACGTAGTCTAGCAGTATGCGATAAATCTCAGTCGCACATTGGTTGTGGGTTCGATTCCTACAGCTTTTTCTGATGTGACGGGTTGTCACACGATCTGTGTGTTGTCATTTTTGAAAAACTATATTTTATAATATTATCAAAATGAAAAAAAATTCCTCAAAATAACCACAACATAATTTAACAATAAATGTTGCCTCATACATCGCATTTTTATCCCAAAAATTAATTACATGTAATTTCCTCAAATTCAAGGATCATATAAACCCAAATGGTTATTTATACCTATATCCACTAAAGGGAAGATAATTCTTCCAAAGTAATCCCATCAAAAAAGAGCACTAATAATTTTTAAAATTTCCCCATCTATTTATTTCCACATAGGTTCTTCCTTGACCAATAGGTTATCCTATATAATAAGTCAATGACTTGTGTAGTGGCTAGGTCCCTTACATTTATGGAAAATGACTGTAAATGGATTATTGGGATCAATGTTTTTCTTCTATAGTAAACTTTATTTTTTCTCGGTAATTCTTTACATTATGTTTTTATTTCCCACACATAATGCATTTCTTTATTCCATTGATACACATTCCATGGTGTCTCCTTCCACGTTTTCTACATGATAGAAATCGAGCTTTCAATTCTTCAGTGTCTCCATAGCTATGGATCTTATCATTAACATCCTTTCTCTTCTATATTGAGTCCAGGAGTTGGTTAATATATATGTTGTTGATCATATTTTTGGAAAACTGATTCGACATGAACACGATATCTTTTATGTCTATCAACATTCCATTTCGTTGCTCATGTACACCACCAAGACCACCTTTTACATCATGTTCAATGTTACTATGAATTCCATGGAAACCATCCATTAACTAAAACCATAAAGCATAGTGTGTGTAATAATAGTCATAAAATCATTTAGAGAATATAATGGAACTTTATTTTCAATCTAAAACACCTTAGGATTAACAATGCTTATTTATTCTCATTTTTTATTTAAATCCTTCAAATAATTTTCAAAAGAAAATGTGAATTATCCTAAGAATATCCTCTAGGAGTTTCATTACCATGAGTAAAGCAAGGCCTGTTGTCATGCTCCAATTCTCGTTTAAGTCTAGCTCAAAGCGGTCTTTTCGTGTTTTACCCCTAGATACATCTGTGCTAGAGCTACCTCTACCTACTTGTATCCAGACAGAGATGTATTTCTTGGAAAACCCACATAATATTTACATTATCAAGAAAATATATTCTTCTATACTAATCTCCAAATTCTATCTTAGGGTAATGTTCTCTAAACTGAGTTTTGTTTTTCTAAATCTAGTTTCCAATGTTTGTACTAAACTTTCTCTAATACCAACTGTAATGCCCTGACCCTAGTTACCCAAAGTCAGTGCATTATTATATATCATTGGAATGATTACAAGAGATCATGTTCCAAAATACCTATTAGTTTATTACCCTTGGAAGTACTAGACACATGTGTAAATTTTATATTACATCATGAAATAAAGAAAACAACATTGTGTCCCATTTGAACACACTTAGATCCGTTAGCCTATTCCTGTAGGATAATCATGATATAATTATTCACATACTAAGAAAAATAAAACATAGAAATGGGTGAGTACAGATGCTTAGTAAGGATAACAATATAGCAGAAACATTCATAAATAAGCATAAACATTTAAGACAATGTATATGACTAAAACACGAGCCTTTTAAACATAAATTTTAGCATAATATGGAAAATATAAAAAAATAACCTTTAATTATTCACATGGATATTCTACTAGTCAAATAATCACATTTAATATCAATAGCTAATTTCATAATGACAGAATACATAATTTCGGACATCAATAACACATCATCAAGGCCTCGTGCCAAGACAAAAAATAAGATTTTGTCAAGGCCTTGTTCCAAAACACTAGTTAGTCTCATTAGAGCTACCAATTATTCAAGGAGATATATTAGGATCCACCTATCATGTACTAATTCCAATTCATTCTTCTTATGAATATTTTGATACATAATAATATCATTCATATTAAAACTAGCACATGAAATGTTAATACTTTAACCATAAACTTTGAATGGTATAAAAATAGCACATCCACAGTCAAACATAACTTATTGAATACAATATAGATGATTGTATTATAATAAATCAACCTCAATAATGAATAAAATAAAATTAAGGATGTTGAAATAGATTAAAATAACCTTTAAAATTATTTGAGATAAATATCCCATTTTTCTTGAAAACATTTAAAAGTCGCATTATTTATCAAAGAAGTTGTTTAAAAGAGATTTTTGAATCAAAGTGTCTCATACCAATATGAAACTTTTTAAAGGAATTTTAATTTCAAAAAATTCATGTCCATATAAATATATCCTTAAAACCATTTTTAAAACATGGATATTGATGAGAATGATTTAGAAGAATAAATCATTAAAACATTTAAAATGATATTTTAGTTAGAGTTCTTAACAAAATTAGAGATGCCTTAATAAAAATAATTGAGGGATTAAAAACATTATAATATAATGAGAATAAATGGATTCATGATATACTATTTCAATTTACAATTTATAAACCATATAAAAGTTAATTATCACATAACAACAAGGAAGTCTCAATGGAATGTAAATTGAGATGAAATCCCTTATAAAGACCGTATCCATAGGATAAGGATAAATCTATGACATAATTATGTGTGATAGTTTTAAATACAATAAATATGATTGGATATTAAGCATAAATTAATCATATGACATTCACACATATTTATGTAACAACAACACCAATGACTTGGTTGTTTAACTCAATGAATGGAAATTGAGTTAAGATTGCTCTTATCAAGTTCATATCGTTGACTTGAGAATTTAATAATGGATTTATTATGTTTATAAAAAGTATATCCACAAAAGTGGAGTTTAAATTACTACATAATTTAATAGATTTTGATTCCATACATAATCTTGGAGTAAAATAATCAATGAAGTTTGCGTGAAACACAATGAGTGGAAATAAAAATTAGAAATTTTCTTACCGATTTGGTAACGTGTGAAACATACAACCCATGAAAGAAGGATCATTCAATGATGTTGTAAATATAGATAAATTAAATTATATTACACAAATAATACATTCATGGGCAGTACATACACCACACAAAGTGAATACTTTCAAATATAGCAAGAATCTCGCGAGAATAAAAAGTGAGATGAAAACCCCTTTCCTTGTATTTTTCATTAGTTGAGGGAATGTTAACCTCCAATATAATGGTGAAATAATTGATATCAAATTATAAGAGAACCATATACATAAATATGATATCATATATGATCTTTTAATATTGCTTTGTTAATAATATTTCAGTAGTATCATTGTTTTGGGTGTTTACGAATTCGTTTTTCTTTATATGTTTTGTTACATAAGTATTGTTTTCTTATGTATAGGATGTATTTTATTTGAATATAGATAGATATTATGTTCTAAAACATTAATTTTTAATCATAAAATGACATTTATTCCTGAATGGTTGGGATGGGAAATAAATCTCATCGCGTTCGTGGAGACGGTATTCTGTACGTACGGACGAGCGACAATACCATTCTATTAATGGTGAAATAGTTTTTAATTGGATGATATATCATATATAAAGAATAATTAACATGTTATATTTATTATTTACATCAATTATACTCATTATTATACCCATCCAAATAATTAAGTGTTGAATAATAAACAACACAACGATGTGGAGATGGTAAGTCGTACGTACGCACGTATGGTGACTTTTTCATTCATAAGATAGATAGAATAATGAATATGGTTGTACAATATTTATAATAACATAATAGTATGTATAATAACTGGATTTATTATTTTTTTATGGAATAAAAAAAGAAAGAGGATGTGGAAGAAGAAAAGAACATTGAAAGAGTTGATGAAATAATTTCCTCTTCTTCAGATGCTTCCTTTCGATTTGATGAAAAGGGCTCTATAGGTTGGCATGATGA
This sequence comes from Viscum album, assembly GCA_963277665.1. Taxonomy (NCBI): domain Eukaryota; kingdom Viridiplantae; phylum Streptophyta; class Magnoliopsida; order Santalales; family Viscaceae; genus Viscum; species Viscum album. Next base: position 1,502,991,356 of record OY728158.1, read on the forward strand.
TCAAAGTAAGGCCTATATGTGTAATTGAGGGTAGTTTGGAGGATATTTGGGTAGGTTTTGGCCGATCCAAATGGATTTTTAGGTGTGATTTTGATAGAAGGGTAGGTACCCTTTTATAAGAGAGGGGAGGGTCACTTTAGGAAAGCCTTGAAATATTATTTTATTATACAATCATATTCAGTTTATAATGTATAAAACATGATTTATTCTTAGAATAAGGTGGGTATATGTATAAAAAATCTCAAACAATTGGTTTTAGACAAGGTTAGGTCACCATATTAACCTTATCTTTTAGATTTAACTCCTGGTTAAATAGTTTATCATTTAACATGTCTCCTTTTATTTTTATATTATATAGTTAATAAACATACTATAAAATGTCAAGAAAACCCAAAGAGGTTCATTAGTGACATATATATTATTATATAAGTCCTTTGGTTGAACCTTATATGTTTAGGACTATTATATCATATAATAATAGAGTATTGGTTTAAGATATCATTTATGTCAATTTTGACATTATTTTGTATTTGGTCTTTGTCAAAGTCATAAAAATCTAATTTCATAGAAAAAAATACATTGAATCAACCATAAAAAGTAATATTAATCAAAAAAATTGTGTAATACATAAAAAGTCTCAATTTACAATTATTTTAATATTTATAATATTAATTTTTTTAATCTTTCATTAGTAAGGTAATTACTGCATCATCATTGTTTCATAAATAAATTTATTATTCATTGTATAAATTTTTTAAATATAATATGATGACATAGAAAATATTTTTATCTTTCAAATGAATATTTATATTCTAAATTATCATATTTTTAACCATATATTAAAAAAACTTTTGTTATTAAAATGTGAATTTAACACTTTTAACTCTTCATTAAATAAAATAATAATAAATATCCTAATATAAACCAAGGGGACAAAATAGATCATATTTTATTCCTAATGTAGATTTTGGTCGAAATAAACTTATCCAATAGAATTATGACAAGTGTTAGGGTAATTATAATATTATTTTTACCTTTAATTACCATGTTTACTTTTAACCGTGTCAAATAAAATTCCAAAGTTCCAATTCACAAAATATTATTTTCATATAATTGAACCAAATATTAATTACTAATTTCAACCATGTCTCTCAAATTTTTTATATTCTAATCACAGAAGCGGTAAAATTAAGCTTTATAAAAATTTGCTAACGTGCCTAGAATGTGGGTAAAAGATGTTAAAAATTCAAAAAAACATTATACATCTAATTTTATCATAAAATGACTCCAATTAATTACATTGATCTAATATAGTTATTATGTATCTATTTTGACTTAAATTAAATTTAAATAAAATAAATAATTATTTGAATAAAATTCAGTTTATAAACAAAAACCCAATGTTTTCACTAATCATCAAAAATTGAATGTTTTAAGAAAAATACCAAAATTAACCCTAAGATAATTTTGATTTTACGAATCCAAAAATGATTCCTATTTTAGAAAACTACAAAAATATAAGTTTCATTAATTAATTAAAAATTAATTCCCAGTATCAAAACAAGAAAGCGGGTTTTTGAAAAGTTAAAACTATCAAAAGATTGATATGTGTATATGTCTGGTTTAAATGTGAAATTACTTACAATTAACAACATTGGATTAAATGATAAAAATATAATCTAATAATACTTAAACCCCAATCAAATTTATAATTCAACACTATAAATTTTTTTGATTTAAAAAGTTGTTTTCCATTAAAATGTAGTGTCTTTCACAATTCATCAACATATGAAAGTTCTCAGATGGATAGGAAATATTTTTCCAAACTACATTTTTATGTCCCAATTCTAAAAAATAATTTAATTTATTAAAATTGAATATATAAAAGTGTAAAATATTGGATTTATAAAGGGTTATCCATTAAAAGTCGGAAAAACTGTATTTTTTTAAAAATGCTTCTTTTATCTGAAAATTTGAATTTGTCCTCATATTATGTCTAAGAAAAAAAATGTGAATGTAAAAATTACATGGGATGTATATAAAATTAAAAACGTGTTTATTAATATTCATAAAGGCTTTCTAAATAGCTAGTTTGATAGGTCGTGGTGCACTTTAACTCGATGTTGCGTGCATCGCAAGCTATTGTATTATTCAAAGAGAAGTGCATTTTGGAAGCTTGGGGTGTTAAAATAAGTTTTTAACAAAATTAATACAAATTGTATGATCAAGTAATAGAAAAATCAAGTAAATCATTTTTAAAAACATTAAAGTATAATAATTGTGGATAAAATCTTGTGTTCCAAGTAATTAATAGATAAAAATCACATATTAGTGATATATTAATGGTTTATATTCGAATTTCTATACTATCATTATGTTATTAATTTCAAACATTGTAAATAGTCACAAATATTACTTTAGTGGTATATTTTGTTAAATAATATTATATTTAATGAATTAAAATGAATGATTATCCTATATTTGTACATGTTAATTGGATATGATCAATCATATAACCCATTTCCAACTTATTTTTCACTTTTACTTTTACAGTACCTTGCTAGACTCTTATAGAGGTAAAAATGATCTTATCATTATAATTGTAAAAGCGGTGAACAAGGAGTTATAATTACAATATTAGTGTCAAAAAATAAATTAAACTTATAAAACATTAATTTTATAAGTATTTATAATCATATTCATCATAAATTTAAAAATAATTATTTGTTCTACTTTAACGGGAATGTTAATATATTTTAATTTAATACAAAAATTATTTCCAAATATTCCCCACCCTTCACTTATAAAAGGGAGCCTCATATCCTCTCATATTCAAAAAGTTTGATAACACTATTATAGCCAATTCCTACTAAAATCTATAACAAAATTACTTCCCTTATTCTAAAGGTCTGTGTCTCACCAAAATAAAAACACTATAAACATTAAGGAGAAATCCAAAAAGGATATCTAAGGAGAAGCTATTTGTCCTAACTTCTCTATTTCGTGTTTATTTAATCTTCTACCATATTCAAAAACTATTTAACAATTATGAAATAAAAAATTCAAAATCCAATATATACTATAATATAATTATGATTATGTTACGTCCCTTCCTCTTCTAATTTTTATCTTATGGGAAATGAAAACATTGCTTATGTGGATATGTGTACTACCACCTCTACGAATCGATGTGTTTATTTTTTCATCCCAATATCACAAATTGGGTTATTATGATGGATTTAGTTAATTTATGTGATATTAATTAAATATAAATAATTATTTAATGATAATATATCAAAAATTTTCATACCATTCTATCCATTGGAAAATGATAACATCATTTGTGCATTTATATTGGGTATGAATTTTATTAAGTGATGTGATTTATATTTCATGTAATACATTCATGTAAGATTCTAAAAAAATTATTGTATAAAAATTATAATAATTTACTGATTATTGGATATAAAACATAGGGAATAATAACCACATTGACCACAATCAACCTACCGGATCAGATTTGGTACTATGAATTAAACATCCTCCAAACATTCAACGGAAAAATTACTCATTACATAACTACATAAAATGTTGTCAGAAATGACATAAAATGGACTATGATATTTTAATTAATACAAGAAGATTATTAATGAATTAAATAAACAATATAATTTTATTATTCTGTAGTTAATTATTATACATCACTAGAGAATATTTAATATAAAATATTTGTTCCTTAAAACCATTTTAAATGTATTCATTTTGAATATTATTAATCCATTCACATGTTTTATAAAAAATTTAAGAATTATATTTTTCAAAAATTGAATAATATTAAATTTTATTTTCATCTAAATTATTCATTATTTATAATTTTTAATAATATAAGTATCATTTCATTATCTGGATGGGTAACTTGTATCGATGTTGTGAATTTAATCATTGTTTTAACTATTACTTTAATGAATATGAAATTTGAGGAAATTTTTTTTTCCTAATTTCTTTGTAATTTTACGAGTACGTAGTTTCGAACGACACCTGATTCCGAGGCCCGGTGTGCCCGAAATCAATTTCCGAAGTTTAGCTCGGGTACGTTCAGTGAACGAACGAGGAGTTTTTTCTATCTTTTGAACTAGTGCTCGGAATTGAAATATAAGGGCACCGATGAACTCCCAGCTCCATTAATTGCTTAATAAGACCCTTACCACAGTTGCGTTTGAAGCGGGTTGAGAATTTTTAATTTGGAGTTTAGTAAAGAAGTTAAATAAATTTGTTAAAGAAACTTTTTATCTAAGGAAGTTAAATCCTCCCATGTGTGGATATATGAGAGCTGGGGACCACACGAGTCCCAACCTCTTATCTTCCCATAACTCTCTCTGACCCCCTTGAACACCCCTTCAAGTTAATGTGACAACTCCTTTAATAAAGAGACCATCTCTCTCCCACTTTAACGGTGCCAAAACTTTATTTAATTATGTTTTTTGAATTTGAAAAGGCATGGAATGTATATTAATAAGGGAAGATTATTTTTAATATGGGTTGGAAAATATTTTGGAGAACCTTGAGGAACCTCTGGAGGATTGGAAAGAAATGTGTTTTTCTCCCAATGAAGAGCACCTTCGACGAAGAACACTCTACGATTCGAAGAACACGAAGTCACCGACGACGTGCCTTTCCATCTTCTTCCTCCACATCAAAGAAGAAGACACCACCGTAGGGGAACGTCGCCAATGAAAATCTTCTTTCTTCCTCTGATGTCAACGGGATCGATACCGTTCTCCCGTGAAACCGTTCTATCGCGACGCTTGCCTCTTTCTGTGGCCCGATGACGTGCAATGTCATGATCAAGGTAGGGTTTGTTATGTACAAATTTTAATATTTTTCTTCATCATTCTTCAATTGTTGAGTTTGTTTGGCCACTTGATACCATCATGATGAGGAATGTCTTGGACCGCACGAACACAGTCTGACCCTTCCCCATTCATTTGTTGATTATGGACAAAGGAGGTGGTCTGCGAAGAATCGTCCAACGTCGGGCCGATCATGGGAGGATCTTCAACGGTTAGTTATTGGGTCACCGCATAGGCGTGGCACCGCCACGCCATGTGGATTAGAGCTGGAACGTGGCCTTGACAAGCCGTGGCAGAGGGGAACGGGGCCGATGCGCGACACCGTAGCTATAGGAACCGCGGCCTTGTCGAGCCGCGGCAGAGGGGCGCAGCGTCGTCGCGCCGCCCCGGAGCAACAGGAGCTGCGGCCGGGGTGGGCAGCGGCAGAGGGGCACGGCATCCTCGCATCATGCCGGAGCTAAAAGGGACCGCAGTGGTGGGGCGTGGCGCCATCATTCCGTGCCAGCCGAACAGAGCCGTAGCCTAAGGCCACGACACACTTCAAAGGGCGGCCTGTTGTAGCGGCCGCCGACGCCACCTAGAGGCAGGACCTGAGGGGGTCTCGCAATTACACAAAAGGCTGGCCATCATGGTTGGCCATTTCAAAGAAACGGGGGGGCATAACCCCCCCCCCCCCGACCTGCTGCTAGGGCGGACACCACTGGGTCCTCCGTTTCCAGAAAAAGGGGGTCGCGCCCCTTTGCATCCCGCTCGGCCGGGGCCGAGCCGCGGCCAACTTCCAAGTTGGGTCTTCCGTGCCCAGCCAGGCCGGGCCACCAGCATCGGGCTGACCCATGGGGTATTGGGCCGTGTCGGACCGGGCCCAGACCCCATATTTTCGGACCATCATTACTTAAACGCTCATAACTTGAGTTATGGACCTCCGATTGACACACCGTTAGTTGTGTAAGATTCCTTTGATTGAGACGATAGTTTCGGTATATGAAACTCAAGGTTTCGGCATAGTGTGGATATGGTCAAGTTGGTTTGAACTCGAAACCAACAGGGCCCTCGGAGCAGAAACGTTTATAACTTGAGCTCTGGATGTCCGATTGACGTGTCGTCGACATTGTTGGATTCATATTGATGAGACGGTTCTTTTGGCATACATAACTTGTTGTTTGGATGTAGTTGGAGTGTGATCAGGTTGGGTTGTACCTGAAATCCAACCGGGACTCTAGAACAGAAAAATCAATAACTCTCTGACCGGACGTTTGTTTGACGAATCATCAGTGATGTTGGTAATCTCATTGAGAAACGGTTCCTTTGAGTATACCCATGTGAGTTTGGGGTACAATTGATATACGGTCAGGTTGGTTCGTACACGAATCCAACCAGGCCCCTCAAACAGAAATTCTAATAACTCACAGACCGGGCATCCGAATGACGTGCCATCTGTTGAGTTGAGACCCCTATTAAGAGGCGGCCCATTGTGATACTTCTTCGTGGGTCTTGTGATACTTGGAAGTAACGACCAGTAGCTTGTGGATAGGACCCTCCCAGAGATGATCGTATGGAGTGCAGAGTCCGAGTAGCTATAGACTTGATGACTGCTCGACCGATTCGACTCGTATCAATTCGGTTGGCCCAGTTGGCGAAGCGCCCAGTATTTGGCGGCAGACCCACGGCAGACGGAGTGCCCGGTAGTTGGCATCAGACCCACGGTACTCGACAGGGGGAGTACCTTTGTAAGCTATTAGGGAGAGCACCCAGTGTTCGGCAGCAGATCCTCAGCAGACGGAGCACCCGGTAGTTGGCAGCAGACCCGCAGTACTCGACAGGAGGAGTACCTCAAGAGTCTAAGGTTTTTGAGTAGAGCCTCAGAGTCGTGAGAGTGCCAATGTCCTCGATAGAGGAGGAGTTTCTCCAGTATATGTGGTTTCAATAATGAAAATCCCGGTTTGAGCTGAGTTAATGACTGTTGTGTTTACCTCATGATTGAGATGTGTCACTTGATAACTTAGGTATATGTATGGGAATATACCTAAGTGGTGGTTATCTGTTGATTTTATGACCTTCTTGTTTACCTCATGATGGAGATGGTTCACTTGATAACATAGGTATACATATGGGCATATACCTAAGTGGTGGTTATCCATTGATTTCATAACCTTTGTGTTTCCTCATGATTGAGATAGGTTACTGTTTCCCACAGAATTTGAGGATGACCTCCTGGATGGGAGATTCAAACGTTCTGATCGGTTTCTAACGGGTTTGTTCGTAGAACCGGAAACATCCAATGATTCCACATCCATTTGGACCTACTTTCCAAAGGTAGGCGCTCATTAGCTTGTGGACTAATGAGGCCTAGGAATTTGCATTGGTCGAGAGGATGGAAGGTCGGACTCATCACACCTTTTTGAGGGGAATTATTGTCTATTCCAGGACTCTCTTTATATATTTAAGTTATGTTCGTGAATCCTTATTACATTACCAATTATTAAATGAGCTTTCCTTCAATTTTGACAATCAATGATTAAATATGTAATAAATTTAGAGAATCTTTTATATGTATTTGAGGTTCTACATCAATAGAGAATCATCTATATCTATTTAGAGATTCTTGGTCAATGGTATCCTTCAAAACATTTATAAAAAGTCTATTGGTCATTATGATGACTAGGCTGGTTTTAAAACCACTCAGTGGGCCACTTGAAGTTTATTTTCATTCAGAAGGATATGAATTATTTCAGAGTTGGGATCGAACCCATAAATGGGATACCTACATATCCTTTGTTTTGGAAAAGGAATCAGAACCCACGTAGTTCGAATAAGGGAGTATAATGTTTATGATTGATAGCTCAAAGAAGGATGTCATAATTGGTTTTACTCTCTAAGCTCACGTGAGTCATGCTCGGTGTGAGAAACAAGAGGTATTGGTAATAAAATAGACAATTGGGCCATGAAAAATGTAATAATAAGAAATGGTTTGGGGCTTATGTATATATTACTGCCCAGATAAATGAAGGTTAGGATTTACTTTAGGGAGAAAATCTAAGAACAGGGTCCATAAAGGCATATGTGCTTCATGGAGATTTGAATACTCTAACATGGGACTTATTCCTGAAAAGGAGACCCAAATTAGGAGAGGATTGATAACTGGGTTTTACTCCTGAGAAGGAATCCCAGATCAAACGTAAATTAGGACTGGTTAAAGAGAATTTAAGGGACTTGGGGCTTACTCCTAAGAAGGATTCCCAAAAAATTAAGGGACTTGGGGCTTACTCCTAAAGAGGATGCCCATAATTATGACTGGGACTTATTCCTGAAAAGGAGGCCCAGGTTAGGGGACTTGGGTTTTACTCCTAAAAAGTATGCCCAAGATTATGACTGGGACTTATTCCTGAAAAGGAGACCCAGGTTAAGGGATTAAGGTTTGGGGATTACTCCTGAGGAGGATGCCCATAATTATGACTGGGACTTATTCCTGAAAAGGAGGCCCAGGTTAAGGATTCTCTCATCTTAAAGGATGAGGTTGAATGAATGAACTCTCCATATTTGGTGACATAAAGTTATTTAAATCACTAGGTTTTGAGAGATATTCCACAGAATTCCTTTCAGATAAGGAAGTCAAATCAAGAAATCATGCCATAAATGGATTTGAAGAGTGTCTTGAAGACTGAATCTTGAAAAGGAAAGGTGTAATGGATTAAGAGGGGTGAAATGGGCAAGAAAGGCACCCAAAAAAGAAGGGGCGCGCAAGTCTTGGAAGGTGCGCAGGTACTGCGGCGGCGCGCAAGTATTGGTCTCGCAGGTATGCCTACGCGACACATGGTGTACTTGAGCGATGGCCAACCTGCATTGAAATACTTGAGCGACTCTTTATTAAAGCCTTTAGAATCCTCTTGAGGTTCTTCTAGAAAAGGGACTCGTAAGTTCTATCGAAGGAGTAAGGCGGCGCGCAAGTGTGGTCACTTCCCTTAAGGGCTGGCCAATCAGGCGCACAAGTGTTGATGAGTTTCAACACTTAGGCCTTACTCGCTCTCTTTAGATCTTCCGTTCTAGGTAAGTAATTACCTTATAAGTGTTCTGGAAGCTTTGAAAAGAGACTTGGGCGTCGGGAGCTTCAATCCAAGTTTCTGAAAAAAAAAAGATCCCCAAATGGGGGGCCCACAGGGTCTATTTATAGGCAGGAGAAGACCCCAGGTGGTTACCGGGCGGTTATCAATTAGGTCGCGCAAGTCACTTGCGCGCCAAGGTGCGTCGCACAAGTCCACTTGCATGACCATGAGGAAACTTGCGCGGCCTATGGGCAAGGTTTTCCTTGTTCATCCCTTTGTCGATTTTTGATGTTTTTCTTCAAAGGTTGAATCACTTTGTGCTCATATATTCCCCTTTTCCGATCTTTAGATTCTGTGATGAAAGGAGCATCAACAAAAGTCCCCCCTCAGAGTTGGATCCAGAGAGAAATAGAGGATTTGACTCTAAGGAAATTGAATACATCCAATGGAAAAGTTGGCGCGCAAGTCTTGATGGCGTAAAAGGCGGTGTGCAAGTGTGCATCGCGCAGGGATACGACCCTCGATCGTACAGGGTACGGCGCGCAGGGTCACAGCCGCATCTATAAATAGAGGGCCTCACTTCCATACATGAATCCGGATTTCCGTACTTCATACCTTCGACCTCTCGCCGCGCAGATCACCTTAGCCGCGCAGGTTGCTCTATTTTCCACTGTTTTCCTTGATGTCGCGCTACTGTAAAGGTATTTGTACTTGCGCGGTTTATACTTGCGCGTCAAAAACTAGCGCGGCACACGAATACTTGCGCGCCATGTTTAGACTTGCGTGCCTTAATGCCATAGCCATTTTTTCAAATTTTTTCACAAATTTTATGAAAAATAAACCCATTTAAGAGTTTAATTTATTCAAATTTTGGGCAGATTCAATGGCTCCTAAGGGAATTAAAATGTCTGATGAACTGGTTAGCAAGCGGATTGATGACATGATGAACAGTATTGGCCATGATTACTATGATATCTTCAATAGTACTCTCCCAGATTTGGCTAACCACTTGAAGAAATATTATCTTAATTTTCCACAGAGCATCTACCTGCCTCTATATGGTCATGGTCACCTGCAAGGAGTCAATGATCCAGATGCAAAGAACTATCCACCTGAAATGCAACTGTGCTGCTATTCCTTCATTTCGGTTATGCTGTGCATTAAGAGAAACAAAAATGGTGTGAACTTTCAAATTCTTCCTCCATGTCATCTTCTTGCAGATATGAAAATGGAAAACCCATGGGCTAAAATGTTTTCCACTACCGGTTGGTGGAGAGACGACAAACTTGGTATTAGAGCAATATCTGAAAAGGGTAATCTCTCCAAATGGCTCTTTACTTCCAATGCTCCATTCTCAAATCCATGTATCCATCTTCCAAGTCTCTTGGACAGAAAAAGAGTCACTGTTTGATCAGCAGAAAATTTTCTCAAACCGCACTGAAGAACATCCTTTTACAATTGATCCAAGAAGTGCTGGTATCACTGCATCTATTATTGTATCTAGTTGAATGAATGAATTCCAGGTGGTTGCTGATGAAGCTCAGGATGCCGTAAATCAAATGAAGTGTTATGTTGAAAGCCTCTTGTAATTATTGAAAAAGAGAAGAGACTCCAGTCTGTGGATGTCCTTCTAACTCTTGTGTATCAATGAAAAACACTTTCATCTTCAATCATTTGTACATGCATTCTTTCACTACCTGCTTAAAATTTACTTAAACCAATGGGCCTAGTAAGCATAGTTTGATTTTTACTAGGATTATTACAAATAACCCTACAAAATTTGAACCTTTTAATTGCTCAATATTACCTAAATCATACAAAAATGTATATTTAGTGAGTTGGAACTTGACTTTTATTCAGAATTCCTTTGTCTTTTGTGGGCAGTTTAAAGTCATCCATGCCGGACACAAAGGGACTAATGTTTAAGGTCGAAATATCTTTGACCAAAATGGATTAAAATTGATTCAATTCCTTGAAAATTTATATGAAAACATATTACCACACTCAAGTATGAGGGAAAATATGTAAGATATGTCTTAAGAATATTTGAATCTGAGGAATGATATGAAAAATAGCTAAAATGAATTAGAAGAAGTAGTTTCCAAGAATGAAGTTACCATTATTTAACAAACCCGTTAGGGGGTTGAATTATGCATGGTCACCTAAGGGCATTGGCTGCATAGTTAAATAAAATAGTATCTTTTGGCTAACAAGTCTGTTATGTAGACTGTTTATGCAAGGCCACCTATGGGCACGTGCTGCATATTCAGGCAAAAAGAACTCTCAGAAATTTACTTTCCTAGTGCTAAAATCCAGTGAAAGTTTATGGAGATTCAAATTTTCTAAAGTATAGAGTTTTCTGTATGGAAAGAGGTACTTGAATATGGAGAAGATATTTCCAGACAAGATTATCGAATAACTGGATGAATATCACTCCTACGAAGGTCTGACCGAAACGTAGGGAAGAAGAATAAACCATAGACTTGAATACTTTCATATCATGAAAAAGGATATGGGAAAAATATATTAAGGATGGCTATTTTCTTGCGGATCCCTACATACTGGCATTTAAGACAAATAAGGAAAAAAGAGGCATTCTTCCCAAGAATGAAGTTACCATTATTTAACAAACTCGTTAGGGGGTTGCATTATAAAGGGCCACCTAAGGGCATTGGCTGCATAGTTAAATAAAATAGTATCTTTTGGCTAACAAGTATGTTATGTGGACTGTTTATGCAAGGCCGCCTATGGGCACGTACTACATAGTAAGGAAAAAACAATTCTCATAAGTTTCAAATTTTTGTGACTAAAAGTCATGAAAAGGGTTATGAAGATCTGAAAATATATAAGGTTAGGATTATAACACATAAAGATGGGTATTGTCCAATGTATATAGAGATACATAGGTCAATCATAACCATAATCATGTCGTGGCTGGGTCCTGAATTGAAATTTTGGACTTCACTACGTATCTCATAAGAATGAGAATCAATCCATACGTAGTTCTTTAAATGCAGTTTAACGTCGTGCAGGATGATAGCATGAGAGATCTTAGTTTAGGGTCATAGAGTTCAGACCATAATAATGAATACATAGTGTGTGTTTTCATGAGGACTTTTCAGCCAAGGGACTGAAAGTTAAATTTGGGGTTAGGCCGAAAAGACTTGGGGCTAGATTCGAAGGATACTCAAACGTTCCTATGTATCCCATAAGGATGGGAATCAAGCCCACGTTGTTCTAGAACTACCCTTTGTACTAATTTGGTTCGTACATGTGAAGGGTGAAAGGGGACTTCAGTGCAATGATGGTTTAACCTGAGATAAAAAGTTTAGGAATTACCATGTATGCACGTAGTCTTTTGAAATGAAACATGATTGAAAAATCAATGTCAATAATAGTTCTCTCTCAAATGAGGAAATCAAAGAGTATAGTAGTTTATTGTCGTACCGGACAAAAGTGTTGCATAGTTTAACGTCATATAACAAGGACGAAAGTGAATCAATGTAAAGATATTGATTCTAGGGGCAGTTTCACGAATCAACATCATAAGGTGGTGAACCGATGTGAATAGATCATTTTTGGGCTTGAACCTTGGGAGGTGGCCTATGTACCCAGCCTGGAAGGCAAGGATCAAAGTCCTTGTAGTTCAATTAAAGAATGAATTAATGATGAAGTTGTTCTTGGGGACAATGATCTAATAATAAAAAAATGTTGCTGGGACTTATACATGGTTAGCGGCCCAAAGAGAGTGTTACGGTTGAAGTTTTCTCTAAGATCACGTGAGTCATACTCGGTGTGAGAAACAAGAGGTAACAACAACCTTAACGATGCATAGTTTAATGTCATGTAGGACATATAAAGGGACTATGCAGTTTAAAGTCTTGCAGATAGGACTATTGGTGCTGTGCAGTTTAGTGTCATGTAGCAGGGACAAAATAGAGTTTAATGTCTTGCAGGACGTATTATGAACTTTCTGTACAGTTTAGCGTCATGTAGTTAGGACGTCACAGTTTAACATCTTGCTCGATGTAAGGGACTTTTATAGAGTTTAGCGTCATGTAGTTAGGACGTCACCGTTTAACGTCTTGCTGGACGTAAGGGACTTTTATACAGTTTAGTGTCATGTAGTTAGGACGTCATAGTTTAACGTCTTGCTGGACGTAAGGGACTTTTATATAGTTTAGTGTCATGTAGTTAGGACGTCACTGTTTAACGTCTTGCTGGATGTAAGGGACTTTTATACAGTTTAGCATCATGTAGTTAGGACGTCACAGTTTAACGTCTTGCTGGACGTAAGGGACTAGAAAATAGTTTAGGGTCATATGCATGGACCGTTGATGATGCAGTTTAAGGTCATACAGGACCTAGTTGCAGTCTAAGGTCATACTAGACCATTTAGGGAACTTTTTCACCATTTAACATCGTGTGGGACGAAGTTTCAGTTTAAGTTCATACTTGACCATTGCTGTATATTTTAATGTCATATAGCAAGGAAGAACTGGTGCTGCACTGTTTAGTGTCATGTTGCGGGGACATCTTGTGAATACTTTTTATTTTATACAAAATATTTCTTCAAAAATCTGGAATTAGTTGGAGTAGTAATGAGTTCTCCATCCATCGAGATTAATGAATAAGCTCCATGGGAGTAGACCCTATGTATTGAATAAGGTCCTTCCCATTTTGGCTCAAGCTTGGGAGGTTTCTTTCCTGGTATCATTGGAGTTCTGAGAACTAATACCAATTCTCCCTGAATGAATGAACGAAGATGAACTTTTTTGTTAAAAGCTCCTGCTATTCGATTCTGATAGATTTCCATGTGCTGCAAAGTGCACAATATTTTCTCATCTAACCGTTCCAATTCATTCAATCACTTTTGGGATTGCTCATATGTAGATAACTGATCACAAAGGGCTACTCTGAGTGAGGGAAATTGAACTTCAATTGGCAAGACTTCTTCTGTTCCATATACCAACAAATATGGAGTTGACTGCGTTGCATTGCAGGTGGTAGTCCGATAAGCCCATAAAGAATGAACGAGTTTACCAGGCCATGACCTCTTATCTTTATCCACCATCTTTTGTAGTATATTTGAAAGAGTCTTGTTAAAGGCTTCTATTTTTCCATTGGCTGCCGCATGATACCGAGATGAATGGTTGGATTTAATGTTGTATTCTTGATACAATTTCTTCACCTCAGAAGAACAGAAGTTGGTGTCGTTGTCCATCAATATGGTATGTGGGACACCAAATATAGTAATGCTGTTAGACTTGATGAAGCTAACAATGCATTTAGAACTGACTTCTTTGAGAGGTACTACCTCTGCCCATTTGGAAAAGAAATCAGTAGCCAGTAAGAATGTACTTAAACTACTTGGCCGTAGCTGAAGGGTAAGGTCCCACCACATCCATTCCACATGTGGAAAATGGCCATGAGTATTTAGCTGAATGAAGCAACTCTGGAGGGTGATGAATGATGTTGGCATGTACTTGACATGAATGACACTTCTTTGTGAAATCAACACAATCTTGTATCATTGAATGCCAAAAGTATCCCAGCCTTCGAATTTGATCAGACAATCTATGTCCAGACTAGTGGGCACCACAGACTCCTGCATGCACTTCTTTCATGACAGTCATTGTCTCTTCACCATAAATGCATCTGAAGAGAACTCCATCAAAACAACGTTTGTAGAGAATTTTCTCTAGGTGGTTTGGGCCATCATAAAGAGTAAAATTGACCACACGTCCCCAGATTTGTTCTTTCTCGGCTCTATCAAGTGGAAGTGTTCCATTTTGAAGGTATTCCCTGATAGGTGACATCCATCCTGTAGTATGACCATACGGTTCTGGAATGGGACTAATTTCATTAATTTCCTCTGTTCTGGCTTAAACATAAGGTGAAATTGCACGATGGGGGGCAATACTGATGGTTGTCTCGTCCCAATTTGGATCTGCTATAGCTGTGGCTATATTAGCCAGTGCATCAGCTTGAGCATTTTTTGATCTTGGGACATAAGAAAATGTCGGTTCTGAAGGGAATTCCGCCATTAACTTTCTGACGTAATCACACAAAGGGATTAACTCTTCTTTTCTGATGGCATCATCCCCATTGACTTGTTTGATTACCAAGTCCAAATCACCTTTCACCTTTAAGTGATTCACTTGTGCTTGAAACGCTAACTCCAATCCTGTGATAAGATCTTGGTATTCGGCTTCATTATTGGTACCACCTTCCCACAATAAAAAGGAATAAGGTAATACTGCCTTATCTTGAGAAATGAGTACAATTCCTAAACCAACTTTGTTGAATTTAGGATTTTCCATTTTCTTCCCTGTTGGACTTCTGGAAGCACCATCAAAATACATTTTCCATGTTTGAAAACACTCTTGAATAGAAAAAACTTCCTCATCAGGGAGTTCAGTATCTGAAGACGTGTCTTCCACTGAAGGATGTTCATCCAGGAAATCAGCCAGAGCTTGGACCTTTATTGCCTTCTGAGATACATACTGAATGTCGAACTGCTGCAAAATAACTGCCCACCTTGCTAGATGTCCTGTAAGCATTGGACGACTAAGGATTAATTTGAGCTGATTATTGCGAGATTCCAATTGGACCTCGTGATGTTGCAGGTAGTGTCTCAGTTTCTGAACTGCAAAGATTAATGCCAGGCAGCACTTTTCAATACTTGAATATCGGGTTTCTGCTTCAAGCATAGTTCTACTGAGATAGTAGAGGCTATTTTCATTCCCAGCATCATTCTTTTGAGCAAGAAAGGCACCCAATGATCGCTCTAGAGCTTTCACATAGAGGATATGTGGTCTACCTTCAAAAGGTGGCATGAGTACTGGTGGAATCAAGAGGTATTTCTTGAGAACATCAAACGCTTCTTGACATTCTTCAGTCCACTGGTAAGTGACTCCTTTTTTCAAGAATTTGGTAAAGGGTAAACTTTTTCCTGCCAAATTGGCGATGAAACGCAGAATATAGGCTAAGTGTCCTTGAAGTACTCTTAATTATTTCAAATTATGAGGAGGTGACATACCAAGGATTGACTTGGTCTTCTCAGGATTGACTTCAATACCACGATGGAGTATAACAAAGCCGAGGAATTTTCCTGAGGTTACCCCAAAATAACATTTTAAGGGGTTCATCTTCAAATTATGTTGTCGAAGCTTGTGGAATATGATTTCCAAATCAGCCAAGTGATTAGAACATTGTTTTTATTTAACCACCAAATCGTCTACATAGCATTAAACAAACTTCCCTAAGAAAGGATTGAAGATACGATGCATGGCGCGTTGTTATGTTGCACTTGCATTCTTTAAACCAAAGGGCATCGCTCTGTAACAAAACACACCTTGAGGGGCTCTGAAGGCTGTAGATTCCTCATCTTCTGGGGCCATTCGGATCTGATTATATCTGGAATATCCATCCATGAAGGAAAGTACTTCATAGCCAGCTGTCGCATCAATTAAGAGTTCTGTAATCGGAACTGGGAAATCATCTTTATGACAATACCGATTAAGATCTCTGAAATCGATGCAAACCCTAATTTGTCTGTTCTTCTTCATTACAAGGAAAATATTAGCCAACCACTTGGGATACTGAACTTCTCTGATGAAGTTATCTTTGATCATTTTATCCACTTCAGCTTCAATTTTGGAAGCATAAGTTGGGTGTGTTCTTCTCGCGGCTTGCTTAAATCCTCGATGTTCTTTTGGTAAACCCAAATGATGAGTAGCAATATCAGGATCAAGCCCAGACATTTCTGTATAGTTCCAGGAAAAAATATCTTTGTTTTTCTTTAGAAAAGAAGTATACATTTCTTGCTCTTCAAGGGTCATGGCCGCACTAATTAAAGTGGGGTGTGGATCTTTCTCTATACCCAGATTTATTTCTCTGATTTCATCCACAGTGGTAGAGATACCCTCTTCAAATGATGGAGGAGAATCTCTAAGATCTTCCTCTTCCTCTTTATCATGTGCAATTTCTTCCGTTTCTACTTACATAGTAGATGACAAAACGAAGTTTTCATGATCAGAAGAGATGTCAAAATTTGCACATTTTGAAGAAGAAGCTTCCATTTCCGACCCTATTGATGATAAAGGGCCTTATTTGGGAAATAAAGAGGATATAATGGATTGAGAATTGACATCATTAGTCACCTCCGATGTTGCTATAACTTCTTCTGGCCTGATTGGAGAAGTATAGACCTGTTGGATTTCAGCAGATGAAATGAAGACGTCACCACTTGTGCTTTCATCACTGTTTGGTAGGTTACCAATTTCTCCCATGTTGTCTGGCTCAATTGCCGTAATTGACATTATGGATCTTTCCATAAGAGTATTTTTATTTGGGCCTATTTTGTCAATTTGACAGATAGGTAACACATAATCTGTACTCACATGTGTAAGTGGATTTATTGGAATTTTCTCCAAACCATATGAAGCATTAACTTTGGTAATTTCCTTCATTGTAGATTTCTCTCTTCCCTTCATGCGATAAAATTCCGCCTCAATGTACTGAGATTCACATGTCTTGAACGGGGCCTTATCACCATACAATGTTTCAACTTGACCATTGAAACAGTATTTGAGACATTGATGGTATGATAAAGGGATAGCCGCATGCTGATGTAGCCAGGGTCTTCCAAGCAAGATGTTGAAAGCTGAGTCTTGATCAACAATCATAAAATCCGAATTGGATACAAGATCTACAAACTGAGTTCTGTGTGTAACTTCACCCAGTGGTTCTTGTTCATTTTTATCATCTCCTTGTAACATCATGGTAGAAGGAGATAAATCAGATTCTGTGAGGCCCAATCGACGAAGTGTACGAATGGGCATGAGGTTGACTCCTGAACCATTGTCAATGAAAGCTCTTCGAATATCTACACCATTGACTTTTCTAGATAAGTACAGAGGTTTTATGTGCCCATTCAAAACATCATCTTCATCTTTATCAGTAAAAGATATCACTGCATGACATTCTGTAGGATTATTCTCTATGTGATAGACTTCAGCTGCAGCAATTTCAGCTTTAAACTCCTGAGGACTTGACAAAGCTTCGATGAGTGCTTCCCGAAGATCTTTTGATAGATTCAAAGCATCCAAAATTGATAACTTGGCTGGTACATGGGCCAAGTGTTTCAATATATCATACTTTCGATCTAAAGGTCCGCATTTTCCAATAGGAATATGCGGTTTAGAAGGTACCTTGGAAGCAGATGCATTGGAAGCTGATGCATCTTGTATTGGGATAGAAGATGGAAACATCCTTGGTTTTGGAAGATTAGACCAATTAGATCCATTTACTTGCTGAGATAAAGAAGATGGAACCTTCAATCGGTCTTCTAAAATAACTGTGCCAAGACTGAGTTGGCTATTATCAGAAAAACCTTCTTGTTCTTTTTGAGCTCGCTGAAGGGCTTTACCACCAGTTTCTGCTGCATACACAGTGCTAGCAAGGGTAGAATTGGAGTAGTGTCTTTGGAAAGATCCATGTCTTCCCATGTATCCTGAACCTCGGGAACTTCCTCGGATTCCATTATTTGATACAGGGAATTCAGGCTCATCAAAATTGAAATTATGACTGAAATACGGATCTGTTAATTGAATCGTATTAACAGAACCGAAGACTAAATCTTCATCTAATAAAGTCTCTTCCTGACTAGCCTGTTTAGGCTGTTCCATTTGATGGGGCGGTGCTCGTGGTTTTGAAGTAGATGTCATAATGTCTGCTAGAGTCAAAGACAATTTAGGTTTTGACACATACTCATCTTCTTCTGATTCTTTTTTCTTCTTTGAATCAAACCGTTTCTTTGAGGACTTTCCCTCCGAGGAAGAGGGTTTTACCACAATATTCATGGCAGAAGACACAATTGGTTTCTTTAATTGTGTTCGAAAAATGGCATGAGTCCGGTTGATTGTCTTTCTGACCATCCAATCATCATACTTCTGTGCATTTTTGCTTTTGACTTCTTGTCATTCACCTTCCTCCTCTGGAACAGCAGCAGTAACACATGCTACCTGATTCGATGAACCTTTCAACTTGAATTGTCCCTAGTCGACCATCTTTTTCAGGAGTTCTTTAAGGACAAAACACTCCTGGATAGGATTCCCCAACATTTGATGAAAGGGACAATAATTAGGACGATCTTCGTCTCCTTCCTTGTTTAGCCTCTTGGTCACTGGTAATTGAACCAAATTATTTTCCAGAGCTGAAATGAAGTAACCAGGAACTTCCTCATTTCAGAAAGAGTATGTTTTACTCTTTAAATCCTCAAATTATTTTCATCATTGATCTCTTTGATCAATTGGACGAAAAGGCCTTTGTTGTTGGCGTTCAAGAGGTGGAGACCTTCGAGAAGATGAAGGTTTTGAAGTAGAAATAGGTACAGGCGCTTGTTTAAGCATAACTGTAGAAGTTTCTACTTTACCCATTCTCCTTCCTGAAGCTGATGGAATTATACGAGATTTAACCTTAGACTGTATAAGGGAATCTTCAATCTGCTGAACGATTGAAGTAAGGTCTCGAAACCCTCCTGTGTATTTCATAGGGATCAATGGTGTGCGTAATTTGTCACGCAAATTTTCCACACAGATTAGAAACAGCTCTTCCCGAGGGAGTGCTATACTCAGGGAATACGTTAATCCCTTCAACCGAGCAATGAAATCAGAGACTCTTTCATTCTTCCTTTGCTTGTAGTTTGTAAGATTGAAAATTTTAGTTTTTGGCAAAGTTGATCTGAACTGAAGAAGGAATCTTTGACGAAGATCCTCCCATCCGATGATTGACTGGGATTGCAAGCTTGTACACCAGACAAAAGATGGTCTTTGCAAGGTTCGCACGATGCATATGAGTTTCACTGCTTCTTGGTGCTCTGGAGTTCCCATCATAGGATCACAACATGACACGTAATGCGTCAAATGTTGTTCAGGGTCGCCTGATCCATTGAAAGTATGGAAAACATGGTTTCCAAAACTAGATGGAGGGGAAATTGAATCTACCCATTCAGGGTAAACTTTCTTGTCTGGTTGAACTTGCACCCGTTTCCCTTCCATAGTTTCTAACCGAGCTGTTAATGACTCAATAGTAGTTATTAACTTTTGAGAAACATCAGGTTGAATTTGTTCTTGGGTAGGTACAATGAATGGAGCTTGGACAGACGTGGTGATTGGTTCTTTAACTGATGGTAGCACTACCAACCGTTGTTGTGTTTGACCCGTAGGATTAGACCTTTGAGGGTGTACTGATAAAGGAGGATATTCCTGATCCATCTCAGTAGCTACAACAAATTCCTTCGGCTGTCAGACTTCAGCATTCTTAAGAAGAAGACTACTCTGAAGTAGTTCTCCATTCAACCTTCTTAATTCTTTCATTTCTTCCTCTTGTTGTGTAAACCTTTTCGCTAACGAGAGCGATTGACATTCTCCAGAGGAAGGATATGTAAACTGATTCTTTCCCCTCCCCTTGTTGGATGCTTTTTGGAGAGAAGCAAATGGATTACCTAGGTTCTGAGTAATCCTTTGACTTCGTGTACGCACAACTTCTTCATTTGTATCGGTGCGTATATTTTCTTGAGCAGGACGCTCTTCATCTGAGTCCCCTGAGTGAGTCTCCTCTGGTGGATTATCAACAATGGCATTTATGACATTGATTGATGTATAAATCATCACATCCATTCTATCAACATTTCTGTGATATTTTCTTCTTTCATGTCTTTGATGAGACATTTCCTTTTGTTGATTTAATCTTTTAGGAACTTCTTGACGAGCTATAACTTGGAGGGTATCTCCTGATAATTTGGCTCTTCATTCCTGTTGGGGATTCTTCCCCAATCAAGAAAAGACCAATATTCTCTGAGAAGGGGATTGATGATTTGAAAGAGTCTCCAGTCTCGAGAACTGGGGATGTTCCTGCTGCTTCCACTCAACTCCTCGAATCCCATTTGTTGACTCTGAGGGTTGTGTTAAAGGAGTCCCCAGTCTGACAAGCTGGGGTGGCTCTTGACATGCTATGTCTGAGACCTTCTTAAAATCTCTCTTGATCTTGCGAATATTAGTTCGGAAATTAGCTGGATGCAATAGCCTGTATCCACTTTATCACTTGGTTTAGCAGACCGTTGGATGATTTCCGAAACTTCAGCCATTTGATGATATGTTTTCTCCATACGAGAGGCTTGTGCAATATTCTCACATGCTTGATGTAGGAGAAATTCAACAACTTGTTCTCTATATGCTTGATTTTGAGAGGAACTAGTTGAAGCCTGTTCTTGAGCAAGCTTTTGATTATGAACAAAGCCCATTGACAGTGGCCGGCCATGGGCAATAACATTGCATGAGACCATTTTTGGCGGGCTTTGCTGACTGGAAAGCACTGTGAAATGTAGTGCTCTGTGAACACCCCATCCTCTGATATGAACACCAGATAGAGCATTGGCAATTAACTGACGCAAATTTTCGTAGTGCGTCAAGGCATGCACGTTGAAGGGTTCTCTGCTGCTTTTCAGCCTTCGGATACCGAGAGACTGATAGAGATGCCAAATCAATCTGACGTTGTAGCCCTTCTATTATCTTAAGATGATTATCATATTCATCATAAGATAATACCTTCTTCTTCAATTGACGAAGAGTTTTCCATATGTTGAGACGAATATCATGGACTCCATCTTCCGTCAACATCTTTGGAATGTCATACTGGGAGTCAGCCAAAGGCCAAAACATGACTGGTACCTCACTTTTTGCCAGTTTTTTCCTCATGTTCAGCATTTCCTCTTCATCATTAAATGAAGATTCTTCTACCTGTTTTGACCAGAGTTGGTGTTTCCTTGTTACTTCATCAGATTCAACAAGATTGTTAGAGAGATCATTGATCAAACTAGAAGATGCATGACTTAGGGGTGGTTCGGAGAATGACCTACAACCTGGGCTATCTTCTGATTGAGAAAGTATTTAACTTTCTAGAGATAAATCATCAGACATGAATGGTTTCGCATTTGCAAGTGCCTCAAGATAAGAGGGATTTCTCGGCTCTACATTGTCCACTGTAGTATTTTCCAGGCAATGTGAATCACTACTGCGGAGAGGACTTCCACAGCAAAATTCATCATCATAGGGAGGACCACCATAATGGGTTACAGCAAAAGATGAGATCTCTTGCTCCTTGTTCTTCTGACCAGACAGAGGGTTCCTGTGGCTCTCATCTGAAGAAGAAACTTCAAGATTGACCGAATTTTCATGAAGCAAGACTTCATGAGGAAGTGTCTGTTGAAGACTTTCGGAATTAATGTTCCCGTTATTGGGAACTGAGGGAGTAGAATAATGAATTCCAACAGATAAATGTCTGAGGGCTTCACGAACTCTAGCATCGAGCAAGTCCTTGTTACAGATTGGCCTTTGATCTCCTGACTGTGCTGGGCGGATATTTTTCTTAGATGCCTTCTTACTCGCTTTGGAAACCACTTGTTGACGAAAGTGGTTACTTAGAGCAGGTGTATGTTCCTGATCCGGAAAGATGGTCAGGTTAGGCTGACTATCTCCACTCAAATCAGGTGTATGTGCCTGACTTGGTTGTCCGTATGATATGGGGGAGTATGCCCCATATCCCTCTTGGACTGGAACAGATGTGTGTGTCTGTTCCGGAGTGAATCATTGATGTGTCACTCCACTGCTAGGGATAGATTTATGTGTATTTCCCTGAGATGATGCTGAAGCTATTATGATATCCTAGAAAGCATCCGGAATATTAGCAGGAATTTTCTTCTACTCTTTCACCATTGACAAAATATGTTTGGTGACTTCATCTGCCGGAATGGGGATATACGTCCATTCCGGGCTTGGAGTAGGTGTATCTTCCTGCTCCTGTCCTCCTTTTCTTATCAATGAATCCTGACAGTACTCAAGTGTGGAGGCAGAGAGTTTAGTCTTCCTCTTATTTGTCGTCGGAGCTTTCCGACTGACTTCTCTGTGCGCTACCAAACGAGACTGTTTGTAGGCTTGATTAGTACTAGCAGGTGTATGTGCCTGCTGATTACACTTCGCCAAACGCGGTTGACGAGATCCATCATATGTAGTCAGGAGAGCCTGCTGACTAAATGAGGATGTATAAGTAGTTGTATGTTCCTGCCTATAGTACTCCGCCAGAATTTCCTGGCAGGATTAGGTTGATGCTGCCAGACGAGTCTGCTAGACAACGGAATTAAAACGGACAGGTATGTGTGCCTGTTCGTTGTTCGCCACCAAGTTAGGTTGGTGGACTTCTCCGGAGATAGTAGGGATGAAAACCTGCCCATTGTTAACTGGATTCCGTCTCTGGCGTTTTTTCTTGCCTGCTCGGGTTCGAGGAACCTGAGCTGAATGCCTGGAGTCGGTACCCTCATCATGTTGAGGGCACACTTCCGCACGATTCTGGCGGCGATTGTTGATGGGAGCAATCGGGAAGGACTCCTGTCTTTTTGAATTAAGGCCCCCAGGGACCTACTCATTCACTTCCTCAGAGTAAGGGAGCGAATGGAAATTGTGTTCCGGGGATAACGACCCGAAACAGTTGGAGACGGTAGTCAGCACCGCCTCCCTCATGATCACTGGTCATCGTTGTCCGGATGACCTGTTTGAGTTGTTCACTTGGAGGGCCTTTCGGGCAGCCTCCAAAGTTGGGATGGTACCGTGTTGGCGGTACTCCTTAACCAGCACATTTTATACCCAGCGTTGAAGATGCTGAGTAGGTGATGTCATCCTCAGAGTGGATGACGATCCAGTAGGAATATCAGCAGTAGTATTTGCAGTACCAGTATTCCCATATGTGAATTTGATAGCAGCCATTATGGAAATACATAAATCTTGGAAAAGAGTGCCTATTTGATATAACAGATGTAATCAAGATAATATTCATCCACTTCATCCTTTGGATGAGAACGCATATCAATGATTGTTTTTGTTAGCCCTCTTATTGATTTTTAAATAGGGGCTTAACAAAATAGGTAAAACATCATTTTAACTTTGGTTAAGGATTCACGTCGGGTTCACCATTTTTTGTTTCCCTCAGAATTTGGGGATGACCTCCTGGATGGGAGATTCAAAGGTTCTGATCGGTTTCTAACGGGTTTTTTCATAGAACCAGAAACATCCAATGATTCCACATCCATTTGGACCTACTTTCCAAAGGTAGGCGCTCATTAGCTTGTGGACTGATAAGGCTTAGGAATTTGCATTGGTCGAGAGGATGGGAGGTCGGACTCATCACACCTTTTTGAGGGGAATTATTTTCTATTCTGGGACTCTCTTTATAGATTTAAGTTATGTTCGTGAATCCTTATTACATTACAAAGTATAAAATGAGATCTCCTTCAATTTTTACAATCAATGATTAAATATGTAAGAAATTTAGAGAATCTTTTATATGTATTTGAGGTTCTTCTTCAATAGAGAATCATCTATATCTATTTAGAGATTCTTGGTCAATGGTATCCTTCAAAACATTTATATAAAAGTCTCTTGGTCATTATGATGACCAGGATAGTTTTAAAGCCACTTAGTGGGGCACTTGAAGTTTATTGTCATTCAGAAAGACATGAATTATTTCAGAGTTGGGATTGAACCCATAGATGGGCTACCTACGTATACTTTGTTTTGGAAAAGGAATCAGAACCCACATGGTTCGAATAAGGGAGTATAATGTTTATGATTTATGGCTCAAAGAAGGATGTCATAATTACTTTTACTCTCTAAGCTCATGTGAGTCATGCTCGGTGTGAGAAACCAGAGGTATTGGTAATAAAATAGGTAATTGGGCCATGAAAAATGTAATCATAAGAAATGGTTTGGGGTTTATGTATATATGACAGCCCAGATAAATGAAGGTTAGGATTTACTTTAGGGATAAAATCCAGGAACAGGGTCCATAAAGGTATATGTGCTTCATGGAGATTTGAATACTCTAACTTGGGACTTATTCCTGAAAAGGAGACCCAAATTAGGAGAGGACTGATAACTGGGTTTTACTCCTAAGAAGGATGCCCAAAAATTAAGGGACTTGGGGCTTACTCCTAAAGAGGATGCCCATAATTATGACTGGGACTTATTCCTGAAAAGGAGGCCCAGGTTAGGGGACTTGGGGCTTACTCCTGAAAAGGAAGCCCAAGGTTATGACTGGGACTTATTCCTGAAAAGGAGACCCAAATATAAGCTATTAAGGTTTGGGGCTTACTCCTGAGGAGGACGCCCATAATTATGACTGGGACTTATTGCTGAAAAGGAGGCCCAAGTTAAGGATTATCTCATCTTAAAGGATGAGGTTGAATGAATGAACTCTCCATATTTGGTGACATAAAGATATTTAAATCACTAGGTTTTGAGAGATATTCTACAGAATTCCTTTCAGATAAGGAATTCAAATCAAGAAATCATGCCATAAATGGATTTGAAGAGTGTCTTGAAGATTGAATCTTGAAAAGGAAAGGTGTAACGGCTTAAGAGGGGTGAAATGGGCAAGAAAGGCACCAAAAAACGAAAGGGTGCACAAGTCTTGGAAGGCGCACAGGTACAGTGGCGGCGCGCAAGTATTGGTCACACAGGTATACCTGTGCGACATGGTGGGTACTTGCGCGATATTCAACCAGCATTTGAAATACTTGAGTGACTATTCATTAAAGCCTTTAGAATCCTCTTGAGGTTCATCCAAAAAAGGGACGCGCAAGTTCTATCGAAGGAGTAAGGCGGCGTGCAAGTGTGGTCACTTCCCTTAAGGACTGGCCAATCAGGCGCGCAAGTGTTGATGAGTTTCAACACTTGGGCCTTACTCCCTCTCTTTAGATCTTCCGTTCTAGGTAAGAAATTACCTTATAAGTGTTCCAGAAGCTTTGAAAAGATACTTGGGAGTCGGGAGCTTCAATCCGAGTCTCTGAAAAAAAAGATCCCCGAATGGGGGGCCCACAGAGTCTATTTATAGGCAGGAGAAGACCCTAGGTGGTTACCGGGCGGTTATCATTTAGGTCGCGCAAGTCACTTGCGCGCTAAGGTGCGTCGCGCAAGTCAACTTGCGCGACCATGAGGAAACCTGCGCGGCCTATGGGAAAAGTTTTCCTTGTTCATCCCTTTGTCGATTTTTGATGTTTTCTTCAAAGGTTGAATCACTTTGTGCTCATATATTCCCCTTTTACGATCATTAGATTCTGTGATGAAAGGAGCGTCAACATCTATATGTTATATCCTTGATAATCGAATCAAAATTTGGGCATTTGAAAATAGAAAAAGAATAAAAATTATTTTTTGGAAAACTCGTAATGGGTGTCCTAAGAGATCTAGCTTCATACCATATATGACTCCGGAATTTTTGGACCCAAAAAAAATTATGTCCAACATAAATAACAAGGATAAAAATCTTGTTGGGAAATCCATTCAACCCTATAAAAAGTCAATCTATGCTCTTTAGGTCCTTAGACCAAGGAAAAGGTTATAACACCACATTATTCTTCTCATATTGGTTCAGATGATCTGCACAAAATTAAAAAAGGTGTAATCTTATCTTTCTTGATCCATTTTAAGCATTAAAATACTTGATTTCAAAATCCCCTTCCTGATTTTCATTATTCTATGCCAATAAACTCTATCATATGTAAATTAAATAACCTTATATTACTTTAATGGTAAATGAGATGCCACATATAGCCTTTTTGTATCATTCTAAGTTAAAAAGTGTATAATAAAGTTGTATCCCATATCTAAATGGGATAACCTTGACTTACGGGGTTGGTAAATGTGAAACCATATTAGGGCCACCTATATCATTTTAAGTGAACATGCACTAAAGGAAACCAATTTTCATTATCTTTGATCTCAATGGATCAACATAGATTTAATATGGTATATGGGGTTCCATACCTTATCCACCATTATCCATCTAGTAATACAGATTTACGATTTTATGGATTAATTCATTCATATCCTCATTGGATCAAGAATTTAAAAGTTATGATTTGATTCATCTTTATACAATTATTAAGTGGATTTAGTTATGTTGATATTATCATTTTATGTTTAGGATACAATGAATATGTTCAATGCTATTTTCTGAAGAATCAATGACATAATCCTTACATAGATAACAGAAGTAGAGTATATGTTGAAGTGTATATCCATGCCAAAAAATAAATAGGATATCCATGTACATCAGGATTAATCACTCATAGAGGTACATAGATTCCTAAAAAAATATCTCCTAGTTTTTTTATGTGGTGGTGAAAACCTCCTACTATGTGTGGGCCATGTAATTCACCCATTGCTGACTAAAAGGCTTGTTGACACCATAAAATCCATTTTTGAGGGTCATAATTGAACCTTTTGGCATCATAATACATTTTCTATGTGGGAACCACATATCTAAGGGCATAGATCATTACATAATATTTTATTTGTCTATTCTTGTACCCAAAACTGACTTATAGATCAAAAGTTATGGTTGTTTTATATTGTACTTACTTTGTAGTGAAAAGTTAAATATTATATCGATTAATTTCATATTTAACAAATAGAAATTTTACATTCTATAAAATATTTTATTTTTAGTAGAATGGAGAAAATCATATGTGTCCACATAAAACATTTTCATCCATGTAAATAATTTATTAAAGTTCATCATTTACAAAAGTGACATGGAAATCCTTCATGGAAGTAAATAATCCATGTGGTGTATAGTCCCTTTTTTCTATTATATTAATTTTATTTTATGGGTGGGAACATCTTTGCAGATGGGAATCACTTTAAAAAGGATATGTGGTTCAATCCATCATGGTTTGTTAACTCTTGGTGGCTGTAAATATCATTTAAAACTGTATGTACTACGAATTTAGTTATGTGGTATTGCTAATAAATTCATGTAACTCCATTTGGGAATGATATATAGAGACATAAATTGAGTGTATTAACTTTGATGAGAAAATTCACATCATTTATAAAGCGCTCTAATTTTAAAGCATTTCACTTGCGCATGAATTTAATGAAAATTTAAGATATTCTAAAATTAAAATCAGAGAAAGAAGGAGGGACACTGTGTAAAATGTCCATGGTCATGCCCTCCCCACACAATTACATTGTGAATATCTCCCACAAATATCCTTTATATACAATTCCCATAAAGAAATTTTGTGAATGAACCCCGAGAAGATTTCTCATAGATTAATCTCATGAAGTACATCATGAGAAACTCCCACAAATCTTTTTCATGGATATCTCTCATAGATACTATTTTTGAATAACTCCCATGAATCCCAATTGTGAATCAATCCCATAAATATTATATGTAAATGAATCAATAAATTCTCCTTCATAGATTACTCTCACAATGTTAATTCATAAACAACTCCCACAAATCTCATCATGGAAAACACTGATGAACCTTCTTTCTATAGGAATTGTCATACAAACCCTTTGAAAACCCATAACCTTTAACCCTCATAAATTTATTAAACACTACCCATTTATAAAGAACACTAATATTATGTGAAATTAAAAATTCATGAAGTATATTTCTATAACATTTTAAATGGCCACCATCATGTAAGATCAGGTTCTTTCAATAATCATTGCACTATTACATTGAGTTGAGATACTCCTCTTGGATTATTTATATGACTCATGTTGAGTTACTCCTCTCATTCCCATCACATTCCAAATTTCAATATAATTATCTTGGTTTCCATATATAATACTTTATTCGAGATATTCCTATCCATTTACTAAAATTCCTTATGTCGAGCTTCTCCTCATTTTTTCACAAAAATACCTTTATCTAGATCATCTACTATAGTAAAATTAAAAAGGATGCTCATGAGAACATCCAATAAAACCCACTTTTTTCTACCTTGAAATAAATAATCCACCCTTAATGATTTTATAATATATATAATTTATTCATTATCACATGTCATTTAACTATATGGACAAATCCAATCATAGGATGTTAAACTGTGAAATCTGAACTATATGTTCTTTAATTCCTATTCCAACAGGATATGTTGGAACCATCCTGGAGGTTCAATCACCACATCCCCACACCATTACCATCCAATCTCAACCTTTATATTAAGTATATCCCAAAAATGAACACCATTATATTGGATGAGAATAGGAAAACAATCAACTTATGTGATAATCATAAGTTTTATTATGTAACGAGAATAAGATGAATAATAATTTCTTAGGTTATTAGTATAAAATGACCCATATATCATTTTCTTATGTGAAAATTATAATATCATTTCATGGAATAACATTGAGAAGATATGATGACATCCTCCTTGTTCTATCCCTCAATCACCCTCCCTCATATAGTTACTGAAAAATAGGATGAACTAAAAGGGGTTTCTTATACATAAGTCCTACAAAAACCATTTATAGGTAAATTTAACATAGAATCATTATCTATATGAATTTAGACTACATGGAACAATTCATGGATATATGAACATTATAGGAACCATTATGGTCCCTATAACATGACCTTAATAGGTACAATGTGTCCAATTATGTTGCACTAAACTATGTGGGTTTTGATTTTTGTCATAGGGATATATATAAATTCCCTCTTATGCGGCTGATCCCAACTCTATAACTTCTCTCCCCTCCTTGTATAGAATCCCAATGCCTTATTGGACACAAATAAACTATATAGTTCCAAACTATATAGATATAAACTATATAAGAACAAAATTTATATGTCAAATAATACCCACAAATAATGTCCCCATAAATTCATGTCTTTAGTCAATCATTTTATTGTGGGTGACCGATACTATTACTAGGATGGATTCATGAACATGTATTGAAACTATAATTTATTGTTGAAGTCGAACACAATTCCCCCAAAAATAGTGATATGAATCTGATCACCCATCTTATCGACCATTGTAAATCCCAAATCATCATTGATAAATTCACATCAATCACCTACCTTTGGAATGCGGGGCTTCACTAACTGACAAAATGTGGGCACATGGTGTTTTATAAATAGTCAATTTATAAGATTAACATAGATTGATTTTTAAACAACATGGGGAATTTATGAATTTACAATTACTGAAAATAGTAATATTTTTCATTCATTGATCAACATTGGAAAGAAGAATCCACAATTTTCAATCAATATAATTCAAAATGTAAAAATGTGAGGTATGAATTGGAATACTATTATAATGAATGGTCAATCGACTCTTGATGTTATGCCATTTCTTTCTCTAATTCATTAATTGATAGGAACAACTCAATCCACATCACAAATCCCCCTCTACATCAGGTCACGATTCCTCTTCCCTTTTCAACACCATCCATCATGGACTTTTTATCTCCATAAAAAACGTTTTCTTCCACTCTATTGCTTTATCAATAGTAGAAATCTATTGGAAAATTTATTTCAAAAGGGACTTTATTTTCATTACTTTATGTTTTTAATTTTCTAGCACCACTTCATATTGATAATCATCCAAAAATACTATGGTCTAGAGATTCCCAAAATGTTCCATAGATTCATGGCTTGAAATATTCAACTAGAGAACACCACTCAATTTTGAGAACCAATAACCTCTAAAACTATCATGGATTATGTGGGAATCATTCATACAAAATCCAAGAATAATGAAAATTTCAAGAAGGTAATATAATATTTCTCTAATCTTGTTGAGTGGTATTTCATGGAGCATACTATAATGACCAATCCGGGGCTACCACATGAATTAAAAATGGACATGGCTCACAACTGGCCCAAGTGATGTTCCCAATCTCCATGGGATAACAAAAAGTGACAGGGAATCTGTATAGAATAATGGGGAATTATATCCTAGATAAATTTATTATAAAAATAATAGAATTATATTGGAAATATGACATGTCATTTCAGTAAGTTACAAGTCCATTTTAAAAACAAAAAATCAGATGGCATCTTAAAATATTAAAATAAAGAAGTAGATATTACAGATGTAGGAAAATAAATCCATTTTCTCACCCTCCAATATCACTCACCAATTAAGCTAAAAGTCTCATTATGACCTCCAAAAATATAATGTTCCACCAATTAACCATAATTTAATGTAGGAAAAAGGACTATAGAGATGAATCTACTAAAAGTATAAAAATAAATAGTAAAATTCTCGATCAAAACATCCCATATGACCCACAGTCACTCTCCATCCCAAATCAGAATAGAATCTGAGGTATCCGTCAAAATATTGAAAACCACACTCAATATACAATCATAGATTACTATGATGAGGGTGTAAAATAGACAACCCATTTGGTAAACACATTAGATTAAATTATTTTCATTTCAAAAATTAATAGAAAATTTTCCACTTTATAATAAATTTAGAATGTACCCTATATTATTTTAAGAAATACCAGACATCATATCCAACCATTTTATTAAATTCCATTTCCTTTTTTATTTAAATAAAAATAATAACATGAAAACATTTTCTTTCCTAAGCCTCATTTATATAAAAAAAAATTAATTTAGAAATAACTTTTAAATAAAACTATTCCAATGTAAAAGAATAATTTTGAAATTGCCATTTTTAGATTACAATAAAAATGAAACTAAAATAAAACTTAAGAAAATGAAATTAAATGAAGACTGGATCCATAAATAAAGAAGGATAAATATATCTTAATATAAAATTAAGTAGGAAAGATAAGAAATAAAATAAATAACCATAATCATAGATTAAACCATAAATACAAGGATGGTAACAAAGAAACATTCAACGTCACATGATTATTCAATGACACATGATAAGATCTCTCACCAACAGGTTGTAAAGGTATTATGACTCACTCAAGGAACACATTAGTTGACCACATGACCTAAATAATCAAGGTATCCAGAGGAAACACAAGGAAAAGTCTATAATTAGTGACATTACCAAATCTAAGGCACTCATCCAATCACCAACCTATATAAGGCCTCCTATGTTTTAACCATATAATTCATCACACACAAATAAATTATTATGTCAGTAATATAAGGCTATAATCAAAACAAAATTTGAAATCATGTCCCATGATCAAAAACCCCAATTAAAACACGTTTTAAAAAAATATTATTTTCATTGAAATATTTTTTTTAAAAACCTTATCAATAACCACATATTATTTAAGGAAAATTGATTCTTTTGAAAACACATATTTTAAAAATTTATTCTAAAACCCAATTTCAAATCTCATTTTTAAATTCATAAAACATACCATTTTAAATAGTATACACATAAGCAATTAGTTATATATTTATATACATCTCACATTATAAATATTCACATATCTTTATATAAATATGTTCACCTTTATATATATATATATAAATACACATCCATATGTGTATAATCATAAAAAAATTAAACATTCCTAGCATCAATCAGAAATAAATTACATATGGATGAAAAAAATAAACTGGTAAAATTGTAAAAGAGGAGGAAGCAAAAATATTTTATAACATTAAATCACACATAAAAAAATAAATTTACATAAACAAATATCAAATAATTTATTAAAAACCTTATCTATATTGAAAAACATTATAATTATTTTATTATCCAATAATATATTTTATTCTTCAAGTGTTGAGCAAAAGCATATCCAAAAACCTAAAAACCCATTTCAAAATCAGTTGAAATTTTATAAATCCTTTAATAACATATGTATTTATAGAAAATTAAACCCAAATAGAATTTATTATTTTAATGGAATCAATTAAAACAACTAGAAATATGAGGAATATTAAGGAAATAACTAATATCCTAGACACAACTTACTTGAATGTTAATAGATGAAATGAAACCTCCATTAATACCAAGTTGATGGTATTGGTAGAGGATGAAATGAAATCATGATAATGTATAAGAAGAAGGTTGAGATAATAAAGACTGACTAGGAATAATTTCCCATTGAAATTATAAGAAAAACCCAAAATAATTAGAGAGGATAAAATAATAGAGGTTCCTTGGTAGGGGGATTAGTTGTGAATGATGTAAGAGGGATATTTGGTTGGGGTGTAGTGTAATTGAGGTTAATTTGTATGGGGTAGTCTATTAAATGTATGAAAAAAAGTAATGTTAGACACATGAAATTTTCTCAACATAGTTATCCAAACCTATGTGACAACCATGTTCCATTTACTAGGAATACCAAGGAACCCATGTGGTTGGATCACATGGTTAGACTAACCCTGAACCAACTGTAAAAAATGGATTTGTCACATGATAGTTCCTAATCCAACGGTCCCCATACAGTTAACACTAACCTTCCACTGACTGCATTATTGGAAAATTATTATCAAAATTATAGAAATTAAAAATATTGTCCCCTAAAAATAGATTGAAATAAAATAACCAATAAATTAATTAATTAAATTAATAAAAATCTATGTGTGACAATTTCCACAAAAATAACACTGTATGGCCCCTAAAATCCACCAAAATCAAGGATATGACTCTAAGAATAACTTGAATGGGAAATTAGGAAAAAAAAATACATGATCCACCACATATAAATTCCACCTAAAAAACTATAATTCATCTCTAAAGGACCTAATAATCAATAAATATAAGAAGAATATATCCTAGCACACCATTGATAAGAAAAAAATGATATTAGACCTATAGTGGGACTCCCCACCATTTGATAACCAATAATGATAATAAAAGGAACACAAAAAGTTTCCAAAAGACCACTATGAATGGTAACTATAACCAAAATTGAAAATAACTCAATGAAAACCCCTAACAAAACATACATCCATGATTTTAAGAAAAATGTAAGAAACGCCCTTAAGAGATAAGACATTGGAAAATCCAAATATAAAGTACTAATCATCAATAGGTAGAGAAGGAGACAATGTAACATATCAAAACATCCACTAAAATAATCTCAATGGAGATCGCAACCCTAGAAACACTCTAAGAATCCTGAAATAAGGGCCATTAAACTAGCCACTATTATTGATATATCTATTATTTATCTATATATTAAATGGTTTTTATATGTAAATTAATTTAATATTATTTTATTTAAGTTGAGTATCATGGAAGATAGTGATGTATTGTGTATTGTCATGTAAGACCAAAATTTAGAGAAATAAGAAGGAATACATGGAAATTGGTTAATATAAAGTAACATCATGCCAAGAAGCTTCATAAGTTGGAATGACAATACAAATATCAAGAATTTAAGATTGGATATTAAATAAAATAGACCAATGTAACCTTTGAATCAAAACTTTCCATGATTTTTAGTGGTTAGGGGAGTTTTCAGTGGCACAAGACTAAATAACCAAGGAAACAAAGATCATTCAAAATTGGAAAAATACATTATACATCATGTAATCATTACATGAAGTAAAATTATACAAGTCGTGCAAAGTTTAAAGGGCATGAAGATGATGAAGACCTCCCAAAATGAATATCACCTATGTCATGGTATGACACATATATGTCAAGTTACAACACATACAAATATTCAGAGAGCACTACATGACATGAAACATGAAATTAATCTTTCAAGGCCCAATCATTACACATCGTACAAACTTAACACATTGTGAAAGTGTAAAATATACTAATTAAACAGTGATTGTTAGATATCATGGATGGTATATATTCTTTTAGACCCTTAGAACACTATTTAATGGTATATTTTAACCAAGGATTTCTAAGGATGACTTCTATGCTTATTTATATGGGTTCCAACCAAGTCAGAGAGAATCCATTCAAGTTGAAATGGAAAAACTACTGGGAGGCTCCTATAGGGTTCCAACTTAGAGTTCATTGTAGACAGGTAGTTTTTTTTCATTAATTTTTTCCAAATTTGATTTAATGTTGGATTTCCTATTAGTTTAATTCTTGTTTCTATAATTTTATTTATTTCTCATTATTTCTATTTTGATATCTTCCCTATGGAATAAAGTTTATTTACCATTTTATATCACCCAAGTATGATTGGATAAAACCCTACGGGTCAATATTAGGGGTGAATTTGAACTTAATTAATATAGAAAATAATTTTTTTACCCTATGGATAATAACCAGGTTTAAAATAACTACAAACCTCATTATTTTTCACAATCCTTGACTATTGGAGATGAAAATTGAATGACCATGACCTAGTCAGATTAAATAATGCTATAACCAATATCCTATAGTTATTAATTTTTATATTCCAAGATTATTGTGCTTAGGTTGTCAATTACATTGAACCAAGTTGTCTTTTCCATCATAGGTTTGTCAAATTTGTTGGACAATGAATAATTGGTTTATTTTTCACTACTTTTAAACATAAGACATAGGTCTATCCCAAGAGAGATTTAGGATTACAATTTTTCCTAAACCCTAAATTTTTCTCTTATACCTTTCTATTTATCCTTTTCTATCATTATTAATTCATTTTAATTGTTTAATTTGTGACATTATATTAATAAAATCAAACTAAAATTGTAATGAACTAGATTTTGGTCGAATATCATCACAGCGTTTCACAGTCTTCATGGGATTGAACCTATACTTCCACTCTAATATTACATTTTAGTTAATATGGTGTGGGTTTCATTTAAATTTCTAATTTTATTTTTACTGAGGATTTATTGATGTCTCTAAGATTCATCAGTTACCTTTTGACATAAAAACAAAGGGTGGAAAGAAAAACCCATAAACATGCCCATTCAAATGACATGGATTTGAGACCATGATCCAGAATAAATAAATGAAAACCTAGGACCTTATAATCCTAATACTAATCACAAGGATTCTATCACACCAGAAATATATAGCTAACATAATATCTCATCTACTTAACTAAAATAACTACAAAAAGGGAAAAAAAAATTAAAAAAAATACCCCCACCATCAATTTTCCAAACAACAAGAATAACTTTTAGAATCGATAACCACATTTGAAAACCAATTTTAAACCCCTCACTTTATCCATTAAATTTATTTCGAAATACCTTAAATTTTAAAACCCATATCTCCTACTTAAATACCTTTCAAATAAAACTTTATTCTCAAAACAACATTATCAAACCCATTTCAAAATGCATTTATCTATCTTAAAACAATAATAGTCTATTAATATAAATTTTAAATTCAAACAACCCTTTTAAAAATATTTAAATTTCTCTTGAAAATATTTTTAAATTCAAAATGATATTTAACAAACATAAACAAAATAAAAATATAGTTTTCCAACATTAGAAAACATAAGACCAGTTAGATGAGACTAGTGATTTTGTGTGAATTAGGTGCATAAATTGGTTGATTGTGTTCCAATCACACAACTTGAACTAAGAGTAATATAGAACCATATAGACGGCCTCCACACTGGAAACCAATCCCTGGGAGTTCACCATCTCCCACCACCTCGACTCACGTGTCATCCTAAAATGAAATAAATTTAACATTAATAAATTAAAACAACTAAAAATCACAAATAAATAATTAAACCCCAGCTTTCCATGGAAACATGATGTTTATAACCGGTAATAGCTCATAAAACACTTCTTGCTCCTACCAATTGAGTCATAATAGTCATACCTCCATCTACCATACATAAGAAATAAAACAATGATACTCCATAAACTATGTACTCTTAATAAAAATGCTTTAAACCCATTTATAATTACCCAAAATGGGATTCCACATGAACCGACACTCAACAAAGATTTCCACTAATCTAAAGGAATTCCCAATCCCTATGGGAAATAAATAAGATCCTGGGAATTAATATTTAATAAATTGTAATGATTTTTACCATATAAATAATATTTAAATAGGTATGTAATTATATTATAACAAAAATATTAAGAGATGGAGGAAAAGGAGTGGGTTTCTCTGGAAAATATCGGAAATGGTGGCTTCTTCAACCACCCGAGGAGTTTGAATCTGTACTCGTATACCTCGAATCATGGTTGAAAAATCTTGTCTACATCGAAGTAACCAAAGGATAGAGAAGAGGTAAATATTCTCTCCTCATTTGCTGGATTCATAGGTGGATCGTTCGCATCCATTAATCATAGGGATTCACAAAGGATATTTCAGAAAGGGGTGACTGCTCATGTTGTGGCTTCAGATGGCGCGGTTTTAGAAAGGATCGAAATATGTAAGTTTTCTTTCATCTCTCGTATCTCATTATCAAAAGGCATGAATCCTTGGAAGGTGATAGACCTATTTGATTGTCTTGCTAGCATTTGGGGGTTTTCAGACATCAAATGTGTTTTTGTTGGGAGGGTTTACTTCCATATGCTTTTCCCCTCCGTGGAATTGAAAAACCGAGCATGGTGTTCTGGATATATTAAACTTCAACTGGGTATTATGCATTTTCATGAATGGAACCTAAGCTCCAACTTCAATGATTTTAAAGGAATTTCACACCAATTGGGATCAAATTACATGGATTAAATTGGGTATTATGGAACCCAGAAATTCTGTACGATCTTGTTGCTGCAATAAGAACCCCTATAAGGATAGATACCGCCACTGAGTTAGTCAGCTACAATCACTTTCTTTGGATATTAATAGAATTTTATCTAAGATCAACATTTATTGACAAGGTTTTGATATCCACACCCCCTGATGAAATAACTCTCATAATTGAATATGAGAAGAATCCCCCCTTCTGTGATGCTTTCCATATAATTGGCCACTCAAGAGATAATTGTAGAACTGATCTACTTTGTCCACACTGTCAAAGAAAAGGCCCCGAATACAAGAGTTGTAGAAGGACTAGTAAAGCAATAATCAGGCATGCTGAAACTATTGATGTAGTTCAGGTTCCTGTTTCTAATAATCCTATTCCTATCAATGGGTAGGCTAGTATACATGTCAACTTAAGAGCTGCTCAAGAAAGCAATGCACCTATTTTAGACTTTTCTCTAAATAACAGTTGTACAAATGACACAAATTTACCCACTTACTTTCCTGAAAGAACCAATAGACTGGTTCCACTAGTTTTGGAAGTTGATAAATCCAAGGTGTATTGGGATGATATAGTGGAGGATGGTCTTCGAACTAGTATTTCAGTCAAGGGTGACTTGACTAAAGACATCATGGATGATGATGACGATGACGAATCAACTGATATCCAAGTATACAAGGAAATTTCTGCTCAAAATGAGGTGGACTTTAATTTGTGGCAAGACCAGAATTTGGTTTCTTCTAGTCTTAAGGGGAAGACCAAATTAGTAGGGGCTTCATCCAAAAAGGTCTGTTATACTCCATAGCACAAAAGTAAACATGGTCTTATTCTAAACTGCAGTAAATATGTTTATAAATCATTCAAAGATCCTGAAGACCACTTGAATCCTCCAAGACTAATGTCTTCAAAAGAAGCAGCGACTTCATCCTCAACCCCTGATGCCTCGGGATAGGTAAGGACTCACTTTGAGGTTGAAATATCATCATTGACTCATATGGATAAAGAGATGTCCCTCATGAAGGACACAACTGAATTGAGAATGGAAGACCCTCAGAATTTGGGACCTGGTAAGTGATGGAAGGTCCTTTCTGGGTCTCAAGATGCTGCATCTCTCCAGCAGAAAATAACAACTCATCCTACCACTGAAAAACCCAATCAGAGGGTAGAAGACCCCCAACCTGGATTGGGTAGGAGCAGGCTGGATTTTCCAAAATCTGCTACTCCTGTCCAGTGTAGAGGCAAGTACCAGACTGCCACTGATGAAATTCTGACAGTTGACAAGATCCACAAAAAAACTGTCTCGCAGACTCTCAATCAATAGGGGGATGGGTGCTCAGAATGGACTACCAATAGGCTTCAGTATTGAAGTCTCCTAAGAATGATCAAGATCGAAGCATTAAAGACAAAAATCTTGTAATGGTAAGTACTCGTAATTATTTTTAGCTTCTTGTTTCAGGTAGTAGTGAGGAAGAGGTTCAAAGCGATGTTTGTGTATGTGGATTGGATGAGATGGTGGATGCTGAAGTTTCTGAATTTCTTCATAATGGAGGGGGACTGTGGATGCAGTCCAAAACTGGAAAAAGAGGGAAGCATCCTTAGGGCAGGGTGGACGCTCCCCGCATCACAATATGAACACTCAGTCTAAAATGTTTTAAAGGTGTTATTTCTGTCATTTATCTCTGTTTTTGATTCCTCTGTATCTTGCTACCTTCTTTTGATTCAATAAAGAGGCCTATATGTCTAAATTTTATAAAAAAATATTATAACTAAAACATAACCCATATATTATTTAGACATCTATTCCAAAAACAAATAAGCACATAAAATTTTAAGAAATTCAATCAGAGAAGCAGATATCACATATGTAGGAAAATAAATCCCTCCAATTACCCTCCATAATCCCCCACATAGCCATCTATAAGTCCTAATATGACTTCTAAAAATATAATTCACTACCAATTAAAAATAATATTGAATAAAAGGCCTATATGTTTGAATATATTTAAATACTAAAAATATCCACTAATATACCTAATTAGAACAAATAATGTGACATGTATTCACTCTCTAGCCATAATCATAATTTAATCTAAGAGACAAATCTTGAACTAGTAAAAGGCTAAATAGTATATAACCATTGAGTGGTGTGAGTAGGCTGTGTTCTTGATATCCCAGTTTCTAAACATCAAGATTTCATTTTTCTTTTCCATAACAGAAAAAAATTGGCATGTTTGAAAAGAATTTATAAAATATCCTTTTTTATTTTAAGATAAACCAATCATAATAACCAACCATTTTATAAAATTACATTTCCTTTTTATTTAAAAAAAACTAATCAATTGAAACCATTTTTTCATCATAAGCCTCATTTATTATTAATATTCATTTATAAATCAAATTTTCACTAAATATTTCCCAAGTAAAACTTGCATGTTGAAATTCCCAATTTTAGATTACTTAACAATATATTAGAAAATAAAACTCAATATAATGAAACAAAATGATAATGTAATCCATAAATAAAAAAACGTAAATAAAACTAAATTCTATATCAATTTATCAATAAAATGCATAACAGAAGTAACCAAAATAGAAACATCACCCTTATAGATAAGATTGGGAACCGAGAAACATGAAACATCACTTATATAAACCAGGAAACATGTGAATATATTTTCATACTAGGTTATAAAGGAATTCAGGCACACTCATGGAACACACTAATCAATTATGTAACCGAAACATCCTCGGACTCTCAATGTAACACATGGAAAAGTTCCTAGTCAGTACCATGACTTAACCCAGGGTAGCACCGATCCACTCACCCAATTACCTAATTTCACAAATGTTACAATAATGTTACACATCATAGAATAATTATTCATTACATCAATGATAGTAGAACAGAATCCAAAAAAGATTTTAGATCCTTAACCCTTTTAAAAAAAACCTTTTTAAAAATCATTTTAAAATAAAACATTTTTTCTTTCCATGAAGTCATTTTAAAAGAACATAGTACTATACACCTTTTTTAAAAATGATAAAATCATTTTAAAAACTACTTCAAAAACATAATCTTAAATCC
Organism: Viscum album; assembly: GCA_963277665.1. Taxonomy (NCBI): domain Eukaryota; kingdom Viridiplantae; phylum Streptophyta; class Magnoliopsida; order Santalales; family Viscaceae; genus Viscum; species Viscum album. The sequence goes on from OY728158.1 coordinate 1,503,031,776, forward strand.
AATTTCAATGATCAAGTCTAAATTCCAAAAAAAATACATTTATATATATTGTACTCATATGCAATTACTTTTATATTTATAGACATCTTTTAATATACATATTAAAAAATACTTTTGTGAATATATACACATGTGTATATATATATATATTAAAATAAACTCCTATATGTGTATAAGTCTCAAACATCATATATATCATTCCCAACATCAATTCTAAATTAATCACATAAGAATTATGAGAATAAATTGTGAAATTCATAAAGTAGAGTAACCAAAAAAGGTTATCCACTTCATCTGAAACATAAAAAATATATTTTCTTAAAATTTTATAAAATATTTTCTAAAATTATAATTCCCTCTTTAAAACCATCATAAATATTTTTTTTACTAACAATATATTTTTTCCTTTTAGTGCATACCAAAAGTAGACCCATGCCTCAAAAACCCCATTTGGAAACCAAATCAAATATCTTAAATACCTTAAATAGAATTAGTATTTAAATCTAATTGAACTAAAATATAATTTATAATTTTTAAGGAATAATTTAAACATACAATTTTAAAAAAAAATTAAGGTAATTACAAAAGAAACAAAATACCTACCTAGAGCATTCATAGAAGAAGCATAACCTCCATCAACGATAAGAGGATGATTCAAAGAGAGGATTACAAACCCTAGATAACAAAATCACATGAAATTCTGACAAAAAAGCAATTAGGGTTCATCTAGGGTTTATATAATAATATGGGAGAAGTAAAATATTTATGAAGAGGAATAATGAGGAGGATGAGAGGAAAGAGACTCACTCAGATAGATTTTCCTTTGAAATATCCCAAAGAAATGCGAACAAATTACAGATGGGAAAAGGAAAGAGGAAACATGGTAGGGGTGTTGGTTATGCATGATGTTAAAGGGATATAATGAGAGGTGCAGTCTTAGTAGGATTTAATAATAAGGGGGTGTTAATTTTGTAATTTTTGTTAAAAAAATTAAATATGGACACATCACACAGTAGCCACATAGTTTACCCAAATCATGCACCACTTGTGAACCCTTCATTGAGAATACTAATGAACCCACACAATTGTATTTCATAGATATATTAACGATGCACAAACCATTAAAAACAAATCCATTATATTAAAAACCCTAATCACATTGTCTCCACATGTTTATTACTAGATATGCATTAAATTGTGTGGCAGCCTAAACATTCTCAAAAATACAAATAATAAAGATAACATCCCCTGAAACTCTAATGTAATAATTATAACTAATAAATTAAATGATTAATTAAATTAACAAAAAAAACCAGGTGTCACACAACCTCCAAATATTCTTCTATACCCACTGCTACATCCTATATTGGCATAAGTCAAAGTCTAGGTATGAATTGTAATCTATCATTAGAATGGACACATAATCATGTACCAAATAAATTAGACAAGGAAAAAATTTTATATCGACTATGTGATTTGGAATGAAAATAGTGAATACCCCTAAAACATCCATCGATTGAGGAATCTAAGTAGAAACACCTAAAGTTTCTATGGACCAAGATAGGGATTAGAAAATTGACATCTAGAACATGTTAATCATTAAACATAAGAGATGAAAAAATATTATGGGGTGTGAACACACACTTTCATTCCACAGAGTGTCCAATTTTTTAAATATATTCACCTCATTGGAGGTTCTAGAAGAGGGTAATTCTTGTGATATTCCCTATACGTTACTTTGGGATTCATGGTACACCAATAATGGAAGAAAATTCCCCAGTGTAGATGAAGGATTATAAATAATTTCTAGATCAAGAATGTCATAAATAGTACCTTGATGTGATACAAATGGAAACTATTTCTAATTAGCATAACCACAAAATAAATTGAAATTTATTGTAAAAATCATTCTTAAAAATACTCACTGAATGTAGTGGCCTTAAATTAAAATTGATTGACCATATTTTAAATATCTATAATGTCATTTACTGTTACTGAATGACATAACATGTTTGTTGACACATTTATGTTAGGGTCTGGCACTAGACTCTCTTGGTAATCCACTATGTTCGTCTCTATGGGGATCCTTTCTAAGGGTGTACATGATATATTTTATTTAGAAACTAGAATACTTGAGTTCATTAACCTTGTCTAGATATTTTAGTAATTCAATGAAGTAATATGTAATAAAAAAGGAATCTTAATAGATAAAAATATACATACAAAGATTACCTATCAGTATTGGAAGAGATATAGCACTAGTAAATTATATTAGTCATGCATAAAGATATCATTGGAAGATAAATTTATGAGACGATGAAATTGTTGTCTCACCAAGCCAACATTTAATGGTTCAAATTCCACTTCTCATAGTTAAAAAATTTGGGTGGAAAAGACTCCTTCTTTGACACTATTTCCCTAGTAAGTGATTAAGCTAATAACTATTCTTCTGAAAAATAATATGGAGATATTGTAGTGGAATATTTCTTCTAAAAATCAATTGATGACAAATAATTATCGATGAAAATAATGGAATAATGTTATTTGAGAGTGGAACATAATTTAACCTCTTACCTAGAAGAAATATTCCCACCATTTCCCCTATAGATCATATATCTAGACTCTAGAGTAGCCTCTTCCTTATATTTGACCTGAGGTGACCTAAACATAATATACAAAAATATAGAATCATTTTATAATAATATTAAATATATTTTACAATAATACATTACCCAAAACATTAAATGTTTAATATATTTGAATAAAATATTAATAATGAATTTATTTCATAAAATATATTTAAGATCATAAAAAAGCTCTTATCTAAAAGTAGTTTTCTTATTTATATCATACTTAGATCCATTATAATAACATCAGTAAATGAAAACATAAGAAAGGGTTAGCTCAGATGCTCAAAAAGGTAAACATAAGAGATATCAAATAATGATCATATGATGGAATAAGATAATAATAAATTCATTAGATAATGATAATAACATATGAAACTTTTACCCAGTTAGACATATATTATAAATAATTAGTTATAAAATAATCCTTTTAAATTTAAAAATACATGTTTCATATGAGTGCGGGGTAATTATTAATAAATCCTTATCCATGAGAGTATATCATAAGTATAATAAAATCACATTGGAATAAAGTAATTTCATTTGAAAATATTTACTTCCAAGACTATAATAGTGGAAAATGTAACATAGTGGGTTGAGTTCACACCCCATTACATCATTTCCTTAGTTATGTTCACTCTCCAAACTATGATAGTGGGAAGAGTCCCTTATTGAACAAGGTTCACTCCCCATTCTAGTTCATATTATCATATTAGATTATAATAATTACCTAATATATTAGATATATTTTATGGTCCCACCAAATATATAATTAAAACCATACATATTTGTTTCATAAGATCATAAAAGCATTCATAATTTCATAATTTCATAACCTAGATAAATGAAAAGGGTATTATAAAAATTTAATAATAATAAAATCACAATATATATAAATAAATAACTTGGATGATATCATTATATTATATCCCTAGTGAATCATAAGAAACATAAAATTATATTGACATAAATGAAAAATAAATTTAAAAGTGATTTTGAAATTTTTGTTTAAAAAAGGGAAAATATTCATTTCCTTTGATTTCAATTTTTTTTTCAAAATATAGAGAAAAACATTTTCCATGAAAATAACAGTAGAAAACTATTACGGAAGCATCAAAGCAAGGAAAAGTCATAATTTCTGAATTATAAATTCATGTGGAAATGTTAAAACAAGTATTCATGTAACACCTTTGGTAAACTGTCCAATAGTACCTCATTCAGAAAATGAAATAATGTTTCCCTTTAAAAAAATTTAATTAATGTATAATATTTTAGAAAATGAATTGAAAAAATAATTTTACAATATATAAGACAAATATCTAAATAGGTTTTAAAATAATATACATGGAGGAAAAATATCATCTACTAAAGAGGAAATAAGGCAAGATTTTTTTAAAACATTTTCCCCATCATTTTAGGTGCCAAAGGAGTAAAAGGGTACTAATACTTGAGAACTATATAAATATAAGATGAGAATAAAATAAATAGGTTTTAATGGTTAAAGATAATATTGTTTCCCTAAATATAAATTTAACATAGATAATCCCAAAAATAAATGATATAGTAACAAAAATTTTTACCTTAGGGCCTGTATATCTTCACACACATTCTTAAGATCCTACTATTTAGGAAACTTGTTTTATATTGGATTACTTATTCATTATTCATATATTTTAATTTTTTTTAAATATTTTTTTAAATTTATTTTAAAATAACAAATTCTTTCTTGAAATTTAAATAAAAAAATTTCTTTGGGAGAATTTTTGAAAATTTCCTGAAAAGATTAATTTCTATCTAAATAGCTAAAAATAAAGATTTTTATTGAAAACATCATTTTTGATTAAATTATTAAAAAAATTATATTTTAAATTATTTTAAAATTAAAATTATTTAAATTTTAGTAAAATTTTAGTTCATTGTTATCAATTTTAAATTTTATATTAAAATATTATATACTTTTGAGAATTTTCTCTTTGGAATAATTCTCTTTCATCCCATCTGTGATTTAATTTTAAATTGAATTCTACAACTTATGTTAATTAAATTTGGAAAAATTTATTCAAAATTTTTAATAAGAATACTTTATATTTTATAGTAATTTTAACTTAATTTTTTACTATAATGATTAGTGAAAATAGTAAAAATTAATTACCATTGTTAAGGTAAAAATGGATTTACCAGGGGGTTAAACTAAGATAAAAAGGGTTAAACTTACCTAAAAATTGTAAGAAAATAATTTTATGGAAATATTTATACATTATCACTTCTAAGGATCAATAAATACACTATTTTTAGACTTCTGTAATAAAAAAACATGGATATATCTTTTCCTTCTCAAACATTCCATTTGTGTCCTCTCCCCACTTATAAGAGGCTACCAGCTCTCCTCCCCACTTCATAGTTATAAAAACCTTTTTTAGTCCAATACCTAAAATATTAACTTAAAAAATTAACTCCCAACATCATAGATTACTTTTTTTATTAGGAATCACTACTAATATGGCTTTAGGTTTAAACCTAAAGAGTCTCTCTGATGAAGTGGTAAAATTAATAACCATGCATATTTGTTTTATTTCTTCTTCCCCATGATTAAATTATTTTTAGACTATGATAATAAAAAATATTATATAATATATAATTAGATTTTTGAATTTTAATTACATAACCTAGATCTATCTTTACTTCAATCTATCGGGAAATAGAATCGTTGATCATGTGTGTGATAGACTAACACCTTGTAAATCGATGTTATCATTTTTCATCACCACCTTATAAAGATTTATATGTTGATTAATTTTACATATTTATATTATATTTATTACATAATTATAAATATTGTATTATTATATCATGTATTCATTTTTTACTTCCCTTTCTGTGGGGGATACGATAACGTCGCTCGTGTGTACGATGGATTGCCGCCTCCACATGCCGATGTGATGTGTTTTTCATCTTATTTTTACATGTTTGTTAAAAATTATTTATTTGAATAAAATATATTATATAAATTATATTATAATTATTCAGGAAATATTAATTAATATTTATTTTCTTTTTTTCCCATTATTTGAGAAAATTGGAAATAACATTTATGCGTATGTACGACCTACCATCTCCATCAACATTGTAATCCAGTTTCTATCACTAAAATTAATAGTTTAATATAAATACAAATTTAATGAATATATAAGATATTTATATATTTCTTAACATTATTTATAGGCTTTAACTATGATCTAAATTAATGTATCAAAATTACCAAAGTAAAACATACATAAAAATGAAGCAATTATCACTTGAAACAACGATTTAAAAAAAGAATTGTTAATAAAAAGGTTTTAAAATGGTATAAAAAAATCATATATAGAATGGTATATATGAGTATGGTTATTTAATATATGTATAATAAACCTAAATGTTTTATTGATGAGGTCCAAACACATATGAATGAAGTTGAACCTAAAGTAATGGGTTGTCATCAAAATTCTAATTTCATGAGATATACCCCATATTCAAAACTTATTAATTTCCCTTTTATATGTTATATAATGAATATATTTATCATTATGTTATTAAAATTTTTATTTATTTATTTATTTATTTTATTTTGATTACTATTTAAATGTTTCTAAAGTGGTAAGAGTTTATTTTTAAATATCATCATTATTCGAGACTGTTTTTTTAAGACTCACTTGGGAGAATCTGCAATGTTTTTATCTTATTCTCAATATATTTTATTATAGTCTAGTTAATCATATAATTTTCACATAATATTTCCACATTTAACACTTTTTAAATTTAATATTTTTGGAAAATATTTCTAATAAAATTATATTTTATTTCATTCTTAAGTCAAAAATATTTTTTATAAAAATCTATGTTATCTAAAATTGTTTTCAGTTTTTTTTAAACTTTCCAAATGAATTATAGGTTATATTTTTACCCAATTCATCAATTTAAATTTTTTTTAATGAAATCTTCATTTCATTTTCAAGATGAGTATTGTTTGCATTTTACCGAAAATGTGAAAGGAATATTTTCTTAACATGTATGGTATGACTAGAATTTTCCAATGTCATAACTAGTCAACTTTTAAATGATTATTTTACAAGTTTTAAATGGTTATATTCAAAATGTTTTTCTTAATTTTTTAATAACATTTTCAAATTGAAAATGTTATATTCCTCAAAAATGTTTTCATGAAATTTTTACAGTATTTATATTTACCAACGAAATCAACCATTTATTGTACTTATGATTCACTAAGGATATGTTGTATTGATATCCACATTATTCATTATTTGGTTGTTTTATGATTAGTTTGAAATATGATGTACCATTTTATTTCAATTCACCATATTACTCTAGATAGTTTATGATTATGGTTATTTTATTGGGGTAAGTATTAAAATTTAATATGTTAGTATTTAAATATTAATGCTTATATTTATTTTGATTTACCCATTTTATATGAGGAAGGAATTAGACATTGTATGTGATGTGTGGGGACCAATTATTGATATCCTATAAAGGCATCAATAGGTATCATGAGGTAAATCAATTGGCCAAATTAAATGGGTTTCAACATACAAATTTAAACTGTATTGTTAAATTGCTTGACGATATATTTTAGATGACCTAAATTATGAATTAACTAACATAAAAAAGTACACTTTATAAGGGGTAATTTTTTACTTTAGAAGGAGTTATAACTCCATCTTAAGACATTAGTAGGAATTGTAAGGAACCACCACTAATGTGGTCGCCTACTGTTAATAGTGGCAGTTTTGAGTAAGCACTGGTAAATTCATGATGACGTGAGAAGTGGTTATATAAGAGGTGGATTAAATCCCCTCTAATGTTAACTGAAATTCACCGAAAATATGTCTGTTTGAGGTCGTTATATGGGGTCCACCACTAATTTGAAAGGCTTCAGGGGTGGTTTGAACCACCCCTAATAAGGGGATACTTTAGGGGTAGTTGTGAAAAACGCTACTAAAGTTGTTCATTTTTTAGTACCCCCCCCCCCCTCTGGCTCTCGTGTCTCCCCTGCCCTACCCTCCACCCCACCCTCACATCTCACTCCTCCCTATGCCCAACACCCCCCTCCCGTTGTTCACACCCCACACCCCTAGCCAACCCTCACCTCCCATTTCCACCCCCAAGCCCTCCCTCCCTTTCCCAGTACACCACCCCCATCCCAAACCTCACTCTCTTTCCCACCACAATCTCTCATCCTCCCCATGCATATTCGGTCCTCCGATTTAGAGAAATTGATTCCCTTGGGAAACGAACCATGGACTGGTTGACACATATACCACCAAATCGCAAACCCAAAACCACTATGGAAAAACAAGTTTAATGTATAAACTACACATGATAGTATTTATATATATCTGAATGTTTATTTTAATAAATATTATTAGCATAATATATTTAAATACATTTAAATAATAATATATATATTATTTAATATATTTAAATGTATATACAATTATACATATTCTATATAATATATTTATATATCACCTAAATATATTACACAGGTATATAAGTATATATTGTACTTTTATATATGTGTGTGTGTTTGATAATAATATTTTTATTAATTAATATTATTCTTATTACATCAATTTTTTAATCTATAAAAATTATATGTTGGTTAGATACTATACATTTATTTTATGATTTATATCAAACATATAGTATATTAAATAAATTTGTATTATATATTTATATAAATTATTTATATACTTCAATAAATATTTATTATATATGTATATATTTAAAGAATATATATATATAAGTTTTTACATAATATATTTATATAACGTCTTTAAAAATATATTTATATAATGTCTTCGAATACATATATTTATTATTATTTATAATAATATATATGTTTATTTACATAAAAAATATATTTTTATATAAAATTAATATATTATTATTATATGAATTACAATTTAAACAAATATTAATATAATATATAAATAATATGTATATTATATATAATCAATGTTATATGAAATACAATTTGGACAAAAATATAATTAATATTATATGAAATACAATTTTATATTATATACAATTAATATTATAAGAAATAAAATTTATAAAAATATTTATATAATGTATTTCAATACATATATTTACTATTATGTACATTAATATATATTTGTATTTTAATAAATATAATTCTATAATATTGTATACATTAATATAAATTTATTTGTATAAATTTTATTTCATATAATATTAATTATATATTATATAAAGCCACAAAACTATTATATAAAAATATATTTATTATTATTATTATATAATTTATAAAAACTACAATTTTGGGTTTTTATATGATATATTTTTTAAATAAATTATATTTATGTATATATTTATATAACATTTTTGTGCTTTTATATTATCAATAATTAATATTATATGAAATACAACTTTTAAAAATAAATATATATTAATTTAAATAATATTATACAACTATATTTATGTATACATATAAATAAAATTAAATAAGATCATATAAATATTTTATATAATATGTTTATATAATGTATTTAAATACATTTATATATTGCATTTTTATTATATATATACATTATGAAATTTTCATTTTTAACACTGGCGGTTTACAACCTCCATTAATATTTTAAAATAAAGGTTGTTTTTACCCCCTCTAATTTGAATACATTAGAGGGGGTTTTGGACCCCCTCTAATTGAAGAATGTGTGTGTGTGGGGGGGGGGGTGGTTACACCCCTATATTATAGGGCATTAGAGGGGGTTTTGAACCCCTATAATTTAGAGACATTTGAGGGGGTTTTGGACCCCCTCTAATTTAAGAATGTAGTGGGGGGGGGGGGGGGGGGGGGTTTGAACCATCTATAATTTATGACATTATAGGGAGTTTTCCACCACCTCTAATTTCAATCATTAGAGGGGATTTTTAATCCCCTCTAAAATCCAAATTGATATTAAGATAATAATGTTAATTTTTTTGAGGGGGGTCCATAACCCCTTCTAAATTTGATTATTAGTGAGATTTGTATACACACCCCTTTAATTTTTATAGAAAATTAATTTAGTGGGGGTCCATAACTCCCTGTAAAGTATATACTTAGAGGGGGTTCTCTATAACCCCCTCTAATTATACATAAAATAAATTTAGAGGGGTGTTGTGCATGACCCCATCTAAATAACCCCTTCTAATGTACTATTTTTTTCTATTTCCTCATTATCATGTAAATTATTGATATCCATGTGATTATTCTATTAGTTATAATATCAAAGGATAAGTTTCAATATTATGAGATTATTTATGTAGAAAATTTTTATCATCATTTATTTCTACCACATTTTTCATAATTTATTTATTAAATACATGTGTTTAAATTATTTATCATGGAATGTTGATGTAACACCCCAATCTTCTACGGTACGCTTCTCTTTGAATAATGCGATAGCGTGTGTTGTACGCAACACTGAGTTCTAACAACCAATCAAACTAGCCGTTATGAATAGTAATACCTATTTTTTAAAATTATATATATATTATATTTCAAAATGGACTTCATTTTTGGATTCGGAATATCTAATTTAGCCTAAGGTGAAATTTTGGTACTTTTCGGATAACTTTCATATTTTGATGAATAGTGAAAATTACTAAATTTTAATTAAAAACAACTTTTTTAATCAAAATAATTAATACTGATAAATTATGAATTTTAGTAGTTTTAAAGTATATTTAGAATAAATTTTTACCATTTAATATAATGTTGGTCATTGGACATAATTTTACAATTAAACCGAACATAAACAAGTCTCAATCTTTTGATAGTTATTATCTCTTAAAAACACGCTTTTTGTTTTGACAGCGGGAATTAATTTTAAATTAATTTCTGCCACTTATGTGTTTTGAATTTAGGAAAATGGATTCCATATTTGGAATCAGTATTTTGAAATTGTGTAAATAGGTAACTTTTATTTTTAGACATTTTGAATAATTACTGCGGTAAATATTTTATTTACCATGGTTAAGGGTAAATCTGGTAAATGAGGGTTAACTAATAATATTATAATAATACTAAATTACCCTAAAACGTGTCTTAACCCTATTGGTTGATACATGGTCGACCATGGACATCTTTGGGTTGATTTTGGGACCCCATGGTGCCACTTGTAAGTGATAATGACACTTTATTTTAATTAAGTTAAAATGAATACAAAAATGACACAAGCATATATCTTTTAGAAAAACAATTGTTACATAGGGTTATATATTTTGGATTTTAGATTATAAATATTCATTAGAAAGATAAAAATATTTCCTACATAATGATATTTTATTTATAATTTTTAGACATTAAATAATATATTTTATTTATGACACAATGATGATGCAGTAATTACTATAATAGTGAAAAATTAAAATAATTGATATTATAAATACCCAAATAAATATAATATGAAACTTTTAATGAATTAAACTAATTTTCTAGGATCATATGATATATTAGTATTGATTTAATTGACTTTTTTCGAAGTAATCAATCTGTTATGAGTTTCAAAAAAATCAACTATTGAATAGTGTCAAAATTGACATAAAATAGTTCTTAAAACAAATATTATATTATTAATTGATATTAAATTCCTAAAAATCTAAGGTTCGGCCAAGAGACTTATATCATGATAGGTTCATCATTAATGGAACACATGGGGGTCTCTTAGATGTATATAGTAATTTTATTAACCATAGTATATAAAAATACAAAGAGACATTGTAAAAGTGAAACTAATTAACTTAGAGTTAATACTTAAATATGAGGTTAATATAAGTACCCAAACCTGTCTAAATTCTATTGGTTGAGTTGTTTTCGACCCCTACCCACCTTAAACTTTGAATAGTCAACTTTGGAGCCATTGGAAACCGATTATGAATTTATTATAAACTAATATCTCTAGCTTTTCCAAAGGTGCCCCTCAACCCTCTTATAAAAGGGAACTCCTCCTTCTCATTTCTTCACACCTTCAAAGCCTTTTGGTTCGGCCAAACTCTGTCCAAATACTCTCCCAACTTCCCTCACTACAACCTAGGGGCCTTAGTTTGATCAGAGAGCCAACCTAAGGAGTCCTTTTGATCAAATCAAAAGGAAGAACCCGAAGAAGAGGTAATGATTTCACCACCCTTTTCTAAGTTCATTTCTTCTTCCACTTCTTCTTCATTTGTTGTTACCATTCTAAAATAATAAATACAGTATCATATATATACTTTTATGTTATTATAAATATGGTACAACCATATTCAGTATTCTATCCACCCTTTGAATAACATGTCACCATACGTGCGTACGTACGGCTTACCGTCTCCACGTCGTGGTGTAATTGTTATTCAATATAATATTATTTGGATGGGTATAATAATGATGTGTAACTCATGTAAATAATAAATATAACATGTTAATGATTATGTATATATGATATACCATCCATTTATATATTATTTTAATATCAAAAGAATGATATTGTTGCTCGTGCGTACGTACGGACTACCGTCTCCACGAACGCGATGAGATTCATTCTCCATCGTATCCATTCAAGTATAATTATCATTTGATGATTTAAAAAAATGATGTTTAAGGACTTGATATCATTATGGATACGAATAATATACAACCTATCCATTACAAATATGGCTTACGTAACAAAACATATAAAAGAAAACAAGTAAGTTAACACCCGAAACAACGATAATACTAAGATATTATTATCAAATCAATATTAAAAGATCATATATGATATCATATTAATGTATATTATTCTTGTATAATTTAATAAAAATTATTTCACCATTATACAGGAGGTTAACCTACCCCAACCAAGGAAAATTACAAGGTAAGGGTTATTTCACAATCTCTTCATTATCCGAGGTTGTTTATATGTAATAATCTACTGGGATCTCTTTATCATCCACATCAATGTTTTCTTAAAAATGTATTTCAAATTTTTTTTATTATTTACAAGAATATGGGTTAAAGTAATTTATACCCTTGGTTGACTTGTTATAAGAGGTTTATAAAGGAATCTTTCCGTCGTTTTCAAAACAAGGTCCTTTTTAACCTTTTCGACAGAATTAAGGTAAGAAAGTTTTTTTTAACTTATACGGCGGGTGCGGCTATTTTCCGCCGTTATAAAATCTTCAGAGCTTCCCTTACAAGATTTTAAGAACATTTTCAAAGAAAATGTTTTATTTTATATGGATCATAAATGATTTCAAAATAAAAGGAGATATTTCTTTAAAAAGAATTTTGATTTCATCTATGTCAACATCCTTTGATGGATTTTAAGATTATTTGAAGTTGATTTATTATGATACAATACTTCTTTATTGTATTGAAGGTTTTGTGATATGTTTGATTGTGGATGTGATATTTTTATACCATTCATAGTTTATGGTGAAATTATTGACATTTCGTATGCTAGTTTTAATACGAATGTATATGTTATGTTTAAACCTTTTCATATGGGAATGCATTGGACTTAATATGTGACGGGTGGAGCCCACTATAGCTCCTCGATGCATCGGTAGGTCTCATGAGACAAAATAGTGTCTTGCAACAAGGCCTTGACAAAATCTTATTTGTAGTCTTGGCACGAGGCCTTGACTATGTGGTTATGATAGTCTGGCATTATGCATTCCAACATTATGAAAGTGGTTATTGATTTTGGCATGTGATTATTCGATTAGTAGAATATCGATGTGAATAAGTAAATGGAATTATTTCATTTTATTTATGCCATACCATGTTGAAAGTTCATGTTTGAAAGGCTTTTGTTTTAGTTATACATTTCCTTAAATGTTTATTCTTATTTATGAAAGTTTCCGCTATATTGTTATCCTTACTGGGAATTTGAGCTCACCCCTTTTCTATGTTTTATTTTTCCCAGGAAGTGAAGAAGTAAATTATAAATGAACTGCAGGGATATTATGTGGGGATATGAGTGTGGATTATGGATACATTATGTTGTTGTAGTAGTTTTTCATTTTATGATGTAATGTAAAACTTATGAATATATCTAGTGTTTCCAAGGCTACTAAACCAATCGGTCTTTCGAGATTTGATCTTTCTTATGATCATGCCAATGTTATGTAATAATGCACCGACTCTGGGTAACTAGGGTCGGGGCGTTACAGTTGGTATCAGAGGAAGTTTAGTACAAACCTTGGAAGCTAGTTTTAGATAAACTCTGATTAGAGCACGTAGACCTAAGATGAACTTTGAGGATTAGTACAGAAAAACTTCCTAGAATTTTGGTATTGTAGAGATTTTGTGAGTTTTCCGAGCAATACATCCCTGTCTGGATACGAGCAGGTAGAGGCGGCTCTGGCACAGATGTACCTAGGGGTAAAACCTGAAAACACCGCTTTGAGCTAGACTCGAACGGGAACTGGTGCACGACAACGGGCCTTGCTGCACTCTTGGTTACGACACTCCCGGGGGATATGCTTAGGATAAATCACATTTTCTTTACAAATAATTTTGAAGGGATTATGAGTATATACTTCCTCAAAGAAAACATTCTTATGATTATGGATTATATCCATAAATAGTTCAATTTATGTTAAGTGTTTTATAAGTATGGGATTATGTATTTTGATTCATAAACTGATCTAGTTTATGCCATTGTTTAGAAATGGCTCCTAGTGGAAGAAATGGGAACCGTATCAATGCACGCACTCCATGTAGGGATTTCCCTCCTGCTCAAGATAATTATAGTGGGGCTGGTGATGCAACTGGTGCCGATCATCTAATCACCAAACTGGGACAACTCACTCAAGTTATGAATAATAACCTTACCCGTATGGAGCACCCTGATCCGCAGCGTGGAGGATCAATGTTAGATCGATTCATGAGGCAACAACCACCAACGTTCAATGGGAGTAAAAATCCCTTAGCAGCTGAGCAATGTATATTTTCCCTAGAGAAAATATTTCAGGCTTTGGGGAGTAATGAAAGGGAAAAAGTTATCATGGCAGTAAACCGCCTCACTGGAGATGCTGATCAATGGTGGTCATTGATTCAAAATACGAAGGAAGATGATGAGGTATCAAATACGGAATTGAGGTAGTTCAAAGATCTGTTTTTAGAAAAATACGTTCCTCGAGACCATCGAGTAGATATGGAAAGGCAATTTCGGAGTCTGAGACAAAAGGAGGATGAGAATGTCAAAAAGTATGAGGCTAACTTTACAAGGTTAGCGAGGTATGCTGGAGATTATATTCGCAACCCAAGAAGTAAGATTGATTGTTTCATTGATGGGTTAAAACCATTTCTCCGTCGAGAATTAGTCTCACAATCCTTTTCATCGTACGAAGACATTGTCTCATGTGCTATCTAGACCGAAAAGGAATTCTCTAAGTCTTATGACTTTAAAGAAAAGCAAGAGAAGAAGAGACCTGCTGATCAATCTGGGAATGGAAATAAGGGGAAGAAGGGAAAGGTTGAATATCCATCTTGTGGTAAATGCGGGAAGAATCATCCTGGTACTTGCTTGAAGGGAATGAGAGTCTGTTACATGTGTGGTGAAAAAGGCCACCAAGCTCATGATTGCAAGGGGAAGAAGGAAGCTACCAACGTTTAGTGCTACAATTGCAGGGAGATGGGGCATTATGAAAATGCATGTCCTAAGAGTCAGGAGAACATACCTCAGAAAAGGCCAAGGGATCAAGGCCAGGCTTATGCTATCACTACTGCAGAGGTAGAAGCTCCAAAAGACGTGGTGGCAGGTAATTTAATGGTTTCCTCAAGTTTAGCAAATGCATTATTTGACTCTGGATCGTTGCATTCTTTCATATCTTCCCAGTTTTCTAAGAAAATTAGATATTTCCAATTTGATTTAATAAGGGAGTTGTCAGTTAAAACTCCTAAGGGAAGTATCATTGCAACAAAGTTTTGTGAATCAGTCCCCATTAGAGCACATAAATTTTCTTTATCTGCTGATCTCATCGTCATACCTATGATTGAGTTTGATATAATCCTCGGTATGGACTGGCTCTTGGACTATGATGCGAAGATTTATTGTAAGAAGAAAGAGGTTACGATTCTTGAAGATAATGATAAGGAACACCTTATCTTTAGAGCAGAATCGTCACCACCTAATTCTTATTTAGATCCACCCTCAATAGCTCAACTAAATTCAATTATTGGGGAGGAAGATAATGAAATAACTGCGGGTGAGGAAAGGAATGTTAAAATAGAGGATGTACCTGTTGTGAAAGAATTTGTAGATGTATTTACGGAAGATTTACCCGGACATCCTCCAGAACGAGAAGTTGAGTTTTCAATTTATTTAATTCCTGGATCAAGGCCTATATCAAATACCCCTTACAGAATGGCTACTGTAGAATTAGTGGGACTAAAGAAACAACTAGAGGAATTGAGTAATAAGGGATTTATTCGCCCTAGTGTTTCTCCATGGGGAGCCCCTGTTCTTTTTGTTAAAAAGAAAGATGGATATATGAGGTTATGTATCGACTACAGGGAGATCAATGGTATAACGATAAAGAACAAGTATCCCCTACCTCGCATTGATGATTTATTTGACCAACTGCATGGAGCTCAATACTTTTCAAAGATTGACCTTCGATCTGGATACCATCGGTTGTGTGTGAAAAAGGAAGACTTTCCGAAGACATCATTTCGAACCAGGTACGGGCATTACGAGTTTACGGTAATGCTGTTTGGATTGACTAATGCACCCTCTGTATTCATGGATCTAATGAATAGAGTTTTCAAGGAGTATCTCGATGAATTTTTGGTGGTATTTATTGATGATATCTTGGTATACTCCAAAACCTACGAAGATCATGATAATCACTTGCGCAATATCTTGAAGTCTCTGAGGAGGCATGAATTATATGGGAAGTTTATCAAGTGTGATTTCTGGCTTCAGGAGATTTCTTTTCTTGGCCATATTGTCTCTAATGATGGAATCTCTGTTGATCCTTCTACGACCAAGGCAATCCAAGAATGGACAGCACCTACGAGTATAACTGAGGTACGTAGTTTTATTGGTTTGGCAGGTTATTATCGACATTTCGTCCAGAATTTTTCCCGATTGGCTGACCCATTAACGAATCTCACACGTAAAGGGGTTAAATTTGTTTGGAAAAAAGACTGTGAAGAATATTTCGAAGAACTGAAGAGAAGAATAGTCAATGATCTTATATTGACTCTACCATCGGGGAATTATGGGTTCGTTATTTATAGTGATGCAGCGAAGAAAGGACTTGGTTGTGTCATTATGAAGAATGATAGAGTTATTGCCTATGCATCACGACAGTTGAAAATTCATGAACAAAACTATCCTACTCATGATCTCGAGTTAGCAGCTGTGATCTTTTCTTTGAAGATATGGAGGCACTACCTCTATGGTGAAAAATGTGAGATTTATACTGATCACAAGAGTTTGAAGTATATTTTCTCACAAAAAGAACTCAACATGAGGAAAAGGAGATGGCTTGAATTACTCAAGGATTATGATTGTACGATACACTACCACCCGGGGAAAGCAAACAAGGTGGATGATGCTTTGAGTAGAAAATACCATGGAGTATTGAACAATATGAGAATATAAAGGGATCCAATTTTCATGGATCTAGTGAAGATGGACATGGGAATAACCAGGGAAGGTTAAACATCATTTCTTTTTCAAATGGTTTCCAAACCATCTATAATAGAAAGGATTAAGAGTACTCAGACCGATGATGAAGAATTTCAAAAGAAGATTAAAGCTGTGAATGATGGGAGATTGAGAGACGTTGTGTATGAAGATGGAATTTTGAAATTTGGGAAGAGACTTTGTGTTCCCGATATACCTGATCTAAAAAGGGAATTGATGGATGATGCTCATAGTTCCAATTTCTCTATACACCCTGGGAGCACCAAAATGTATAGAGATTTGAAGGAACATTTTTGGTGGGACAACATGAAGAGGGAGATTGCTGATTTTGTGTCAAGATGTATGGTTTGTCAACAAGTGAAAGCTGGAAGGCAACATCCTGGAGGAGTCATGCAACCTCTTCCCATACCGGAGTGGAAATGGGACAATATTACGATGGACTTTGTCATGGGGCTACCAAAGACTCCTAGAAGGAATGATGCAATATAGGTTATTGTTGATCGTCTTACCAAGTCAGCACATTTTCTTGCTATAAGAGAAGATCTACCCCTGGAACGTCTAGCAAGACTATATATTAATGAAGTTGTGAGACTTCATGGAGTACCCCTATCGATTATTTCTGATCATGATCCCCGTTTTACTTCAAGATTCTGGAAAAGTCTTCAGAAATCCCTGGATACTGAACTTCATTTGAGCACTGCTTACCACCCTCAGACAGATGGATAATCAGAACGGACTATTCAAACCTTAGAAGACATGTTGAGATCTTGCTCACTTGACTTTCAGGGTATGTGGGATCAATATTTACCTCTGGTAGAATTTTCCTATAACAATAGCTTCCATTCGAGTATTCAGATGGCACCATATGAAGCGTTATACGGAAAGAGATGTCGTACACCAACCTGTTGGGATGACGTCGGTGAAAGAAAACTTGTAGGTCCAGAACTGGTGGAGGAAACGATGGAAAAGGTGAAGGTAATCCAAAATCACATCAGATCAGCTCAAAGTAGGCAGAAGAGCTATGCCGATAATCGAAGGAAGGATTTGGAATTTCAAGTCAGTGATCATGTTTTCCTAAAGGTATCTCCATGGAAGGGAGTCATACATTTTTTTAAAAAAGGTAAATTGAGTCCCAGGTACATCGGACCCTTCGAAATTCTAGAACGAATTGGGGTTGTAGCTTACCGATTGGCAATGCCACCAAGTCTCTCTAAAGTTCACGATGTGTTCCACGTATCTCTGTTGAGGAAATACATGCCTGACCCAACGCATGTACTCACCTATGAGGAATTAGAACTGGAACCTGATCTGTCTTATTGCGAAGAGCCCGTCAGGATTCTTGAAATGAGAGAACAAGTACTGAGAAACCGGACGACGCGTCTGGTAAAAGTTTTGTGGAGAAACCATAAGATGGAAGAGGCAACGTGGGAACCTGAGGAACTTATGATGAAGAACCACCTGAATCTTTTCATGTGATAAGTATTCTAGAAATTTCTAGGATGAAATTATTTGAAGGAGGGGAGAATGTAACACCCCAAGCTTCTACGGTACGCTTCTCTTTGAATAATGTGATAGTGTGTGTTGTACGCAACACCGAGTTCTAACAACCAATCAAACTAGCCATTACGAATAGTAATCCCTACTTTTTAAAATTATATATATATTATATTTCAAAATGGACTTCATTTTTGGATTCGGAATATCTAATTTAGCCTAAGGTGAAATTTTGGTACTTTTCGGATAACTTTCATATTTTGATGAATAGTGAAAATTACTAAATTTTAATCAAAAACAACTTTTTTAATCAAAATAATTAATAGTGATAAATTAGGAATTTTAGTAGTTTTAAAGTATATTTAGAATAAATTTTTACCATTTAATATAATTTTGGTCATTGGACATAATTTTACAATTAAACCGAACATAAACAACTGTCAATCTTTTGATAGTTATTATCTCTTAAAAACACGCTTTTTGTTTTGACAGCGAGAATTAATTTTAAATTAATTTCTGCCACTTTTGTCTTTTGAATTTAGGAAAATGGATTCCATATTTGGAATCAGGATGTTCAAATTGTGTAAATAGGTAACTTTTATTTTTAGACATTTGGAATAATTACTGCGGTAAATATTTTATTTACCATGGTTAAGGGTAAATCCGGTAAATAAGGGTTACAAAATAATATTATAATAATACTACATTACCCTAAAACGTGTCCTAACCCTATTGGTTGATACATGGTCGAACATGGACATCTTTGGGTCGATTTTGGGACACCATGGTGCCTCTTGTAAGTGATAATGACACTTTATTTTAATTAAGTTAAAATGAATAATAAAATGACACAAGCATATATCTTTTAGAACAACAATTGTTACATAGGGTTATATATGTTGGATATTAGATTATAAATATTCATTATAAAGATACAATAATTTCCTACATAAATATAGTTTATTTATAATTTTTAGACATTAACTATTTTATTTTATTTATGACACAATGATGATGCAGAAATTACTACAATAGTGAAAAATTAAAATAATTGATATTATAAAAACCCAAATAAATATAATATGAAACTTTTAATGAATTAAACTAATTTTCTAGGTTAATATGATATATTAGGATTGATATAATTTACATTGTTCGAAGTAATCAATCTGTTATGAGTTTCACAAAAATGAACTATTGAATAGTGTCAAAATTGACATAAAAGAGTTCTTAAAACAAATATTATATTATAAATTGATATTAAATTCCTAAAAATCTAAGGTTCGTCCAAGAGACTTATATCATGATATTTGCATCGTTAATAGACCACTTGGGGGTCTCTTGGATATATATAGTAAGTTTATTAACCATATTATATAAAAATACATAGAGACATTGTAAAAGTGAAACTAATTAACTTAGAGTTAATACTTAAAGATAAGGTTAATATAAGTACCCAAACCTGTCTAAATTCTATTGGTTGAGTTGTTTTCGACCCATACCCACCTTAACCTTTGAATAGTCAACTTTGGAGCCATTGGAAACCGATTATGAATTTATTATAAACTAATATCTCTAGCTTTTCCAAAGGTGCCCCTCACCCCTCTTATAAAAGGGCACTCCTCCTTCTCATTTCTTCACACCTTAAAAGCCTTTTGGTTCGGCCAAACTCTGCCCAAAAACTCTCCAAACTTCCCTCACTACAACCTAGGGTCCTTAGTTTGATCAGAAAGCCAACCTAACGAGCCCTTTTGATCAAATCAAAAGGAAGAACCCGAAGAAGAGGTAATGATTTCACCACCCTTTTCTAAGTTCATTTCTTCTTCCACATCTTCATCCTTTGATGTTACCATTATAAAATAATAAATACAGTATCATATATATACTGTGATGTTATTATAAATATGGTACAACCATATTCAGTATTCTATCCACCCTTTGAATAACATGTCACCATACGTGCGTACGTACGACTTACCGTCTCCACGTCGTGGTGTAATTGTTATTCAATATAATATTATTTGGATGGGTATAATAATGATGTGTAACTCATGTAAATAATAAATATAACATGTTAATTATTCTGTATATATGATATACCATCCATTTATATATTATTTTAATATGAAAAGAATGATATTGTCGCTCGTGCGTACGTACGGACTACCGTCTCCACGAACGTGATGAGATTCATTCTCCATCGTATCCATTCAAGTATAATTATCATTTGATGATTTAAAAAATGATTTTTAAGGACTTGATATCATTCTGGATATGAATAATATACAACCTATCCATTACAAATATGGCTTACGTAACAAAACATATAAAAGAAAACAAGTAAGTTAACATCCGAAACAACGATAATACTAAGATATTATTATCAAATCAATATTAAAAGATCATATATGATATCATATTATTGTATATGATTCTTTTATAATTTAATAACAATTATTTCACCATTATACAGGAGGTTAACCTACCCCAACCAAGGAAAAGTACAAGGTAAGGGTTATTTCACAATCTCTTCATTATCTGAGGTTGTTTATATGTAATAATCTACTGGGATCTCTTTATCATCCACATCCATGTTTTCTTAAAAATGTATTTCAAAACATTTTTTATTATCTAGAAGAATATGGGTTAAAGTAATTTATACCCTTGGTTGACTTGTTATAAGAGGTTTATAAAGGAATCTTTCCGTCGTTTTCAAAACAAGGTCCTTTTTAACCTTTTTGACAGAATTAAGGTAAGAATGTTTTTTTTAACTTATACGGTGGGTGCGGCTATTTTCCGCCGTTATAAAATCGTCAAAGCTTCCCTTACAAGCTTATAAGAATATTTTCAAAGAAAATGTTTTATTTTATATGTATCTTAAATGATTTCAAAATAAAAGGAGATATTTCTTTTAAAAGAATTTTGATTTCATCTATGTCAACATCTTTTGTAGGATTTTAAGATTATTTGAAGTTGATTTATTATGATACAAAAATTCTATATTGTATTGAAGGTTTTGTGATATGTTTGACTGTGGATGTGCTATTTTTATACCATTCATAGTTTATGGTGAAAGTATTGACATTTCGTATGCTAGTTTTAATACGAATGTTTATGTTATGTTTAAACCTTTTCATATGGGAATGCATTGGACTTAATATGTGACGGGTGGAGCCCGCTATAGCTCCTCAATGCATCGGTAGGTCTCATGAGACAAACTAGTGTCTTGGCACAAGGCCTTGACAAAATCTTATTTGTATTCTTAGCACGAGGCCTTGACTATGTGGTTATGATAGTCTGGCATTATGCATTACAACATTATGAAAGTGGTTATTGATTTTTGCATGTGATTATTCGATTAGTAGAATATCCATGTGAATAAGTAAATGGAATTATTTCATTTTATTTATGCCATACCATGTTAAAAGTTCATGTTTGAAAGGCTTTTGTTTTAGTTATACATTTCCTTAAATGTTTATTCTTATTTATGAAAGTTTCTGCTATATTGTTATCCTTACTGGGCATTTGAGCTCACCCCTTTTCTATGTTTTATTTTTCCTAGGAAGTGAAGAAGTAAATTATGAATGACCTGCAGGGATATTATGTGGGGATATGAGTGTGGATTATGGAGACATTATGTTGTTGTAGTAGTTTATCATTTTATGATGTAATGTAAAACTTATGAATATATCTAGTGTTTCCAAGGCTACTAAACCAATCGGTCTTTCGATATTTGATCTTTCTTGTGATCATGCCAATGTTATATAATAATGCACTGAATCTGGGTAACTAGGGTCAGGGCGTTACAGTTGATTATGAATATTTATTCATGATATATTTCACTGTATTTTTACTCTTACTGAGAATTTGATCTCACCCCTTTTATGTTTTATTTTCTCTCAGATACTAGGAAGGGATTTGTGGATTATATGCAGAGGTACACTATGAGGAAGAATGATGTTATCATTGAAAAATATTTTGGTATTTTACTTTTAAAATTATAATGTGAATTTGATGTATGTATCTTTTTTTCAAAGAATACTAAAATATAAGGTCTTTTGTGATGTGATTCCTTGTATCTTATGCCGTTATAATAAAGTGACCATCAGATATAGGATAAATGGGATAGCGTCCTTACAATTTTTATGTGAAGAATTTTAGTTGAAATAGTGGAAACTATATTTATGAAAACATAGATTACAAATCATAATAGAAAGATTGAATTTGAGGATATGGTTAGAAGAAAATCATAATTTTTTGGTGAGTAATATATTATGTGTAAAGACCCAATTTTTTTAAAGGAAATTTAATTCTAATTATTATTTCATATAATCAAATTAAATCAAAACACAATGAAATTCTATGTACTATGTTACCTTTAAATATAATTTTGACACTTCTGTGTTTTTAATTTCAAAAATATGACATTCAAGGTTGTGACCAGTAAGATGTTTGGAGTCCGATAAGACAAACATAATATTTGGTGAATAGTTACATACCCTTATGAGTAGTAATGATGCCCTTATTAATACTGATATACCATAATGAATAGTAAACTTACCTATTATATCATATAAATATTATTTAAGTGAAAGTATGATATACCTATATTTTGAAATAATGAAATAAATGATTTTAAAATATGTTTTTAGAGTAAATTAGAATTTTATTTAAACATAAAATTAATCATATTTAGAAAATTATTTTTGAAATTTTGATTTCTTTTTTTGGATTCTACACATTGTAAAATGTTTAGGGTGATTTTTTTGGATTTTTCTAAAATACTTGAATTTTGTTATGAATAGTAAAATACAATAATTTCTGATAAATGATAAATAATTGATTTATTAATCCATTGATGAAGTTCTCCTGATGTAAGCCCAATTTTTTCAAACTAATAATAAATTATTACTCTTTTTTGTCATGTAATCATCACTATTTCTAGTCTTGAGAGAAAACATTATACTAAGGAATTAAATATTATGAAAACTGTCACGACCCGCCCTCGGGGTCCGTGCCGTGACTACCCCAAGCTCGCCTTCCATAGGCCAGAGGCTGGCGACTAGCACTAAGGCGTAAAATCCCGATAA
Organism: Viscum album; assembly: GCA_963277665.1. Classification (NCBI taxonomy): domain Eukaryota; kingdom Viridiplantae; phylum Streptophyta; class Magnoliopsida; order Santalales; family Viscaceae; genus Viscum; species Viscum album. The sequence continues at coordinate 1,503,055,680 of OY728158.1, forward strand.
CTGGGAAGGCATTGCCTTTATAAAGAAAACAAGCACCACAGAGTACAAGCGGAAGTAAAAACACTAAGTACAAAAAGAAGAGCTGAAAAGTAAAAAGGGGCCGGAAATACAAGCCCAACTGTAATGTACAACTCGAAAGGGAAAACAGCGACTGAAAAGTAAAGCTGCTACGCTGAGATGTCCACTGGAAATCCCACCTGAAGGGTGGGTACAGATAGCTCCTCTGCTCCTCGGGTCCCGCCATCCGCTCCGAGTATGTCCCGCCCAGTGGTCCACCTCCGGGTACCGCCTCGTCGTATAGTCCACCTCCAGGTACCGTCCAGTCCTCGAACCTTCGGCTTCTGTCAGCACTGTCCGTCGTCTGCAACCAACACAACGAGGTGCGGGCATAGCCCGTGCAGGGGTGAGTATAACGATACTCAGTAGGGACCCCGAGACCCTCAAGGTCTCACTAAAACCAACAAGGATAAACACAAGAAGATCTCAACAGATAAACTCTACTTAGGTATATGCCCATACATATACCTAAGTTATCAAGTAACCCATCTCAATCATGAGGAAACACAAGGATTGTGAAAACGACGGATAACCACTACCCGGGTATATGCCCATACATATACCAAAGTTAGCAAGTGACCCATCTCAATCATGAGGTAAACACAAGGTCAAAAGTCTCAGCTCAAACCAGGATTTTCATTATCGAAACCGTAACTGCTGAAGAGCTCCGTCTCTGGAGTGTGCAGTGGTCCTGTCACGACTCCGAGGTACAGCTCACTAACCTAAGACTGCTGAAGTACTCCTCCTGTCGAGTACTGCGGGCCAGCCACCCAAACACAGTAGTGCTTCCCGCCGAGGTATGTCACCCAAACTCCGTAGTGCACACCCCCTAGTAGCCTGCTGAGGTACTCTCCGGACGAGCACCGCGGGTCTGCACTGTCACACAGGTAGTGCTCCGTCCGCCATGGGTCTGCACCTCAGAAAGTAGTGCTCCGTCCACTGGGCTAGTCGACTCACTCCAAGTCGAGTCGGTCAAGCAGTCGTCAGGTCTCAGCCAGCTACACGGTCTCCGTACATCGCATGCTCGTCACTGGGAGGGTCCGCTCCACGAGCTACAGGTCGATACTCCAAGTATCTCAAAGTCCCACGAAGAAGTGTCTCAAAGGTCCGTTTCGTCACAGGGGTCTCAACTCAACAGACGGCACGTCGATCGGACGCCCGGTCTGTGAGTTATTAGCCTTTTCGTCCCAGGGGCCCGGTTGGTTTCGAGTGCGAACCAATCCCGGCCGTATCTCAACTGTACCCCGAACTCCCATAGGGTATACTCATAGGGACCGTTACTAAACGTAAACACCAACGCCGCTGACGGCTCGTCAAGCGGACGTCCTGTCTGAATGATATCAGCTTTCCGTTCCAGGGGCCCGGTTGGATTTCGGGTACAATCCAACCCGGCCATACTCCGACTGTATCCAAAACTCGGGCGGAGTATGTCAAAAGTTCCATCTCATCAAGAGGAAGTCAACGAAACAGACGGCGCGTCAATCGGACGCCCGGTCTGTGAGTTATTGGCTTTTTCGTCTCCGGGGCCCGGTTGGTTTTTAAGGAAAAACCAACCCGACCGTACTCCACCTGCGTCCAAACCTCGGGCGGAGTATGCCAAATGATCCGTCTCATTAAGAGGAACGCAACGCGACTGACGGCGCGTCAATCGGACGTTCGTGGCTCAAGATATGAGCGTTTCCGCTCCGAAGGCCCGGTTGGTTTCGTGAACGAACCAACCCGGCCGAACTCAAAGTAATCCGAAACCTTAAGTGCGATATACCGAAACGACCGTCTCGATCCAAGGATCGCGTTGCCGCAGACGGTTCGTCATTCGGAGGTCCGAGGCTCAAGTTATGGGCCAAAAACCAAATCTGGTTCGAAACGGGGGGGTCCGGGTCCGGGCCAACCCGGCCCGACCCCCCCCTGGGGCGGCGCGGCGGCGGCGCCGGGCGCCGCACGAGGGTGGCACGCGGGGGATCGAACCCCCGCTTCTTCAGCTGGCGGCGCGGCATAGCCGCGCCGTTTTCCTTTCAAAAAAAAACGCCCCCCTCACGTGGGGGGGCCTGCTGGAGCGCAACCGGGGGGGCCGGCTGCCCCCCCCCCCCCCCCTCCTTCAAGAACCGCCCCCCTCTTAAAGTGGGGGGTTTTCAAGGGTTGGCCGGGGAATTAAATTCCCCGGTTTTAAGTCATCCGGCCGGCCAGCTGGCCGGCCGGTTTTTACCAACGGGACCGGAAATTCTGGTCCCGCCCTCGACTTCCGACGCCGGCGGCCCGACCGCCGGTCTCCTCTTCCGCTGCGGCCCGGAACCGGCCGCGGTCTTCTCGTCCCACCGCGGCCCGGAACCGGCCGCGGTCTCCTCGTCCCACCGCGGCCCGGAACCGGCCGCGGCGTTCGTCATCCGGCGTGGTGCGACGGCACCGCGCCCCTTCGTCGTGCCATGATTCTTTTCAACGCGGCGCGACGGCGTCGCGTTCTTGAAGATCCTTCCATGGTGTGCGCGCGACGGCGTTGCGTAAGATAATTACACGTTCATCCGCGTGGTGCGACGGCACCACGCCACTTGCTTTCCTCCGCAAAATAATTAAACAAGAACAATGGAGGGGGGTTTCGGCCGTGTTCGTGCGGTCCGCCCCCCCCCCCCCCCCCCGCGTTAACTATAACACTTAAATAAAATATTTAAATGTCTCACGTAGACAACCGATCCACGAGCAAGAAAAGGAAAAAGGAAACCAAAACAACAACCCCTACCTCGGGTATAAGTTCGAGGATTTGAATATGTCCGCGGAAGTCGACGTCGCGGAGATCGGGCGTCGCGGAAGAGATGACGCAGAAGAAGTACGTCGCGTCGCATATACGGCGTCGCGGACGGATCGTGTTCTTCGGCGGAGAAGTTCTTCGTTGAAGAACGACGTTCTTCGCGTTCTTCGTTGAGTTTGAAGAAGAAGAAGAAGAGGAGCTCTCCACCTCTCAAGATGACAAACGATCAACCCAAAATAAAATAACCTACACCTTATTTTATTTTCACTTTGCCAACCATTCAAAAATTCAAAAGTTTGAAATTCAAAAAGGTTAAACTCCCATAATTAATTAAGTAACTCAAGTTGACAACATAAATGAAATGAGTAAAAGGGGATGTTTTGAGAGAATTTGAGGAGTTGGGGTTCGTGTGGACCCCACCTCACTTAATCCTCCCAAGGGAGGTTAAGTGGATGTGGGTCCCACTCCCAACTCCCTTTGGTAGGACTTAACTAGTTAAAAGAAATAAAATTTGTTCCTCACAAATTTTATTTAACTTAAACTAAAAACCCAAAAACTAACTTTCAACCCGCAACAAACGCAACTCCCGAAAAGGACTCTTTAAGCGAATATCGGCGCTGCGAGTTCATCGGTGCCCTCGGATTTCAATTCCGAGCACCGGATCAAAAGTTAGGAATTCCCGCTCGTTCGCTCACTGAACGTACCCGAGCCAAACTTCGGAAATTAATTCCGGGCACTCCGGGCCTCGGAATCAGGTGCCGTCTGAAACCGCGTTCTTGTAAAATTCTAAAGAAAATTAAGAAAAAATTTCCCTTGAATTTTACGGGTCTTTACATTACTCCCACCTCAGGGCTTTACGTCCCCGTAAAGATACATCAAAAACTAGGGAAACAAAAGAGGGTACTGAGCACGCATCTGAGCCTCCCGCTCCCATGTGCTCTCCTGGAGATTCCCGTGCTGCCATCTGTTGCGCACAAGAGGAATCGATCGCCCAAGTAGGACCCACTGCTGTCGATCCTCTATCTCCACCGGGACCTCTGTAAAAGTCGCCCCATCGTCAACGTCAAGCTCCCCATGATCAAAGATGTGCGTCGGGTCGTGCACGTATCTCCTCAGTTGAGACACGTGGAAGACGTCGTGCACCCGGTGCAACTGAGGTGGTAGAGCCAGGCGATAAGCCACCTCACCAACCCTGTTGAGGACCTGGAAGGGTCCGATGAAGCGCGGAGATAACTTGCCGCCTTGGCCAAATCTCCGAATACCACGTCGAGGTGAGACCCGCAAGAAGACGTGGTCACCATTCTCGAACTCTAGTGGCCTCCGCCTCCTGTCAGCGTATGACTACTGCCGGCTCTGTGTTGTCCTCATCCGCTCCTGGATGACATGGACCTCCTCCGACGTGGCCCGGACCATTTCTGGTCCCACAAGAGCTGCAAGATTTCTTCTTTGCCGATAAAAGAAACCTGGTATCATCCCCTGGATGAACCACATTCTTTGCCTAAAACAGTCAATCCTAACATGGATGATACTAATCCATACCAAGGATGACGTCGTAAGGCCTCGACGCTACTACTAAGAGATCCAACCGTTACTCTCGCCTCTAAGGGTTGAGTCACACTGTCGGCATCAGTGTGTGGTAACTGGGTCTCCTCCAGTAGATGTCTCACAAGTGAGGGTCAAGTCAACAGTCAACTGGAACCTCTTAGTAACATCACAAAAGAGGACAGGAAAGAAAACATCACAAAGGTATGCGTCTTTTATTATTGCAGCTCATATTACAAGACGCTACACAAAAGCAACATCAACATGGAACTAGAAGTACAAAAGACGTATCCACTAGTTCCTCCCCTGTCCACCTGCTCCCAGAGCTTCAGCATTTGTCACTGCCTCAACCTCGGTGGCTCCCTCCAAGCCTGCGGATCGAGGAGTCGGACAGTCACGTGCCAGGTGACCCTTTCCGCCACAGGAGTAACATTGTCCGTTTCTGGCACGCCTGGCTCTGACCCCACCTCGGGTGCCCCGCACCACCGGTCCTAAAACCCGAGATCGCCCAACTACTGGTCTGGTCCTCATGGACCTCTGCATCAACTGTCTACTGCCCACAGATGACTTGGCTTCTGATCGAAAAACACGCGGCAAAGGCAGAATCTCCTGTACACGCTCGGGGTGTAGAGATACTGGCACAAACTCCACCCTGAAGAAGGTCTCGAAGTCTTCCCATGCGAAGTTCATCTCATCGCAAAACTGAAACAAGTGGCTCCACCACCTACCTGCTGCTGCCTGAAGGAGGCTGGTAGCAAAGATCACCATGAAGTCTGCCGGCGTCCCCACTAGCCTGAAGACCCTCACCACAGCCTCCAGCCAAACCTCAGCCGCCTGCAGGTCCGTCTCTCCCCGGAACCTGGGTGGCCTCTGGCGCTGGAACTCGTGCAGCGCGCTCAAGCGTCGTGCATCGCCTACTGCTGGGGCTGGTGGCATCGGTGGCCCAACGTATGGTAGTACCGTTGGTGCCTCCGCTGGTGCCTCAACTGCAAGAGGGCCCTGTACCGAAGCCTCGTCGCTCGACAGACTGTCAGCACGCTCATCCCTCCGGGCTCTAGCTGGTCGTCTGAGAAAAGACATCCTGAAAGAAACAACGTAACACGATCAAACGATTATACCTGGTGAGCTGACCTGGTTTGAGCTGTTTTAAGGGGAAAAACCTTTGAAAACACACACGCAATCAGTGTTTTCGTGCACAAAGTCGGAAATCAGTTGTCAGGGTCCTGGTGTATGGATACGTCGGCCGCCCGCACCAACACTGGACTCCCTGAACTGAAAACCACACTCGGTACCCTTAACACTATTGCTTCACAGAAAAAAAACATCAGAGTTATAAGTTCTGCGGTAGAACTGAACTCCTCTGATACCAATTTGTCACGACCCGCCCTCGGGGTCCGTGCCGTGACTACCCCAAGCCCGCCTTCCATAGGCCAGGGGCTGGCGACTAGCACCAAGGCGTAAAATCCCGATAACTGGGAAGGCATTGCCTTTATAAAGAAAACAATCACCACAGAGTACAAGCGGAAGTAAAAAAACTAAGTACAAAAAGAAGAGCTGAAAAGTAAAAAGGGGCCGGAAATACAAGCCCAACTGTAAAGTACAACTCGAAAGGGAAAACAGCGACTGAAAAGTAAAGCTGCTACGCTGAGATGTCCACTGGAAATCCCACCTGAAGGGTGGGTACAGATAGCTCCTCTACTCCTCGGGTCCCGCCATCCGCTCCGAGTATGTCCCGCCCAGTGGTCCACCTCCGGGTACCGCCTCGTCCTATAGTCCACCTCCAGGTACCGTCCAGTCCTCGAACCTTCGGCTTCTGTCAGCACTGTCCGTCGTCTGCAACCAACACAACGAGGTGCGGGCATAGCCCGTGCAGGGGTGAGTATAACGATACTCAGTAGGGACCCCGAGACCCTCAAGGTCTCACTAAAACCAACAAGGATAAACACAAGAAGATCTCAACAGATAAACTCTACTTAGGTATATGCCCATACATATACCTAAGTTATCAAGTAACCCATCTCAATCATGAGGAAACACAAGGATTGTGAAAACGACGGATAACCACTACCCGGGTATATGCCCATACATATACCAAAGTTAGCAAGTGACCCATCTCAATCATGAGGTAAACACAAGGTCAAAAGTCTCAGCTCAAACCAGGATTTTCATTATCGAAACCGTAACTGCTGAAGAGCTCCGTCTCTGGAGTGTGCAGTGGTCCTGTCACGACTCCGAGGTACTGCTCACTAACCTAAGACTGCTGAAGTACTCCTCCTGTCGAGTACTGCGGGCCAGCCATCCAAACACAGTAGTGCTTCTCGCCGAGGTATGTCACCCAAACTCCGTAGTGCACACCCCCTAGTAGCCTGCTGAGGTACTCTCCGGACGAGCACCGCGGGTCTGCACTGTCACACAGGTAGTGCTCCGTCCGCCATGGGTCTGCACCTCAGAAAGTAGTGCTCCGTCCACTGGGCTAGTCGACTCACTCCAAGTCGAGTCGGTCAAGCAGTCGTCAGGTCTCAGCCAGCTACACGGTCTCCATACATCGCATGCTCGTCACTGGGAGGGTCCGCTCCACGAGCTACAGGTCGATACTCCAAGTATCTCAAAGTCCCACGAAGAAGTGTCTCAAAGGTCCGTTTCGTCACAGGGGTCTCAACACAACAGACGGCACGTCGATCGGACGCCCGGTCTGTGAGTTATTAGCCTTTTCGTCCCAGGGGCCCGGTTGGTTTCGAGTGCGAACCAATCCCGGCCGTATCTCAACTGTACCCCGAACTCCCATAGGGTATACTCATAGAGACCGTTACTAAACGTAAACACCAACGCCGCTGACGGCTCGTCAAGCGGACGTCCTGTCTGAAAGATATCAGCTTTCCGTTCCAGGGGCCCGGTTGGATTTCGGGTACAATCCAACCCGGCCATACTCCGACTGTATCCAAAACTCGGGCGGAGTATGTCAAAAGTTCCGTCTCATCAAGAGGAAGTCAACGAAACAGACGGCGCGTCAATCGGACGCCCGGTCTGTGAGTTACTGGCTTTTTCGTCTCCGGGGCCCGGTTGGTTTTTAAGGCAAAACCAACCCGACCGTACTCCACCTGCGTCCAAACCTCGGGCGGAGTATGCCAAAATATCCGTCTCATTAAGAGGAACGCAACGCGACCGACGGCGCGTCAATCGGACGTTCGTGGCTCAAGATATGAGCGTTTCCGCTCCGAAGGCCCGGTTGGTTTCGTGAACGAACCAACCCGGCCGAACTCAAAGTAATCCGAAACCTTGAGTTCGATATACCGAAACGACCGTCTCGATCCAAGGATCGCGTTGCCGCAGACGGTTCGTCATTCGGAGGTCCGAGGCTCACGTTATGGGCCAAAAACCAAATCTGGTTCGAAACGGGGGGGTCCGGGTCCAGGCCGACCCGGCCCGACCCCCCCCCCCCCCCCTGGGGCGGCGCGGCGGAGGCGCGGCGGCGGCCCGCGGCGGCGGCGCCGGGCACCGCACGAGGGTGGCACGCGGGGGATCGAACCCCCGCTTCTTCAGCTGGCGGCGCGGCATAGCCGCGCCGGTTTCCTTTAAAAAAAAAACGCCCCCCTCACGTGGGGGGGCCTGCTGGAGCGCAACCGGGGGGGGCGGCTGCCCCCCCCCCCCTCCTTCAAGAACCGCCCCCCTCTTAAAGAGGGGGGTTTTCAAGGGTTGGCCGGGGAATTAAATTCCCCGGTTTTAAGTCATCCGGCCGGCCAGCTGGCCGGCCGGTTTTTACCAACGGGACCGGAAATTCCGGTCCCGCCCTCGACTTCCGACGCCGGTGGCCCGGCCGCCGGTCTCCTCTTCCGCCGCGGCCCGGAACCGGCCGCGGTCTTCTCGTCCCACCGCGGCCCGGAACCGGCCGCGGTCTCCTCGTCCCACCGTGGCCCGGAACCGGCCGCGGCGTTCGTCATCCGGCGTGGTGCGACGGCACCGCGCCCCTTCGCCGTGCCATGATTCTTTTCAACGCGGCGCGACGGCGTAGCGTTCTTGAAGATCCTTCCATGGTGTGCGCGCGACGGCGTTGCGTAAGATAATTACACGTTCATCCGCGTGGTGCGACGGCACCACGCCACTTGCTTTCCTCCGCAAAATAATTAAACAAGAACAATGGAGGGGGGTTTCGGCCGTGTTCGTGCGGTCCGCCCCCCCCCCCCCCCCGCGTTAACTATAACACTTAAATAAAATATTTAAATGTCTCACGTAGACAAGCGATCCACGAGCAAGAAAAGGAAAAAGGAAACCAAAACAACAACCCCTACCTCGGGTATAAGTTCGAGGATTTGACTATGTCCGCGGAAGTCGACGTCGCGGAGATCGGGCGTCGCGGAAGAGATGACGCAGAAGAAGTACGTCGCGTCGCATATACGGCATCGCGGACGGATCGTGTTCTTCGGCGGAGAAGTTCTTCGTTGAAGAACGACGTTCTTCGCGTTCTTCGTTGAGTTTGAAGAAGAAGAAGAAGAGGAGCTCTCCACCTCTCAAGAAGACAAACGATCAACCCAAAATAAAATAAGCTACACCTTATTTTATTTTCACTCTGCCAACCTTTCAAAAATTCAAAACTTTGAAATTCAAAAAGGTTAAACTCCCATAATTAATTAAGTAACTCAAGTTGACAACATAAATGAAATGAGTTAAAGGGGAGGTTTTGAGAGAATTTGAGGAGTTGGGGTTCGTGTGGACCCCACCTCACTTAATCCTCCCAAGGGAGGTTATGTGGATGTGGGTCCCACTCCAAACTCCCTTTGGTAGGACTTAACTAGTTAAAAGAAATAAAATTTGTTCCTCACAAATTTTATTTAACTTAAACTAAAAACCCAAAAACTAACTTTCAACCCGCAACAAACGCAACTCCCGAAAAGGACTCTTTAAGCGAATATCGGCGCTGCGAGTTCATCGGTGCCCTCGGATTTCAATTCCGAGCACCGGATCAAAAGTTAGGAATTCCCGCTCGTTCGCTCACTGAACGTACCCAAGCCAAACTTCGGAAATTAATTCCGGGCACTCCGGGCCTCAGAATCAGGTGCCGTCTGAAACCGCGTTCTTGTAAAATTCTAAAGAAAATTAAGAAAAAATTTCCCTTGAATTTTACAGGTCTTTACAAACACAATCATGATAGACAATATAAATACCACCTCCTCCACCCTCTTATCTTTACTCATCTCAAGCCCAGAGCCTTCCCTAAACTCTTCCCAAATTTGTCCAAAATATACCTCACCACGCTCAACACCCCTTGTTCTACTAAAAATACCAAATCCTATCCCCTTAAGAGACTCTCAATGAAGGTTCATTCGAGAGTTAAAATTCTGCTTTTCTTTTCTTTCAATTTTATGTTCTTTCGTTCTCTAATATTTTCAAACCTATACTCATAAAAATAGTATGAAAGATCTAGTAACATTAATGTAATGGATTTTTATTCTAATGTTATAATTATTTATCATCTCTCCTTTACCCACATTTTATTAGAAATAAATGAAAACACTATTTGAGATGTGTTAATTTGACACATTCAAAGATGATGGGTTATCAATTTCTATTACTATCTTCAATTATAGTCATGAAACAATTTTTATTGTTAAAAATTAGTAAATATGTATTTTATCTTATGTGATGGTTTGGAATCCATCTTTCTTACAATATGTAAAATAATAATACAAAGATAGTTAATTGTGAGAAAAATCTCTAAAATTAATTCGAGCATTTATCGTTAATGTTTTACATAATCATTCCCCTTCACAGACAATAAAAAAATGAAATATATAACTATTTAATATACTTGATGTTCCCTAATTTCATATTACTAAAATTCTTGACAACCATTTTATTTTACATGTTTCTCCATTCAAAAAAATAAGTTAACTAATCGTAAAAACCAAGAAAACAAACGGACCCAAACAATGGAATTGAACCACTTAACTCATCAAACATTCCATAAATAAACAGAAACATGTTATGATAAATCTTTTAAATATATAATATGTTCTTTAATTATTAATTAATGTTCCTAATTTTATTATTCATGTCATTAATATCAGGTGGAGAAAACCACCAGACATATGGTAAGGGATCCTATCTATTTCATTTTTATTCAAGATTTTCCTCTATGTTATGCCCTTTTATGTGTAATTAGCAGTGACAGGGTATGACTATAAACCCCTCATACTATCCTCTTAATTTTTCAATAATGATAATCCCCTTTCTTTCTCGTTAATCCCTCATAAGTATAAATGACACCATGTCGATATTCTGTAAGGGATTCAATCTGAACCTCCTTCATTCCTTCAGGTTTCATTATATTTATTTTTACCAGAATGATTTTTTATATTATTATTATTTTAATTTACTAAATTCTATGTGAAATTTCAAAACTCTTATATCATGTTCCATTCGTCATTCTCTTTCGGTGATATAAGGGTTTTTAAGTGATTCCCTCCTCAATACTTCCTGATAAGCAAACTTGTTTTGAGGGAGATTCCCAAATTCTTACCCAATTTCAAGTGCACTATATATTCTGTTTTAAGCCTCCATTTGCAGTATAAAATAATTATTCTTATTTATCAAACCTTTTTATTTCAGTTATGGTTTTTATAAAGGATTTTTTCTTTTTTTATTTTATAGGATCTACAGTATTTTTCTAAAAACCACTCAAAAATGTTTTTATGCTAAAATTTATTGAATAATTTTATTACATGTTTTCACTTATACTTTAAATAACACACCATGATTCATATCTATTTTACTTTATGAATTTCTATGTATACTTTAGTTCCCTTATTTAATGGAAACTTTTGTGTTACGCCCATTTTTTATTTTTTGTGTCATGATTATGGTACCCAATTCTTTATATGGGTAATAAATAGTTTTATTTAATAAGGATTATATATTATTATTTATGTGGAAAACATATTCATGAAATGTAAAGATGGATTCACCAATATAGCACTCAAATTCATTGGGTAATGTTATGTCTCATGAGATTTTATGTGTGATGGTCTTGGCGGTTAGCCTTGGCTTGTGTTACTATGTGAAATGATATTGTCAGTTTGGCTTGAATCGTACTAAAGTCATGTTTTATGTTACTTAGACATTTCTATGAGTCCATGTTTATATTATTCCATGTTTATATTTTAGGGTTCCATATGATACGTTCCTTTTTATATTATCATGTCATGCCTTCTATTCCTTGTACTAATGCTTTGTTCCTATGGTTATTACCTTACTGGGTTATTTAACTCATCCCTTTGTTCATGTGTTTCCTATTGTACCCTCTATAGTTGTTTGAACAAAATGGATGTTAGGAGATCAATTTAAAGATTAATCAAATAAGTGTTTTTTATTCCCATGTTTTTAGTTTTATGTACAGTGTCTTGAAAGACACTAGACTTCACAATCCTTGGCTTATAATCTAATGTATAATTATGTTTAAAATCATGTAATGTTATGCGAAAAGGCTAGGGTTTCTATAGATGGTATCAGAGGACGACCTATTTATTTTTGGAGATTAAGAACATAGATCTTTAGTAAGAACCTTAATGATGGGACTAATTAGAAGAAAACACCGATAAATTTTGGTTAGTATAAAGTAAGTGGTTTATCATGAAAACAAATCCCTTTCTTGATACAAAACGGTATAGGTAGCTCTGGCCCATATGTTCTTAAGATTGAAAACACCGATAATGAGTTAGGGCTAGACCTGGGGTATCCTGGTATATGATAGTGGGCCTTGCTGCACTCTTGGTTTGACACTCCCGAAGGATATATTTTTATAAATTCATTATCATAGTAAAACAAATTATTAAGGGAATAAAAAAATACCATAAGAATATATTTTAAGAAATAACTCAATGATAACTTAGGTTGAAACATAGGGAATCAGAACTTTGGATATACGTCTCCTTTATAAGTTTATCCAATTATGTTAAAAGTTTCCTTTTTATGCTCAATAACTAGGTATTCAAGATCTCTAATTGTACATTATTTTTCTTAGTTAATGGTGGGAAATATAAGAACATGTGCCAATAATAAATGTGATAGGGAATGTGAAGACTGCCCTAATGATATGCCAAATATGATGGGATTGGGTGCTCAAAACATCATGATAGTACTTTCTCAACAGGCTCAAGTTATGAATAATAACTTGAGTCTTATGGAACACCCTCCTACTCCAAGGAAGTAGAAAGTTTCCATAGAATCCTTCATGTGGAAACAACCTCCCATGTTTAGAAGATATTCAGATCCCCTCCTCACGGAACAGTGGTTTAACTCCATTGAAAAGATATTATCCGTCCTCTTGTGCTTGGATGAAGAGAAAGTTATACTGGAGGTCTATCATTTTGATGGGGAAGCTGATCAGTGGTGGAAACTAATCAAGAATAAAATGTACGAAGAGGAAATTGATTCTATGAATTGGTTGGAATTCAAGAGGATGTTTATAAATAAATATGTTCCTCAAACCCTCCATCATAAGATAGAAGGAGAGTTCCTCGGACACAATTAGAAGGAAGATGAGTTAATCAGAAAGTATGAAGAAAACTTTAAAAGGATTTCACAGCATGCCTCTGGCTTTGTCATGAAAAGAAAAATCAAGGTGGATCGATTCCTTATCAGTCTAGGGAAGAGTCTATGAATGGTATTGAAGATTAGAGACTTTGAAAGTTATGAGGATATTTTCCATTGTGACCTCAAGGTTGAAATGGATATTTTATAATTTCAGTGGTCTCATGGGCCCACTGACAGGAAGAGGAAAATAGAGAACAACATGGGGGATTCAATAAACATATACCATGATGGAATAAAGCCAGACTATCCCACTTGTAAAATTTGTGGGAAGAGGCATCTTGGGAGCTGTCTAAAGGGATCAAAGATTTACTTCAAATGAGGAAGAATGGGACATCTAGACAATTATTACCGAAGGAATATAAATAATACCACTAATTTGGAAGATGGAACATTTAGATCAACACTTAGATTTTGTGTAGTGTTACAACCTGATGGATCATGGGCATTATGCGAATAGTTTTCCTATGCCAAGTGTTGTTAGAAAAAACCAATAACAACCTCTAAGGCCACAAGGAAGGGATTATGCTATCACTACTGATAAGGTAGATCTGGACAATGATTTAGTGAAATGTAAGCTATTTATTCATTAAAGAATAACAAACATATTATTTGATTCTGGTTCTATGCATTCTTTAATATCATTCATGTTTAGTAGAACTATTCAAAAGATACCTCAAAATTTACAGGATAAGTTATCTGTGAGAACAATGAATGGGGAAACTATTACCTCCATGGTTTATAACTCCTCCCTAGTTAATTTTTTTGGAAAGAACATCCCAAAAAATACTGTCGTACATCCTTTAGTGGAGTTTGATGCTATCATGGGCATGGATTGGCTGTCTTTATACAAAGAAAACATCATCATTTAGGAAAGGGAGATCACTCTTCACATCCCAAACCATCCTCCAATTTATTACAAGTTTAAGGAGGTAGATGAATCTTCATTAGAATTAGTCTCTCAAGTACGGATAATATTTACTTATAAGAAAGCATATCTAGCTCAAATGGTTGAGGCAAAGGAGAAAATCATGCTTGATGACATGCCAATAATGAGGGATTCAACTGATGTATTATCTAAAGAGTTGATTGGCCTCACTCCTAATTGAGAGGGTAAGTTCTCAATTAAACTTATTTCTAGATATCTACCTATATCTGAGACATCTTATATAATGGACACCATAGAGCTAGAAGAACTGAAGAAGTAGTTACAAGAGAATCTGGATAAGGGTTTTATATGCCCGATTGCTTCTACATGGGGTGCACTAGTCCTCTTCATCAAAAAGAAGGATGGATCAATGTGGCTCTATATTTATTATCACGAGCACAATAAAATCATGATAAAGAACAAGTGCCCCCTGCCTCAGATAGATAACTTATTTGATCGGCTTCGTGGATCCAAATATTTCTCTATAGTGGACCTTCAATTAGGATATCACCAATTAAAGGTGAGGAAGGAAGATATTCCGAAGACTGTCTTTCAAATGAGGTATGGACACTATGATTTCATAGTGATGCCGTTAAGACTCACTAATAATCCAAAAATTTTGATGGATTTAATTAATATTGACTTTAGAGATTACCTCAACAAATTTGTGGTAGTCTTTATTGACGATATTATGATATACTCCAAGAGCAAGGAGGAACATGAGGTGAAGTTCAATACTATGCTAAAGACATTGCAAAGGGAGAAGGTGTATGAAACGTATAGTAACTGTGAGTTATGGATTGAGAAAGTATAATTATTGGGTAATTTTATCCCCAACAAAGGGATATCTTTGGACCCTTGCAAGACAATGGCCATTGAAGAGTAGCCCATGCCAACATTTGTAACGGAGATCCATAGTTTTTTAGGTCTAGCTAGGAAATATGAAGGATTTGTGAAGAAATTTTTAGTATTTTCAAACCCAATGACTAAGCAGACACGGAAGGGAGTAAAGTTTTTTCTAAACTCAGGAATGTGAAGACTATTTCAAGGAGTTGAAAAAGATTCTTATCACTGTTCCAATAGTCACAATCCCAACAATAAGAGAACTATTTGTGGTGTACATTGATTCATTAAAGATGTGATTAGGTTTTTTTCTAATGAAAAATAATAAAGTGATATCCTAAGCCTCAAGATATAATGAAATCCCTGAGAAAAACTATCCCATGCATGATATTGAGTTGGCGACAGTGATCTTTTCATTAAAAATATGGCGGTATTATCTCTATAAAGAGAAATGTGAGATATATACAAACCACAAGAGTCTCAAATATATATTCACACAAAAACAGCTTAATATGCATCAGTGAAAAGGGATAGATATCATTAATGATTATGACTACTCAATCCATTACCAACCTAGTGAGGTAAATAAGGTGGACGATGATCTAAGTAGAAAGGATCCTGAAACTTTATCAATGATAAAATTTGAAAAGGACCTGATCTAATTAAATCTATAGAGGTTAGACATGGGAATCATTAATGTTGGAACATAATCAATCCTTTATCAAATGATTCCTCAAACATCCCTCATGGAGAAAATAAAGTATGCTTAAAAAATATATATGGAAATTCAGAAAAGGGTGGAAGCTATCATAAATGGGAAATCCTCCAATTTCAAAATTTTCAAGGATGATGTTATAAGATTTGGGTCACGATTATCTGTACCATTCTATGTATAGATAGAGTCATATATTTTTAATGACACACATATATTGACCTTCTCTATTCTCTCAGGGAGCACAACGATGTATTGAGATCTCTAAGAGGAATTTTGGTTGGAAAAAATGAATAAGAAGATTAATGAGTGTACATCAAAGAGTTTGGTTTATCAACAACTGAAGTCTGAAAGACAGAAGTATAAAGGGATAATGCAACCACTACCCCAACCAACATGTAAGTGGCGGAAAATTACCCTGGATTTTTTCAATATAAATTCAAGGACATCTAAAAAAACAATGATATATGGGTCCTTTTCGATCGTCTTATAAAGACATTTCACTTTATCACAATTCAAGAAGAATTATCATTAGATCAAATTTCATGGATATATATCAAAGATATGGTAATACTACATGGATTAATACTATATATTGTATCCAACTAAGATCCGAGATTCACTTGGACGTTTTGGAAAAGTCTCCAACCTGATCTAAGCACTGAACAGAACTTCAATACGGCCTATCATCCTCAAACTGATGGACAATCTGAGCAAACTATTTAGACACTATATGATATTTTGAGAGAATGTTCTATGAATATTAATGGAGGATGGGACCAACATCCTCTACTAGTTAAATTATCTTATAAAAATAGTTTCCACTCGAGCAGCTAAATGGAACCATATGAATCCCTTTATGGGAAATGGTGCAGAACACCGGTGTGTAGAGATGAAGTTGGTGAGCGTGAGCTAATAGAACCTAAAATGGTCAATGAAATGGTGGAGAAGGTGAAAACCATTCAGTAGCACATCAAAGTGTCCCAAAGTGGACAAATGTTTTTTACAGGAAATCATCGATGAGACCTTTAGTTCAAAGTTGGATACATGGTATTTCTATGCATATCTCCATAAAATAAGATCATGAAGTTTGGGAATAAGGAAAAGTTATTCCCCATGTACATTGGCCCCTTAGAGATTCTTGATCATATCGGGGTTGTGGACTACTGATTGGAACATCCAGCAACTATGTCTAAAGTATATGATGTCTTCCTTATGTCCCTCTTAAGGAAGTACATAGCAGATCCTTCACATGTACTCTCTTCATCAGTGGTATATTTGGAGGATGATCTTTCTTATAAGGAGAAACCCATGTAGATCTTGGATCGTAGAGATAGTTTTCTATGTAACAAGACTAATCAATTGGTCAAGGTACTATGGAAAAAACATAAGTACGAAGAGGCAACATTGGAACTAGAGGAAGTAATGAAGGAAACATACCAGCATCTGTTTATGGCCTATAATATAAAACGAAATTTCGAGTGAAAAATTATTAAGGGGGGAATATTGTAACGACCCAATGTTATTAAATGGAAATTTAATTCTTATGATTATGTCATATAATCACATTAAATAACTATACAGTTAATTACTAAGTACTATGTGACCTTACAAAATAATTTAGACACTTCTATGTTTTGAATTTTGAAAATCTGACATCCACGGTTGCGATCAGTATGATGTTTGGAGTCCGATAAGACAAACATAATTTGTGATGAATAGTAACATATCCTATTGAATAGTATTGTTACCCTTATGAATAGTTATATACTTTAATGAATAGTATAATTTCCTATTATAGTATATAAATAATATATAATTGAATATATGATGTACCTATATTTTGGATCAAGTAAATAAATGTTTTAGAACTGGTTTTTTAGAATAAATTATTATTTTAATTAAAAATTAAATTAACATATTTAGAATTTTATTTTTGAAAAATGGATGTTATTTTCAGAGTATACACGTCAAAAAATAGTTAGGGTGATTTTTTGGTATTTTTCAACAATATATGAATTTTTGATGAATAGTAAAATACAATAATTTATGATAAATGCTAAATAATTGATTTATTGAAATATTGATGTTGTTATGCTGATGTAAGCCCAATTAGTTCTACCTCACAAGCTCATATTACTATTTTTGGTTAGTGAATCATCACTATTTGTTTTCTTGAGGGAAAATAATAAACTAAGGAATTAAATATTATGAAAACTTTCCTCCCCACCACTATAAATACCACCTATTACACCATCTTCTCTTCACTCATCTAAAGCCTTGTACCCTCCCTAAATTCTTCCAAAATTTCTCACCAAGATCCCTCCCCCCTTCAAAAATCCCTTGGTCTCCTAAAAATCCAAATCCTCTCCTCATAAGAGGCTCTCAAGGAAGGATGATTTAACTGTCCAATTCCTATTTTCTTTTCTTTCATTTTTAATTCCGTTGTTCTCTTTTATTTTAGAACCCATACTATTCAAAATAGTATGAAATATTCTGAAAAAAACATGTAATGTAATAATTTTATTCTAGTGGGATAATTTATTATCATATCTCTTTTCCCAACCTTTCATTTGAAAGGAATGAAAACACTCTTTGCGGTGTGTTAATTTAGCACATTCAAGGACGACGAGTTATCAATTTCAATTAATATCTTCAATTATGATCATGAAATCATTTTTATGGTTGAACCAGAATATTAAATATTTATTTTATCTTATGTGATATTCATGAATACTTTTTTCTCACATTATGTAAAATAATAATTCAAAACAAGTTAGTTGTGAGAAAAATCCCTAAAATTAATTCAATCATTTATCGTTAATGTTTTATATAATGATTCGCCTTAACAAAAAATAAAAAAATGAAATTTATAACCATGAAATATTCTATATGATCACTAATTTAATCTAAATTCAATTTTGTACAACCACATTAATTTTACATGTATCTCCATTCATGAAAATAGGTAAACCGATCGTAAAAACAAAGAAAACAAACGTACCCTAACAATGAAATTGAACCAATTAACTCATATAAAGGATAATTATTGAACCTAAAAATGTAATACTAAATATTTTAAATGTGTAATTTTTTCTTTAATTATAAATTAATTAACCTAATTTAATAATTATTTTCTTCAATATGAAGTGGTGAACACCACTAGACTTATGGTAAGGGATCCTCTCTATTTCACTTTTATTCAAGATTTTCTTCTATGTTGTGCCGTTTATGTGTAATTAATAGTGATGGGGAAGGATTAATAACCTCCCCCATACATTCCTCGTGATGTTTAAATGATGATAAACCCATTTATTTCTCATTAATCTCTCTTAAGTACAAATGATGCTATGTCGATATTTCGTAAGGGATTCAACCAAAACATCCTTAATTCCTTTAGGGTTCTTTATCTTCATTTTTACCTAAATGAGGTTTTATATTATTCTTAAGTTCATTTTATAAATTCTATTTGAATGTTCCAAACTCATGTATGATGTTCCATTCATCATTCTCCCTCAGTTATATACATGTTTTTAGGTGCTTCATTCCTCAAAACTTCCAGATAAGAAAACCTATTTTGAGGGTGATTCTGGAATTCTAACTAGATTTCACGTACACTCTATCTTATATTTTAATCCACCATTGTCTCTATGAAATTATTCTTTTTAATGATAAAACATTGCTAGTTAACTTATGTTTTTTAATAATGGATTGTTCCCTTTTCTATTTTAAAGGCTCTATAGAATTTTCTTTAAAACCACTCAAAAATATCTTTATGCTAAAACTTCATGAATAAATTTATTAAACGTTTTCAATTATACATAACATAAATAAACATTATACATATCTATTTTCCCTTATGAATGTCCATGTATACTTTAGTTCAGTTCTTTAATGGACACTTTTGTGTTACACCCATCTGTTATTCTTTGAGTCATGATTATGGTACCCAATTCTTTCCATGGGTAATACTTATGTTTATGTAAGACTGATTATGTATGATTATTTATGTGGAAAACTTATTTACGGAATGTTAATTTGGGTGTGCCAAGATAGCGCTCTAATGCATTGGGTAATGTTCATTCTCATGAGATGTTATGTGTGACAGTCTTGGTGGTTAGTCTTGGCTCGTGCTACTATGTGAAATGATCTTGGTGGCAAACCTTGACTTATACATAGGTCATGTTTTTTTTACTTAAAAATTTCAATGACTCCATTTTTATATGATTCCGTGTTTATATTTTATGGTTACATATGTCACATTCCTTTTTTATATGATAATGTCATGGCTTCTACTCCTTGTTCTAATGCTTTGTTCTTATGGTTATTCCCTTACTAGGATATTTTGATCATCCCTTCGTTCATGTGTTCCCCCGGGTATCCTATGAATAATTTTTGTCACAATGGAAGTTAGGATATCTATTTCAAGATTTAAAAAATAAGTGTTTTTTGTCCCATATTTTTGTTTTATGTTCCTAGTCTTTAAAGACATTGGACTTCACGATCCTTGGTTTTTACTATGATGTATAATTATGATTAAAATGATGTAATGTTATTTGAAAAATATAGGGTCACTATAGTATGTGTTTTTACTAGAAATATATCCATGTGTGGATAATAAAAGTGCACACTATTCCACAACAGATACATCTAGGGGTAATAACCCCGAAAAGGGAATGTTGGTCTTGAATCAAGCATTAACTGGTACACAAAAAGGACCCTTAATGCTCACATGGTTTGACTCCCTTGGGGGTATTAATAAGATAATTAAAATTTTCCATAGAAACTATTATAAAGGATTTTAATTTTTTTTGATTTGGAAAATTTCCCAAACAAACAAGTTTATGATTATGAGATTAGCCTTCCATAATATTTTCAATTAACATTTTGTGTCTCACTAGTTGTCACATTATTAATGATGATTCATAATGTTATGATCTAGTCTAGTGAATGATATTGTTTAGAAATGGAACCCATTAAAAGGAATGTGAACCATATCAATGCACACAATCCAAATATTAACACTGATCATTTCCTTGATGGGATTAAGACAATATTTTGAAGGGAACTAGTATCCCAAAAATTCTAATCATATAAGGAAATATTATCACGTGATATCAAAATAGATAAATAATTCTATAATTATTATTTATTTTAAGGCATTAAAGATAACAAGTGACGGAATATAAAAAATTGATATGGGGATGAAGGAAAAGAAGGGTTTTCCCTTATATGATAATTCTGGAAAGAAACAACCTGGTACTTACTTGAAGGGATTGTGAGTTTTATCTAACTAAATATAGAAATGAAATCAGGATAATAAATTAATGGTTAATAAAGAAACCATTATGTTTAGTGTTTAAAATATAAGGATACAGGGAACTATGAAAAATTCTCCAAGAGCCAAGGGAATATACCTCACAAGAAGCTATGGGATCAAGGTCAAGCTTATGATGTTGCTCTGGATGAAGTGGAATGATGAATGTTCTTTTGTAATTGGATTCAATAATTAATAAATTTGAGTATTGTATCAATAAAATTATGTTTATAGAAATTATGAAATTTATAAGGATTATATTACAGAAATTTTCTTTAAGGATTTGAGCTCATATGTTGAATGGTACTGATGATCAAGAAAAGTTATTCTATGGAATGATGATCATTTTGGAAAAAATGATTAGGTGAAGTTAACACTTAATATGTGATTGATGTTGAGATAATAATGATAAATATATGTTTATAGGATAGTATTGGTGACCATGAAATTAGTTAGTGATTTGATGGTACATATTATAACAGCTAGAGTTTACTACATGATTGGATTTATGAAATATATTCAATAATATTAGATTTTTTTTTGAGGAATGAATGTTTTCAATAATGATTATCAGTGATCAAGGTATTAATATATTTTTAATGTAAAATTATGATTCACTTTATATATTTTGTGGAACATAATGTTGATTTATAGAAATCACTTTTAAATTTTTAGATATTGAATTTGGATAGACATATTTTGGATGATTTTTATGGTTTACCAGTTATGAAATCTATTAAGTTAAATTTTGGGAGTTACTACTAAGGTATTATTGATTAATTTATTATATCTGATAAAGTTTACTAACAACTTTGGTTTTGGAAAATATGTAGATATATGAAGAATTTTTTTCTATTCTTTTATTGATCTAATTATCCATTGAATTCTAATTTTAATGCATCAAGTATAAAAATTATTATTGGATATTGACTTCAATGAGCAATATATGAAGTAGTAATTGATCAAATAACAAAAAAAATAATGAATTTTTTCTCAAGAAATAGAAAGATATCAAGTAAGTATATTTTATTATGTTCTTTTTCTAGATGGTAAAGGAATTCCTCAACCCTAGGAGAAAAAGTATTGATTAAAAAATTTATCCTTGTTCCTTCATTTACGATGGATCAAATTGTCCCATAAATCATCACATTTTTATAGTTTTTTGGTTTTTCAATTTCCCTTTATAATTAACATTAGTGGGATCAATGTCCCATATCACCCCCATAATTATTTGGACATTACAGTTTTCTTCCATGTATATATCATCAATTTCCACCAATGTTCTCCAACTTGGAACCCTAGTTATGTGATTATTCTTAATTACCTTCATACTACACAATCTCACTTATCAATATGATTCTTTATTAACCCTTTTTCATGATGGTGGATTTAAATATTTTTGATCTCAAATGTGAAACCCTTGATTATTTAGATAAAAATTTAATTGTGGGGAAAAGATTTGTTTGAGGGGGTAGAATGTAACACTCGAAAATTTTAATAAAGGAACTTCATATTTGGTATCACATATTAAATAAAATTATAAGAATATAATAGAGTTTAACAACCTAATTATTTATGATATATTTATTTTTAATTAAATTCAATCTCTTTGACAGCATCCAATGCACACAACATTGGGTTTGAATGAAGCATAATACTCTATCAAAATTCTATTATTTAAATATGACTATTAAAACATATTAGTTATGATGGAGGGTATGAATATTAATAACTAAATAATTAAAATTATATATTTTCAAAATGTTTAAAATAAATTCTATGGTTATATTTTGACTAGAAATAAAATAATAACCATTTTAAAGAGAAATAATTTTGTTTCAAAAAATTATATTTTTATGAAAGATGTATTCGGCGTGCTTTGTGCACATAATTAAAAATTAAAATTTACCACTGTAATATTATTTTGGAAAAAATAAAATTCTTTTTTTAAATAAAAATTTTGAAATTATATTTCATTGAATATTTAATAATTTTATGAAAAACTAACTTTTTTAATGAATAGTGAAAAAATACTGATTTTTATTGAAAAATGAATTTGAATTTAAATTATATAAAAAGTTAAATTCTATATTAAATTGGTTCTGAAGTAATATTATTTTTATTATATTATAATTTTAGGTCATTTGAAGGAATTTCATATTAAATTTTGATATGAAAAAATTTAATAATTATGATAGTTTTCTCTATGGAAACCCCATCTTTAATCACATCTATGATTTAATTTTAAATTTAATTTTTACTATTTATTTGAATTAGATTTGTAAAAATGGAATACAAAGTTGGAATAAACATAATTTACATTATATAATAATATTAACTTACTTTTTATTACCATTATTAGTTTTGAAAACAGTAAAAATTAATTAACATAGTTAATGTAAAAATGGGTTTTCCAGGGGGGGTGTTAAAACCAAAGATACGGGTTACAAATTAAATAATAATTCTCTAAAAAAAATATGACCATATTTATACCTTGAAACCTAAATGGTTTTATAATTACCTATTTTTTTTGGTTTTTGGAAGAAGAAAATGCAAGTATCACTTTATCATTTCAAAAATTATTTTTGTGTCCTCTCCCCCACTTATAAAAGACACCCATCTACTCCCCTATACACACATCCAAAACACTTTATCTTGGACAATACCTAACTCAATAAATTACTTACATTAATATCCCTATAAAAAAGGTATTATTTTTGTTATTAATCCCTCCAATGAATGATTTAGTTATAAACCTAAAGTGGATATCCGAAGAAGAGGTCAAATTATTAAATGAGCATATTTATTTCATTTATTATTACACCTACTTAAAAATTATTCAACTATTATAATATAATAACACAAATATATATTATTTAATGATATATTTTTATGTTAACTAAATTACCCAGATCTATCTCAACTGTTGTCAAATGGGAATCAAAACCGCCAATCGTGTGTAAGGCGGACTATCGCCTCACAAACTGACGTAATTAATTTTTCATCACTAAATATAAAGTCTAGATATTATTATGTATTTAACATATGTATATGATATTTGTGATTTTATTACACTTCTTTAATTTTGAATCCACATACACCTTATTATTTCCATTCCATGGGGGATACAATAACGTCCCCCGTGTGTACGGAGGACAACCACCTCCACATAGCGATGTGTTTTTTTTAAATTGATTTAAATAAAGACATAATTAATTAATATAAATTATATATATAATATAATAATTATTCTATATTTTTAAGTTGGTGACCTATAACCAAGTATTTTTTTACTTTATGATAACTTTTATTAATGCTTTTGAATATTAATAAATTTTTTAATTACATAATGATTATTCTTCAATGTAACATTTTACGTGATAATTTCTTAAGAGCAAGTATCCCACAAAATGGTCATAGAACATCAATGATATGATAAAAACCTGGAAGTGTTATGAAACTAATCTTCAATATAAGTTCTATAGATGTATGATAACATTTGAGGTACAAAAATGATACATACTATCAAGGGTGTAGACTCATAGGACTTTGACGCACATTTTCATGTTGTACTCCCATGGTAATGTTCACGAGGATATTATGACTACAAAACATACCTATAGGAAATACAAATTTTAATGTTTCATTGTATGTTTCTATATACGGATGTTTGTATTTTTCCTTATACTTTAATATTATTATTAATGTGTATTATGGGATTTGAACTTAGATGTATTGAATAAAATCGTGATGAAAGATGTTCACAATGAGGTTGGATATGTTGGGTGTATCACCAGTAATATTTTATTAATGAATAATGAGAGAAATGATTTATCCATTATGTTATATAACATAAGATAATATATTATACCCTTTTATGTAAATGATATAGCCTAAATAAATCCATGCACATAGTGATCAATAGACAAGTTCTGTTTTCAGAAAGTGAAAGAATGAGATATCGAGCATATAGGTTGATGGAATTGGAATAAAACTTACTCTATTAGAGATATGGTTATAAAGGTATTATATTACATGTTATGTGTTTATATTAGGTGACATGTAATTTTAGTAATAACTTCTTTATCTATCGGTACCTTGGTGTGTTGCTAGACGATGATGTTGGACTTTAGACTTCTTTACCTAATTCCACTAATAAAGAGGCCTAGAGGGTCACACACTAAGTGTACCCAAAATTTTAGTTAAATAATACATATTTAATAAGTTTAATAATTATTATCCCCTATTATCTTTTAATAATTATTCATGTATTCTTGATTATATTTATTCTGACACTAGTTTTTAGATATAATATATTGTGGGAAGATTATTTAATAAATATTTATTTTCTATTTAGTGAATATAATATTTATAAATTTATTATAGAATAATGTAGTGATATTTTTTTGATAAATAAATAGGCATTAATCATCGTCCAATAAATATAATAGATTATTGGAGGAAAAATTTTAAGGGTCTGATGTGAAATAATAATATTGAATATTATATGATTAAATAATGTTTAATTATAACTTACAGGTTAAGCACATGTCATGAACTAAAAACATTTATGTTATTATTTGACATGGGGGTTTCACTTGGATTAATAAAATAATTAAGGAACTTGTGAAAATTATTTATTATTACACTAGTGAAATAAATTTATGGTTATATTATTCTCTTATTAGCCAAGGGTTATCCAAGAACATGGTTGTGGGAAATGAATTGGAGAAAATATATCAATCCTAGTGAGTTATTTCTTCTCCAAGAATTCTCTAAATAATGATAGTGATCCTCATCCACCGGATCAAGAAGAGTTATTTAGAAGCAGTTCTCAAGGTGATTAAAGGAGGACATAAAAAGCATAAGGATCTTATATGTTATCTCAGGAATACTCCTTCAATGATGTCCAGAGATATGTGGAACACATGTGAATCACTATTAGAGGAATCCTTCACATGGATTATACAACACAATGGTGGTGCACTGAAAATATGTGGCTGGATGCATCAATGGAGAAATAATAACCTTGGAGGTAATTATTATTTAATTAAATTAATTACAAAAAAAATGTGGTTATCTACTCTCTCTTGGTTCCAGGTTTTCTTTTCCTTTCTTGTCATTTTATTCAATTCCACTGGGTGTGATGTTATTTGTTAAAATAGACCTCATATTGATTATCAATAAATTAAAAAAAATTAGGCCTTGCAACACCCGCACTTCCAATGCACTCTGAACCTATAAGTTGTATATGAGGAGTCACATCATTGTTTATAACTATTTAGTTTTGTTTATGATTTATGAATTAATAATTTAGTTTTTCAATTAAAGTTAATAGTTCATTAAATCAGAAGTGGGAGATCTATTTCATCATCCATCATTTCTCACCGATATAAAATAAAGGATTAATTTTATGATAAAAATATAATCGAAAAAATCATCTTGAGGTGATAAGGATTTGGACTTGATGACACTGAAGTACACGCTGTGTAATCGGAATTACACGTTGTGCACTTGTGTTCAATGCACATGGAGTTAGTTTGGAAATTACTCAACCCCTATGCATTAATGGAACGCGGTGTATATAATTCTTACACTATGTGTTGACTGGGAAAGACTGGCGCTTGGTCAGACGAACTATAATCCTTGTGGCCCATTAGAAATTGGGTGTAGTCCATTCAGGTCAGGTTCAAAAAGTATATTCCATACATGTCCTTCCCGGCCGATGACTATGTAACATGGTTTCAACACCGCATGTACCCACTGTACATGTTGTGTACTCCAAACTTTTTGATGTATGCCTCACACGCTGAGCCCCTATGCATTTATTTTTGACACACTATGATGAATGTACATGCTGTGTTGATCAGATCAACACGCCAGGTGCTTTTACCAGTTCTATAGATTTAAAATTTATTATATTATGTAACCCTTGAGACATGTACTTGCATGTGGTCGTAAATATGGGACAAACCATGTGATATTCTTTAATATATATATATATATATATGTGTGTGTGTGTGTGTTTTATTAACATCTTTATAATATCCAAGATCTACACTTCATGTATTATTTGTATTATAATTATTATTCTTTGTTCATGAAATACGTCCCAAAGAATAAACTATATACAAGTATAATACATGTTGGGTAGTTTTTGTTGGGTATTCACCGGGATACCTTCAAGGTATTAGTTATGTACACAGGTAATTTTAATTGAATATATTCATTTTTTTTAAATTATAATGGATTAGAATGTAAAGAAATTCATAAAATGATTAAGATAAAAATATTTATTAATTAATGATAATAATTGATCAATTCCAGAGTGATTTATCATAAAAAGTAAATATTAATAATTTAATGATAGTTTTATTAAATGCGTAAATATCATTTTATGCATGTGGATGATCATGGGATATAATAGAACATTGTATGTGTGATTAGTTTGATTTTAAATTGTTATTAAATTAATTTGTTAGCATGTGTGCCTTCTGTCTACATTAATATGTTGGGAATGCATTCCCATGGTTTATTTTATGTACACCCCCTTTTACTCATCACCTGTGAGTGAGTAAAATCATAAGTAATGAATATTTCTCCTAATCTATTGGACGTGGTTTAATTTAGAAGCAAGGAGAAAAAAATCCAAGGAGATACAAAGGTGTATAGGTTGAAACCTGTAAACACAAACATTAAATAGTTCATAGTGTTTCTCCCCTAGGTCAGTGGTTAGTTTATCAACTGGTAGATAAACTAACCATTAGAACAAGTTCCTGATCATAACCTTTATTTTAATAATATTAGTTTCATGGTTATTCCATTATATATGTTTTGTCATGATCACATAATTTATGAATTAAAAAGCATGGAAGGGTGGACATAAAATAATCATGCTTATTTGTAAATATTATCTAAATACATGGTTAATCACTTTTCTAATCCCACTTAATATTAAAAATACTGTCAAAATATAATACTTAGAAATATACACATAAAGGACAAAATACCTCAATTAGATATTATGTCAGTATAGCCTTACTTTACTTTGGTTAGAATATATCTATAGTTCGTAGTGGTTTCAATTATTGATGAATTCTAATTTGAGGTTTTTAGTTGACATAACATAGTTGAAATCAAGGGTTGAATGCCAAAAAAGAACTTTGTATATCTAAGAGGAAAAAGTTGAGGAAATATAAAATAATGATTTTTGGATTGGGGAGTCTACTCAACAGACCAAGGAACTGTGAGTTAATACAGCTGGAATTTGTAATGCCTATCTAAAACCAATTGAGTTTTATGACCAGCCAATGTTGGGGTAATGATAGTGGAATATGGATACTTCCCACTAGAATGTCCTTGGAACATGATATTCCAAAGCCAATAGGGAGGGCTATTGGGTCTTGCTAAAATAGTGGGAGACTAATAAGTATAATATTTATTTTATTTGTCTAAAGTTTATCAAATTGAGTACTAAAATTATACTCATATAATTTGTAAAAACAACATCAAAAATGACATCATGCAAATCATTTCGCTTTATAATTGAGAAGGAAAACCTTCTAATGGGTACAAATTTCTAGGAGGGTAATGGTCACCTATGGGTCATCCTTCACCATGAAAGGAAATTTTATGTGCTGGAAGAACCTTTACTAGATGTGCCTAGATTTGAGGTGAGTGATGAAGAGCTCTCGCTGTATGAGAAACAATTGAATGATGCTACAGATGTTCAGTTCTTCATGCTATCATCCTTGTACAATTTTATCATGAAGAAACATGAAGAAATGGATGCTTATAACATGATGTATTACCGTCAGGATTGTAATGCCCTGACCCCAGAATCCCAGAGCTGGTGCATTATTTTAATACATTGGCATGATTATAAGGAAAAAAGTCACGATGGACCGATCAGTTTACCAGACATGGAAAATAGATTACATACAAGAACATTACATTAAATATTAAAAAATACAAAAAACATAGATAATATTTTGAGAACACCATTATTCACCTAGATTAACCATGCATATCAATCATAATACACTTCTTCGAATCCTAGGAAAACAAAACACAAGAAAGGGGTTGGCTCAGATTCTTAGTAAGGGTAAACAATTTAGCAGAAGCTATAAACTTTTAAGGAAATATGTGTAATAAAAAACAGCCTTTTAAACATAAATATGAACATAATATGGAAAAAATAAATCAATCATTACCTTATAAACATGCACATGAATATTTTACTAGTCGAATAATCATATGTAATAACTAATTTCATAACGAGGGAATGCATAATGTGGGATATCATAACCACATATTCAAGTCCTTTTGCCAAGACCACAAATAATTTTTTTTCAAGGCCATGTACCAAGACCATAGTTTTTATTATAAGACCAACTGATGCATCGAGGGACTATATCAGGCCACACTCATCACTTAATAAGTCCAATGCATTCTTCATATGAAAAGGGTGAAACATAACATAAACATTCGTATTAAAACTAGCATATGAAATATCAATACTTTAACATTAAAACATGAATCCTATAAAAATAACATATCCATAGTAAAACATATCATAACTCATTAAATAAAAAATGTAATATTTTATTATAACAAATCAACCTCAATCAAGAATAATATCCAATAAAGGATGTTGACATAGTTGAAAATAATCATTAAAACTCTTCAAGAGAAATACCCCTTTTGATGAAATCATTAAAAACTATCAAAATTTATAAAGGAAGTCATTTAAAAGATATTTTTGAATCAAAGATTCCCCTACCACTTCTAAAATTTTGAAATAAATTAACACTTTAAAACAATCATGTCCACATAAATAAATCCTTAAAATCATTTTGAAAACATGGGCATTAATTAAAAAGGTTTGAAAAAATAAGTCATTAAAAAAATTTAAAATGATGATCTAGTTAAAGAGTCCATTCCATAAAAACATAAATGATTCCTTTTAAATTTTTTAAAGAAACATGGACATAGATGATAAATATGTCCTCGTAGATACTTATAGATAATCAATCTCGGCTAATAATGAGATTGGGGAAATAACCCTTACCTTGAACTTTCCATTAGTAGAGGGTACATTTAGCCTCTAATTTAATGACCATAGTATGTTATTAAATTATAATAAAACCATATTAATATTTATGATATCATATATGATTAATTTATGACTTTATACTTCTCATTTAATTATAATTTCCATGTTAAATTAACATTTTGGGTAATAATATCTTTCTTTATCATTGGTGTTTTAACTTTTTATTATTGATCGTATCACTTAGATCATGATTTACATACTTCCATAATATAAAAAATGATTTATATATCATATATATCTAGAACATAATATTTATAATATATATATTTATGAAATGGAAACATCATTCATGGAGACAGTAGTCCGTACGTACGCATGAACATTGTTTATGTTTTCTTATCGTATAATATGAAAGTAAACAACATATATTTATATACATAAATACATACTATTATAGTAGAAATATTATTTCAAATTTATCATAATGAAAATATATATATATATATTTATAAAAATTCTTGAATGCTGATCGTAGAAGATGAATCTCATCGTGTCGTGGATATGGTAAGCCATACGTATACACGAGTGACAATATCATTATATAGAAGGTATAAAGAAATTTAATTGGATGGTATATTATATATACAGAATCATTACCAAGTTATATTAATTATTTAAATTAATTATACTCATTATTATACCCATCCAAATAACGTAGTGTTGAATAACAAACTACTCCACGACGTGGAGGTGGTAAGTCATATGTACGCACTTATGGCGACTATGTCATTCATAGGATGGATAGAATAATGAATATGTTTTTACCATGATTATAATAAAATATTATTATGTATAAGGTACTGGAGTTATTATTTTGGCATGGAAATGAAAAATAAAGAGGAAGTTGAAGAAGAAAAGAACATTGAAATAGGTGTTGATGTAATTACCTCTTCTTTGGGTTATTCATTTTAATTTGAACAAAATGGCTCCATAAGTTGGATTTATGATCCAAATAAGACTTATAGGATGAATTTAGGGTAGTTGGGAGGATATTTTAGCTAGGTTTTCCTGAGTGAAATGGCTTTGGAGGTGTGATGTTAAGAGATGGGGAAGGGCTCTTTTATAAGAGAAGTGAGGGGCACTTTAGGAAAAGCATGAAATATTATTTTATTATAAAATCATTTTCTATTTCTAATAGCTCAAAATGTATTTATTTAGATTATATGGTGGATATATTTCTAAAAACTCTCAACCAATAGGTTTTAGACAAGTTTAGGTCACCATGTAAAGCTTCTCTTTTAGATTTAACTCATAGTTAAATAGTTTACCTTTTACCATGTCTTCTTGTATTCTTAGACTCAATAGTTAATAAATTTACTATAAAATACCAAGATAACATCAAGTGGTTAATTAATGAAATATATAACATTATTCAATTACTTTGACTGAACCTTATATTTTTAAGAATATTATATCATTTAATAAATAGTAGTTGTTTTAAAAACCCATTTATGTTAATTTTGACACCATTTAGTATATGTTTTTAAGTCATAAAAACATGATTAATTTGGAAACAATTCATTGAATCAACCCTAACATGTCATATTAACCTATAAAATACATGGAATTCCTCAAAAGCCTCAATTTACAATTATTTTAATATTTATAACATCAATTATTTTTGTATTTCATTAATAAGGTAATTACTGCTTCATCATTGTGTCATAAATGAATTTAATTATCTAATGTATAAAAATTATAAACAAATTATCATGATGTATGAAATAATTTTATATTTCTAATTAATATTTATAGTCTAATTTATCTTATGTATAAACCTAAATTAAAAATGGTTTAGTTATGAAAATTTGAATTTAACACTTTTAACGCTTCTTTAAATAATATATAATAAATGTACTAATCTAATCTAAGTGGATCAAAAGGGATCATATTTTTGTCCTAATGTTTATTTTCATTGAAATAAACTTATCCAATAGAATTTGGACATGTGTTAGGGTAATTATAATATCATTTTTATCTTTAATTATCCTATTTACTTTTAACCATGGTAATTAAAATTCAAAAGTTACTATTCACCAAAAAAATTTGTCTTATTGAACCACATTTACTAATTGATTTCAACCGTGTCTCTTGGATATTTAAAATTCAATTCACAGGAACAGTAAAATTATGTTTTATGAAAATTTGAAAATGTGCCTAGATGGTGGGTAAATGACATTAAAAAGGTTCAATAAATTTTTATATGTCTAATATTATTATAAAATGACTCCAATAGATTAAATTGGAATAATATATGTATTATGGATCTATCTATATGTTAAGATAAATTTTTAATTAAAACAATTATTTAAATCAAAAGGTCAATTTTTATCTTCAATGTACTGTTTTACACTATTCATCAAAAATTGAAAGTTTTCAAGAAAATTCCAATAATTCACTGTAAGATAATTTTTATATTAAAAATTCGAAAATAATGTATATTTTGCCAAATCTAAATATTATATGTTTCCATAATTATTTTAAAATTAATTTCCATTGTCAAAACCATATTGAGAGTTTTTAAGAAGTAAAAACAACCAAAAGATTGACATGTGTTTATATTCAGTTTAAATGTGAAATTACAAACAATGACCTAAGTTATATTAAATGATAAAAATATAATATAATTATACATTAAAACCAATAAAATGAATAATTTAACACTATAAATTATTTCGATTAAAAAAGTTGTTTTTAATTAATATTTAGTATATTTCACTATTCATCAAAATATGAAAGTTATCATAAAAGTACCAAAAATTTATACAAACTGAATTTCTATGTCCCTATTATAAGAAGAATTTATTTCATTAAATTGAATATATAAAATTGTGAAATATTGGATTCAAAAAGGGTTCTCCTTTAAAAGGTAGAAAAACTGTATTTTTTGAAAAATATTATTTCATCTGAAAAATTGAATTTTTCATTATATTATGTCTAAGAAACACAATTAATTCTAGTTATAAATCATTAGGATATATATAAAATTAAAAATTTGGTTAATAATTTTCATAACTTCTTTTGAAATGGATTTTTGGAGAGGTCGTGATGCTCTTAAACTCGGTATCGTGTGTAATGAAAGCTATTATATTACTTTAACGAGATAACTTAGTATGAAATATTGGGGTGTTGCATTATAACCTCCTTCAATAAATTGCATCCTCGTAATTTGAAATTGTTCTTGGAAATAAAAGGTTGAAAATAAAAAATACCTTTGTTGAAACCCCACATCCGAAATAGGGTGAATAAAATTTAGTCTTAATAAGATGGAAGGGGAAATGAAAAAGTCACCACCAAATTAGGGTTTCAAATAGGAGAACAATGTAGGAAATTATAGACACATAATTGGTGAAAACATAAGTATTTATAGGGAGTGATTGAGGTCATTAATCACAAATAGGTGAACAATAAATATAAAATTGATGGCCTCAAAGCCATAAATCTATGATGATTTAAAATATCATCAGTTCAACAAAACATAATTTATTATGAAAACAAATTTTTGGTTTTAAGATCCTTTACATAATGTTTACTAATTAATTTCTTCAAATAATAATAAAAAAAATATGCTTGACAAGTATAGGTCCATCCATTAACTAATTTCTACCACAAACTCATCTTTCACTACAAAAGAAAATAGAACTCAAAAATATTATACTTATCCTAATCATATAGGGTTCAAAAAAAATTATAATTTATCAATCAGAACATTAAAAAAACTACATTATAAAACCAGGACATCACCTAGGCTAGTGGTAGGTGATGTACCCTTGTCGCCCTTCCGTTGTAGATTCAAGTCTTGTGGCCTTGTCGGACGCGACGGGTTTTCGTCTGACCTCAGAGTTTTCCTTTTTATAAAAATACAAAAATAATATTATGAAATTTTTTAACCATAAACAATAGTATCCAATTTACAACTTAATTCACTCTAAACATTAGACATATCCAAAATAATTCTGTCTAAACTCACAGTCTTAAATTTATAAGGAAGGTAAAAATATTGAAGATCTCCTTTTCCACATAATAACATGTGAATATATCCATCATATAATATCATAAAACATGGTAAAACCCTTAATTACCATAAAACTGTATTGATTACATTCATGCTCCCATATTCCTTATAGAATATTGGATATATTTCTTATATCCAAAAATTTTGTAAACTCTATAAATTATGGAATAAAAACAATTAGTTAGTTTCATGTTATTCAAGAATATAGAATTTAATTTTGTCCAAATCAATAATATCTTTTCCCAAAATCATTATCTATTTTTTAGAAACACATTAAGGGTCATATTTCCCTCAACCATATATTTTTAAAAATGTTTAACTTGAAACTATTTCACTTTACTTGGTACCATAAATTCTCAAATCCTTAATGAAAATGTATTGTATTTCAATCCTTATATAAATTATAATTACTATAAATAGCAAATAATAAATAAGATACTCAAATTAAATATTTCTTTAATAACAACTTGAGAACACGAGTCATTCCTCTTTATCTGTGGTAGTATCATAACATTATTATTATCCAATAGCATCATTTTGGGTATACTCTGATGATTGGGACATTGATTCACATATAGTTCCAACTCCTTGCAGATGAATCATTGTACATCTGAAATTTTTTTCTTTCCCTTTCAATCACGAATTGGTGTCCTTTTTCTCCACAATTGAAATAAACTCTCATTCCCTTCAAGCATATATCATGGTGATTCTTTCCACAATTATCACATGTGTAAAAATATTTCTTTCCATTCTTCCGTTTATATATATTTTTCTCTATCATCCTCTCCTTTTATGGATTCTCTTCAAATCCATAGGACACATATAATTCATTACTTGTCTTATTAAGACATTGTAATATTTCCTCAAATGACGAAAATACATGGGAGGATATTTCCCTTTGAAAATTTGGCTCAAGAACCTAAAAGATATGATCATTCTTACTCTTTTGATCATGCGTATTGTTGGAGTTCTCATTCTTTCTTTTGGGAACCACATCTAAATGATGACATAAACTTGGTTAGATCGTATTGTATTGTATAATCCAAAAACTAGAAAATTTATCAATATTAATTAAATATTTTCACACATCTAGTCTCATAAAAATGTTTCTTTACTGAAATATTTACTCATAAATCCTTCATACTGATTTGTAATGAAAATTACCATTATCACAAAAATATCCTACGGGAGTGTTAAACCAAGTGCGCAGTAAGGCCCGTTGTCATGTACCAAGATACCCCGGGTCATGCCTGGAACTCCTTGTCAGAGTTTTTACACCTAAGTATATCCGTTTTAGAAGAACTTCCACTTCTAGTATCCAGACAGGGATGTATTGCATATAAAACTCACAAAATATCTACATTACCTAAATTATAGGGTGTTCGTCAATACTAATCCTCAAATCATATCTTAGGGTAATGCTCTATAATCATAATTTTTCTAAATCTAGTTTCCAAGGTTTATACTAGAATTCCTTGGATACCAACTGTAACTCACTGACCCCAGAAACCTGAAGTCGATTCATTATTTTAATAAATTGGCATGATTATAAGGAATCAAGTCTCAAAGGTCTGATCAATTTAATAGTCTTTGAAAATAGTTTACATACATGAACTTTATATTACACATTAAAATAGAAAAAACAGCATAAATAATACTTTGAGAACTCTATTATTCCATTATATTGACCCTACTTATCAATAATGATACACTTCTTGGAATTAGGGAAAAACATAAGGGTTGAGCTCAGATGCTCAGTAAAGGTAAACAATTTAGCAAATTCTCTAATCATTTAAGGAAATATTTCTAATAAAAAAACATCCTTCTAAAAATAAAATTGAAAATAATATGACAAAAATAAATCAAACAATACCATATAAACATGCATATGGATATTATACTAGTCTAATAATCACCTGTAATAAATAATTTCATAACGAGGGAATGCATAATGTTGGACATCATAACCACATAGTCAAGGCCTCGTGCCAAGATCACAAATAAAAATTTTGGCAAGGCCATATGCCAAGACACGAATTTGTCTCGTGAGTCTTATTGATGCATAGAGGGGATATAGAAGGCCCCTCCCATCACTTACTAAGTTCAATGCCTTCCTCATATGAAAATGGTTTAACATAAAATAAAATTTCCTATTAAAACTAGCCTAAGAAATTTTATTACCTTAAGTATAAACCATAAATGGTATAAAAATATCACATCCACAGTCAAAAATATCATAACTAATTGAATACAATATAGAATATTGTATTATAATAAATCATCCTCAATCAAGAATAATATCCAATAAAGGATGTTGACGTAGTTGAAAATTATCAATAAAACTCTTTGAGAGAAATACACCTTTTCATGAAATCATTTAAAGGTTGCACAAATTATAAAGGAAGTAATTTAAAAGAGATTTTTTAATAAAATATTCTCATACAACTTTAAAACTTTTGAAAGAAATTAACACTTTAAAACAATCATGTTAAGTTAAATAAATCCTTAAAATTATTTTGAAAACAAGGACATTAATTAAAAAGGTTTAGAAAAATAAATATTTAAAAACATTTAAAATGTTGATCTAATTAAAAAATCCCTTCAATAAAACCTTAAAATATTCATTTTTAAATAATTTTAATTAAACATTGACAAAGATGATAAATATGTCCTAGTATATAATTACAGATAAACAATCTCGGGTAATAATGAGATTGACTAAATAAACCTTACCTTGTACTTTACATTAGTCGAAGGTACA
The DNA here is from genome assembly GCA_963277665.1 of Viscum album. NCBI lineage: Eukaryota > Viridiplantae > Streptophyta > Magnoliopsida > Santalales > Viscaceae > Viscum > Viscum album. The sequence continues at coordinate 1,503,092,293 of OY728158.1, forward strand.
TTTAGCCTCATATATAATTAAAATAGTATGTTATTAAATTATAACAGAACTATATTAATATTTATTATATCATATATGATTCATTTATTAAAATATACTACACATTTAATAATAATTTCCATGTTAAAGTAACATTTTGGGTAATAACTGCTTTCTTTATCGTACGTGTTTTAACTTGTTATTCTTGATTGTATCACTTAGATAATGATTTAAATACTTCCAGAATATAAAACCTGATTTATATATCATATATATAAAGAATATAAATATTTATAATAGATATTTTTTTGAAATGGAAACATCATTCATGGAGATGGTTGTCCGTATGTACGCATGAACGTCGTTTCTATTTTCTTATCATATAGAATGGAAGTAAGTAAACGACATATATTTATATAAATAAATATATATTATTCCATTATAAATATTATTTCATATATATCATACTTAATATATATATATATATATATATATATTCTTGAATAGTGATCATTATAGATGAATCATATCACGTCGTGGAGAAAGTAAGTCGTACGTACGCACGAGCGACAATATAATTTTATCGATGGTATAATGGTGTTTAATTGGATGGTATATTATATATACAGAATAATTAACATTTTATATTCATTATTTAAATTAATTATACACATTATTATACCCATCAAAATAATGTAGTTTTGAATAACAAACTACACCATGACGTGGTGATAGTAAGTCGTACATATGCACGTATGGTGACTTTTTCATTCATAGGAAGGATAGAATAATGAATATGTTTGTACCATATTTAGAATTACATCTGAGTTTTTATAAGGTACTGGATTAATTATTTTGGTATGGAAACAACAAATAAAGAGGAAGTGGAAGAATAAAACAACTTCGAAAGAGGTGATGAAATAATTACCTCTTCTTTGGGTTCATTGTATTTTTGATTTGAACAGAAAGGGATCCATCGGTTAGATTTATGATCAAATTAAGGCCTTTAGGATGATGTGAGGGAATTTGGGAGGAGATTTTTGTATGTTTTGGGCAATCCAAATGGATTTTGTGGTGTGATGTTAAGAGAGGGGGAAGTACCTTTTTATAAGAGAGGTGAGGGGATCTTTTGGAAAAGCTTGAAATATTATTTTATTATAAAATCATTTTCTGTTTTAATAGATCCAAATGGATTTATTTAGAGGATAATGTGGGGATGGATTTTAAACCTCTTAAAAAATAGGTTTTAGAAAAGTTTAGGTCACCATATGAACCTTATCTTTTAGATTTAACTCTTCGTTAAATAATTTATCTTTTACCATGTCTTCTTGTATTCTTACACTATATGGTTAATAAACAATACTATAAACTTCCAAGAGAACCTCAAGTGGATCATTAATGACATATATAACATTATTTAATTACTTTGGCCTAAAATTATATATTTATGAATATTATATCATTTAATTAAATAGTATTTGTTTTAAAAACCCACTTATGTCAATTTTGAGACTATTTAGTATTTGTTTTTTGTGAAAGTCGTAACAACATGATTAATTCGAAAACAATTCGTTGAATAAAACCAATCATGTAATATTGACCTATAATATCCTTTTAATTAATAAAAACTCTCTATTTACATTTATTTTAATATTTATAACATCAATTATTTTAGTCTTTCATTATTAAGGTAATTACATCATAATCATTATTTCATAAATAAATTTAATTATTTAAATTATAAAAATTATAAATAAAATACTATGATATAGTTAATATTTTTAACATTATAATCAATATTTATAGTCTAATTTATATTATGTATAACCATATATGAAAAATGTTTTAGATATGAAAATTTGAATTTAACACATTTAACTCTTCTTTAAATAAAATATAATAAATTTCCTAATCTAATCCAAGTGGATCAAAAAGGATAATATTTTTTCCTTAGGTTTATTTTGGTCAAATAAAAATTTTCAAATATAAATAGGAAATGTGTTATGGTAATTATAATATTATTTTTACCTTTAATTTCCCTATTTACTTTTAACCGTGGTAATTAATATTCAGAAGTTACTATTCACCAAAGATTATTTTCATCATATTGAACCTTATTTTACTTATTGATGTCAACCATGTATCTTTAATTTTTTAAATTCAATTCACATGAGTGGTAAAATTTTGTTTTATGCAAATTTGAAAATGTGCCTAAAAGGTGGGTAAAAGACGTTAAAAATGTTCAATAATATTTTATATGTTTCATCTTATTAAAAAATAACTCCAATGAATTCCATTTCTATAATATATGTATCATGTATCTATTTTTTACTTTATGATAAATTTTTAATTAAAAACATTATTTAAATGAAAAAAGTCAGTTTTTATCTACAACGTAGTGTTTTCTCTATTCATCAAAAATTGAATATTTTCAGAAAAATACCAATAATTCACCCTAATAAAATTTTGATAATCCAATTTCATAATTGATATATATTTGACCAAATTTAAAATTTATATGTTTCATTAATTAATTTAAAATTAAAAACTTTTTCAAAACCAGAAAGTGGGATTTTAAGAATAAAAAACTATCAAAAGATTGACATGTCTTTATATCCAATTTAAATGTGAAATTACATAAAATGACATAAATTGTATTAAATGATAAAACTATAATCTAATTATTCTTTAAAACCACTTAAATTCACAATTTAACACTATAAAATATTTCAATTACAAAAAATTTTAATTAAAATTTAGTTTTTTTTTAATATTCATCAAAATATGAAAGTTATCAGAAAAGTAAAATACATTTATCCAAAAAAATTATTTACATCATCTAAAGAAGAATTTAATTTCCTTAAATTTAATATATAAAAGTTTCAAATATTGGATTTTAAAAGGGTTTTGAATTATAAGGTGGCAAAACAACATTTTTTGAGAAATAAGTCTTTCATCTGAAAAATTGAATTTCTCCTTTTATTATATCTAATAAATAAAAAATATGAATTTTAAAAGTATATAGTATATATATATAATTCAAAATGTGGTTAATACTATTCATAACTATTTTTTTAAATGGCTAGTTTGATAGGTCGTGATGTGATTGAATATGGTGTTATGTGTAGTGCAAGCTATTGAATTACTTTAAAGAGATAATTTACTATGAAATCTTAAGGTGTTATAGGTATATCTATCAAGATAATGTACACATTTTCCATGACTAATCATTGAATGTCTATGCAAGATAGGCCTCATATAGTCATGCTTATTGGTTATATTAAGTGTCTCGACATCTTAGGAACTAAATTCCCGGATGAGTTGCATATAGATCACATACATTCATTACTACCCAATACCTTCTATAGTTTTATTGTGAATTATAATATTATAACTAATGTAAGGAGTCTATCGAAACATCTGACCATGATTCACCAGGTGGATAAGGCCATGGGGCATGACAAACCTATAGTCCTTATAGAGAATATGAAGAGGAAGTACTAGAAAATGGGGACTAAGATTTATAATCCTTATAAATCCCCCAAGAACCATCCAAACAAGATGAAGAATAATCAATGGAAGGTCAAGTAAAAGGAGGAAATATGTTTTTTATGTGGAAAGATAGGGCACTGGAAGAGTAACTGAATGTTGAGGCATGGAGAATCCAAAGGTGAATTTGTTATCGAGTGAAATATTTACATTTCTGCACATTGGGTATTATATGCATCTTTTGGTTCTCACATCTATACACTAATCCAACAACCAAGTAGATTTTTAAAAATTTTCCATTGATAGGTGGATCTGCAAGCTTCCAATATTGCGAGGATGATTTCTCATTCCATTAGTGACTACCACCTTTCAACGCCAATGAGAATGATTTTTGGTTTTTTATGATTTTTATTATGTACAAACTATTACTAGAAACTTAATTTCTTTATCAAGTTTACATATATAACAATTTATTTTCCACATCAAAAATAAAAGTTGTTACTTTTATAAGGAAAAAATATGTTATGGTATAGAACACTTATATAATGGATTGCATGTATTAAATTATGAAAATCAAGTGTTGGAAATAGATAATGAATCAGGTTCACATGAATCATATAACACCCATTTGTTGCATCACCACCATGGTCATGTAAATAATAAGCGTTTGAAAAATCTCAATACAGATGTCTATTTGGTCTCTTTTGAGGTAAAACCACTTGATTGATTTCATGCCTGTTTATAAGGGAAAATGACCCACCTAGCTTTTGTTGGACAGGGTGAAAGGGCCACTGAGCTTCTTTTATTGGTAAACATTAATGTATGTGGACCATTCCCAGTAGAAGCTAGAGGTGGATATTCTTACATCAGAAAATTTACTAATAAATTGAGTAGATATGTCTATATTTACCTGATGAGTTATATGTTTGAGTCTTTTGAGAAATTTAAGGGATTAATAAATGAAGCATTGAATCGTCTTAGTAAGAAGATAACATATCTTCGATCAGATCGAGGTGGAGAATATCTTAGCCAAGAGTTCATTGTATTTATACAACTGCTTAGGATTGTATCTCAAATGATTTCAATATATACCCAACAACGGAATGGTGTTATGTAAATGAGGAACTTTACCTTTTTAAACATGGGATGGTCAATGATGAGTCATGTGGATATTACATTATCCTTTTGGGGATATGACTTAAAAACTATATCATACACATTAAAAATCGTACCAATTAAATAAGTAAATGGAATTCTTCTTGAGTTATAGAATGAAAAGAAACATTTTTTGTCGCAAACACGTGTACGAAACTGTGAGGTGTCTGTTAAGGATTTCTCAGGCAACAAAATAGCACCCCGAGGCCCGAGGTGTATCTTTATATGGTATCCCAAGGAATGAAATGGATACTACTTATACAACTCCTTAGACAAGAAAGTGATTGTTTCAAAACATGTCGTCTTTCTTGACAGGGGAATCATCCTCAAAAAGAGAAGTGGGATTAAGATCGAGTTCGATGAAGTTGATGATCAAGATACACATGAGTTGGTACAGGAACAAGTTCTATAGGTCCCTAGGGAAGAATAACTTCCTGAAACACAAGTACTATGTAGGATCTCAAGTGATATAATAGAACCAGAAAGATATGGTTTTATAGTAATCGAGGATGGTGACTCATTATTGTTGGTAAATGATGAACCACTCTCCTATAAGAGGTAGTAGAGAGACCATAAAATTTAATATGTCCAGAATCTATGAAAACTGAGATGGATTCCATATAGAACAATTTTTGGGATCCGGTTGATGCATCTGTTGATGTAAAGCCTATTCAGTGTAAATGGGTATTCAAGTGTAAAATGGAAATATAAGGTAACGTAAGTACTTATAAAGCAAGGATAGTGGCTAAAGGGTTTAAATACAATCATGTAATTGACCATGATGAAACATTTTCATCAGTTTCCATGTTTAAATCTGTGAGAATAATATTTTCCATAATAAGTTATCATGACTATGAGATTTGGTATATGGATGTCAAAACTAAATTCAATAATAGGAACCATCAGGAAGATAAATATATGACTAAAACATAAGGTTTTTTAGAAACAATGTTTCCAAAGGTATTTGAATGTGGTAAAGATCAGTATATGTATTATAACAATCAGCTAGATCACTGAACATTTGATTTGATGAATCCAGAAAATAATTTGGTTTCGTTAAAAATAAATGTAATCCTTGTGTTTACAAAATGTTTAGTGGGAATACAGTCATTATCCTTGTAGTGTATGTTGATGACATATTACTTATTGGAAACGACATACCAGTCTTTCAATATGTTAAGGGATATTTTAACAATTTCTTCTCCATGAATAACTTAATAGAATCATCCTACATTCCAGGGATCAAGATCATTCATGATAGATCCCATAGAGTGCTTGGAATAAGCCAAAGTGCATATATTGACCATATACTAAAGTGATTTAGTATGGAACAATTCAAGTGTGTATTGGTTCAAGTTCCACATGGTTTAAATCTTTCTATGAAAATGTATTCCATGACACAATATAGAATGAGTAAGATCCCATACACTTTAGGGACAAGATCAATCGAGTATTCTAGGTTATGTACTAGACTTGATGTTTTCTATGTATTGAGCATGGTTGGAAGATGCCAAGATGATTTATGAGAACATCATTGGAATTCTATTAATATTATACATACATATCTAAGAATAACTAAAGATATGTTCATGGTGTATAGAGAAGATGAGGAGCTTATCATTAGAGGGTATGCAGATGATGGTTTTTAGAAAAATATGAATGATTTGAAATTAAAATCAAAATATGTTTTCTATCTCAATGGAGGATCTATGAGCTGAAAGAGATTATAGAAGCTAGTTATAGCTGAATCTATAGTAGATTCTATGTACATAAAAGCTTCTAATGCAGTCATGGATGCCTTCTAGATTTGAAGCATTTTATAAGATCTTGATGTGGTACCCAACAATAAAGAACCTATCCCATTGTGTTTTGATAATACAAGGTTAGTGAATCTTGAAAAAGATCAAAGATCACAACAATAGACAAAGAAAATACTCTGAATGTACCACCTCTTGATGGATTTTTATCAAAGAAGTGAATTTATAGTGAGCGGTGTATCCACAATAGAGAACATGGAAGACACCTCGACTAAAGACCTGTCTTAGTAAAAGCATTACAATCATGTGAGAGTTAGCGGACTGGATGTCATTAGCTATTGAATCATGTGAATGTGGGAGTCTATTGGAGTTGTTGAAATAGAACTAACTTCATCTCTACCTTATAAGAACATATATTCATGGTTTTTAATATTAATAAATTTCTTTTCACCTCATGATTTTTCTTCTTTGTAACATTGTATGCGATAATGTCCTAAGAGTCACTGTTTCACAAAAAGGTCAGAGAGGATCCCTGATATGATGAGAACCTAGAAGTTTTATGACACTATTCTTGATATATGTTCTAAATTCTTACGATATCATTTGAGTGACACAAAATATATAGGCTATTGGGGGTGGAGACTCATAGGACTATATGGAACCGTCTCATGGTGTACACCCTTGGTAATGTACAAGAGGATATTATGAGAACAAGACCCACCAATAGGAAATACATATTCTTATGTTTCATTATATGTTCCTAACTATGAAAATGTTTATTGGTCCTTTGACTTTAATATTTTAACTAATATGTATTATGAGTCATGCACATAGATGTATTGATGAAAACCTTGACAACATATGTTCACAGTGAGGTAGGATATGTTGGGTGTGTCATGAGTAATATTGCATTAATGTATAATGTGAGAAAGGATTTATCCATTATATTATTTAAGAAAATATAATATCTTGTTCCATTTGATGGAAATGATATAGTCTAAATAAATCCATGGCCTTAGTGATCAATAGGAAAGTTCTATTTCTGGAAAGTCAGAGAAAGTGATATCAAGCATATAGGTTGATGAAACTGGCATGAAACCTGCTCGATTATAGGTATTTGTATTAAGGGATTATATTACATAGTAGGTGTTTGTATGTGGTGAAATTTAATTTCAGCATTAACATATTTCTATATGGTTGCCTTGACATTTTTCTAGATGTTAACCTTGAACATTAGGCTACTCTTCCTAATGTGACTTAGCAAGAGGCCTAAAGGGTCACACAATATGTGTATCTAGTATCTCAATTAAATGACATATATATAATAAGTTTAATAATGATTATTATCAGTTCTTGTTTAATACTTATTCATGGATTCCTAATCAAATTTATCCTAACACTAGTTATTCAAGAGAATTTATATTAGGTGGATTATTTAATAAATATAAATTTTCTATTTAGTGAATATAATATTTATATACTTATTTCCAAATAAGGAAGTGATATTAATTTAAAAAATATATATATATTATTCACGGTAAAATAAATATATTGGAGGATTGACATACTTATTTTAAGGGTCCAGTGATAAATAATAATATTATTTATTATTTGATTAAATAAAATATAATTATAACTTGAAGGTTAAGTACTTGTTACAAAATAATAATATTACTTTTTTTATTTGACATGGAGGTTTCACATAGAATAATTGATTATTTAAGGAATTTGTTAAAATTATTTTTTATTTCTTTTGTTTAATAAAGGGCCCATTATATTATTCTCATATTAGACGAGCACAATCCAAGAAAATGGTTGTTCTAAATTAATTGAATAAAATCTCCCAAGCCTAGAGAGTTCTTTATTCACCAACAATGCCCCCAAGAATGAGAGCAATCCTACTCCACATGATCAAGGAGTATTATTTAGAAGCTCTTATCAAGGATATCAAAGGTGGAAATTACAATCATAAGGATATTCCAAGCTAGAACCCGAAGACTCTTTTAGTGATGTCTAGAGATACATGAAACATGTGTGGATCACCACTAAAGGAATCATACACTTGGAATCTACAACGCAATGGTGGCGCACTACAGATCGATGGACGAACACATACATGAAGAAATAATAACCTTGGAGGTAAATATTATTTAATTAAATTAATTATAGACTATATGTGTTTATCTACACTCTCTTGGTTTCTTGTTTTATTGTTCTTTCGTGTTCTTTGATTCAATTCTGTTGGTCATGATGTTCTTCTTCAGCATAAACCTCTGATTTATTATCAATAACAAAAAACAAGAGTTGGAAATCACCCGAAACATGATTTTTCAGAACCCAGAAGGTACATAAATATGAAATTGTATTTATTTTTCGATCATTCATTCTTTTGAGAAAAATTTTAATAGTGTTCATGCATACTTACGACCTACCTTCTCCATGAACCGTGTAATTTATTTTCCATCTAAAAAATTAGATGAATATAAATTAATATATAAAAAATATATATGTTATTTATACCATGTTTAAAATTATTTATATTATTTTAACTGGGATAAAATTAAAGGGACCAAAATTAATGAATTAAAATTTGAAAAATGAATCAATTAACCCCCGAAACAGTGATTTCAAAAAATAATTGTTATTAAAAATTTGATAAAATACTATATGTAAATATAATATGGTATGATATATATTATTAAGTTAATTTATTATATTTATAATAAATCTATATTTATTATATAGAAGGTTGAACCACATATTAAATAATTTCAACCTGAGGTAAGGATTTCTCATCCAGCTATTACTTGCATGAGACATAGGATATAATCAACAATGATTCCACTATGTTGTGTATATACACCCCATTTTATATATTATATAATGAATATATTTATATTAATGGTATTTAAGGTTTCATTTTATGATTATTTATTTTATGGGGTTTGTGATTTATATGTTTTAGAAGTGGTATGGGTTTATTTCACATTCTCATCATTATTCGGGATTGTGTTTGTTTATGTTTCCCCTGGAGGAATAATTTGAAATTTTTATATTCAAATAAATAAATTTTCTTTACATATGGTTAATCATGATTTTTTCATGTAATAGTATCACTTATGAACTATTTGGTACTTAAAAAGTTATATTTAATGTTTTTAAGAAAATAAAAATTTATTTGTCTCTTCGGTCCAAAATCCTTTTTCATCATAATATTTTATTTTTAAAATGTTTTGATTTTTTTTGAAAAATGTTTTTAAACTTTTAAAATTTATTTATTAAATTAATTTTACCCATTATTAATTCTTAATTTAGTTAATGGAATGTTCGTGGTGTTTTCAAAACAAGGTTTGTTTGAATTTTACCAAAAATGTGAAAGGAATATTTGCATTATCATATATGGAATGAACAAAATTTTCCACTATCATGACCCAAAATTGTTTGAAATATTTTTTTTATAGGTTTTAAAATTATATTTTAAATGAAAATTATTTCAAAATATATATTTTCAACATCTTTAAAAATATATTCAAATTGAAAATGTTATTTTCATAAAAAATGTTTTTAATGAAATTTTTGTGGTATTTCTATTCATTAATGACATCAATCCTTTTTTGTACTTATGATCCACAAGGGATATTTTATATTGACATGAACCAAATTATTTATTTTTATGGTTTAGGGCTAGTTTTACTAAAGATTTAAAATTTTATTATGATTCTTTATATTACTCTGGACGGTTTATGATTATGTTTATTTGATAGAGTAAAGTATTACCATTTTTTATTTTAGTTTTTAAATAAAATTGTTTATGTTGATTATGTTTCACCCCTTTAATATGTGGAATGCATTGGACATAGTATGTGATGTGTGGGGACCGTTTTGATATAGACTCCCGATGCATTGAAAAGTCTCATGGGATAAATCAATTGGCTAAATAAAATGGTTATATATCCATAAATTGTAACTATCTTGTTGAAGTTCATGATTGTTTGTTTTATATGTCCAAAATTATTTATTCCCTAATTATGAGATCATTTATTGATTTTCATGTGATTATTTTATTAGTTAGAATATCCATGGATATGTTTAAATATTATGGTATTATTTATATTGATTTATTTGTTCTTAATTTATTCCTTTCATATTATTTTTAGTCTATTAATTAAACAAAATATAATTTTTTTACATACCATTCCATATTAATTATGAATATTTTTTTAGGATAGATTCTGCTATATTGTTACCCTTACTGAGAATCTAAGATCACCCTATTCTTATTTTTTATTTTCCATAGGGTTCCAAGAAGATATTTTCGATTGATATGCAGGGATGCACTATGAGGAAAAATGGTGTTCTCAAAAAAAAATTTGTATTTTATTTTATCAATTATAATTATAATTTGATATATATGTGATGTTTATGAATAATACTAAACTATTAGGTTTTTTGGGATGTAATTCCTTTTATATTATTCTAAAGTTATAAATAAACCACCTCCTCTGGGATAATGGGGTTGGAGTCTTTATAGTGTGTGGATCTCATTTTTTTAAATGAGGCGGGTCGAAAACATATAAATATATAAAATATTAAAATATAATAAATTCATATTCAAGTGCATGTGGAACCAAATGGAAAAAGTTTTGATGATTAGATAATTTAATGTTGAAATATATTCAACCAATTAAATTTAGACAAGTTTATATGATATTTTAAACCTTATTTTTAGTTTAACCTCCTTCTTAATACTTTATAACCTTAATCAAAGAACTTTTTTTACCACTGTTTCTATTAATTATGAAAAAAATTAAAGGTGCCTCATTATAAAATTTGAACATTATAACCATTTTATAAAATTCAATTATAAAATTGTAGAATTTCATTTTAAAATATTCACACAAAACACAGTGAAAACGATTTTTTAAAAAATGATATTTTAAGAATAAAATGAATATTTTCAAATTATTTCCTTAGTAAAAAACATAAAATGAACATTGAAATATTTTAATGAATATATTGTCTTAATATTTGATTAAAAATCATTAATCAATAAAAATCAATTTTATTTTTTATAATAAAAACACATTATCCGCGGAAAAGAATTTTTTTAAAAAAATTAAATATTTTTACCATAAATGGATTTATTTTAATTTTTAACCAATTGATGACTAATTAATTCATTTTAAAAATGTATAAAAAGTAATTTTTCATTTCTGTAATTTTTAAGTAAATAATATATGACATGAAAAATTCTCATAATCAGAATACATAAAAATAGTTCTTTAGGTGCAATAATATTTCTAAAATAAATTAGAAATTATTTTAAGTAATCAAATTTCATTTAAATATTATAAAATATTCCTGCTTTAATAATGTATAGTCATTATTCACATAATATTAGCGTTTTTTGCTTCATAATCTAAGAAACACATATATTTATTAAAGAGAAATCTATTCCAAAATCTCAAGGTGTTACATTACCTCAGTGACATCCTCATCCCCATTAAAATTAATATCACCTAGTTTAAGTTCACACTATGTGTCAAAGTTTTGATCCTAGAGTGATTTAAATTCATCTGTGACATCCTGAATGTATGATAACACCTCTTCTTGATGATTCTCATATGAGGGGACAGTTGGTGCAGTCACCTTCCTGAACTCCAATAGAAAATTTTTCCCTATATGGAGGACATCATAGATCTTTTAAATTATTGGGAAACTCCCCCATGAATCTTACTCCACATAATATTCTTGGAATCAATATTTATTATGGATGGGTGGTAAAAGAGACACCCTCTCATTGATGAAATAGCGGCTTGAGGTGTCACCTATTTCTTTTGTATTTGGTTGAATATAGGATTTCTTGGAATGAGCCTCCTATGATTCCTTAATGTCTTTGTAAGATTATTGTTCTCTACTCAACCCTAATCACCATTGGAACCTTGAATTCATTGACTGAGTTAACCAACTTCCCATTGAGGTATGTCTGAATCCAAGCCTCAATATATTCAGTTGAAAAACCAATAATGAAATTGATAAGTGGGAGGGTAATGTGAAAACATGTGTTCTACCATGTGAGAATTATCTTGAATTAGAGTGTAACTATATGATATCATTTAGATTGTACACTTTTAGGATTAGTGGGACAATTATTATGTATGTAGTAGAATTGATGACTAAATATGTAGGGTGTATAGCCCGCACATATGGTCTCTTTGTCAATTATGGATTCCCAAAAGGCCTATCTAAAAGATATTAGGTTTGTATGTTTTTAGTGTATACCAATAATTTTATTATAAGTGATTCCAGTTGGGGATGGTTATGGTACATAGATGAACCATTTGTATTGATTTAATAGGTATCTCATATCTCAGGCATTAGCTGAGAGTTGGACAACTCTAATTGTTCTTAGGATATAAGGATTAAACAAATAACGTAGAATAATTTAGTCATTTATAAACTCATATACTCCCACAGGGGTTTAGATCCAACCCCAAAAAACATATAGGGTTCCAACAAGCCTGGACATCGAATTCCCCTATAAATATTCCCAAGGTGTCAATAGATCTTTATCAACATTGACACTTCTTAGTTGATATTCCTAATATATTTTATTTAATCCTATATAATGAAGTTATTGAACCTTACCCCAATGTAAAACCCATGATTCAGATGGAGGTATCCAAAAATGAACATGGACAAGAATCATTCAAGGTGAACTAGTTAGTTAACATGCTGGGAGAATTATCATTCTAATTTAGATTAATGACCTTCCTCTAATATCATACAGTAGATATATATTTTTGGTTGGGATGTACAATGTCCTTGATTTCTATAATTCACTTCAGTTTTCCTTGATAGAGAAGATGACCGATATAGAGAAGGGGACCTCAATTCATGGGTGAATATCTTTACCCATGATGTTCCTCAGTTGTCAAATTAGCTCTCTTAAAAGTAGGGATCCTCTTCATATCATACAGGGAATAATTTGGATCGGATTAATTCTTCATTATTTTCCCAAAAAATTATATCCCTACTGAGAATATTCATGTTATAGAGGATTATCTCAACCCCATACACTAAATCAAACACTTCCATGTTAATGATCATCCTACTAATCAACTATGAGATAACATTCTTATTGTGGTAAGAGAAAAACTATGATGAAAATATTTTCTCATATATCCCTAATGTGTTGAGATCCATCAAAAACTCTATACATCTCTGGAATACATATAAGGGTCATCAAAAGTTCATGTCAAATCTTTATCCAGGGTGAAGATAGAAACACCAATCCTTCCATAATTTATGGTTAGTGGCAGACATATTCAAAATCAATGAATTATTATGAACCACATGCTATATAATATGCTTACCTTCCTCTTGGTTTTGAGGGGTATACATGATAACATATCCCTCTATATGACTAGTCTTCCAAATTATGTTTCTTGTAATCAAGATATGAGCTCTAGCTAGTTCAAGGTAGTGGCTGATTTAGCCTCCTGAATGATTCCCTAGACATGGTAGAGGGTTGGGTTCATCACTCTGTAACAAAAATACATATATGGGAAGACATTATGATCTAGAATAGTCCCAAATTCATGCACCCATTATATTCCAGATTAATAAGTGTCTTAAGAGGAATTGATGGAATTGAATTGATTTAATGTTTTTGATCATCATTACTTGTATCATTTTATTAGAACATGCTTATTGTTCCAAAGTAGTTTCTACAAAGATGAAAAGATGTTTGGGTCATAGTAATGATATGGTATAAATTTAAAAAAATAGAAAAGTTAAAACAAAATCATAATATTAATATGAAATACACACCACATAATATCTATATGAATTATAAGATTTGTCATAAGAAGGAATTCAGGAAAATTAAATTTTATATAAATCCTATGAAGCCACATTAGTAGTCTCTTTAAAAAAGAGTATTGATCACATGGAGCATATTTCATGGTTTGATTCTTTGATGAATTTCAAAATAATCTATTCATCCATGACTGAGGAGTAGCATTGATAGGTTTATAGGTACCACTTGGTCTATATATTAGGGGAATGTTTGTATACCTAATAGAAATTATAAAATCACCTAGGTTCATTATTGGTAAATATTCATCATTCTGATTGGAATAAATTATAAGAGGGGAATTTTTAATACATGTAAAAGGAATTCATGACCATTTTGAAGAATATTTTAATACAAAATGGAAAAGTTAAATTTATTTATGATGAAAACAAAAAAATAATTAATAAACCCAACTCTTCACAAAGGACCAACAGTTTTCAATGTAGAGAAAATAAAAATTTATATTTTTTGAACATCTTTATGGTTGGTAACTTGTTTTTTATAGGGAGATGAGATTTATTTGTAACTGTATTCCAAACTCATAGATAGAGATCTCTTTTTGTAAGTATGATGGTGATCCTCCATAATCATGGAATTGTTTCATAGTTGGGAACCATTTCAAAGGTGATGTGGTGATTCGTTGAGGACACATAAATCATGGAGATTGAAAAACTCTTATATGTTACTATATAATATATAATTGGTTGCAAATGACTTTATATAAATACCCAAGAAACACACCAAGAAATGAAAAAATAAAGCACATACATTAAAAAGATATTTTCCTCTATGTCATTCTCTCTAAGATAAGAACAAATTATTTTATAAAGATATTATTTTCTAGAGATCTTCATTTATTTGAATATTTTAATAAACCCCCCTCGTGTAACTTCTTTATTCATTCTAGAGAGAATGGGAAGGAAAATAACATAATACTTTCATGATGATGCTTATATGGAATATAATCCTTTTGGGACCCCTCACACAAAGTCCTTCATAAAAGGATTATCATGATATCCCTTTAAATAGGGAAACTCACATAAAATTATTTCCAAACAATAGAAATTAAACATTGACTTCAGTGAACTATATTTACTCACTCAAGTCTCCAATTTAATGTGAAATTTGGGTTAAAAGTTTATATCAAAATATTCCTAATAGTCTTAAATTTTGAAATATTGGACATATGATGGTTCGATTCATGATGTAACCCTATAATGAGTATCCAAGAATCCTTTATATCTATTCTTATTCCCAAATGATCTACTAGGGATTAATTGTTATGGACTACTATACTAGCTTCCTTTCGCCATGTACAAAACTATAAAAAATAATGTAAGGCCACCTCCCTGACCTTCTAAGATACATGACTGGGATCTAGATAATATTGTGATCTACTTTAATCATGTATTATTTTGATAATTAACCTTCACTAATCAATCAACCTAAACCGATGTGATCCTCATAGTTTCTAAGATCTTTTATTCACTTTATAACACATTTCTCTATCATTAAAATAGCAATGGTTCCTCCCATGCATCATTATGCTCATCCTAGATTCCCATGAATCTAGTTGGAATCCCTAGTCTACTCAATAATATAAACTCTACTTAATGTGTCTCCTACTAGATGTAATCTCCAACCATATCCTAAATTATGAACTTATCCCATGTTAACTAAATAATATATTCACATATGGGCTTCCAATTCGATTTAATCACAAAAAATTACCTTCATGTGATTCGCCTACTATGTTGAACCAAATGGGAATCCAATTTCGTATAACCCTCAACGTTTTACCCCCTCAATAATATTACACATGGGTCAAATATTCCTTCTTTTAATATTTACCCACAAAAAAAGGTATTATAAATCCATATATGGGACTCCTATTATGTGTAATCCTTGACTATATCCTCACTAATTATCTCATTTTCATACTCTATAAGTGAGATATATGTATTATGGGTCTCATATCAGCTGTAAGAGAAAACTATATACTCTTTTTTAGTTATTAATAGACTATATGGGCCAAAATGTACAGCCATGCATAAATACCATGAAAATAATTTCTAGAAACATCACACCTAATAGTCTATGATGTATAACATTAAACTTCATAAAATATAGTATATTCAATATTATGTTAAACTAATCAGTGTTGTTCCTATATTTATTACCCAAAATGGAACCACATTTTTCATGGTTTCATGACCTTATAAGTCACTACAATTTTCCATGTCACATGACTGTTAAATATTAAATGTGTCACATAATTAAACACAGAACAACTTATTTTGTTTGTAGAGCTTGGTGAGTTTTTTCTTTGGTAGGAATCTCTAGGTATGACTAGGTAATGTGGATTTCTATTATTTAAACCATAGGATTACTACGGTGCATGGAACCCTATTAATGGTTCTCCAAAAAACCATAGAGAATATAGATCATACCTTGTTTAATATTTCAAATTTCTAAATTAAAAAAATTGAGGATGGGATTATTAATATAATAAGAATGACTGAGGTATGATACTTCACACAAGGAACCTAGGCATGGCATGGGTGTGCATATATAAGAATGTAGGACTTGGGAAGACAGATCTAGTTGTAAAAGACCTAGGCATGTAAGGAAAGCGAATGTGGACCAAAGAACATAAATATGGGCACATAGTCCTGGGAGTGAAATAAATATTCATGGAAGCTGAGGTTGAGTACATCAGAGTTCATAGATCTAAGAATGAAAGAAGTGGTCATTGATATAAAGTTTATCTTAGAGGAAAACCAGAATTTTGAAAAATTCCTTCCAAATTCAAAAGAACTTATCTTATTATCTAATAATTTATTTGGGATCGATAAATAGTCCATCTGAATATTGTAAAATAAAATATTCCCAGGGACATGGAGCTTCCCCATAGTAGGTTTTTTCTAAGGTAAAAAAATCATATAAAACCCTCAAAGATAGGTTATACTATTTCAACACCCCTTAATGTTATCAACGAGTGAAATACATAGTTTACTCCCCATGGGAGGTTCTAAATACCATGTCACTATGCCAGGATTCTATTTTTTAATTCTACATCTCATGGTGTGTGAGTAATCATGTGTCACTTGAAGATACAATTTGTATATTTTCCATGTAGATGTATATATTCTTGCTTGTGCCTGACTTGTTTCATCTGATTGGTGATCATATCATGGAATCCCCCAAAATATTTGTTGAAAATACATTCTAGTATAAATAGTATGAATTGTTGACATATCAATATCTAATATGAAATAGTTTAGATAATTTTAGAAAAAATATTTGATACCTAATACTCAGTAAATCTTGGAAAAATAACCTTTTATCGAATTTTGTTTAAAGGAAAACCATTTTTAGAAAGGGTTTTGAGAAAGAAAGTTTCTTAGTTATTCATGAATATAATTAATGAAATTAAAATCATAACAAATATGAAAATATGATAAAAAATGAAATATTATCTACCAAATGATTTATTAATACTAAACCCACAATTCATAATAATGGAATATACCATAGCTAAAAAATCATAGAAAAATACATTGTAATTAATTAGGAATGCCACTCAATTCATTAAAAATATTTTAAAATCAAGATTAATATAAACACCCCTACCTCTAAATTATCATATAAAATATTATATATTAATTTATGTAAAAATTTGGAAAAAAGAAGATCAATTTACTTGGCTAGATGAAGGAGTGATTAAGGAATTCATGCCACCACCATAACATAGTCGGAAAATAAGAATTAAGGGTTTCACATACCAATGTTTCATCAAATTATTGACCATGAAATAATATTTCCATGAATATATAAAACCAAATATGCTTTAATCAAAGGGAGAGAGAGAAAGATGAATTTGGGAGCTCCCAAGGAGTACTTCTACTACCGAATAAAGAAAATACATACTAAAAGGGTGTTCCGGGGTATCATTTTTTTAAATGAATATTTTTACTAATAAAAAAATTATTCTTCAAATAGGTAACTTGTAAAACCCTAAAAATTTAGTTAACTTAATCTCTATAGTTTTCTTAACACGTAACATCGACTATTATGAAAATTGTGATGTATTACAAAAACAATTATAACATATCCATTGAATTAGAGAGTGTTAATATGAGTAAAAAATTAGGAAATAAATTTATAATCATATTAATATTTAAAAAACATTTTATTAATTTTTATTAAATATGGTTACATTTTTTAGTGATGTTATTTTATGCTTCAAATATGAATTTTCTTCAAAAATTATTTTTTTCCATTTTGTGCATGAGAGTTATGAATAATTTTTAAAAATTTCAGAAATTTTATTTTATAAAATTTAAATTATTTTTAAAATTAATAGATAAAAATTAACTTAAGGAGAAATTTAGAGATTTTTCTAAAATGATTGATTTTTAGTGAATAGTTAAAAAATATTGATTTTTCAAATACTTCCATTTATTTTAATCAAATCAAGAAGTACAATATAACCATTATATTTTGGATTTCATATTAAAGTGAAATATGAAAAATTTTATTTATAATAATATAATTAATTCTATTTTAATTCTCAATATTCATGATATCTCTGTATATTAATTTCTAGAAATAAAAAAAAACTTTCTGAATTTTTTTATTCATTCCATGCATTTATATTAATATTGATTTCTTGAACATATATAAATTTAATAAACAAATTTATATAATATATTTAATAATGAAATTAAATTTTTTAAAATATATTCCTTTTAATTTTGTCTATTGTGAATAGTAGTTGTGGTAAATATTTGTCACCTCAGTAAGGGTAAATTAGAAAAAAGCATAGTTTAAAAAATGAGATAAGGCCACCAAATCATCCCAAAAAATTGAATTATTTCATTTTATGGGATATATTTGTCCATGGACATCTAAAATTTGAATATATAGATTTTTTAACATTTTACCTTTATAATTACATTGACATTACATTAAATAAAGTGAATTGAAAAATGTCACTGTCTTGATTTCAATAACACTAAACTTTTTACCTAAAAATATAAAGATGATAATTTTAGTTCTAAATTTTTATTTGAAATATTTCATTATCATCGTAGATTATTTTTATTTTTATTTATAATTTGTGAATTTATATGCTTACATAATGATGAAAAAATTCTAGTGTCAATAGTATAAAAATGATGTAAATGATTATAATCATTTCTAAAAGTAATTTTATTAGGGTGTGTTATTATTCCCCGAAAAAATTATTAATGAATAAAACCTAATATGTATTTTTTAATGGTCTATACGTCATTACCATTAAGATAATAATTTTTTTAAAGTCTAATTAAATGAATAGTATCAAAAATGTTATTAATGATAATTTATAAAATGTAATATTTTATTAAATTATTTTAAGATCATGAAAATATTGAATGTGGACAATTATGAATCAAATTTTTAGAGTATTTTATTCCTTATCCATTTATGATACAATTTTAACCTTATAATTAAAATTATATTCCATTAATTTTGAAAATTTCATTACTACGGTTAAGGTTCAAATTGGTTAATATGGGTGTTAAAAAAAATAAAACATTTTAAATGACCCCAAAACCTAAAAATAATTCATTGGATGATGATATTTTTACCATATGATCATTTCATTTACATTCATGCGTACTTGAAGGTATTACACATGAGTATGATTTTATTATATTTAGTTATTTTAGGAATTCCCAAGAGTGCTCCTCCCCTCACTTATAAAATGTCACCCCTTATCTATTTTATTTACACCTTTTTAAGAAGCCTAGTGATAGGACCCCATTCGGATATACTTAACAGTAAGAGTGGTGGGGGTGGGTGAAATAATGTTAGTATCATTTTAACCAAATTACTACTTTTTATCCCATGCCTCTTAGACTGATTAGGTTCTCATTTCTCTTGTTTCATTTTCCTTATCATATGTAATTATATGAGGGAATGTAATGATAAAAGATGATATTTTTACAAGGTTCACTACTAAATAAAAAAAATATTCCTTTATATTTAAAGAAATGAAAAATACATGTTTTCTCCACTATAATATGTTTCCAAATGAAGTTGTGCAGCTAGAAAATAATCGTTAGCTAAGTGTGAGTCTATAAACATTTATATAGAAGGTGCGGAAACAATCCTTATTCCCTATATGGATTATCATATTTTCCAATACACACCTACTAATTTATTCTTCATACAAAATTTTAAGGAATTATTCCCCCTTTTTCTTAAGTTACATTATAAAACCAAAAAATTATTCCACCTATTTAGACATTCAATGGATGTCATATTGTTGTTATTTTCTCCAATTCATTCTTCTTCAATTTATTAGTTGGAAATCAATAGGAAATCGACATTACTTCTTTTTTCATTTGGAACCTATTTCTATAATCCACTATGAAATCAAATCCATCCATTCCATTTCATCCGAGGATGTTCGGTTCGTGAGGTTTCACCGAGTGGGTGTTTGAAATATTATTATTATCATTATTCATTCAATCCAATTCATATGTTACTATCTATATGATATTAATTCATCCTGTGGGTTTTTATATGGTCTTTCTTATATACCCTTTTATATGATACAAAATTATTTGAAACCTCCATCTGGTAACATAGAAATATTTTATTCTTCTACCTGATCATTAGATTCCACTTCATCCAGTGTTTTAACTCAATCTAATACAATAATCTCAGTGTTATCCCTATAAATTTGATGAATGTTTTTATCTTCTTTGTCTTGTGCACTAATTCCTCTATCTGATACTTCTTCTTTCAAAACAATGACCAAAATGAAAATGGATCTCATGCTTTCTGAACGGAACCATATTAAGGGGAAAATTCATCAGTAATTATGATCCTATTCTTGTATGAATAGTTTTCGAAATTTCATTAAATTTCTATTTCCCCTTTTTATAGGTGTTATTCCATTAAAAATTATCGTAACACACATATATATGTACACCCAACTCATCCTTCAATTTCATAATTCCCAATAATTTTTTATTTTTCTATAACACTTATCATATATTATGGAACATTCATTATGTTAGCAATGATTCATGAACTTTATTAAATTTTCTAGAGTCACAAAATTCATTTGAGATTATTGAAATTTTTAAAGTCCAACACCAAATTTACAAACTCATTGATAACTCTATGAAATATTTCTAATGTCCTTCAAATATTTTGGTCAGTATAAATTTGTAGTGTTTTATTTTGTCTTGGAAAATTCATCTAATTTTCCCTCATAATTCTATAGGAAAAACTTTGAAGCCTTTCACAAGACTTTCCTATGAATAATTATCTTATTTATAAAATACATTGTTTAATATTACATTAAAAACTATATCCTACATTATTTTATGGGGTTCTCCTTCTATCGAGTGAGTTGTCGTATATTAATAATTTTTCTTATGTCTAATGAACTCTCAAATATATACCCTACTCTTTTTATCTGATAACTTAATAGAACTATGATTGATGAATTTTTAATACAAAGTATTATGTTTTCATAAAACCTTTTTTTGATGAAATCACTCAAAAATTAATGTATGATGTAGAGTGTCTTGAAAATTCATCAAACCCTAACTAATCATCATTCATGGAGACTTTATTCTAATGAACATCACTCAGAATCATCTGTTTGATGAATTCATATACAAACCTTGATCTGATACAAATACCCAAAAAATTCAGAATATTATGTCCAATAATCTTCGTTGGTTTCCTATAAATTAGTTAGGAAAATTATATTTCATAATTTATAAAACATTATCTATAACTTTACAACCGTCCTTTGGTCTATTGGCATTCTACAAAAACATCTAATTTCTATAATGATTTAGAAAATCCTACAAGGTTATTCAGAAATATCTTCATTTGATGATCAACACATATTTCCTCTACCAATATAACTATTTTAGCAAATATGTAAATGATCATTAGATAACTTCTTCAGGTCATATCATGATCATTATACAAGTATATTTGATGGAATTATCATTGTTATTAATTTATTATTTACTTCAATCCACACATTAAATGGAACTTATACCCCCATTTTGAATTAAGCAGAATGGACCATGTTTTAGAAAATTTTATACTCTTCTAATATTTAGTTTGAATCATAGCCACATGGAATTTTTGTGTTTGATCAATGATGAACTCATCCCTTAAAATGTATGATAGAATTTATCTAAATATTTTCTACCCAATGTATGTGTGGTTTTAATTGGTCAAAAAATTACATTGACCGTTCTTCTGAACATATTGGTCCATTAAAATTAGTCTAATGTAATTTTGAATGTTTTATAATTGGTTTCCAAAAATATTCCTCAGTCTGTTTTTACTTTATATCCTAGTCCATCTAATGGAATACATTAGATGTATTTGGACTGTTTATATGAGTGTTACTCAAAATAGATTCATTATATTGAAAAATCCATTTGTTGGAGGTACTCAAAAACCTTCATCCAATAAAACTTAGTCTGATGATCTTCATTTTCTAAATCCATTCAGATTCACAGCTACCCTTACATGAGTTATATTTCTAAAACCATCTGATTACCATTAAATAGGTAATGGATGTCTCAAGAAACCATTACACACTAATCAAGATACCTCTATACATTGTTACTTACCTTTATGTAGGGCTTATCTTAACATTACCTAAAGGATGAATTTAGTTAACATAGTGCATAACTTAAAAAACATATTATGTAAAATCCTTATAGAACCATCCATACATTCCATCTTGATAAAAATATTCCATCCATTAAAGTTATTATTGGAAAAATCTTAAGGAAACTTTTTATGGGGGATTTCATAATTTTATCTTTTCTAAATTATTAAGGGTACTCCTTTTGTAAACCTCACCAAATTTTTAATTTTGTTAACAGACATGCTTCTACAATACATATGATCTATTTTAATAATATTAATAACAACATCCAATCATCATAATTAAAATCAAAGTCTCAAAAGAACATTATTAAGATAATAAGACATTAAAAATTAAACAATTTTTTATACAATATTGATCAAATTTTTTACAAATCTTTTGTACTTCAACTAAGCTTTCCAGTAGCTTCTTCCTTATATAATATTCAATTTATTGGAACCAATGAAATCTATTTATGTCATTGAAAAAAATGGTTGACAATTAATGTAAATCACACACAAAGTGGGATGTTCACCTAGTTTGACTAACCCATTCCATGTTATCTTCTCAATATCCATATCCTTGATGTTTATGTGATGGTATTCTTAAAAGATCATTCCATGGGTCCTTAATAAGGGATCTAATGGTGGCATATTTAGGAAGAGGTAATCATATTACCCGACCTAGTTCAAATTATATATTCTTATACCTGCTATAAATCTTTTTTATTAATCAAAAAATAATAACTTATGTATCCTAAATATATTTAAATGTTATTATGATTATATAAGAACGATTATTATCCCTCTTTACTATCAAATTGGAAGTGAAATTAACGCTTGTGTGTATATGTAGACTATCGTCTCCACTTAGAGGTAAAATTAATTTTCTATCACTATATTTCATAGATGGTTATTATAAAGTGTTTAATGTTTATGTATGATATTTATGAAATACATACATTTATATAATTATAATATCAAATCAATCTTCTTACCTACCCATCCATTACAAAATGCTAACATCACTCGTGTGTACATGTGGACAACCACCTCCAGAAATTGATGGGATTCATTTTTCATATTTATTCACATAGATGGTAATAAAGACATATTTAATGAATATACATGAAATATATGATAAAATATTTATTTTAAGTGTTATTTATTTTTTACCTTTCGTTTATTCGATCAATCGAAATGTGAAAACAAAATTTATTCACACGTACATCATATCATCTTCATGAGTAAAATTATTCATTTTTATCTATCTAGATTTTATTGATGATTATAAATACATAAATAATGTATTTATATGTTATTTATATCATTAATAAAATTTTTGAGATGATGACACAATGATCAATGTATAAGAACAAAAACTATTGAAATAAAATTATCATGTAAATTGAATCATTTAATACCCATAAATGATTATTTTAATAAGGAACTATGAATTAATTGGTGCTGAAATTTTATAAGGGAATGATGTATTAATTTAAAAGTATGTACCTAAATAAGTTATATAATTATATTAAATTTGAATTTATTATATATTAGTTAAAATAACATCTGATGAAAGTAAAACTTGAGGTAAGGGATTTCTCATCTTACATTTATTTCTTGGACACATATATGATTTTATCCATTTTTTGTGTATATACATCCCATGAATCTATTTTTTGATTACCAAATCTGTAAGGATTCCTCATATCAATATTTATTTTTTGATATATATTTGGTTTTATACACCTGCCTATATTTATGAGGAGTATATACTACTGATTTCAAATGTTATACCATAGAACTACTTATTGTAATGATATATATAGATTCATTTTGGTAATTATTTCATGGGGATTATGATTCGAAAGTTACAAAAGTGGTAAATGATTTATGTTACAATTTCATTGTTTATAGATATTTTTTATTTTTATGTTTTTGTTGATAAAATATTATGAAAAATCTATAAATAAGCCCATAAATTTTACTATCATGTGGTTATATTTTTATATTACATGTTTTCATTTCATTTTCCTCTCTTAATGAATTCAAGTGACTGAAATAATGTTTAAAAAAAACCTACTTTATTTATATCTTCCGTTTAAAATCATTTTCCTTATATATCTATGTTTTCTATAAATTTATTCAAGATTTTTTTAACATTCTCAAATAAATTTTTAAATTAATTGTAAACCATGATTTAAATTTTTAATTTTTTTGATTGAAATCTTCATTAAAGTTTCGGAAAAAGGTACTTTTGACTTTTTACTGAATATTAGAAATTAATCTTTGTTTTAACATAACGAAAAACATAATTTCCAGACATCATGACCACTCAATGATTTAAATATTCAATTAAATGTTTCCAATGTTCTTTTCAAATAGAAATTTTTCTTAAATGTTTTGTAAATATTTTTGTTTTAAATAATTTATTTGAAAGTGGAAACAATATTTTCATCAAGATATATTCCAGTGATCTTTTGAAGGAATTTTTCATCTAGAATGACATAATTTGATTTTACATAATATTTAATTGGGATGTGATAAAATCATGAAATCTTTATTGTGTCTTTAGATTACTTATGAATATGATGATGAGATCCTTATGAAACACATTTATTTCCCATATTTTATTTTATAATAAAATATAGAAACATTTATGAAAACCATTTACTTTCCATATCTTATGATATATGATGACTGATTTATGATATTATGGAACACATATGAATGGATTATTATTAAATGATGGGTGGGAATAGAAAGATATATCCTTAAAATGGATTGGGAAAATATGGATATCTCATGAGATAATAACTACTATAATTCGAAGTTAACCTAGTTTAGTAAGGGAATCTATCCACTATGATAGTATTCAGAGTGAATATTGAATAAGGAATGGGGATTGAACCCAATACACAATGATATTAATTGAAGACAACCTTTAGTAAGGATCTGATAGAATGGGGAGTGAGAACAATCCACTATGATAGTATTGAGAATGATCCTTGAATAAGGTAATAATTTTCCATGATTATGCGTATTCCACAATATTATGTCTTCTGTGAGGGTTATACTCTCATGGTAAATGTTATTTGATTCAATTATGATTAATTTATAATGAATATTAAATTACTTTAACATTATTCTATACTATGATCTTTGATATATTGGGTAAATATTTTTATATTTTATACTAATTATATCATACCCTTATGCTCATGTTATATTTAAGTGATCATTGATATCTCCCTTATTGACCCTTACTGAGAATTTTAGATCACCCATTATTATATATCCATTCCCTTGGTTATGAAGAATGGTTTTAAGTGGGGTATTTCTAAAAACTGTACTATGATCGAAGATATTTGTGGGAGATGTTGAAAATAATTCGTAAAATAAGAATATAGTTTACCTTGTATCCAAAATCACTAAACCAATATGTTCATCAGGTTTGTGATTCTAAAATACATTGAATATTAATCTATTAAAATGAAATACTTATGTATGAATTGTTTTATTCATGATAGTTGATATTATAGGGAATATTTAGTTAATATTTGGAGATTATTATTAGAAAACTTTGGTAAAAAACTCAGGGATAAGTCTTAGTATAGGATAAAATACTAAAGAATTGGTAATGAAGTGATTATGTGATTTTCTTCACAATATATTGATTTCTAGATACTACAAGTGGGAATGGTTTTCACATAGATTCATCTAGGGGTAATAACCTTGAAAAAATTTGGTTTATTATATCTTATAATTCATTCTTATGTTTAGTGTGCCCCTACTATGAATTTGGATTAACACTCTAAGGGTTATGCTTGTGGGAACTCATGTTTTCTTTAAAAAACATTCTAAAGGATAAAAATAAATAATAACCAAGGATAACCAAGTTCAAACCTATGGTTTCATAGAATGGAAATAAGGTTCCACAATTAAAGAATTTTATAAATGTTTTTTCATGACCTCTCTTAATGATTATTTTTTTTCACACTATACATTTTGTTTTTATTTATTGGATGGAACTATGAGGAATCTTGTTTACATTAAATTTGGTAAATATTGGAATGACTCTCCTCATTAGAAACCATGAAAATGGGAGTTGGAATAAAATTATTTATGATTGTTCCTAATTAGTTGTCTTGATATATGATACAAAATCTCAACTTGGGTGAGTTTCTTAAGATAACTAAGAAGATAAAAATTTAATTTCATGAAGACCATTGAGGGAATAATATTTATTTTTTCTAAATATCGAGTATTTTGGAAAAATCAGTTGGGGAAATTCCGTATAGGAACAACAATATTCTTTATGTGTATAAAATAAAGTCATAGAGTAAATAATTTCCAATGAAAAATGAAAATTATGGTTAACACAATAGATGAGCATAATGTTTTAGTAGTATTATTATCAATGATTTAATGTTTTATGTGTAGAATATAATGTTCCTATCTGTTCCTTATAAGAATTTAGAATATATTAAGGAAAATATTTAGAGCCATTATTTGAAATGATGTGATATTTTGAGGCCTAGTGAGCCTTTCTACTAACAAAAAAAATATAAAATAAATTAAGTTATACTCAAAATTGTTTTTATAATTAATGTAATAAATCCCCAATAGAGTCTTAGATGAGAAAATAGAGATATTCATTAAATCTGAAATGTGATTTTTTTCCCAAGGTGTGATATAACCTTGGAGCACATCAGGTGAATTGGTTACTCCCAATCATAGGTGAATAAATAAATCAATCAACCAATCAATTAATTTATTATTTATTAAATCCCCTAAAGCTAATATGATCTATAAATACATGTTTATATGAAAATTTTATAGTTAGATTCATAACCATGAGGATTTGAGTGGAGAGAATAGAGGAAAGTTTCGTGGTTGAAAATGGGATTTAGGATCAGATTAGTACCGCTAGGATCATCTTTATAAATAGTGCTAGTGGGTCTCACTAATGAAAATGACGTGTTATATTCTTCATCAGTGATTGATCCAACCCAAGTTAGGGAATCTTTTACATTATTTTATTATTACATTTTTTATCCCATGATGAACACAAATCAAATCCACTAATAGATTTATTCACAAGTCAGTCATACTTGCGTGTTTTGGTTTATCTTTATAGGATTTATGGTAATTTATATTATTGTATTTTAGATATTAATTCATCATTATAATGGAAATGAATTGATTCCAACCAGAACAATGGATGAGGTTTGTTCCACTTGTTGTGTTTTGTGCATTTCTCTCAGTAGTTCTTCACACCTTCATCTTTGACATCCTCTTTAGCTAGAGATTTGAAAAATATAATGAAGTATATCATTGCACAATTTTTATTTGGTGTAATATATTTGTATCATCAGTTGGGATTCATGATTTATGGAGATATCAAGGTGAGATGGTGATGTTGGATGAATAGAGGTAGAGGAGGCATGGATTCAAAGACCCCCGATAATGGTTCTCTATGGTTTGATGAGGTGGGAGTGATAATATGAAATTCCCAATTAGATTTTATATTCTGAATCCGATTACTGGTGATATATGGGATCATTTGAACTAATATTCATGATTAATGGAGAGAAACATGGCCGATTCTATAGTAGCAGTAGTGTGAGTGGATGACGCATAAAGGTTCTGGATTTATGAGAATATCCAGACTACACGACATGTATTCTAGAAGATCTCACTTTGAGTTTACCCTCATATGCAAGAAAAGTGTTTACATGCACAGAAAAATATTACATTCCATGCGACACAATGTAGGTGGATAGACAAGTATCTTAGGGGTACACTAGAAATAAAATGGCTAGGAAAATAGGCACAACAAGCGTAAAATGGAATGACATGATGCTAGAACACAACCATGTACATAGGCTTTACCTGAGAACATAGACATGACCTAAAGTAGATAGACATGGGATAGAGTACATATACTCAATAAAGGGTCACATTGAGTGTTGTACCAGTCTCTACAATTTGTGTAACTAAAATAACATGAATTTTATTTAAATAATTTGATATAGTGTGGGACAATGAGACATGAGAATTGGATAAAACAGGGAGACATGATGTGTGAAACTAGTACATCTAATGTACTTATTTCTAGGTAGGTTGAGGCCCTCTATCTCTTCAGTTTGAACTAGTATCAGTTTGGTTCATTTCCCTATTATATCCCTTCGAGGGTATAGTATGGTATTACATTCCCAATGTAGGATTGTGTTATCCTCTATATGATATCCTTAGATATAGTTTTCATGGATACCTATATGAGGTTTGGGGTGGGATCCACTATAGAATCATTTTCATAAGTGGGGTTTTAGGAATAATCATAACCAAATTATAAGGGATTATGATCCCCTACATAGTGGGTTATTCTGGGTAGGGTTTATAGTCTTCCACACAAGCATTGACTATGATCACTAATATATGTATTTATTTATTTAGAGTTCAGTGTGTACCTATTTGGAGTGGCCAAATGAGCATAACCTCTTCGATGACCACCATTAGAGATATCATTCCTCGTGGAGTGAGATCTATTGGAGAAGTGTAACCTTTAATCCTCATGTATAATCCTATGACTAGAAGTATGATTTACGACCTCTTTTATTCTATCAATGGTATATATGGGTTATTATTATTATTATTATTATAGTTTTCTATTTTATTCTAATTAACATATCTTCGTAATGATTAACTGAAAACTCTCATGATGTTTTATGTTTAGCGATTTAATGGTTTCCTAATTGGTATTTTTATACTCAACACTAAATGGGATATTCTAACACATTCCATGTCTTATATAGATGAAATTCCATTTCACTATTTCCTAGGAGGACCAAAAGTAGGTATAGAATAGTGATCTAGATTGACCATGGTTGGACTTGGTGTTTCAAATTTTAGTAGTCCCCTCATATGTATCATGTTAGACACATTTATAAAAATTAAAATCCTAGAAATGGGCCTTTTTGTTTTAAAGTAATCTTTATAATTTTATATTGGAAAGGTGTTATGAATTCATTATGGAATCAATGTGATTTTACCTTTATTCATTGTATGGGTGTTTATAGATGCATAAATATGTATAGGTTTCTTGTTGTTGGGAAAAAATCCCTCAGGTTAACATTGCATCATTTTGGGGGGTGATTGTGTTTGTTGAAAAAGTAGTTTTCCATGGTAAATTTTCAAGTTCCAGAGATGTTTTTGACAATACATGTTGACAATGAACCATGACAAAGGAACAAATGATCTGGAGGTGGAACAAAAGAACAAATACAAGGTAGCCTTGTTTCCTAGTATTTTCCAAATTCTTGGGGTCCAAAATTTGGAGTTTGGTGAGCATCGCGAAATATGGATTTCATTGAAGATGTCATCAAAATATGGAAAAGGAATGATTTTCATGAAGATAGGCTTCATGGATTGGATTTTGCGAAGAATAGATGAATTTTGATGGTGATGCTTCGCGATTACACCGAGCTTCACAAATGGTAGTGTCGAAGAGAATTACGGCGGCGAAAGGAATTACGAGTGGAGCTTCATGGAGAAGGTGCAAAGGAATTGATGGGATACTCCGTGATTACGATGAGCTCTTTGATTGGAAAATTTCCATGGTGCTTCGCGATATTGAGATAATTTTCTGAGCTTCACGATTTGTGATGGCATGGTGTTGACTTTGCGCAGAAGGTTCGAGGATTGGTGGAATCTCCTATAAATAGGAATAAACCCCCTTGAGAGAAGTAGAGTTTTTTTGATGAAAATATTTTTCTCTCGGCTCGTGACTGTGGTTTTTGGAGGCAGTGTGTTTCCAGAAATAAGAGCTTTGTGGTGGCTACTCTAGCTCTGCGAAAGTTGCGAGCTTTGTGTTGGCTCCGTGATCTTCATGAGGGAAGTCGTTCCACAAAAACTCGAGCTTTAATAGAGTGCTTAATGAAAAGGCAAGAGCTTCGTAAAGGCTTGTTTTAGCATCTCAAAATTGGGAGCCTCACAAAGTAGGGTGCTTTGAGAAGGTTTTTCCAATGGAATTACCCAGTGTATAGGGGAAAATGGGGTATTAATCAATGGATGAAATTTGGACATCAATAGAGCATTTACATATAGTGGAGGATGCATTCATTAGAGGTAATGAAGATACCTACATGTCTATAAACTAGGATTGGATCTTCTAAAGAAGAAATGAGCTCACTTCAGTAGAGAGAGAAGTGATTTCTCAAATTGTGATTGGTTTTTTACCAGGAGGGACAGTGAGCCTAGTTCGAACATGTAAAAAAAGTGCGCTTGTAGTGGAATTGGTACATTGGCACACTGTCAGTGTATGCTCCTTGGATGTAGCCAAGTGAGGGTGAACGATGTAAAAATCGGTGTGTCATTTGCATCCATTATGGTTCATTAATAATCTTCATCGAGAAGGAGATAAAAGAGGCTTTTTTCTAATAGAAAAACAAGATCAAAAAGGGGAAGTTATTTTAATCTGTCATACCCTGTTTCACCCCACCCCCTCTTAGGGTATCTCGCCTAGTGGAATTTTTACTTGTTCTATGGCCACCCATCTGTAAGATATTCCTACTCAGTTTTGGCCTCCATACCATGGACTATTGGCTGCGAGAATTAGGTTTCATAGTCTGTTTACTTCCAACCAGGTCAGCCTCAATGGGGTAGGTCATGATACAATCGTTTCAGAGTAGCGTTCCATCATAGGACTAGAATTTGGAGACTGTTTAAAACTGATGATTGGTTTGGGAACTTGGGAAATATTTAAATAGTGTTTTTAATTATTTTATTACTCTAGAGACTCTAGTTATTCTATGGTGTACTATGTATGAATACACTAGGAATTAGAAAACTTCTTTTTTGGATTGGTACATATAAGCACTGGTTTTTGGGAAAAAATTGATACATGCATCATAGAGTAATGGATTTTGGTTTCCATGCCCTTTATTTTCCATCTCCTTGGACATACTCTTTGTCCATGGTACATATTTATTTTATTTCATTATTACTCAATGATTTTTTAAAGATATTATTCCCCAATATTATTATAAGTTTGACCTTCTTTGTTACAAGGCATTAGTGTGGGGTCCAATATAGGAGGTGGTACCACCGGGCAGTTTTCCAGTTTTCCAACCACATGCTGAGTAGCTGGTTGTTCCAACAATACTAGTGGATGATGTTTGAAGGATGAGCACACTCCATGAGTTTTTGAGGAATATATATCATAGGTTTTAGAGTGATCTTGATGATAATGAATATAAGGGATCTCTATAGGTGGTCACCCATGTTTTACACCTTGTGAGGAAACCTCCAAATCAGATGGTTATCATAGAAGTGAGTCTTCATTAGGGATACCCAAGGTTATGGTGGAGCCTAGTGACTTAGAAACATGATGATATGACTCCCTCCTAGTTATATTTTGATTATATCAAAAGAGATGAGTTCTATCTAGACACGGTGTGATAGATGTGCATACATCAGCTTCCACAAAGTTGTCATAATATCATGACTATGACTGAGTATTCATCGCGGTCCAACAATGTCTTAAGATACTATATTGATATGGTTCATTCCATATCCTTCCCATAAAAGACCTTTAATTGGGGAAAAATATCATATATTAGTGTTTTACTGCTATCTCTTTAAATTACCAACTATACTGAATTTCTTGAGTGATATTTAGTGAGGGAGAGATTTCTGGTCAAGGAGACATAGAGAACTAGTGATGGTAGTGTTCACATAGTATTTTAGACCTCATAATCTAGTATCCTATATGATATGTAAGGTTATGGGCATTATTTATGCTCTAAGAGTTAATATCATGAACTGTGGTCTATGGATCAGGGATCATAGGATGGTTTTAGTTATCCTAGTGAGAGGTAGTGTTTCTCTTGCAATGGTCGGGGACATCTCACATGGGATTTTCGGACCTTCCATGTAGCCAATAGATAGATGGTAAATGAAAAAAAATAAGAAAATATATGTGTAGTATAAGGGAGGTTTTCAAGGTTTCAGAAATGGAATAGGATTAGGGAGATCAGTTGGAGGTAAAAGATAGGTTTACTTGTTTCCACCCCCGCCCCCCTCACATGGTCCACACCAAGCTCAAGAATCTTGTTATTTGGGATGAGAAAAACTACAGGGCATGGAGGCCTATGAGCCATAGTCTCTCTAGATGATTAATTTAATAATATTGGTTTGTTCTATCTTAGATATATTTCTAATAGACATAGGTTCAAGAAACTCTTTTCTTGATAAATTTTTGGTTTAAGACTTAGAGCTTCTAGTTGAGACCTTGGATGAACCTTTTCACTTGGAGACTCCTACCAGAGTGGATTTAGTGATCATGAAATTTGGTTGAAATTGTTATATGACTCTAAAAGTATAGATATTTTTATTGGGCATTTTTTTAGTAGTGATGAGGCATTACAACTGCATCCTAGTTATGGACTGGCTATCCAACGATCATTCCTAGATTTCCTGTTTTAGGTGGAGGATGTGGTGGGTCCATAGTGATGGAATTAGGTTTTATTTCATGGATAATAAGGAAACCCAAAGATATAAATATAGGATCATACATAATAGGGTACAACCGACTACTCAACATTTTTCAATTATTACCTCTAGATAAGTGCATGCCATGAGATTCTAGCTTTATGCAGTGGTGATAGAGTTGAAGAAAATATTTCTTTAGGATGTTACCAGATTATATCCTCATTTATAGATAGAATTATATATAGGATTTCACATAGGGAATTCCTTGAAATCTATTCCTTCATACAAGATGGATCATGTAAAACTTTGTTAGATGTAGTTATAGTTAAAGGATTTTCAGAGGAAGGGATTGGTCAGAACTAGTGTTTCCCCTGGGTAGCCATAGTTTTCTTTTCCCAGAATGTGGATAGGAGTTTGAGGAAGTATGTAGATTATGGTTTACTGAACCAGGTGACCATGAAGAATATGTATCTACTACCGAGGATTGAAGACATCTTCAATAATTAGAGAGGGATGATATTGTTCTTGAAGATATACCTCAGATTGGGTTATCACCATCTCTGAGTTTGAGACCATGATATTTCAAAGATGAAATTTGTATAAAAATATAGTTATTATGATTACATAGTGTCATATTTTATTTGTGATGAACACCCCAAAAGTGTTCATGGGAGTAATGAACATGATCTTTTAGCCTTTCTTAAACTGGTTGTCGTGTTCTTCTGCAATGAAATTTCAGTGTACTTAGTGTATGAGGAGGAGAATGAGAGACACTTGAGGATGGTCCTAGACATACTCTGAGAGAACCTTCTTCGTTGAAATATCTCAATGTGTTAGTTTTGGATTCATGGGGTCCACTTTTTGGAACATTTCATCTTAACAGAGCTTGTAGTAGTGGACATAGTGAAGGTTCTCAAAATGTTATCATGGGAGCCACCCAAGAGTGTGATGGGAGTGAAAAATATTCATTGGGTCGTCTTACTACCATATGAGATTTGTTATCAATTTCTCTATGATATCAGCATATTTTACTACATTGTACTAGAAGGGGAATCCTTTCATGTGAAGTAATTGGTTATAGAAATATTTTCAGGAGTTTCATCAGAGATTGATGAGCACTCCAATATTGAGATTTCTGGAGGTGGGTGTTGAGTACGTAGTGTTCTATGATTCCTTAAGAAAATAACTTGGTTGTGTTATAATTCATAGGAAGGTAATGATTTCTTATGGGTCCCAAAAGATAATCCCTTATGAGAAAAACTATGTGACCCATGATCTAGATATGGCAGTGGTAGTATTTACCCAGAAGATGTGGCGATTCTACCTTATGGGTTAGTGGTTTACTATCTGTTTTGAAAATAAGATTCTCAAGTATATCTTCTCATAGAAGGATCTTAACCTGAGGTAAATGGGAAGATAGAGTTCCTCATGGATTATTATTTAAGATAGTTTATAATATCGGTAAGGCCCACATGGTGGTAGATGCACTTATCAAGAGATCTTGTTCAAAGATATTGGGTGAGGTGTCAGAGAAGTTTTACTTATATTAGTTGTCCTTAGATTAAAAGGGTGGTGAATTCTAACTCAAATCAATGGATTTTACCCCACCACTTATACAACATGTTAAGGGGGAACAAAATGGATTAAAAAACTCTAATACCCTTCATATTTAAATATCATCTTAATATGCTCCTAATAGATTCTTTGTAGGTGGGGAGAACACTATCCTTTTCAGAGGACGAACAATTGTACTACTAAAATTTAATGAGTAGGTTATAAAGAGTTTCATATATCCCCATTGGAGATTTATCTAGTTGTATAAAATATGTACCACAACTATCAACATAAATTATAGAGGATGGGGATAAAGGAGTGTGTTGTAGAGTTTTTTTGTTGATTCATCACTTTTGAATAGGTTAATAACGAGCACTAGGATCTAGTAGGAATATCTCGACACATTGATGTTCCATAGTGGAGGTGGGATGGTATATCTATAGACTTTATAATGGGGTTTCCATGAAAATATCGAGGGAACAATTCCATTTGTGTGATCCTATACTAACTCACCAAGTTGACACACTTCCTATATTTCAAATGGAAGAGTTTAATAGAGAGAATGGGATACCATTACATGAATGAGATAGTCTAGCTTCATCGAGTTTCAATGAAATTCATATTAAACCATGATGCCTGCTTCACATCATGATTTTAAAGAGGATTCCTGGAGGCCATTGGGACATATTTGTCTTTGAGCATGGAATTTCACCTCTGAAAAAATGAACAAATTGTGTGGAATATTCTTGTTCTAAAGTGCATGATATGGGCCACATGTTAGATTTTGGACATATTTGGAAGGATCACCTACCCTTTTGGAGTTTGCATACAAAAATATATACCATTCAAATGTCATCATGGAACCATATGAGTACTTGAATGGGATACCCTATTAGTAACCAATATGTTGGACTGATATATTTGATTTAGCACCAATGGAGGTAGAGTTGGTGTACATTATTATAGAGATGGTTCAACTCATCCAGGCATGGATGAAGAAAATAGATAGCTGTCTGAAGCCTTATATAGACCGACAAAGAAGCTATTTGGAGTTCAAGGAGGGAGAACATGTGTTCATGAAGGCCTTACATTGATATGAATTGTAAATATTTTTAAGGGTCATCAAGTTATCTCCAAGAGGCTTTGTATTTTCACATATACTACATAGGCATTGCGAAGTGGCGTACCACTTTCCCCTAATGTCATAGTTAGACAAGGTACACGAAATCTTCTATGTGTCATAAATGAGGTTGTATGTGCACCACCCACCACATGTTATCTATTTGGGTGAGATAGACATCAAGGATAGAGATAAATTTTTTGAGAACCTAGTATAGATCAAGGATAAATAGGATAATATCCTTTATGGTAAGTGATTTCCATGGTGCATGTATATAGGTTGTATGATAATCTATAGGAGGGATCATTGGAGCTAAAGACCCAATTTTGAGGTCAGTACCCTCATATTTTTTAGTAGGATTTTATTTTTATTTTTTTAGATGACAACATTTGAGGTATAGAGAATGTAACATCCATTTTTTCCACTATATGTCAATGGAATAAATTATGGAATATTTTTAGATCCATGCACTGAGATAACATAATATTTAGTGACCCAGTGAGCCTCAGTAATGATATAATAAAAATATTAAATATATCATATCACATAAGAACAGTTTTTTTGTAAACATTTCTACAAATCCATACTGGATTATCAAACGGGGAAACTAATGACTTTATTTAATCATATGCATGTGTTTTACCATAGGTATGATATAACCATGGAGAACATTAGGAAATTCGGTTGAATGCGATCATGGGAGGAATAATAAATAAATATATATATATATTATTTATTAATTTCTATAAGACAATGCCCATATATAAATACATTTTTATAGACAAATCATAGGGTTAACCTCATAACACAGTGAATTTGAGAGAAGATTATGGATAAGAGTTTGGAAGATGAAAATAGTATCGAGGATCAGATCAGTAACACTAGGATTCTCTTCGCCAATGGTTCTTGTGGATCTTGATAATGACCATGACATGTGATGTTATTTATTATCAATATATCCAATCTAAGGTAAGGAATTTTTTTACATGGGTTTATTTACATGTTGTTTATCCCATGATGGTGCCAAATAAAATCAACCAACAGATTAATCCATGGGGAATTCAAGCTTGCGGGTTTGGGTTTATCTACAAGGTATTTATGGGAATTGATATTATTTTATTTTGGTTCTTCATTAATTATTCTAATAGATATTAATCAATTATAACCCAAAAATATCCTCTGTTCATTCATGTTGTTTTGTTTTTATGCATTTCTCTCCCTCATTCTCCACAAGTTCATCACTGACAGCCTCTTTGGATGGAAGTTAGATAAATACATGGTAATAAATCATTGTATAATTCTTATTTGGTGTAATGGATCGATAAAATAGGTTCATATCCATGATAAATGGGGTGATAAAGGTTTAAAAATGGTAGTGGAAAATCAACGGTGGATCATGTTTGGATTCAGAGACCCCTAGTTAGGGGTCCCGATAGATCGATGCAGTAGAAAAATAGAGGATGATTCCCGGTTGGATTAGCCAGAATATGATCACCAACAATAGACATGATCTGCCAAAATTAGATCCATTTTTAACGGTGAGTCTCATGAATCATTCAGTGGTTGTGGTAGTGAGATTGGAATATGTGTCGAAGTTTTAGATTTTGGGAAAAATCATAACTACAAGGAATGTTCTTTAAAAGAAAACTCACCATGTAGTACATCATTTGTGGTTCTAGAGTTTACGTATAAAGAATAATATCTCATGTCATCTGACACATGTCACTTTCCATGTGACCCAGTGATGGAATCTCAGCATATACCCTCTGCGTACAAAGTCACAAACACAACTAGACATGTGGGAGTGACTAAATAATATCGGTATAGCCTAATAGTCCGACATGGACAGGTACACAACCACAATCATAGTACTTGAGCATGACCTGACATAAATGGGTACAAGATAGAGTATTAATAATTGGGTAGGAGGCATTTTGGGTGATAGATCTGTTTTCAAATGTTATGTAACTAATGGAAAATTCCATGTATTGGAAGAATTACATGTTGTGTTATACAGAGAGACATCGATAATTCCATAATTAGTGAGTCATGTTGTGTAAAACTATTACACATCATTTACTCCCTCTATGGTATGTTGAGGACCTATATATCTTCATTCTAGATGAGTATCAGTTGGATGCATTTATTTCTACCATCCCTATGGGGGTATAATGTGGCACTACACCCTCATAATAAAATCATAATCCCCTATTTGATTTACCATTAGATATAGTATTCATGAATCCATATATGATTCTTGGGATGGGATCCTTTATCGTATCATTTCCCAATGTGGGGTTTGATGAATCCTCATGATCAACTTACATATGAGTATGATCACCTATTTAAGTAGTTATTGTGGGTATGGTTTGTGGTGTCCCCTATGAGCACTGGTTGTGATACTCTATATGTGTATTGATCTATTTGTAGTTTAGTGATTACCTAGTTGGTGAGGATCAATGAGAATAACATCTAGGGTGAGCACTATCGGTGATAACATCACTCATGGAGTGAGATCTCTCTTATGGGAATTACATTAAAGACTTAATCAAAATCATATGGTTAAAAGTATAGTTGATTACTATATAAGACTTGGATCATATCATGAGTATATATGGGTTATTTTTATTATTATTATTTCTATGTCTTATATTCTAATTGAAATATTTTTATGATGAAGAGATAAATACTGTCGCTAGGATGCTTGTTTAAGGATTTTAGGGAGTCATACTAGGAATTGTTATACTCACACTTACATGGTATTTTCACACACATTCAATGTTATTTTGTAGATGATAGTAAATTTTATGGTTTCCTAGTAGGATTGGGAGTAGGTTAAGAATAGTGATCTATATTGACTATAATTGAACTATGTGATTCAATTTTCATTAGTCCCAACCTACTTAGTAGGTTGGAATCTGTTATCATCCTTGGTGGGCTTGCATTTTCCATTTATTTTTTCCAAGATGTTGTCATGATCTGATGTGGCATAGATGTTATATATTCAATATATTATCTATTTTATTTTACCTTTTATCATTGTATGAGTATTTATATATATTTGCGTCTATATGTACATTTACTTTAGGATACAGCCTCCAATGTGTGTGATATGCCTACTCGGTGCCAGCTACCAACCCCTAGTATATTAGAGGTGGGCTTAGGGAGTTAGGTCCATCTTAACGCCAACCGAGAAGGCCTTAGTAGGTCTAGTTTTTATATAAAATGTATGGGCGTTATGAGAATAAATTTCCTTGGTGGAAGGCTTGATAATAAGATCATAAAGGTAATACTAGTGATGGTTTTACTATTGATGATGGAGATACTTTGAATGGATTATAAAAGGAATGAGGAATTAAAAAATAATATGAAAATGATAGTTAATTTTTTAAGAAGGAAGTGTAATGATGGAAGTTTTTAGGTATTGGAATTAAAGATTTATGTTGTAGAAGTAGTTGTTATTCAATGTTATTCTATAGAAGTTCTCCATTAAGTATTTGAAAGCATATGTTTAATGATACAAATAACCTAGAAAAGTAACTTTATGGTGAGGTGATATTTTATCAAAAAAATAACTTGATTTAGTGGAATAATATCGTTAATATGTTCAAAAGTTTGGTATAATAATGTTTATTTTTTGAAAAGATATGAATGATATGGATAATATAAATTGGATAGTATTGGTGACATTGGATTTGACTTTTTATTTGATGACAAAGTGGTGTTTGTTATCTCTGATGGATTTTACTATAATTATGGAATATTTTCAATATTATGTGATTTTATTTAAATAATAAT
Source organism: Viscum album (assembly GCA_963277665.1). NCBI lineage: Eukaryota > Viridiplantae > Streptophyta > Magnoliopsida > Santalales > Viscaceae > Viscum > Viscum album. The sequence continues at coordinate 1,503,132,182 of OY728158.1, forward strand.
GATATAGTTACTTTCTAAAATCTTTTATGTTTTTATTGAGCTTTTATGGTGGATATTGTTACTCTTATGTTTATGAGAATGTATGATCATGGTATTCACATGTTTTTTATGTGGCATAAAGAGACACATTATTTTGTTTGTGGTATTAATATTATGTTTGTTTTTTTGGAAATTTAGTGTTTTTACTTATAATTTTTTGTATTTCAAATCTGTCTAGATATATTTTGGATGTTTCTTATGATTAACTATTTATGTAATGGGCTAAGTTGAACTCTTTGTGTTATTTTAAAGGATTTTAATATTAATACATGATTTATCCTTAATGGAAAACTTTTTCTAAAAATTTTGGTTTGTGTAAAACATCATAGATATTAGGATTGAAATATAATAGTTTTATGGTCTTTATGATCCATTAAAATTTAATTTTAGTACTCTGGGCATGAAAAAAAATCATCTTAAATATTAATTTCCTAGAGCAAGAGATGAACTGGAAATCGAACAAAGAAAAAAAAGATGCTATTATTATTATGAAATATAAATAACGAAAATAAATATATTTTCTCATGCTATCTATTTTGATAGTAAAATAACCACTCTATTTTTTGAAAATTATATCATAATATAAATTTTATCCTTTTACCTTCATTTTTGATGAAGGTATGTTCTTTCCACTACTCACTGATTTGTGATTTTTTGGTCATTATCTTTCACAGGAACATGTGATTTATCACTCATTATTAGTCCCTGGACAAACTAATTATCCACTATTTCTATAATTTAACTTACCATCAATGTTACCCTTATTTGGGATCCCGATTATGTGTTATTTTAGGTGACCTTGTTGTTCCTCACTTCTCATTTTTAATGGATTTTTTATTTTCCCTATTTATAGTGTAGGGGTCCAATAAATTTATTTTCTAATATTTAACCATTAATAAAAAAAATTAAAATTATGGAATTAATTTAGGGGGGATGTGACACCCACATTTTTTTTAAATGAATAATATTTATAGTTACCTAGTTAACACGAACCACTGAGATTTAGGTTAATTTTCATATGTTATAAAAGTTTTTTTACAACATATCCATTAATTTTTCATGTATGAATCTTATTAGACACATAATGGAATTAATTTATAATGGCCTTGCTGAATAAAAATTATTGATTAATTCTAAGGAAACAAGAACATACTTTCTAGTAATGACTTTTTATGCTTCAAAGACGACTTTTCGTAAAACACAAGTTTATTTTCTTTTTTCCTAGAAATTATAATTAATTTATCCCAATTTTATGAATTTAATTTTATAAAATAAAAATAATTTTTTAATTTATAATATCAATATTAAATTATGGAGAAATGTTTCAAATTTTTTAAAATAACTGATTTTTTAGTGAATTGTGAAAATAATGATTTTAAAATATAGTTATTGCTATTCATTAAATAATATAATTAAAAAGTATCATTATAATTTTAATTTTGTTTTATTTCAAAATTTTAACCCTTTTATTTAGAATAATATAATTAATTAAATTTTAATTATCAATATTTCATATTTTGATAAAAGTTAATATTTATTCTTAAAAATGAATTTTTTCTGAAAACTATTTTTCACCGCATTTTTTCATTTATAAAAACTGATTTTAGAAACTTCATAAGATTTTTTATTAAAAACGGATATGAATTTATAAACATAATTTTTAAATTTTAGTAAAGAGATACCTTTTATTTTTGTTCCTTATTTTCGCATCCCAACCCGGTAGCCTCTATGCAGTTCCTCGAGCCGGTTGGCCACATGACCTCAAGCGTGAATCCTTGTACACATGAGGCTAATGACTAAAAATGAGGGTATGTTGTGGTAAGGTGGAGAGAATATATCATCATGATAAGATTAGACATAATAATAAATGTTAAATAGAAACAACGAAAGTAGTAAATAACAAGGTATAGTAGAATAATAATATATCAACCAATATAACTGATTGGAAGAAGCCAAATCAATGTCATATACAAAATGGTGTTCATTTAATTATACTATACAAAAAGGGGAGTACACATGATATAGGGATGCCAGAATATAAAATATTATATTAAAAATAAAAGATGACCAAATGATTCCTCTACTAGAATCATGAGCATAAACTCCATCCACTACTCTTATACTTAATCGAAGTATAGAATATAAAACATTATAATTAGTACACATCCCTTTCTCCACTCCTCCATTCATAAATTGTATTCAAGTACCATAGAGGTCCCAAACTATGTGTTAGATATACTCAATAGGCCACCAACAATATTGTATAGAACTATCTAGTTTGTTCTTGTAAAATGAGTAGTGTGAAGGTAAATAAAAAATATAAGGAAACAAATAAATAATCTAAATTGGGACAGGTTACCCATGTGGTACCCAACTGACACTACCTTCTTTGGCCTAAGTTGTATACCTCTAATACAAGGAAACATCTACAAGCATGGTATGGTTGTTTAAGTTGTCTTCAAAATGAAGCATCAATTACAGACCATAACCAATGATGTTATTTGGCTTTGAAGATGTATCCAAATGTTCATAGTTTTCTATTTCTATTTTTCAACAAGAAAGACATCTATTTAATTTAGTAACCTGGAAACCTAATCCCATCTATGGAAATTCCTAAATTGGAACCCAATAATCACTCAATAAGCACTATAATTCCCCTTCACTATGAGATTCCATCAAAGGTGATCCTTTTAAGGAATTCCAAGTATCAATTTAGGAATGGTGTAAAGTATACCCACTTTAGATCATCTCAGGTACACCAGATGTGGACTGAGTATCACTCATGGCATGGTATAACCATTTATCTGACTGAGCTCATCCAATGTAACTATCATAGGGAACTGATATAATTCATGGGATGATAAATGATTCGATCGATAATCCTATCTAAGGAAACTTATAATGAAACCAAGTATCACTCTCAGTTCATTAATCTTTATTTAAATATATAATTATAAAGCATGATAAGCCCATCCATATATTCCTTAAGTCAGGAACCTTGTATCACTCCCGGATTAAAATAAGGGTACGGTTTAACTATCAGAATCTCAAACTATTTATTAAGGTATTTCATCATTATACTTTAATATTATTGGATAATATACTCAATTCAATTAAAGAAAGCTATAAAATAAAGCAAAATGTTTGAAAAATAATTCCAATCATCTATTTGTGATATATTTAAATATATGAGATAAAATTAATTAAATTTTATTATAATGTATAACTATATATGCCTCTAAGAAGAGAATACTCTTTAGGGTGGCTCATGTCAAGAAAATCAACCCAAAATAGTGATTTTTAGAAAGATAGGGCTCTTCTACACATGAAAAAAACCATTAGTTTAACTAATTTTTTTTTGGAGATGACACTAGAGATTTTTGAAGTTTGGAATAGTTGCGCATGATAAAATACAATAAAAATTTTACGGGAAAAAATTAATCCACCAATATTAGGTTGGTATACATCCCTTAGTCTCTGGTTGTATTTTTTTTCAAGAAATAATGTAAGAACATAGAATAATAGACAAATACCCTAAAAATTGGGCTTTTGACCACACACAAAAAATATTTCCAAATATGGAAAGATCAATGGGATAAATAAGGAAGGGGAATAGAGAGATTATCGTTAACTATCCCATATATATAATGGTGATGTAAATAGATTCCATAGGAGATAGTGTCTTAAAAGACAATTGAGATCCATATAGGAGGAGATTCATATAAGATGGACTATTGTACATGAGAAATGATGGGGAAAGGAGGGTGATATTAAATAAAATGAGGGAAATATTTTTTTAACCAAATTTTAATAGGGTCATGGATAGACCACATGGTTATCCAAATCATGTGCAAAAAGTGCACAATATACTATCTAAAGATAGTGGCCTGCATGTTTGGGGATAATGGATTTTATAACCATGTTCTACATGTGTGTCCCTCTATGCCTAAGTAACGCACCCCTCACAACCTACAATACATGGTTAAATAATCCATGCATAGGATGTGTGCTCCCCTCTATTGATCATTCCAGTGCACCACATGGATTATCAAACCATGCAGTCTAGGTACCATAGGTTACACTAACTGTGTGTTCTAGTTGTTTCCCCTAAATGTTATATATTCAGTCTCCGGACAAGCCTTAGACTCCCCCGTTTCCTATATAACCTCATTAGACATTCATAAAAGGGTAAAAAAGTAATTAAACATAAATTATAAGGTAATTCAACTCAATGAAAATGGGGGATCATACAGTATTCTGCCTTAAATTAACTCTTCCCAAATATTCCCTTACAATGGTTGTAAAGCATTATCTACGAATAAGTCTAGACACATAGCATGTACGTCAGCCTCCCACTCCCAGATCTTATCCTATACATGGTCATCCTTATATTATGGTCAAAATAATGGGATAGATTATTATTTTATATCCTTCATTCTTCAATCAATGATGTGAAATGGATACTCCTCAAAATAAGAATCAACCTCTAACTCAACAAAATTAGGATAAAAATTTTGATATGGGTTATTATGGTAACATAAATGTTGTGAAACGTGGAAGATACTATGAATGGAATGATTCCGCTGAGGAAAAACATTATGATTGACTACCAGCCTGAATCTCTCCAAAATATCAAAAGGAACAAAGAATGAGGTGAAAGATTCCATTTCATCAGTATTGACCTATTACTAAGTCTTTGTGACACTCAAGAAAACAAGATCCCAAACCTCTAATTCCAGAAGATCTCGATGATGATTGGAATATGATTTCTATCTAGACTGAGGATTATTAATCTAATTTATGATCAACTAAATATGATGAAAAGTTTCATTCATGAGATGAGGACCTAGTAGTTCTAATTCCCCTGACTCTATATAGCACAAAGGTGAATGTCATGGCCTATAATGTAAGGCCTTATACAGAGCCATCTGAATTGTTTCAAAAAATCTATTTTGTAAGAAAATTCAATGCAGGATATCTATTTATACCATAAAAAACCAAAATCATTGACACATTCTCATAGAATGTCCTCCGAAACCTGTAATTTCAATTCTGACTAGAAATCAGTTTGAGGAGGAAAATATGTACTCAGAAGCACAGGTGTATCCATAGATTTCTATAACACTTTCTAGAAAATCAATGTGAACCGAGTTTACCTATGTCAGACAATAGTAATATAAACCCTATGTAGGTGTTTAGTCTTATAGTCATAAAATTGAATAAGGTCATCCCTTGAGAAGGTCTCCCTAATAAGAAGGAAATAAGATACGTACATTATCCAATAAATAACTACCAAAACTGCATCACTAGATCAAGGTGACATTAGTAAACCTATCAAAAAATCTATCCAAACATTTTACCATTCCAATTCAGTGACTGGAATGGGTTGTAATAATCCAAAATCCATTGGTTTTCAACCTTCTCATGCTGATGGGTGGAACACCTAGTGATAAAATCCCTGATCTGATGTTTAATCCAAGGACACCAATACTTGCGGCGCATATCACAACACATATTGGAGATACCAGGATGCACTACCCAATAAGAATCATAGGATTATTTTATTATCTCCTCTCTCATTTCATTAGCAACCTAGGCATGTCCATGGGTATGAAAAATCTTATCTTTCTCAATAGACCAATCCGAAGGTAGGTCCTCACCTGAACTAATATCACGTAGGACAAAACCATCAGGTTTTGAAAAATTCCATTTCTTTTCCCAATCCATAAGTGAAGAGGTAATTATTATGGATACAAGAAAAGGTTACTCATGACTCTCTTAAAACTCCAAAATCATCTCAAAGAAGAGGTCTATGAATTTCCATTCATTATTGGCTTCTAGAACGACTTGTGTCTTACTTTTCCATCTCAATGAATCAGTAACTACATTTCACTTACTAGGTGTTTAGGAAAGATTTAAATCTAATGAATGGATATATCCAACCCATATCTACTATTTGAGATTCATGTACCACATTATAAAGATATACTTGACACTTTTTTTGTCCATCTACACCATAAATAACACTATGAGAAAATAGTGCCTCCAACAACATTAGGCATATGAAAATGCATCTAGCACAATATTGTGTGTTAGGTTGTTACACTCATGAGACCTCAACTATCATGACCTATATACAATGAAACGATATTCCAACATCATAACATCTCCCTTTCTGATTCTTGAAGCACAAAAAACACTATATAACCTCTTCCAGGTTCTGGAATAATCAAGATCGGTGTTGAAGTGAGTATTCCATTTTACTCATAAATTTCATTCTTGCACACTTGAGTACATAAAAACATTATTCACTTCAAATTAAAAATGATAAGATGTTCTGATTGGAATTAAAGTATTTGAATGAATGTTTTTTATAGCTATATATCCCAAAGAAAGTATGTCTTTCAATGGAATTCACATGGTTCTCTGAAGGAAACGATGATGCTCACATTATATGGGTCAACAAATACTCCTACCTATGAAATTATCTAACCTAGGAAGTGAACACTATCAATCCAAAATAGGATACTAGAGTTATTAACATACAATTAGTACTGTCATAGTCTGTTTATCACAATATCAAGATGATTGTAATGTTTGGGTCATGTAAGAGAATACAACATGATGTCCTAAAAAAAGACTACCACAAACTAATCTAGATATGGGTGTGTTGGTACCCGAAAACGTAACTGAAGGATGCATCGAATACTTCAATACTTGATTCAAGTGGGTATCTCATTACACATGCTTTTATTTGACAAGTCATGGAGAAAAAAATAGATTTATGGTTAAAATGTTTTAGCCATTCAAAGTCATACTACTAAAAATTTATAGTCAAGGTGATTTTGGGGAAAAATATTGTTTTTTGTGCAAGAATGGAAGTTTTTCATGCCAGAATTGAATCTTTCACACAAAAATGGAATCTTGTGCGCAACACATCACACAAACCCTTTACATTCCCAATGAAAAATAAAAGGGAAATCATCCTCCCCAGCCACTTGAAAAATGGTTTAGTCCGGTGTGCACATGTTTTGAGATGTGCACACAAGATTTCCATCTACGCACAATACTCTTACATGCCCGATACAACATCAAACAACATATTTCATGCAGAACACATTATGTGCCACAACCTATATTTTCACCTATAAATAAAAGGGTACCCCTACCCTCATGGTAGGCCTACAGAGGTCGAACACAACAATACTGCACGTAAAACCGCCTTTTTGACGCAAGTGTGGAAGAATGGAACCCTCCTTTTAGAGATCTTTTGTGAAGGGTCCCATATGGGGCTGGCTTTGCTCATCCCTAAGTGATTTGATCCTTCCCCAACCTCTTTTCAACATAAGTCAGATGTGCATAGGATCTCCCCTTGCACAAAACCTTTGTCTTGCATTCAAGCCCCATATTACACACCATAGTGCCATGCTACCTAATCTTGAGCGCAACAGTGCCAAGCTGCCCAATCATTTGCAAAACCCACCAGTCACGTAGGGGGAATCCACCCCAAAGTACATTGGATCATTGACAAATCCTACACCTTAATCAACTACACATGGGTCATCTACCCCAACTCCATTAGCTCCCCACCGACTCTGATTCCTTCATTAGCTGCGTTGGGGGCATCCTCCCCATGACTCTATCGACTCCTCTACGACTCCTATGCCTTCATCAGTTATGAAGGGAACATACTCCCTCATCTCCACCGGCTCCTGACTAACTCTGCCACCTAAATCGTCCATTCCGAGGGCATCCCTTTGACTCTACCATCTTCATATGTTTCACAGGTGGAATCCTCCCCCAACTCCATCACCTCATCGTTGACTCTGCCACCTTCATCAGTCACATAGGAGGCATCCCACTGACTCCATCAGTTCCTCACTGAATCTTCCACATCAATTTTCCTCACAGGTGGAGTCCTCCCCCTGACTCCATTGGCTCATTTACAACTATACTTCCATCATCAAGCACGCATGGGGCATCATATCCCCAACTCAATCAGTTCCTCCTCGACTCTTCTTCCTTCATGAGACGATATGGGGGAATCCTCTCCCAACTCTATCAGCTCCTCACTGACTCCTCCACCTTCGTTATCCACATAGGGGGAATCCACCTCGTCTCTATCAACTCATCACCGACTCCTCTACCTTCATCAGCCACATAGGGGGCATCAAACCCCGACTCCATCAGCTCCTTGCTGACTCCTAAGCCTTCCTCAGTCACCCAAGGGGAATCCACCCCCCCCCCCCCCACTCTATTGTATCCTCGATGACTCTACCACTTTAATTGACACTGTAGGGGAATCCTCCTCTAACTCCATCAGATCCTATCCAACTCCACTTCCTTCATTGACCATTTATGGGGAAATCCTCTCACTGACTCTATCGACCCATTGTTGACTACGCCACATGTATCAGCCACACTGGGGGAATCCTCCCACCAACTCCATCAGGTCCTCACCGATATTTCTAACTTCATTGACTAATCAAGGGTTATTCTCTCCCCTCCCAACTCCATCAGCTCCTTGCGGACTCTAACGACTTCATCGGACATGGAGGGGTATCCTCCCCCAACTCCGTCGACTACTTACCAACTCTACCGCCTTCATCAACCACACAGGGGGAATCCTCCCTAGACTCCATTGGCTTTTCACTGACTCTTTCTGTAACACCCCAGGTAAATAAAGAATATGAAATTTTTATATTTATCCCTATTTGTGACTAAAATGTTAATATTAATTTAAAGGGAACACTATGCTCGATGGCTTACCCAATATGCAACAACGAGTTCCTTTGAAATCTTACGTTGCACTCTAATAATAAAATAATTTTATTTTAAATGGTAGTTAACACCTAGACATTGTAATGGCGGGAATGAATAGAACTAACTACCAAATGATTATATACGATTGTCAAATAATTTTGCTTTTTACAATAAATGTTAGAGGATTAAAAATTCGAATGAATCCAATTTTAAGCGTAAACATTCTAATATTCTTTAAAAGGTCGATTAACCACCTTTTGTTGGGGAACCTATTTGAAATCAAATTTTTTACAATTTTATGTGTTATATTTGACAAAATAAAATTCTTTTTAGAATCGGGACATCAAAATTTACTTTTTGTAAATTTTTGGTATTTTTACATTAAAGTTTAGTTTTAATGAATAAGTGAAAAATGTTGTATTTTTATTCAATACCTCTTTTTAATCTAATTTATTTGTATGATTAGATCATCTTTTAATTTTGTTTTAAAGTGCAATTAGAATATATTTTTACCATTTAATTCAATGGTGGTCATTGGAATTAATTTCAATTTGAAATTGGACTTAAACTAGTGTCAATCTTTTGATGTATATTGTTTCATAAAACATGTTATTTATTTTGATAGAGGGAATTAATTATAAAATTAATTTATGAAACTTATATGTTTTGAATTTTGTAAAATTGACATAATTATTGAATTCGGAATATCAAATATAGCTTCGGGTGAATTTTTCGTATTTTTCTGAAAAACTTCAATTTTTGATGAATAGCGAAACCACTAAGTGGTAGTTTAAAAACTGATTTTTCATTTAAATGAAACTTTACCACTTCTGTGATTTGAATTTCAAAAATCCAACATACATGGTTGTCAATAAGAAGTAAAATGTGGTTCAATGGGATTAAAATAATTTTTTTATGAATAATAACTTTTATGTTTTTAATCGTGATTAGAGGTAATTAATGTAATTTATGGTAAAAATAATATTGTAATAATATGAAATGACTTTGACACATGTCCTACCCTTATTGGATGAGTCATGTACGACCAATACAATCCTTGTGTCAACTTGGGGACCCCATGAAGCCACTTTGGTAGGAAAATGACATTAATAACTTTTTATTTAATGTTAAAATAAAAATGTCACAAACATGTGTTGTTTTACTAAAACAATTTTTACATGAGGTTATAAAAGTCATATATTTTACTATAAATATTCATTAGAGAGATAAAAGTATTTACTACATCAGGATATGTTTTATAATTTTTAGAAATTAAATAATTTAAATTATTTATGACACCATGATGATGCAGCGATTACCTCATTATTTAACGATTTAAATAAAATGAAATGATAATGTAAAATCCAAGACCTACACTTGAAACAAAACCTACAAGATGTGAGTATTTATAACTATTATCACCTTATACTCGAAATATATAATTGTGGGACCTTTAAAATCCGAAAATCATTTTATAATAATGTTACTTTTCAAGACTTTGTAAGAGTGCCCCTCATCTCCTCTTATAAAAGGCCCCCACCTCTACCACCTTACCCACACATCTCAAGCCTTTGTCTCGGCCTTCCCCTTCCCATTGTGTCTCTCCAAATACCTATATTACTCCTAGTAGCCTCACTTTGGGCAGAATTATTTCCAAGGAAGCCTTTGAGCTCAAATCAAAAAGAGTTACCTGATTTAAAGGTAAAGTCTTCCCTAGTGTTCTTTTGTATTATTTTGCTTCTCCAACCCCCTAAACTATTTTTATTCCTTTATTTTGTAACAAAATCAGTATATTCAATATACTAGTAAGTTTTTAAGTTAAGGATTCGAGCTTCAATTACACACACCTTTTTCTAATGGTTAAAGAACATACTGTTTCTGTGGATGGCGAATTACTGCCTCACGAAACGATGATTGTTCAATATTCTTTAATCACATTTTAAGGTGTCCATTATGATGTCACTGTATTTTATATATTATATATATGGTATATATGTTTTATATATGCTTCTGAATTTTATATTTAGAAAATACCTTTATTCTTTTCATGTTGTGCAAATGCGATAATTTCATATGAGGAAGTGTGGACTACCGCCCCTCAAGTGATGTGACTCGTTCATGAAATACATGGAATGTATAAAGAATGAAATTAATGAACATATGTGACCTTTATAACATATATATTATACTAGAATTATAATATATATATCTCTAATTTATTTTTAATTCCATTTATATGAAAAAAATGAAAGTAGCGTTAATGCGTACGTACGGACTACCGTCTCCTTGAACGATGCTTTTCATTTTTTATCTCCAAATGTGATGGAATAGTATAAAATGAATATGTACTGGATATATATGATATTTTAATCAGTAATACTATTCTGGAAATTATTTACTTATAACTACATGGGAAATCATTTTCAAACAAGTTCATTTTTGACTCATGTACAAAACATCGGCAAAAACGCATGATATGAACAAACATTATTAAAAAATTATTATAACATTATAATACGTGATATGAACTGAATAATAATATTTAAAGTAGGTCCTTCAGCAATTATAAATTGGCCAAAGTTTATTATTCAGGAATATAAATAAACGAACAAGACAAGTTGGGCTTTAGGTAAGGGATCCTAACCCTCTCTTTCTTTTTAAGAAAACTCTTTTATGTCATTCCTTTTGCGCTCATATTTCCTATTATTGGGATGTTATTTTATATTAATCTTACTATAATTTTTATGTTCATATGATTAGAGACCCTATTTTCTCTCAACAATCCATTTTGTATGTTTTGAGTGGCGTCGTTAGGCTGACGAGTTTTCATAAGAGATCCAACCTCTCTCTTTCTTTTAAGTACTCTCCTTTATGTCACTTATTTTAAGATCCTCTTTGTTATATTGGGGGATTTTATTTTATATTACTCTTTCTGTACATTTTATTTTAATATGATGAGATACCCTTTTTGATCTCATCAATCCATTTTTGGATGTTTTAAGTGGCGTTGTTAGGCTGCCGAGTTTTCATAAGGGATTTTTCATCTCACTTTTATTCCCGTGTGATTTATGCTACATTTTACACCATTTCCTTTGAGTGGTATATGTACTGCCCATTATTATACTCTTTGTGTAATATACTTTCGTTTATGAGTATTTACATCAATGTTGTATTTTCCTTCTTTCATGGGGTGTATGTTTGGAATGATACCCAAGTCGGTAAGGGAACCTTTCACCCTCCTCTTTTTAAAAGACTTATTTTGTTGGGTATTTTAATTTACATATTTTTTTGTTGGGATATGTTCTTATATATCCTTATTGATGTAAATTTTATGTCCAACTGATGAGATAACCATTTTATCTCTCATCAACTCATTTTCTGAATTTTGAAGTGACGCCGTTAGGCTGTTGAATTTTGGTAAGGGAAATTCTTAACACAATTTCCGTTCTTTGGGTTAATCTCCTACATTAAAATTATGTCATGATATTATTATGACCTATCTTTTATTTGTACTTTCTTTATGTTTACTTATAGTGAATTCACATAATATATCTATTTTATTTTAAAAATGATCATTGTAAGGGACTTTGTCTCAATCTCCTTTCATTGAGGCATATTTTGTTCTAATACAAGACTTTATTTTATATGGTGTATGAACCCCTTTGAATTTAAATTTTATACAAAAGGAATCTTTTTATACGAAGAGTTTTACAAAATGACAAAAAGGAATGTTTCTTTTAACGTACGCGGTGACAACGACCTTTTCCGTCGCCGCGAGTAATATTTGGTCTTTGGCTTCCTCAACAAGCTGTAATGTTTTTTAAAATGAAATAAATACGATATACTCTTTAAAGAATTTTGCTATTGAAAATGGTTTTTATAAAGGTTTTCTTGTGTCAATATATTTTAGTGATATATTTTGATCTAAATATGGAAATGTTTTCTTTCCATTATATTTGTTTTATGTCATATGATTTTATAATAGTACTTGGACACTAGACAGGTGGTTACGTGATAAACCATATCACAGGTGGTGCCGTGAATACCAGGACAGGTGGTTACATTATTACCACCAATGCAATGGGTATGGAAGTCAGCTGTATGGCTATTCCATTAAGTGATATGAGTGAAAGTCGACTGTATGGTTATTCCATTTAAGTATTTTTATGTCCCAAGTTACCTTTATATGTTATGTGTTCTTTATATGGGTTTTATAGTAATATTTTGGTTACAAAATGGTAAGTAATGATCTTTTATTCAATGAAGAGTATTTTCTGCTTCATAAAGTTGAAAACTATTACTTTGATAAAGTATTCTTGGTTTATTGGTTGTTTTGAAAAACTAACCGTTTTCCTTATTTGTTTATCCCTTACTATGCTTTTAATTCTCATCCCAAGTTTTTTTTGAAATGTTTTTCATAGGACTTAATGTGGAATAGGGTCAAGGATGGGATTAAGGAAATGTCAAGCTATCTAAAACATGGTACTAGACATGTTTCTTCTTAAGTGTTTTTATTTTATGGAAACTTAGTAGAAGTGTATACTTTGTAATATTTTGAGATTTAATCGTTATGTCCTAATTCTCTAAAACTATAAACCTGAAAAGATCCTCAATGTGAATTATTCATTTAATTCAATATTAAGTAAGTTTTAAGGCCATGGCCTTATAGTTGGTATCCGAGGTTGGTTTAGACAACTTTATGGATTAGGTGTTTTTGTTAGACACCTTGTTAGTCCCTGTATGTATTATTTCAGTTAAATACTTATTTTATAACTTTTTTCATGTCAAGTATAGTCAGTTAAGAATGGAAGGAGGAGGATCTAAAACAACGTTCATATCTCTTCCTGATGACATGCTTGCAATAATAATTGCAAAGTCATATTCGGATGATTATGAATCTTTTTCTATCATACCACTCACTTACAAGCAGTTGTTTGAGATATCAAATACCTCCACTATACCTCGTTATCATTGTGTATCATGGGTTGTATTTAGACAAATACTATTTTCACAATATTGTCATATTTTCAAGAAAGGTAAATATTATCAAGGTGTTTTCAAATATTTTACCTTATCACAAGATTTTTAAGCATATTATGATTTTAAAAATGGTGCTGAAGAAGGAGACCCCTACACAACCTATTTATATTTGATTTTAAAATATAGTCTCTCAGAACATACTTATGTTATTTTAAAAGGACAAATAATAGAAAGTTTCAACTCAAATTATGTCTAACTATTTTATAGAAATATTGTTATATCAGATGTTTTGGAATTATATGTCATACATGATTAGTTTCCAAAACTATTTTTCTGTGAACACCCATATGACCCATGTTGTACAAGGTGTATTTGGATGGAGGAAGCAAATTATTTTGAAGGATCTCTAAATCATTTTTGTATTGCATGGGACTTCTACCTATGTGAACAAGATGACGATGAAACCGAGTGGACGCCATGATCAAGGTATGCTGTTATTCATTTTGGGAATCAGTTTATTTTATCTTATGGTGGTGAAATAAGACTTCAAGAATTAAGATGTTGATATCTTAATGAATTTGGATGAAAATGAGAGGTATAAGGAAAATATTGAGTTTAAAACATGTTAGGGTTATATTTGGAGTTTTATAAAAAGGACAACATGCAGATCGTGTGACAACCCATCGCGTTGGACAAAGCTGCGGGAATCGAACCCACAACCAAAGTGCGACTAGTATTTACCACCTACCACTGGACTACATGAAGTCACTGGATAGTATGACCTATTCTTTTTAGTTAGATGATTTTATGAATTAATAGTAAGTTGATTTTGTGTTATCTATGGAAATTAATAACCTATCATGGAGGATATGTGATTAGGTTAATTACTTTTCAATATGTGACTTAAAGAACAACTGATGTTATTTGGAGATAAGTGTCAATTTGTACCTTGGAAGACTATCTGATTAAATCCTTCTTATATTCGGGTTTCAATCTTAGTTTGGTTTACTTTGATGAATTTTATGGACAAATTGTTTATCGAATGGTCTTCGTTGAACTTTGGGTTTTGTTGGACAAATTTTGGAGATTAAGAATAGATTTTTTTTTATAAAGGGTTATCCTTTTCTGGATTATCTTATCATGTTATAACAATTTTTGTTTTGGTAAGGGTCTAAAGACATGGGAAATATATAGTTCTCTTTTGTGGATTAGGTGATTCTCTAGAAGTTTATTATAGTATTCTTAATGTGAACAAGTCTTCCAAAATACTCATCATTTGGGGAAAGTATGAGTTTGTGTAAGAAATCTAGTAAAAGTTGAAAGTCAACATGACAAGTAAGTATGTTTCCTTAAGATCAAAAATAAATTCCTCAATGAAAGGTAACATAAAACAAAAATGATGTCTATTAACTTTTCCTACTGGGGAATTGAATATCGTTTAACCCATCACAAGTTTGTGATTTTCTCGTGGTTAACTTTCTCCTAAACATGTTGCCTATCACTCTCCCTTAGAACATGACCCTTTGTTTTTTCTTCCATATCCATGTTTTCCTACTTGGAATCCTAGTATGGGTTAACTCGGGTGACCTCTGTACTTCTATTTCTTTCTTTTAATGTGATTGTTTTACCGACTCTTGTTCCGATGTGGGACTTTCAATGATGTTTCCGAGCCCAGTTTTAAAATTGCGAGGACGCAATTCCAAAAAGGGGGGAAGGATGTAACACCACAATTAAATAAAGAATATTACATTTTTATATTTATCACTATTTGTGAATAAAATATTAATATTAATTTAAAGGGGACGCTATGCTCGATGGCTTACCCAATACGCAACAACGAGTTCCTTTGAAATCTTATGTTGCACTCTAATAATAAAATAATTTCATTTTAAATTGTAGTTAACACCTAGCTGTTGTAATGACGAGAATGAACAGAAATAACTAAAAAATGATTATATATGATTTTCAAATATTTTTATTTTTTACAATAAATGTTGGGGGATTAAAAATGGGAATGAATCCAATTTTAAGCGTAAACATTCTAATATTCTTTAAAAGGTAGATTAACCTCCTTTTGATGGTTAACCTCTTTTAAATCCAATTTTTGACAATTTTATGTGTTATATTTGACAAAATAAAATTCTTTTTATAATTGGGACATCAAAATTTACTTTCTGTAAATTTTTGGTATTTTTACGATAAAGTTCATTTTTAATGAATAAGTGAAAATGTTGTATTTTTATTAAAAACCTATTTATAATAAAATTTATTTATTTGATTATATCATCTTTTGATTTGTTTGTAAAGTGAAATTAGAATATATTTTTACCATTTAATCCAATGGTGGTCCTTGTAATTAATTACAATTTGAAATTGGACTTAAACTAGTGTAAATCTTTTGATATATATTGTTTCATAAAACACGCTATTTGTTTTGACTGCAAGAATTAATTATTAAATTAATTAATGCAACTTATATGTTTTGAATTTTTTAAAATATAAATCATTTTTGAATTCAGAATATCAAATATATATTAGGGTGAATTTTTGGTATTTTTCTGAAAAACATCAATTTTTGATGAATAGTGAAACCACTAAGTGGTAGTTTAAAAACTGATTTTTCGTTTAAATGAAACTTTACCACTTCTGTAATTTGAATTTCAAAAATATGACATACATGGTTATCATTAGGAAGTAAAATGTGGTTCAATGTGATTAAAATAATTTTTTTGGTGAATAGTAACTTTTAAGTTTTTAATCGCGATTCGAGGTAATTAGTGTAATTTAAGGTAAAAATAATATTTTAATAATAAGAAATGACCATGACACATGTACTACCCTTATTGGATGATTCATGGCCGACCAAGACAATCCATCGGTCAACCTGGGGTCACCATGAAGCCACTTTGGTAGGAAAATGACATTAATAACTTTTTATTTAATGTTAAAATAAAAATGTCACAAACATGTGTTGTGTTACTAAAACAATTTTTACATGGGGTTATACAAGTCATATATTTTACTATAAATATTCATTATAAAGATAAAAATATTTACTACACCATGATATTTTTTTATAATTTTTAGACATTAAATAAATTAAAATTTTTATGACATCATGATGATGTCGCGATTACCTAACTATTTAACGATTTAAATAAAATGAAACGATAATGTACATTCTAAGACCTACACTTGTGAAAAACTTATTTTATGTGTGGATTTCGAACTATTATCACCTTATCCTCGAAATAAATAATTTTTGGGCCTTTAAAATCCGAAAATCATTTTATAATAATGTTACATTTCATGACTTTCCAAGAGTTCCCCTCATCTCCTCTTATAAAAGGCCCCCACCTCTACCACCCTACCCACACCTCTCAAGACTTTGGCTCGGCCAAACCCAACCCATATTGTCTCTCCACATCCCTATCTTACTCCTAGAAGCCTCACTTTGGGCAGAGGTCTTTCCATGGAAGCCTTTGACCTCAAATCAAAAAGAGTTACCCGATTTAAAGGTAAAGTCATCCCTATTGTTCTTTTGTTTTATTTTGCTTCTCCATCCCCCCAAACTCTTTTTATTCCTTTATTTTGTAACAACACCAGTATATTAAATATACTAGGATGATTTTATGTGAAGTATTCGAGCTACACTTACACACACCTTTGTCTAATGGTTAAATAACATACTGTTTCGGTGGATGGCGAATTACTGCCTCACGAAACGAGGATTGTTCAATATTCTATTAACACCTTTTAATATGGCCATTATGATGTAACAGTATTTTATATGTTATATATATGGTATTTTATGTTTTCTATATGCTTCTGTATTTTATATTTAAAAAAGACCTTTATTCTTTTCATGTTGTGAAAATGCGATAATTTAATATGAGGAAGTTTGGACTACCACCACCTCAAGTGATGTGACTCGTTCATGAAATACATGGAATGTATAAAGAATGAATTTAATGAAAATATGTGACCTATATAACATATATATTATACGGGAATTATAATATATATATATATCTAATTTATTTTTAATTCCATTTATATGACAAAAAAATGAAAGTAGTGTTCATGCGTACGTATGGCCTACTGTCTCCATGAATGGTGCCTTTCATTTTTTATCTCCAAATGTTATGGAATAGTATAAAATGAATATTTACTCGATATATATGATATTTTAATCATTGATACTATTCTGGAAATTATTTACTTATAACTACATGGGAAATCATTTCAAACAAGTTCATTTTTGACTCATGTACCAAACATCCGCAAAAACGTATGATATGAACTAACATTACTAAACAATTATTATAACATTATAATAGGTGATATGAACTGAATAATAATATTTAAAGGGGGAACTTAATGAATTATAATTTTACCAAAGTTTATTATTCAGGAATATAAAGAAATGAACAAGACAAGTCGGGCTTGAGGAAAGGGATCCTACCCCTCTCTTTATTTTTTAGAACACTCTTTTATGTCATTCATTTTGAGCTTATCTTTCCTATTATTGGGATGTTATTTTATATTACTCTTACTGTATGTTTTATGTTCATATGATGATAGACCATATTTTCTCTCATCAATCCATTTTGGATGTTTTGAGTGGCGCCGTTAGGCTGACGAGTTTTCATAACAGACCCAACCTCTCTCTTTCTTTTAAGTACTCTCATTTATGTCACTTCTTTTAAGATCCTCGTTGTTATATTGTTGGATGTTCTTTTATATTAATCTTTATTTAAATTTTATGTTAATATTATGATAGACCCTTTTTGATCTCATTAATCAATTTTTGGATGTTTTAAGTGGCGTCGTTAGGCTGCCGAGTTTTGATAAGGGATTTTTCATTTCACTTTTATTCCCGTGAGATTTATGTTACATTTTCCACCATTTACTTTGAGTGGTATATGTACAGCCCATTATTATACTGTTTGTGTAATATACATTCGTTTATTAGTATTTATATCATTGTTGTATTGTCCTTCTTTTATGGGGTGTATGTTTCGAAAGATACCCAAGTCGGTAAGGGAACCTTTCACCCTCCTCTTTTTAAAAGACTTTTTTTGTTCGGTATTTTAATTTACATATTGTTATGTTGGGATATGTTATTCTATATCCTTATTGATGTAAATTTTATGTCCAAGTGATGAGATAACCTTTTTATCTCTCATCAACTAATTTTATGATTTTTTAAGTGACACCGTTAGGCTGTCAAATTTTTTTAAGGGAACTTCTTAACCCAATTTCCGTTCTTTGGGTTAATCTCCTACATTAAAATTATGTCATGATATTATTATTCCCTATCTTTTATTTTTACTTTTTTATGTGTACTTATAGTGAATGCACATAATATATCTATTTTATTTAAAAAATGATCTTTGTAAGGGACGTCGTCTCAATCTCCTTTCATTGAGGCATATTTTGTTCTAATACAAGACTTTCTTTTATACTGTGTATAAACCCCTTTGACTTTTAATTTTATACAAAATGAATCTTTTTATACAAAGAATTTTATAAAATGAAAGAAAGGAATGTTTCTTTTAACGTACGTGGTGACAATGACCTTTTCCACTGCCATGAGTATTATTTGGTCTTTGGCTTCCTCAACAAGCCGTAATGTTTTTTAAAATGAAATAAATACCATATGCTCTTTAACTTATTTTGATATTGAAAATGGTTTTTATAATGGTTTTGTTATGTCAATATATTTTAGTGATATATTGTGATCAAAATGTGGAAATGTTTTCTTTCAATTATATTTGTTTTATGTCTTATGATTTTATAATGGTACTTAGACATTTGATGGGCGGTTACGTGATAAACCATATGACGGGTGGTGCCGTGAATACCAGGATGGTTGGTTACATTATAACCTCCAATGCATTGGGTATGGAAGTCGGCTGTATGGATATTCCATTAAGTGATATGTGTGGAATTAGACCGTGTGGTTATTCCATTTAAGTATGTTTATGTCCCAAGTCACCTTTATACGTTATGTGTTCTTTATATGGGTTTTATGGTAATATTTTGGTTACAAAATGGTAATTAATGATCTTTTATTCAATGAAGAGTATTTTCTGCTTCATAAAGATGAAAAGTATTACTTTGATAAATTATTCTTTGTTTACTGGTTGTTTTGAAAAACTAACAGTTTTCCTGCTTTGTGTATCCCTTACTGAGCTTTTAATGCTCATCCCTATTTTTTTTGAAACTTTTTTCACAGGACTTAATGTGGAATAGGGTCAAGGATGGGATCAAGGAAATGTCAGGCTATCTAAAACATGGATCTAGACATGTTTCTTTTTAAAAGTTTTTATTTTATGGAAACTTAGTAGAGGTGTCTACTTTGTAATCTTTTGAGATGTAATCGTTATATCCTAATTCCCTAAAACTCTAATCCGGAAAAGATCCTCAATGTTAATTATTCATCTAATTCAATATTAAGTAAGATTTAAGGCCAAGGCCTTATACTTTCACCCTCACAGTCCACATAGGGGAAACCATCCACCCCAAAAACCAATAGTGAATCAAAAACAGCACTAGAAGACATTACAAAGGTCCTCTCTATACTATAATAATTATGAATGAGGGTCCTCCCACACTACCATCATTTGGCATGGAGGTCTTCCTCATCGCCATCATCTTCCATGGAAGAGGTCCTCTCCATAGTGCTATAACTCCTCACAGAGTTCCTCCCATTACCATAATCAAGTAGCATGATGGTCCTCCCCATGCCACTACCATAAGCCTCCATGGAGCTCCTCCTCATGCCAAAAAATTCCTTCCTCTAAAGAACTAGAACTAGGAATTGGTTGATCATATCCCTACTCTAGTTACTCTACATTATGTGATGTCACCCTAGGATTCCATGCCTTTCAGGATCTATCTCTCCTGTTATACTGATGGTCCATGCTTCCATGCCTTTCATGCTCCATTTTACCATCAAACTGATGCTCCAAGCTCCCATTTCTTCTGGGCTCTGTCACCCATTCAGACTGGGGGCATGCGATCATCCCTACAACCCCTACGACACTAAGTGTTATCGTATCTACTACATTGAATCATCCATAGAGTTCCTCCTAGACTCTTCAACACCATCTTGTGTATTGTTCACCATGAGTTATCCCAACTCACGCATGGAGAACATCCATGCTTATGTTGGGGGAATTTTTGGGTAATTACATCATATAAATTCCTCCCTCATCCTCAAGGATCTCAAACCACTAGAATGGGGTAGAGAATACCATACATTTACCGACACAATCCTTGTGATCGCATATCCTAGTTTCATGGTGTTAAGCTGCATAACAACCCATATCCTAGTTTTATGATGTTAAATTTCCTTAAAAACCATTATCTAGGTCTCACTATGTTAAAATATATGACATTTTGGTGAAAGATACAAGTACTAAAACCACAAAAACCATGGTAAAAGCTACATGACCATAAACAACAGGCATTACTTGTCCTAATCACATTACAATAAACTGAATGATGCAATGTCAATACCATAGGAAGTTAAAATACGCGTCTATAAACCTCTATAAACAATGTTAAACTATAGCCTTACCCTGTGTTGATCGTATTATTCCTCATACACAAAGACTAATAGGTCTCAAAGTATGCATTTCATGATGTAAAACTACGTAATTCCAGGATCTCCCAAATGAGATATTGTTATTTATTAAGCAATTGTCTACTATCATGCCAAATTCTAAATATACCTCAGGACCCTTATCTATGAGAGGGGGTTCGACTCCATAATTTTGATATTCCCTATTGATGTGCTGAAATGCATTATGGTGTAGCACCTCAACTGTTGGACTCCAAATAGACATACTCTCAATCAATTTACATGCTTTCCATCATACCTTTATTTGGATCTCCATCATCTATATGTCCCAAGGGACCCCCTATTGTGCTAGTCTCATGACACTTTGGCTCACCTACCGTCATGGTCCAATGCCTCAAAATACATGAGACGACATTTTGAGATAGGTCATGTGATTCTAACATGGTCACCTTTTGAACCTCATTTGCATGTCCTCATTCGATGTAACATGATATGGATGATGTGTTTCCAAAATGGCCATTATTTTTCCTCCACATTAAACCACCATCATTGTGATCCAGATATCAGATGCTCTGATTAAAAAATTTACAGCTCTTAATGTTTAGGTGGAACTCCAACACTCTTGGGGTTACCTGTTCGTGCATCTTTGTATGTTGAGTAAGTGGGCCAATGTCACTGGGAAATTCATGGCCTAGCATCTCCATTCCCCTTTTTGTGTAATTCTATGTGGTATGAAAATACCATCACTGCTCCTTGTTTCCCACACCGAGAATTACTCATGTGGGCATAGTAGTTATGGTATGCTGTGTACTAATATTGTTGATCAACATAGGCTTCAGCGTCCTATATGATGTTAAAAAACATTCTTGTCCCACATGACACAAACCTGCTACTTCATCTGGGCTGCATGACATAAAAATGTCTGAAAACCTCATCATGCTTACATGAAGTTCAACTATATGACATTATGGACCAAATTCTATGGCCTTAAACTAAGAATCATATGTGGTCCTCACAAAATGACATTAATAAGTGTGGTATACATCCTCACAACATGTCAGTACACGAGAAATTAATGTCCAAGACTCATGCCTTTATACTTTATTTGTGTTCCATCAGGGAGGTGTTGTGTGGAATTAGGCCTTATTCACATTAGTTTTTTCACTCATCCACAATGTGCATGTCCATCTGAGAGACCCAACTCTATGGTCCAAACTCTTTGACCATAAAGGTAATGACGTACGGGGTCATCATTTTAGTGAGGGTACATTAATTAAAGTTACCTTATGAGAATATGTAAAACATGATACTCACCCATATATATGTATTTTTTTAAATTATTTCAAAAATCAAGGTTTATATTTTGGGATCACCTATAGGTAAGAACAGTAAAATAATTTTAGATTGGAATTTAAGGTTGATAAATCTTTTAAAATTGAAGCATTCTAAGAATATAGATGGAATAATTATTTAAATAAATTTCTATAATTATGACACATGAGTGTTATATATAATGTGTGTATAAATTAATTATACTGTTAAGCACATATATAATAAATATGAATGAATTGGAAAGCGATAAATTTTACTATCATATAGAAATGGGGAAAATATTTATGCATTAAAGGTTAACAGTTATGATCTATGTCTACCAAGTGGTTTAATTGTGGAATTGGAAAAAATAATATTATATTAATTATATAAATATAAATATAAATTTTATATTTTTATCTTTTCTACAAATTAGATATTCCTTAAAGGCTACTTGCATTCATTTTTTGGTACAATAGGGAGTATCATAAGGGTATGATATATGATATCTCACATGCTTCCCATGAAAGTAATATTATATCATTGGATATATAATAATTCATGGGTTAGAATATCATTGAACTATATTTTTTGGATATATAGGACCAAATATTATGTGTCAATGCAATACCTGGTATTTAATTATAGTAAGAAATCATTTTTTTCTAATAAAACTATAGGATAATTCACATATCATTATTCAAGAATGATATTAAAAACGATATTAAAAAATATTAATTTCAATTCGATGAAATAAATTTAATTTTTGAATTAGTCATGTCAAAATTATCTGAGGGTGAATTTTTCATATTTTTTAGAAATAAGTGACTTTTTGGTGAATTGTGAAAATACTAAAATTTCAAATACTATCAATTTTATGACATTATCAGATATAATTATGAGTTCAATTATTATATAATGTTTTTTATACAAAAAATATATTTTTTGAGTAAATATAAATCATTTAAAAATACATTATTGAACATAGAAATCTATGTTTAACATTTTTGAGTGCCACGTAATTTTTTTACTGAAATAAAAATTATATGTGGTTCTTATCTGTTATTATAGTATTCAAAATGTTCCATTAAGTATTTATATTCTTTTAAAATAAAATAAGTTCCTTTTTATTTTAAACAATTCCAAAAATTCCACAATAATCAACATTAAACTTTATATGTAGGAAAAAGGAGACTACCAAATGGAAGGTATATGTCTTATATGATTTTCAAATTTCCTATATCTTAAACCTAGTTAAAATATTTAATAACAATATTATCATAATTAAACAAGTATATTCAAAATAATGAATTTTTTTATGTTAATTTACCTCTATTTTCTATCTCCATTCTACTCTATAGAAAATGAAAACCTTGCTCTTGTATACGCACGAACTATTGTCTCTTCTAATCATTGCAATTAAATATTCATCCTCAACTCACTTGGATTTTTATAAAGATAGAATTAATGAATACATATGATATTTATTAAATAATTATATACTTGAAATAAAATATTATATATAAATTCTTACCCTTATATCAGTTGGAAAATGATAACGTTGCTCATACGTATGTGAGGACTACCAAATCCACAACGTGTTGTGAGGCGTTTTTCTACTATCACTTTTCATGGATGATTATAAAATTATATATGTTAAATAAGAATTATATTCATTAAATTATTAACATTATGGATATTATGGAACCATTTCATGAAACCTTCAACCATGGTAATCAAATCAAAGTAGTTTTGGAGAAATTTATTGAATAACCTTAAGTGGTATCGTAAGAATGAACAATAAAATGAATTGATTAAAAAAATTATTAAAGGTTATTAAAAAATTAATATAGATTAAAAAATTCAATAATAATGTATTTATTAAATTTAAATTTATTAATAAGGAATATAAAAAATGTCTGACCAAGAAGGAAACAAATCTCAGGGTTTTTGTCTCAATTCATCTCTATTGAGACGTATTTTATATTATGAACATAATTTAATTTATAAGATGTATATAATACTTTTTTGAAATATTATATCATTAATTAGTCATTATGAATGGTATTTTTTATTTCAATTTAGATTTTTTTTTTATTTTTAGGGGGTGTGATTGGGAATATATTAAAGTTGTAAAGGTTCATTTTGCAATATCTCTCTTATTCATGATTATTCATGTTTAAATTTACATTAATTGAATTATATAGTCTTTTCCTTAATATAAAATATATATTCTCTTCTCTTATGATTATTTTTGTAGTTAAATTGTTTTTATTTCCACCATTCTTCTCTTTAGTACCCAAATATCAAAAGAAGGTTTTTTATCTAAATCGACCGCATTTCTTAATTTGGGTTAGATTTATTTTTATTCCACATTTATATTATCTCAAATATTTTAAGAATGTTAATTTCTATTCTCCAATTATTTTGAAATTAAATTTACAACCATTATATAATTTATTTTCATGTTTTAATATGTGAATGTTTTTAATGTTTTCCAAAAAAGAGATTTTTACTTTCTTCACAAAAGTGTGAAAAGAATTTTATTTGATCGTATACTATGTAAAAGACATTTCCTACCTCCATGATCATTCTTCATTATTCATAAATCTCTAAAATTTTCTTTATTTTTTCAATGAAAATAATTTTTTCCATTCTTCTTTTAATTTTAATATTTTATTTTAAAATAATATTGAATTATTTTCTAAAAGGAAGAAAATAGTTTTATAAATTATTTAAAAGTTTTTTTATAATAAAGTTCCAAAATCAATAAGGAATGCTATTTTTAATATTTCACTTTGATTTTACTTCTTAATTCCCAAAATAAATTCTTTTACATCAAAACCTTTCTTTAAAATGAATTGATGGTCTTCTATTATCCTTTACAAATTTATGGATTATATCTTATATTTTTTATCATTCTTTTTTTTGTGATCATGTTATGAATCACATTAAATTATTCAAGGGAAATCAATTTTCCCCTTAATTTTTGTAAATTCAATATCTTTGATGTATTTTGTACCGATTATATAACATTTAAATTTCCCCGACATCATACCATTTCAATATATGGTTTTAGTTAAAGGAACATTAATAAGAATGTTATTTAATTTTCTGGGGAAATATTGATGATCTGTATTCTTGATTCAATACAAATATTTGTTTATTGATAAAGAATTTTTTATTTTATTTATATTATTGATTAAATATATAAAAAGTTAATTATACATATTTTTGTGATGGGTGGGGCTTATTTATAGATTTCACCTCGATTCATTGAAATGTATCATGATTCAAACTAGGTTCCATATTGAATTATTTGGAAATTTGTTGTACGACTACCCAATTAATGAATGTTTCATGGAATAATTTCATGAAGATAAGATTCATGTAGTCTTTGAAGAATATCTTAATGGTAATATTCTGGATGTATTAGCATAAGTACTTAGTTATAAGATCATGAATTTGTGACATTATTCATGTCATTGATTTATAATTTAGTTATCAATAAAAATGTGTTTAATTTCTTTCATGAATGTATTTCATAAAAAATTATTTATTAAATTTAATATTTATTGATTATTTAATATTTAATATTTTTATCTCTTATTTATTCACAATAGATTCCATTGTGTACCTTTCCTTATTTATCATCTTAGACCACCCTTTATTATGTTTTCCTTTCCTCGTGATATAACAAAAGAATATTTGAATGTTCTTCAAGGATGTAATAATTTTTTTCAAGATATATTTTTATTATTCAACATAGTGTTGAAATAATTTATGTATCTACTCTCCTAAGACTACTACATCAATGGATTTGATGTGTTGTGATCCTTTTTAAATTGTACCAAAGTAATAAAGGAATAAATGTATCTAGGTTACTGGAGTAGGGTTTCTATTGTTTATATCTATGTTATATTCAACATTGGATATCATTTAAAAAGTGTTTGATTATATGAAACACTTGGGAGAATAAGAGAAGGATAAAGGTATCAATGTGATTTGACTATTATTATTTAACAATGGATTTTTTAATGCATCAGTAAATAATACATTGATATATTAAGAATCCAACATATTATATAAGATGAAACTTCTATTAATATGGAGTGGTTGAGTGTGTTCTTGATCGACATTCTCCATTCCTATGGCTCTCTTCCTCTTCCACCTGTATGTTTTATGAGGCACTTGTATGTTGTGGGTGAGGAGAGGGTTTTTTATGTAATGAGTGATTTGGTATGACTCATTGATACACCACAGATGTGGGATACCATTTTGATTCCTCTTAAGTGATATTTATCAAGAATGCAATGATGATGGACCGGTGATTTTTTCAGTGAAAGGTACAAACACAAAAATTCTTTATTTTATACAATATGTGTTTTTAGGTATTCACACACAGTGTTCATCATTTTATGGTTTCTAATTTGTTTCCTCTATGTCGATCAAATTTTAATCCTCATTAAAAACATTAATGTAACATAAAATCAATTAAATGTCCCTTGAATTTCAAAATTATGTTATCAATTCATATTTATAAGATACTAATAAAATAGTGTATTGTAATTGATTTTTGATTGTGGTCATATCATATGGTACTAAGGGGTTTAATGAATTTTTACCTTGTCATAAGCCTGTATGGTTTAATCCTATATAGGTGTCAGCTATACTAGTTTAGTCACACACCAAAACTAGTTTAATCATATGTGACATAGTTTATGTATTTTTTACTCTAATGATGACCAATGTAAAGTTAGTCCCATATAAAATTGGCGTGCTTTCTCACCTTACACCAGCCATGGTAGCATGGTTTAATATGATGGGGGAACAAGTGGTTTTTAAATTATTCTTATCCATTGAATTCTTTAATACTTATGTAGATACCACACTATGTTGGTAAATTCTATGTAGGTTTCTAGACACATGGATTTGATATCATATTTCCTAACATTTATGTTTTTTAGGATATCTATCAGGTCGAATACCATGATGTTATTTCGATGCATGTTGGTTTTTGCACATTTCTTAGTGACATGCAAGTCCATAATCAAAGCTTCATTACTACCTTATGTGAGTTATTTCAATAAAAACCCAACAGTGGTAATTTTTTCTTACACAAGGATTCATAGTGATTAGTCATTTTTATGCAGGATTCCTTTTTTAAATCCTCCATAATATGCATTCATTTATTCTAACACGTGAATTTTTTATTTTTTTTATTTTTTTTCATTTAAAATAGATGTCAAAGGTTTATATAATGTTTTTAAATCAGAATCATAGTTTTTCTGGGATATTTTTTTTTTATAAATGGGTTTATAAATTAATTACTTATAAAAATTTTATAATTAATCAATAAAAATTATGAATAATTTAGTAATAAATATCCACCATATAAAAAATCAATATTGGAATACCTTTTGTAACACCCCCACAGATTTATAAATAAATGCATGAAAAATGGGCATCCTCAATAAATCACTTTGTTATAACCTAGATTGTAAACATATTTTTACCACCTTTGTGATTTCAATTTCAAAAAACGGACATACATGGTTGTGTTCAGTAAGATATTTAGATTCTGATAAGATCAACTTACATTTTTGGTAAATAGTAACTTGACCCTTTTGAATAGTAACATAACCTTATGAATATTAATATGA
Source organism: Viscum album (assembly GCA_963277665.1). NCBI lineage: Eukaryota > Viridiplantae > Streptophyta > Magnoliopsida > Santalales > Viscaceae > Viscum > Viscum album. Next base: position 1,503,160,529 of record OY728158.1, read on the forward strand.
CCCTTATGAATAGTAACCACACCCATGAAGGTATTAATAAATTTTATACACCTTATAAATGAAATAGATTATTTTAGAAATTAATAATTAACTATTGCTATTTTTTGAGTAATAAATATTTAATAAAAAATTTTGATTAATAAATTGATTTAAAAGAAAATTAATTTTCATAAAATTTATTATTAAATAAATTTTTGGTTTTCCTATAATTTAAATATAATTTAATAAGACTACAGTGACTGTTTGAAAGTAATATAAAATTAATTTTAAATTTCAATCCTTATTTTTGAAATAAATAATGATTGTATTTAGAAATTAAATTTTTATTATGTTGAAAAATATTTTGATAAAATGGTGTCCATATTTAAATTCTAATTTTCACAAAAATGTTATGGTTATTTTTTGGTATTTTTTAGAAATACTTAAATTTTTTGTGAATACTAATATTTGATAATTTACAAAATATGATAAATAATTGAATTTATGCTTCATGATTGAGTCATGGTGGATTTAAATGGTCATTTTTTGAAACTCACATGCACATATTAATATTATTGGTTATAAGCATCAACACTATTGGTTATCTATGAAAAAATAATAAAATAATAATTAAAATAATGGGAAACCCTCTTCTCATTCACTATAAAACCCCCCTCACTCCCTCTTCTCTTCACTCATCATAAAGATTTTTTCTTGAATAAATTCTTCCCAAATCACTACACAAGCTCCTGACCCACATCCATCATCCCTTGGTCACCTAAAAAGGCCAAAACCTCTCCCTTAAAGGGGCTCGCAAGGATGATTACTTCAAGAGGTAAGTTTCTCTTTTCATTTCTAGTATTTCATGTTCTTTTATTTTATTTTCATTGATCAATAGTTTCATAGAAATGTTGTGATGACTCAAAAACCATACATTTATTGGAATGTTGTTATGATAAATCAATAATTCGTAATCATCTCTCTTTTCCCCTTCTTATTACTAGAAATGAAAACACCATTTGAGATGTGTTAATTTATCACATTCAAGGATGATGGGTTTTCAATTTCTATTACCATCTTCAATTCTGGTCGTGAAACCATTTTTGTGGTCAAAACAGACTATAACATATGTATTATAACATATTTAAGGTTATGGAATCCTTTTTTACACATGATATTTATTTATAAATCAAAATGAATTTGTTATGATAAAAACCCGCCAATTAACCCAAAAAAATTTCATTAATGTTTTATATAATGATTTATCTTCACTCCCAATAACCAAAAAAATTATAACCATGTAATATTTTTTTAACCATTAATATATTCTAGACAACCATTCTCAATCTACATGATTATCCTTACATGAATATAAGTCAACCACTCATGAAAACCAAGGATTAAAATGCTCCCAAACAATGAAATTAAATATCTTAACCCCTCAAAATGACATGAATAAACCTAATAAGGTTATTATAAATAAATTAAATGTAGATTAAGTTATAGAATCATTAATTTATGAATGTAAATTTGATTATTCAGGTAATTATGATGAATTGATGAAAACCTTTGGACTTAAGGTAAGGGTTTTGAACACGAACTTCCATTTTCATTCGGGTTACTCTTATTCTCTACTTACCTCAATAAAATTATTATTTATTCATATTTGACCCTAATAAATTTTAGTTTAATGTTACATATATTTTTGTTTACAAAGAATAATCTTACATTCATTTATGGGGAGTTATATGTTTTAAAAGGATCTTTCAAAAATTCTTCCTGAAATACATGCCTAATTCAAGTGAATTTCTCAAATTCTTACCTATATTCAAGGGCACTCTATAATCTATTTTTAGAAACCATTATATTTATAAAATCACTCATTTTATTTTGAAGATACTATCTCACATCACTTCTCATTTTATACAAATAATATTCCAAAAGAACTCTTCTTTTCAAAATAAAAGAGTTTTTATCATAAGAATTACTCGATAACTTTATAAGAGTATCATCATCTATTTCAACAGTCTTGTTGATTATTATGTATTGATGGGATTAATATTTTATTATATCATCTACCATATTTAATTTAATGGTTTATGATTATTTTTACTATGTATTTTATATCTTAAAACCATTCACCAGTTTACTTTGAATGGTTAGTATTTATGTTTAATGTTCGAGGAAAGTTATTTACATTTCATATGTTTGTATAAATATGAATTTATATTTTATTTATGATTATATCCATTTATATGAGGAATTAATTGAACTTATAATGTTTTATTTATGGCACTCTATAGACGCTCGGTGCATCGGTAGGTCTCATGAGACAAACTATGGTCTTGGCACGAGGCCTTAAAAAATGGATATTTATGGTCATGGCCCGAGGCCTTGATGATATGGTTATGATGTCCCACATTATGCAATCCATCATTTTGAAACTAGTAGTTGATACCTCATGTGTGTAACACCCCGAGATTTTATGAGAAGTATTCTTTTTAATTTATTTGATATATTGTGTTGTATGCTACACCAAGATTATCTTGCGCTATACGCAACACCGTTTTAGCTTGCAATATACGCAACACTATTCTTGGATGGTGTTACACACAATTTTAAGTTCGTTTGAAGTTATTGTGCAAACAATTGAGTGTATATATATATATTCAATGTATAAATTCAATATGGTTGGATTATATTATATGCAACAACAAAGGAATCTTTCACTACACGCAACCTTGACTTGGTTTGCCTTATACACAATCACGACCTTCCACGATAGCTAGTGTTGTACACAATTCCGAGTTTCACTAAACAATGATATGATATATAAACTATCCATTATGAATAGTAATACCCAATTTTTGAAATTTTATCTTTAAAAATCAACTTCATTTTTTTATTCGGAATATCGAAATTATCCTAGGATGAATTTTTGGTATTTTTCTGAAAACATTAAATTTTTTATGAATAGTGAAAACATAGGGTTACTATTTAAAAACAGACTTTTTATTTAAATAAATATTTATTTTATTTAAATTTATTTTACATCAAAATTGACACATAATAACTATATAAGTTCAATGTAATTCATTGGAGTCATTTTATAATAATTTTAGATATATAAAAATTTTATTGAACTTTTCATCGTCTTTTACCCACCTCCTAGGAGAATTTGAAAATTTACATAAAACTTAATTTTAACGCTTTTGTGAGTGGAATTTAGAAAATATGAGAGACACGGTTAATATCAAGTTTTAAAATGTGGTTCAATAAGATAAAAATAATTTTTGGTGAATAGTAACTTTTTACTTTTATTTACCGAGGTTAAAAGTAAATAGGGTAATTGAGGGTAAAATTGATATTATTATTACCTTAAAAATATCTTAATTCTATTGGATAAGTTTAATTGGACCAATAAAATCCTTAGGAATAAAATATGACCATTTAGGTCCACATGGATTAGATTAGGACACTTATTATTATTTTATATAAAGAAGAGTTAAAATAGTTAAAATCAATGTTTAATAACTAAAAAATTTTTAAAATAGGGTTATACATAATATAAATTCGACTATAAATATTCATTAGAAAGATAAAAATATTTCCTACATAATAATATTTTATTTATAATTTTTAGACATTAAATAATTTAATTTATTTATGACACAATGATGATGCAGTAATTACCTTATTAATGAAATATTAACATAATTGATCTTAAAAATACCCAAATAAATGTAATTTGAAACTTTTTATGAATTAAACTAATCTTATAGGTTAATATGAAATTTTAGTATTGATTCAATTAACTTTTTTCTAACTAATCATGTTGTTATGAGTTTCAAAAAAAATCAATTACCAAATAGTGTCAAAATTGACATAAAATAGTTTTAAAAAACATCATATTATTTATTGTTATTATATTCCTAAAAATTGAAGGTTCGGACAAATGACTTAGATAAAGTTATATATATTAATAATTAACCACTTGGGGTTCTTTTGGCTTGTTATAGTAAGTTTATTAACCATATAGTGTAAGAAAATAAGAAGACACGGTAAAAGTTAAATTATTTAACTTAGAGTTAAATCTAAATGATAAGGTTAAAAGAGTAACCTAAACTTGTATAAAACCTATTGGTTGAGTGTATTTTGACCCATAACCACTTTATCTTATAAATAAATCAATTTTGAACTATTATAAACAGAATATTAATTAATTATAAAATAATATTTTATGTTATTTTAAAGGTGCCCTTCTCTTCCCTTATAAAAAGGGAACCCCTTCCCTCTTCCCTTCACACACTTTTGAGCCTTGAAGCTCGGCCAACACATACCCATTTACCTTATCATCTTCACTAGAAACAGTATATAGGTTCTGGTCTCCTCAAAAGACCGACCCTAGTTCCTTAAGAGGAAGTTAAAAAGAGGCGCGTCAAAGAAGAGGTAGTATCCTTTACTGATTCTTTCAAATATATTTCTTCTTCTACTTCTTTTTCTTTATTTGTTTCATCATAAATTAATAACATAATTATCACTCATATATTGATATTTTTTATAAATATGAAACAACCCAATTTAATATTCTATCCATCCTACAAAAAATGAAATCACCGCGCGTGCGTACATACGGAATACCGTCTGTATGCGGTGGTGTAATCTGTTTTCCAACACCACCTTACGTGGATGGGTATAATAGTGTAAATAAATAACTATATATGATTATTTTAAAGTGATATTGATTCTAAAATATTATACAAACACTTAAATACAATTCCACGATCATGGGAATGATATCATCTCTCGTACGTACGTACATACTACCGTCTCCACGAACGCGATGAGATTCATTTTCCATGATTAACCATTCAAGTATGATTATAAAGTATATATAATAAATAATCATTAAAGATATTACATAATAATGATACTGGATTTATGTACATATATGTTTTATTTACTTAATTCCATTTAATTCAATAAGGAAACTAAAACAGCGTTCATGCGTACGCACGACCTACAATCTCCAAGAACGGTGTATTTCATTCCATTTATCGATTATCATATATATTTATATACTGAATATATATTAAATATAAATAATTTTTTACAATATGTAATTAATTAAATAAGGATATAAGTAATAATATCATGAACAACATGTTGAAACACATATGGTAAATGAAACGATTTTACCCAAAACGATGCTTTAACAAGGAATTTACAAAAGAATGGGTAATATAAAGTCATCAGGTAACCATATTTGATATCATAACAATGAATATGATTCTTTACTAAGTCAATGAAATTATTTAAATCATTATATAGGAGGTTTGGATACGTACAAAGAAAATCAAACCTAAGGTAAGGGATAACTTCTCCCAATATCATTTTTATCCGAGATTGTTTATTAGTAAGTATTTATTAGGGTTATATTTATCATCCATATCCCTATTTTATAAAAATAGTTTCATGTATGTTTAATGTCTTTTTACCCATTTTTAACTTTTACTACATGGTATGTAAGGAATATTTCTTTTGATTACCATACAAGGTACTTTTTGACTTTTCTGGCAAAAGTACGAGAAGAATGTTATTTTTAACTTATACGGCACGAACTGATTTTTACGGTTTCATAATGCATAATTTTCACTCCATTATATGATTTCATGATTATTTTCAACAAAGGTCATTTTATTTTAAAATTACATGGCATTTTGTGAAAAGAAAATTATTTTGAAAATAAAGGATATTTTTTTCAAGAATTCATTTCAAGTGTTTTACCAAAACCAATTTCCGTCTAAGATGACATTATATCATATGTGTATGTTTCAAGTATGATGTATCTATTATTTAAATGGTTTCACATTTCTTATTATGAAATGATATCCATTTGTTTTATATGGATTATTTGATGATGGGATGATGTTTATGAAACCCATTTTATTCTTTGGGTTATGATTAATGTTTTAGGTTTATTTTGTGTCACAAGTAAGAATGACTTCATTATGATATGGGTGGGACCTATATCTCCCTCCAATTAATTGGGTAAATATTTATATCTCATGATATAGACATGGCTGGAATGATAATTTAATCTAGTTCAGTGATACTGGACTGGAACGAGGAGTGACCTCGATTCCGAAAGGGACTTTGTCCACTAAGATGGTCTTGGCAGCAATGCCTTGGCCACTATGGAAATAATATCATGTGCTTAATGGTTTTCCACAATTAATTGTTTTATTCCCATGCTATTCTATCATAACTGATGTTCCTTTATGATATATGCCTTACATACTTCCAAGATTTATGTCTTTTCACAAGATTTTGATGTTTATATTTTATGTTCAAGTTTCTGGATTCAAATGTTTATGGATTGTTTTATGTTCTCTATGTTTACCCTTACTGAGCATTTGAGCTCACCCTTTTAATGTTTTATTTTCCCAAGGATATAAAGAAAGGTTTTAGGTATGAAAACAAAAAGGAATATCTTTATGGGAGATGTCGAAGATCTTTCACTAAGATTAGAATATTATATTCTAAGTTTCCAAAGACACTAAAATATTACGGTCCTTTGGTGTCTGTTTTTATTATCTATTATATATTCCACAGAAGAAATGTAATGTCTATGTACATCAGTTTTGGGGTCCTTATAGTTGGTATCAGATGAAAGGTTTGTTTATCCTTTGGAAACTAGGATGCAAAAAATTTAGTGAGATCCCTAGAGATATTTCTTTGGTATGTCAAGGGATGTACCTAAGGTTAAGTATAAGTATAGGTAATAGTCCTAGAATTACGTTAATGATATTATAATTAAACCTAAAATGTTATATATTGAATGTACTCCCCCTTGATTATGATTTTTTACCCTCACACCATTCTTTTTGGGTTTTAGAAAATGGCTAGAAACAGAAAGATTCACGATAATGGAGGATATGATGGACAATGGAATGATATTCTTCATGAGAAACCAAATGAAATGGGATTTGGAAGTCAAAACATCATTATTATGCCTAATCAGCAATATCACACAATGATCAATAATCTCAACTTTGGTAACTATCTTGACTCATCTAATAAGAGAAATATGGAGTTTCATGGTGATCATAAACGAAAGAAAGTTCAATTTTTTCACCTGTAAATCATGTGGGAAGAGGCATCAAGGAGAATGTTTCCAAGGAACTGGTAGATGCTTTGGGTGTGGAAAGGAAGGACACAAATCCAGTAAGTTCAAAGGAAATGGTTCATTTAACACCATGGACAAGGATATTGGTATTTCTATGACATCAACAACGATTAAATGTTTTAAATGTGGAATGTACGGGAATTATGCAAACCAATGCCCTGAGGGAAAGTCTAATGAAGAGAATCAGCATGGTAGTATGGGTAGTATTTATGTTGATGATGATGAAGAGACTACAAATGATATGTGAAATAATTGTTCAAGATCGGTCAATGGATTAAGAAGTTAGTTGAATGATTACATGTTTATCAAGAGTAATGTTGTATAAGTAATCTCATAGTACTATGGAATAATGAGAAATCTAAGGATTGTTACACTATTGTTTTTCATTATGTTTTGGAAAGTATATGTTGAATGGTATCTGTAACCATGAACAGTTATTCAGTTATTTTTGGAAAGCACCTAATATACGCATAAAGAAGGGATAAGGAGATAATGAAATGTTTGATAGTATTAGATCATGACTGATATGAGGACAAAGTGATATCATTGTTTGAGTATATAGAATTTTTGGGATTTTGGTATGGGGAAAGAGTTACCTTTTGACAACATTCATGTTTTCAATATGGTTCTAGGATAATTTATGTTTCAAGAGAATACATGATTAAGGTATTCACATGTTTGGAATAAGATCAACAAGATATATCTTATGATATTTGGGGGAATAAATGATGGTATTCACATGCTCGACAGATGACATTTCTATTAATTGTTTTCTTTATACTATGAGCTTAGACTGAATTATTTTGGATAATCCTAAATATTAGGATGGATTATGCTGGACATAATTCAGTATTGTTTAAGGATAGAAATTATTTTCGATATTATTTATGGAATTTTATAATAATATAGTTTTAGAAAAAGGACAATCTGCAGGACGGGCGACAAACCGTTGCGTCAGACAAGGATGCGAGTATCGAACCCACAAACGAAGTGTAACAGGCCTTTATCACCTACCACTGGCCTACAGAAAGTCCCTAGTTAGTATAAATTAGTTTCAATTTATTATGTGGTATGATATACGATGTATACGTCCATTTTAGGAACCATATACGATTAGTCACACCATAGATGGACTTATGTATATAAATTTTGTTAACTTTATGTTTGAGATATATGGAATGCCTGATCATTCTATCGCATGATCTACTGATGCTTCATGGAAGACAAATTCAACATCATTTCATTAAGAGATGAAGTGGAAATTGTTCAAGGCACAAACAACAGTGATATTGTTCCAAAATCAAGTATGCATTTATTCTAATTCAAAATTATAAACTTTAGGGAAATGATATTGAAAACCAAAATTGTTGTCCTAGTGTCATTATATCCGATGAATCAGATGGTACCTTAAATAATCACACATTTATGGCTTTGTGATTGTTGGAGTTTTCATAGCCATGTTCTCTACCACTCTCCATCAGAACTTGATGGTTAGATTTCTGTTCCATATCTATATTTTCACCTATATTCTCCTATGTGGAAAACCAGTGATTTGTTAATTTTTTCACCTGTTACATTTCATACATTAGTTTTTAAAGATATGTTTTTGTATTTCTTCTAATGATGTGGATTTCTATTAAAAATTTCGAGTAGTAAACCATTTATAAACCCGACGAATTTCGAGGGAGAAATTCATTTTAAAGGGGGCAGAATGTAACACCACAATATTTTATGAGAAGTATTTTTTTTAATTTATTTTATATCTTGTATTGTATGCTACACCATGATTTTCTTGCGCTATACTCAACACCGTTTTAGCTTTCAGTATACGCAACACTATTCTTGGATCGTGTTACACACAATTTCAAGTTCGTTTGATGTTATTGTGCGCAACATTGAGTGTGTATATATATATATATATATTCAATGTATAAATTCAATATTGTTGGATTATATTATTTACAACAACAAAGGAATCTTTCACTACATGCAACCCTGACTTGTCTTGCATTACACGCAATCACGACCTTCCACGATAGTGTGTGTTGTACACAATACCGAGTTTCACTAAACAACGATATGTTATATAAACTAGCCATTAGGAATAGTAATACCCACTTTTTGAAATTTTATCTTTTAAAATGGACTTCATTTTTGTATTCGGAATATCGAAATAAGCCTAGGGTGAATTTTTGGTATTTTTCTGAAAATTTTGAATTTTGATGAATAGTGAAAACACTAGGTTACTATTTAAAAACCGACTTTTTATTTAAATTTATTTTATTTCAAAATTGATACATAATACCTATATAAGTTCAATGTAATTCATTGGAGTCATTTTATAATAATTTTAGATATATAAAAATTTTACTGAACTTTTCATCGTCTTTTACCAACCTCCTAGGAGAATTTGAAAATTTACATAAAAATTAAGTTTACCACTTATGTGAGTGGAAATTCGAAAATCCTAGTGACATGGTTAATACCAGGGAGTTAATTTTGGTTTATTAAGATAAAAATAATGTTTGGTGAATAGTGACTTTTTTCTTTTATTTACCGTGGTTAAAAGTAGATAGGGTAATTAAGGTTAAAAATGATATTATTATTACCCTAAAACATGTCCCAATTCTATTGTATAAGTTTACATCGAACATGAACAACCTTATGAATAAATTATGACCATTTAGGTCCACTTGGATTAGATTAGGACACTTATTATTATTTTATTTAAAGAAGAGTTAAAATAGTTAAAATCAAAGTTTAATAACTAAAACATTTTTAATATAGGGTTATACATAAGATATATTTCACTATAAATATTCATTAGGAATATAAAAATATTTCCTACCTAATGTTATTTTATTTATAATTTTTTATACATTAAAAAATTTAATTTATTTATGACACAATGATGATGCAGTAATTACCTTATTAATGAAATATTAACATAATTGATGTTATAAATACACAAATAAATGTAATTTGGGACTTTTTATGAATTAAACTAATTTTATAGGTTAATATTACATGTTAGTATTGATTAAATTAAATATTTTCTAACTAATCATGTTGTTATGAGTTTCACAAAAATCAATTACCAAATAGTGTCAAAATTGACATAAAATAGTTTTTAAAACAAATATTATATTATTACATGTTATTATATTCCTAAAAATATAAGGGTCAGTCAAATGGCTTAGATAAGGTTGTATATATTAATAATGAACCACTTGGTGTTATTTTTTCTTTGTATACTATGTTTATTAACCATATAGTGTAAGAAAACAAGAAGACACGATAAAAGTTAAATTAATTAACTTAGAGTTAAATCTAAATGATAAGGTTAAAATAGTAACCTAAACATGTCTAAAACCTATTTTTTGGAAGTATTTATACCCATACCCACTTTTTCGTAGAAATAAATCAATTTAGAACTATTATAAACCGAATATGACTTTTTTATAAAATAATATTTGATGTTTTTTTAAAGGTGCCCTTCTCCTCCCTTATAAAAAGGGCACCCCTTCCCTCTTCTATTCACACCCTTTTGTGCCTTGAATCTTGGCATACCCCTGACCATTCAACTTCTCATCTTCCCTAGAAACATTACAGATGTTATAGTCTCCTCAAAAGACCAAGCCTAGTTCCTTAAGAGGAGGATAAGAAGAGGCGCGTCAAAGAAGAGGTAATATATTTTTCCGATTCATTCCAATTTATTTCTTCTTCTATTTATTGTTCTTTATTTTTTTTATCATATATTAATAACAATAGTATCACTCATATAATGATATGTTATTATAAATATTAAACAACCCAATTTCATCTTCTATCCATCCTACGGAAAACGAAATCACTGTGCGTGCATACATACGGAATACCGTCTCTACGCCGTGGTGTAATATGTTTTCCACCACCACCATACTTGGATGGGTATAATAGTGAAAATAAATAACTATATATGATTATTTTAAATTGATATTTATTCTTAAATATTATAAAAACACTTTAATACATTTCCACGATCATGGGAATGATATCATCGCTCGTGCGTACGTACGAACTACCGTCTCCACAAACGTGATGAGATTCATTTTCCATGATTAACCATTAAAGTATGATTATAAATTATATATAATAAATAATAATGAAAGATATTACATAATAATGATACTGGATTTATGTACATATATGTTTCATTTACTTAATTCCATTTAATTCAATAAGGAAACAAAAACAGCATTCATGCGTACGAACGGCCTACAATCTCCATGAACGGTGTATTTCATTCCATTTATCGATCTATCATATATATTTATATACTGAATATATATTATATAGAAATCATGTTTTACATTCTATAATTAAGTAAATCAAGATATAAGTAATAATATCAAGAACAACATGTCAAAACACGTATGATAAATGAAATGATTTTACCAAAACCACTCCTTTAACATGGAATTTACAAGAGAACGGGTAATATAAAGTCATATGTGAACCATATATGATATAATAACAATGAATATGATTTTGTAATAACTCAATGACATTATTTAAATCATTATACAGGAGTTTCAGATACATACGAAGCAGATCAAACCTAAGGTATTGGATAACGTTTCCCTATATCGTTTTTATCTGAGATTGTTTATTCGTAAGTATTTACTAGGGTTATATTTATCATCCATGTCCCTATTTTCAAAAAATGGTTCCATTTATTTTTAAAGTCATTTTACCCATTTTTGACTTTTACTACATGGTATGTATGGAATCATTCTTTTGATTACCATATGAGGTACTTTTTGACTTTTTCGGCAAAAGTACGAGAAGAATGTTTTTTTAACTTATACGGCACGAACTGATTTTTATGGTTTCATAACGCCTAATTTTCATAAAGCATCCTTTACAAGATTTCATGATTATTTTCCACAAAAGTCATTTTTTTTAAAATTACAAGGCATTTTTTGAAAAGAAAATGATTTTGAAAAGAAAGGATATTTTTTTCAAGAATTCATTTCAAGTGTTTTATCAAAACCAATTTCCATCTAAGGTGACATTATTTTATATGTGTATGTTTCAAGTATAATGTCTCTATGATTTACATGGTTTCACTTTTCTTATGTTGAAATGATATCCATTTGTTTTATATGGATTATGTGATGATGAGATGATTTTTAAGAAACCCATTTTATTCTTTGGGTTATGATGAATGTTTTAAGTTTATTTTGTGGCACAAGTAAGAATGATTTCATTAGGATATGGGTGGGACATATATATCCCTCCAATGCATTGGGTAAAGATTTATATCTCATGAGATAAACATGGCTAGAATTGTAATTTAATCCGTTTTAGTGATACCGTACTGGAACGAGGAGTGAACTCGATCCAGAAAGGGACTTTGTCCACTAATATGGCCTTGGCAGCAATGCCTTGGCTACTTTGGAAATAATATCATGTGCTTAATGGTTTTCCACAATTAAATGTTTTATTCCCATGATATTCTATCATTTTTTATGTTCCATTATGATATATGCCTTACGTACTTCCAAGATTTATGTCTTTGCTCAAGATTTGGATGTTTATATTTTATGTTCCAGTTTCTGTATTCAAATGTTTATGGATTGTTTTATGTTCTCTATGTTTACCCTTACTGAGCATTTGAGCTCACCCTTTTAATGTTATCTTTTCCCCAGGATATAAAGAATGGTTTTAGGTAAGGAAAAAAAATTAAAGATCTTTATGGGAGATATTGAAGATCTTTCGCCAAGAGTAGAAGATTATATTCCGAGTTTCCAAAGACACTAAATTATTACGGTCCTTTGGTGTCTAATTTTGATATGTATTATATATTCTGCAAAAGTAATGTAATTTCTATGTATGTCAGGTTTGGGGTCTCTACAATGTGGTTATTCAAGTAGTATAATACCCATTATTAGGTTTTGTTATTTAAATATTTATTCACCTCGTATTCCTATCATATTGTGTACAAGTATAATTTTTAAAGGAATGTGTTTATTGTTTTTCAATATGCCTAATTTTTAAGTTATGACTTCATCCACTATATTGATTACACTTACTGATTGTTTGATCTCACCCCTTTCTTTTGATTCATTTTCTCAGGACATGAAGAAGTTTATTATGAATGACCTACAGGGTTAAACATATATATTTGGATGTTCCCAATATAACATATATGTTTTATTTCATTTAAAGTTGTAATGTTGAACATATGTATGTATCTGGCTTAAAAAATTACTAAACTATTCATTACATCATGATACGACTCTCTTTTAATCATTCCAACGTAATGTAATAAGACACCAATGTTGGGAAACTGTTCTTGGATCTTTATAGTTTGTATGAAAGGAAGCTTAGTATAAAAATTGAAAACTAAATTTAGAAAACATAGATTAAGGAACAAACCCCTATAATAGTCTATGAGGATAAACATACATGAAAATCATGGAATTTTGGTATGGGATGGATTATATGTATATTTATAGAAAATATATCCAGGTCTATATACTACAAGTAGACGTGGTTAGGGCAGAGATGTACCTAGGAGTGAAAAATACAACAGGGAGTTTCATCCTTGACATAGGGTATCTTGGTACATGACAACACGACTTACTGAACACCTAGTTTTACACCCTCATGGGATGTTCTTTGGATAATTCACAATTTCATTATAATCCATTGTGAAGGATTTAAATGAAAATTTTTCCTCAATGAAACCATTTTTATGATAATTGGATTAGCCATGTAGAGGATTTCAATTTATGTGACATATTTTGATATGTTGATATTACACATTATGATTCATAACCTAATCTAGTGTATGACATTATTTAGAAATGGAGCTTAGTGGTAGGAATGGAAACTGCATGAACACGAATATCCCATGTAGGGATTATACTCTTATGCAAGATAATGATATTGGTTTTGTAGCTATGACTGTTATTGAGAAGCTTATAAATCTATTGGGACAATAGACCCATGTAATGAACAATAACCTTACCCGTATAAATCATCTGAATCCACAACATAGAGGAGAAATGTTAGATCACTTTATACGACAACAGCATCCATCATTCGATGGGAATGAAATCCCATTTTTATACGAGAAGTGCATAATTTCCCTAGAGAAGATATTTCTCACATTGGTATGTAATGAAAGAGAGATGTTTTTCGTTGTATCTTATCGTCTACCGGGAAATGCGAATCAGTGGTGGTCATTAATCCAAAACAAAACGGTTGTTGAAAAAATACAATATATGGAATGGAGGGATTTTAATTAAAATTTCAATGAAAAATACTCCCCTCATGAATAGCCAGTAGATATGGAAAGGGAGTTTCTGAATCTGATGAAAAAAGAGGATGCGAATGTTGCAAAGTATAGATCTAACTTCACAAGGATAATAGGGCATGATATGGACTATATACATAGTACGAGGAGCTTATTTTTGGATTCTTTAAAGGTTTAAAACCATTCCTTCAATGGTCACTTGTCTCCCCATATTTCTCATCATATGATGATATAGTCTCCGATGGTATCAAGAAAAAAATAATTTTAAAAGTATTATGAATTTAAAGGAAAGAAATAGAAGAAGAGTGATGTTTAGAACTCTGGAAAAGGAAATAAAGAAATGGGGAAAAAGGGAAGAGTTGACCTTCCACCCTGTAGTAATTGTGGGAAGAAAAACCCTGGCACCTACCTGAAGAGAATGGGGGTCTGGTCCAAGTGTGGAGAAAATGGCCACCAATATCATGATTGTATGGTGAATAAAGAAACAACCAATATTCAATGATATAGTAGTAAAAATATGGGACACTATTCTCATGAATGTCATAAGCGTTAGGGAATGATTCGCCAAAAAAGGCCAAGGGGGAAAGGACAAGCTTATGCAGTCACAACTACTGATGTTGAAGTTTCTAACGATGCGGTGGTAGGTAGTTTAATCATTTCATTGAACTTAACCAATAATTTATTTTATTCTAGATCATCACATTCTTTTATATCTTCCCAGTATTCAAAGAAAATTAGACATGTTCAATTCTATTTAATAAATGAGTTGTTAGTAATAACTCTTAAGTGATGTATCATTGCAACAATTATTTGTCGATCAATCACCCTTATGACACATAATGGGGCTTTAGTTTCTAAACTTATCATCATATCCATGATTGACTTTTATATAATCATTGGTCTGAGTTGGATTTCACATTAGGATGAAAATAACTATTTTAAGAATATGGAAGTTACGATTTTTTAGAACTCTTTTGATTCCGTTATCTTTTGAGAAGAAACCTCTCCAGCTGATTCTTATCTAGATCCAACCCTAGTAGCTCTACTAAATTCAATTATTAGAAAGGAAGGGAATGAAATATCTAGGGTTGTGGAATGTAATGTTAAAATATAGGACATACCTATTGTGGAAGTATATGTTGATGTGTTTCTATAGGATTTACCTGGACATCCTCCAAAGTTGGAAATTGAGTTTTACATTGATTTAATTCTTGGTTCAAGGTCTATATCAAAGAATCATTATTGAATGGCCATTTTTGAATTAGTAAAATAGAATAAACAACTAGAGGAATTGATTGATAAAGGATTTATTCTCTCTAGTGTCTCTCTATGGGGAGTCCCAATTCTTTTCATTAAGAAGAAAGTTGGATCTATGTGGTTGTGCATTGACTACATGGAGATCATTGCTATATCAATAAAGAATATGTATCCCCAGCCTCACATTGATGATTTATTTGATCAACTACATTTAGCATAATATTATTATAAGATTGAACATTGATTTTGATATCATAAGTTGCGAGTAATGATGATAGATATTACAAAGATAGCACTTCGAACCCGCTATGGGAATTATGTGACTACAATAATTCCTTTTGGATTGACTAATTCTCCCTCTGCCTTCATGGATCTATTGAATAGGTTTTTTAAGGAATATCATGATTAATTTGTGGTGGTATTTATTGTTGATATATTGATATAATCCAAAAGCTACAAATATCATGAATATTATTTTCACACTATTCTGATAACTCTTAGAAGAAATAAATTACATGGAATGTTTAGAAAGTGTGAATTTGGGATTCAGTCAGTTTATTTTCTTGGCCACACTATCTCTAAGGATGTAATTTATACTGATCATATAAAGACAAAGGAAGTTCATGAATGGCCTATTCTAATGAACATAACTGAGTTATGTAGTTTTATTGGTTTAGCAGGTTATTATCATAATTTTATTCAGAACATCATCTATTTGGTCAACCCAGGGACCAATATTATATGTAAAGGGGTTATATTCGTATGTACAATAGAATGTGAGGACTATTTTGAATAATTTAATAGGACATTAGTGAATGTGTCGATCCTAACTCTACCATTGGGGAATTATGGTTTTTTGATCTATAGTGATGCAGCAAATAAAGTACTTGTTTATGTATTTATGATGAATGATAGAGTTATTTACTATGAATCAAGGTAGTTAAAAAATAATGACCAAAATTATCCAACTCATGATCTTGAGATAGATTCTATGATCATTTCTCTAAAACTATGGAGATACTATCTCTATGGTGAAAGATATGAGATATATACAGATCAAAAGAGTTTGAAGTATATCTTATCATAGAATGAACTCAAATGGAGGAAAAAGAGATAACTCTAACTACTCAAGGATTATGATTTTTCCATACACTACCACCCAGGAAAGACAAATAAGGAATCTGATGCATTGATCATGAAGGATCATGGAGTTTCAAACAAAATGGGGATTGAAAGGGATCCCATATTCATGGATCTAAAAATGATGGACATGGGATTTAATAAAGATGGTGAGACATCATGAACGTTTCAATTTATTTCCCAATATTTTTAATTACAAAGGATTTAAATATCTCAGTATAATGATGATAACCTTAAAGAAATTTAATGTTGTGAAAGATGGGAAGTTAGAAAATTAATGTTTAGAGATTTAAAGAAACATTCTTGGTGGGACAACATGAAGCAGGGAATTATTGATTATGTATCAAGATGTTTAGTCTGTCAACAAGTTACGAGTGAATGAGAACATACTAGAGGAGTCATGAAACCTATACCTATTAATACATGGAAAATAGATGACATCACCATGGAATTTGTCACTATATTACCCCAAAATCCAAGAAATAATGATGAAATCGTGGTAATTGCTGATTGACATACAAAATCTACACATTTCCTCGCTATAAGGGAGGATTTGACACTAGAGTTTCTTGCATGAAACTATGTCAATAAATTTATAATACATAATGGAGAACCTATTTCAATAGTTTCTGATCATGATCCTTGATTTATACCAAAATTCTGAAAAATTCATTAGAAATATTTGGATACTGAGCTTCATTTGAGTACTGGTTATCATCCTCAAACTGATGGGAAATTAGAAAGGACGATCCAAACATTAGAAGACTTGTTGAGATCATTCTCTCTCGACTTTCAAGGTACATGGGATTAGTATTTACCCTTTGTGGAGTTTTCCTCTAATAATAGTTTCCATTCTAGTATTCAAATGGAACCATAAGAAGCATTGTATTGAAAGTAATTTTGTACACCAACATGTTTGGATGATGTTGGTGAAAAGAAGATACTGGGCCCAATGCTTGTAAGGGAAACAACAACGAATGTAAAGACTATTCAAGGACATATGAAAGCAACTCAAAACATTCAAAAAATATGTGCTGATAATTGAAGGAAGGAAATGGAATTTCAAGTGGGATATCATGTTTTCTAAAATGTATCTCCATGGAAGGGTGTTATAAGATTTGAGAAGAAAGGGAAATTGAGCCCTTGGTACATAAACCCTTTTAAAAATATGGAGAGAGCTGGAGCTATTGAATATTGTTTAGCTATGCCACTTATCCTATATAAAGTACACAATGTGTTCCATGTCTCATTGTTGAGGAAGACATGCCATACCAAATGCATGCCCTCATTTCTGAATGTATAGAATTAGAACAAGACCTATCTTACTGTGAATAGCCAATCCATATTCTTTACACTGAAGAACAGTTGTAGAGGAATTGAATCACTCGGCTGGTAAATATACTTTGGAAAATCATATAATCTAAGAGGCAACATGGGAGTATGAAGAACTTATTATAAAATACTACCAAAATCATTTTGTGAGGTAACATTCTGTTTATTTAGAGGACGAAATTTTTATAAGGAGAGAAGAATGTAACATATCATTGATTTATAAATAAATTCACGAAACATTGAGTCTTCACAAAACAATACTTTGTTATAACCTAGCAAGTAAACATATATTTACATCCTCTGTGATTTGAATTTTGAAAAACTAACATACACAGTTGCGTTCATAAAGATATTTAGATTCTGATAAGATCAACTTAAATTTTTGGTGAATATTAACCTGACCCATATGAATAATGACATAACCTTATGAATAGTAATATGACCCTTATGAATAGTAACCACACCCATTAATGTATAAATAAAATTTAGACACCTTATAAATGAAATAATTTATTTTAGAAATTAATAATTATGTGTTGGTATTTTTGTGAGTAGTAAATATTTAATTACAATTTTAAATTAATATATTTATTTCAAAAAGATTTCAATTTCATACAATGTATTCCTAAATAGATATTTTGTATTCTTATAATTTTAAGATAATTTAATAAGCCCTTAGTTAATTTTTGAAAGTATTATAAAATCAGTTTTAAATTTAAATCATTATTTTTAAAGTAAATAATGAATTTATTTAAAAATTAAATTTATATTATTTAGAAAATTAGTTTTATAAAATTATGTTCATATTTTAATTCTACATGTCATGAAATTGGTCGGGTAATTTTTTGTGATTTTTCGGAAATACATGAATTTTTGGTGAATAGTGAAATTTGATAATTTACAAAATATGATAAATAAGTGAATTTATGCATCATTACTGAGTCATGGATGATTTAAATGTCCATTGGTTCGAACTCACATGCACATATTACTATTCTTGGTCATTTTCATCAACACTATTGGTTGTCTTTGTCTAAATAATAAAATAATGATTAATATAATGGGAAAGCCCTTCCCTACTCCATTTAAAACACCCCTCACTCCCTCTTATCTTCCTTACTCTCATGAATTTTTACATATCTAAATTCTTAAATACATTCCTCCCACTCTCCTTCCCCATTTACATCAGACCTTGGTCTTAGAAAAATACCAAAAACTCTTCCTTAAAGAGGCTCTCAAAGAAGATTACATCGAGGGGTAAATTCCTCTTTTCATTTCTATTATTTCAAGTTCCTTTCTTTTATTTTTCTTTCCTCACATCATTTCATCCAATTGTTTTGATAAATCCAGTATTTTAAATGTACATTAATTTTATTATGGTAAACGAATAATTATTCATCATCTCTCCATTCCCATTCTTTTATACAGGAAAACAAAACAGTATCAGAGATGTGTTAATTTATCACATTCAAGGATGATGAGTTATCAATTTCTATTACCATAATAAATTATGATAATGAATCAATTTTTGTGGTTGAAACAGACTATAATATATGTATTATAACTTATTTAAATTTCTGTAATTCTTTTTTAAACATTATTTTAATTTATAAATCAAAATGAGTTTGTTGTGACCAAAAACTGCCAATTAACCCAAACAATTATCATTAATGTTTTATATAATGAATCATCATCACTCCCAATAATCCAAAAACAATTATAAGCATGTAATATTATAGTTGTTCACTAATATTGTAAAACTTATATTCTGGAAAACCATTCTCATTCTACATGTTTATCCTTACTTGAATATAAGTAAACCGATCATGAAAATCAAGGAAGGAAACGCTCCCAAATAATGAAATTGAATATCTTAAACCATTAAAAGGCCATGAATGAACCTAATAATTCTATAATAATTAAATTAAATGTATATTATATTCTGGATACATTAATTTATGAACCTTAATTTCAATATTCATGTCATTAAGAAAATATGAGGAACACCTTCGGACTTAAGGTAAGGGTTTCTACCTGAACATCCATTTTCATTCGGGTTACATATATTCTCTAATTTCTTAAATAAAATTACTATTTATTCATATTTAACCCTCATAAATTCTGTGGGAATGTTTCATATATCTATGTACCAACCAGAATCCTAATTACATTTATGGGTAGTTATATGTTTTAAAAGGATCTTTCAAAACAATTTCCCAAAATATATGCCTGATTCAAGGGAATTTCTAAAATTGTTACCTATTTTCAAGGGAACTCTATAATATATTTTTAGCAACCATTTTCATTATAAAATAAATATTTTTATTATGGAAATACTATATTACTTCACTTATGGTTTTATAAAAATAATTTTCCAATAGAACTATTCTTTTCAAAATAAAAGAGTATTCATCTCAAGAAATACTCAATGTCTTTATAAGAGTATCTTCAACTATTTCAACACTTTTGTTTATTATTATATTTTTTGGGATAAATATATTTTGGTATCGTATATAATATTTAATTTAATGGTTTATTATTAGTTTTACTGTGTATGTTCTATTTTAAAACCATTCACCAATTTTCTCTGAATGGTTAGTCTTTATAATTAATGTTTGTGGAAATTTATTTACATTTCATATGTTAGATTCAAAATAAATGTATATGTTGTTTATGTTTATCCCCATTCATATGAAGAATTAATTATAATTATTATTTTTCTTATGGGGCCCTCTATATCCTCTCAGTGGATCGATATGCCTCATGAGACAAACTATGGTCTTGGAACGAGGCCTTGCCAAAATGGATATTTATGGTTTTGGAACGAGACCTTGTAAGTATGGTTATGATGTCCCACATTGTGCATTACCACATTATGAACCTTGTAGTTTGTAGTTCATGTGTTCATTAAACTTGTATATTACACAATATTATGTTCTAGTAGGGAATTATTTTATTCAAATCTTATTCATTCCATATTACATTCAAGTATAGATTTTAATGGCATGTTTTTATAGTTATTCACCATGCCTACTGTTTATGTTTATGAAATCATACAATGTATTGATTACCCTTATAGAGCATTTTAATAACCCCTTTCATATGTTTTATTTTCTTTGGACATGAAGAAGTTTATTATGAATGACCTATAGGGATAAACTTTTTGTTGTGGATGTTCCCAATTAAATTTATATGTTTCATTTAATTTCAAATTTTAATGCTGAACTTATGTATGTATCTGTATTTCAAAATATACTAAATGATTCATTAAATCAGGATATTAATCTCTTTTAATCATTCCAATGTACTTTAATAAGACACCATCTCTTGGAAAATGGGGTCAAGTCATTAAACCTTTCAACAAATTATATGGAATGAATTATAACATAGATAAAAACTATATTTAAATTAAAACTAAAATTTACTAAATGGTAAGAAATTATAGGATAATGAAATTAATATAAAAGTGTTTATATTTAAATTTTTAATGATTCATAATTATTATTTTGAATTTTCCAAATTAAGGTCTTATTTGGGAAATTATTTAAACCATATAAAAACAAGATTTTATGATTGATTTGGTCACGACTTATCAAAATATATATGTGATATTTAGATTATATAAATTATTACAAAATAGAACTTGGATTAAAAAATGTTTATAATTCACACTATACTAAGCATTTAAATTAATTTTGTTTAATGAATAATATTAAATCATTTATATTAGTTTTTATATCTATAATTTTTTATATTTATTTAATTTTGGATTGTACATATGAATTGGAAAATTATAAATTGTTGACCTTTTATTTATTCTTGAATTGGTTATGAATGTTTATCTTAGGTTTAGATATTGTAATTGTGTATTCTTTAAGTTTAATCCCTTGTTTATTAATCATAATAATAATTTTAAATTATGAGTATATTTATTCCTTAATCAAAATTGATAAATTGAATCAAAATTGTCATATATGAATCTAATGAGTAACGTTCTAGCATGGAAAAGTGATTTAGATTTCATATATATTGAATTTGTCTTTTAATAAGTTATGAAATTGAATTAGAAGATTAATTATAATGAATACATAACATGAATGATTTCATATAACGCATGTGTGGGATGGATTTGGATTTGTATGAATATAGTTTTCATTTAATATGGGTTAGTATCAAAATATATGAGTTGTGAAAAGAGTTAAAAATCTATATGGTTTGATCATTCTAATTTGGTGTAATGAGATAATATTTAAAATGAAATCATTATAAGCTTTCTAACATTGAATAGGAATAACATGAGAAAATTTGGAGAAATTAAGGCCACATTAACAACACAAAGTGTTATATTTCTTTGAAAGAAACACATATGAAGACCTCAATCATCCAATTAGGTTGGTCATCATAAATTTAGGTCACCATGAATTATCTTATGTAAGGAAAGAAACTCATGGGAAGACCATAGTAGTTTTAGGTTCTTATTCATGGAGTTTTCATTGGTTTACACTTAGTCAAGAGGTTATAATATAATCGAATAACTATAAAAATATATTTGAGTTTAACCATATAATGTATGGGATAATGTGTTATCAAAACAACAATACAATAGTAATATATGACATGATTGGGAAGATTCCATCCCTAAATATCTAAGTGATGGGAGAACTGGTAGAGTGACCCAAAGCATAGTGAAATATTGATCATGGACCACTAATGGATATGATAAAACTAAACAAGGTTCATAGTTTATTAGGATAAAATTTAATAGGTATCCTTATTACATGTTTATAAAATATAGTACTTGTATATAATTTACCTTGGTCGACTTGACCCATCCCCTTAGCCGGTAGACCACATGGCTTAATGTGATTTCCTAACCACCATGGCATGGAGACAAGCATCAATTTATAGTCAATAAATTATTGGGAATGGTTTCAACCATGGTAAATAGTAATGGACCATATAAATAATTTGAAATCCCCACCAACAAAATCAGATTAAATAAGAATAAACATATTACAAGAGTAATAGACCAATTACTAAAACATATACCACACACGACATTATACCATGAACATACAAAACATCCCATAAAGATGCCATAAACATTGTATCTATATTAAAAATATCTAAAACCCAAAACATCGATCAAGACCTAAACAACCAATATATAAAACCCAAGAATATAAAAAATAAAATCATATCCTCATGACATGACCCTATGTGATCATGTATCCTCTATAAAAGACCTTAGACAAAAGAAATCAAGAAGGTACACACATGTGCATACTACCCTTGCCTTTACCTATGTCCAAAAAACAATGTCTATATACACCCAAATGAATATATAGGATTCAACACTCAAACCCAAGTAAAATACCACAACAAATATATTTGTGTCTTTCAAACCATGATAACCAGTAATGTGGTTTCAGAACTTATCTTCCAAATTTAATCCACTGCAAAAACAATTCACTTGAAACCTTTCCTTTGAAGTCTGTTTGGTTATTCTTAATATACATTTTTTACAAATAATTAAATAATATGGTATAATTAAATAAATAAAGTCCCATGTACATGAGAGTTATCAACCTACCCGAATAAGTTATAAAAAAGGTATAAACATAAACATCATAATACATTCATATAAGTGGAAATGGAAATAGCTCATGATATCACAATAAAATAAGGAACAAACATAAAAAATATGAGAGTATAAATCACCAGAAATATATATTTTTCCCCATGGGATCAAATAATAAGATTATAATGTTAATAATTCAAGATAACAACATGCTAGACAACTTAAAAAAGTGGATTCTCTCATGACCTTACCCATTCCAAACTCCAAATATCTATCTCAATATCAAGGATAATAATGTAAAATCTCTCTCTACATTTCTCCCAAAGGTTCTCTTAGTACCTTGGACATCAATAGATAATCTCTCTTAATCATCATCCCAAATTATCAATTGGTGCCTTATTAAATTCCACCTCACAAACTAGGTATCCAAAGTGGTACACAATTCCAAATATTTTAACATCATAACTTATATACATCAATGATTTTCTAAGGCCCTTTTAATAAAAAAACCAGAGAGTTTTGATAAAATAACTCCCTCAAGGAAAACTCATTTACAAAATCAATTTATAAATCAAATTAATATCATAAATATAAATTAATACATTTCATTGACACTTAGTGTGAACCTAAGTGACCTCACTTTATAAAAATCACATAAACATTATATTTTCAAATTTTAAAACATGAATCTTAACAGATATGGAATAATCATCAACCATAAACCAATTTAATGGAAATTTAAAAAATATAAACCAAAGGTGAATATGAATTCAAAGGTAATCTATGGAAAAACCCATAAATAGTTACACCTACTTTATAAATAGTTCCAAACTCTTCACCTTTTATGACAACCACTAAATTTATGATGGATAATACCTCACACATCTAAACGACAGTAAATAAAATTAATACACCCATTAAACACCATAGGATCAGTGAACCTCCCAACTAGTGTTTCACACTTCTATGAAAATTCAATAACAACAAATGAGAAGGGGGAATGATAATGAAATAAATCAGATATAGCCTTAAATCTACCAAAAACACACAATAATCAAGGATCACCCACCACTAAAGATAAGAGGAAACTCTAATGCTAATGCAAGGGGTTTTGTGATGGGTAGTGGAAATGTGAGATAAGAACATAAAATCTTATAAGGGAAATTTAGTAAAAGGAAAATTCTTAATAACCTCAACAACTCACAATATTAGGAAAATCATCACCAACTATGTGGAATCCCCTAGATTTAAAAAACTCAAACCACAGGGTTACTACTAAGACTTACATAGTTTGCAGAATCGCACTTAAACCATGAAAAAAACACACTATCCACAATTCCACCCTAAAATAATTATATTCATGGTTAGATTAGTTTTGCACCAGCCATGGGCCAAGGTCTATTTTCTCTAAAAACCAAAATTCCGACCACTAGTACATAGAAATCCCAAGATTGAAGTTAAAGATAAATAAATACTAAAAATAGACATATTGATGGACCAAAAAATCTCACAATACTCATATGATAAAAGATTATATTATCAATAAATATATTCTTAATCATCAAAATTGTCTTTGATATCATTTATTTAAATGAGAAGTTTAATATAAGAAACTCCTATGATTGGTAAATTATGAAAGTAATTATGTAATAGAAATTATTTTTGGCAGAGAAACACATTCCTGAGTGACCTAAATATTGATTTTTTTCAAAAAATGTATTGAGATTATTTTTAGAATAATTGAATTATTCACATAATATTTTAAAATAAATATATTAAAAATTGAACATCTAAATTTAGCCTCGTCACATATAATAAATGTAATTGAGTACAGAAAATAACTAGGTGAGGTTAAAGACATATTCTAAATATTTTTTCTTATTATAAAATTTATTTTATTTGCAATTATTGAAAATTTTTATCAATATGAATGTATTAAATAAATTTTAAACCTATTTTTCTAAATGTTTTTGGAAAATATGAACTAGGACATGTGATATCCTTGTTCTAGTTTTGTATTGAAAATAAAATTGGGAATAAATTTAAATGAGAAGTGGAAAATTTATTTTATAGTACAAAAATGTTTCATCAAGTATCCATTGAATGTTATTAAAACCCAAAGTAATTATCAAAAATAAGAATTAATGTTTCAATATGATGTAATTTTTCATGATACATGAGTGGTTTTTTGAAACTCCACGGTATTTACATAATATGAATCAAAGTTATAGAAATTAATTATTTAGTTTAGAAGGGTATATGATACCAAATATATAAATTTAATATGAATTAAGTTTACATGAGTTTAAAATTATTATATTAAGTAATATATATTATAAATTTTAATTTATGTGATGAAGTAAATTGTTTCTAAATAAAAAATTTGAATTTAATGGAATATATGAAGTTCATACGGTTATAAGTAACAGATGTGTATCTTTATCTCATTTCTGTTATATAAAAAAATATTTCATTTTATAACAAATATTTTTTATATAAAAAAGATATGTTTCACATGTTTTATTATTCATTGGATTCTATAACATGTTTTTATAACTATATAAGTATAAAAATGGGTTATCCATTATAAAATGGTTTATCTACTTTATTAAAATATGAATAATTAAAATTTGTCCACCATCAAAGGAATATTTTAGGAAATAATATATTATTTTCATTAAAATAATTCAACAACATAGAAAATATTTTTTTATTGGGATATAATAATTAATTTGTTAAATATTTCTACTAAATAGAGAGAAGAGTTATTTCTATATAAAAATGTGACTGTGTATATGCATGATGTTATAAAAAATAAAAGTGTCTAAGTGGATAAAGGGGGTATATTTTAGACCTTGAGAGGTTTAAAATTTATAAATAATTGAATATATCACTAAAAATAAAAATTGAATGTCACTATATCATAAATAAGCTTTAGATATAATTTAAATAGTTAAATTATATTTCATGGAATAACAAAAATCATAAATTATTAATATTATAACATTTTATTATTTGGAGATGAGAAGTTTGAATATGATCAATGATTAAATTATTATAAATATTATTAAAAACTATCAACCTTATTCGAACCAGCTTAATTAATAAATTTTTATCACTAAAATTATTAGTGGTAGTGTTTTATCTTTTAGTTAGTTCATCAAATTCCCATGTGTCGGTGGTTCAAAACTGAATTTTTTAGAGAAATAGACTAGATGCAGGGTTTAAATATGGTTTATTTAACCATGAAACTAACCATGAAAGGGGTACTAGTTTGGTGATTACGATATTTTACATATTTTGATAATGGTTTTCCAAACAATCTCCCAGGGTTAACCATGTGGCCTCTTTATGGTGGTTCAGTTTCACCCACACAGTTGGTCTGTGGTTTTTCAAACCCTATATCATATCCATCTGACTTGAAAAGTGGAATTTTACTCTTTCTCGTATTTTTTTTATAACCTTTATCCCAATTTGTTATCCTCCCATCATGAGAAGATCATCCTCTGTGGTGTGGAAGCTTTATCTCTCCCACCTTGGTGATTTCTTAGTGATTCTTCACCAATTGAACTATGGTATGTATTTTTATTTGAGTTTTCATCTTACATTACCCCTAAACAAGAATATACTTACATTTTCATGAAAATATGGAACCCTTGTCTATGGGTGTGGATGAAAATATTGTTTTAATAGTGGATTTGGATTTTTTTTAAATGTATTTTAGGTGTGTGAGGACTTCTTCTTCCTCTTTCTGGTAATTTTCATCGAAGATGATGATTTCGTAATGGTTTCTGAGGTAGGTTTATCTATTTAGTGTAATTTTACATGTCTTGACTTTAAATTATGAAACACCATTTGTTTTTTATAATTAATTTCCAATATAATTATTTTTGGTGGATTTATATCCCTTTTTGATGTGTTTTATGACATGGTTTAGTAATTTACTGTTTAAAATTGGTTTTCCAAAGGGGGTGGCAGGTGTGAACCCCAAGTTCATGATAAAATGACATAAAAATATTTTATTGATTTAAATGGATTTAAAATATAGTTTTTGAAACGTTTTTACCATATTGAAATTTGTTTTGTAAAATTATAACTTTGGTTTTTGACATTGTCTCATGAAATTGATTTTCATGATTTGAATTTATTTTTTATTATGTTGGTAAGAAGTAGCACATTGGTTAATTGGGATGTGAGTGATGGGTTATATGAGGGATAATGTGATCCTTTATGGAGGAATATTATGATATAATCCTTTTGGTTTCAAAGGGACTATGCGAGACCTTGGGTAGAAGACCATGAGAACTTCCATTTGGTTATTGAGAGACCATGAGAGCTCTTGGAGTTGAGCCTACGGATGGTTGTGAGAGATTCAATCTTGCTTATATTGCTAAAATAAATTGTTTAGACTCAATAAAATTACACCATAATGGTTGTATTCCTATGTGAACTTACTCATACTGGGTCAGTTTATAATTTTGATTCATTTGCGTAAGTCCACATTCGATGCGATGAAATTTTTAATGCCCATTTTTATTGATTACATGATGATGATTCTATTATTTCAATTTTTATTCTTTATTGGATGTTTGAATAATTAATTCCAATTTGGCCTTATGTGTTTTTTGAGACATTCTAGTAATTGTTTTTGGAAAACATGTTTTATGTGAAAAGGAAAACAAAAGGGATTTCAAAAGGTTTTCCAAAAATAAAATTTATTCGAAGTGGCCTTGTTTTGAAATGTGTTATCAAACTAGTTTATTGGATTTCATGGGTAAAATACTAAAATAGATTCTTGGTTGTATCCTGAAGGTATATTTTACACACATCATACACATTCCTTTGGAAATATGTGGATTTTTTTTCAAGGAAATATGTAATGGAATGGAAACCATGTACCTGGGTTGAACTTCTTGATTACTGTCATGCTCTGTTTTGTCGAGGATAAATGGTATCATAGAGATGGATTATGTGGAGTCACAATGGTATTTTGTTATTGTTGGGATTTTAATCGTTATTTTTAGTTTTTAGTTTTTAATTGAGATACCATGTATGTAAGACCTATTATGGATTGTTTTTTGTAATGTACCTTGTGGTTTATAGTATATGCCTATATTTTTTATGTGTACTATGGATATCATATTATGAATTGTTGACTCTAATGATATCGGCGTGGCCATCCCATTTCATCAATAGGTAATTTTAGTTTACCATGGGATAAATAATACCAAATGGATTTTAAATTATGCATGTTTCTTGATACCAGTTGGTGGAGATCCAAAATGCGCTTTGGGCCTTGTGACAGGCCAGATCGGGTGATGGGTTGGGTCGATCTAGTTTGATTTGTTACAAAATGGTAAAAAAATGGGTAATATATTCATACACATAGTGTCACTACATATTTTCATTTTTAGGTTCCATAATAAGGATTTTATAATCTAATGAGAGTGAATGAAACAACCTAGAATATAAAATGGTTAAAAGGATAACTATTACTTCGCATTTCAACAAGGAGCACCATTCTATTTAGTTTAACATCTAATTGAAACTCCATAGTTAAATTTTCTTAGACTAGATTAGTTATTTGGATCGGTTACCTCCTAGGAATTTCCCAACGGTGTGTGTGAGAAATTACAAAGAACACTAAAAGAACATGTGCTGGACTATGGGGATAATAATTTTTCTCATGTCCATTCGGGAATGTGGGTTGGCCCCATGTAAGAGACCACATATCCGCAAAGAAACTAGTAGTTTTTGGTAGAGTAGGACCCTATGACTATGATATGGTGGGGTTTCTTTGCTATCATTGGGGCCTATTTTTACATTGGTATCTAGGTATGGTTTTATTTGGGACTCATTGGTATATTAGATCAAGGACCATTGGGGATCAGGTGGTAGGAATGGGGGAGTGAATGGATAGCTCATCTCCATGTCAACACTCATGTTTCCATGGGTAGTCTGGGATTTTGGTTATGATTTTGTCGTGGTTATGATCTATTTTGATGATAATTTGAAGTATTTACTATTCAATGGTATGTCCCAGGCTGAGCCTGAGGTTTGTTTGGGTTTTTCTGGTTTAATATGAATGTATGAGAGAGGTTCATGGTGAGTGAAGATGATTAGTAATGACCCTATGCATCCCATATACTCTTTCCTTCCGAATCCTATGAAACACATATAGGCAATGCACTGTTATCCAAATCCTGAATCCAAAACATATGTATTGGGAAGAAATTTATATTTTTGATGTTTTTTACCCATGTTCATTTGGTGTTGTTTGAGATTGTAGTGTTTATTATTGATACCAATGATTAGGGTTTATTTTTTTTCTTTTTTATGGATTTTGATTAAATTGTGTTTGATGAAGCTTATGTTTTGTAACTTATAGAAAATTCCTACTTGAAGAACCTCATATTGGTGTTGATAGGGTATTGCGGAGAACACCCCATAGTAAATCCCTCCTCTTGATTAAAATTTGGGGGATTCATTGATTCATATGATCCAATCACTGTATTATGTCAGTGGTTGATAGAAGGAATGAAAAATGAACCATTATTTTGAGTTCACTAGGAAACGTCTACCAATGTTATATGGAAGGAAGGTACCTAATAAGCATGAGAAGTGGTTCAATTATATAAATAAAATATTATAGTTTTGAAAGAACCAAAAGGCCTCAATGGTGGGATTCTATATGTATGTGACAGAAGAACTGGATAAGAAGTTGTGGGAGCTAATGGTGCTTTCAACAAGAGACGATGATCTCACATGGACCAATTTAAAGGTTGAGTTTAGTCGAAAATCCTACCCATAGAATTTTAGGGTTGATAATGTCCATGAGTTCTTGAAATTAGAGCTAGTTGAATACATAGTGACTGAGTATTATTCCCAATTTACTATATTAGTTTACCATTTTTTGTGTCTCATCATAAACTATTACCTAAATATTCCCCTTTTGAGATGTTCTTGAGGGAAAATATTTCTTCCTTGATTATTCTTCTCTTTTTATTGACCTATTCAGATGTGGTTGAAAAGTGTCTCGAGAAGAAGATAATTTAATTAAAAATATATTTTTAGTGGTGTTATTTCAATGGAAAGAAACCATAGTTCATCATTAGGGTAGAAGTAGAAGTAGGCTAAGTCTTATTGGGGTAGTTGAAAGAATGTCCAATAGTCATTCGGTTCATCTTATGTGGTTTCTTTAGGGTATAATATTTTGGTTTATTATAAGTTTGGGAAGGGTGTACACATAAGGAAAAATTTATTAGAGTCTCTAAGGTAATTTTACCAATGTGGATTTTTGGGTCATCTCCACCTATTCTGTCAGATGGCTTTGTGGGGGTGCAATGTGGGATCCACTATATCGAAAGTCTCTCTAGTGTAGTTAGAGGATTCCAAGGGTGATTGATATCATGCACCTTGTAAGGGGGAATTCCCACCAGAGGAAGAAGATGAATGGAGAGTTAGATGTATGGAATCTCCAGGTCATAGAGGTTATTATAGAGGAATTGTAGTCTTTTTCATCGCCCATGAGTAGTATAGTGTTCATTTCATTTTCCATGGAATTTGTTTAATTTATAACTTGAACACCCCATTCCATTATTTCAATTAAAATGATTGATGAATTTGTAATGAGAGATAAGTTGATACTATATATTATGGATTTTATAACCATGTTGGGTATGTATAAGGAGTGTGGTTTTATGTTTCCCGAGTGTCATGTTTTGTTAGATGGCATAGAAGTAATCTAGGATTTCACTATTTTGATCCCATATTTTTTTGCCCTCATCATCAGTATTTTCTAGTTGATCATATTTAAGGAATTAGTAGACTCTTTTCATTACATGGTCATATTATTTAATGCTAGCATGTGTAATCATGCCATTTAGGGTGAGTGGGTCCATGATATGGGAGGTCATAACAAGTTTCTTCATAATTTTGGTTAGTCTTGTTCCATCTATCCTGATTGTTTCTTGATGTTGTTCAGTAGAGTTTAGTGGGAGGACTTAAAATGGTTGTGGATAGGTACCCTAATGAGTTTCCAAAAGAATTTTCTGTGTATTTACACCACATTGAGAGGTTTAATTCTCTATCGATCTAATCATCAAGATGTTTCCAATCTCCCTACTATCTTATTAGATAGATCTAGCCAAGATGAAAGAGAGAAAGGTACAATTATAGTACCTTTTGTTAATGGGATTTATCCACCCCCGTATTTCATTATAGACTTCTCCAATACTATTATCCAAGAATAAAAATCGAGGCCTATAAATTTCTATAGAATATCATAAGCTTAACCTAGTGGATTGAAAGAAAAAAAATACATATGACCTAAAATAGATGATATTTATGTTCATATTAGAGGATCATATTGGTTTTCAAAGATTGATTTAGGAACCATATACCTCTAGTTGAGTGTTTTAGAAGAGGATATTCCAAATATCACATTTCAAATATTGTATGGAAACTTTTAGTATTTGGTTATTTCTTTTGGGATTTAAAACACTACAATATTTTTTATAGAATTGACGAACAAGATATTCCATCTTTTTTGGACTCTTTCATAGTTGTGTTTTTGGATGACATATTGATTAATTATAAAGAATGAGAACACCATTATGGACATTTGGAGATTGTTTTGGTCATTTTAAGGGAGAAACTTCAATATAAAATGTTTTCCATGGAAACTATTAGATCCAGGAAGGTAGGGTTTTTATCCATATTATTACTAATTCTATAGTTTTTGAGGATCCAGAGAATGTTTGAGACGTCATGTCTTATGAGAATCCTCTGAAGGGGGTTTATATCATTTAATTTCTAGGATTATTAGGTTATTATAGATGTTTCATTCATGATTTATGCCATATAGCTTCTCCATTAATGGCTTTCACCAGGAATGTGGTGAAGTAAGATTGGAAGTGCCATATTGATTTTTAGAAGTTGAAGATGAATTTGACATATGTACGATTTTTTTTATTTGGAGAGATTATACTATGTACTGTGATGATTACGGTGTGTGGTTAGGTTTTTTATGATTTTGAATGACTATCTAGAATCCTATGGATCGCAAAATCTATTCCTATATGAGTTGAATTATACCACTCATGATCTGGAATTGTATTCCATAATTCATGTATTATAGATTTGGTTACACTACCTCTTCATGGATAATTTTAAATTATACTCGGATTATTAGAGCTTAATGTATATTTTTACATATATTCTCTTGAGACTTTTACATAGTGGTTTTTTATAATATCTTAATACTTTGGATTTCTACATTTCATATACAACTCGGAAACAGAATGTTGTTTCCAATGTATTGAGAAAGAAGAATCCATTGTAGGAAGTTAGATAACTGGTGGATGTGTGGGGTTTAATTAGTTTTTTATAACCTAAATCTAGAGTTATAGGAGGATGTAGTGTGGGTGATCTTTTCTAGTGTGAATGTTACACCTCCTCCCATTGATCAGGTTAATAGTGAGTAGGTATCTAACCCAGAGTGCTATAAAATTAATAGTTCTTTAATTGGTGGGGAGACCTCAGGTGAGTGGGTATGGACTCTGAATGGTAATCTTATGTTTTAGAGGCATCCAATAGTTTATTTTATATTGCGGTAGGAGGTGATTCATGTGGCTAAACATTCTAATTGATTCATTCTCCCTAAAAACCAAGATGATTTTTACTTTAAAAGGTTGGTATTTGTGGCCTAGGATGATACGTGCAGTGGAATATTTCATTTCTAGATGCAAGACCTACTATAGGATTAAAGTGCAGTATTAGAGACTAGAAGACCCATTTCATTATCTTCACATTCTTGGGTGGTAGTGGGAAAATAACCGTATGGATTTCATAATATAACTACCCCATACCTGAAGTGGGAAAGGATCCATAATGGTGATTGTTATTAATTTAATGAAATCAACCCAATTTCATCCCATCAAGGATTCGATAAAGATAATAGAATTATTATGAAAATATGTTTGAGAGATCATTAGGAATTATAGATTCCCCACAATGATGTTTTAGATAGTGATACTCATTTTTTATCAATTATTAATGGGAAACCAATAGGTTTTGGGAACCATGCTGAGATTGAGCACTATGTATCACCGGTAGATGGATGGTCTATCTAAGAGAACTATCCAAACTCTCAAGAATATGTTGGGAGAATGTTTTTTGATTTCACAGGTTCATGGCAAAGGTACCTTCCATTGGCCGATATTGAATAAAATAATTGCTACATATCAATGATTCGGATGGCCCCTTTTGGGTCATTATATAGACCGTTATGCCAGTCCACATTGCGTTGGATTGAGGTGGGTGAGAATTACGTTGTTGGGATAAGTATCATCAATGAAATGACTGAGATAGTGTTTCTAATTCCAAAATGGTCTGTGATAGTTTATATTCATGAAATGATACCTTCCTTTTCAGTTGTTTGGTTTTTTGGTTGGTGATCATCTGTTTATTTGGATAATGGTTTTTACTGGAAAATCATCACATTAGAAATAAGGGGAAGCTAGTTCCATGTTATGTTAGGTCATTTCACGGTATAGATAATCATGGTAAGGTATCATATTATTTACAGTTTCCCCCATGGATGACCTCAATCCATGACATCATTCATGTTTCCAATTTGAAGAGATACCTTACAGACCCACCTCATGTGTTAGAATTTGATTATTTAGATCTTAAGCCTAATTTTAGTATTTTGGAGCATCAAGTTTATATTTTAGTTCATTAGAACATTGTTATCTATAATAAGTGTTCATGTTTATCTATGTGTTCTAGCATCATATTTGTGATATTCATGAGACATGGGAGTGAAAAGATAAGGTGAGGAAGTAGGTACCTCATCTATTTTCTTCCGAGGCTGACTTAGGACTTTCTACGGGAAGAAAGTGTCGTGGTGGGGAGTATGTGACACTCACCAGGTCACTAGTACATATAATTTTGTGTTTTATTTACCTTATGGTTATTTCTTGGATTTATCTAGTTTTGGGAATGAAAAGGGACGTTTTTGGTACAAACTTAACAGAAACACAGTTGGTGAATAATTTGTTTAATCAAGAGACTCACCGTGTAAGGTGTGATGGTTTGGTGATAACATGATTTTTCATTTTCTGATCATAGTTTTTCAAACAATTAATCTCCTAGGAGTAACCATGTGGCCTCTTTTTTGGGTAATATCATCCACATAGTTTTCACATAGAATACCTAACCATGCATTGTAATTGGGAATCTTATCCACCTCACTTAAAAAGTATTCTTCAACAATTTTTCCTATATTGTATTTTACTATTTGGAACTATTTTTTTCTGAAAATAATTATTGAAAACCCCTCCTCATTGGTCTATAATCATTCTCTCTCACTCCCTACTGATTTATCCTAGATTCACGGTGGTTTGACTTGAGTTAATACTTTTCTTTTATTTTTCATCTTTCATGAAACATTTTCATGCTTATTATTTCATTTACATGGAAGTGTGGATCCCTAGTTTGTGGGTGTAGATGATACTAGTGTATTAAAGGGGAATTTGTCTT
Source organism: Viscum album (assembly GCA_963277665.1). Classification (NCBI taxonomy): domain Eukaryota; kingdom Viridiplantae; phylum Streptophyta; class Magnoliopsida; order Santalales; family Viscaceae; genus Viscum; species Viscum album. Next base: position 1,503,195,857 of record OY728158.1, read on the forward strand.
TTATCATGTGGATTAATTGTGGGATGGATTCTTCTACATCTTCAAGTTGGTTACCATCAAAGGTGATGAGGTTAAAACTGATTTCAAGATTAGTTCCTCTATTTAATTTTGATTTCAATGGATTACCATTAAATTAAGAATATCCATGGGAATTTATTTGTTTAATATGTCATTAAATTATTTATAGTTGATTTATATACCACTTTTAATGTATTCTATGATTTTTTTAAATTGGGTGTTTAAAGAGGGTTTTCCAAATTGGGGCGGCATGTGTGCACCCTATATTATCTATAAAATTATTCAAATAGATTTTATGGATTTAAATGGATTTATAAAATGGTTTTATAAATTTTTTACCTTGAAGGATAAAATATTAATTTTGGTTTGTGAAATTTTATTTGTGAAATGGATTTTCCGGATTGGCACTTGTTTGTGATTTTGTTGGTATAGATAAGCACATGGGTTAACCAACGTGTCAGCAAGGGGTTTCCTAATTGACCATGGGATCCATCGGGAAGAAATATTTAGAGTGATTCCATTTTTTTCCAATATCCCATGAGTGAATTTGATTTTTAAGACCATGTGAGCATCCATTTGGTTGTCGAGAGACCATAAGAGTTCTTGAAGATGTCCCCAGGGAATACCGTGAGAGCTTACATATTTCTTATTAGGATAGCAAACTTTGTTTAGATTCACTGACAATAGAACCTATGGTTGGATCCCTTGGTTGAATTACCCATGTGGGTTGGCTTATACACATTAATCATTTCTTTAGTTCCATGTTTGTTGTGATGAATTGTATTATGACCTTTTTTATTTATTGATTATAGGATAAGGATGTTATGATAAAATTTATCATCCTTTATCAGATGTGTTGAGCAATTAGTTCTATGTGGCCCTGCTTTTTTATTTTATCCTTGTTTAATTTTTCTTGGAAAAAATATTTTATTTGAAATGGGAAAACAAAGATATTTTAACATTTTTGTTTGGAAGTGAAATATTTTTAATGTTCTATTATATTGAAAAGTGTTTTCAAACTAGATTATTTGTTTTCATGGGTAAAAGCCTTAAATAATTAATAGTGTAATCCAACTAGGATATGTACAACACATCCTATAAATTCCTTTAGGTGTATGTATATTTCATTTTTTAGGACACATGTAAAGGAAAGGACACCATGTACCTAGGTGGATCTTCACAGTTACCATTGTCAATTGCTTTTTGGAGTAGAATTGGTCTAATAGAGTCATCTCACATGGAGTAGTTTGGGATATTTTTATTATTGGGATTTAACCTTTTTTTTATTTTAATGTTTTTACTTAAGATACCATTTATATATAACTTGTTGTGGCATTCTTTTTTAATAATGTATCTTTTGGTTTATAGTATCTTCTTATATTTTTATATATTCATACTCTAGATTTAACATTATATATTATTAACTATGATGATATTGGTGTGGACATCCCATTTCATGGATGGGTCATGGTTATTTACAATGGGTGAAACCATTCCCAAGATATTTTTTGTTATGAATAGTTATTTTTTCTAGGTTTTGGTGATTGGGAACACAGTTTGAGTCTTATGAAAAGAGGACTAGGGTGAAAAGTTGGGTCAACCCATGTCAGTTTTTCATGAAGATTAAATATGTATAAAAACCCTTGAAATTAATTTAAATAGAAGTTTAATCTAGCATTCTATCATATATGATATGAAATACAATATCTTATATAGGATTCTGTTAAGTATACTAAAATAAGTTTCAAAATGTAAAATGTATAATTTTTTAAAAATGGTAAAATATTCATTATCATTGTTTCATGTTGGCCACATATATGCATATATTGATATGAATTTTATGACGTAAATTGATAATTTATCTCTCAATGTATGCATTTCAGTTATCGCTATTAGATTTTTTCATGTATATTTTTAGGTTATGATTACTTGTGAATGTTACTGTGAGTGGGATTCTTATATTGAGATAAGAAACATGATCATGAGGCACAAAATAGGTCTTATGCATCAGATAAATCACTTTATATACAACGTAGAGTGTCATTGACTATGTCTTTGGTATACTATTCCATCATGCATTGTATTAGGAGTTTTTACTATCTAATTTCTGTGATATACCTATAATGAGAACCTTAACTCTTTGAAACCTTTCTTACAAAAATCTTGAGGCTTATCTAATCAATGTCTAGTTGGGCATCTTGTTGATCAAGTCATGGGTTTGAGCTCAACCAAATATGGTGTTTATCCTCTTTTTCAATGAGTATGATATTCTAAACATCATTTGAAATGAATTGATGAAGTGTAAAATCATGCCTATATAGTACATATGATGTGGTTATTTATTTGGTTGAGAAGACATGTGATGTGTTCATCCACATAGGTGAATGAAATCTAATGTATTTATCAACTTGGTCAGTATATATATAGATAATATAGAATATATGAGTATGATATAAGGGTTTGAAATACTTAGTGTCCCATGATTAATCTATTTATTGAAAAAATGGATCATATAAATATATAGTATAACATATGATACAACTAGTGGGAATAAGTGTAGAGATACATGTATTTTATGTAGATTACACCAAATCCTTTTATAGATTGTGTTGCATTGATTCTTGGATAGATGTCACTTTTTCCTACATTTATGGATCTGTTGATTCATGTTTTTTTAATTCTAAAATGGTCATGGGATTACACATAGTTTTTTAAAGAATAATGATTGAATTTTATTTAGATATATACTCTAATATTAGTGTTTATCCAATAAATTTTTACATAGGTATTCACAAGGTGTAAGATATGATGTCATACAAGGTGAAGCTAATATTAGTTTTATAAAATTATTTTGTAATATAACTAAAAGTAATGTTTAATATGGTTTCATATGTTATTTTATGAGATAAAATATAAGATGAAAAGACTATAAGTCTATAAGGATTTATAGAAATCTAGAGATTAAATATGATATTCCTGAAAGTCTATATGTAAGTGATATGTGGAACGATAGGGTATATCAAAAAGGAATTCCATATAATGTCATCCATGATACCCATAAGAGTCTTATTGTGCAGATGGATATTTCATAAGTAATAGTTTACAATAACATGGAATGTTTTATGATCAAAATGGAGTTCTAAACACTCAATGTTAAAATTCAATGGATCATCAACATTGGTAATCATTTATCAAGTTATTTATTGGATGAAAATCATGGTAGAATTATATATGGTCATTGTTCTCAAAGGGATGTGACCATTACCAGTTACTCATATATTTTTCAGTATATGAGTAAATTCTTCAAGGAGTTCAGAATAATATTTTGGACTATATAAATAATTTGTTTTGGATACGATGAGGTGGTTGAGTGCATTATGGGATGATAATATCCCTTTCCCATATCTATATTCTCATTCCACCCTTAGCATATATAAGTAACCTGCATGTTTTGGGTGTTGTGATTACTAATACAATATATCCCATTATTACACTCTGGTTGAGGGATATATTTTTTCTACCTTATAGGTCATATTTATAATGAATATGACGACGATGGAACAAAAACATTTCATCAATGAAAGATACATGCACAATAATTCTACATTTTATACAATACATTATTTCTTGTATTTACACGTAGAGTTTAGGGTTATATGGTTTCTAATTAATTTTTACTTTATTAATTTAATGTTAATAAACACAAAAAAAGAATAGATTATAAATTATGGATTTATCAATCATTAAAAAGTACGAGATTTATTCCATATACATGAATAGAATTTTTCTTGGCATTTGGAATCTAATGGATGTTTTATATATTATGGACTTGAATAATATTGTACATAAAAAATAGAATAAAATGGTTAAGGTTGATTCTCACCCCACCTACATATGGAATTTTCTCTTTTCACATATATATTCGAAATAAATTAAACAATGAAGTTCCCATATTAGTTTGAGATCAATAAGTGGGGGATGGGTTTAAATTGGTGATCCATTTTACTTTTTACCAAATTTTTTTAGATTAATTTTATGTGGCTGGTTAAAGACTTTATCATCTCTTCTTATTTATCTCACACTTTCCTAGAATATTATTGTAAATACAAGGCACATAAAATAATGATTTATAAGGTTTGGTATAAAGTCATACTCCTTTCAATGTTGGTTATTCTCCCCAAAATAGATTATCCACTATAATCATATTATCAATTAAAATAGTTGTTATAGAGTCTATATTTATATCACCATAACCCTCAAATGAGGTTAACAATATAACCAAAATCCAGACGTGTCTGCTCCAGACTCCATACTAGATACTTATTCTCTTGGATCCCACAGAAGACTTATCCTAATCACAACTTCAACTAGGTGGATTCCCCATTTCTTAAATGAATAATCCAATATAAGATGATCTATTTATTCTTCTATATGATATTGATGAATAACACTTTCACATGTATCCTTCAAGTACCATTAACAACCACTAAATGAATATGTTGGTTTAACTCAATAAATTTTTATCATCCATATCTAATCATTTTCCTTAGTGAAAAACTTATCATGATGTAATTCTTTCATATGATTAATGAAATTCAGTCTGACGTAGATGTAAACAATTAATTCACAAAAATTATTCAATATATTTTCAAGAATTAGACATTAAAAATATCAATATACTTTCAAGTTGACATCATTCTGGTTTCATGGTATTCTCAAGTTCCTAAACCCTAAAACACATATTAACTTCATTTAATATTTTTTTTGATTTCAATATTCAGTTTGGTTAAATCAAATGTTATTCATGTTTTCATTCATACAACACACTTTCAATATTATTATACATTTAATATATTGCATGTGTTTCTCAATCAAAAACCTTCACACATTAATTGATAATGACACTACTTTTTGAAAAAAAGTTTTTATTTTCCCTAGACTCATGAAGACAATGAAATATTTTCTTCATGTAAGACTTTATGCAAGTACTTTTTATAGGGTCTCAACCTTCTTAATGAAATTTAAGAAAGCACAGGTTCATGGTGATTTTCATAAACTAGGAGGTATACCTATGATGGTATCATGCTTCTGAAGGGCTTCATGAAACTCAATTTTTTATATTTCTATTGAAGTGTGCTCTGCACAAGTTGAATTTACATGGTTTCCCCATTAACTCAAGCCAAATAGTTCATAGAACCTTTTCCCTTCATGTAGTGGAACTACAAAGAGAGTATCTATTTCATGAGTTCTCGCAAATGATGAATGAAAAAAACTCTCCCTTCCTCGATGCATCATTATTTATATGAAGAGCTTCATTGCATCCAACTGCATCATCATCCTCTTTTTAGGTCATGTTTGTTGGATCTGAATCTACGGATAACACACAAGAGGGGGGGTGAATTGTGTCTTTTCAAAATTATTACAATCTCTTCAATTTAGACAAATTCTATCCACTATGATTTAGCACGATTAAATATGCAGCGGAAAAAGTAAAAGCATGAACACACGGATGGATAGTGGTTCGGGGAACAGAAGGCCCCTAGTCCACTCCACCAACGCTCAAATCCACGAGCTTGGCGATTTTCACTATCTGGTCCTCGTTTCCACAGACCTGTTCACAACTGAGTACAGGCAGTTGACACCTTTACAAGTTTCAGGCAAACACAGCCTTCCCGGTTCAAACACGAACCCACACAGCTTAGAACGAGAAGCTGATCACTCAAAAATAAAAAGGGTTTCGATAAAGAAAACACTTCTCCAGTTGTTCTTCACAATTGCAACAGAATGCAATTGACAGTAGATAGATCGTCGTCTTCAGAAAATAAAGATCTGTAATCAAAACAGTTCTGAGTCGATCCAGTTGCAATAGATATTACAAGAAACTTCACAACTTCAGCAGCAGTAGATTCACAACAGATAGTCGATGTAGAACACTTGAATCCGCTATCAAGATCTTCCTTCAGTAATAAAGGTTTTACACTTCTTCTCGAACACCAGAAAAGAACGCCTTCACACAGTCTCTATTTCTTGCTCGTTAAAAGATCAATCTATATATTTCATACACTTTCCTGTGTATATATATATCCGAAGTTTCCAAGATAGAACATATATATTCAAATCTGAGAAAATCTTCCGCATAAATAGATCCATGAAAAATCTCCTTTAGATTCGCGATATTAAATGAAATAACAGAGCCGTTGTAACTCCCCTGAATAATCGGCATAAAAATCTCCGTTTAAATCAATCATTAATCCGTTGAAAATCGTCTTTGATTCAGTCAAAGTCGTACTGAAGAATCGGCTCAAAATCCACTTAATAATCTGCCTGTTTGACCAATGCAAAAGGAAATATCGTCTGTCAAAAATATCCCGACGCCAAACGTAGGGTTGATGACGTGGCTCCAAACGTAGGGTTCACAAACGTAAGGTTCACAAACGTAAGGTTCAGAACGTAAGGTTCAAACATAAGGTTGAACATACATACTTTCTCTTCAGCATTCAAACGTAGGGTTGATCATCCATACTTTGTCTTGCTTCAACTCTCCAAAGAACGTACGGTTGATTATAAAAGTAAGGTTGATGATCCATACTTTTGAGAAACAAACTCAACACTGAAAACTAACGTACGGTTTCTCTTCCATACTTGTCCAACAACAAAAACGTAAGGTTCCTTCCAAACGTAATGTTCTTCTTCCATACTTTTCAACAACGTAAGGTTCATTAACCATACGTTTCAAAATAACGTAAGGTTCCTTAACCATACGTTTCTTTTAACATAAAAAGTAAACTTTTCATCCATACGTTACGTTCATCAACGTAGGGTATGAACAGTAATTCCAGTACGAGCTAAAACTGATCTCGCGCTACAGTGATTCCAGAACGCGCTAAAATTGATCTCGCGCTACAGTGATTCCAGAACGCGCTAAAATTGATCTCGGAATAAATGAAGTATGAAATCTCTTTATATGAAATAAATAAATAAAATAAATTCTTGCAAAATACTCAACGAAATAATTAGTAAATAATTAAGGGTATTTGTGAGCATCAAAATCATCATAAAGAGACATAGTATTATTTAAAATAATCTCCCCCTTTAAAAAAACATTATTTTGAATTGTTTGAAAACAATACATTGCTCAACAATCTCCCCCTTTTTGATGATCAGAAAACCCATAAAATAATAGAACTAATTTAATTGCAATCTTTATTGAAAAATTAGTTTTATAAAATTTTAGAATTTTGAAAGGATTAAAACAATATTTAACTATAATAAAATTTCTCCCCCATAAAAATAAATTTTTAGCTAAAAATAGATAAAAGATAAATGTCATATATATCCAAATTCTCCCATATATCCAAATTTCTTCATAGGAAAAAAATGAATTTAAATGTTGTGTTTATCCAAATTCTCCCATATATCCAAATTTCTTTATAGGAAACAAATGAATTTAAATGTTGTGTTTATCCAAATTCTCCCTCTTTTTGTGATATCAAAAAGAATGAAAAATTACGGATTTGAACACATTCAATATTGCACTGAACTATAAGTAAATGCTATAATTAACTGTGTATGAATAAGTGAATTTGTTATACTGGCTAACTCAATCATAAATCAATAAAAAACAAAACAAAAAAATGTAAGAAAAGAATTTTCATTCACAAGCTGTTATATATAAACGATTGTGATATACAGAGGAATCAAGGTTCATAGATAAGACAGGGAAAAAGGTGTCTATCTCCTTTGAATCGCGGTCTTTATCTCTGTAAACTGTTCTCTGAGCCTCTTCATCATCCCATCTCCTAACTTGATGATAAAATCTCTGTTCTCTTGAGTCATATGAATATCTTCAATCAAATTAACTCTGAAAAACTTATGCATTCTTTCTTCTTTTTCAACAAAAAGAGCCAGTTTTTCTGATAACTGATTCAAAAGAATCCTAATCGGCTGCTCTCCAGATGTCAACTGATCCACTAAAAATCTCTGATTATCTAGCAAAACTGACAAAGGGGCACTATTACACTGAAGATTGTGTAATCTGTCACTCATATTGCTCATTGCTGCAGTAATTGCTTGAAATTTCCGAATCAAATTAGGTGAATAGCCTGATCCACTCACATCACTGTTTGCAACAGACTCAATTTTTTTCTCCATGTAAATCTTCAACTCAGACAAATCATCTTTCTTTACCATCTCTGATTTTAACTGATCAACAACATGCAACATATCAGTCTTAAACAAATCTACTTCCTGTCTTGAAACATTACATTCTTTCAGCTTCTGAAACTTCTACTGCTCTAAGTTCAGAGAATTTCTGAGACTAACATTCTCAGATTCTAACTGAGATATACGCTTGTACAACTCAACAACTTCTTCTTTTCTCGAATCAGGGGCACCCTGTGCTCGATTCTCATGTCCAGAATTAGGTTGATGAAGCAGGGAAAGTGGTAAGGAATCTGCATATGACTGTTCTTTGTCCTTGTCATGACAAGGTTGATCCACTGAACTATATTTTGAAGCCTGAAACTCTTCCACTGAAAAATCTTCTTGAAGTTCCTCTGTATTAGCTTCAGATGTATGTTCATCACGAACAGTAGTCTCTATGACTTCTACTGATTGGTCAAGAAAAATATTTTCATGTAAATCTTGAGGTCGGTCCACTTCTTCACCAGGCACTGCCTCCATAAGTTGTTCTTGTTGAATTACTTTTTCAACAGCCACAGCAGCAGATTGAGGTTCTTTTTGAGTTTCTGTTTGAGCTGCTGGTTCCTCTATCGGTGCAGTCTGCTCCACAACAGCTTCTCTCACAAATGAATAAGAAAATAACGGTTCAGAGGATTTCAAGGCAGGAGAGATAATTTCTTCATCAATTGACCTCTTCCTTCTAGATTGAAGTCCTTCTTGACTTCTCTCTTCCTCAACTTCCTCCATCTCAAAACGAATTCTCCTTGCCACTGTACTAACTCTTGATTCTGCTTGTCCCTCCTTGGACTTAGCCGGTTGAGCCTGAGCACTCTCCGAGATTTCCTCAGCTCCAACAGGTAAGAGTTTTCCTTTAATTGTGCTCCAGAAGTATCCTACTTTCCTCAAAGTTCCAGCATTAAAAACATTACTTTGGTGACATTTCACCCCAGCATCTACCAATCTGATCATTCCTCTTTTAAACAAAAACAAAGAAATGAACCTTCCATAAGGGAAAAAGGTCATTTTTTCTTCACTCTGACAGCAGTAACTCAGATATCTTACCATAAACCGAGGAAAATTAAAGTTAATATCACACATCAGAAGATACATTATGTACATGTCAGTGTATAGGATTTTCTCCATCTCAGCCATTCTTGGTGCTAAACCAGTCTGAACAAATTTTACCAAAATTTTCTGATCGGGCTCCAAATCCTTAATAAACATCTTCTTTATCACTCTGGTTCCAAACAAAAAAGACATAATGTCTTCAGACTTATGTACAGAATCTCCAATATTCCGTAAATCGAAATGAAAAACTCCTTCATGAGGGCAGTTAAGAATTTGACTTATCTCTACAGATGATATTGAAAAGTCCTTATCCTCTATTTGAGCCAATAAACTATCCTCTGTATCTCCAAGGCTAAACTGAACAGTTCTAAAGAAATGTCTCATTTCTGCCTCATATAGAAACTCAGAATTTTCACTATTAAAAGCTTGCTCAAGGCTTTGAAACCACAACGCTTGCTTCAACAGTAAATTAGTTTCAAACAGCCACTCTAAATTATTGACTTTACCTTGCAGTATTTTTCGACTAACTACCTTAGGTTTCTTTGCAGCACTGCTCTCGGCTTCATCTGGACGCTTAGTCTTTGCCATTCCAACAACGATTTCGGAAGGTTCGTAAGTTTAGGGTTTGAAGATTCAGAAAAGGGTTTTGGAGCAGATGTGCGGTTTTAGGTTTTCGAAAGGGTTTCTGAAAAAGGAGAAGCAGTTTAGAAGGTGAAACGATTCTGACAGCCTTGATTCCCGTGTAATCACTAATCATTACATTTATTTAAAACAAAATAAAATTACTTATAGAGGGAAACAGAAATTAAGCAGAATTCGAAAATAGAATAAGATTTAAAAAAAACTATTTAAAATTAAATAAACCTAACTCCCCCTTAATAAATTCAAACCTTGCCGTGGGAAGTGGTTTAGTAAAAATATCTGCTAATTGATTTTCTGTATTTAAAAATTCTAAAAATATATCCTTTTTAAAAACATGATCTCTTAAAAAGTGATGTCTTATATCAATGTGCTTAGTTCTAGAATGACTAATAGGATTTTTTGAAATATTAATTGCACTAGTATTATCACATAAAATAGGTGTATTATTGAAATTTAATCCAAAGTCCATAAGAGTGTTTTTCATCCACAACACATGTGCACAACAACTACCTGCAGACACATATTCTGCCTCGGCTGTTGACAGGGCGACTGAGTGTTGTTTCTTACTAGACCATGATACTAAAGACTTCCCTAAAAAGTGACATGTTCCTGAAGTACTCTTCCTATCTAATCTACAGCTTCCAAAGTCAGCATCTGAATATGAAATTAAATTAAAAACAGAGGTTTTTGGATAAAGCAAAGATTGATAAATAGTACCTTTTAAATATCTAAAAATTCTTTTAACAGCAGTTAAATGGGATTCTTTTGGATTTGATTGAAATCGAGCACAAAGACATACTGAATACATTATATCTGGTCTACTAGCAGTATGATATAACAAACTACCAATAATACCTCTATATAACTTGTTGTCCACTGATTTTCCAGTTTCATCCAAATCATGTTTTATATTAGTACACATAGGAGTTGTAAATGGCTTGCTGTTTTCAAGTCCAAATTTCTTAAGTAAATCAGTAATGTATTTGCATTGATTTAAAACATTTCCAAAATCTTTTTGAAATATTTGAAGACCCAAAAAGAAATTTAATTCTCCCATCATACTCATTTCAAATTCTTTTTGCATTAATTCTGAAAATTCATGACAAAGAATTTTATTGGTTGATCCAAAAATTACATCATCAACATAAATTTGAACCAACAAAACATTATTTTTCACAGTTTTCTTAAAGAGTGTTGGATCTTCCAGTCCAACAGTAAAATCATTTTTCAAAAGAAAAGAACTTAGTCTTTCATACTAAGCTCTAGGTGCTTGTTTAAGGCCATAAAGAGCTTTAGTAAGTTTGAAAACAGAATCTGGTTTTTGAGAATTTTCAAAACCAGGAGGTTGCCCAACATAAACTTCCTCCATTAAATAACCATTTAAAAAGGCAGATTTAACATCCATCTAAAATAATTTAAAATTCATATAAGATGCATAGGCTAAAAGGATTCTAATGGCTTCTAACCTGGCTACAGGTGCAAAGGTCTCATCATAATCTATTCCTTCTTCTTGATTATATCCTTTAGCTACTAATCTTGCTTTATTTCTAGTTATTATCCCTTGATCATCATGTTTATTCCTAAAGACCCATTTAGTTCCTATTACTGGATAATCATGTGGTCTTTCAACTAATTCCCAAACCTTATTTCTCTTGAACTGGTTCAATTCATCCTGCATTGCTATTACCCAGCTCTCATCATCTAAGGATTCTTCTATGGTCTTAGGTTCTTGTTGGGATAGGAAAGCAGAGAATTAAACTATGTTTCCAAGGTTTCTTCTAGTTTGAATACCAGTCTCTAAGTCACCTATCACAGATTCTAAAGGGTGATTCTTTAAGGTTCTAGACTGTCTAGGCATTACATTCAAAGGTTCTTCAGTGTCATGTTCTTCTGAACTGGACTGAATTTCTTTTATATCATTTTCAAAATCATCCTTTAAATTCTCAAGTCTCATGTTTTCATTAGAATCAGGTTCATCTATTTGTTCTATCCTTTTCTCAAAAGGATCAGATTCATCAAATTTCACATGAACTGATTCTTCAACAATCCTTGACTTTTTATTATAGACTATATAAGCATTGGAGGTTGCAGAATATCCTAATAAAATACCTTTATCAGATTTTGGATCAAATTTACCAAGATTATCTTTGGTATTCAAGATGTAAACCTTGCATCCAAAAACTTTAAAGTAATTTACTTTAGGTTTTCTGTTATTCCATAGTTCATAGGGTGTCTTTTTCAAAATAGGTCTTATTAAAATTCTATTCATTATATAACAAGCTGTATTAACAGCTTCTTCCCAGAAATATATAGGTAGGATATATTCATTTAACATAGTTCTAGCCATTTCTTGAATAGTTCTATTTCTTCTTTCTACAATCCCATTCTGTTGAGGTGTTCTTGGAGCAGAGAAGGTGTGTTTAATACCCATGTTTGAGCAAAAGGAATTAAATTCCTGGTTCTCAAATTCTCCACCATGATCACTTCTCAATGAGATTATATTAAAACCTTTTTCATTTTGAATAGATTTACAAAAACCTTCAAATAAACTAAAATCTTCACTTTTAAATTTCAAAAAGAAAATCCAAGTAAATCTAGAATAATCATCAACTAATACATAAACATATAATTTACCAGCTAAACTTGCTACTCTTGAAGGTCCAAACAAATCCATATGGATAAGTTCTAGAGGATTAGTTGTAGCAACTTTAGTAACAGATTTGAATGATGATTTGTGTTGCTTGCCAAGCTGACATGCATCACAGAATCTGTCATTTTCAAATTTGAGACTAGGCAAATCAGAAACTAGATGTTTCTTAGATAATTTATGTAAAGCATATATATTGCAATGACCAAGTCTTCTATGCCAGATCCAGGATTCACTTATATTAGCAGTTAAGCAGTTTACTTGTTGTTTACACAAGGAATACAAATCCAAAGTATAAACATTATCAGTTCTGGGTGCTGTAAACATAAACAGTTTATCTTTAGAAATAGTACAACTATTGTTAGTAAAATCAACAGTGTATCCATCATCACAGAGTTGAGAGATACTTATCAGATTGTGTTTTAACCCTTGTACATAAAGTACTTTGTTGATTGAGACTGTCTCTGGATCTCCAACTATTCGAATACCAATAATCTTTCCTTTGGCATTGTCACCAAAGGTGACAAGTCCTCCTTCCTTTCGAGTAAGAGAAGAGAAATTAGCTGAAGTTCCACTCAGGTGTCTTGAGCATCCACTGTCCATATACCATATTTCTTTCTTTGTTTGGTGACCTGCTACCTGCAAAGACATTCAAACAAATTGCTTTGGTACCCATATTTTGTTGGGTCCAGGAGTGTTAGAAAGCAGTGATCTGGGTATCCAGATTTGCTTTGTTTTCTTAAAATTGATTGAATCATATAGATCATTGGAAATATAAGCTTTCTTAATTCCACATATTTGAGGTTGTCTTAGAAAACAGTTTTTAGCTATATGACCTTTTGTTCCACAGAAGTTACAAATAACCTGTTTAGTGCTAGGAACAAAATAATTTTTGTATAACTTAGGTTTTTCTCCTTTACTTCCAATTCCAAACCTTCCCTTCTTAATTACAGTTTTTCCATGTATCTCATTTAAGGCGTTTTCTCCTTTTGTAAAAACTAATGCAGCCTTTTTATAAGATTCTACTTCATCCTGTAGAGTTTTTATTTTTGATTCAAAATTAATTTTATTTGAGTCAGCAGAGTTGTATTTGTCAATTAATTCCTTATGTTGTTTTAGAAAAGTATTTCTCTCATCTGAAATAGCTTTATGCAAGTTCTTTATAGATTTATATTTTTTAAATAATGAGTCATACCTTTCTTCAAGCATATTGCAGTAAGCTGTAAGTTTTTTATTTGAGAAGCTTGTTTCAGAGTTTGATTCATTATTTGAGTCAGATGAGTAGTATGAGTGTACCTCATCAGTTTCAGCCATGAAACACATATTTGCTTTTAAATTGGCTTCCTCCTTCTCTGAGCTTGATTCAGAAGAATTACTTGAGTCTTCAGAAACACTCCAAGTAGCTTTCATAGATTTCTTGTCTTTCTGCTCATAATCATCTATTTTGAAGAATTTCTTCTTCTTTGCATCTTTCAATTTTGGGAAATCCGGTCTGATATGTCCCATCTTTTTGCATTCATAACATCTCACTTCCTTGCTATCCTTCTTGAAGGATTTTTTGAAGTCTTTCTTCTTACTGTATAACTTTCTGAATTTTCTGGCTAGCTGAGCCAGTTCTTCATCCGAATTTGAAGAATCAGAGCTTTCTGATTTAGCACTTACTTCTCTGTTCTTCATCTTTCTATCCTTTTGTTGAGAAGTCACTTTCAAAGCAGTATTTTCCCTTTTTATGTAGACTTTATGCTCAGTTACCTCATCTTGCATTTCAGCCTCGTACATCATCAATGTACCAATCAGCTCTCTCATAGTTAGATCTTTAACAGAAGTTGATTGTCTGATTGCTGCAGAGATTCCATTCCATCGAGTAGGAAGTACTCTCAGTACCTTTAACGCTTGATCAGCCTGCTTGATTGGTTCTCCTAGAGCTGTTATATTATTGACAATTTCTGTCAATCTTCCATTCATCTGAGTGATGCTCTCTCCTTCAATCATTCTGAAAGTATCGAATTTTAATTTAGCAGTTGCATATCTCATCTTTCTTACATTATATGTTCTTTCATAAGCAACAGCTATTGTTTTCCACATTTCATATGCAGTCGGGCATTGAGATACTCTGTTAAATTCATCCGGTCCTAGACCACAGATGATTGCATTCATAGCTTTTGAATTCATGTCATACTCAGCCTCTGTAGCAGCACTCCATGTATCGGGATTTTCAGGAATTTCATAGGGAGTCAGAATCTTTGAATAGACTTTGTAACCAAGATTTTTCAGATAAATAATCATACGTGATTTCCAGCAGCCATAATTATCTCCATTAAAGTAAGGTGCTCTGACCATTGACATTCCCTCTCTCGTATCAGCCATGATACACTATGTATAATCTTTAAATACTTCTAGCTTGATAAGACTTTAAAAATAAGAAGCTCCTCCTCTGATACCAATTGTTGGATCTGAATCTACGGATTACACACTAGAGGGGGGGTGAATTGTGTCTTTTCAAAATTATTACAATCACTTCAATTTAGACAAATTCTGTCCACTATGCTTTAGCGCGATTAAATATGCAGCGGAAAAAGTAAAAGCATGAACACACAGATGTATAGTGGTTCGGGGAACAGAAGGCCCCTAGTCCACTCCACCAACGCTCAAATCCACGAGCTTGGCGATTTTCACTATCTGGTCCTCGTTTCCACAGACCTGTTCACAACTGAGTACAGGCAGTTGACACCTTTACAAGTTTCAGGCAAACACAGCCTTCCTGGTTCAAAAACGAACCCACACAGCTTAGAACGAGAAGCTGATCACTCAAAAATAAAAAGGGTTTCGATAAAGAAAACACTTCTCCAGTTGTTCTTCACAATTGCAACAGAATGCAATTGACAGTAGATAGATCGTCGTCTTCAGAAAATAAAGATCTGTAATCAAAACAGTTCTGAGTCGATCCAGTTGCAATAGATATTACAAGAAACATCACAACTTCAGCAGCAGTAGATTCACAACAGATAGTCGATGTAGAACACGTGAATCTGCTATCAAGATCTTCCTTCGGTAATAAAGGTTTTACACTTCTTCTCGAACACCAGAAAAGAACGCCTTCACACAGTCTCTGTTTCTTGCTCGTTAAAAGATCAATCTATATATTTCATACAGTTTCCTGTGTATATATATATCCGAAGTTTCCAAGATAGAACATATATATTCAAATATGAGAAAATCTTCCGCATAAATAGATCCATGAAAAAATCTCATTTAGATTCGCGATATTAAATGAAATAACAGAGCCGTTGTAACTCCCCTGAAGAATCGGCATAAAAAGCTCCGTTTAAATCAATCATTAATCCGTTGAAAATCGTCTTTGATTCAGTCAAAGTCGTACTTAAGAATCGGCTCGAAATCCGCTTAATAATCCGCCTGTTTGACCAATGCAAAAGGAAATATCGTCTATCAAAAATATCCCGACGCCAAACGTAGGGTTGATGACGTGGCTCCAAACGTAGGGTTCACAAACGTAAGGTTCACAAACGTAAGGTTCAGAACGTAAGGTTCAAACGTAAGGTTGAACATACATACTTTCTCTTCAGCATTCAAACGTAGGGTTGATCATCCATACTTTGTCTTGCTTCAACTCTCCAAAGAACGTACGGTTGATTATAAAAGTAAGGTTGATGATCCATACTTTTGATAAACAAACTCAACACTGAAAACTAACGTACGGTTTCTCTTCCATACTTGTCCAACAACAAAAACTTAAGGTTCCTTCCAAACGTAATGTTCTTCTTCCATACTTTTCAACAACGTAAGGTTCATTAACCATACGTTTCAAAATAACGTAAGGTTCCTTAACCATACGTTTCTTTTAACATAAAAAGTAAAATTTTCATCCATACGTTACGTTCATCAACGTAAGGTATGAACAGTGATTCCAGTACGCGCTTAAACTGATCTCGCGCTACAGTGATTCTAGAACGCGCTAAAATTGATCTCGCGCTACAGTGATTCCAGAACGCGCTAAAATTGATCTCGGAATAAATGAAGTATGAAATCTCGTTATATGAAATAAATAAATAAAATAAATTCCTTCAAAATACTCAACGAAATAATTAGTAAATAATTAAGGGTATTTGTGAGCATCAAAATCATCATAAAGAGACAGAGTATTATTTAAAATAATCTCCCCCTTTAAAAAAACATTATTTTGAATTGTTTGAAAACAATTCATTGCTCAACAATGTTAACCAATTTTTTAATATCTATGATGATATTGATGATCCTAAATTATTCATCTCGTGGGTTTCCATATTTTTAATCATCATTACACTAAAAAAATTAATATTCCTTCATTATGAAGCCCTCACATGACTACCTATTGATCACATTCCACTACATCACATTGAATCTCGAAGACATCATGTATCAAAAAATGGACTCTTTAAATTTAGTTTTATTCTAATGAGACTTATCATCAAGTTATACACATATTGACTTATTAACAACAAATGAAATATGGGATCTAAAATATCCCCTTTTTTATTTTTTTATCAAAATCAACATATATCATTATATTCAATATATGTTACAACATTTATCCGCCTTATTTAAAATCTATATAAAAAAGTTAAATGGGGTCATCTCATAATCTTATTCTTTGTATGAAAAATTATTGATCACTTTAAAGATATGTATGATCTTAGATAGTTCTCATAGTAAAGAGAATTTAGTTAAAAAACTAGAAGTCTGTGTGGGATAAACCTATGTATAGAACAAGCGTGATAAATGAAAAGTTGTATATGTTCTCTATAAATTACCATTCCTGTGAAATCATTCCCAAAAATGTGAAATTGTCATTAAAGTGATTTAAAATTATCAAATTTATTAATGAAATTATAAAGCCTACACACACTTCAACAAATAAATCAGAAAGTTCAAGTGAAACATAAATAGATACCCCTTTTTCTCATTATTCCATCAACAAAAAACTCTGCATTAATTTGTATTATTAATTAAATTAATTAAAAGGGATCAAATTGTGACTAGAATACATCATCATCAAATTTTATAAAGCTATATTGGTTTTTTCCACAAAGTCTATCTATTTTCTAGAATGCTATTCATTTTATGTTGCAATGATTGATGAAATTTATTGATCAATTTTCCTAATCCTTATATTACTTCAATTTTGATCTAGGAACTTATTAGTTTTCCTCTCATAGTAACCCTTTTTGTATTTCCTATATTTTCCATGAGGAAATCTTCTTCTTCATCAAACTCGGTAACATTCCCTTTATTATTTGGACATACATGTGAAAAATTTCCAAAATGGTGATAGTTGAATGAAATTAGTAGATTATTTTCCTTTTATCATTGTCTACTTTTATAAATTATTATAAATGAGGACCTCATTTGATTGTAGTCCTCTTCAACTTCCTTATCCTCATAATAACTTGATTCTAGTTCCTATTCAAATATAGATGTTCATTTTATCATGGATTTAATGTTTATATAATCATTTTTATTTTTTCATAGAAGATTTTATTTTTCTCATTTCGTAATCTATGAGATTATTATGATGTTCATACAGAGATAGATCTACTCATTATTTAAGTATATATCCTTTTGAATTAAATCTATCTAGAAATATTCTCATAAACTTCCTAACAATGGTTGAGTCAACCAGTTTTTCCTTCAAACCTATAATGCAACAAAAATTTTCATTTACACATGTAATTATATTATACAAAATCTCATCATAACCCATTTTTATATCTTTAAATCCACTTCTCCAGTTTTCATATTTGAAATTAATATTTCCATCATAACTGCGTCTTTGATTATACCAGATTTTCTTTGTGGTTTGAAGTCCCTTCAATTTGGTTTATAGATTTTCAAATAAATCCATAAATATTTAATTTTGAGCCTTTACATTCATCTCAGAGTTCCTATTATCTTTAAAATTCATAATAGAATTATCAATTTAGAGTGGGAGTCCCACTGTAATTTCATCTCCCAATTATACCCAAGTAATAGGAGAAACATTATCACCGTATTTCTTCAACCATTATAATTAAAAATATTGAAAATGTGAATAAACCTACTATTTATAGAATTTATTTTCTCTATAATCATAATTATTTTGGATCGTTCATAGGTTACATTCCCTCTAATATCAATTGATGTTCCTAGATCAATGTGAAATCACTGAGAGGGTTGGGTGGTGAATATGTGATCAACATTTTTTTACAATTTTTTTCTTTTCAGTAAATACAATATGGATGGTCAAATACTAAAAACATTATTATTGTTTCTATTATACATTAAATGAATAATTATATAAATATATGGAACATAACACAAGGATTTAAATGTTTTGTTATAAAGACCTACTCATTTACATGTTGGTTATTCTCCCCCATCAGGGATTCTTCATTCGAATATTATTATCAATTAAAATGGTTGATATGTAGTGACACCATATCTCTAAATAATCCATATTGAATTTTCTTTATATTGCATCCCACAATGTTCACATAATCATCATTGGACTTCTATATAATCCAAATGAGAGAGTTTTTCTTCTTAATCACGCAAGAGACTTATCGTGCTCTTTGATTCAATAGAGATCCTTTATCCTCTATTCAATAATTGATCCAAAAAAATATGATATATTAATATTCATATATTATATATTTGAATTACACTTTCCCACGTACCCTTAATGTTTATTCAACCACTCTATGAGTATGTTGGTCTTTATCAATAAAATATTATCACCAATATCACATAAGTTACCTCAATTCAACATTTATCAAGACATAATTCTTTCTTATAATTGATGAGAACCCAACCCCACTAAAATGTGTGCAATTGGTGCCCAAAAATTCTTCAATATATTAGGAAATAATAGTACTTTGACAATATCAATACACATTCAAGTACATTCATGCATGTTTTATGGGATTGTCATGTTCATAAACCCAAGCACACCTGTTATGTTATGGTAAAATTTTATGTTCTTTATTTACTATGTTTGGGTATCTAAAATTTTATTCATCTATACAATAATTCAACACAATTTATACTTTATTATCAATATAATTGAGTGTGTGGATTTTTCAAAACAATCCCTCCACGAAAATAGTGATGATACCACTATTGTTCTATGTGCAAGTTCTTATCCATGAAAGAATCATAATGAAAATGCACTATCTTCTTTGTGCATTCCTTAATGGGAGTATTTTCCATAAGGCCGCAATATTCCTTATGTATGTCAACAAAATTCATATTATTGGTACTTCGTGAAAACTATGAGGAATACACATGAGGGTATCATTCTCTTGAATGGATTTTTAGAACTCAATTCTTTGGGATGATATTCATGTGTTCCTTTCTAAAGTTGAATGACCACATTTTCCACATTAGTGAAAGATGAATGCTTCAAATATCATTTTTCCATCACCCATTTAACGTTCATGTAGATAAAATACTTAATGATCTATCAAAAATGATGAATAAAAATAAATCTCTCAACTTTTATGCATCTTTATTTATAAGAAGAGATTCATTACCTCACACAACATCATACACCACTTATAATTCCATGTCAAAAATTTTATTAATATATTTAAAGATCATAATTACCACCAAATATTAATCATATGAGTTTCCTTATTTTAATATTCATTACTCCAAAAAACATGCCACCTCTTTCTTTGAGAAAAATTCCTCACATGCCTTCTTATTTATCACTTTATCTTCATCATACTGAATCTCGGAGACATAAATTATCACAAATGGCCTCTAAAAATTGTTTTCATCTGGTAGGGATCTTCTTTAATTTTTCTACAAGCATGAGAGGTTTATATTTCATTTATAGATATTCTTAATCTCTTAATCACCTAAAAATGAGCACAGAACATCCACAGCAGGAGCAGTTCAATTACTGGACGTTTAGTAATGATCTATTGTATGATAGAACTATTGGATGATGGATTAGGTTTAAGACTATCTCGCCACCCTGATCAGAAAAAAGAGATCAATTACATCCAATATCCAATGATTTTCGGTCATTTTAATGATGGAGGAACAATATGTTTCTACATGGATTGTAACGACCCAAACTTTTATTAATGAAATTTACTATTGATCTAATTTAATGTATTATTATTTAAAATGGTTATAAAAAATATGAACTTCCTTGGTTTTATGTTTTTGGATTTCAAAATACCATTAATAACTGTTACCATTTTTAACATAGTCATTGAACAGTGATCACAGGATTAGTATAAATATAGGGCTTTAACAAATCCATTTTACATAGACAAAGGAAGCGATGACCGCATCTAGTAGAATTGCTACATATTAAAACCATTTGTTAGAGCTCAAAATGTAGTTGGAATCACTAGTCTTCACTCTTAACCAAGACCAATCCGAGCTTCAATATATTAAGTTTGAACGGAACCGCCTATGGGAGAAGTGGAAGTTAATAGAGATTACCACCCGATCAATGTTATCTGAGCCACCCCAAGAGTCTATCACCATTGAAAACCTTACACATAGGAATTATGTGGGTTTTATGGGGGGTTATGTAACAAAACCCGAGCACTGGGATTATGTTCTTTTTTATATAAATAA
This sequence comes from Viscum album, assembly GCA_963277665.1. Classification (NCBI taxonomy): domain Eukaryota; kingdom Viridiplantae; phylum Streptophyta; class Magnoliopsida; order Santalales; family Viscaceae; genus Viscum; species Viscum album. The sequence continues at coordinate 1,503,217,044 of OY728158.1, forward strand.
TATATATTCATTTTTTATTTTTTATTTATAAATGGTTTTTAAAGCACAAACAGTATTTTTAGTTAATATTAAATTAAGAAATATATTTTGATTAGATAATGAATTTTTGAATCAAATAATATTTTAATAAAATATTATTACTATATCAATTTTTATTAAATATAACGATCCTATAATTTTTATGAATACAATTTTAATTCTTATTATGGTTTGAAAGCGGTTTTTGTCCAAACCCATGAATTTTCAACAAATGTTAATTTTTATTTTAAAATTGAAAATTCACATATTTAGATAATTATTTCAATAAAATGAATATTATTTTTAGATCTAGGACTTCAAAATTATCTAACGGTGAATTTTTCATTATTTTATGAGATAGTTGAATTTTTGGGTAAAAATTAAATACAGTTTAAGTATATAATGTGTTTTATGACATCATAATGACCCAATAGTGATTTAATGAAATAATATAATTTTTTTTCGTAAAATATATGTTTTACCCATAACATAATGTGATTATAGAATTTATTTATTAATTTTATGATGCCATAGTGGACCCTACAAGGCTTATAAAACAATATAGCCTTTTAAAACAAATTCCATGAGTGTGACTCACATCCACATAATAAATCCTAATATATTAATAAGTTAGGACATGTTCCTAATAAAATAATGTTTTTCACTACCCTTTGGAAAAAAAATGGGAAAAAACCATGGGATGGTTTGTGTTTTTGATTAGTTTAATATGTAGTGTCCAAAACCTAATTAATTAAGAATTCCCACTCCTTTCTTATATAAACCCCATCAATACCCCACTCCTCTTCACTAAAAAGATTTGGAGCTTGACCAACCTCTTCTATCCTTTCTCTAGAATCCACCAAAGTTTCCCCAGGCTCCCTATAATCCTCTCTCAAGCCTATCCCAATCCTTTGGGATCCCACATCAATGTAAGGGATTTCTTCCATTCCCATTCTTGTCCAAATTTCATTATGTTGTTATAACATTTTGTTTTTAATTAAAAATGTTACGATATGATTTCTAAAATCCCCCATACTACCCTCATTTTGTTTTAATTAGGAGATACCTCTTTCTCTCTCATTAATTCCTCCCATGTACACCAGTTATCATGCCCATATTCCATAATAAATTTAACTCTTCTCATTTACATTCAAGAAATTATTTTACATTATGAATCCAAATTCCATTAAATATATTGGTACATGTATATAAATTACCCACTAAGTATCCATTTCATGTAAATATGTCAATACACCTCTTTATCTCTCATAAACCATTTGTATGAATTCTTTGGTCATGTTGTTATGTTTTTGAAATTGCACCGCAATTTTCCAAGCCAAAGTCATTGTGTAGTGAATACCATGACAATTTCTCTATTTAGGGTATTCACATTTATGAAAATTTACATATTTATTATAGAGTTTCATATATTAATTCCATATTTTATTATTATGGATTAATGAATATGTTTAATGTATCCATGTTATATGATCCATATGGAATACATATGCATGAACTGAAATTAATAAGAAGGGTGTGCCCTGATAGCACTCCTATACATTGGTTAAAGACTAGTATCATGATACATCATGTTCAATGAGGGTATAATCATTATAATTCAAGTGCAATGAGAGTTTACTCATTCTCCATGTGAAATGATCATTGTCTCATGCTGATATAATGTTAAATGTTGTTTCTACATTTCCATGTTATAATAATCATGTTATATCATGAATTTATGTTCATGTTTCTATTTTCCCATTAATATGAATATTTCCTAGAATATACTATATTCTTCATGTTATGAATTTTTCACTCCCTTAGTGGGCTTTATAGCTCACCCTTTTCTTATTCATGTCCTCAGGTTATCCAATGTAATGCTATGTACGAAGGAATGTTATGGTCATGTAAAATAAATTTTCAATAAAGATGTTTTATTTTATGTTAAAAGTTGTTATGTAATGTCACAAAGCACTAAATATAATATAAATAACATTATAATATATTGTATAAAGTGAAAATTTTATGTAATAAATCATGTTTAAGTGTTAAATAAAGAGGAGGTTTGTTATAGTTGGTATTATAGTATAGGTCTAGTTATTTTTTGAATTAGAATTAGAAAACCCTAGTGAAAGCCTTAGGGATAAGGCTAAGTTTAATAAGAACATCCCTAAATTTCGGTGAGTATTTAGTAAGTGTTTTATCATGAAAATATATCCCTTTCTGGATATGAGCAGGTAGAGGCGGCTCTATCACAAATGTATCTAGGGGTAAAACATGAAAAAACAGCTTTGAGAAAAACTAAAATGAGAACTACTGCACGACAAAAGGCATTGTTGCACTATTGGTTAAGAAACTCCTAGGGGATATTCATTGGTAAATTCATAATATTAGTATGAACAATTGTAAAGGAAATACAGAAATTCCTCTAAGAATATATGTTGGAAAGTAGATCATGGATAACATATATTGAAGCCTTTAAATACATAATTTAAGGAAATAAAACAAATTTAAAAGTTATCCATTTTTATCTTTGGATTCCCATTTTATGTTTTACCCCTAAATTTCCTTTTATTCCAGCCAATGGTCATTAATTGGAGGACTCAAGCTAACAATCGATGAGAAGATCAATGTGACGACTGTTCTAATGAGATGCCAAATCCGATGGGAGTGGGAATCACATACTTTGTCATGATACTCTCACAGTTAGCTAAAGTTTTGAATAGAATCATGGGTCAAGAGGAATGTTCAACCCCCTAAGAAAGAACAAGTCACAATCAAGAGATTCATGAGACAAACGCCTATTAATTTTAATTGATCATTTGATCCCTCAGTTGTTGAACAATAGATCAACTCCATTGAAAATATCATCTACATCCTTCAATTTTCCAAACAACAGAAGGTTCTTATGTCTACTTATCATATGGATGGTTAATCTAATAGATGGTGTACATTGATAAAAAAACAAATCCTGAGGTGGGGATCGAGGCGTTAGAATGGAAGCATTTCTAGAAAATGTTTTGGATAAATATTTTCCCCGCACCCTCCGACTTATGATGGAAAGGGACTTCCTTTCCTTCAAGAAACAAGATGATGAATCCATCAGAGCGTATGAGGAAAACTTCACAAGGCTTGCACGTTATGCCTCTAAATTTGTCATTACCCCCAAATTCTAGGTTGACCACTTCTTTGGTGGGCTAAAACCTAGCCAATAGAAATCCCTAGCGATTTGTGAAGTATAGTGCTATGAGTAAATTATCTAATGTTCCCTTAATGTTGAAATAGAGATTGGAAAATACTAGGGGTATCATGGAGATATGGAGAATAAAGTAGAATTTAATTCTAATGGTCTGATGGATAAATCTAATGGTGCTATGAAAATCCAGCACCCCACTTGCCGAAGGTGTGGAAAGAATCACCCGGGAAATTGCCTAAAGGGGAAGATGAAATGCTTTAGGTGTGGAAGATAAGGGCACCTAGCAATTAATTGTTTTCAAGAAAAACCTTCTACTATGATAGAGGAGAGGAACACTCTGTTCAACCCTCAATGAACTATTCATTGCCTCAACTGCAAATAATTATGGAACTTTGAAGACTAGTTCCCTATGACAAGGGTTTTGGAAGGTAATCAACAACCTCCAAGGTAGAAAGGGCGAGCTTTTTTCATCACTACCGCCAAAGAAAACCCCGACCATAATGTGGTGAAAGGTACACAAGTTATTCTTTCAAGAATTGTGAATTTAATTTTGGATTTTTGTTCTATATATTCTTTTATATCCTGAAATATTAGTAGAACAATAAAAACATCACCACAAATCATGGAAGTAGAGATGTTGGTGAGAACAGAAAATGGTACAATCATTGAAACCCATGAATATAAATTATACACTATCACAAATTTTGGTTTTAACTTCTTGGTGAACCTCATCATACACCCTATGGGATAATTTGATACAATTCTTGGCATGAATTGGCTTTCCCTATATAGAGACAACATAAATATTTGTGAGAGGGAAATCACTCTCCATATTGTAAATCGACCCCTGATTCTATACAAATTCAAGGATGAGGATGAATGTTCTCTAGCACCATAATATCAAACATGGATATTAATTTCCTAGAAGCATGAATGTCTTTCTCGGATGAAAGAGTCTAAGGAAGCAACCATCCTTGAAGACTTGCCTATTGTGATTAAATTCACTGAAGTGTTTCCTGAGGAATTGTCTGGTCTTCCCCCTAGAAGATATGTTGAATTATTAATTGATCTTATACCTGTGTAATAGATAATATCCCAGAATACATACAGAATGGTTTTTTTGGATCTTGGGCAGCTAAAGAAACAACTATAAGAGAATTTGGATAAAGGGATTAGATTCCCAAGTGCTTTACCTTGGGGTGCACCATTCCTCTTTGTCAATAAGAGGGATGGGTCATTGAACCATTGCATTGATTATCATGAGCTCAAAAAAATCACGATAAAGAACAAGTATACTTTGATGACTTCTTCGATCAGCTACGTGGAGAACATTACTTCTATAAGGTGGATCTGTGGTCGAGATATTACCAAGTAAGGGTGAAGTAGGAGGATATCCCAAATACTATTTTTCATATAAGATTTGGGCACTATGAATTCATAGTAATGCCTTTCAGACTCACTAATTCCCCACAAATATTCATGTACTTGACTGATATAGTCTTTAGAGATTACATCTACAAATTTTTGTTGGTCCTTATAGATGATATTCTAATATACTTAAAAACCAAGGAGGAGCATGAGGAGTATCAAAGAACTATACTTGAAACCTTGTTAATTGAGAATCTCTATGAAAAGCACATCAAGTGTGAGTTCTGGTTGAATGGAATCTTATTATTGGGTCATATAATCACAAGAAATGAGATATCTATGGATCCCTTCACGATAGATGCAATTGTGGGATGGGCGAGACCAACATCGGTGATTGATATCCATAGCTTCCTGGGGTTAGCTGGATATTATCGCCGATTTGTGAGAAATTTCTCACTATTTTGAAAAAATCTTATCAAGATAAATCGTAATGGAGTAAAGTTTTCTTTGAGTGATGAACAAGAAGATAGATTCATGGATTTAAAAAGGAGGCTTATAACTATGCTCATGCTCACACTACCCACAAGTAGAGAACATTATGTGGTATTTAGTGATTCTTTGAAGAAGTTAATGGGTTGTGTGTTGATGAAAAATGACAAATTCATTTCCTATTCTTAAAGGAAATTGATATTTAACGAGAAAAACTATCCAAAACCTTATTTAGAGTTTTGGGAAATAATATTCTCTTTGAAAATTTGTCAATTTTAACTCTTTGGGGAGAATTTTGAAATTTACATAGATAAAAAAACCCTCAAGTATATATTCACACTGAAAGAGTTGAACATATACCAATGAAGGTGGTTAGAGGTGATCAAAGACTATGACTTCTCAATCCATTACCACCCCGGGAAAACAACCAAGGTGGAAGATGGTCTAAGTAGAAAGGACCCTATGATTCCATCATTGATGAGAATTGAAAAGGATAAAATTTTTTAAGACTTAATGAATATGGACATGGGAATCATAAAGAATGGAACAACATCAATCCTTACACAAAAGATTGCTCAACCATTTCTTTTGGAAAGGTTCAAGGATGCTCAAAAGGATGATGTGGGAATTTATAATAAGGTTGAAACTATCCAAAATGGAAAATCCTTAGAGTTCAATGTTAATGAAAAAGGAATTTTGAGATTTGGGTCCTGACTATGTTTTCCATCAAATCCAGAGTTAATGAAATATATTTTGGATGACACACTTAGTTCTAATTTCTCCATTCAACTGGGAAATAAAAATATGTATCAAGATATCTGATAACATTATTGGTGGGATAACAAGAAGAAGGAGATCACTGAGTATAAATCAAAGTTCTTGGTATGTTAGTAGGAGAAGGCTAATAGGAAGAAATATAAGAGGATGATGCAACAATTACCCATACCAATATGAAAATGGGAGAACATCACCATAGACTTTGTCACTGGACTTCCAAATACATCCAAAGGAAAGAATTATATTTTGGTTTTTGTGGATAGTCTTATAAAGAATGCACACTTCATTGTAATTATAGAGGATATCTCATTTGATCAACTGACAAAAATACATGTCAGAGAAGTGGTAAGGCTTAATGGAGTACAACTATCTATTATGTCTGATAGAGATCCAAGATTCACCTCTATGTTCTAGAAGAGTCTTCAACATGATCTGATACTGATCTAATGTTATGTACAACTTATTATCCTCAAACATATTGCCAATATGATCAGACAATCAAAACACTTGAGGACATGTTGAGAGCTTTCTCAATGGACTTGAAAGGAAGATGAGATCAACATCTTACTATGGTTAAGTTCTCTTACAATAACACTTTCTAGTCAAGCATCCAAATGGATCTTTATGAAGCCCTTTATGGGAAGAGTTGCAGAACACTGACATGTTGGGATGAAGTTGGGGAGAAAAAACTCCTAGGTCCAAAAATGGTCAAAGAATTGGTGTAGATGGTTAAAATAATTCAGCAGCACATTAAAGCTCTTCGGAGTCGAAGAACATTCTATGATGATAATCATCGATGATACCTAGAGTTTGATGTTGGAGACATGGTATTTATCCATATATCACCATGGAAGTGGGTTATGAGATTTTTTGAGAAGGGAACGCTTAGTCCAAAGTACATAAACCCTTTTTAGATCCTTGATCGCATTGGAGTAGTGTCCTATCGAATAGCACTCCCACCGAACCTATCTCAAGTACATGATGTAATCCATGTATCACTCTTGAAGAAGTACATACATGATGAATTGCATTTACTCAATCTAGAGGTGGTACCATTGGAAAATGACCTCTAATATAAAGAGGAGTCGGTTAAGAACATTGATTGTAGGGGAAAAGTTCTACGAAATAAGACAATTCCCATCATGAATGTGTTGTAGAGAGACCACAGATTTGAAGAATAAACATGGAAACTGGAGGAAGTGTTGAGGTAGAGTTTCTCACATCTATTTTATTGTGGGAAATGGAAATTTTGAGTGAGAAATTTCTTAATAGGGGAAGATTGTAATGACCTGAAATTTTATTAGTGAACATTCATCTTGATCTAATTAAATGTCTTATTATGCAAAATGGTTATATAAAATATGCACTTCCTTGGTTTTATTTTTTTTATATTTCAAAATACCATTAAGAATTGTTTCCATTGCTAATATAGTTATTGAATAGTGATCACATGATTAGTATAAATATAGGGCTTTAGCAAATCCAATTTACTCTGAAAAAGGAAGTGATAACCTCATCTAGTAGAATTGATCTGTATGAATCCCATTTCTCTAAACTCAGAAAGGAGGTGGTGTCACTGGGCTTCTCTCTTGACCAAGACCATTCCAAGATTCAACATGTTATGCTTGAACAGAACTGCCTACGGGAGAAGTGGAGGTTAATAGATATTACCACCCGAGTGATTTTATCTGAACCACCCCATGAGTCTGTCACCATATCACACCTCACCCTTAGGTATTATGAGGGTGATATAAGGGGTTATTTAACAATACCCTAGCACTCTGATTTTGTTGTTTTTTTATAATTAAAATACATTCATATTATTATTGTTACTTTGTAAATGGGTTTTAAAGAAAAAATAGTATTTTTAGTTAATATTCAATTAATAAATATATTTTAATTAATTAATAGATTTATAAATTAAATAATATTTTAATAATATATTTTTACTAAATAACATTTTATTAAATATAATAATTTTATAATTTTTATGAATAAAATTGTAATTCTTATTACGTTTTGAAAGCTGTTTTTTGTCAAAACCCATGAATTTTCTATAAATGACGGTTTTTATTTTAAAACTAAAAATTTACATATTTATAAAATAATTTAGATAAAATGAAAATTATTTTTGGATTCGTGAAGTTGAAATTATATAACATTTAATTTTTCATAATTTTCGGATGCAATCGATTTTTTTGGTAAAAAATAAATACCTTTAAAATATATAATGTGTTTTATGACATCATAATGACCAATAGTGATGTAATAAAGTACTATAAAAGAAATTTTCTTCTAATATATGTTTTACCCTTGTTGTAATTTGATTTTAGATATGTTGAATTAATTTTATGATGCCTTAGTGGACCCTCCAAGGCATATAAAATATTTTAACCTTTTAAAATGTTTTCTTTGAGGGTGTGACTCACATCCACATAAGCAAGCCTAATATTTTAATATGTTAGTACACTGAAATTATTACATCATGTTTTCTAATCCACTTTGGAAGAAGCCCTGTTCAGAAACCATGTTATGGTTTTTGGTTTTGAATTTTTTTAATATATAGTGTCCAAAACCTAAATAATAAAGAATTCCTTCTCCTTTCCTATATAAACTCACTCAGTCTCCCATTATTATTCACTAAAAAAATTTTCTCTACCAAAATCTGACCTCCTCTCTATATAATCCTCCCAAGCTGCCACAATATCCTTAGAATCCTCTCTCAAGCCTATCTCATTCCTTTGGGACCATAGTTCTATGTTAGAGATTTCTTCCTTTCTAATTCTTTTGAAAATTTAATTATGTTATTGTACCATTTTTTTCAATTAAAAATGTTGGGGTATTATTTCACACCTCCATCATACTGCCTCTATTATGTTTTAATGATTAGATAACTCTTTCTCTCTCGTTAATGACTCCCATGTACACCTGTTACCATGACAAAATTCTGTAAGGAATTTCTCTCTTCTAATTTACATTTAAGGAATTATTTTTTATTATGAATATAAATTCCATTACATATGTTGGGACACATATCTAAATTACTCCCTTAATTTCATTTTCATTTTCATATGGTGAGACACCTCATTCGCACTCATCAACCATTTTTATGAATTATTATGTCGTACCGTTATGCTACCGAAATTGCACGGCGATTTTCCAAGCATAGTCATTGTGTAGTGAATACCATGTCCATTTCTATATAATGGGTATTCACCTTTATGCACATTTACTTATTGACTATGGAGTTTCATGTATAAATACCACATTAATTTATCTAGAAATAAATTATAATGTTTAATGAATCCATGTTATATGATCCATGTGGAACACTAATGCATGAAATGAAATGATTAAGAAGCGTGCGCCCTGATAGCGCTCCAATGAATTGGGTAAAGACTAGTATCATGATACGTAAAGTGCAATTTGGGTTTACACATTATAATTCAAGTGAAATGATTGTTTACTTATTCTCCTTATGAATTTATCCTTGGATCATGCTAATATCATGTTAAATATTTTTTCCACGTTTCCATGTTTTGATAATCATGTTCTACCATGATTTTATGATAATGTTTCTCTTATGCTCCATTGGTATTCATATTCCCTATAATGTACTATATTCATCTTATTATGTCTTTTTTATTACCTTACTGATCATTATAGCTCACCCTTTTTTTATGAATGCCCTCAGGTTATCCCATTCAATGTTAAGTACGATGAAATGTTTTGGTCATGTAAAAGCAGTTTTCAATAAAGATATGGTGTTTTATATTCCAAGTTATCATGTAATTTTCCTAAGCCCCAAAGAAACTATACCTGCCATTATTCTTTGTTGTATCAAGTGAAAATTATATCTAATAAATCATGTTGAAGTGTGAAATAAAGAGTAGGGTTGTTATACATATTTCCCACACTGATTATCTGGTTGGTTAGGGCTATGGTTTTTTAGTTATCATGTGTCCTCTCACCATTCATGCTAGAAACATGGGATCAAAACCTATCACTCCTTTTCATACACTACCATGAGATTCATCGCACTAACATATAAAAAATACCTCTATGGAAATTATACATGGGTCCATCTGCACCTTCGGGTGCATGCTCTTCTAGGTCTTATAAACGGGCTTTCCCAGACCTCTTCCACCATGTGCAGCCTCCTATGGAATGAAATTCAATGCTGGTGGAACCTCAGGTCCCCCTAATTTGGTTTGGGGCTATCCCATGGGGGATTATATACATGGACTTGTTTTATTAAATACCCATACATGTATAATAAAATATATATAATTTCACTTTGTTAACCATAGAATTCCAACTACTCTCAAATTTGGTTTCACATATAATATCCCTTATCAATTTCCTCATGAAAAATAAATATGGTTTTTTATTTTTCTGTGGATAACTTTTAAAATTATTCCATAATAAAATTATCATAAAAAACTATTTCCTATTCATAAAAGTGTGGAATGTACACTTGATGCAACATTGTGCACACCTTATCACATTTTTTTTATCATTGAATATATTTTCATAAATCATCATCGTTTTAATGGATAATTGTGTCAGTATTAAATTCAATTCCATCTAATTAATCTAAAACATTTGTCTAAGAATCACCACTTCATTCATAAATACATATTGAATTATTGATAAAAAATGAAATATGAGCTTCAATAAATACTCAATAAATATAGATTATTGAAATAATTAAATTAGGAATAATTTGTATAATAAGAATATTATATATGAGAAACAATGACCAATAATTATTATGAGTATATTAAAATCACCGGTTGGGCATGGATAAATCATCATTTATTCATTATCAATGAATAATCCATGATGTACATGATAATTAACTACTTCAAAATAGAAAAAAATAAAATATTTATTTACTTATTAATACTGAAACAAAAGGAGGAGGATCATAAATTATAACATATAATTAAGATATATATATATATAATTACCTTGATAATTTACTTATATTTTCATTAAATAATTAGTATACCACTATTTGTTTACCATCACTATGTCAGAGGAATCAATTTTAGATTCCCACTAGTGGTGATATACACATTTTTTGTGAACCTCTAACTATCACCATTGAATTATTTGAGTACAGACTTTGATATATACACCTCTTATGATGACCACCATTGATATCAACTGAATCCTTAAAGGGTAGAATAATTCATTTTGGTGCAGGATGAAAATTTCATTGTGTTCATAACAGTGTTATAGAGATTTTTCTCTCTATGTCTTGAGAGAATCATCTCAAGAATTCATTATGTACAATTACAGAATATAGATATCACATATAGAAAATTCCATAACAGAGATTTAATAGTGCTAAGGATTGGAAATAATAATTAAAAATGGCCCTTATTATTTGTCTTAATCCTCAGTGATCTCCAGGTCTAAAAACTAAAATTTATTATTATTATTTAATTGACATTCACTAAACTCATGGATAAAATAAATATTATTTTTTATAAATAAATTAATATTTATTCAAATAAAATTTAATATGATATTTCATAATGAACCATAAATATCATTCCACCAATTCTCCTCAATATTTTTTGGTCCTTGATTAATTTTTATTTATTTATTTAAATAAATAATATTATATTTGTTTCATTGTATATACATTTTTCAATGAATTAGTTGATAAATATTTATTAAATATTCTCAAAACTAAATAAATATATTTTTCTTCATAAACTATGAATTAACATAAATAAATATATATTTTTTAGTGATATAATAAAATAAATAATTACCTGGTGAGTAAATATTTATTAAATATTCAATTCAAAAATATATTATCTCGAATAACTGGTAATTGAATATTTTCATTTAATGTAACATGAGTAATAGTTAAAATACATGTTAAGGAAATATTTATCTAACATGAAAATTGAATATATAATTTAACTTATATTTTGAATAGAATTAGTTTTTAACCCTCTAAGACCCTTTCTAAGTGGTATTAGGATACACTACCTAATGTCCATGGTTAGCATGTAGTGACACATCAAGGATTCCATAGTGAATGAAGTCAATTCCTTAAAAACATGTAACATCTTACAAACATATATGGTGTAATAAAATCCCTTTATCTCTATATCTCTAATCAAGAAAGATACATGTTATTGTCAAAACCCGTTATGATAGATGTCACTTTATTTGACATTATAGAATTGATTCTTCTGACAATATCACCATGGACATGGAGTTAATCTGTCAGTTAAATTTATACCAAGGGGAATTAAATATAAACTTCCATGAAGTAATGGAAAGGATATGTCCCTTCTCACATTATGCATTAATACAATATGACCCATGACATACCCAATATATCAAACCTCACCACAAGCAATATCATCAAGGTTTTCATTAATAAATTAAATTACCTGACTCCTCACATGAATTAATAATAACCATAATGTTAATGTATAGCTAAACACATCCAAAAATAGGAATATCAAATGAAACATCTAATCATGGATTTTCTATTGGTGATTTATTTTATAATTATCTCTTATATTAAATATTACCATAGGTTAATTCCAAGAGAATGATCCTTTAATTCCTTTCAGAAATATACCCTTGATAGACAATATCATTTGTGTCCCAAAAATGATAGCATGTAGATATATAAATTGTATTTAATAACATTTTCACGGAACTTATAGACTTCATCATAGAGGGGAATTTATTTGACCATTCAATGTTATAGGTATCATTAATACATTATCACATATTATACCATGAAAAATAAAATATCGTGATTTAATAAGACCATCTATTAATATTCAAATACAATAATATAATTAGTCATTAATTACATAGAAGTTATTTCTAGGGAGAAATATAATAGAACTCCACTTTCACAAGAACCCACTACTAACAAAAATTAGTCCACTAGCTCTCACATGATGTCCATGATTATTTGAAATAAATTTTTATTCAAGATATATACCAAGTTTTATTCAAAGGAAAATTTTCATATGGTTACATCACACCGTTGATAAAAATACCAAAAAAGTTACATTTACAGAGAATGTGATTTATCCATTAATGTGATATTGGATCCAACATAAATCCACTACTGAAGTAATAGAAAATACATTATAATAGTATCTTTTCTACTATATTCCACTTCATGAACTTATAATAAACTTTGGATCCAAAATTTATCTTTATTTTCATTAAAAGACTCCATATACTTAGACTCCATGATAAAATTATTGACAACTAGATTCTTTGAACTCTTATAGCTTATAACTCCTTTATTGAGATTGGAGAAAAATCCAAATTATAACTTTAGATCATTATAATATTTTTTAAAAATTTCTTCAATGTATCCCCTGTTGACTTCTTCCTCAATCCTTTATAAGTCCTTTAGGGAGAATCACTTGTTTAGTCATACCTTAACTGACTATAATAGTAGTATATAATTTCTAATAATTGATATGTTATCAATATATACTACCCGGAATATTACCAAACTCCCACTAAATATGTTATAAACACATTGACAACACTGGTTATTATGAAACTAAAATCTCATATGGATTCATCAAATCAAATATCAAATTACAAAGATACGTAATTTAAACCAAAAATGTGTCTCTATAACTTGTATAACATGATGTCATTTTCTTGCATCACAAACCCTTTAGGTTGCTTCATATGGATATATTCCTAAAGGATTTTATTTTTGAATTTTTCTTTGAAATTAATATATAAAATCTCCATATCATGGGAAACTAATATGGAAAGTAATATTCTGATGGATTTGAACCCCGAAACAAGATAAAATGTTTCATCATAGTTAATTAATTGTAACTTTTTAAAACCATTATTAACTAGAGATGATTTATTAGTACTTGTTATAAATTATATATATATATATTTCTATGGAATCTAATTTTCACCCAACAATTAGTACATTAGCTGGCCAGTCGACCAGATTCTATAATGGGTTCTAACACATGGATTACATTATAAACTCTTTGGCTTCATTACATATTCTAACTTATGAGATATATACATCCTCATTGAAGGAATGGGGATCATTATTTTCATCCAATAATGAGTCACCATCCTTGATGATAAGAAAACGATATCATTATTGTTATATAACTACTCATGTGCATCTACATTGTACATTTGTTTTATAAACAACATCATTCATAGAGACCTATGGAATAATTTATTGAATCAACTCTTTTTTATCTTGTGTATCAACTTTATCAAAGTCAATATGTCTCCCACTATAATTCTGGAGAATTTTATCCCTCTAAAAATAATTGCATGACTTGTATTAATTAGATATTATTATGAGGGGCTATATATATATTATCCACTAATTTCACTAGTACACCCTATAAATATATACTTTGAACCTCAGTGTGATTGTTTATTGATAATTTTGGCCTTAAAAGATATCTGGAAACCCTATTTACTGATATGTGACAAACAAGTTTTCTTTCGACTCCATTACTCAAAATGAGTACTATTTTACACATTAGTTTGTACTCAGTAATGAATTTATGCTTCAATATTTAATAAAAATTCCAAAAATAATAATGGAAGACTTTTCATGGATTATATTAAGCCTTAAAATTCTAGTAAATTTATAATTAATCTTTTCACTAACATCATTCCACTATTGTGTATAAGTAGGAGAGATTTTGGATAGAGTCCTAGAGTCTCATAGAAATTCAATGAATTCTGTGTTAAGATGCTCACCACCTCATCAGATCAAAACATATTTATCTTCTTACCAACTTGATTCTCTACTCCATTATTGAACTTTTTAATTTCTATAAGGATTTGGAATCATACCTCTACATGTGTACATATCATTTTATACCTAATTCATAAGTAAAAGTAATAAAGTATAAATACCGACCTTTAGATTTTATTTGAATGTTCTATACAGATCATTGTTTAGTAATTACATAACCTTATTTGATATTTTAAATTTTCTTCAAAAATCTATCATGATCATTTTTCCTTGTAAATAAGTGTGAAATCTATCAAGTGTTTTTTGGCTTATTTGATAAATTCCTTATTTTAATTATCATAAGTCATTATTTCATTATTACTAACTATTTATGTGTTGTATGATAGAACATCATAATAATTGATTTTTGTAATAAGTTACTCCAAGTAAAACATTATACCATTTTTGTTCATCCATTGTTAGTTGATTAGTTCCAAAGTTATATGGGATCTACTACTATGAATAATAATTTACTTCCATGCATGAAATAATGAAGGAAAACTATGTAACCAGGTGTTTTCTAATGGGACTGTATAAATACATATATGTTAATGATAGAATATTTTGAGACCTTGAAGAGAATTCTATGAACATACATGAGTTTTTGTGACCATTATATAATATATGATACAGAGATTTACCTGATAATTTTGTGTAGAAATATGTGCTATGGTGATAAGGTTTCTACTACCATGATCTTGAAAATAATGTTAATGAGAATAAATTGATGACTATGTGAAAGAAGATATGTGGATTTGTCCAAATATATCCATGAATATTTCAGAGTAAAATAATACTATATTGAAACATCTAATTTTGATGTACAAAATATATTTTATTGGATTTAATCCTTCTAAATTTGATTTCCCAATATATGAATTTATGAATGATCTTAAATGGCTATTTTCTGGAGGATTTTAGAAAAATTAAGCATATCCTAAAATCCAATAAATGTATTAGGATATAATTTATCAATATATTATAATTGATACTGGGAAATAAATGAATTATAAATCTATGTAACCTCATATTAACAATGGATGATGTGCGGTGGATAGTTTTATTGGGGGATAGTAGATAATATAGTGCCAACTGAAAAGAAAAAGAATATTATCCTATGATATTTAGATCTTTCCATGACACTCTATTTTTTCATGAAAAAAATAAACCTTTGATAATTCCTTCTCAATATTGATTAAAGTGAAATCCAAAAAATATTTATTGATAATAAAATAGTAGAAAGAGGTCATTTTTTATCGTCTCAATATTGATTGGCGAATGAAATCTTCATGAAATATTCATATTCTTTCTCTCTTCTTCTCAGTTTATATTTATTATTTAGTTGTGCTTAATTAAATTATTTATTTTTATAGTATACTCTCTTATAATACAATGGAGAGTACTCAGATACTCTCTTCTCATTTATTTTATATATTTCACCTGAGGTATAAACATAAAAGAGGCTACTTATAGTGTATACTTCCTTGTGTGAAATTGTTTATACATTACCTGATCTAAGTTGTGGATTATTGTCATTATCATAATAAAATTTTTTGATAGTGGACTTATGTAAAGTGGATAGGACTACATCTCATATTGAGAAAAAAATCTTATGTTTTTATTCTGTTATGTTTTTAATTTATTTATTTTCTCTATTTTTAATTATATAAATCTTTTTAAAAATGTACTCTTTTGTTTATCATTTAATATGAATATAATTATTTTTTGTGTGAGTAAAATAATTTTAAAAGTTTAATTGTTTTCAAACTATTTAACTTAGTTTTTATCATACTTTTAAGAAATTATTTCAAAGATTTAATTTTTTATAACTATATTATTAGTTTACTGGGACATGTTAATTTTAAGATGTTTAAATATAAATTAAAAAAATAATGATTCTTTTGAATACTCAATCCACACCACTCATGAGTAACTCACTTAGTCCATTATTTAGTATCATAGTAAGTTGTTTGTTCTTATAAACTATCTTTTTTAGTTGTTAACCATGATCATGTCACTCAAAAAGATCATTATTTCAATTAATTTGT
This sequence comes from Viscum album, assembly GCA_963277665.1. Classification (NCBI taxonomy): domain Eukaryota; kingdom Viridiplantae; phylum Streptophyta; class Magnoliopsida; order Santalales; family Viscaceae; genus Viscum; species Viscum album. Next base: position 1,503,233,743 of record OY728158.1, read on the forward strand.
CTATTTGTTATCATATAAGATTCTAAGAAAGAAGGTCATTATACCAATAGAATACCTATCTTTAATGGTAAGAAATATGATCAATGGAAAATCAAAATTAAAATTCACTGTGAGAGTATGGGTTTCCATATTTATATAGTTACAAAAGATAAATATGAAAAATTACCTATCCAGGATTAGAGTGATTCTACAAAATATTCGGATGATTTTAGCTATAAATATATGAATACTTAATATTCTTATTTGGGTGAAGGTGAGTTTCATAGAATTTTGGAAGATGATGCTAATTGTCAAATATTGGATAGTATTGTTGTGTCTCATAGGGAAAATATAATGTGAAAGAAATGAATCTATAAACTTATACTATTAAATATGATACATTAATCATATAGAATCATGAGACAAATTCTACAATATATATTATGTTTAATGAAGTCATTAATATTATTCTTGTTATTATAAGGATAATTGAAGATAAATATAAAGTTCTAATAAAATTTTTATTCTTACATAATTGAAGGTGGGGAACCACTCTCTCTAACCAAAATTAATGTGACATAATGAAACTATATGTGAAGGAGTTCATTATTATAGTTATTCTGTTTAATGAATAGTTGAATGTGAATAGTGCATACGATGAATCAAAAATAAATTCAGTCACATTCAAAACAATCGAGCCAATTGTGAAAGAGAAAATCAAGTAAGACAGATCATGTGATGATGGGACAACTTCTAATATTGATGAATTGATGGATACTTATAATATTTCAAAAGTTATATAGGTAGGATAAATTCGTCATTAAATCAAACTATATGGATGGTATAATAAAATAGGATATTTGAATAAGAGTAAACGACAGGGAGAGGTATCTTTTCAAGAGTGTAAGAGAAAAATTAACATAAAAAATGAATTTCCAAAACTAAGGTAGAAAAAGATAAAAGATGATCAAGTAAAATGATGCAATAAATCTATAAAAGAAACCATGATCACCTATGAGGATAGATCTAGTGAATGTGGTTCAGGTAGAGGAGAAAAAAATAAAATAGATAATATATGTTGTTTAGAATACACATCCCAAGTATGTTCATCTACATCAATTCACAAAACTCCTTATGAATCCAAAATGACTAATGATGAATTTGAGGGGTATTGTTACATGATTTAAGACACTCTAATTTAATTAAGAGATAAATATACAAATATAAAAATGTTACATGTCTATGTTCTGGTGATAAAAGTTATTTTTCAAAAGAAAAATAAATTAATGATTATTTGTTAAATGAAAATAATGTTCAGGAATTTTAAAATGAGAAACAAAAAAATTATCTTTAAAATTTATTAATGTAAGGAAAACCTTCACCATGATGCTTGGTAAGAAGAAAAAACAAAATTATTAAACTAGTATTTGGTATTATCATAGTGAAATAAATATTTATAAGAAGGTGATTGTTTTGAGTTTGAGTTAATATAATTCAATAAATATTTCATATACTTATAAACATAAGATGGTATTTATTTCTAAATATCCTAAATCTGTGTTATTAAAATTATAAAATAGAATCGTATTCCAAGAGTTAATTTTACTAAATTTTATGGACACAAGAATATTTGGGAACCATAATCATGGATTATTCGATTTTTTTATAGGAAGTACACTTATAGATTACCATAAACTACTTTAGGTGTCTTCATAGTCAATTATTTAGACATATGATTGGAGAATACTCAATCTTCAAGAACCTCCCAAATTTGAATAGTGGTATATTAGATTTGGGGAAAATGTCAACTGTAAATTAATTGGGTTTTATGGAAATCAATAATTCTGTTTTTTAATTCATAATGTTGTATATTCTTATGGATTAAAATATGATTTTCATATCTTCTCAAAATTATGTTATAATGGATAATATGTTATGTTTGATAATAATTCTTGCAGGATCTATGATTCTATGAATTATTTATTTTTTACTACATAATGCAATGATGCTGTTTATGCAGTTGATTTGGATTCATTATTTTCATAAATTATTTCATTCATATGTTCTTTTCATTATGAATATTGGTTGTGTCAAATAATTATGTGCCACTATAACTTAAACTAACTTTGAATGATAACAAGGAAAGTATTATTCAAGGATCCTCCAAAACTAAAATTCCTAAAAGGTAAAGTGTGCAAATATTGTGAAAAAGATAAATAGAATATGTTTTTTTCAAAAAAACGAATGAAGTTCCATCTTCTTGAAACCTAGTGTTGGTTCCAATGGATTTGTTTAGTAATTTAAGAGTTTAAATCCTACGTGGGAATAACTATTCCTACCTTCTTAGGGAAGAATCTTCTAAATTTACTTGCGTTTTAATTTTAGCTCTAAAATGTAAATATTTTTCATTTTTTAAAAATTATGTAAAATATATATAAAACCTTATTGGACTTACTATTGAATCCTTGAAATGTAATCATGGTAGTGAGTTTGAAAATCATGATTTTATAAAATTATTTTCACTATATTCCTATAATAAAAAATTATTTGATCATAAGACACCTAGAAAAAATTGAGTGGTTGAATGTTTCGATAATGCTCTTTAAGAGATCACCCATTTTATTGTTAATTATTATGAAATAAATAAATTTTTTTTGTGTGAATTTGTAAATATATATTGATATTTCATCAATATGGTTCTTATCTGAAATTTTTTAAAGAGGAAACTACATCTGTTATGGAATAGAATAAAACCAAAGGTTAATTACTTTAGAGTTATAGGTTTTAAGGTATTTATTATCAACAAAAAAGAGAGTCTGGAAATATTTTGTGTCCAATAATGATGAAGGAAGATTATTTAGTTATTCAACCTCCAGTAATTTTTAAATGGGTTTTTAATAAAATAATCAATATTGTGGAAGAATATATATATGCCGGGGTTGAATAAATAGATGCACATAAGCCTAAAAATATTTTTGAATACCTTGAGGATGATTTGATTACTTAAATATCAATATGTCATCCAACTCTTATGATAACCGTATAGAAAATGTTGTATGATTTCTAGAAAAATCACCCAGTATTGAGGAATAAACCATACTAGACCCTACGGAAGAAATAGACGTACTAGGTAATTCTATCCCTAGAGCCACTAGAACCCATAAAGACCATTATTTAGATGGTTTTGATAGAGATATAAATATATGTATTTGTAAAAGAGATTCTATTAGGAACTTGGTTTAATGTCAAGAATTAATTTCACATGTTTAACTTGAAGATATTATTGAAGTTTTATATTATGAATTTTGGGTTATGGATATGTAAGAGGATTTGAATTAGTTTGGAATAAATAAAGTCATACAACTAATGGGAATACATAATGAGTATCTAATTATTAGAAGTAAAAGGGTGTTTAGAAACACAATTGATGAATTTGGTAGTGTAGCTTGAAATAATGATAGAATGGTTTCACAATGTTATAGACAAGAACATGGGAATGATTATGAAGAAACCTTTTCAAAAGTATCTAGAATTGATTCCACTTGAATAAAAATTACTCATACTACTTATTTGAATTTCAAACAATATAAAATTAATGTTATTATTTAATTTCTTAATAGTTAAATAATTCAATATTTTTTTGATGAACAACCCTATAATATAAAAACTATCAAATTGTAAATTCCATTTTTAGAATTTCTAAAGGTCTTTACTATTTTAAACAACAACCAATGTATTAGTATGATTTTTGAACACTTTATTAATCTATAATTTTTTTTAAAAATTGATAAATGATCCAAATTTTTTTATAAAAATAATTTCCAAATATTTTTTGGATGTTAAATCATTTTTTCATATTATTAATTTTTTTTATCCTAAAATTACACAGGTGTGAAATTTTAGAAAATGATAAAAATGAATTTGGAATGAGTTTAAAGGGTGAGTAAAATTTCATGTTTTATTTTAAAATTTAAAAAAATAAAGATGGGTTTTCAAAATAAATACAAAAATAATATTTTTAATGTTTTTGGTATGGATAAAAAAAGGAAGTGATACTCTCATCAATATAACCTATATGTTCGATTTGGATGAAACTGGGAAACTAGTTGATAAAACCATATATTGAGGTATGATAAATGTTTATATTACGTGAGTTATATCTAATTGATATTGTGTATAGTTTATTTTTATGTGATCATTTTCAATCAACCCATAGGCAATATCATTTGAATTTTTTCCAAATAATTTTTAAATTATTCAAGAATAAAATTAATTTTTTATTATATTACATTATATGGAACCCTTTTAATTATACTGTAACTTAGTTAGAGAATTTTTTATTGTAATTTATCTATAAAAAAATATATACAGAACATTTAACTTTTTTTGGGAATGTATCTATAATCATGTATTAATAAAAATAATAGTTTTGTTGCATTAACCACAACTAAATCTATGTAAATTGCTACATGAAGTTGTTGTTCAAACACTCTATGAACAAAACACATACCACGTGAATATGAATATAAATTTTTAATTTATATATAAACTATGGTAATAAAATCTATATTAAAATATAAAATAATCCTATATCTCAGTCATGGACAATGAACGTTTACATAATACATTACATTTTGAGTTATCATTTTTAAAAGGGTTATATAATTGTTAAATTAATTGGTACATAACATCATCATGTTAAACATTTCCCAAAAGCATTGAATATTTTGAGATTAATATATATAATATATGATCTTGGTATGATAAAATACTTTTATGATTCTATTACTTCAATTCTCATGAATCTGTTAGAATTTAATCATATGTCACATTCTGCTATAAGATTGATACCATACGGGTTTTCTTCTATAGTCATTACTACCGTACGAGTGCTACAGAAAAGGTTTTACCATGTGAGTTATACCATTAATATGATAACATGCATATGCCACCATGTTTATTATATAGTGTGAGTGATTCCATGAAAGAAATATATTTTAATATTTCTAATGTGGATGTTCTTCCCTGAAATTTTCTACAATGAATAATTTTTCTATTTTAACACATAAATTTTGCATTTTATTTGAAATTAAAGTCTCTGAAATATTTGAAAATTTATTTTTCCCTAAATGATCAATTTTCTTTTTTAGGTTATAAGTCAAACTTATTAATATACAGAAATTTTGAACTTACTCTCTTCTTCTCCCTCAATCCCAACGATCATACTTCATACCATTGGACCTATATGGAAATAGTGAAGATGGAATGAGATCTCATTTCTATCTCTCAAAAAGATCCTAAAATTTCATGGGATCAGTATGTGGATAGAGTCAGCTTATTGAGTGGTAGATTCCTATATTGTCATCTCATGGAGTTTTTATATAAAAATATATGGATAGTGAATGGTTTCAATATAATATATCGCTTGTGTCGTTATTTTCTTAAGGATAAGGATGTATAAATTTGTTCCCCAAAAAATATTATCTCTTATATACTAGATTGGTTAGTGACCTCTCTTTTTAGGATAAATATGAGTTTTTAGAGAATAAAGATATCATAATTTATTTGGTTGCTTGAGAAAAGTTAAATTATCATCAAAACAAGGTGATAAGTGCTTGAAAGTTCTTCATGATAGAGTATAAAAATATTTCATGGGTTATTTCCTTATATTACATTCAGTGATTATTTTTGAGGAATTTTTTATAGTGATAACTCGATATTCTATCATAATGATACCTATTGTCATGGGAAATGATAGTGAATGTATATTTCTTTTAAAGTTTTTCCATCCCATTCCATTTCCATGAACGAGAGACTTAAATATCCCAAGGTACTAGGATATATTCATTTTGTACCTCATGAAAAATGGATCCAAGGTGAATATGTGGAGGTATATTATGTTTCATATAAAATAAATATGTCACCTACGTCCAAGTATGATTCTCTATACCAACCTAATATACTATCTTATTTTTAGGAAGCTAGTGGACGTATTTTGGAAGGGGAAAAAAGATTACTAAAAGTGGTTGATTATGTTTGAGCCAAGAAAAATATAGAATAATGAATGTAATCTAGAATCCTTATATTAAGAATTGGGTTGTGGATCATAAAAATATTTTATTAAAAATTTAAATCAAGTAATAAACCCTATCAGGAGAAGATTTTTGGTTGAATCCATTTTTTAAACAAATGAGTTTATGGATAATTATTCAGATAATGATGTTTGTAAAATAATTTTTATGATTTATTAAGAATTAATTTTTATATCAGTATATTTTGGTAGTAATCCTAACATTGTGAGGATTCAAAATATCTCTTACATACCTCTTATTCAAATATTTCATAACCATATAGGGAGATATTTTTTGATGAAGGTGATCTATCATGCAAAAAGGTTTCAAATATTATTCATTATGAGTAATCTAACTCTGAGATTTCTAATGATGTGATTTATCTTTCAAATAATTTTATATATAAAATTTATGGAGAGTATGGATATGAGAAAAATAATACATTGAAAATTATCTTTGAGTATTGTAAGATAATGTATGGTTACTTGGAAATTGACTCCCCATGTTATTTTGGGAGACTAGTCATTGGAAGCCCGATTAGTGTAGGTAAAGAGCATATCATGAAAATGTGGGAGAATAGCTCAGGATCAATAGTCTTTTGTATTGGGATATTTAGATTTAAAATAGAATAGTGGTGGTGATGGTCTAGGTGGTCCACCAAATTTTGGTGGTCCTTACATCATTTCACTTCGTAAGGATCTTAAGGGATTATTGGTTGAAAGGATTGATCAGCATAAGAAGCTCTATCCATTCACATTAAACGAGTCAGTTAGAGATGGTATTTCCTTAAAAGAAGTATAAGAACTAGTTTTAGTGAGACCTATTCCAACAGAAGAATTTTCAATTTCATTGGATGGTAATGGTGATAAACTTGATAATTGAGGTCATGGATCATCTCCTTCCATTTTATACCATCACCAAGACATGTGAGATCTTCACCTTCTCCTCTTCACTCTTGTTAGCTGAAGAGATATGTATTAGAATACTTTAAGGTTAATCTTCTATATATTATTACTATTTTTCCCAAGAAAACATCTTCTTGGGATAATACTACTAAACATAATGAAATATCCTTCATTGTATCTCATGTTGTCAAAAACCACAATCCTAAGTTATTACGTAGGATTTAGAATATAGAAGAAGAAGAAAATATATTTTAAAAAATATTGGGGAAATTCGAAAATACTTGGAGGATTTTATGGTGGATCTAACTCAAAGCTATATCACTCTCTTTGGTAAGATAGAATGTATTAGTTTTAAAAATTTCACCACTTATCAACCTCTTCTAATCCAGCTCTTACTACTTTTGATGATGATTTTGTTTGAAACATAGTGAGGGAAGAGTTGACAAATCATTTTGGGATAATCCTACACATCCCATGGGGTAGATATGTAAAAGATAAAATCCTATGGTGAAATACATATATATGAAAACTTAAGTGAATATTTTAATGAATAATGTGATGATATGGTTCATATCACCAAAGCTATCAAGTCATACATTTTCTAGATATTCACAAATAATGATATGTCATCCCATTTTAATTTATTGGTAGAAAACATATAATGGCTCCTACCACCAGATCTATAATGGAACAACTAAATTAGTTTAAGGTAATAGCTCTTTTGTTCAATTTTTTTAAAGGAGAAGACATGGTTATTTATGTTTATGGGGCATCATGGTTGAGTCATACATCTATTTATTTAGTTTATGGAGCCTTACCTTTACACTAGATGGAATAATTTGGTTGATCGTATTGTTATACAGATTAGTTTATCTATTTTAAACCATATTTTGAATCATATGTTCACTAACTCTATAGAAGTAATCACCTTTTCTCTTACTCCAGTTGTTTCCATGAAGTACCCTAGACCAATGGAATCACGTATTGTCTTTAGTCATCATACACTTCCACCTTTCTTGGCTCCTACACCATCCTCCTAAAATAGAAAATATCCACATGATTGGGCTCCTGACTTGGACTCTAATTAGAATCTAATATGTTTGATACTTTTTTTTATGATGATGTAATATTATAAAATTGATATTAATCATAATTCACTTCTCCTCTCATTCTTTATGTTTCCTTTGATCTGATGTACAAATTTTACTTTAATATTAATGGAAATTCAATTCACTTGTCAATTATTTGTGTCATTATTTTTATTCCATGATAATTTATTCATTTTTTCTAACCCCAAAATGGGGAGAGTATATTGAATATTTTTATGTGAAAAGTTTGAGAAAATTTATTTTTATTAATTGTTGTGCTCTATATTTTTGGATAATTATTTAAATCTACTATTTTTAAGTTATTTTATACCATGATATGAGATCATAAAAAGAGGGATATTTTTAAATATGTTTATAAATTACTAGTTTAAATACCAAAAAATAATTATTACTTTGTTATAAAATATTTATGTGTTCTATGATATAAATTCTTCATTCTATTTTTTACATGAATTTCATTAACTAAAAGTTGTTACTGTGAGATACACCTTATACCATGAATGTTCTATCAATATTCCTTTATAAGTGTAATAGTTCACCAGAATCTACTACCAATAAGAAAAATATATATCCATGCATACAATCATAAAGGAAAAATATGAGGCTAGATGTAGAAGCTAATGCAAACATCACAAGAGTTTTACAACAGTGAAGCTAATTTTGTGATAATAAAGATAATTATATGACCTCACATCAATTTTTGGTACCATAAAGAAATATATTCTACTGTAAATCAAGATAAACTACCATGAAGAAATATCTACCATTTTGACAGGATTTATTCTATCGTGCTCTAGAAAACTATGACTGTGAGGAAGAATTGGTAAGTGTGAGATGGATATAATATGATTGTTCCTATGTGGACCTATGACTATTTGAGGTAAATATCAGTATATTATAATGGGGAGTTTTTGATGTATAAAATATAGGTTAATGCATTTAAGTATTATAGATATCATTTCTCAGTACAATGATTTAAGAATTATTATTCTTAGATGATAATTTTAGTGAATTTTAAAAAATTAATAATTTCCATTATTTCCTATCAATGAACAAGGATTTATATAATAATATCCAACCATAAATATTAGGAGTTATGTGTAGTATAAATCCAAGTAACCCCACATGGAAAATGGTTGACTTGGGGTTGAATTTTTTTATGGTGGATTATGGATAACATAGTTCCATATAAAAAGAGAACAAGGATTTTTCCATGATATTTAGATCTTTTTATGACACTCTATATTTAATGAAAAAATAAACCATTGAAAAATCCTTGCAAATATCGATCATATTTACATCAAGGATATATTTAAATATAAGATAATTGAATAATAGTATCACTAATAATAAAATAAATCCATATCGGATATGGAGAAACTCTCAACATATTCATATTATTCATCACTTATTATCTATAGTTATTTATTTTCAGGTTCTGCTTTATTTACATATTTCTTCTTTTAAAACAATCTATTGTACTGCATTAGAGAGTACTCAGATACTTTATTCTAATTTCTTGTATATATTTCAACCCATGGATTATAGTGGAATAAGATTATTTTTATCTTTGACTACACTATGTAGAACTTATTTTTTATTATCTAATCAGTGTAATGGATCATTGTGTTAATTTTAATAAACCTTCAACTCCTGTTAAGTGGAGATGACCACGTAGCCAGTTCAGATTGAACCTATTTTTTAAATTCCATTATCTATTTGAATAATTTTTTATTCTCTTTTCTGAATTATAAAATTCTTGTTGTGAACATAATATTTTATTTATCGTTAAATTGTGATATTTTTATATTTTGTTTGAGTAAAATTATTTCAAAAGTTAATTTATTTTCAAACTATTTAATTGAGTTTTGATTATACTTTTAATAAATTATTTCAAATCATAATATATTTTAGACCTGAAAAATCTGTTATCTAAGTTTTATTATGTTTAGGATGTTTTATGTTTTAATTTTCAAAATATTTTTTACAAAAATATTTAATTCTAAATTCAACACCACTTGAGTAATTCAATTAAATCATCTTGGTTTTATCTCAAAAGTGTCTAAGTAATAGTATTGATATATCATTTTCAATCTCTTCTCATTTATATAACCAAGATGGTGATTCCCCTATTGGGTGTGAAATGAGTCATGCGAACTTGAGTCATTGTAAATTTCCAATAGTCGGTTTTTATAATTTAATACATACAGATGATTATATAAATGATTCCTACCATAACTTATTTTTTCACTATAAATGAAACATCATTTATTTCTGTACATGAATATATAACCATATATATATAGGATACATACAAAATTTATTTTTTTGTTAATAGTTGGTACATAATAACAAGCTTTTAATTCCAAGACCATCCGACATTGGAACAAAAGGTTGTAATACCCAATGGCTATAACAGCCATCCTAAAGCGATTAACAACCCGTCAGTCCACATCTCCTCAAGAAGTAATTTAAAATATAATTGGTTCCAATATTTTAATTTATATTTGATATCCACAATCAATATCCAACACCCAATATGTTAATACAAAATAATTTCACTCAATAATAAACGCACCTATAGTTTCCAATTACTTCTTTAACTGGGTGTTTTATTTATTTCAAAGGCCTAACATTCCACATGATAAACATACTTTATCATTTCATTTTACTATTTTTGGATATTCCAATTCATGGAAGGATGCTGAATAAGAATTTGGAGTTCTAGGATATTCTTCTCACTATTTTTCAAATTATATGTATAAATAAAACGATAGAAACTATTAGGTAGGGAGGATAAAATGACATATGTGCACTTGTCATCATATTTCTTAAGTCACATGATTTCTATGAACATAATGTAGTAAATAATCTAGACTAAATGAGGCCCAAATAACTCATAATCTCTGATATTTCATGTGGAATATGAATTGTAAATTTCATATATATCTTGTTTCACCTTATCTTTATAAATATAATGATGGTGATAAATAATCCTATAAATGTCATGAACACCTCCGTCCAATGGTACCCCACCTGGGAAAACAATAATAGAAGAGGGAAAAGGACCCTCAAGTCTTTCCTTTTGTAGTCCATAGGTTGGAAACTAGCACTGAATATATAAATATATTACAAATGGAAGCAATTTTTGTAAATTGATCTAGTTAGATTGGGGGATAGGATATAAATTACCAAGAAGATTCATGAAATAAATGAAAAGGGAAACTAAAACTATCCCAAAATGCATTTATAAATCCAAAAAATACAATGAGTCTCTAAATAAATAACTAAAAGAAAACTGATGGTAGAAAATAAGCTACAACTCAAATTTCCAGGAATTTAATTTCCAAGTCAGTACCTAAAGTGATCTTATAATTATTAAAAACTATTTTTATTTACATAGAGTGAGAATATCATGAAAAGCGTGTTGGATCATACACAAGGTATCATGAGAACATGTGAAAAGAGTACACTAATTCACCAATGGAAAAATAGAAAAAAAACATGCATTTAAGTAGTTCAACTAACCAATCCCAAAATTACTATGGAACACTCACCAAAAAACAAATCAATGAATAATAGTATAATATAAATAATATCAATAAATATGGTACACCACACCACATTACCATACACTATATAATATCATTAACAAACATTCTACATTCTAGAACTATCATCCCCTCTATAGAATCCTTAATGAAGACACATGAGAAACAAAACAATGTCAAGAACCCCATGTGAAACAATCTATAAGATCCTACCAAAATACACTAGGGAAACCACACCATACCAAAAACCCCATATGAAATTGGTTATTACATCCTCATACTTCTATATCTATTTTTTTAACCTAGTTAGTTAGGTGTCGTGAAAATGTAGGACATCAACCTTGTCACCTCATCCTACCATGAATGACCCCACTATGAAATTTCTCACAAATATCACCAAAAAAATCCGTAGGTATAATACAACCACAATCCCTCACAACCCATTCATAGTAACCTCATCTAGAATAGAGGGCATGGTAGAGGGGGTTCACATCCATTCATTCTCATTATCTTTGATGTCAGTATAGAAAACCACAAAACTTCAAGCTATTGTCACATAGTTCTTGATGATGGTGGGGTAAATAGAGATATCAAAATGAAAATAAAATATATAATTATAACAAAAAATCCTAAAATATGTTTTTATACAAGAGAACTATCATAACTCACAAAAACACCACAAAGTCTATAAAATTATTCCACTTTTATTACAACATATAAATGCCAAACCCTGCACAAGAAAACCACAAACCACAATTCACATCCCTTATTTACCTTTTCAAGTTAATAAATTTCTATTTTTCTCAATTATCAACTTATCCACATTTTCAAGCCCATAAAAATTATTTTTATGAAGGAAAACTTTAACAACAAATCCCATTTTAGTTCATGAGTTCATTATCCATTCCAAATGTATGTTTTTTTCTTTCATCATTAATATTTCATTCCATCACCACAAGAAAACTATCATAGGAAACAAAACGTAAATAACTCATCTTTATCATGTCAATAAGACCCATATCTCAACCACCACACATCACAACTACCATATTTCATAACCAATGCACAATAGAACCACCACATATCAAAACTACCACACATAACATTTTAGTCTTAACAGGGTATTTTATCATATTTATTTGAACACATGAAATGTATTATCACATAAATTGAGATTCCATGGGAAACCATTTCATTATCTGAAAATATGTTCTTATAATTTTTAAATTCTGTTGAGAAAATCATCATGTAAAATATGGTTCACCAATTCAACAACCATACCAAAAAAATACATGTAAATCATAAGGAAAATATGAAAAATATATATAGAATAGTCAAAAGTATTTTCAAATCATAAGAATATATAAAAACCAAGTGATTCCTTCCAAAACCCTTCAAATTAAATTAAACTAACTGATTATCTTCATTTAGTTAGTTTATACTATCTCATTAAAGCAAAACAATAGAATGATATTCCCATATGTTCTTTTAAATATGTAATGGAAAAGTACCCCTACCACAAAAGAGCATTCCGATATATTTTTCAAGGTTATAATAAGAGGTATAAAACCACCAACAACTATAATGGAAGGAAACTACTTGATCAATATAGAACATAATATACAATATCATTCTCTTACCATAACATCACAAAAATTGTTTTTATATTAATAATTTTCTTCTCTAGATGAATTTCCAAAAAAAATGGGAATAGGAGAGAAGTGAACCACCTAGATTCATTAACGATTGAAAACCAAAGGATAGGGTTGGAATGTGATGAAAAGGGGATGAAATACCTCATAAGAAACCCACTTTTATCACCCTAGTATTGAAATATAATATGGAAAAATGATGGTGTCCAAGGGGATTGGGGATTTATTGGAAACTGATACATTTAGAAGACCATGGTATAGTAATACCCAATATGGTTTAATGGTTCTAAAATGGGACAAGACTATGAAATAATTCAAGGGGACATATCATAGTGGTGCTAGTAAATGATGTGTTAAAGTAATCTAGTGAGTTCCACACCATAGATCTAATAAAAATGGAGGGGACCACAATAGAAGAGAAAGTATTATGCCAAAGAATGCAATCACCATGATATATGACACAATGAAACCTAGATCAAAAAAGTGGATACCTGAAAATTAAAAAAATCATAATAATGTATCCTCCATGACTCCACACCATAGCCTATCCCCCCACATCCTAGATATGAAAAAAACAGATGAACCACAAGAACTCTACATCCAAAGAATTATGCCACATCTAACCTAAATACACTGCATAAACCAACATTATTATTAAAAATAATCCTATATTCACAAAAATCAATCTACATTTTTAATCATAACTAAAACCCCAATATACACTACTTAAATCCCACACAACTTCTCCCAGACACTACAATCACCTGAATTCTCCCATAGTAATTGGTCCGGAAGTCCAAACCATTACAAAAGGCTTTTATATCCTTATATTTCATTAAAATATCACTATATATAGATGAAATTATGAAATATTAGACATGTGTGGAATCAGATAATTATTCTATATAGAGAGATAGCTCTTCCTCATTAGACTCTTTTACAAGCGAATCTAGAATTGGGTTTTCCAAAACATAGAATTTTCCTTCATTTAATAGTTTATTTCACATGTGCATATTCCATTCCTAGAAATTCAAGATGGTGAGAATGTTATACTAATTTAATATGGATCATGAGGATATAGGTAATGGCATGTGAGTCTATATTTCTATAATAAATAAGTTCATAATTTTAGTAATTTATCTAGATATAAAATTAGAAGAAGGAAAATATTTTATTTTATTAATCACCCACTATTTTACTAAAACATTATATCCCTCTCCATTAGTTTTGGAATATCCCATCACATCGATATATTAGGGACAATTTTCTGTATACACCTTCTAATAACCTTGATGGTGGTGAAGAAAGATACTTAAAGGTATTTATCTAGGAATAACATTCTATAATATTTACCAACATCTATTAGATCTATTGAGTGGACTCTAAAATTATAATTCCTGGATTCGGATTTCTTCAAGAGATTGACTACTAGTTACACTAAATCATGCTGAGGTTATCAACCCTTAATAAAAGATAAGTTATTTGGACTCAAAATTCAAGATAGAGATTATATGATAAATTTAAGAACCCCAATGGATGCTGGATAATAACTTTAAACTATGATTTGATTTCTACAGAAGTAATGGAAGTCTATACCGACATAATGCTTTATTGGATTGATTCATATCTTTCTATGTAAATAATCCATTTTGTCTAATTACAAATTTTTTAATATTAAGTGGGTTTAAATTAAGTGACTTACTTTTTCTAGATAAATTTGAGACATATTATAATATTTATTAAAATTCCATCTTGTATGTTTGTTAATTAAATAATTTAAATATTTAAACATATATAAATAATTATACATTCAACTGAGGTAATAAAATAAATAAAGTGGTATGACCAGGATCCATTATATTTTTTAGTTAATCTGGTGGATTATAGAACAACACTTAAACCAAGGTAATGAACTCTCGAAACCACACTTGGTTCAGGTTGTATCATTCCTCATGTACTTCTATGTATCTCTATGTTGGTTTTTTCTCACCTCTAAAATTGAATCACCTCTACTTTCTATCGAGATTTATCTATTACATAATTTTAAACACACAATAGTTTTGAGAACCCAATGATTGGTTAGACAAGGTCTACATAAAAAAACATAGGATTTCTTGACTATATATGATTGGAGGATGGGAATGAATCAAAATCCATTATTAATTTTAATAACTTATTTAAAAAACCACACAATAAAAAAGACCAACCACACACATAGGATGTTATCAAATCATGTTCATCTATATAAAAGAAAAAATATACAAAATTATATTGTTTATAATTGACATCAATTAATTCATTGTTTTTAAGTGAAACAATCATAAATTAATTGAATCAATCAATTATTTATTTAATTCTATTTTATCTTAATGAGCATCCAAAGTCTCTTAGAGACACCCATCATAAATGAAATATGGAAAATATATGTCTTGAAATATTTATGAAAATATACTATATTTTTATTACTAAAATTGATTATTTTTTATGTAATTTGTTTTTTTTTTCTTTTTTGGAAGACTACTTGTAATGTACTAACGAGCTAAAAAATATTACATCCTCGAGAAAAATGATCCTAAAATTTTTAAATAAATAATAATTATGGTATAATTAAAATATATTCCAAATATTTCATAAGAGAAATTTGGGTTTTATTCATTGATAATTATAAATATATTCAAATCATTTAAAAAAATCTTGATGAAAATACCATTTTCACATAAAAATCAATTTAAAAAACTAAAAATGTATTAAATATTAGAAGAAATAATTTCAATTAGAATAATCATTGAAATAATTAAATAAAATTTCAAATTAATGAGTGTTTATTATTTTATATAATTATTTCCTTGTCGATTTTATTAAAGAATAGTCTTTTCATATTTTTGGTAAAAGCTAAAATAGTACCTCATTCAAATAATAACTGGAGGATTCCTTTTATTTTTTTTAATCCAATTCTGGGATAAATTACATTTAAAAAATAATAATATAATATTCAAAACATTTATTAAAACTTTATTAGAAAACTTGTACATCGAAGAGAATAGATTTTTGACAGGAGAGAAAAATGAAATTGTTTTTCCTTAAATCATGATTCTGGTATATTGAATTTCTCAAAATAGAAAAATGACAGGAAAAAAGTTAACTTCAATAAATAAATAGATGATAAAAAATATTGGGTTTAAAATAGGAACATTAGTTAATTCCCATAGTACATACTTTAAGAGAAACAATCACATATATTGATGAGATTGTGAAATAAACCCTAACTATTTTTGTAAATTTTGAATCATAGAGATCACAATATAAAATGAAACATTAAATACGATGAATATATATATTCATGGAATAAAATATCAATGGTCTAGAATATACACCATAGAAAATAAAAAAGTGGTGATTTTGACATATGTATCATGAAACTAAAAGTGAGACAAGAAACCCTTACCACATTATAAACTTTTAAATCATAAGAAAAATTAAATAAAAATTATAAATGAAACATTAAATATCATGAAAATAAGGATATTCATGAACTAATATTTAAAAGAGCCATTATATATACCATATTAATGAAATTAGTTGTGAATATGGCATATGTATTCCTGAAATAAAAGAGAGACCAAAAATCCATTATATCAAGTATGATTTCATTTTTCATGTTCCAATGTACTATAAAATAAATATAGATTTATTATACATATATTAAATAATATGAAACATATATATTATACCATATATTATTTTGTTATAACTTTTAATCACCCATTTATTAACAACCCTATATTAAAAACACTATTTCCGGTGACAAACACTTCATTGTTCATGTATGTTTTGGTTTGGTAGTTCCAATCCATGATATTTGATCATGGTTATTTAATATAAAGAAATTTAAACTATAAAAAAATATCATATATTTTAAGTATATATGTATTTATATTATTCCATAAAATTTATAGATATAAAAATGAATTACACCATTCATGGAGATGATAGGTCATACATACAGATGAACACAATTTCCATTTTTTTAACAAAGACAATGAATGAAATGTAAATAATATTTAACATTTAAAGAATAATTATTATATCATATATATAATATATATTCATTAAATATATCCTTATTAAATTCAATGTCTAAATAAAATGAAAAACATTTTATATTGCTTTGTGGTGGGGTAGTCCACACGTACGCACAAGCGATGTCATCGTTTTCCAACATATTGGAAGGTTAGAAGTCAGATGTTTTATTGAAATAAAATAAGTATATTTATTTCATAATATATATATATATATATTAAATCCATAATTATATCCACATGTGAGAGGTGGTGATGGAAATCAATTTACCTAAGTTCGCGAGGTGGTAGCCTTTTCTACACATGATCAATGTATTTATTTCTCATTTGATGGAAGATGATATTGATTAAGGTTATTTATTTAAATTAATAAAATATAATTATGTAATAGATACATTATTTACTATTTTAGTATATTTTATACATAATTTATGTTGTTATAATAATAATGAAATTGAAAATGGATGGTTAATAACTGTACCTTTTCTTGGTGAACCTCATTTGGTTTATAACTAAAGCCTTCATAATTTTGTTTATGTTTTAAAAGGGGACTCTAGGTCATGTGGAATGATTTATGGAAGTTATTTAATCATTTATTTTTGGAACCAATGGTGTTTGAAAGCGTGAATTAGAGAGGAGAGGAGGTTACCTTTTAAAAGTGGGGGAGCAGACACACATGGAATTTTGGAATGATTAATTTATACCCAAGTTTTTTACATTACATAAGGATTAAAATGGATAATTATCATACCATAGTTAAGATAGGTTTGATATATTGTCATATAATAGAAATTTTTTTATTTTATAAGTCATTTTAACCATTATCTGCTTATTTTAATAACTCTGGTAAACACATTTTAACTTTAACCTTTTTAATTAATTTTTATTGTTTTTACTCTATATTGAGAAAAAACATTAAGTTGGACATAATATAATATTAATTATTCTGATTCTAAACAAGTAATCCATTTCTCAAATTTCAATTAATTGAGGTATAATATTTTAATTTAAATTTAAACCCACAAATGCGGAAAAAATTGGTTTTCCAAAGGAACCGTGTTCATTGGTATAAAACAATTAAGATTAAAATTGATTATATAATTTTTTGAAATGAAAATATTAGATCAATTATAGTATTTATTGAACCAAGTTTACATTTATTACAATATAATTCAAAAATAATCTTTTTAAATTATTTAAAATAAATTGTAGTTTTCAATAAAAACCAGTCTTTTTTTAATATTCATCAAAAAATAATATTTTTGAAAATTATCAAAAAACCGCTCTATAAAAATTATTACAAGAATATATATAAAATTAATATCATTTTTAAATAAAATTTTCTAAATTTAGTAAAAATTAATTTTACTATATGTGCATAAACGCATTTAAAATGAATTTTAAATAAATCAATTTTTATACATAAAACTATTTTTATCCTTATCTAGAAAATATGAATAATATTAAATGAATGTTACATATTTGATAAATTATTTACTATTTAAATTTAATTAAAATAATTCTCCATTATTGATAGATTAAATTTAATAAGATAAAATAAAATTGTGTGCACCAAAATGGGTTTTTAGAAAATACATTTCTTTTACATTCAATTAATTTATATTTTAATTTCTAATCTGTTGATAAGAAATTAATTTACCTTATATAGTTGTAAATAACCTTATTTTTATAATTTAGTTAATCCTATTCATACCAATCAATTTAATGGTATGGTTATAACGATATACTATATTACAGTTCATTTGGACTTGGGATTGCATGTATCACATGAAATAAAAGATATAAAATTCAATTTAAGTATTAATATATCATAAAGTATAGCGTTGCTACATTCTTCCCACATTCAATAAATTATATCCTCAAAATTTGAACTTATGCTATAAAATCAAGGGTCTAATATTTGAAATTACCTTGTTTGAAAACTCACGTCATAAAAAGGGTTAACAAAGCTATCATTTGATAAGAGAGAAAGGGAAGTATAAAGGTAATATAAAATAACACATAACTCGGTTTCCATGTATGAAAAAATTAGTTGGAAATGAAAATATGGAAATAGAAGAAAATTATAACTAATTATGGATAATTATAGAGATAATTTAAAAAAAATAGATAATGTTAAAGATAAATTCAATGAATAAAAAGCTAAAAATTTGTGTTGGGTGAAATGGAAGTTGATTAATCATATATAATGGTAAATTTATAGAATTTTTATTTAAATATATTTTTCCTAGAGTTGAGGTATTATATTAATATCAAAATATAGAACCCCAAAAAAATATACTTATTTGAAATATTTTTATTTCATAAGAATAAATTTAGACTTTAGTTGCATATCAATGATCTTCTTATTAATTTATTACTCTAGGAAATGAATATCCATGACTATTTTTTATTCATGATGAAAAAAAATTAATTTTTATGAGATTATATAGTCCCCAAAATAATAGAAAGTTATTTCTCTTGTATTTACTAAAATCAAGATGGCTATCATATTGTAATACATTACCCAAAAAGAATAAACATGCATATAAAATAATAATACATTAATATCCAAAATTTGATAATAAAACCAAAGGGATGACAAAAAATCCGTAAATGAATAACCCTATATCATAATTAACCTCAATAATGACAACTTTAAAGAATGTTTTAAACTTAAATTTTATCTCATACCATTTGATCTTACACCTCCAAATACATAATATAATTCCTCTTAAATAATCCTTAATGTTAAACCCAATTGTTATAAATACCTCAACCCAATATGAAATCTCCCAAAATATCATTAATCAATAAAAAAATAAAAAAATATTAGATCATATAATTTCATTAAAAAAATATACTTAATATTTATATATAAAACCCTTTAGAAAAAATTCATTCTAATCGGGACATCGGGTAGGCCAGTGGTAGGTAATGCTTTATTTTTTCCCATCATTTGTTGTTTCTAAACCCATGACCTTTCCAAATGTTACAGTTTATCCTAAAAAACTATATTAATAATATTAATATAACATTCCAATAAAAATTATTAACATCAATAAAAATAACATTAATCATAAATCACTTTATAACAAATATGGTTTTCTATTGATCTTATTTTCCCAAAAAATTAGATAATATTTGGCCTAAAGGTCAAAACCATTATATTTATTTCCAAAAATTTAAAGGAATTCATCCTCAAAAAAATTTTCATTAACACATAATCTTATTACAAGGTTTATATTACCATAAATCTAACCCACAATACTATTCATAATGTTGTAATTCCATAACTTAAATCCTAAAAAAAAGATTTTCTACGACATTGAACATAATATTAACCTTAAAATCATAATCTAAATATATTATACATAACTATTATGATAAAGAAAACATATATGTTTCCAAAGTTTAACGCCGTCCTTAGATGTATCATGATTATTATAACCAAAATACCATTGATAAAAAATCATCTACAACATAATTATTGGATCCTAATACATAAATACATAATCCATTTGACATCAATGATTTTTATAATATAGGTTCTTCATTGGTCTAGGATTTTACCATTGGATTAGGTATTTGACTCAAATAATTCACATGTTCTCATTCCTTTTACTAGGTTCTATTTCTAAATAACGTAATACAACAGATTAGATCATGATATTATAACACATACTTTATAATACCAAAACTATTGAAACACTTAACATATATCAAAAAATAATATTTACATAGTCAATGTTATAATCATAATGAAGGTTTTATTGGTAATTTTTTCAAATCATAAAAATATTTTCAAATACCTCATAACGGTTTGCAAAGAAAATGTGAATTATCCTAAGAATATCACCCAGGAGTGTCAAACCATGTGTGTATTAAGTCCTATTATCATGCACCATGTGATAATCAAGTCAATACCCAATGTAACTTTTTATGATTTATTTCCCTTAGATATAACTCTTCTAAAGGAACATCAACTTGTATTATACAGATAGATAATTATTTATAAAAAACCACATAATCTCTTCCTTACCAAAAAATTAGGATATTATTCTATACTTAGAATTATCCTAAAATTCAGTCATTATGTTATGTTATCTAATTTATATATTCCTAAATCTATTTCCTAGGGTTTCTACTGAACATACCTTGAGAACAACTATAAATACCTTTACCCTAGTAGCCTAGAGTCGGTAGTTACATTATTACATTGGAACTAGATACAAGGAATCACATCCCAAAGGACTGGATAGTTTAATAGTCTTGGTAAACTACATAGATAATTTAGTAATCCATTGAAATTAAAAATATAATATAAAAAATATAATTTTATTTATGAACACTATTATTTCTTTTTGAATATCCATGCATATCTATCATAATACACATCAGGGAATCCTGGGGAAAGGAAGCATAATAAATTTTTGATCTCTAATGCTCGGTAAGGGCATGTATAAAATGGAAGCTATAACGAATAACTAATCAATAATCAATATGGAGAGTTAAATACCGAAGAACATTCCATTTAGTCAATAACACGGTCTTGAATAATAATATGGAAGGAATGAATGATTGTCAAATAATTCCATATAAATAATCTCAAGTGCTTGAAACTTATCCAAGGATATTATAACTAATTAAATAATCACACGGATATCAATAACTAAATTCCTAATGAGGAAATTCATTATTTTAGACATCATAACCATACCATCAAGGCCTCATTTCAAGACATTATACATAAATGTGTTACTCCTAATCCAAATGCCCATGATAGTTTGTATCATGAGACCTATTAATGCATCGAGGGGATATAGTGGGACCCACCCATAACATACAATGTCTAATGAATGCCTGATATGAAAGGGGATAATTATAATCATGTAAAAATATAAATTGATATAAAAGCATACTAAATGTTAATAATTTCTCAAATCAATAATCAAAATCGTCAATTATCTAGAGTAATATAGAGTATAGAATCAAAATAGTACATCCCCAGTCAAAAATGTCATAAAAATTATATATAAATAATAATTATTTTATTAATAAAACATATTCCTTTTAGAGAATAAATAAAATGAGGGATATTTTATTTGATAAATATAAATATGATTAAAATTTCATTAATAATATTCTTGATGAAAATATACTTTTCCCGTTGAAAATCACTTTTAGAAATAAAAAAAAATCCAGAATATTAGGAAATTCATTTTTTAAGAGAATTAGGGAATATTTTACAGTAATATTCAATGAAATGAGTGTTCATTATGGTGGGGAATTCTGTTTATTCCATGTATATTAATAAAGAGTCCTTTTACATTTTCTGTAAAACGTAAAAAGGTACCTCATTCAGAAAATGACCAGAATAATCCATTATTTTTTGTAAATATATAATAATGGGTAGAAATGACATTAACATATCATAGGATAATTTTAATAACATTTTTAAAACTTCATTATAATACATGGAGGTGGAAGAGAACGGATTTTCGATAGAATATAAAAATGAAATCGATTTTCCATAAAACATTATTTTGATCACATGAGTTTTTAAAATAGGAAATTGTATATGAAAATTGTAATTTCCATAAATAAAAATTGGATAAGAAAATATATATTATTTAATATAGAAAGATAAACTAATTAACCCAGTGGGGACATTAACAGAAACAATATTGAATAATGAGTTGATTATGAAATAAAACCATACCATTTTGGAATCTTTTAAATCACGGCACCCATAAAACCAAAATGAATATTTAAAAAATATGAATATATATATATATATATATTCATGGTATAAAATTTATAAAGTGTAGAATATACACTACCAAAAATTAAACAAGTGTTTGATATGGCATATGTCTCACGAAAGTAAAAGTGGGATGGGAATCCCTTCCTAATTTCAAAGAATTTAAATTATAAGCCACATTAATAAATAACACCAAATTAAAAATTAAATATCATGAATATATGTATATTCATGATATAAAATGTCAATGGTGAAATATATACACCAAAAGAAAATACATTAGTGGAGAATATGGCACATGTCTCCTAGAAATAAAAGAGATGCTATAAATCCTTCTCTGAGGTCTGACTTCTTTTGTACATGTTGAAAATGCCATTATATTAATTATATGTTTATTATAAAAAAATAAACATATATTTTATAACATATAAGATTTTATTATAACTTTTTATCACCCACTTATTAAAAAATAATTATTAAAATGTTATTCTTGGTGATAATTGCATCGTATTTCATGTATGTTTTGGTTTGGTAGTTTCGATAATTTTACATTGATCATAGTAACATAATACACAAAATTTTAAACCTGATATAAATATAATATATTTTAATAAAAAAATTATTTATAATAATCCATGAATGTTAGAGATATAAAAATGAATTACATCCTTCATGGAGATGGTAGGTCGTACGTACTCAAGAACGTTGTTTTTATTTTTTTAATAGATGGAATAAAATAATGGTAAATAATATTTCATCATTAAATAATTGTTATTATAATATAAATATAATATAAATTCATTAAATATATCCTTATTACTATCCAAGTCATAGTAAAATGAATAACGTTTAACATCGCTTAATAGAGGAAGTGGTCCACATGTACGAATGAGCGACGTTGTTGTTTTCCAAAACAATTGGATTATAAGAAGGTATATGTGTTATTATAATTAAATAATTATATTAGTGTCATAAATATCATATATATATATATATACATTGAATCAATTATCATATCATCCTCTTAGAGGCAGTGATTGAAAAATGAATTACATCAATTTCCGAAGTAGCAGTCTGTTGTGCACATGATCGACAGTTTAATTTCCCATTTGATGAAAGAGGAGAAGAACGTAGGTTATTACATTGACATAATAACATATAGTTATTTTTTATATATTTTTATTATTATCTTATCACAGTTGATGAAGATTTGAATTACTTAAAAGATTAAATATAATGAAAATGCATGGTTTAGAACTGTTCATCTTCTTCAGACAATTGCTATTGGTTTATACCTAAAACCATACATATAAAGTTTTATGATACAAGAGGGACTCTGGGTAATAGTTAGGGATGTAATTAAGGTATTTGGTAATCTATTGGTCAATCCAAATGAATTTTTAAGTGTGAATGGGAGATGATAAGAGGTTCTATTCAATAAGTGGGATAAGGGAAATAATTATAATTTTTGAATATAATAAATTATACCGTATATTTTCACATTCCAAAAGGCTCAAAAATGTATCATTCTCAAAAAAATAAATTACATAAGGCATAAATATTTCCATAAAATATATATTGGAACTGTTTTTAGGTCATTATGACCCTTATACTCTTGGTTTAACCCCACAGTAATCCTATTTTAACCATAACCGTGATAATTAATTTTTACTATTAATTATGATGAACCATTAAGTTGAAATTTTTATATAATTTTAATTATATTGATTTAAAATATGGATTAAATTTTTAAAAAATCAATTCATCATGTTGGAACAATTTAAATTTAAATTATACTAGGAAACATGAAAAAAATTGTTTTCCAAAGGAAAATATTTCATACGTATGAAATGTTTTTTATATCAAAATTGGACATAAAATATATTAAAATGAATAAATTTTAATAAATATATGATAATTTAACTAATGTTAAATTTAAAAAAAATAAAAAATGTACCTTTTTAAATTTTTAAAAGAAAATGGAGTTTTCTACAAAAATAAGTATTTTTTTACTATTCAATGCAAAATATTGTTTTTAGAAAATTATCAACAAATGAATCTAAAATAATTATAAAATTATGATCTAAAAATTATGTTATCTGTTAAAAATAAATTTTCTAATTTTAATAAAGCACAATTTTAAAATGACCGCATAAAACGTGAGAAAAAATATCATTACAAAAATATTTTTAAGCATAAAATTACGGTTATATTTATTTAATGATTGGTAGAAATATTATATGATTGATTAATTTTTTTTAAAAAAATATAGTATATAAATTTCATTAAAATTATTCACCATTATTTATTAAATTTATTTATTAATATAAAAACATGTTGCATTCCAAATAAAGTGTTTTTTTAGAAAAAGGCATTTCTTTTACTTTCAACTGATTTCTATTTTCATTTATAATCTATTTAAAACTAATGAATTTACATTATAGGTTTTTAAAACATATAATTTTCATAATTTAGTTATTATTATTCATATATTTAAATTTAATAGTTATTTTATGATATTATACTATATTATTTTTCATTTAGAATCGAGGATTCATGTATCATATGCCACTGAAGAGATTAAATTTATTTTAACAATTAATATATCATAAAGTATTGGGGAACTACATCATGAACTAAAAAACCTATAAAATGTTGTTATTGGTTATATAATACCCCACTCTTCATTATTCATTCACTTGTCTTCCATAAGTGTTGATTAAAAAGTTTCACCTTCTACATTTTTTATCCTTAGTTTTAAAAATCACAATACGCTTTTATAAAATCTATGTTATACTAACTTTATATTTCCCAAAAATTTTAGAATGTTTTTTTTCTAAAAAAGACTATTCTACTAGAATCATATTTCTTTATAAACTAAAAAATATAAAATTTATACACCATGTGTAGTCCGTCAGATCGATTAATTATTATCCATCAAACTTTCTATGTATGGTCTATGGAACTGACTATGTATGGTCCATCGAACCGACTAAGTCTAATCCATTAGATTGGAAATGAATATTCCTCTAGACTAATTTAGTTTAGTCCATTATAATAACCAATAATTGTCTATTAGACTAACTTGGTTTTGATCCATTAGAATAAACATAATTTATTCCATAAGAACAATAATCGTTATAATTGGATAGTGGTAATTATTTATAGAGGGTGGAAAAGTTTTAATACATCATAATGATTCTATCAAAATGACATCAAATGAATATGTATATAATATGTAGTGTTTATAATATGTAGTTAATTAAATTCCATTTTTACCAACTTTGAGAATCATGGAATATGACCTTTGGTGTTTTTCCTATAAATAGAGGTGATTTCAAGGAGTTGGGCATGGAATATTTTGTAAAAATACCTGTCTGAAACTTACTCTGCTATTACATTTGTTTTACTTATGATTTTAAGTCTTCGGAGAGGTTTTTCTAAATAATTTGAGTGAGGATTGTAAATTATCATGAACCATTTTCATTTTTATACATTGTGTCTGATAAGGTTTTAGATTAAGGTATTTTGGGGATTTGAACACCGATGATTCCAAACAGGTTGATCGAGGGTTTCTAGTACTTAGAAGACAATGTTGATTCTAATATTTATGAATTATGTATTTCTTTCTATAGAAATATAGACTTTATGGCTATGTTGAAAACCATAGATACCCAAATATAAGGGTTTTTACTTCCTTAACACTTAATGATAAAGAGTGGAAATATTTTATGATTTTTAAAAGTTATTCATACTTTTTAAGCCTTGTATTTACTTGTTTCTATAAGTTTATTATTTTTGTGGTGAATTTTTATGGAATGTTTATTTTACAAAAAATTATTAAACTCTAATATTTTGGATGACCTATATGTTTGATTTATATTACCTGAATATTGGATGATATATGTGTGTGATAAATCCTAATTAATAGGTTTGGGATTCTAGGTAGTTTAGGTTTTTAAACTAAAATCTACACCCCACTTGTAGACATTAATATATTATTCGATAGTACCAATGGTATAAAAGGTGGTTCTATAAATTAACATGATGGTTTTTAAATTTTTTATTTTAATAATGTTTCTATTTTTTAACTTTTGTTTTTAATAGTTATTTATATGTTTATTATAATATATTTTATGGTAACATGTATTTTGTAGAAATAAAATTTTTCTAGTTTGCAAAGATTTAAGGTTTTAAAAATCATCACTCTTTAGAATCTTAATCCAAGAATAAAATAAATTTTTTTTCGGGATAATTATGAATATTAAAGAGATATAATGAATACTTTTTCTATTAATACCAGAGTATATAATTTTGTTATTCTGATTGGAAATTAAAAAATAGTTGTGAAAGAAGTATCGACATTTAAAAATCAAGAGAGGATTAAATATCATCTGAATTATCATGAAATAAATACTTTTTTTTGTGTTTTATAAAAAGAAATGTCTATAATGAAATATATTCTTGGGATTATTTTGAGTAGTATTTGGAAGAATATGGAAGATTCTCATTTAATTACTTCTAAAGAGATTGAAAGTAGAATAGAAATGTTAAGGTTTGATTATAAATCTTTTGATTTTATTCTTTGTGAATATGTTCCAAAGATTCATTAGGTGTTTATAAAAATTATGAATAGTTTATAATAATTTTTTTTGAAAATGATCCTAATAACATCATTATTCTACAAAAGATCATTGAAATTTTTCATTGAGAATCTGAGTCTAATAGAATAGCTTTAAATGAGACAAGAGGATAATAAATTTCACCTTCAATGATATAATTTAAATTCACATCCAATGTGATGGTATAAAAAATAGATATGATAAAAAGATAAAAAAAATAATCAGGGAGTTACTTTTGTAACAATATTAATTGTTTTTAATAAAGATGGTTCACTTGAGAATGTTTCGTAGTATTCGATGAAAAGAAAAGTTCAAGTTTATACGGGGATCAGTTCTTATAAATTGTTTGATAATCATCTAGATAATAATTTCAATAGAATGAAAAATATTATTGGGAATAATTTCTCTCAATATAACTATAAGATGAGTCCCAAGGATATAAATGAAAAAGAAATATTATTTAGATGGTATTTTTTATGTGTGGATTAAGACTGGTCATAATAAACCTGGTTGTACCAAGATTAAGAGAAAAGATAATAAATATTGAAATTATGAGTTGAATTCAATAAATATCAAAATACACAAGGGTAATGAATTTCTGAAATCATCTGGTACTTGGGGTTGTAGCGGTGGTGATAATTCTTAATATAATACCTCTAATAGTGAAAGTGAATATCATAATAATATTGGTTTCATTTCAAAAATTACAATGACTAATTATTGTTTTATGGCTAAGGTATATGTTAAAAATTTGAATAATCATAAATTTAATGAAAATTATCATGATATTGAAAATTAGAATAATTATATATATTCAGATGAAGAATGTAAGTCATCGTAAGACAATAATAATTTTTCTAGATTTTTCGAATTTTTAAGATTTACTAAACTTTTAGAAAAAAAATTGAAAATTTTCTAAACAAACGTAAAGATACTAAGGAACGAGATTCTAAAACAAATTCAATAATATCTATGAATACTACTAAAATTTATAATCATTGTAAATAATAAAAAAATCATAATTCTAGCACAACGTCTGTTGAGGATAAAATTTTTGTTGAAAAAATAAATTAAAAAATTCATGTTCGAAAATAATTACAATCAAAATTTAATACTAGTAAAAAAATATTTTTAAAATATAAAATAGATAAAACCTCATAGGGATGTTTCTAAAATTTGATTTATTAATTATAAAAAAATTCAAAACAATAATTTCTTTCCAAAGAGTGCCCCATTCCGTATGAATCTTAAAGTGGAGTACATTGAAAGAATAGATCTTCTTTAAATAAATTAAAATCATTAGGATTTTAAAAAACATATTTTTCTTATTAATTAAAGACTAATCCACATAATACTGTTATATTTATTTGGATTTATAAAATTATATTTTCTAATAATTTTGGACCCAAGAAGGTATGAGTTCCAAAATACGAATATCATTCATTGAGGAAAACAAGAAGTGTACCAACAATAAGAAAATTTGGTATATGGATTGTGGATGTTCATATAATATGATTGGGAAAAAAGTGTTTATTAAAGAAGACTATAATAATTAAATGTGTCAATATTACCTCTAATAAAAATGATTAGGTATTTATTATTGGAATAGGTAGCGTTGTTCTTCCTGGTAAAGAATTGATTTAAAATGTTTTATTTTTTATAGTTATTAAGCACAACCTTACTAGTATATGTCAATTATGTGCTGAGATATATCTTCTGAACATAAAGAATTATAAACTTACTATTCATGTTTTAGAAGATAAATTTTGATTTCTAATAATAGGCATGATAATGTTTATATAGTTAACTTATAATACCATGGGATCTACGAACTACCTTGCTATTGTCAAATAAAAGATTTATGATTTTTATTTCTTAAAATATTAGGACATTTTAATTCTGTAACTTTAGATAAACTCTCTTAGAAAGGACAAGTTAAAGATCTACCAGAGCATAAGTTTGATTCTTCTAATGTTTTTGATCCTTTCAATTTTGAAAGAAACATAAGTCATGTTTAAAATATTTTAGTGAATTCCTAAATGCTAATGATTTAAATTTGTTTTCATTTATTTATTTTCTCCTGCTCAAATTGGACATATCAGTGAAAAGTATTATGTATATGTTTTAGTCTATTATTAAACTAGATATACATGGATATATTTTTCTATAAAAATGTTAGAATCCTTTTTCTACTTTAAAAACATTCTTTACCATGTTAAAAATAAGAAAAATATATCCTTTATAACTATTTATAGTGATAATGTTTGAGTGTTTGTAAATTTTGATTTTGAAACTTTTTTACTAAAATTTTTATAAAAACTAATTTTTATCACCTATAACTACATATAAAATTTGGTCTAGTTGAATTAATAAACATAATTCTTTATCAGATTACAAGAATCATGTTGATTGAATACTCAGTTGCTAGTTTTTTTTATTGAAGCAATTGAGAAAATTTCTATGAAGATGAGGTTTTCCTTGAATTTGGATTTCATCAATAAAAGTATTATTTATTTTATGCATTTTATGAATATTAATAATCAATATATTCTTTTAATATTTAATATTTATTTGATAATTAAAGAAAATATTTTTAGAATGACTTCGTATTTTATGTTGGAGTTGAAAAAATTTGTTAATAAATTATACAATGATGTTTGTTATTCTGAACTTCATCATCAGAAACAGAAGATTCAAGAAAAAATATAAGCTTGTTCTTCTTCACTAAAGCTAAAAAAATTGAATGAAATATCTAATGTGGTGTATAGAGAATTGATAAATCCAAAAATTTAAAAGGAAACATAGTGATATTGAGTTTGGTATTTATAAGGAAGATTCCTTATCCTTCTAGTATAAAACACATGATGTTTTAAAGGATAAAGAGAAGTAGAAGAAGAAAAAAGAAAATTACTAATGAAGAAAAAGTTATTTAAAGTCTTATTAAAGGTGTTGATCAATATCATGCAGAAATTAATATTGCTAGTCAGGATGGAGATCCTTAAATATCTCCATTTTCAATTATTCATCCAATACATTCTTTAATTGATGTTCTCTAACCTACTCTATCAGAACCAAAGCAATTTGTATTGTCAGAAGTTCATATTTCTATTGATAAAAGAAAGAGTAAAGTTGTTGAAATTGATGTTTTTGTTACAAAACATGTTGAAGATAATGTTTAAAAAGTTGTTATGAAATTTGGGAAATAATATTTTAATATTAATGAAAAGATGGAAACATAGATAGAAAAATAGTTTGAATAAGATTTAAAATAATATTCATAAGAGTAAGAATAATAATAAAGTTATTTCATGACCTTATTTTCATTACACAATCTGAAAAAGATGTTGAGTTGTAAATTTCTAAAAAAAATTATTTTTCTAAGAAGGAGGTATAAAATCTAAAAGAGCATAAAAGTTATAATATGTGTTTTGATTTTATAATAATATTTATTTTGTTGTACTATTATATACTATGAAAAATAAAGATATAGAGAAAGAGAAAGTAAATTTTGGTACATCTCCTCAACATATTTCTAATTGTGTCATTAGACTGAGTCTTTTCTCTATACAATGAATCAGATCAATGATTGGAAATGAGATTTACTTATTTTAATGAAGAATCCAAAAATATTGTTGATTATATTCTATATTCTCATAGTATGGAATCTTGTTTCAAGAACATTCAAAATATGATGAATGTTTTAGAAATTTATGATGTGTTGAATTGATTTTCTAAAATCATTGTCGAAAATGAAGATGGTTTAATATCCTTCAAATTTTATTCTAATTTAGGAATAATAATGGAAACAAATTGTTATATGTTTGAAAAAAATAGAAGGAGACCTAAAATTTCATGGTGACCAAATTGAATTTGTTAAGATTTTATCTTTGGATATTACAGATTCTTTTTGGAAGTTATCATCTAATGTTTGTACGAATTTCAATACTATAGATCAATTGGAGAATATTGATGAATATCATGATCAATAATACATGGTTTTTATGAAAAGAGAATTTATATCTTAAAAAAATGATTTGAAACTAAAAGTGGAGAATAGAAAAATCATCTTTCTTGAATGATATGTTATAAGTCTGAAGGAAGTTTTTTAAATGTTTTATGTTTTGAAAGAGAGGGTTTCTATGTTCGAATCATTCAAAGTAGAGTCAAATAAGAATCAAGATTAATTTATCAAGATTAAATTTATTGTAAAAAATTATAATAAGGATTTATTTTTTTCTATGAACTCTTATGGTTTAAAAAATTAATGTTTATTGAAAATTTTCTTGAATGAATTATTATTTATATATTGATAATTTCATTCCAATAATTATTGGTTGAATTCTATTTCAATATTATTGGATAGTGGTTTAAATAAATTTGATTGTTTCATTATTATGTTTCTCTAAAAATTAAGGTATACATTCTTTATCTCTTAGTCTTTTGGATATTATTGAAGGAGGATAATATATTATAGGATAATTTATTGGAAGAAACATTATTAGAATAGATTTTATTGGATTAATTATTTTAAATATGTTCTTATCATACTAATATTCTAATAATTTATTCAGAAAATTTTTGTTGACATAAAATTTTGTTACAAGGACAGGGTAGATAAGAATGAAAGGGGGAATTCTTTCTTAGAAGAGGAAAAAAAATAATGTTCTTAGATGTATAATGTTATTTTATGTTTTTCAAATTTATTAGTTTTTATATTTAACTGTTGTGTTTTTTTTCTTTTCAAAAATGGGGATACTGTTGAGTTGAATGTTTTAATTTCTACCCATTTTATCGTTATTTTTGAAAATCACAACACACTTTCATTGAAACTATTTTTTACTAAATTTATATTTCCCATGTGTTTTAGAATGTTTTTTAGAAAACATTTTATTTTAACCGACACATAAATATTCATAATATAAAGAATATAAACTTGTTACACTAACCCTAGTACATTGGATTGATTATTTCTAGTTTATCGGACTTTATAAGTCTGTTCCATTGTATCGAATAAGTTTACTCCATCATATTGACTAAGTATGATCTCTCAGAATGATGAAGTAAAATCTATTAGAATAACTGGGTTTAGTCTATTAGACTAACTGATTTTATTCTATTGGACTAACCATGTCCGGTCTCTTGGACTAATGTGTTTTTTGATACATTCAACTAATAATAATTTATTCTATCACAATAATAACATTTATAATCAAATGGTGAAAATTATTTCTACAGGATTACAGACTTTTACAACATTGTAACGTGTCTATAAAAATGAAATAAGATTAAGACATACCAAAAATACAATGATTTCAAGAAGTATTTTACCTAAGGTAGTTGAAACAAACTCCTATAATCAAAGAATATTGTTGTGGATGTTATGTCTATAAACAAATGTAAATTTTAGGACCTAAGAGCTGATGCCTTTGTGACTCAAACCATATAAAACTAAGTCTATTATAATACCTTGTTAAATTTACATTTTAAATAATTAGTGTGTTTTTTTTATATTGAATATGAGTGGGTATTTTAAATTAATTATAAACTTTGTGATTTGTAATCATTGTGTCTGATCTGGGTTTCATCGAGGGCTTTCGGGGATTGGAAGGCTACTTATAATGATAAGGTTGATAAAGGTCTTATATGTTTAAGAAGATAGATCTGATTCCAACTATTATGACCAAAGGATTTCTTACCGTAGAAATATTTAAAATATGGTTTGGTTGAATATTGGGGGTTCCCAATGTCATGGTTTTTGACTTACTTAAATGTTAAGATTAAGGAATACAAATATTTTATAAATATTTTTGTAAGTTATTATTACCTTCGTTTTATAGCTTTTTACTTTTTTATACATGTTTATTATTTCCCCTATTGAATTTTCAGAGAATGATTTTTTCTAATAAATCTTACTAAACACTGATATTTCAGATGAACCATGAGTTCAATTAATAAGCTCTGAAGATAAAATGATATATGTGTTTTCAAAAATCATAGTTAAGAGGTTTTTGTTTTTATTTACTTTATATTTTTATAATATAATTCACCCCTTGGCCAATTGTAGACATTTATGAACTATTTGATCCTAAATAAGAGGAAAATAATTAAACACATCATATGTAAATCTTGAGAAAAAAATTGGTTTTGCAACACTTCAAGCTGGTTTCACTGAAATTGGACTCAATCCTATAAAATATTGATATAAAATTTTAAATCACCAAAATATAGTATTTCATAAT
This sequence comes from Viscum album, assembly GCA_963277665.1. Classification (NCBI taxonomy): domain Eukaryota; kingdom Viridiplantae; phylum Streptophyta; class Magnoliopsida; order Santalales; family Viscaceae; genus Viscum; species Viscum album. The sequence continues at coordinate 1,503,267,714 of OY728158.1, forward strand.
AATATTTAGATATTGATTTATCAAAAATAATTTACAAATAAATCAATCCTGGAGAGATAAAATGAAGAATGATGGGAATTATAAAAATCATTTTTTAGAAAACTCTAATATCATTAGAATAAAATAAGATATTACAGTTTCTTTGGAAAGCCTATTTTTTAAAAGTGAAGTGAAAACATTTGAGAAATAATTAATTTTTATAAAGTGACATACTATAGTTGAGCATTGAAATAGATGTAATGTTTTAAAAAATTTTAATTTAAAATACATTGAAAACTTTTGATTTCAAAAGGAAACATCAATAATTGTTCCTTGAAAACTTCACATAGGTTTCAAAAGGATAAGTGAAAGCACTTTGAAAACATTTAATTTTAAAAATTATCCTTAATTATTAATATCTTAAAATAAATAATGGTTATTAAAAAGTTATGTGGAGTGGAAGATAACACCTTTAATTTTGAAGGAATGTAAAAACCAAGTTGAAGTGAAATATGAAGGGTCATGTGAGATAAAACATATTTAGTATTAAAATTATATATGATAACATTTAGTGAAGTAAAAACATGGATATTAAGAAAAAATCTACTAAAGGGATGATAATTATTCTTAACAAAATTATATTTTTTAATGAAGAAATACATTTCTCATGGAAGAAAAAATTGGCGTAAAAAAATATTTGATCAAAAAATAATATGATAATATAACATAACATCATCATGGTGTAGTATAATTCAATCATGAAATAATATAATCAAAGTTATGTTATAATAAATAATGAAAAATATTTGGGTAAGAAAACACCTTACCTTTATTCCCTCCTAGCCTAAAGTACTCTAACCTCATATCAAAAAACATAACTATCATAATAATTTATGTTATTGAATTATTTATATTCATTAAACATTTATAATCATCAACAATTTTGTATATATTAGTCATTTATTTCTTATTTTCACCATATGGTGTTAGTTACATTAATTGTTTCACCCATGCTTTATGATTTCAATTTTAGTACACATTTTTTTATACCAATTTCTTCATTATTAGGTCATATAGGATACCATAATTGATGTTTTATAATAACATATAATATTATAATCTCATTATAAGATATTTTTTCATGTTTTTTAAAAATAAAACTGGGATGAATTTGTTTTGGCCTATTTATCAATATTGATGAATTACCTAAAAATAACTAGTTTTTACTGTCTATAAAGAATCATACCCATGATATTTATTATTCCAATATATCATGTATAATATTATATTATAATTTATTTCCATCTATGAATGTGGTAATGATTAATGGAATATATCGTTCTATATAGGCTATAATCCTCATGTACACATAAATGATGACTTCGTTTTCGTACCAGAGGAGAAATGAGTAACAAGTTTTATTATTACTAGAATATAAAAAATGTTATAAATATCATAATTATGTATTAAATTTCGTATCTAGACAATCCTTTTATGGTTTAATGGAAAAAACATTTTATTTCATTGAGGTTGTTTTCCACACCTAAAAATGATTGATGTTTTAAATTTTCATTAGGGGAGGTGGGAGGTTTTTAAAATTTATTCCCACAATATAAAAAATTAAGTTTAAAAAATTAATTAATTTATCATATAGTATTGGTAGAAAGAAATTTTAAATATTATGATAAATGGAAAATATTTCAATGAAAATATTGAACATACATTGAGAACTTTGGGTTTCTCTTATAGGATTTCTTATAATGGAATGGATTGATCTAGTCTCTTTTGACCAGAATATTATATAGTGATATGTGATTATTGGGATAAGAGATAATTTTGAGTTTTTATAGGAAACCGAATTTTTATATATGTATTGAAAGGGCTATGAAAGACGCATTTTAAAAGTGGTTAAAATGACATTTCCATAAATTTTTCAACTTAATATAAAGGGAAACCGTGTTAAACAAGTTAAATAGATATAAAAATAAAAATAATTGATTTAAGGAAGAGAGAAGGTTCATAATACCCCAACAAATCAATTATAAATATGTTTTTAACATGGTTTAGGCCCTTTATCCCTTGAATTATTACTTTTTTCATTTAAGAATTACCGTGGTAACTAGTTTTTACATAATGTAACATAATCTTTATACATAAAAATAAAATGGGGCTTATTATATAATTTTTAATTGATTATTATTATTTTTAAATATTTTTTTGGATTAATTTCAAAACGTGTAAATATATAATTTTAATATAATTAATGAATTATATAATAAAACCATTTTTCAGAAAAATATTACTTGAGTTCTAGAATATCAAACATAGGTTTGTAAACTATAATAAATATTTTAAAATGGTTAAATTCTTTTATAAAGTTAATATTTTTTAAATAAAATGTTTTCATAAATTTCTATGTCATAATTGAATAATAAAAAAGGCATAAAAAGATGCTCTATTAGTAAAAATGTTATATTGAAATATTCACCTAAACATCAATGTTTTTAGAAAAAATATCAGAATTTCATCATTAGATAATTTTGAAATTCCAAATTCAAAAATTATTTTCATTTTATATAATTCAAATTCTAAATTTTATATATTTAACATTAGAATGAAAATACAAAAGTTATGGATAAACTACCTTTATTGAAAAATGCTGTTTTTAGTCATTATGTGTAATTATTATTATTTCATATCTATTATAATTTAAATTATGATAACAAATAGTACTATTTTAAAAATTTCAATAAAATATATTATTATTAAATATAAAATACATTAAAAATGGTTATTTGAAAATATTTTTACTTTTATACTAAATACGCTTCAAAAAAACATTAAAATGATTTATTTATATTATTAAAATTAATTTTAGTATCCTGATGATATTAAAATATTTGTTTAATTATATATATATTTTATATCATATTTTAATAATAATACTAATAATATTTATGTGTAACACACAAATATATATATATATATATATATATAATATTTTAATATCACATTATTATTTCATTGTGAGTTATATTTTTTTTAAATTTACTACTTAACCATACTAGACAACAACATACCAATAACGTATATGTCCAAAAACTATATCTGCAACAACCATATGTGCGACGACCATATTTATAGTGAACTATTATCAATCACAATATTTCATACACATATATATCATTACTAAAATTATTCCATTCATACTTCCCATTTCTATAGTATTAATTTAATATCTAATAACATTATTTCTCCTTTCATGGTATTCTTTCTCAATGTATGTGTTTTATACTAATAGTGATTCATAAAGGTTATGAAGGAACAATATAGTATATAGTTATAAATATATCATTATTTTAAATTAATTTTCCCCATTTAATTTTTTTATTTTTAATGGATGTAATCACCTATAAAGTGTAATACTTAGTTTCAGGTAATATTTTTGTAATATTTTACTATCAATTAATAATGTGTTGTTTTTTTAATCCCTATATTTAATGATATTTAACCTAATAAATTTCAATTACTTTAATAAAATAGAATAAAATATTTTAGTATTATAAATATTGGCTTATGAATAGAGTATGCTTCCTAGAAACATGGGGCATTATAGTAGCTGCAGACCTAATCAAGGGGGTATGCTCAAGAAAAAGGTTAAACAACTAAAGGAAAATTAATAATTAGTGTTAGGATTCATGTTGGAAGATACAAAAACGAATAACCTTATTTGAGGAAATTTTCCTTAATGATATCCCTTATCACAATTTCTTTTAATTATTTTGTCTTTAATTACAAATAGAATCACAGCTGTATAAAATAGTTTCAAATATTATTCATTTATAATATATTCAAGGGGAAATTAAAGTACACTTCTTTATATTTCATTTATATTGTTTTTTAAAAAAATATTCAGATTCACTACTCTATTTTTTTATTTTTGTAGGAATAAATTCTAAAACCATCATAATTCAATGATGGTTATTCATGATTGAAAATTTATTAGTATTAATGATATTTTCATTTTTCAATGACTTAAAAAAGTAGTTTTTAAACATTAATTATTAGTCAATGATTTTTATGGAAATATTTATTGTGTTTAGTAATTTGTATACTATTTTGTTGATGGATTTGGTTACTTTATTGAGGAAATACTTCTCATCAATCCATTAACCCCTTCGATAGGAAAGTGTAACATTTTTGGGAATTTGGATATTTATTTCCAAAATTTAAAATTATGAAAAATCCTTCTATAATTAGATATATGAAATTTCCCCCACCTTATAAATTTTCATTTTATATTACTATATTATATACTTTTGGTTCTTTTAATAACTTTAATATTTAATTCTATTATTAAACTATTTTCAAATTAGTTCATTATCAAACACAATTTCATCATTTTTTCAAATTAAATTTTAACTCTAAACATAATTTATAACCATCAAAATCAATTTTAATTGTCTTATGTTTCATTTATTTTTTTATTATTTTTATTAGTTCACATAGATTTTAGACTTTCCATGTGAGTTTAACCCTACATGAACTATACTACGTGTAATAGGAAATGTAATCAAATAATTGTTTTTTGTTCAACGTCTTAATAATTGTTTCCTTGGAAACAAACCCATTTGTTTCTGATAAAGTTATTAAATTCTCTCAAATTTTCATTTATATTTTCCTACTCTCCCTAGAAAACATAGAGTAGGATCGAAACACAGGGTTGGTGGGTGAATATAAAAGGGTTTTATTTGATCCTAATCAACTATTAATAGTTTGGTGAAAAGATGACTGAATGAAAGAGAAGAGACCAAATAATGGAATGAAGATATAGGTGAAAGGTGTTATCTAACACCCAAAGACATTACAATATTGTCATTTTTGAATAAATTTAATTTTTTGATATCTTTCTTTATACTCAACACCAAGTTATACTTATGTTGCACATAATAATCAGTTGGATTGTGCTACACAGAAGGCCGAGTTTTATGGAACAATAATAAATTATTAAAATATTATTATTTAATATAATAAAATAAAAATATAGTAATTAATTTGGTGGTTATAAATAGGTTTAACTAAGTTATAAAAATATATGGTTTAATTCATTGGATAAAAATTCATTTGAAGTAAATATAAGAACCAATTGAATATACTGAGAATGTTTTTATAAATACTATTTTTATGCTCTGAAAGAAATTTTATCCTAATAAATAAAATTAATTACCATTTATCAATGATATTAATGAAATATATATTTTAAATATTCAATAAACGTATCTTTTTATAAATCTAATATATTTGATATGCATAAGATAGGAACAAACCCAATATTACACATAAATACCAATATTTTTATAAAGGAAGTTTTACTACCTTTTGATGGAGAACCTATTTTAAATCCAATTTTAGACACTTTTATATATTTTATTTTTCAAAATAAACACCCACTTTTAATTAAGAATATTAAAAGTACTTTATTTTAAATCTTTTTATTTTTCTGATAAATTTCATGTTTTGATTAATAGTTGAAAATAAAAAATATAAATTGATAACAACCTTTTTCCTCTAAATAATTTATACTGTAAAATTATAATTTTTATATATTTTAATGTAAAATATTAATATTTTTCTATTAATTAAACTAATGTATCTCATTAAAATCGATATCACATTGTATTTTTATATAAAAAGTTTTCAATATTTTTAATGCTTAATGCTTTAATAACTCATTTTCTCACCACGTTAATGAGATTAATTTTAAATTAATTACTGTTAATTTTTGTGTTTTTAATTATGAAATATTAATTCCATATTTGGAATCATTGTTTCCAAATTATGTAAATAGTTTTCCTTTATTTTTGGGAATATGAATAGTAAATTTTGTAATATTTTAATTACCATTGTTAAAGGTAAATCCATTAACGAAGGTTAAAAAATATATATAAATACCATAAAACCTATACATATTTTATTGGATGAGATATTTTCAATTAAAAAAATATTTAGGATGATTTTATGCCCTCTTGGAGCCACTTGGATGACTTTAAGGTTTTTATAGAATTTATTTTAAGGAATGTTCAATATGTCTTACTCATATTTCTATTAAGTATTAATTTTTTTATGTATGGTTATTAGGAATATATCTTAAACAATAAATTTTCATTGTAAATCTAAAATTTTTATCTACATCATGGTAATTTATTTATAATTTATAGTAAATAATTAATTAATTTAAATAGTAACATAATGATAATCCATTGATAACATAATTAATGCGGGAATCAAATAAATGATATTAAAAATATTCCAAAAATATAATTTGTTATAATTGATTCCACACACTAATTTTATGTATCACTTTGACATTTTATGGTTGAGTTAATTGAGTTTTTTCAAAGATATCAAATTTTTATTTTCAATTTGCACTCCTTCAATTATTATTATTACGCATTTGTATAATAACATCAGTATCCAAAATATACTAATATGTTTTTATATTAATGTTTTTACCTACACACACAAAAAATTCCATCTACTGGATAACAAACATATTGTTTTTTTGCATAGTGAACAACCACCTCATGAAATGTAAATTATTCATGTTTCCATTGTTACCTTTCTTGATTGGAATTTATGATGGAAATGATATTTTTATAATAAATATATATTTATGATAGTTATTTATTTATTCTTCAGTAATTATTTTATAAATCATACCATTAATAATTCCATTTTATTTAAATATGATAACATCATATGTGGAAGAGTGGACTACTGCCTCCTCAAAGCAGCGTGATTCATTCATAGTATACAGAGATCATATAAATGATGGTTTTAATAATAATATATGATCTATATGAAATATATATGATAATATAATTATAATATATATATATATATCATTTAATTTTCATTCTTTTAATATGAAAACAATTAGCATTCATGCGTACGCACGACCTACCATCTCCATGAATGGTGCATTTCATTTCTTCTCTCCAAATTTTATTAATTATTCTATATAAATATATAATGAATATATATAAAAACTAAATAATTTTTTCATTTATGGGTATGATTAAACCATGATCTAATTAATAGAAACAATAATTAGCACATCAAATATTTCTCGAGAATCTTGGAAATTAACAGTTGAAATAGTAAAAATAACAAAAGGATGTTAACAAACGGGTAATAAGATATTTTAGGATCATAATATATGATATAATAAATATTAATATGGTTTATAAATAAGTTATTAACACCCATAAAACTATTATACAGAAGGATAATGTATGATCACCCAAAAGGAAATGCAAGGTAAGAGATTTCATCTCAATTTCATTTCATTGAAACATTCTATAAGGTTATGCACCTATTTTATTTTTTATGGTCTATATACTGCCCTTTTTCATGTTGTATCTAGAATATACTCATTATTATGATATTATAAAATTATTTAATGTTATTACCTCACAGTAATTATGATTCAAATTCTTAAAAATGGTATGGGACACTTTAGAATGATTAATGATTATTTCCCTCAAGGGTATTCCCACTCATCAATTTCAACAATCCTTGTTGTTATTAACCCACAATAGGGGAATAATTTGTAAATAAATATTCTTCATTTAATATGGTTATTTGATAAGGAATATTAATTATTATTAATATTATTTGATATGAGGAATTATTGTGAATGACAATAACGGGTGGGGACTAGAATTTATATAGACCCTTGATGAATCGATAGGTTCTCATGAGAAAAATAAGTTGGCCAAATCATAATAGTTTAAACCATATTATGAAAGATATTTATGGTATATTGTTTCATGTTCCATAGATATAATGTTCAATAATTAATAATTTCCATTATTTATAGACTACGTTATTATTTATCCATGATATTTATTGTCGAAATATCAATGGATGTATTTTATTATCAGTTTATTAACTAAATGGAATGTGTTTCAGTTATTTACCTTCTCATATGGATTATTAATTATATAGTTGTTTAAATGGAATGTGTGTTAAGTTGCATACCATTCCATATTAGTTTAATTATTACTAATTCTTTTTTACTTACCTTACTGAGTATTTAAGCCAACCCTTATTATGTTTATCTTCCTAGCTTATGAAGAATAAAAATTTTAATAAGCTTCCAAGGATGTAGATTATATAATTTTATTGTGTTTCATGTATTATTTTGTATTCTCATGTATTACAGGAATAATTTATGTAATTTGGACTTCCAATACTGTTAAACTGTATGGTAAATTAGGATTTGTATACTTGTAAGCATGCCAATGTCTTAAAATAATGCTCTGAATCCAGGCATCTAGGGTCGAGGTATATCATTTGGCATCAGAAGGAGTTTAGAAGAAACTTTGGAAACTAGATTTAGAAATAAAATGTTAGGGAACATACCCCTAAGATTGAAATTAAGGATAAGAATTGAAGAAAATACTATAATTGTGGTAAGATATAATTTATGTGGTCTTTATAGATGTACATTCCCATTTGAACACTATAAGTCAATGTAGTTTTGGAATAGATATACCTTTGGGTAACAAACATGACAGGGTGCATTGATCCCGACTCATCTTAACATGGTACATGACATTATGACTTACTGTGCACCTAGTTTGACACTACTGGGGGGTATGCATATGAAAATTCACATTTTTTTACAAAACATTATGAAAGATTTTAAAGAAAACATGCCCCCATAAAAACCATGTTTATGAATCTGATATTAGTAATGCATAAATTTTTTAATTATGTTAAGTATTTTACTAGTTCGAAATTATTAATTATGATTCATATCCTAATGTAGTGTATTATATTATTTTGAAATGACCCCTAGTGGAAGGATAGAAACCTCACCAATTCACATGATCTATAGAATAAGGATGATAACATCATTTTTGAGCCTAATCAAGTCTTTATAAGAGAACTAGTATGAAAAACATTCACACTGTATGAGTAAATAATATAATATTCTAACAAGTAAGTGAAATAATTTTCAATGTATTTTGACATTGGATGGATGCACGAGAAGTAGAGGATGATAGGGAAAAAGAGAGAAAAAAGGTATTAAGGGAAAGAAGGATTTTCTAACGTCTGGTAATTGTGGAAGGAGACACCATGTTGTATGATTAAGATGAAAACTAGTTAGCTCTATTTTTTGAGAAAATTCCATTATGCTCATGATTTCATGGGAATGAAATAATTTTCCAATCTTCAATTCACCAAATTTAAAGTGAACTATGAAATAGAATGAACCAAGTATCAAAGGAATATTCCTAAAAGTAATATAATGAATCTTTATCAAGATTATGATATTTATACAGATGAATAAAAATGATGTATGTATTAAATATTTTTTTTCATTTGATTATTATATCAATGATATAGTTATTTTATGAATTATGGAAATAAATATTTATTGTACTGAAGTACTTTTTCTTTAAGGATTTCAAAGAATTATTTTTTTTATTACAGTTTTTTGGTGATCAAATATATTTTTTTTGACAATAATAGCTACATTAGTTTGTCTAGAGAATTTTATGTTCAGATTGATTTCAAAAATCTAGATACCATTTTGGCTTTTTAATTTAGATAGAATTATCTAGGATGAGTCTTAAGGTTGGAATGGATTAAGTTTACCATTGGATATTATTGTTTCAGGTTAAAAAAATTCATAATTTTTAAAATATTAAGGTTATTGTTTTTATGATATAAAATATAGTTTTAGAAAAAAGAAAACCTATAGTACATGTGACAACCTCTCAAATATTACAAGGTTGTGAGACATAATCCCACAACCGAAGGGAGACAAGGGTGCATCACCTAACACTGGCCTACGTGAAGTCATGGTCAGTATAACATAGTTTTATTTATTTAAATAGTATGAAAGATGAAGTAAAATTAATTTATTTGAAACCATATATGATTAAGATAAATTGAATTTTTGGATTTTATTATCTTTTAGATAGTATGATGAGTCTGTGATATAAATTCATTAAAGGATGAAATTAGAAAAAGTCAAGTAAGTATGTTTCCTTATGTTATTACTCTATGTAGTAAAATAATTCATAAAATATAAGTAAATGAAATTGAAATCAATAAATTTATCCTTTTAAATTATTTTATGATTAATCAAATGGTTCCTTATGTTATCAAATATTTATAGATTAGTGATTGTTAAATTTCTTTTAATAATGTTCTATATCACTCTCCATCAGAACATGATGGTAAGATTTCTCTTCCATATACATTTTTTCTGACATGGAACCCTAGTGTGTGTTATCTTTGGTGACCTTCACACTTCCCTATTCTATATTTTAAAGTTGGTTTGTATCGAATCGTCATCCGATTTTGGATTTCAATAAAAGTATTTTGAATAGTGAAACATCTATTAATGAACCCGAATACAAAATGTGTGATAAAGTAATTTATTGAATTATTGGAGAATGTAACACCCGAATACTTTATAATATATTAATTTTTTAATAAATTTGATTTTTTTATAGCTTTATTTATAAACAACACCATGGTAATTTTATGCTACCCACAAAAATGATTTTTTTACCTTACACACAAGACTGAGTTTTATTGAATAATATATTATTAAAATATTATTATTTAATATAATAAAATATATCCTAGCTCTTAATTTGGTAGTTATATATATTTTTAACTAACTTATGAAAATATATGGTTGAATTAATTGGTTAAAAATTAATTAAAAATCTATATTAGAACCAATTGAATATAATGTGAATGTTTTTATAAAACCTTTTTTATGTTCACAAAGGCATTTTATCCTAATAAATAAAATTAATTACTAATGGTGAATGATATTAATGAAATATATATTTTATATATTCAAAAAAATATTTTTGTCGTACGTTGAATATATTTGATTAATATAAAATAGGTACAAATCAAATATTACACATAAAAAATGTATATTGTTATAAAGGTAGTTATACCAAATTTTGATGGAGAACATATTTGAAATAAATGTTTTGACAAATAATATATTATATTTGACAAAAATAATCTTTCTATTTTAATTTGGAATATATAAATTTAATTTGGTTGAATTTTTGATATTTTTTAAACGTTTCATGGTTTGATAAATTAAGAAAATTACTAGATTTTAATTGGAAACATATATTTTCAAGAAAAATTTTTTATAGTTAAATTATCGTTCTAATTTGTTTTAAAGTATAATTTGAATATTATTTTATCATTTAATCCAAACTGTGAAATTGAAATCGATTTCACATTGTATTTTCAAATAAAAATAGTTTAATTTTTTTTCATATTTTAAGCTTTAATAACCTCTTTTTCACCCTATCAATAAGATTGATGTTAAATTGATAACTGCAACATATGTGTCTATATTTTTTTAAAAATGGAATCCATATTTTTAATAAGTGATTCCAATTTATGTAAATATATTTCTTTTATTTTTGGACATATGAATCGTAAATTTTGTAATATTTTAATTTCTAAAGTTAATATTAAATTGTGTAGTAATGGGAAAAATAAAATAATAAAATATTGTTACACTTGTAAAAATTTACTGGATGAGATGGTTTCTACCAAATTCATCCTTAGGTCGATTTTATGTGCTCTTAGAGCCACTTGTATGACATTAAGGCTTTTATAATATTATATTATAAGGAATGTCCAATATTTCTTAATCATGTTTCTTATAAGTATTGTATTTTTTATGTATGGTTATTAAGAAGACACACTAGACTATAAATTTTTTTTGGAAATATAAAATGTTTTTATACATCATGGTAATTTATTAATTATTTTTATAAAATAAAAAATTAAATAAAATAATGAAAAAAATGAAAATTCCGGGATTGTTTAATTAATCAGGGAATCAAATAAATTATATTAAAAAGACTAAAATAAATATAATTTGACATAATTGATGTCATCCATGAATTTTATGGATTACTTTAAAAAAATTTCGTTGATTTAATTTATTTTTCTTAAAGATATAGAGTTGCTATGATATTTTTGAAAAAATCATGTATTGAATAGTGTCAAAATTGACATTATTTATATTTTAAAATAATGATTTTTTTATTTAATGATATAAAATTCATAAAAATATAAATTTGGCAAGAATATTGGTATAATATTATGTTTGGAATAAATTATAAATTTTGGGTTCATTTTTCATTTTATATTAACTATATTAAAACCTTAAATAGTAAAAAAGGAAAGTTTTCATGGTAAGAGTTAAAGGGTTTAAATAAGGGTTATATCCAAAAGATGAATATAATAATGTGAGAAAAACATTTCTTAAAATTATTTTTTGTGATTATTTAGAACTATAATAAAATTATCTTACACATAAATCATGTTGGATGCATTTTTAATAGAAAATGAATTTATTTTAGTTTATTAGTTTAAGAGTTTCCAAAAGTACCCCTATCATCAATTATAAATGGACACGTCCTCCCCGACTTCCTCACACCACTTTAAGGATCATAGATTTACCAAACCCAACCCAAATAAGCTCCCAAAATCCATCTATTAATCTTAGAATTATCGTATTAGATATAAATATATCCAAGGAACCCTTTTGGTATAAATCAAAAGGAGTTACCAAAAAATGAGGCAACGTTCTTCAACAATCGCTTTAGTTTTATTTATTTCCCCACTCCTTAATTTCTTTTTATATAATATTTATATAATGACATTAGTATCCTAAATATATTTATATTTTTTTATATTAAGGGTTCAACCTAAAATAATACAAAAATCCATCTAAGGGGTAACATAAATATTGTTTTTATGTTCGACGAACTACCGCCTCACGAAACAATGATTATTCATTTTTCCATTACAACCATATATGGTTGATCATTATGATGGATACACTATTTTTAATATATATATATATATGAAAATTATCTATTTATTATTTTTAAATTTATTTAGAAAACACACCATTATACTTTTAATTTTTTGTAAATTCGATAACATCGTTTGTGGAAGTGTAGATTACCAAACCCTCAAAGAGACATGATTCGTTCATACTATACGTGAAACGTATATAATATTGTTTTAGTAAACATATGTGATATATTTTATACAAATATAATAATTATAATTATAATATACATATATATAATTTAATTTTCATTCTTTTAATATGACAATTAAATGAATGTAACATTCATGCGTACATACGACCCACCGTCTCCATGAACGACACATTTCATTTTTTATCTCTAAATTTTATGGATTATTATAAATACATATATAGTAAAAATATATAATATTTAATTCATGATTTACATTATTTATATAGTTAAACCATGATCTAATTAATTGGAACAGCAAATAACAAGTAAAAACTTACAAGAGAGACTAGGCTATTAACACCTGAAATTGTAAAAAAGATGAAAGAATTTTATCAAATGGGTAATAAGATAAAAAATTATGTAATAAATATTAATATGGTTCTGGAATAAGTTTTTATCACTGCTAAATAATTTATATTGAATTTTAATAGATGATCCCTCAAAAGAAAACACATTGTATTGGACTTTACTCAATTTTATTTCATTGAAAACTTTTGTAAGGATATTCACCTGGTTTCTTTTATATGGTGTATAAAATAAATTTTGATATGTTGTATCACAAATTCCCTCATAATCGTGATTTTATAATTTTTTTTAATTTTATTACTTGATTTTAATTATGATTTAAATGTTTCCAAGTGGCATGAGATAATTTGGGATGACTAGCGATTATTTCCATCAAGGGTATTTTTTTCATCGAGGTCAACAATATTTATTGTTATTTATCCACCACTATGGAATAATTGGTAAATAATTATCATTAATTCAATATAGTTATTTGATATAGAATATAATTTTTTTGATTATTTTTTTTGAGTAATGCTTTAGACTGGTGATGACGGGTGGGCCCCAGACATTATGTGGCCCCTAGATGCATTAATAGGTTCTTTTGAGACAAATAATTTGGATAAATAATAATAATTTAAACCATCGTTTGAATGTTATGGACCGTATTGGTTTTCATTTTCCTTATCAATGACAACCAATAAAAAAAATTTTCCATAATTTATACTCAGTTATTATTTATCCATGGTATTTTTCATCAATATATTTATGGATGTATTTCATTATCATTTTATTGATTAAATAGAATGTTTTTTATTTATTTACCCATCCATATTTATTATTACATATCATGATTTTCAAATGGAATGTGTGTTTATTTACTTACCATTACATATTTATTTATTTATTATTTATTGTGTTGTACTTACCCTTACTGAGCATTTGAGTTAACCCTTATCATAATTCATTTCCTACTTTATGAAGAATAAATATTTTAATAATATTTCAATGATGTAGTTTATTTTATTTCATTTTGCATCATGTTTTATTTTCTCTTCCAAATGTATTATGGGTGTCATTTTTGTAATCTGTATTTTCAAGACTTTTAAACTATATGGCCATTTGGAATATATTTCCTTGTAAACATGCCAATGTATAAAAATAATGAACTAGTTTCGGGCATCTAGGGTTGGGCTGTTGCATGATAGTTGTGTTATACAATACAAAAAATTTATATAGTGGCGTATGAAAAAGGATAATTAAGAGAAAGATCAAACATAAGTATTTCATATAGATTGATATATTCATGAAAATTGGTTGTAGACTTGGATAACAATTCAAAAAATAATAATTTTATAAAACTATAAGTGTTTATTATTTAAAATCAATAATTTAATCTATCAATTAAATGTAGTGGGTTAATTGATGTCAAAATAGTAATGACTTGGGGTTTCATCAATTAATTTTCTTAAGTAAAAAAATTACTATATTGAATTATATATATCAAAGAATAATTAATACCAACATGAAGAATAATGATAAGAACATGAATGACGAAAAAAAGGTGACAATTAGATTCACCTATTTGAGTTTATGAACAATACATGTTATAAGAATAAAGGAAATCGCACACAACAAAATAAATTTAGTATAAAAGTAAACAATAAAGAATATGGATCCTAACCTATTGAGGAGGGAACTATCTGCATATGTACAACATATTCCCTTACTTATCTATGATACCTCTCTATCACCTCCACATCCAGCCCTATGCACCGAGTTTTAATCATATCATTATTCATCTATCATGTTATTTTATTCATGTAAATTTTCTCTGAATCCCTACATTTAAATATTTTTTCCACTTCTTAATATATATTTCCTCTACATAATTTATATTTCCACCACCATACCTCATCTATATTAAATTATATATATCTAGAATCTCCCATTACTTATTTACATGATTTCATGATATGATTATATAAAAATTACCCACCATGAAAAAATTAGATAAGTGATCCCCTATTGATTATATTTTTGAAAATCAATATTGATTCTTCTTAATCATTCGATAGGGTATTAAAAAAACTTTATTATAGTATATTCCTTAACTTGAAGAATTGGGGGTTATGCAATGTGTGTAACCATGGTCCTAGAGAACTTGTCTGGAAGAATATTTTCATGTAGCATAGTCAGTCTCGATATTTTCAATGTGATTACCCATTTCACTATACCAGATCATAATGTCACAAAAATTTCATATTTTTTTGAATTTGTTAAGAAATTTCAGCAGGTATATTATTTAAACCTATGTATATTCTTACAGCTGGTGCATTGGGAAGGTTCTAGGCCTCACCATCTTCATTATTTTGATAAAAAAGATAAAGTCAAAAAAAGACATTTCCATATCGGTACTCAAGACAAAGATCTTAATTAACTTGACTAAGTCATCCAAGATAACTTGGAATGACCTCAAAAATGTAGTTAAAGTAGTTTTTTTATATCAATGTTGACAATCTCTATAAAATTTTTCCATTAGTTTCATCATCCATTTACGAATCAATATTTCTATTTCTTTAGAAGGACTCATCATCAAGCCTTATTATAGAATCTATATATAGTGGATTCACATTCCACCTCAACCAATATTGGATGAAATGAATTCTTCCTTGAAAAGGGTTTTTTACCCACAAATATGTTGGAAAATTCCCAGTTGATAGAAAATCGATCTTGAGTTTTCTCATCTTCTTCAATTATCACATTCGATTTTCCGACTTCAATGATGACCTTCATTCAGAAGTTTTCAGACATCTAGGAATAGAAAATATCATTTAGTCTAACTCAATATTCTTCATTAGAATTCACAAATGCAATATATATGGTTTTTAGGTCCCAGTTTTCCTTTGATTGAAGCAATGTTCAAGTCCCATGAATTAGAAAATTATTGTAAATAACCTTAAAAAATTCAACTTTATGTAGTTTTTAGGAATTTAAATTTATATTTATAGAGGTGCACTATTAAATGGAATAAAAAAGGACCATTAAGTGGTTTGGAAGTATCATGAAACGAACATTAAAAATATCTTTAGGTTAGAATTTTTATAACCTATACTTCAAGAAATTTAATCCATATAAATAAATTATTTACTTTTTTACTTAAAAAATATTTATGCCCTCTTATTTAAGAATTCTTCAATAAAACATTACCCTTCTATATGTCTATATACCATTATGAATGACATAATAGAATAATAGATTTAAAATCATGGGAAAAATCAATCAAGTATGTAAATTTAAAAATTCAATCAGATTTTATCACCAAAATTCTAAAAAGAAATTAAAATGTATTCCAGTAATTAGTTAAGAAAATAATATTATGGATTATTGAAATGTTAACATAAAAATAAATAAATAGTTTTTCAATGTATAATAAAAATATAATTCATTTCATCATCCAAAATACCAATCTATCAAAATTTTTTAAAAAATAAAAATTATTAATTATTCTTTTAGAATCGAAAATACTATTTTTTGAACAAGAATCAAAATAATTGTAATTCACAATCAACATTTTGAAGGATTCACAAAATTATTAATTAAAACAATTTTATCAAGAAAAATATTTGTATCTCTTAAAAAATCTGTCGAGTAAATGCTTCAATTTTTGAATACATAAAATTCCCCCACACTTAAGAAATTTTATTTCCCTCAATAAATCAAATAATTAGTTCATATGGAATCCAGAATATCTTAAACAATATAGAGTTTGAATTCCAAAAAATAAAGAATATTTTCAATGATGTTTTCTCCCAGGTATTTTCATATGTAAAAATTGATTATTTCTTATTAAATTACACTATAAATATCAATTTTATATGATGTAAACATACACACATAATTTTTTTTAACAGATTGAACCCATTGGAAAATATAAATGTATAATCCCTAAAAGTGATAAAATACTCAATTTTTTAAAAAATCACAATGACTAAAAAAGAATATTGATGTATTAAAATAGATAACTTTAAAATACTTTTGGGTAATTTGATGTGTGTCTAGTGATATAGTGTTTAAAACAAAACAACCCCTCCCCCACACTTCAAATTAATCTTTACCCTCTGTGTTTAATATTGAGGTAGATGTAAAAGATAAATGAATTTGTTATAATGAAGCTCCCTGAGTATATTGACACAACCTCATCGATAAAATTGAATTAGTTAATTTTTTTCTTCATGTCATAAATATATATAGATCACCATAATCTCCATTATCGATTAATAAATCAATATATCCTATACTTCAAAAATTCCTATATTGAAGCCTTCAAATTGAATCCAAATTTGAGGGATGAACATTATATTTTAGCCATGATTGGTTTGACCACCATCTTCCTTGAACATTCTTAGTTGGCCTCTATTATAATACTCGTTAATGTCATTACCCATCCCCTGGGAACCGTACCCGAACAACCCCAAGCCTACATCATGAAGGCCAGGGGTTGGCGACTAGCACTGAAGGCGTCAACTTATAAGTGGGAGGCATTTTCTTGGATATTTGTACACATGTTCACTCAGAAACCAAATCCACAAATCGAAAAGGTGAACAATAAGTTATAGGAACCCATAGTACAACATCAGGTAAAGCATTGAGTGGTAAAATCAGGTTAGTATACAAGCCCAACAGAAGAATTGGAAACAGTGAGTTACAAAGGGAGCACTGATAGCCATCAGTGGAAAATCCCACATGATCACTACATTAGTGATGCTTATGGAATCTGAAGTAGTATGTCATGTCCACCTAGTCCTATTGGGCCCTTCCGGTCCAAGGCCACCAAGTCCACCGTTGTATCGTCCGTTGTTCCCGTCTCCCTAAGCACCTTCATTGAAACGTCGAACGTCTGCACTAGACACAACACGTGCGAGCAAAGCCTATGTAGGGGTGAGTAACTCAGTAATCTGTAGAAAACCCCAAGACCCTTTATGGTCTCTCAGAAATCAACAATGGAAAACACCACAAAACTGCCACGAATTAAACCACAAATCCAAAGCCACGAAGTAAACCACAAAGACAAAACCCCAAAGTAAACCACAAAGGAAAAACCATGAAGTATAACATAGATCCAAAACAAAAAAGTATAAAACAAATCTAAAACCATGAAGGACCACCATGTCATAAGGGTTCCAAAATGAAAGACGACGCCTCAATCGGATTCTCGGTCTGTAAGTTAGAGCCATTTTAGTACCGAGGGCCTAGTTGGATTTGAGTAATCAAACCTGGACAAACATCAACATTCTCCAAAACT
The DNA here is from genome assembly GCA_963277665.1 of Viscum album. NCBI lineage: Eukaryota > Viridiplantae > Streptophyta > Magnoliopsida > Santalales > Viscaceae > Viscum > Viscum album. Next base: position 1,503,286,407 of record OY728158.1, read on the forward strand.
CAATTGGAGTATTTAAAAAGGACCACCTAGTTCCAAGGGTTTTAGTTCCACAGAAGGTTTGTCAAATGGACGTCTGGTTTGTGAGATAAGTCCCTTTAAGCGTAATTGGGTCGAAATGGGTCTTGGTCTGGTGCGACCCAATGGTACGGACCCAACCTGACCCGGTCTGGCCTAAACTGACTCGGGTCTGACCTGGGTCAGACCCAACCCCGGTCAACCCGGCCTGTTGGGCCCAACCCGAACTGAACCGGCCTGTTGGGCTGGCCTGATCGGTCTAGCTTTTCTGGAGGTGCGGCCCGCCTGGCTCACCCAGGCCCGCCATTACGGGTCGGCCCCCTTCTCCCCGGACGCAGCATAGTCGTGTTCTCCACCTTCTCACATGGCCATACCCACCGGCCATGTCTCCCACATCAACCTGTATGGTGGGTTGACTTCTCCATGCGACACCACACTACCGTAGTGGGACTCCAGCACCGCAGCCCATCGCGGGCGTGGCTTCTGTGACCCATCGTTGTCACGGCTTCCGCCGCCCAGTTGGACCATCAGGGTGTGCCTCCTCCTCCAGCCGGCGTCCCACCTATTCTCTATCGGGCCCACGGTCGGCGCCACCAAATGCCGCCGGCACATACCGGACACACTCGGGTGGCCTGTTTTTTGCACAGTTTTCACCCACAGCCTCCATGGGATGCCCTCTTCATTGCGATAGATCCATATCCACCTTGCCTTTAATTTCAATGAGTCGATCACAAGGAACTAACATGAGGAGGGGCTCAGGCCTTGTACATGTAAACCCGTGTCCTCTGTGTTAGAGGATAAAAACTGGGTAGGTTTCAGGAAGTGCAGATCAAACCAAAATAAATCAATCCCAACATTGAACTCCCAAAGATACCCTCCCGCATGAACGAGAAACTTGCAGATCAACATGTTCGTGGGTTGATCCACATCTGTCATTTTAGAATAACGAATAACAGGGAGGATATTTAAACAAAACATCCCCTTAACTCTTATGACGTTCGGTGTCATGATGTTCTTCCTCGAGGGGTTAAGACTTTGACGTTGCTTTTTGGATCTGATCATTGAAAGTCTTCGTAGGTGGTGAATATCATCCGACATTCATCGTTCTTTTCTGGGGTGGAAGTAAATCACAAGTTCACCAGATATTTCTCTAAATTTATAATCCATATTTTCCCAGTTCATTGATCTATAAATAGGAGCACATCGTAGTGTTCCCATTATGAGGTGATTCCACGCTGTTGTGTTGTTTTGTTTATGAATCACCATCGTTATTACGCACCATTAAATCATCATTATGATTTGAGTTTAACAAGCTATTGATGAGAATAACTAATGTGCATCGTCGCCACCATGTCATTTCCCCGTAGCACCGTTGTCTTCCACTCAAAAGTGAGAAAGAAAATAATATAATTATTTTAAATTATTTTATGATTTTTCTTGAAAAGTCCGAAAAATATCTATTTCGATCAGCCCTTGCTGGCCAAAATTGATTCTTTTCTAGGTGAATGTCGGCGTTCTGAATTCAACGATGCCCTAAAATTTTTTATCCGAATGATGGTTCAAATTATAGAAAATTTGGCTGGCACGTTTACTTAATGTACATTAAAAAATGTTTGAAATTTCATTCTGGGCTCTCCGGACCTCAGAATCATGTGCCGTCAAATTTTGAAGTCTAGGAATAATTATAAATAAAAAAATTACACAAAAATTCCAAGACATTAAATCCACTACACATTTAGACTTGTTGTCCCCAAAAATCCAAAACCCAAACATACTGGAGTAAACTAGCCCAACAATGGTTTCTACATTGCTTCTAAGCACGTGCCATGAAGAAACACTGAGATCAACCACTCTCATGTCCAAATCTTGATAGGTAAATATTGTGCCGCAACAGGAACATGTTTCTTTAGATGCGACAATAGGGAAATGAATTAAGTACTACGATTCATCTGTAGTCATGGGGTTCAGTGGTTCACCTCCATGCTAACCTGACATAGATCATAGAAGGAACCCCACAGTCCCATCCTCCATTGGATGCACTATGCTAAAACCCCCATTGGAATTATGCGTTCAATGATGAAGCTAACACACCAGAGTAATTGCAAACGAAACAAGGCTGCCCATAAGCGAAAGCTAGGTCTTAATGGACCCTCTACCTTGAACCTTCTACGGACTCACCAATATCCAAAACAAGAACATGGCCACTCCCACTTGTGGCATCTTTACTGAGAATGGATGGTTAAGAACCATTATTCACTATGATAATATCATGTGGTCTAACTCTGCAACAACATAATGACTCAAGTGATACACTTTACGAGAGTCTAAACAATGCTGTCGGGGCTTCACTTTTTCCAAAAATGAAGTCCCTTCACCACCATGTTGATATACTACATCTCTTGCCTGATATCTTAATTCTAGACATGAACGGTAGTACTCCATGCCAAGAATTGCATCGTAAGGTCTTGAATCCATGACTAAGAGATCCCAACCGCAACTCTCACCTCTAAGAGCCAGGTCACACAATCAATGACTGTGTGCGATCAGCGAGTCTCCTCCATCAAGAGTCTCTAAGAGTGAGGGTCGAGTCCAAGTTCCAACTGGAACCTCAATGTCCCGAATAGTACTCATGGAAAAAGGAACGTATATCACCAATGTCTATTTAGAAAGGAAGAAAAGGAAAAGACACAAGTCATTCCACTAACTTCTCTTGGAGGTTCTTGGTCATGAGCCATGACTGCGTGCAGTTGTCCTCGCCCACTTCCTCCAACTCCTTGAGCTTGGAAGGGACCACCCCCTGCTTCCATCTAGCTCCTCTACCTCTCCTGCTGACTTGAAGAACTCCATGCTCCACGAACTATCTCTACCAATGAGGTTTGTATTCCAGCTCCCTCTTAGTTGTACGGTTGTTTGGACAATCTCTAGGGAGGTACCCCCACCTGTTATAAGAATAACACAACCACTCCTATGGATGATCTGTTTCATGGTGATTCTTCCTTAACACATATCCACATGTCTGTTTCTAGGAATGGGTATGCCTCCTACATCGCGATCCCATCGTCACTCATCTACTAGCTTCATTATACACCTCTACTCTGTTACCTCTAACATAGGTCACATCCACCTGATCCTTCACCAAGAAGCTCTCGACTACCAAGGCTCATTCCAGTAACCCAACATGCGTCGGAATGCTGAGACGTATCACCGATGCCCTAATTTCCTATCACATTACCTGCTTGAAGGTTCATTCCCTGATGTAAGGGTCATGCACCATATTTGCGAAGTAGTGAGAAAGATCTGTGAATCTCGTTGAGTACTCTACTTCCATCATGATGCCCTGCCATAAGTGCAACATATCCTGTATGCACACATAGCACAATTTTTCTGGAAATAACTCTTCTCTAAAGAGTCACCCAATGCCTGTCCAAGTGAGGGTCACCTCGTTGTGAGTCTAAATTGTCAGACTCCACCATATTCCTACTAACCCTTGAATAAATCTTGCATTCAGGACTTCCATATGGTCATTTGGTTTCCTCACTAGCTGGAAAACACATATAACTACCTCAATCCAATTCTCAACTACCTGACGATCTATCACTACAAGGAACCTGGGAGGTCCCTACCTCTGAAACTTGTGTAGTGCACTCAGCCTGCATGCATCCTCACCCTGAATAGATGGTGGAAGATGCTACTCGATGGGTGGTAGAATCAATAGTACACCACCCAAAGGTAATCCCCCTTTATTAGTGCCCTGTACCAAAGCCTCCTGTCAGGGAAGATCATCATCACGATCCTACTATGGAATCATGTCTAGATGTCGTCATGGAGGCATCCAGAAATGAGTCAAGATGAACCATGGTTAAGAGTATATCTGGAGAACTGTAACGCCCCTACCGCAGTTACCCAGAGTCGGTGCATTATTTCATAACATTGGCATGATCAGAAAAGATCATGTCTCGAAAGACCGATTAGTTTATTAGCCTTAGAAACACTAGATACATTCATAAATGGTAAATTACATGTTAAAGTGAAAAACTGAAATAACATAGTCTCCATAGTCCACTCCCATATCCCCTTCAGACTATCCCCACAGGTCAGTCATAAAATATTTCTTCACATCCTGGGAAAAATAAAACATTGAAAGGGGTGAGCTCAGATGCTCAGTAAGGATAAAAATATAGCGGAAGCTTTCATAAATAAACATAATCATTTAAGGAAATGTATAACTAAAACAAAATCCTTTTAAACTTGAACTTCAACCTAATATGGCAAAAGTAAATTGAGATAATTCCATTTACTTATTCACATGGATATTCTACTGGTCGAATAATCACATGCAATATCAATAACCACTTTCATAATGATGGAATGCATAATGCCAGACTATCATAACCACATAGCCAAGGCCTTATGCCAGGACTACAAATAAGATTTTGTCAAGGCCTCATGCCAAGACACTAGTTTGTCTCGTGAGACCTGCCGATGCATCGTGGAGCTATAGCGGGCTCCACCTTTCACTTATTATGTCCAGTGTATTCCTCATATGAACAGGTTTAAACATATCATAAACCATAACATAATCATATCACATAAAACATGCAAAAAGGAGACATAACATTTCCATATTTGAATCACAAGATATCAATACAACACATTGATATAATAAAAATATTATCAAAACCATTTTCAATACCAAAATAAAAGGAAATTAAAACTTGGTATTTATTTTTCATTTAAAAAAAAGTTATGGCTTGTTAAGGAAGCCAAAAATAAAATAATGGTCACGGCAGCAGAGAAGTCATTGTCACCTCATACGTACAACAAGAAAAACATTCATTTTATTCATTTAGTAAAATGCTTCATATAAAAAGATTCCTTTTGAATAAACATAAAATTCAAAGGGGTTCATACACCGTATAAAAGAAATTTGTGTATAAAACAAAATATGCCTCAATGAAAGGAGATTGAGATGAATTCCTTAAAAATATAATTTTTTAAATAAAATTGATCATATTATGTGTATTCACTATAATTACACATAAATAACGTTTAAATACATGATAGGAAATAATAATATCATGACATAATCTGAAGGTAGGAGATTAACCCAAAGAATGGAAATTGGGTTAAGAAGTTCCCTTACCTCGTGTCCGACTTGACCCTATCATTCATTAACCTCCTGAATAATAAACTAGAGTTAATCTATACTTGATTAATAACCTTTTTCAAGTTCATTATCCCTTTTATATCACTTATTACCATGTTACAAAAATTATGTAGTCATTTAAGTTAATAACGGTCGTTTTGTCGATCTTTGGCACTTGAGTCAATAATAATCTTCTTATAACTACAAGTTGTTTATTTGGTAGAATATCCATTATCTCCATAATTATATTCATGATTTAGATATCATATATATCATATATATCCAGTATATACATTCATTCATAATTTTACGTAACATTTAGAGGTAAGAAATGAAATGCACCGTTCATGGAGACGGTAAGTCGTACGTACGCATGAACGCTACTTTCATTTCTATTTAATATTTAATGAAATGAAATTATAATGATATAAAGGTATATTAAAATTCCAATATAATATCATATATAATATTATTTACTCTATCCTTTATACATCCCCCATATGGCATTAACGATTCAAATCACTTTGAGGGGGCGGTAGTCCGCACTTCCTAAAATGAAATTATCGTGTTTACCCATAATAGAAATCATAAAGGTATTCCATAAATGAAAAATACTTAATCATAAGGAAAACAAAAACATAAAATACATCATATATAAAAATAGTGTCCTCGTAATGGCCACCATTAAAGGTGTTAAAAGAATATTGAACAATCATCGTTTCGTGAGGCAGTATTTCGCCACCCACAGAAACAGTATGTTCTTTAACCATTAGACGAAGGTGTGTGTAAGTGTAAATAAAATCATTCTCATTAAAAAATCCTAGTATATTGAAGATACTGGTGTTGTTACAAAATGAAGGAATAAAAAGAGTTTAAGGGGTTTGAGAAGCAAAATAAAACAAAATAACATAAGAGAAGACATTACCTTAAAATCGGGAAACTCTTTTTGATTGGAGCCAAAGGGTTCCTTGGGAATACTTCTGCCCAAAGTGAGGCTCCTGGGAGTAATAGAGGGAAGTGGAGAGAGTATTTGGGCAGAGGTTGGCCGAGCCAAATGGCTTGGAAGGTGTGCATAATGTGGTAGTGGTGGGGGGCTTTTATAAGAGGAGAGGAGGGGCACTCTTGGAAAGTCATGAAATATTATATTATTATGAATTGATTTTCGGATTTTAGAGGTCCCACAATTATATATTTCTAGGATAAGGTGATAAGGGTTCTAAATATACTCATCCAATATGTTCTTGACAAGTTTAAGTCTTAGATTTTACATTATCTTTTCATTTTATTTAAATCGTTAATTAATGAGGTAATCGCTGTAATATCATTGTGTAATAAAAAAATTAATTTATTTAATGTCTAAAAATTATAAAAAAATTACCATGATGTAGGAAATATTTTTATCTTTCCAATTAATATTTATGTTCAAAAGGTTAATATATATAACCTCATGTAATAATTGTTTTATTAAAACAACATATGTTTGTGATAGTTTTATTTTTTACTTTAAATAAAAAGTTATTAATGTCATTTTCTTACCCAAGTGGCTCCATGGGGTCTCCAAGTTTACCCATGGATTGTCTTGGTCGTCCATGACTCATAAAATAAGTGTAGGACATGTTTAAATGTATTTTCATATTTTTATAATATCATTTTTACCTTAAATTTCACCAATTACCTTTAATCGTGATTAATTAAACATAAAAGTTACTAATCACCAAAAAAATAATTTTAATTCCATTGAACCAAATTTTACATCCTAATGACAACCATGTATGTTGGATTTTTGAAAATCAAATCACAGAAGTGTTAATGTTTCATTTAAACGAAAAATCAGTTTTTAACTATCACTTAGTGGTTTCATTATTCATCAAAAATTGAAGTTTTTCAGAACAATGCAAAAAATTCACCCTAAGCTATAATTGATATTCCGAATTAAAAAATGCTGTCTATTTTAAAAAATTCCAAACATATAAGTTTCATTAATTAATTTTATAATTAATTCCTGATGTCACAACAAATAACGTGTTTTTAAGAAACAATATATATCAAAAGATTGACAATTGTTTATGTCTAATTTCAAACTGAAATTAATTCTAATGACCAGCATTGGATAAAATGGTAAAAATATATTCTAATTATACTTTAAAACCACTCAATATTATAATTTATCACTATAAATTATTTTGATTAAAAAAGTTGTTTTTAATTATTTTTCGCTATAAAAATTAGAAGTTCTCAGAAAATTACAAAAAATTCAACTTAGGATAATTTCGATATTCCGAATAAAAAAATGAAGTACATTTTGAAATATAAAATTTATAAAATTTCAAAAAGTAGGCATTACTATTCATAACGGCTACATTTATTGGTCGCAGTGTGTTGAATCTCGAACTTGCGTATAGTGCAAGCTATTGCATTATTGAAGGAGAAGCGTACCGTGGAAGCTTGGGGTGTTACATTCTACCCTCCTTCAATAAATTACGTCCTCGCAATTTGAATTTTTCTTTGAAAATAAAAGGTTGAAAATAGAAAACACCTTTCTGGAAAACCCACATCGAAAATAGGGTTAATAAAAATATAACTTTAAAAGAAAGATAGAGAAGTACAAAGGTCACCCGAGATAGCCCATACTAGGATTATATGAAAATATGGATATGGAGGAGAAACAAACCATCAAGGTCTGATGGAGAGTTATAGAAAATAGGATTAGGAGATTGTTAACCATAAGAAAATCACAAACATGTGATTGGTTAAACCGTCATTGAATCCCCAGTTGGAAAAGTTAACCGGCAACATTTTTGTTTTAAGTTACCTTTCATAAAGTTGAGGAATGTTTTTAAGAGATTTACTAAGAACGTAAGGAAATATACTTACTTGTCATGTAGACTTTCGTTGTTTAATAAATTTTTACCACAAACCCATCTTTCACTCCAAAAGGTAACAGAACTCAAAAATATTCTATTTGTCGTAATTGTATAAGGTTCCAAATATTAACACATACCATTTAGATTAGGAAAACTATTTTATAATAATCAGGGACTTCCTGTAGGCTAGTGGTAGGTAATAAAGGCCTGTCGCACTATGGTTGTGGGTTCAATTCCTACATCTTTGTCCGACGCAGCGGGTTATCCCCTGACTTGCAGGTTGTCCTTTTCCTAAAACTATAGTATTGTAATATTCCAAAAATAATCTTCAGAAATGTTTTAACCTTAAACAATACTATTCAAGGTTCAACTTAATCCATTCCAACCTTTATAGTTATCCAAAATAGCTCTGTCCAGAATTTCTCTAAAAGGTCTCTAAATTAAAAAATCAATTGTAACATCAGATTCCCCAAACAAAGTAAAGTTTCTCTTATTGTCACAAAATAAAAATATGATTGCCTTCATCATAATAAAACCTTAATGAAAACAATGTGTATTGCAGTACAATCCTTATATATATCACATTATCCTTATAACCAGAATATAATCCTTGAGTCCAAAAGCACCAATACATTAATTATTCCACTTCAATTGTAGTAACATCATAAGATTTTCCTTGATCCCTTGGCCTTTTCTGAGATATGTTTCCCTGACGCTGAGGAAATTCATTTGCATAATTCCCCATTTCCCTACAATTGTAGAATTCAACATTGATAGCCTCTTTCTTTCCCTTGCAATCACGAGCCTGATGACCTTTTTCTCCACATTTATAACAAACTCCCATTCCTTTTAGCCAAGTACCGGGGTGATTATTCCCACAATTATCACATAATGGAAAATCTTTCTTTTATTTTTTCCCTTTATCTGTCTCTTGTTCCAACTTTCTCTTCTTCTCTTACTTTACTTTGTTGTTATAATACTTAGAGAATTCCTTTTCTGTCTTGATAGCACACGAGACAATATCTTCGTACGACGAGAAGTTTTGTGAGACTAATGCTCGATGGAGAAACGGTTTTAACCCATCAAAGAAACGATTGATCTTACTTCTTGGGATACATATATAATCTGCAGCATGCCTCGCTAACCTTATAAAGTTAGCCTCATACTTTGCGACATTCTCATCCTCCTTTTGTCTCAGACTCAGAAATTGTTTTCCATATCTCCTCGATGGTCACGAGGATAGTATTTTTCTAGGAAAAGCTCTTTGAACTCCCTCTATTCCATATTTGATACATCATCATCTTCCTTTGTGTTTTGAATCAATGACCACCACTGATCAACAGCTCCAGTGAGGTGGTAAACTGCAATGACAACCTTCACCTTTTCGCTACTCCCCAAGGTGTGGAATATTTTCTATAAGGATTTTATCCATTGCTCAGCTACTAATGGATTTGTACCCCCATTAAATGTTGGCGGTTGTTGCCTCATGAAGCGGTCTAACATTGATCCTCCACGTTGCGGATCAGGGTGCTCTATACGAGTAAGGTTATTATTCATAACCTAAGTGAGTTGTCCCAGTATGGTGATAAGTTGATCAGCACCAGTTTTATCTCCAGCTCCACAATAATTATCTTGAACAGGAGGTCAATCCCTACATGGAGTGCATGTATTGATACGGTTTCCATTCCTCCCACTAGGAACCATTTCTAAACAATGGCATAAACTAGATTAGTTTATGAATTGAAATACATAATTCCATACTTGTAAAATACTTATCATAAATTGAACAGTTTATGGATATAATCCATAATCATAAAAAATGTTTTCATTGAGGAAGTATATACTCATAAACCCTTCATAATGGTTTGTAAAAAAATGAGAATTATCCTAGGCATATCCCCCGGGAGTGTCATAACCAAGAGTGCAACAAGGCCCATTGTCGTGCACCAGTTCCCGTTCGAGTCTAGATCAAAGCGGTGTATTCGGGTATTACCCCTAGGTACATCTGTGCTAGAGCCGCCTCTACCTACTCGTATCCAGACAGACATGTATTCCTCATAAAACTCCCAAAATCTCTATAATACCAAAATTCTAGGAAGTTCTTATATAGTAATCCTAAAAGTCTATCTTTGGGCTATGTGCTCTAATCAGAGTTTATCTAAATCTAGCTTCCAAGGTTAGTACTAACCTCTCTCTGATAACAACTGTAATTCCACGACCGCAGTTACCCGGAGTCGGTGCATTATTGCATAACATTGGCATGATCACAAAGGACCGTGTCTCCAAAGACCGATTAGTTTAATAGCCATGGAAACACTAGATACATTCATAAATGGTACATTACATTATAAAGTAAAAACTACAATAACATAGTCTCCATAGTCCACTCCCATATCACCTTCAGACTATCCCTGCAGGTTAGTCATAAAATATTTCTTCACATCCTGGGAAAAATAAAACATTGAAAGGGGTGAGCTCAGATGCTCAGTAAGGATAACAATATAGTGGAAGCTTTCATAAATAATCAAAAACATTTAAGGAAATGTATAACTAAAAAAAGCCTTTTAAACTTTAACTTAAACATAATATGGAAAAAGTAAAATGAGATAATGCCATTTACTTATTCACATGGATATTCTTCTGGTCAAATAATCACATGCAATATCAATAACCACTTTCATAATAATGGAATGCATAATGCCAGACTATCATAACCACGTAGCCACGGCCTCATTCCAAGACTACAAATAATATTTTTTCAAGGCCTCGTTCCAAGACACTAGTTTGTCTCATGAGACCTTCCGATGCATCGAGGATCTATAGCGGGCTCCACCCATCACTTATTAAGTCCAATGCATTACTCATATTAACAGGTTTAAACATATCATAAACCATAACATAATCGTATCACATAAAACATGCATAAAGGAAACATAACATTTCCATATTTTAATCACAAGATATCTATACAACACATTGATTTAATAAAAACATTATAAAAACCATTTTATATACCAAAATAAAATGAAATTAAAACTTGGTATTTATTTTTCATTTAAAAAAAAGTTATGGCTTGTTAAGGAAGTCGAAACTCAAGTAATGGTCATGGCGGCGGAGAAGTCGTTGTCGTCGTATACGTACAAGAAGAGAAAAATTCCTTTTTGTCATTTAGTACAATGCTTCTTATAAAAAGATTTATTTTGAAAAAATGTAAAAGTCATAGGGGTTCATACACCGTATAAAAGAAATTTGTGTATAAAACAAAATATTCCTTTTTGAAAAGAGATTGAGACGAAGTCCTTATAAAGATAATTTTTAAAATAAAATAGATCTATTATGTGTATTCAATATATGTACAAATAAATAAAGTACAAATAAAAGATAGGAAATAATAATATCATGACATAATTTGAAGTTATGAGATTAACGCAAAGAATGGAAATTGGGTTAAGAAGTTCCCTTACCTCGTGTCTGACTTGACTCGATCGTTCTTTAACCTCCTGAATAATAAACTAGAGTTAATATCTAATTTCTTAAGAACCTTTTTCAAGCTCATTGTCTCTTTTATATCACTTATTACCATGTTACAAAAATTATGTAGTCATTTAAGTTAATAATGGTCGTTTTGTTGATCTTTGGTACTTGAGTCAATAATAAACTTCTTATAACTACAAGTTGTTCATGTGGTAGAATATCCATTATCTCCAGAATTATATTCATGATGTAGATATCATATATATCATATATATCCAGTATATACATTCATTCATAATATTACGTAACATTTAGAGGTAAGAAATGAAATGCACCATTCATGGAGACGGTAAGCCGTACGTACGCATGAACGCTACTTTCATTTCTATTTCATATTTAATGAAATGAAATAATAATTATATAAAGATATATTATTATTCCAGTATAATATCATATGTAATATCATTAACTCTATCATTTATACATCCCACATATGGCATTAACGATTCAAATCACTTTGAGGGGGCGGGAGTCCGCACTTCGTAAAATGAAATTTTCGCGTTTAACCATAATGGAAATCATAAAGGTATGCCATAAATAAAAAATACAGAATCATAAGGAAAAAACATAACATAAATCATATATAAAAATATTGTCATCATAATGGCCACCATTAGAGTTGTTAAAAGAATATTGAACAATCATCGTTTCGTGAGGCAGTTTTTTCCACCCACAGAAACAATATGTTCTTTAACCATTATACGAAGGTGTGTGTAAGTGTAAATAAAATCCTTCTCATAACAACATCCTTTTATATTGAATATACAGGTGTTTTTACAAAATAAATGAATAAAAAAAATTTAATGGGTTTGAGAAACAAAATAAAACAAAATAACATAAGAGAAGACATTACCTTAAAATCGGGTAACTCTTTTTGATTTGAGCCAAAGGCTTCCTTGGGAAGACTTCTGCCCAAAGTGAGGCTTCTAGGAGTATAAGAGGGAAGTGGAGAGAGTATTTGGGTAGATTTTGTCCGAGAAAAAAGGATTGGAAGGTGTGAATAAGGTGGTAGTGGTGGGGGCCTTTTATAAGAGGAGAGGAGGGGCACTCTTGGAAAGTAATGAAATATTACATTATTATGAAAAGCTTTTAAGATTTTAGAGGTCCCACAATTATATATTTCGAGTATAAGGTGATAAGGTTTCGAAATATACCCATACAATAGGTTTATGAAAAGTGTAAGTTTTAGATTTTACATTATCTTTTCATTTTATTTAAATCGTTAATTAATGAGGTAATCGCTGCAATATCATTGTGTAATAAAAAATTTAATTTATTTAAGGTCTAAAAATTATAAAAATATTACCATGATGTAGGAAATATTTTTATCTTTCCAATTAATATTTATAGTCAAAAATGTAACTTATATAACCCCATGTAATAATTATTTTAGTAAAACAACACATGTTTGTGACAATTTTATTTTTACTTTAAATAAAAGGTTATTAAGTTAATTTTCTTAACAAAGTGGCTCCACGAGGTCCCCAAGATGACCCATGGATATTCTGGGTCGGCCATGACTCTTCCCATAAGTTTAGGACAAGTGTAAAGGTATTTCATATTTTTATAATATCATTTTTACCTTAAATTTCAATAATTACCTTTAATCGTGATTAATTAAACATAAAAGTTACTATTCACCAAATAATTATTTTAATTCCATTGAACCACATTTTGTTTCCTAATGAAAACCATGTATGTCAGATTTTTTAAAATCAAATCACAAAAGTGTTAATGTTTCATTTAAACGAAAAATCAGTTTTTAACTATCAATTAGTGGGTTCACTATTCATCAAAAATTGAAGTTTTTCAGAACAATGACAAAATTTCACCCTAAGATATAATTGTTATTCTGAATTAAAAAATGATTTCTATTTTAAAAAATTCTGAACATATAAGTTGCATTAATTAATTTTATAATTAATTCCCGCTGTCACAACAAATAGCGTGTTTTTAAGAAACAATATATACCAAAAGATTGACAATTGTTTATGTCCAATTTCAAACTGAAATTAATTCTAATGAACACCATTGGATAAAATGGTAAAAATATATTCTAATTATACTTTAAAACCACTCAATAGTATAATTTATCTCTATAAATTATTTTTATTAAAAAAGTTGTTTTTAATTATTTTTCACTATAAAAAATTAGAAGTTCTCATAAAATTACAAAAAATTCAACATAGGATAATTTCGATATTCCAAATACAAAAATGAAGTCCATTTTGAAATATAAAATTTATAATATTTCAAAAATTAGGTAATACTATTTATAATGGCTACTTTTATTGGTCGCAGTGTGTTGAATCTTGAACTTGCGTACAGTGCAAGCTATTGCATTATTGAAGGAGAAGCATACCGTGGAAGCTTGGGGTGTTACAAGAACTCACTCAAGAAGGAATTGGAAGTCACAATAATTCCTAAAAGTTTCATATTCCCTTTATTTTCCCCAAAAAAATGTTTCCATGTTCCAATTACAGTAACAGATGTCCATAATCCTAGTGTATGGATACGTCGGCTACCACACCAACACTGGAGTCCCTGTCCTGAAATCCGAACTTGAAACACTTAACACTATTTCCCACAAACGAAAACATTTATCCCATGGTCATTAAAGTAGAACCAAACACTCTAAGATACCTATTTTTTAGGACCCATCCCCTGAGGCCCGAACCATGACATATCCCAAGCCCGCCTCCCAAAGGCCAGGGGTTGGAGACAAGCGATGAAGGCATCAACCTGCAAGTTTGAGGAATGTTCATGGATAGATGTACACACGTTCACTCACAAAAAAAAATCCAAAAAGATAAATGGAGAACACTATGTCATCGGAAAATAGAGTACAACTGCAATTAAAGAATTGAATGGTAAAACCGGGCCAGTATACAATCTCAACAAAAGAACTGGAAACCACAGGGTACAAAGGGATCCTTGATGTCCATCAATGGAAAATTCCACATGATCGCTAGAGTAGTTATGCTAATTGAATACAAAGTATTATTTCATGTTTTCCATGTTCTACTGGTCCCCACCTTGTACTAGGCCACCAATTCCACCATCCTAACGTCTGTTGGTCCCATATCCCTGAGCGCCCCTATCAAAATATCAAACATCTACACCAAACACAACACGTACAGGAAAAGGCCATGTAGGGGAGAGTAACTCAATACTCATTAGGGAACCCTGATACCCTCACCGGTCTCCCAGAAATCCTAAAATTAAAACACCACAAAACAAGCACGAAGTAAACAAAAAATCCAAAACCACGATGTAAACCACAAATCCAAAATATCAAAGTAAACCACAAATCCAAAACCACAAATTAATCCAAAAAAGTAAAAACCATGAAGTAAACCAAAATGTAAAACCCAATAATGACTTCTATATCATAAGGATTCCAACACGACAAACGACGCATCAATCAGACACCCGGTCTGTAAGTTAGAGGCATTTTAGTACAGAGGGCCCGAATGGATTCGTTTTCGATCCAACCAGGTCATATGTAAAATTTCTCCAAAACTCAAGTGGAGTATCACAATGTGACCACCTCGTCCCAAGGATTCAATCGCCGTAGATGGTTCATCAAAAAGAAGTAAGGTTTCGGAGATAAGGCCCTTTAAGCATAACTGGGTCGAAATGGGTTCGGGTCCGATCTGACCCGACCAGACCCACCTGACTCGACCCGGGTCCGACCCCACCCTGGTTAACATGGCCCATTGCGGCCAGCCTCCTCGGTCCAGCCTGCATGAAGGCATGGCTTTCTAGGGTCACCCCAACCCAGCATTTCTGGTCGTCCCCCTTCTCCCCAGACGCAACATTGTCGTGTCCAGCACCTGCTCATGTGGTCGGGCCCACTGGTCGCATCCTCGACATCAACCAGTATAGCGGTTTGACTTCTCCATGTCGTGTCACAACACTCCAGTGGTGCGGCCCATCGCGGCAATGAATTCCACTGTCAGAGTGCGCGTCCTCCTTTGGCCATCGGTCAGGCCAGTGGCTTGCCTCTTCTATGACGACCACGTGTTCGGTGTCGCCGCATGCCACTGCCAACGCCACCTCGTGCTAGATACGCACTAGTGGACCATTATTTGCAACGTTTACGCCGATAGCCTCCATGGGGTTTCCTCTTCACTATGATAGATCTGGATCCATCTTTCCATCTATTTCAAAGGGAAAATCACGAGGAATGAACAAACAGAGGAGCTTGGGCCTTGTTCGTGTTTGTTTGCGCCCTCTGTGTCAGATGATACAAACTGGGGAGGTTTCATGGAGTGCAGTTCAAACCAAAATAAATTAATCCCCACATTGAACCCCCAAAGATACCCTCCCACATGAATGAGTGACTTGAAGATCAACCTATTCGTGGGTTGATCTGCATCCGTTGTTTTAAAATAATGAAGAACGGGGAAGATCTTTAAACAAAAAAAACCTACGTCTCATGGAGTCCATTGTCACAACGTTCATCCTCGAGTGGTTAAGACGTCGATGTTGCTTCCTGACTCTGATCTTCGAAAGTCATCGTAGGTGGTGAAGATATGTCGATGGTCACCATTAATCGTTGGGGTGGGATTCCATCAGAGCTTCTCTAGAGAATCGTCAAATTTTCTAATACATATTTTCCCAGCACATCGATTTATAAATAGGAGAATGTCGCATCGATCCCATTATAATGTGTCCCTGCGTCGTTATGTTTTTTCATTTATGAAACAAAATCATTGTTATGTTCCATTAAAGCATAGTTACTCTACATGTTTAATTATCCATTGATGAGCATCACTAATGTGACTCTTCACTACCATGTCACTGCCCCGCAACTTCATCATCCGCAACTCAAAAGTGAAAAGGAAAAGAAAATAATTATATTAAATTATATTATTATTTTTATAAAAAATTCCGAAAAATAACATTTCTACTCGACCCTTTCTGGCCAAAATTAATTCATTTCAAGGTGAATCATGGCATTCTAAATTCAACGTTGCCCTTGGATTTTTGATCTGAGAGACTGTTCAAAAGATATAAAATCTATCTTGCACATTTACTGAACTTACCTTAAAAAAGTTTAAAATTCCATTATGGGATATCCGGACATTGAAGTCATGTGTCGTCAAATTTAACAGTCTACAAGTAAACAAAAAATTACATGGAAATTTAGAGATGTGACATCCTCCACACCTTTAGACTTTTCGTCCCCAAAAGGCCAAAACCCAAACTTACGGGAGGAAATTGGCTCAACAATGGTTTCAAAACTTCTTCTAAGAACACACCACAAAGAAACACTGAGATCAATCAATATCATGTCCAGATTACTCTAGGTCAACATCATGTTGCAAGAGGAACATGTTTCTTTAGCTGAGATAAGAGGGAAAATCACTAAGTACTATAATTCATTTGCAGTCATGGGGTTCAGCAGCTCACCTCCATGATAACCAGACGCAGATCACAGAAAGAACCCCACAATCCACATCTTCCCATGGATGCACTATGATAAAACCCCCACGTGTGTTATGCATTCAAGGATTATTCTAATGCGCGGGAGTAATTGAAAATGAAACAGGGCTGCCCATGAGCAAATGTTGGGTCTTACTGAGCCCTCTTCCTAGAACCTCCAGCGACCTCACCAAAATCCAAAACAAGAACACATACACTCCCATTTGTGGCATCTCTACTGAGTATGGATGGTTATGAACCATTCTTCACTACAAAAATATCTTGTAGTCAAACTCTACCACCAAAGAATGACTCAAGAGGTACTCTTTATGAGAGTTCAAACAATGCTGCCTAGGCTTACCTTTTTTCACAAAGGAAGTCCCTTCACCACTACGTGGTTATACCACACCTATTGCCTAATATCATCATTCTGGGCATTAATGGTAGTAGTCCATACCTAGAATGACATCGTAATGTCTCGAAGCCATGACTAAGAGAGCCCAACTGCAACTCTCACCTCCAAGATCCAGGTCACACTATCACTATCTGTGTGTGATCAGCGGGTCTCCTCCATCAAGAGTCTCTATGCATTAGGTTCAAGTCCAAGGTCCAACCGGAACCTCAATGTATTGAACAGGACTCATAGAGGATAGAACATCCATCACATGTGTCTATTTATAAATGCTGCAAAGAAAAAGACAAAAGTCATACCTAAAAATTCACTTTGAGTTTCTTGGTCTTGAGACATGACTTCTTACAGCTATCCTCACCCACTTCCTCCAGCTCCCTGAGCCATTCAAGGACCACCCCATGTTTATCATCTTGTTACTCTACCTCACCTGCTGAATTGCGGAACTCCATGCTCCAAGAACTGTCTCTTCCAACGTGGTTCGTCTTCCGGCTCCCTCTCAGCAGTATGTAAGATTGGGAAATCTCCATCAAGATACCCCCACCCATTACAAGTGCAACACCGCCTCCCTTATGGATGATCTGCTCTATGGAAATGTTGTTGTGCCACAGATCCATGTGTTTGTGTCTGGTCATGGGTATGCTTCCTACATCATGATCCCATCACCACTCATCTGCTAGCTTCATTAGACACGTCTACTCTATGACCTCTGTCGTAGGTCACATCCACTTGATCCTCTGTAAGGAAGATCTCAACTACCACGGCTTATTCCAGTACCCCAACAGGCGTCAGAATGTTGAGAGGTATCACTGAAGCCCTGATTTCCTGGAACAGTCCTGGCTTGATAGTCCATGCCATGATGTAAAGGTCCCACAACATATCTGTGGAGTAGTGATAAAGATCAGTGAATCTTGTTGACTACTCTACTACCATAATGTTTCCTTTCCATATATGTAGCATCTCTTCTATTACTAAAAAGTTCACATTTTCCAGAAAGAACTCATCTCTAAAGATTCACTCAGTCTGTCCAAGTGGGGGTCGCCTTGTCATGTGTCTTCGCACAGAGCCACGAAGAAAGCTTGTAGCCAAGAATACCATTTGGTCATGTGGTATCCTCAATAGGAGGAAAACATGTTTAACTACCTCAAGACAATCCTTTACCACCTGGGGATCTATCTCTACACAGAACCAGGGAGGTATATGCCTCTGAAACTCATGTAGCACGCTCAACCTGTGTGCATCCTCACCCTGAACTGCTGGTGGAAACTACTGCTCGATGGGTGGTGGAATCACTAGTGCACCAACTGAAGTTAATGCCCCTATATTAGTTCCTACACTGAAGCCTCAACCTGGGGAAGATCATCATCATGATCCAGCTGCGGAATCCTATCTTGATATCATTGTGGAGGCATCCTAAAATGAGTCAAGAGGAAGAATTGTTTAGAGTATATCTAGAGATCTGACTTAATAAGGAAGTAGAAGTCACAATCATTACAACAAGTTCATAATACATTTATTTCTGCACAACCAATGTTTCCATGTTCTGTTACGAGTAATAGGTGTCCATAATCCTGGTGTACAAATATGTCGGCTGCCTCACCAAAACTGGAGTCTCTGCCCTAAAAAGTGAACTCAAAACACTTAAAACTGTTTCTCCCAAAAAAAACATCAAACCATTTTTCATTAAGGTAGAACTGACCAACCTTTGATACCTCTTTTCATGACCCATCCATCGGGGCCTGTACTATGACATACACCAAGAATGCCTCTTGAAGGCTAGGGGTTGGTGACTAGCGCCGAAGGAATCAACTATAAAGTGGGAGGTATTTTCTTGGAATCATGTACACACTTTCACTCACAAACCAAATCCACAAAGCTGAAAGGTGAACACTATATAATCAAAAACCAAGGTACAACAACAAGTAAATCATTGAGTGGTAAAACTGGGTCAGTATATATTCCCAACAAAAGAACTGAAAACAACGGGTTACAAATGGATCACAGATGTCCATCAGCGTAAAATCCCACATGATCTGTTTAGTAGTGAAGCTACTGGAAGGCGAAGTATTATGTCAGGTCCACCTGGTCCTACTAGGCCCCACCTAGTCCTAGGCCACCAATTTCATTGTTGTAACGTCTGTTAGTCTCATCTCCCTGAATGCCTCTATAAAAATGTCTAAAGTCTTCACTAGAAAAAAAACACGTGTGGGTGAAGCCTATGTAGGGGTGAGTAACTCACTAATCAGTTGGGAACCTCGAGACCCTCGATGGTCTCTCAGAAATACACAAAATAAAACACCACAAAAAAACATGAAGTAAACCAAAAATCCAAACCCACAAAGTAATTCACAAATCCAAAACAAAAAATTACACCACAAATCCAAAACCATGAAGTAAGACACAACGCCAAAACCACGAATTAAACCACAAAGACAAAACTAATATGGACCACCATGTCATAAGGTTTCCAGCACGATAGATGATGTATCAATCAAACTCCCCATCTATATGTTAGAGGCATTTTATTACCGAGGGCCAAAACGAATTCATGTTCGATCCATCCCGATCATACAAAAAAATTCTCCAAAACACAAGTGGAGTACCCCAAAAGGACTGTCTCGTCCTAAGGTTTTCAACTTCGTAGACGGATCATCAAAAAGATTACTGGTTTATAAGATAAGTCACTTTAAGATTAACTGGGTCGAAATGGGTCTGTGTCCAGTTTGACATGGCCGGACCCACCTGAACTGACTTGGGTCAAACATAACCCGGGTCGACTCGGCCTGCTAGACCTAGGCCGCTATGCCCAACCCACCTAGAATCGTGGCCCGCCAGGGTCACATCGGCCCGCCATTACGGTCTGGCCCCTTTCACCCCAAATGTTTCATAGCCGCATCTGGTACCTACTCACATGGTCAGTCCCACCGGTCGCGTCCCCCATGTCAACCTGCATGGTGGATTGACTTCTCAACATGGCGCCATGTTGGCACCGTGGGACTCCAGTGCCGCAGATCATTGTGGATGTGGATTTCGTCACCTAGGATAACCGCCAGGGTGTGCCTCCTTCTCTGACCGCTGCCCCCCCTATATTCCACCGACCACGCGGCCGGCACCACTGAGCACACGATCGGTGCTGCCGCGCACAGCCGGCGGCATCAGATGCACTCTGGTCGCCCATTTTTACACCATTTGTGCCTGCGTCCTCCAGGGGATTCCCTCTTCACTATGATAAATCTAGATCTGACTTTCCATCAATTTCAAATAGTCGATCACAAGGAACGAACATGTGGAGGGGCTCAGTCCTTTTTCATGTTGGCTCGTTCCCTATGTATTAGAGGATAAAAACTAGGGTGGTTTCAGAGAGTGCGGTTCAAACCAAAATAAATCAATCCCATCACTGAACCCCCAAAGATACCCTCCCTCATGAACGAGTGACTTTTAGATCAACCTTTTCTTAGGTTGATCGACTCCCATAATTTTAAAAGAATGAAGAGCATGGAATATCATTAAACAAAACAAACCCCTACCTCTAATAATGTCTGATGTCGCTGCGTTCGTCCTTAAGGGGTTAAGATGGCGATGTCGCTTCCCGGCTTAGATCATTGAAAGATGTCGCAGGTGGTGAAGATCCATAGTCATTTTTCATTGTTCACTAGGGTGTAATTCTATAAGAGTTTCACCAAGGAATCCTCCAAATTTATAATCCATATATCCCAGCATGTCGATCTATAAATAGGAGCACGTCTCAACGTTCCTATTCTGATGCAACATCGCTTCATTATTATATTTTGTTTATGAAAAATAATCACTGTTATGCTCCATTAAAGCATCATTACCTGTCACGTTTAATGAGCCATTGATAAGCCACACTAGTGCACATTTTCGTGGAAATGTTGCTGCCCTACAGCATGATCGTCAGCCACTCAAAAGTGAAAAATAAAATAAAATAATTTTATTAAATAATTTTATTATTTTTCTTGAAAATTTAAAAAAATAACTTTTCCGTCCGGCCCTTTCCAGCCAAAGTAAATTCATTTCTAAGAGAATCTTGGAGTTCTAAATTCAATGGTGTCCTCAGATTTTCGATCCGAGCGATAGTTCAAAAGATAGAAAATATGGCTCGCACGTTTATTGAATGTACCTTAAAAAAGTTCAAAATTATGTTTTGGGTTCTCCAGACCTCACAATAATGTGTCATCAAATTTCAGGGTCTCAGAATAATTACAAATAAAAAAAATTACACAGAAATTATGTGACGTTATAGTTCATAGAAAAAAGAGATTAAGGTCTTTACCTAATTCAATTATCAAATGTTACATTCATGTTTCACTCTTGAAATTGTTTCATCAATTATTATAGTTCTAGACTTAGCTAATCTCATTCAGTAAAACTAAGTGTTCTCCATTTTAGTTCACAAATGGATTCTAACGGATTGTTAGGTCTTGGTTTTCCTTCGTCAAAATCATAGGTTTAAACTTCATTAATTAGGAAACAGGTGGAATTACCCATATGTAAATTTCATTGACCTTTACATGGTCATAGAGGTACCCTTACACTGAATGAAAAAATGGGCTTTACATGGTGTGACAATTGAATATAATAAAAAATGAGCTTTACTTTGCAAGGAAGTCTCATGAAATGAACCTAATATGGGTTTTCATCTAAAACCTTATGTAACTTCTATATCTAGAAATGACATTAGATAGATAAAAATTGTACACATATACTTGAAAATTATAGCTTCTCCCTTATACAAGTCTTTAGGAATTCATCCTTACCTTTACACCCATTCACTAACCTTTACCTATGAATCTGGACAACAACATATTTAAAATATTTTAAAAAACAATCATGTATGAAAAATTAAAAGGTCACGCTTATTTTATAAAAAATATTATAGATACAAATTATAATATACAACAAAAATTTATTTGAAAAATAAAATTAAAGAGTATTAAAATTGCAACAATAAAATGTGAAATGTATTTTCAAAAACAAAATTAAAATATAATTTATATTCAAGATCATAAAAAAGAAAAATATTTTTCCTAAAATAAATAAAAAATATTAATACCTTAGAACAAAAATTATTTTTTTGTGAAAAAAATTGAATGAATTAAAATTCTCAATAATAAATTTGAAAGATCCAACCAATTATAAATTAATTTTTTTATCGATATTTATATTAGTATTTTATTAAAATATATGGAAAAACCAATCAATTTTTAAAAAAAATAAAATCTCTCCACACATAAATTAATTTTTCTTCTCAATAAATTAATTAATTAGTTTTAGTGGATGCCAAAATATCTTAAATAATAAAGAGTAGAAATTCCAAAAAAGTGATGATTTTCAAAGATGTCCCACCATGTATATTCACAAGTAAAAGTTAATTCTTTCTCTTATAAAACAATTAATGGTTTGGTGAAATGAAGGATTCTTATTTTTCAATGGTGATGGAACATGAGATTTCTGGGAAGAGTTAAAAACTTCATTTTTCACATGATTTATCATTAAATTTCTATTTTTCTACTAAGTGAATATACACACATACTTTAGCATAGAATAATTTGACACAAATGAATGGATTAATAGGTTTAATAACTAATGATAAAGCCTAATTAACCCATACAGTTGTCTTATATTAAATAATTAAAATATAAACCATGTATTATGACTTCATTATAGTGAATTTGAATTCAAATGTTATTAGTTTAACATAATTAAAAAAATCAAACTCAATAAAATTTTTAAAATATACTCCAAATATTACATGAAAAACAATTTTTTTCAAGATTAAATATTAATTAAGTTAGTAGATTGAATCCATGGTAAAATAGAAAAAAATAATTACTAAAAATGGGAAGAAAACCATATGTTTGAAGAAATTCAGTCCCATTGAAAAGGATTTTTTTTGAAAACATCATATTTTGAAAAACAAAAGGTGGTTACATAGTTTTGTGTCCAATAATATATTGTTAAATACAAACAAAACACCTCTACCACACTTAAAATTCTTAATTTTCCTCAATTTTGAATCTATAGGTGGAGGAAATACAAATCTAAATAACTTTGACTGGAGCTCCCTCTAATCGCCTTGGAGAAACCTCATCTATGTAGTTTAATTAGTTTATTTTTATCTTGATGTCATCAAGTTGTATAAATTTCTCTACAAGATTCACCAACCATCACCAAATCATGAATTCTTTGGCATCTAAAGGGATCACAATCAAGCCTTTCTATATAATTTTCATTCAATGGAAGGAAATTCGACTTCTGTTAATCTTTATTTGAGTATCTTTTTCCTTGAATAAGATCAGTTTTCCTCATTTATGTAGAAAAAATACTTGTTCATAAATAATTGATCTTGTGTTTATTTATCTTCTTCAAATATCACAAGTAATATTCATGCATCAGTTGTGAAATATTTTTATCAATTTTTGGTGTTCTAGGCTTTTACCATCTCGTTTAGTATAACTATACATTATTCATTTGAATTCAATGATGGAATATATAAGCCTGTTAGGTCTCAATTTTACTTCATCATAAGATGAGTTAAGTTTCTTAAATTAAAAAAATAGTGGAATCATGATTACATGAATTTCAATAACCATTACATCGCTAGATTTTACCTTTATATGAAATGATAGGATAAATTTTATGTGGTTTGGATATATTGTAAAATAACAAAATGATCATTATATTGAATGGAAAAAATGAAAATTATGTTGTTTGGATGTATCATGGCATGGAACTTATATATATCATTAGGATAAACATTATGTTACTTCTACTTTTAGAAATGAAATTTATGTATACATAACATTTAGATATATTATTTCAAAATATTTCTTCACCCTTACACAACTATTTCTTGAATAAAAAATTACACTTACACATGTTCACTATAATTCATGCATGAACTATTATTACAACAGATTTAAAAGCTTGTGAAAAATCATTCAATTATGGAAAAATAAAGCATCAATTATATTTTCTCAAAAAAAATTCAAAATAGAAATTAAAATATATTCCAACAATCATTTTTAAAATTAAAATTACAGAGTCTTGAAAATTTAACTTCAAAATGGAAAATACATTTTTCAAAACATTATCAAAAAATAATTTCAATTAAAGATAACCAATACCATGCTAAGGATTTTTGTTAAAATATAAAAAATAATAATTGATCTTTTAAAACTCAAATTACAGTTTTTTGAACAAGAAAATGAAATAATTACAATTTTAATTCCAAAATGAAAAATATCTACAAAATTATCAATTGAAAATACTTTATCATGAAAAAAGTTATAACTCAATACAAAATATGGGGAAAACAAGAAACAATTTGTGGCCACATGAAATCCTATGATAATAAAAACATTTCTTTTTCTCAAGAAATCAATGAATCAAATTTATTAGAAGACTAAAAATCATCCACAATATGGAGTTATAATACTAACAAAATAAGGGATTTTCGAAGATTTTTTCCCCTATGAAATTTCATAAGTAAAACTTTTATTCATCATATTCTAAAAAATAAATTATTTAGTGAAATAATGATTTGTTGTTTTAAGAAGTTGATTGAAATATAAAAATATGAGAGGACTTAAACAAAAATCAATTTTTATTAGATTTATACTTAAATTTATCTATTCAAAAAAGTGAACAGAACCATATATTTTATCATAAAATAATTGAACACTACTGAAATTATGATTAGGTTTAATAATAAACAAAGAATAATAAATAATCCATATATTAGTTTTATCTTAATGAATCAAAATTCTAACCAAAGTTCAAGAGTTTATTTTCAAAACGTTTGATTGAAAATGGTAAATTCCAAAGAATTATTCTCCCTCACATGATCGAGTAGGATCACTATATGACCTCAAGTGCACATATCTATATGCAATTGGCTCCCAACTAGAAACAAGAATGAATGGAATATAGTGTGGAAAATATACCCTCTGGAATAGAGTAGCAAACACAATAAAAATAAGATAAACCAGTCAATCAAACAGAATCAAAAGAAGACAAATAGAAAAAACTAAATAAATACAAATATAATAAACCAAGTCATGTCATAATAAATGTTAAATAAATTTCATATAATCATCCGATTAAAAAAAATTAACTAAAAATTAAAACTCCCATCAATGGTCCTGAATCCCATAATTGGTCCCAACTTTAAGCTCAAATACTATAGAGTAAATCAGTCAATCAAGCATAGGTCCCCATGCCCTAATTTATTCTAGAGTCCATGATACCTTCTCTGGTACCAAATCGAGGCCCTAAAAAGGTGTGAGTAAAGATCAATATCCAAATACCCATAGTTTCTTAACTAATCTAGATTGATATAATAGTACATACAATAATATGATAATCATGGGAATTTAATTATATATTGATGTGTAATATAAAATAAACTTGTTATCCCTCAAGAATTTAATCTACATTAGGTCAACCAAACCAATTTTAGTGAAATTTAAGAGGTCAATGCACACACTCAGTTCTGATTAACCATTCCTGTCACCCTCAGAAATCATGTAATAATGGATCTCACCTTCATGAATAAAGTAACCACACATCTCACCCCCATTTATCAAGTAATTGTACATCTCACCCTTTAGAATCATGTAACCTTTCATCTCAATCTCAGAAATTAATAATTTAATCTATGTGAATTCTAATGATAGATCCAATTATATGTTCGTATGGTGTAATACCAAGCCAAGGGA
This sequence comes from Viscum album, assembly GCA_963277665.1. Classification (NCBI taxonomy): domain Eukaryota; kingdom Viridiplantae; phylum Streptophyta; class Magnoliopsida; order Santalales; family Viscaceae; genus Viscum; species Viscum album. The sequence continues at coordinate 1,503,312,546 of OY728158.1, forward strand.
CAAAGTATCATAAAAGCCAATTTGAATTCCCTTGACAGGGAATTAATATGTTCCTAGAGGAAAACAAACATCAGGTAAATTCAAATTAACAATATGATTTATCATTTCATAAAAATTTACATAAATATACAATTCTTTCCAATTTACCAAACATGCTAAATTGTTATCATAATTCATAATAGTTAATTAAATCCAATTACCAATTATTATACCATCTCTTGTTACATGTTATTGTTCCTCCTTTCCAAAATCAGTTTCATGCCAATATGAAAAGACAATCCAATTACCATTTTAATTCCATTTTACCAATTGTAAAAATAATTATAAAAATTTCATATCACATTAAATTTAATCCCAATTACCATTTCATAAAGTAGTACTTCCATTAAAACAGAATGCCATAATGAAAATTTGAAATTCATTTCATTTAAAAACAGTCATGCTATGTGAATCTGTGCTAGGATAATTACACCATTTTACAATATAAAGAAATTAAAAATATCAATCCAATCCATAAACAAATTCAAATTCATTATAGGTCTCTAGTTTTATACATTCCAAAGTTTCATCCTAGTGTTAAGGGTAGTCATAACTCTTGGGTGGCCGTAAGTCCCATGTTCAAAGCCAACAAATCCAACAAGGTCCATGGGATGTCTACCAATGAATAATTAAACAATTAAAATAAATAATGGTCCTATATTTGTTTCCCGGTTGATAAAAAAGGTTTCAAAAAATTGAAATGACCAGGTAATACCTTAGGGAGGTGTTTTAGACCACATACCATAAGCAAAGAAAAATAAACATCGAGGATTATATGTATATATTAACCGATCCTCCCATGATCTCCTATAGAAAGTAATTGAAACATTATTTCATGGATGGAAGAATAAGAGTCGAAGCAGATTGAAGAAGAAATTAGAGATTCTACGTATAACACATAGTTGCAAGGTGTTCAGATCGAACTGTGGACTGAAGAACTAAGCAAAGGTGTTTTAGAATCACTAGTTTCGTTGAATAACCCTTCAAAATAAGTAATTATATATTATTATTTAAATTGGTGTCGATTGGAGTAAAAACTATGTTTTGGGGTAGAAATAAATTTCTTTTCTTCGCTAATATAGCCATGCCTAATGCCACTGGCTAGCTGATTGAAGCAACTGACTAGTCAGTGTTGTTAGTGAGTGTGGTTGCATGGGTGGAATCCCCATTAGGGGGTTGGTGAGATTTATATGACTTTACCAAGATAATGAACAGTCCATCGGTTGGCTAGTTGACTACACCACCTAGCTAGTGGCACTGCAGCACCTCTAATCACACTAAGGTAATGGTCTTTCCTAGTACAACTTCTCACTACAGTATATGATACATATTAGATATTACTAAAAGGAAAAATCAATATCAAGATCAACATTATCAAAAAATATTAGATAAAAATAATCATGGATACATATTTGATGTTGTGATGCATGAAATACATCTTGTTTGATAGTATAAAACTACGGGATAGGCAATTTTTATTCATCTAGATTGATTCTATCCACTACCTAAAATGGCCTAACGAACCAGGAAACTAGATTTCCTTAATTTGGGATGAAAAATTTTCCCAAACATTAAAACAATCAAAAAACCCATAGAAAAACATTAAATTATATAGGTCATATATGATTATCAAGATAAGATTTATTCCCACTCTATATGATTAACAATCACTTTATGATCAATTGAACCAAGTTTGATGCCTCCTACATGAGATTTGGTTCAACAAGCACTGACTCACACACCTCTAACCATCATAATGGTGAATGAATTGATCTTCAATATAAATCATCAAAATGATCAATTTTTATTTATTCGTGGATGATATTTTTATAAGATAACTCCTTATGTGATCGATGTTGTTCCAAGAACTGTCAAAGTCCCGAATAATGGCTCACAACATGTCCTCTAGAATAGATTCATCTACATATATTTTCTTTCAGTATGAAGACGATGGGCTATAACCAGAAGAACATACCATATGAGAACCTCCAGAAGTAACTTCCCAAAACAAATATCTTAAAATGGGATCACAATCAAAAATAATACCCCAAATAACACTTTGTGATTAAACTATCTCCCACACATAGAGATTACCCATATCATCAATAGTGAAAGTATCCCTAATCAGTAATATGTGGGATTCCTTCATCAGTCGATCCATGATTACCCATAAAACATTATTTTCCCTAGGTATCTTGGGTAATATAATCACAATATCAATTATTATGTCTTCCCACTTCCATTATGAAATGGGTAATGGATATTTTGACAAAGTAGGCCTCTAATTCTCATCCTTCGCCTACTGAAAGGTGGGGAATCGTGCCAAAAATCCCATTATCCCCTTCTTCATCCCTAGCCACCAGTATTTCCCAATGATATCCTGATATAAATTGGTAAAATTGGTATGTACTACCCATTTAGAAGTATGGGTTTCTCTTATATCCTCCTTGTGTAAGCCCATATTAACCTAGATATGGAAAAGTACATGAAGAACATCATTGATTCCAAGGGAAAAATTGATTATGGATCCCCACCATATATTCTATTCAATAAGGCTAATATATTGGGATCAAATACTTTCCCTCTGTTGATACAATATAAGAGAATAAATACAACATATGTCAATGTCAATGTTTATAGCACCTAGGATTCCCAAAGATCCAAATGCATATCCACAAAGAGTGATATAACCTCTCATCAAATTATTCCCTTATTGAGTAATTCCATATCTTCCTATACGAGAATTCAAAAATTATGTATCCTTTCCCAGAGTGAAATCCAAATCAATGTCGAAATACTATAGATACTCAATTCACCTCCTCTAACAGGGGTTTCTTCCCCAAAATAAAAATATATAATTTTGGCTCTTATGACCTATATTCATTGTGAACATATCATCCAACAGTAAATTCCACCAGAATCATAGGGAATGTATCACCAAATCTAACTTTGTTTAATGAGTAATATAATTTCTCTCATGTGGCCTTATATTTCAAAATCCATACATAACCAATTAGTCCTCCAACATTAGAACTACTCTAAGCCTAACTCTTATTACATCCAAAAACATGGTATAATCTTTTCCCAAATCAGTAAAGGTGATTATTGGTACTAAATTCAACGATATCTTCAATACCTATAAATACTACACATAAGCACCATACTAAAAAAACTTCTCCCCTTTCCTTTATAATAAGGACATCAATGCTTCTCGATGGGAGAAGTACATGATGAAATTCAAATAAGATCTTACCATACTAAGAGAGCTCTAAATCTCAATGTTGTTGTTGGGTTATTCCCAAGATACTATAGTTACCACTTTATTATGGTTAAATTATTCTCCAACCACTAATATTACATGTCCCATGAAGTGATCTATCTAAATCTAGAAATTAGATTTAAGTAGATTGGTGTATATCAGATTCACTCTTAACATACTCTAGATGATGTAAATATTTTTTCCATGATCATCTATAGATTGGGAGTCAACCATGATTTAATCGATGAGAACTACCAAAAACTGATCCAGAAATATATGTGAGATCTAACTCATTATGGCCATGAAAATTATTAGTTAATTCATCATACTATAAGGTAGTACCACAAACAAGTGCAATACATACCTTCTCCTAGAAGTAGTTTGGGCTATGTCAAATATCCTCAGACTTAATTAATGGTACCCTAACCATAATTAAATCTTGGATAAACTCTTATATTCTCTTTTCTGATCAAATATATTTTCAATATGTGAGAGGTGAAATTGGTATTTGATTGTCATTTGGATCAGATGCCAATAATAAACATATAAGCATAGTGTACCATAACCCTTCTTAGAAAAAGGAAATGGGGATCCCCATGGTGATTTACTAGGGAGTATGAATCCATTATCATCAAAATCATCCAAAATCACTTTTAAATCTTAATTTTCAACTTGTACCATCTTATATAGTGGTAAATAAATGGTTTTATATCTTGAAACCAACTCATTAGTGAACTTATATCACCCATATGGGTGGTAATCTACAATGAAAATCATGAAAGATGTTAAAAAAGTAGTGCACTAATGGATGAAAAGTACTATACTACAACTCTCCATCATCTAGAACAAATATAGCTACATAGTCCCTGAGACAATCTAATTTTGACTAATATGTCCACGCATGACCTTCATGAAGATCTTATTCACCCTGGTTAAAAAAATACCTCATTCTTAAGATAGAAAATTAAAAATCCTATGATAATATTTTATATGATTCAGATACAAAACTAGTCAATGCATACACATAATCAAATCAAACCCATCCATTTAGATCACAAAAATCTCCAAAAGGAAAGAGTAACCCACCAATTTTTAGATAACACTCCTTAAAATTCTTAATACCCTTTGAACAATCCGTTAATGATGTATTAATGGACACAAACCCTTCCTTGAATTCGAAATAAAACCTAAGAGGTTGGAATATTTATTAGATTTAAAGTTATAGAATTCCAATACATAAAAAAATAGAAAATGGTAGATGAAATAAGAACTGTAAATTTGATAGTGGAAGGTCACGCTTCTAGACTAGTTGAAGTAGACTATATGGTGTGCATCTAAATCATCCCTATACCTTTGAATCCAACCTTAATCCCCTATGATTCACCCTCTTGATGGTATTATCACTCATATGTCATGGTATCATGTCTTTGGAACTAGCTTGAGTGCCTGGTGGAACTCCATCTACCTACCGACTGAGTTGTAGTCGAGTCTTTCCCATACACTAGTGCCTACCAAAATCTTCTTCCACCACTCACCTATTGATTACTCTTATATAACCTCTATATAGAAATCATATTACCAAAAATGTAATACTCTATAGTAGGGAAAAAACTAGAAGTGTGTTTTCAATTATTTAATTGGGGTGTGCCCCCGTTTCTATATCATGGTCATCATGTGATAGCTGCTCATGTTACCCTACATTACCACTTTCCAAAGGATGGAGTCTTTCACTACATTGAACAGTCATGTATTCTTCATGACCAAAATAGGATGGTGGGATTTTAGTTCCTTCTTCCATAGATTCCTCCTTGTAACATGTTTTCTAGTCTATGTATTCCTCATAAATTTGAGTCAGGTTTATGGATCTCATTTCTAGTTCCATCTCTTTGTGTATACTAGTTAATTACAGTACTTATTTTTGAAAGGGTAATAAACTTTCATCAGATTAGATGGTGAAATAAGGCATGTATAGAAATCTATGAACACTAAGTGTTTTGGGAACCAGTAATTTTTTTCTTTTTGGAGGGAATTTCAAGTAAGGTATCTTAGACATGTTCCCTATGGAATCCTATTTTAATCTTGAGGTATTTGGTGCTAGGGGAATTATTCTTCTTTTGATTTTCAAATAATATCATATGAGGAATCATAGGAATGGAACTTATGGTATATCATGTAATCCATGAGGTATTTAGCTCCATGGTAGTAAGTATTCCAAGGATTGTTCAGTAGGAATCCTAGGTTACAAAAGATGGAGTGTATTCTTGATCAAGTCATGAGTTTGAAACCTTGTAGAGATGGATTAGAACATCTGGTTGAGATAGAGTAGGGAATGGGTTTAATGAATTTTGTATATGGAAGGATGATCATAATGATCCGTGTAGGTGGATCAAGAAGGTACTTTCCTAGTAGTCAAGACCTAGACAACTTACCAAAGGATCAAAATTCCCCATAGTGGAGGATCCAGATTTGTAGATCAAAACACCACATGGAGGCTAATCCTGGTTGTGTGTATCAAAGAGGGTAGATGTCGTGCCTATGTTTATAGGGGAGAATTCCCTTTGAGGAGAACCTTGGGTGGAAGGATCAAAATTCCCTGTGACAAGGATCCTGAAGGTGGTTGATCAGAATTCCCCTCGAGGCGAATCCAGGAGGTGTGTTTCGATGAGGGATGATGCCACACTTGGAATGTTTACAACTGGATCAAAACCCCCTTCATAGGTGCACCTAATATGGATAGATCAGAACATCCCTTGAGATAGACCCAGGGTGGTTCATCACTACGAGGCAACACCATGAGTTTACTATGTCTATGATTAAACCTTAGGGAGGATTTTTACATACCATGTTTAGTGGTTAGTGATCAAAACCCATGTAGTTTGATTCTTCAGTTTAGGTTTCTATTATAGGGAAAATACATGTAGTTTAATTTACTATGATATGGATGGTATTGTTATGAAATTTGTGTTAATAAAGTATGGTGTGGGGATTACATGTGATAGCTACACTACATAGTAGGATTTATATTGGTTGGATTGGGTGTGGGGCTTAAACATTGAGCTGCATGAGGGACCTGTATGATATTTATATTACCCAATAAGGATTAATGAATTACTAAGATGGGGAGTGGTTTAATCAATATTATCTTTTTTCTTTTATGATTATATATTTTTTAAACATGGTTCGACTCTATTTAAATAGTTCTTACCTTGATGAAAAAAATCACAAATCTATAGGAATACATGCATTTAAAAGGTTCTCAACTCAACAAGAGTAGTTGGTCATTGATAAGGTTTAGAAATAATCTTATACCTCATAATCCACTATAAAACAATAATTTTTCATGGATACAATGAGTATGATATTCCCTTACACCCATGTAGTACTGTGTTCAATAATGTAGTGCATGTGCATCAAGTTTCACAAAATTATGTAATAAAATTTGTGTGAAAAACGATTTATTGTGCTCCTAGATCAAATTTAACAAATATATTCATAAAAAACAATTATTCACTTCATTAAACTCCATCTGGAATTTTTTTCTATACTTCATAATGATACTCAACATGATTTCTCAATTTGATTTTCTATTCTGATTAATCAATATGGAAAAATAAATATATCTAAATACCTCTGAAAAAATTTTGAACTGCTTTTTCCTTAGTCCAAAAATCCATGTATGATTACTTTATTTAATTATAGAAACTTTGATTATGATATTTTCACTTTTCCTTTCCTTATTCTATTTATAAAACATCTTTAGGTAAGCCTGATATTGAATATTCTTATTTCTAGAACATCTTATATTCCCTCACTTCATTTCTGAAAATTATTCTTGTTAGAAAGTAAAAAGTACCTATAATATTTGTTGGTGACCAAAAAATTGTTTTTGAAGGATTTTGAAAAAATATTCCTTCTTAACTAGATTTCTCAAAACATAAATCTCTTGGATTTTTGGTTGAATCTTTGACTTCTTCAGTGCTTCTAAAGTCTTCTAAAATATTCTATAATCATCTCATGACTATAAATCACTTCCTATTTCACCACATTCTTCAGTCATATTTTGATTCTGATCACTATTCCAATTTTTCTATTTTGATGCTCCATAATAATTAAAAGATAATCACCCCATTCTGATTTCTTCATAAAATTTCTCCACACCAGATGAATCATATGAAATACACATGTCATCTTTTTACAATGCTCTATACAAACTAATAATATATAAAAATTGAAACCATTATTAAAACATCTTCATATTATTCAAGGATCCCCCATGAAAAACAATCTACTGTCTCCATGTGATTCATCATCTCTTTATTTTCCTCAGGCTGATAAACTAGTATCTTATGATGTTTATTGGTGTCAGGTCAAACCTAATGAATCTTTATCTTCTTTTCTATATTGGATCTGTGTGAGCTTGAGTATGAGTATTGGAACTGCATAGAGTCTGATGGCTCTTGACCCAATTTTATACAAAATAATCCATCATTTTTTCATTATCTCTTTACCCAATTGAAAAACATATTTTAGAGGTAAAGTAATTAAATCAAAAATTCATTGTGACAAAATTGGTTGACTACATTATTGATTGATCGATCTCTGTTTTTATTATGTACATCATTCCCAACAAAATACATCTTCATTTTCCATTTTCATTGTCCCAATGAATCCCTAATAAAGAAAATATCCTTTGATCATCAGTGGAATACCATGTTTGAGAAAATGGTATCAATTTCATCAACTTCAAAAAATTTAATTCTTCTAAGAACATGATACCAATAAACATCCAGTAATCAACATCTTTCTATGAAGATTTATTTCATGTGGCATAGTGGTCTAACTGAAAACCATCACCTACAGTTTCTCACATTATGATAAACCTTCCCAGCCTTCGAACAAATCTGTGTCCAGTGATCTCTTGCCCATGAACTAAGACTAGATTTCTTCATCTTCAAAAACATCCTTATATTACAATATTCTTCTATTATCATGACTTTTGATACCTTTACGATCTTCTTAGCATAATATGACTTCTAATGATAATTATTTTATCATCCCATTCCTTCTAGATACTTCTTTCATTCCAATCCAAACCCCAATATGATTGGCAGCACAGGTTCTCCCCCTTTAATCCATCAAGATTGCATCACTATTTTTACTGAATACTACTGATTTTTTGAATAAAAAAACAATAATGAATCACCAAATTGTCATTGAATTCATTTAGACTATAATTAAACATGTCATTATAATATTACTTTATTATAGACTCAAGGTGAGATTGATGAAACTATTATTCTAGAAAAATGCTTCTCAATATGATGAAATTTATTAAGAATTGTGAGTCCAATTTTTTGATTTTTTTCGTTTGTCTGATCAAAATAACAACATTTACAAGGTGAATTGATTTCTTTACTTGGAAAAAATACAACATACTTATAACAACTTCGTTCAACCTCTGAAAACCATATCCAGACAACTTGGTCCCAACACTCTCCCACATTCATTTTTTTAACTAAGATTAAAAAATCAATGAAATTTTTTACCTCAATATATGGATTAATTATCAACAATACTTACCCTACGTAATCTAACTCGATGTAGAAAAAAATAATTATTTACAAGAAAAACCATGTTGTCCAAAATTATTGACTCATGAAACATATTCATATTTTCTTTACAACTTTATTCGCCTCTTCAACTTTCCTAAAAACAGTTTTCTACATCAACTCCAGAAAATAGTTAGAATAGTTTACACATTTAAATGATGAGATCATATATTCTCGAAAACTCCCCCTTTATACATGAATTCTTAAAAGGTTTAGCACATATTCAATGGATAGATTTATGAAACAATTTTATATTTATGAAACAATTTTCCCTCTTTGACAATACTATCCAAATACATGATGAGGGAGGGGACAAAAACATCTACCTCAAACTTGATGAGAACGAGTTTGGACACCCATGTTCAACCACAATATATAAAAATATTCTCTTTATAATGGTTTTGGGAAAATTTCTGTAACTTTCTTCGATGTAGTAACATACTACATATTCAATTAATTCTTTACCACATGTTATTTGTTGTAATTAAGTTTTATATCAATATGTTTTTAATGATAATGTTTTAATACATTACTTATAAGGTTTCTTTCACATAAATTATCACAAACCAAGAGTATTGGTAACTTGACTTCAACAGTTAAATATTCCAACTAAGTGTTAATCCACATAAGTTGGGTAGTGTCTTGAGTTTTAGAAGCATACACCACTTTAGGAATTATATGAGTTAATATATTATGTTTTGATTTGTGAAAAATAAAAAAAAATCCATAGAAAGTTTTTTACCCATTTTTGGATATTCTATCATTAACATTACTTTCCAAATCAACATCTAAATATTGAGACATGTTAATAAATTCCGATCTATCATACCTAATTCTGTCAATTTTTCTGCCTCTGATATACTTGATAATTATTTTTATAGCCATTATATGTGATTCTTTTGGTGCACTCTTATATCTTGCACATATGGTAACAATATAAATATTACCGAGTCTTGAGGCTATCAAGTATAACAAACTTCCAATTAGCTTCCAAAACATTTTAGGATTATCATTATTACATTTTCTATCTTTTAAAAACTTGATTCAAAATATAATTTTCATGGAAACTAGTTTCTAATTTTCCATGATGAAATTATTAATAATATCCTTAGCATACATTTCTTGATAAATAAAAATCGGTTTCTTCTTTTGTAATATTTCAAAATCAAAAAAATAAATCATTTACCCTAGAATGGACATCATATAAAACTTTTACATCTCTTCCAAAAATCTTTCATAAGTTATTTAATCATTCTAAGAAAAGATAATTCCATCATCATAAAAAATTATGAATAGGGAAAAAATAATGAAATTATTTGATATAAATATTTCTATCAACCCATAATTTCTTAAAACCCATCCTTTTTAAGTATGTATCCAATTTGGAATACCATTCCCTTGGACTATGTTTTATCTTACACAAGCAATTTTCCATCTTACAATCATAACGTTCATCATTAATAAAATCAAATACACATGGTTATTAAAAATAAACTTCTTTATCATGATCCCCATTCATAAATTCATACTTCACATCTATCTAATATATTTTGTAACTTCTTTTAACAATAATAGCAAGAAACATTCTTATTATTTCTAAACATTCCAGCAGAGAAAAAGTCTCATCAAAATCAATTACTTCAATTTGTGAGTAGACTTTTCACCCTAATATTTAATTGTTTCATTTCACTTCACATTCACCATTTATCCTATTCTAGAAAAACCATTTTGTACCAGAAATATTTTTGTTATCCGTATTTGGTAGGAGTTCCCATGTATTATTCTTTTCTATCTATTCAAACTCTTCATTCATAGCCTAATCCCATTACAGATGCTCAAATGTCATGAACCAAGCCAGTTTCTCAATGACCCAGTGCCCAACTCATTCGTGGTAATGCCCAAGGTACATTCTTGATCCCCACAGGCTAGCACATGTGTCCAGGTATCATGAAAAATATATGGAAACGATTTACCCAAACAGAGAACAAAAGACAACCAATAACATAAATAAAAAAAAATCTAATAAGACACAACCAAAAAAATACATTAACCATCACCATATTTAGTGGTTACAATTGAACTCAAAACCCAAATAGGAATACAATAAAAAGAAAACTAAAACATATACCCGAGCATTCATGCAACATGAGGAGCCACATCCTCAAGAAACCATCACCAAACCCACAAGAGAAGGCCACTATCAACCCGAACCACCATCACTAAACATGTTTCATTTACTAATAATAAAGAAGTAACAAGATCTATATATACCCAAATGTGTATGTAAACTGTGAGAAATAGCCCAGTAGGATGAACCCCAAAGAAGTGATACTATGCCAAAACATTCGTAAGATAATATAAGATGTTTATTTATGTTGAGGTTTTTGAAAAAACTACTAAGGAAAACATTTATTAGGTAAATAGTTAAAGAGTAACACTTTGAAGTAAAACCATTTCACAAATAATTAACTAAATGAAAAACAAAATTTATAAATAGCACACACACTCAAGTGGTTCTTTGAATGCTGATAGATGGCACCACAACATGAATATTATAGCACCATGGGTAAATCCCCTAGGGTTCACCTAGCTCATGTTGGACCATCGAACCTTGTACCTTGGTGTAAGGTGGTATAGTAATGACAGCTTTCCCCAATCTCAATACATGAGCCACTAGAGAGGAGAAATATACAAAGTTATTGTAGCGATCACACATCATCACAGTTTAGTTAGTGTTGTAAGTGTCAATCCAGCTAAGTGAAATCGGGACAATCCTCTTCTGTATCACTAACGTACTAGTTCTAGTCCACCCACCTAGATACCAGGGATTCTATTGGGCTCAAGTTACTGTTCACATGTCACGCATACCACCACATTCATAATAAAGTCCAATGATTTTAGTAAATAACTCTTCATCATAAAACAACTCATTTACCATTTTACACACACCAAAAAATATCCCATTCCAAATATCTTTACCATCACTTATGTAATTCCAATATTACCCTTTCAAAAAACAATAATAACACACAATAAAGAACAACCAAGTCAATGGGATAAGCCCCTTCATAAACCAACTCATACCTTATTTTTTTTAAACAAGATTTTGATCGTTATAATATTTCACAATTTATAATCTAAATTCATAACAAGGCTAACATACCCAAAATGATTCATTTTGCATTGAAAATATCCATTTAAAAAAACACACACCTCCAATTCCCATTAAAATACATTTCAAACTTTCCAAACAACCCCTAAAACACTTTTTGGAAAGATCGCATCAATGCATAGACTAGACAAAACCATTTTCTTTTCCAAAAATTCATTTATACAATATAATCACACCAACCACTTCAAAAACAATATTAATACCACATAATTAAAACAAATAACAAATTTATAAACTCAAAATATCATATTAAATCTATATAATAATTTTAGGGCTTGGAACCACCTACCTTGAACAAAGAGGTCTCTAGAAAAAGGGTGTAAAACCAAAACCTCACATTGAGAAAACCCTAAAAAGGAAATATCGAACTTAAGTAATCAAGATTGAACCCTTACCATCAAGATCCGACCCTAAATTGAACCCCACACATTCAATAAAACCAAAACCCCCTAAATAAAAGATAAGAAACCATAAAAGAAGAAGAAAACAATGGATAAGAGGACTTACAAGAGAGATATTGAAGAATCTGAGCTGAAAACACCCAAATGAAGGATCCCAAAGGAGATGAGAGGATGAGGAGGAGTGCCCAGGGATGGGGAGGTTGTGAAGGTCATGAAATGGGGGTGTTATGGGGAAAAACCCTGGAGAGAGAAAATTAAAATCCCAAATTTTAATGTGCTGACAGATCTGCATGATTAGCCTTCATGGTTTGGTAAATCGTGCGGTAACTGTGCATAGAATTATATCCAAAGGAAGAAATACAAACTGTTACTTGGGATGAGGCCCATGGTCGTGTGGAGGTATCATGGCTATTTTTATCTCCTAACACACCATTTCATAGTTTGGTGCATGATTACTACTAACCGTGCACAAACCATGTGCCTAGTCTGGCTAACCAAGAAAACATAAATTTTTCTCCAAAAACTCCTAAGAAACATGAGGGGGAATGATAATCCAATCATTAAAAGGAAATAATACTCCAAAAATTCAAACCCTACACATATGGATCCATATAAAACAACTGAAAACCCTACCCAAGTTGGAATAAAGGTAGAAATTAAAACCTAGGTGGGACAATTCTTCCCACTATAACACTTTCCACCAACAGAAATCCACAAAAAGAGTAAGACAAAAAAACAAACATTCCTTAATATTTCAAGGGGTTCCCAATTAAATTTAAGATAAAGGAGTCAAGGACACTACACTCCGAGAAAGATACATGAAAAATAAACATAGGAGACCCCATAGTGGAATCCCTGCTAAGTGTCACCCACACCCGAAAGCTAAAACACCTCCATCACTATTAAACAGAATCCACACCACTTATCTGAAACGGACTAAAAAGAACAAACCACAGAAGAGAAAAGATTGTAAAATCAACACGGGGAGGCCCATATGGAGTCCCCACTATAAGGAATAAGCTAACATAGATATATTACAATGGATCTTCCACACGACCCACAATGGGTCTCCCCACCAAAAGAACCAACCATCTTATTTAATTAGTATGGATCGATAATTGAAACCCAACATGAGCTAGCTCGGGAGATCCCCACACAACTGACCCTCCGACCACTAGGGACCCAATTAACGAAACTCCAAACCAAACAAAATACATTATGTGGTACTCCATTCCTACGTGCCTTAACATCCTCGGATGTGACCAACCAAAATTGGGATCAAAATAGGCCTATAAGGACATTTAAACATGAAAAACCATGACGAAAGTCACAAAAGTAAGGGTATAAAAATTTTTGTTCATGAAAGTGAACAAACCAAGACTCCTTGTAAACAAAGAGGAACTCCTCCATTCAACAGAATACAATATGGGGGAACATGGACCCTATGTCTCATTCTACCAAACTGCATTCTAGACGAATCCACTAGATAAGAGACTTCGATGCATCTGCTTCCCATAATGAAGATGGACACTAGAATTGAATACTTTACACATCTTAGGGGTCCCTGACTACATACCAGCTTCACTCAGAGACCTATGGTTAGAGCCCTAGTGATTGAATCATCTCTTAGCTCACAACTAGGCACCGAGGATCCCCCGAACAAAACTCTTTTTTCAGGTTCCATGAGCAACCAGACCACAACCTAGACAACACCAATAGAAATAGCAGACCAAAAATCCACGTACTCCCACAAGAAGATATTACTAACACAAGGGTGTAAAAATTCACTTTCATCACCCTCTCACCTTGATCAAGTAAAGTAAAAAAGAAAAATTGCATGGAAAAAACTCCCATGTAAACAGAGAAATTTGGAGCACCCTATGGGGAAGACATGCTATGGTAAAAATTGAGACTCTTCGATGATTCTAATAAATCCACCCTTGCATTTCAAAGAGAACCCATGCTGAAAGACATCACCGAACATGGCCCTTGAAACTGATGGAATCATTACAAAGAGAAGAACCTTAAACTAAGTCCCAAGTTCAAGAGATTTCTACATGCGGCCATAACAACATCTAATGACTAGATTTGTCACACATGTGACCTAACATGAACCCATGATTAGATGAAATAGACTAAGGGTACAAAGACCATTTGAAAATAGTGGTCAACACCAACAACTAATATAGCTTTCCTATTTCCCCATTGGATTTTTCTTCACCACTTTCAGGTGGGACTTTTAAACTTAATGATGTCAAACATCACCATTGACCTTAAAATGGCTCAAGGAAACCGAAGATTCATTCAAATAATCTCACATCCAATCTCATGCTATGAGAGAACCCACTTAACCAAAATTGAACAGATGGATATTCGTCTACAAAAATTCCAGAAGAAAGTCTTTACATTGAACAACTGGAGGTTCCACCAATAGTGAATCATCCGTGGCCACACTTCAAACATGTATTAACTTTTTATGGGGGGTAATAGAAAATATGGGAACCTAAGGACCCTATAAAACTGGTCCATTGGACAAATCATACCATAAACCAACACCGAACACATAGGAAAAATAGATCAAAGGCATCCAAAAATGCTCCACAAGATAAACCACTAACAATCATTCCAAAAACAACACTCAAACAAGAACACAAATTATAAACACTATTCAACTTAATAGAATTATTAGACTCAAAAATCCTCACAAACAACATTCCCAAAAATACAAAAATACACACCACACCTTTTTATTCAAAAAAAAATAGAAAATAAAATTGCATTGTTGGGATGCACATTCACCAATGGTAGCCCATTGAGCCTCTCACATGCATTAGCGTCAAGCCAAACCGAGCACCCATTCACTTCCCACTAATATCATATTCATGTGAACACTCATGGAAATACCAAAGGTTAGAACACAACTTTTTTCCATTTTTCACTGAAAATATTTTAACGAATCCTCCTCTTCTTGAAACCACTAGTCACCAAGTTCAACCATTTTTAAATTTTAAAAAAAAAATCCTTCCGAAAAGCATCTATCCATTAAGTAAAACCCATTTTGAATCTCAAAAATCTTTTACAACAAGAAAAAATCATCCAAAAAAGTAAATATTCAAACCATACACGTGAATTTCAAAACATTTTATTCCATTGTAAATATAATTTCAAAACCCACATTAAAAACATCCTTGAATTCCAAACTATTGAGTTTTTAAATCCATAAGTTTCGATTATAAAAATTCAATCTCATACTACACAAAGATCGTTTCATGAAAATACACCTATCTAAAACCTCAGTCAAATACTTTTTAAAATGAATTTTTGATCCCTTTGGAAATCACACCATTTCCACTTTAAAACCAAATTTTCCTCTATCCCAAAAAACAGGTTTCCAAAAATGATTTTTAGAACCCAAAGGAACACAAGATTCTTCTAAAAGTGGGGAACTAGTGTCGATGGGTGACTAAAACATGTGGTTAGAGGCCATATTCCAATCACACCACCATCACAGAGAGTATTCTTGGACAATTTCCTCAGCTCTACATGGATTTCCAGGCCCTGTGAGCTCATTGAGACCATCGAACCAACTCCCTTTTAATTTCCCCAAAAATTAACGAACCACAAAAAAAAATATTCTGATGAAAGCTGACTCCTACTGGAAACTCGAGTCCCGCCACAAGGTGTTCTAGATAGGAAACTTAGTCATTAAAAGAACATAGAGTTCCCAAAACATCATCCTTGGTCTATCCTAACATTTACACAAATAACATGACCCAAAAGATTAAACATCCTATGATACCATTTTTTCATGAATCAAGTCGTGTTGCCATCTGGCCCAGTGCCCAACCCGATCTGCGTCAAAGCCCAAGTGGTGTTCCTAATCCCCATGGGATGGGAGAAGATCTTGGGTATTGTGAACATTACATGTGAACAATTTACTCGAATAAATAACACAAAACAACTAACAAAATTAATAAAATGACTCTAAAAATAAACAACCAAATAATCTTTAGACTATATCCATATTTAATATTTAAATTCAACTCAAACCCCAATGAGGACTACAACATAAAGAAATATAAAACTTCTACCAAACTATTGTGCAACATGAGGAGCCACATCCTCTATCCACCGTCACCAATCCCACAAGAGAAGGCCAATATCAACCCAAACCACTATCACTAAGAATATTTCCTTTACCTGGAATACACAAGGAACAAGATATACATATCCCTAAATGTTTTTGTAGGGTGTGATCCAATGCCTAGTAGGATGACACCAAAATAAGAGATTTTATGCCTAAATAATCATAAGATAATCTAACATTATAATATAAATGGAGGTTTTTGAAAACACTACTAAGGAAATAATTTATTAGGTAAACAGTTAAAGAGGAACACATTAAAGAAAAACCATTTCACAAATATTAGCATAAATGAAAAAAGGAAATTTATAAATAGAATTCATTATCAAATGGTCATCTTTATGTTGATAGTTTTCACCATAACATGTATATTAGATCACCATGGGTAACTCCCCTAGGGTTCATCTAGCTCGATTAGGACCCTAGAACCTTGTACCTTAGTGAAAGGTTGTATAGTAACCAAAACAGACTAAATCCTATTGCATGAGCCACTATAGAAGAGAAACATCCAAAGTTCTAGGGGTGATCACCCATCATCATAGTTTAGTTAGTGTTGTAAGCATCAATCCCGCTACGTTAAACCAGGAAAATCCACTTCCATATAACTAGAATACTACTTCTTGTCCAGCCACCTAGATACATAATATTCCCTTGGGATCAGGTTAATGTTCACATGTCACACATACCACCACTTTTACAATAGAGGTCAAACATTTCAAGGAAATAACTCGTCATTTTAAAACAACTCATTTAACATTTTACAAACACCAAGGAAAATCCCATTTTAGACACCATTATCATCACTTATGTAATTCCTAATTTCCCCTTTCACAACACAAGAAAAAAAACAATAAATACCAACCAATTCAATGGTCCAAGCCCATTCATAAAAACAGTCATTCATCAAAAGTAGTTTTTTTTACAATAATTTCATCATTAAAATATTTCACAATTTATACTCAAAATTCTTAACAAGTATAAAATTCCAAAAATGATTCATTTCCCATTTGAAATCCCCATTTAAATATATACACGCCACAAATTTCGTTGAAAATATATATTGAACCTTCAAAACTACCCATAAAACCATTTTTGGAAACATTACATCAATTTACAGCGGAGGCATAACCATTTCCTTTGTTAAAATTTCATTTTTTACTTTATAACCACACAATCCACTGAACAAACACCGTTCGCATCACATAACTAAATCGAAGAATGCATTTATAAATTAAAACAAACATATGAAATCTATAAAATAATTTTAGGACATTCAATGACATACCTTAAAATAAGAAGTATCCAAAAAATGTATGAAACAACAACCACACCTTGAGAAAACCCTAAAAATGAATGAACAAAATTAATTAATAAATATTGAAACCTTAACATCAAGATCCAACCCAAAATTTAAACCCCGCACCTACTGGAAAATGAAATCCCTCAAAGTGAATAGAAGAACCCCTAAAAGATGAATAAAACATGGGACATGATGAATTAAATTAGATATCATGAAGAATCTGAGCCAAAAACCCAATGAAGGGATCCTCAAGGAGAAGAGAGTATGGCAGTTTCTAGGGATGGGGAGGCTATGAGGGTCAAGTAGGGGAGTGTAATGGGGTAAAATTGGGGAGAGAGAAATTAAAATGTAACAACCCAAACATTTATCAATGCAATTTCTTGCTTCTTTTAGTAACGTCAAAATAAATCACATTAGGAAATACAATACCACATAATGATTAAATAAACTACTATGTGACCTTTAAACATAAATTTATCGCTTCTATTTTTTGAACATCACAAATTTGACGTACATGATTGCGATTAGTAATATATTTTAAGTATGTAGGACAAGAATAATTTTTGTTGAATAGTAAACTACCCTTATGAATAGTAACCTACCCTTATGAATAGTAATATGACCCTTATGAATAGTAAATCATCGAACTTAATACTAACCTTATCCATTAATGATTAAATAAAATTTATGCATCTTATAAGTGATAGTATGGCCATAGTAAAATTATTGGTATTTTTTTAAATCATAAAAAATATTTATAATTAATTAATTAATTTAAAAGAAAATGTATTTTCCTAAAATGTGTTCATAAATTAAAAATTCTATGTCTTCTGGTTTTTAGATAATTTTATAAGAACTTATGTAATTTTTTAAGCATTATTAAAGCTGTTTTAATTTTAAAATATATATTTTTCATGTAAATTGTGATTTTAATTAAAAATTAAATTTATAATATTTAGATAATTATTTTCATAAAATGGATTTCATTTTTTAATTCTTAATTTCAAAAAATGGTTGGGGTGAATTTTTTGGATTTTTCTGAAATACATGAATTTTTGGTGAATAGTAAAATACATTAATTTACCATATAAATACATTATAATTTAAATCCACTATTCCTTACATCATGATTTATGTAAGAAACAAAATATCTAACTCACATGCACATATTGCTATTTTTTTCATGGAATCATCAATATTTCATGTCTTGTGGAGAAATAATAAATTAATGAATATAATATTGAGAAAACCCCTCCCCCTCCACAATAAATACCATCCCTCACACCATCATTACTTCACTCCTCTCAAGCTTCAATCATTGTCAAAATTAATCCCAAATACCTTACCTATCCCCTTCCCCATTTCCATCATCCCTTGGTCTGATAAAAAGATCAAAACCTCTTCCCTAAAGAGGCTCTCTAGGGACATAAACTCAAGAGGTAAATTCCTCTTTCTAATTATTTTATTTTTATTCATGTTCTTTCCTTTTCTTTTTTTCTTTTCATCACCTCCCTTTACCAAAATAGTATGATAAATCCAGTAAAACTCATGTACTATATTTATTTTATTATGATGGGATATTTTATCAAAATCTCCCCTTCCCCCTCCTTTTATACTATAAATGAAAACATGGTCTGAGATGTGTTGATTTATCGCATTCAAGGATGAAGGATTTTCAGTTTTCATTATCATCTTCTAGACTATTCATGGAACCATTTTAATTGTTCTACCAGGTCTTAATATATGTATTGTATCTTCTTTAATTCGATGTAATCCTTATACATTAATGATATAAAATAATAATACAAACAAGTTCATTGTGAACAAAACCGCCAAATTAATCCAAGCGTTTATTATTAAAATTCATTCTAATGATTCATCCTCATGGTATATAAAAAAATTCATCATTTTTGCATTTTTTATGTCATTAATATTATTTATTAACAATTCTCATTGTTATCCACTTTTTAAACAAACTTCCATCCATGAATACAAGTGAATCGTTCATGAAAACAAAGAAAATGAACACTCTCTAACAATGAACATAAACACTATACCTCATACAAAGACCCATGAAGGAACATAATAAATCCATAATGAATCAAATCCATGTTTAAAAAGTTTTGTAATCTCTAATTAATGTATCTTATGTAATTATAAAGGACATTAACATTAAGAACGTATTTGGATACAATGTAAGGGTGAAATTCTCGAACCCAACTTTCTTTCATTAGGTTCTCCCTCTTTCACTCCATTTCAGCATAGTTACTCCTTAGAAAAAATATTTTAATCATTATCATTTCTTTTTTGGATGTAAATGTTTTCAAATGGAGTTTATTTCCAACAAAAATTTTTCTAGAATAACTCTTCTTTAAAAAACACAGCTTTTACTTCTCACTCTATGTTGATGGATCTTGTATCATGTATGTCATTCCCTCTTACTTTTGGGAACCCAATATTTGTGATTGTATTCTTATGAGAAGAAACTAAATCCATTCCATGGGTTATTTATTTTCATTATTGATATTTGTTCTATGTTTCATGCATGATATTGTAAATGTTATGATGTGATAGGTGCGCCCAGAATTATATAGCATAATATGAATGTTTGAATGTGACGGGTGCACCCAGAATTATACAACACTCCAATGCATTGGGTAAAGTGATGAATATCACGAGTTAAAGTGAAATTATGTGTGAACATGATTCTATATTTTTTCCAAACTATGTGTGGTATTTAACCAATAAGACGTGATGTTTCATTGTTTATGCATTGCAACATAAAAAGACTTTTTTTAGTGTTTCTTATCATGATTATGATCATATGCCAATGTTATGATGATAATGTTAATGCATGTACCATGTTATTTTGTTTCATGTTCTTATCTATCCTCTTACTGGGATTTTATCTCACCCATTTAACGTATATCCTTAGGTGACTACATGTACAAAAGAGAGGTCAAAATCCAATAAGAAGCTAGAGAAGAAGTAATTAAATAAATTTTTTTTGTTGTAAATTTTATGTATTGTCCTACTTTTCCTAATAAAACTAAACCGTTGGATCCTCATTCTGTAATTTTTTTATGTTTTTTATCATTAAAATGAGGTAAATGCAATACATGAAAAGAAAGGTCACTATAGTTTGAATCAGAGGCAAGGTTTAGTTAATTTGGGAATTATGATTAAGAGAACCCAAGAGAAAACCTCTGGTATGAGCCAAGTACAAATATGCATAGAATACATAATTCTAAACATAAGGATCCCATAAGATATTATTTTATTGTAAATTTCACGAATGAATATGTTATTTATTCATGACTCATTCACTTATGTTTTGTTCAAACCTTTTCTATTTTATAAAATGGTGGGAACCATAACAAACAATGCCAAAAACCCATTTGAGGGAAAATTCAATCATTTCCCGAATGACATGATAAATGGTTTGGGAGGTGGAGTTCAAAACATCATAGAGATGCTTACCCAACTATCTCATGTTAAGAATATTCATCTAAATAATGAGGAACTTCCTCCTTCACCAAAGAGGGATCAACTAGCTATCAAGTGTTTTATGTGGCAACAACCACCGATGTTTAGTTGATATTATGACCCACTAGTTGTGGAATAGTGAGTCAAATACATAGAGAATATCTTTTCGTTGCCTAACTATTCTTAGATAGAGAAGGTAACACAATCCATTTATTATCTGGATGTATTGGTCGATCAGTTGTTGGATTTGATTAAGAACACCAAGATAAGAGATGAAATTGAAGAGATGGGATGGGGAGACATTAAGATCATGTTTCTTAACCAGTATTTCCCATGAACTCTTCATACAAAAATAGAGATAGAATTCATCGAGCCTAAGCAAAAGGAAGAAGAATATGTCACGACCTATGAAACGAATGTCACAAGGCTTCCAAGGTATGTTTCAGGTTTTTTTATCAACAATGATAAAAAATTGATAGATTCTTTAGTCGATTAAAACCAAACCTTCATAAGGATGTTGAAATTTGAGACACTGGGAGTTATGAAAAAGTTATTCGGTGTTCCCTCAAATTGGAGATGGAGTTTGGTGAATTAACCCATCGCTATGGTGATAAGAAACTAAATATGGAGTTTCAAGATGGGGGATCTAATGATAAAGGTAGGAATAAAACTCAACCACCCACATGCAAAAAAGGTGGGAATATGAATCATGGGAACTAACTCAAAGGGACAGTGAAATGCGTCAAGTGTGGTAAATAATTCGACCATGCTCAAGAGTATCGAAAAGACCTGATAGAGAAGGAGAATGTAGTGGAATAAAGGAGAGAACCACCCATGGTATAATGATACAACTATAGGGAGTAAGGGAACTATAAAATCCAGTGTACTAAAACATGATTACTCGATTGTAATCAGCTTCAGCCGCCACCAAAGAAAAAGGAAGAATATAAAAATTATTCCATAAATAATGTGGATGTGGAGAAAGATAAAGAAGTTATTCAAGGTACACTTCCTATTCACTAAATAATGGAAAAAGACTTATTTGATTCTGGTTCTACGTATTTCTTTATATATTGCATGCTTTTTAGAACTATAAAATCAACACCTGGGAACCTTGAAGTAGAGATATCTGTAAAAACACCAAGTGGTGAATTCATTGCATCTTAAGTGTTTGAATCTTCTCCTGTTGCAATATATGGGTAGATTCTTTCAGAAAATCCTGTAATACTTCCATTTGTGGAATTCGAAGATATAATGGAAATGGATTGTCTCTCATTATATAGGGCTCATATCAACTTTTGAGAAAAGGAAATATATTTTTATATTCGGAACCATCCCATGATCCACTAAAAATGAAAGTCAGATCGTGAATCTTATATGAAAAATCCTTCAATGTTGTTGGTGTTGATTCTATGTAAAGAGACATACCTTTCTCAAATGGTTGATTCAAAGGAAAGTTTCAACCTGGACGAATTTCCCATCTTGAGGAAATACAATGATGTATTTCCTAATGTTTTACCCAGACTTCCTTGAGTTATGGGGGTATAGTTCCCCATAGAACTCCTAACCAGAGCTATTATTATCTTAAAGTGTCCCTTTTTGATGGATCCTATAGAACTGGAGGAGTTAAATAATTAGTTTCAAGATCATTTGGACAAAGGGTTCATATTCCCTAGTGTGTCAATGTGGGGTGCGCATGTGCCCTTTGTGAAGAAGAAGGATGAAAAAATGCGGCAATGTATAAATTATAAGGAACTCCACAAGATCACTATAAATAACAAGTATCCACTTACAAGGATTTATTACTTTTTAGATCCATTCATATGAGTTTACTACTTTTCAATGGTGGATTTTCATTCTAGATATCATTAGCTAAAGGTGAAGAAAAAATATATTGGAAAGAGTGCCTTCTCTATAGGGTATGGTCACTATGAGTTTCCAGTGATACCCTTCAGACCGACTAATCCTTCTACAATATTTATGGAATTGATTAATAGTGTCTTTAGGCATTACCATGACAAATTTTGGTAGTGTTTATCAAAAATATTCTCATATACTCCAAGATATAGTAATAATAAGAAAATGTATGAATTTTGTTGGATACATTAAGAAAGGATAGGTTTACACCATGTTTAGAAAGATTGACTTTTTGATGAACCAATCCATGTTCTTGGGACATGTGATCACAAGTGAGGGAATATCAATGGACCCTTAAAAAAGGTGATCATGGAATGTCCCAGACCCTCTATTGTCACATAAATCTATATTTTTCTAGGATTAGAGGGGTAATAACGATGTTTTTTGATAAATTTATCAAGATTATAAATCTCATTAACTAAGTTAAAATGGAAAGGGTTAAAGTATGTATGGGTGTAATAATGTGAGGGAAGCTTCAAGGAGGTAAAGATAAGGATGATCACTGCCCCTATACTCACATTACGAAAAATTGGATAAATTTTTGTGATATACAGTGATGCTTCAAAAAGAGGATTTGGTTGAGTACTCATGCAAAATGATAATGTGATATCATACGCCTCACGAATGTTGAAGATCCATGAGCTGAATTACCCAATGCATGATCTTGAGCTGGAAACCATGATTTTTTACTTGAAAATCTTGAGGCATTACCATTCTGGTGAGAAGTGTGACATATACACCAACCACAAGAGCCTAAAGTATATATTAACACAAAAGTAGATCAAAATTCATCAAAGGAGATTGTTAGAGATAATCAAGGAAAATTATTTCCCTAGTCACTATCATCCTGGAAATGTGAACAAGATAACTGATTTTCTAAGAAGAAGAGAACCTACTACTCTATCCATGTGAAGGATTGAGAAATAAAATATCTTCTTAGAATATATAAAGGATAGAATTGGAAATAATAAGGTAAGGGGATACATCCTATATTTCCCAAATAATTTAGCAATCATATATCCAAGAGAAGTTTAAGGAGGCATAAAGGGATGACCTAGAGTTACAAAATAAAATGAATAGAGCAAAGAAATAGAAGTAACAAGAGTTTCATATTGATGATGATGGTGTGATTTGGTTTGGAATGAATCTTTGTCTTCCTTCATCACACAAGATAAAGAATAATATATTGGATAATGAATATAGATCCACATTCTCTATCCATCCTGGTAGCACTAAGATGTACCAAGTTCTCTGAGAACACTTCAGGTGGGATAACATGAAGAAAGAGACTACAGAATATATATCAAGGTGCTTGGTAGGCCATAATGTTAAAAAGAGTGAAAAAATTACAAAGGGATGATGCGAACATTTCCTATAACTATGTTTAAATGGGATAATTTCACTATGGACTTTGTCACGGGTCTCTCGAATATGTCAAATGGAAATAATGTGATATGGTCGGTGGTTGACCAAATCATCAATACTTCCCATTTATCGCTATTCTGGAAGATCTCCCACATGAACAAATTGAAATGATATAAGTGAAGGAATATATGAGATTTCATGGTGTTCTACTCTTGATTGTATATATTCGCGATCAAAGGTTCACATCTAAATTCTGGAGGATTCATCAATATTCTTTGAGTACTGAATTGAATTCCAGCATGACCTATCACCCCCAAACTGATGTCCAAATTTAAAGGACTATTTAGAAACTTGAACACATGATAAGAGCCTACTCTTTAGAATTAAATGGTTTATTGGATAAATATCTCCCATTGGTTTAGTTCTCATACCACAATAGTTTCCAATCGAGTATTCAGATGGCTCCATATGAAGCACTATATAGAAAGTGATGTAGACCTCCAACATGTTTAGAGAAATTTGGAAAAACATCATGGACCTGATCTTTTTCAAGAGATGATAGAGATGGTTTAAGTCATCTAGAAACATATCAAAGCTACTCATATTCGGAAAAAGTTCTATGTCAAAAACCATCTAAGGTACTTGGAGTTCGATGTTGGAGATAAAGTCTTCCTTCGAATATCACTATGGAAGAGAGTCGTGTGGTTTGGAAAGAAAGAGAAGCTAAGACCAAGGTACATTGACCCCATGGAGATTCATGACCGCATAGGAGTCTTGGTCTATCGACATACACTTACACCAAATATTTCCCAAGTTCATGATGTGTTTCACACATCACTCATGAGGAAGTACATACAACATTCCACACAAGTACTGAAATTAGAGGTGGTACAACTAGAAGATAATCTCTATTATAAATAAAAACTATTAATTATTTTGGATCGGAGAGATAAAGTTCTATGTAACAAGAAAAACCACCTTTTAAAAGTGTTTTGTACCATAAGTATGAAGAATAATCTTGGGAATTAGAGGAGGTGATTACGGGGACGTAACCATTCTTTTTTATGTAAAATGAAAACTTGAAGGAGAAATTTCAAAAGAAGAGAAAAATGTAATGACCCAAAATTTTATTAATGAAATTTCCTCTTCTTGTAGTAATGTCATAATAAATCACATTAGGAAACACAATGCCACATCATGATTAAATGAACTACTATGTTACCTTTAAACACAAATTTACCACTTCTATGATTTGAATTTCTAAAATCTAACATACACGATTGCGATTAGTAAGATATCTGTGGTCTGATATGACAAAATTAATTTTTGGTGAATAGTAACCTACCCATATGATTAGTAGCCTACCCTTATGAATAGTAATATGACCCTTATGAATACTAAATCATCTAAAATAATATCAACCTCATCCATGAATGATTAAATAAAATTTAGGCATCTTATGAGTGACAATTTCACCATAGTAAAAGTATTGGTATTTTTTTAAATCGTACAAATATAATTTTTATTTATTTATTTATTTAAAAGAAAATCTAATTAAAAAATGTGTTCATAAATTAAAGATTCTATGTATTCTGGTTTTAAGATAATTTTATAAGCCCATATGTAAATTTTAAAATAATTTTAAAATTAGTTTAAATTTTAAAATATGTATTTTTCAAGTAAATTTTAATTTTAATTAAAAATTAAGATCATAATATTTATAAAAATATTTCTATAAAATGGATTTTATTTTTTGATTACATAATTAGAAAAATTGTTAGGGTGAATTTTTGGTATTTTTCTGAAATACTTGAATTTTGGTTGAATAGTAAAATATATTAATTTACACTATAAATATAATATAATTTAAATCCACTATTCTTGACATCATGAGTGATGTAGGCACCCAAATATTGAACTCGCATGAACGTATTACTATTTTAGGTCATGGAATAATCAATATTTCTTATCTTGAGGAGAAATAATAAATTAATAAATATAATATTCAAAAAACCCATCTCCCCTCCACTATAAATAAAACCCCTCACACCCTCATTACTTCACACCTCTAAAGCTTCAAGACTTGTCCAAATTCTTCAAAAATGTCTTCCCTATCCCCTCCCCCTTGTCAAGAGTCCCTTGTTATTGTAAAAATATCAAAAACTATTCCCCAAATAGGCTCTCAAAGGAGATAAACTCAAGAGGTAAATTTCTCTTTCTGATTCATTTATTTTCTTTCAAGTTCTTTTCATTTATTTAATTTTTTTCCTCATATCACTTAACACAAATGGTATGATAACTGCAGTAACATTAGTGTAATAGAATTATATTATTCTAATGGTATATTTTATCATAATCTCTCTTTCCCCATCCTTTTACACTATAAATGGAAACACCGTCGGAGATGTATTGATTTTTCGCATTCGAGGAGAACGAGTTTTCATTTTTCATTATCGTCTTATAGACTAATCATGATACCATTTTAATGGTTGAAACTGATAATAATAAATGTTTTTTATATTATTTATTTCTATAGAATCCATATACATACATTATATAAAATAACAATACAAACATGTTCATTTTGAGCAAAACCGCCAAGTTAATCCAAGCGTTCATCATTAACATTTAATCTAATGCTTCATTCTCATGGTATATAAAAAAATTCATCATTTTTAGATATTTAATATCAATAATATTATTTATTACAAATTATTGTTATTATTCTCTTTTTATACAAACATTCATCCATGAATATAAGTGAATTTTTCATGAAAACATAGAAAATGAACACTCCCGAACAATGAACGTAAACACTATAACTCACCCAAAGACCCCTGAAATAAATTAATAAAGAAATAAAATATAAATTTAATGTATAAAAGATTTTGGAATTTATAATTAATGAATATAATGTGAGTATAATGGACTTTAAGGTGAATAAAGCTTTCAGATATGAGGTAAGGGGAAAATTCTCTAACCTAACTTTCTTTCTTCAGGTTCTCCCTCTTTCACTCCATTTTAGATATGTTTACACGTTAAAAATAATTTCGTCATCATTATCATCCCTTTCGGTGATATACATTTTTTCCACTAGATTTTATGTCAAAGACAATGTTTTCCAAAAGTACTCTTCTTTCAAAAAAACACCTTTTACTTCTCACTCAAGGTTGATGGTTCTTGTATCATGTATGTTATTCCCTAGTTCTTTCGGGAACCCAATGTTTGTGATTGAATTATTATGATATGAAACCCATTCCTTTGCATGGTTTAATTATGTTCATGACTTATATATTTACTATGTTTCTTTCATGATAATGCAAATGTCATGACGTGATGGGTGCACCTGTAATTATATAGAGCAATATGAATGTTTGAATGTGACAGGTGTGCCCAAAATTTTATAAATCTCCAATGAATTGGATAAACTAATTAATCTCGTGCGTTTTTTTGAACATGATTATATCTTTTTTCACAACTATGTGTGGTAGTTAATGACTAATACATGATATTTCATTTTTTATGCATTGCCACATTACAAGTTTTGTTTACCGTTTCCTCTCAAGATTACGAAGCTATGACTATGTTAGGGTGATAATGGTTATGTGTATCACATTATATGTTGTTTCATGATATTATCTATCCTATTATTGGGATTTTAGATCACCTCTTTTTGATGTATATCCCTAGGTGACTAAATGTACTGAAGAGAGGTCAAGAGCTAATAAGAAGCTAGAGAAGACAAAATTAAATAAATGTTTTGTGTTGTGAATGTTATGTATAGTCCTAGTTTCCACAAGACCAATAATCATTTGGATCCTCTTTGTGTAATGTTTTTATTTTGTTATCATTATAATGAAGTAAAATTAATTTAAGAAAATATATTTTGCTATATAAAAGCCCATATTTTAATGTGTTGGTAGATTTGTACTGTTAGTCAGAACGGTTTGGTAAACCATGAGGTAACCATGATGAGAATTCTATCTGATGGAAAACATTCTAATAGTTACCTGGGTTAAGGCACATAATTTTGCATAGGCTATGTGGTAGATTTTTTCCCCTACCACATTGTTTCTGGGATTGGTGCATGGTTACTACTAACCATGAACCTAATCTGGAAAACAAAAAAACATACATTATCTCCAAAAACTAAAGGGAATCTGAAGGTGGAATATAAAACAATGATAATAAGGGAATAATACTCAAAAAATACAAAACCATAAGACCAGGATCCTATTAAAACAACTAAAAACCAAGACCATGTTGGAACAAAGGTAAAAATTAAAACCTAGGTGTGACATCAAAAGCTTCATTCACATTTTGTTTCTCAAATTTTGAATACAAGGAAGTGTGTGTAACATCTTTTTATTTTAGTTTTTTTGAACCTTGTAATGTTTATCACCATTAATGTTTTTAGCATCCACATTATTCCTCATCCTTTCGTGATATTTTTTAGATTCTTCCTCATCACTTGAAACAGCTATGTCTGGTTCTTCATCCTGAGTATGATTACCATTATAAGTAACCTTATCAGAATAGTTAACAAAAATACTTTTATTCTCTTCACCATCCATATATAAAATATTCTATTTATCTTTATTATCTTCAAGAGTTTTTTATCTTCCTTGTATTTTTCAATACATTTCACATGAATATAATAAAAAATATTCCTAGTAATTTGTTAAAACACTTATATCCTATTAGTTCAATAGAATTTCCAAGAAAAACTATATCTTCACCACTTTGATCAAACATTCCAAGGTTTATACCATTTTATTAATGATGCATGGACTCCCAAAAACAGTTATGTGTTTCAAACATGGAGTTTTTTAATAAAACATTTCGTATGGAGTCATATCTAAACATGGACTAAAAATATTAATTTTACATATAAATAGTAGTTCTTGTGGATTACCTCTAAAAGTAATGAGAAAACCATTCTCAAGTATCATAGTTCTCCCCATTTCCACCAAGGTTCTAATATTCCATTCAGAAACACCATTTGTTCAATGTGTTTATATTGTACTGAACTCATGGTAAATTTCATGCTTCTCAATATAATAATCAAATTCATTATTTCTATATTCCCCACCATTATATATCTCCATTTTTCTATTTTTTTCTTATTATCCCACAACTATCGGAATGAATAAGTTCTTGGAGCCATATTGAACTAATTTCAACTTCATTATACAAAGATTTTGTTATATTTTCTTTCTAAAAAATAGTCCAGCACCAATATCCTATTAATGAAATATTAAAAATACCACAGACACCATCTGTCATTGATAAAATTTCTCAAGTTTCTTTGAAACATGTGTGGTAGACATTTATGGTAAACCTGATTCTCTTCCACCATTCACAAGTAACATGAATTTTTTATTTCCCAAACCTAGAAAAAGTTTTCATTTGTATGTTGGACTCCTATAACAATATTTACATAATCCTCAAATTTTACTAAAAAACCCATATTTTCTGAAAATAACTTTGTTTCCTTAATTATAATGTTTTGAAACATTTATCATGTTGTGTTTCATTCAATAAAAATTTAATATTTCTTGGACTTTAACTTCTCTTTCACAGTGATGGCTGACCTAACACCTTTATCTCTAAGAGATTCATCATTTCCAAATTTCATTATTTATTCTTTGAATTCTTTCACATTCTTAAAAAACATTGAGTCACCTATAATATAAAATTAAAATCCATTATCCAAGATCCAATATCATTTTATTTTGGTATATTCGAAAAAGGTTACAACAATAATAGATTTTTATTTGCATTTATCTTTCATCAACTCCAGATTATGAGAATTATTATGAAACTTTTGTTGTGACGGTAAGAAAAAATGATATCCTTTTGAAATATTTACAGGTTGTTTAAATATTTCATAAATTGTTTCTAGTTATTTGAATCAATTTTCATCTTTTATACCAACATTTTTAGGTTTCTACTGAATATCCTACTCGTACATTTTACATTGCTGATATTGAAACCCCCTCAAACTTTTCCTTTTGTATTTTATGGAATAGTTATAATATTTTTTATTAAACCAACACATATTGGTCGAGTGTTTGAATAAACCACTATAACTTAAATATCCATATAAAGGATAATTGCCTTTGAAACATACATACTGATTGATTTTGTACGAATGTTTCTTAGGAATATTCCAATCATTCTTATGAGAACATTTTTTACCTCCAAATTGTTTTTCATCAACGAGAATCTTCATTTCGTGTGAAGTTTTATTTTTAACCTTATTAGAATATAAAGTAATTGAAAATTTTTTGATCTCATATTTTTTATAAACTTATAACATAATAATATTTTTGATCTTGGCTATATACAAAACATTTAATACTTTATTCAACTCAGAAACACTTCCATCTTTCTTCTAAACCTTTCAAGGTAAATTTTGATCCTTCTTAGTTTTACCATTTCTAGTGATTCCCCCAACATCAGAGGTTGGGTTTTTAAAACATACATACCTTTTTTTAGATTTATAATGGTCTTATTGGAAAATTTATAATTATTCTAGTTCCCCCATAATGTTTTCTTCCAAATGATCATTATGATTACTTTATTTTTCTATATATTTCTTTAAAACATCAATATATTCTAAAAACATCAGATTCTCAACAGGAAAATTTTATTTGTTATTTATTTATTATTTTTCACTTTTAAATATCTTGATTCCTTTTTCAAGCCTCCTAATATTTATCATGAATTATTTAAATTATTTTTATGATTAAATTATAATAATTTTTCTTCTTTTTATTCACAAAATCTACATTTGAACTCTTTATTTTTCACTATTTCAATAAAATTATTATCTCCAACCTTCTCAAAATGATTCATAGATACAACTTCATTATCTTCTTCTTTATCATATTTAGATAAAAAACTTCTCTTTTTGTATTTGTATAATTTTTTATCTTTCCATCTAGAAAAAGATTAATCCTTATGACCTTATTTTCTCCAGGATCTTCATTTCATTATTTCTTCATCATTATTATCCTCATCTATATTTCTTCAAGAATAATTATCCTCAATGTTCCAAATAGCTCCAGATTCAGAAAACTTCAAGGGAAGTTTCCCCTTATAATTTCTTATACCCCTTTTCATACCTTTAAAAAAAGGTGAAAATTCATAATTATTTTTACATACCTAATTTTTAGAATAAGATTCAGCAACATCATATTCTTTAAGAACCTCTTTATACTTTTATTTCTTGGAATCTTTGAATTACATTTCTCAAGGAATATTTATTCTTCCCTTCATAGATTCCTCCCTTATTATCTCTAGAGGAATGAGAGTACTATAAAGATAATATATAGATAGAGTTTCAGGATATTTATATTCCGATTACAACACATTTACATCAATCTTGTTGGGAATAATTATTATGATATTATCAACAACTTTAGAACCCTTTAAATTTTCATAGAGAAATATGATAGTACTGAAAATGTCATTTACCCCTGTTAAGAAGTCCCCAATAGATTGATACTCACCCATATATATATATATATATATATATATATTCATACCTTAGCCTCCTGATTTTTAATTTTACCTTTTTTGCATTTTTATTTCTTTCGTAAATGTTTTTCAACTTATCATAGATACCTTTGTATGTGGAAACACCCATTACTCTTAAAAAAACCATTTAAAAAATTGATGAATGTAATGAATTCTTATCTCTTCTATAATTATAAATATTCTTCCTTTCAACAGGTTTATGAGGAAATTTATCATCAATTTGAGGAAATCCATCTATTGTACCTTCAATAACACCATACCCAAGAGACATAAGATAATGAAACATTACATGATTCCATATTAGATTTTTATTACCATATAATATCAAAATACATTCACGATTGACACATTTCATATTATCAGTTGATTTCTCTTAAAAACATAATAAAATAGTAAATGAATAAAACCTTAGGTTTTGATACCAATTGATATTACCTAGTCAAGATCAATAAATCAATGAGATGGGGAGGGGAGAATCGAGGAAATATTTTTTCTATTTATGTTTCCATGTTTTTTAGAAAACATTCACTTCCAGCTAAAGAGTTGTTACATTTCTGAAAACAAACAATCACACAGACATAGGAATATATGAATTTACAAGGTTCACTAATCAACAATATTTTCTAGTCCTTGGTTTGGTCTGAAAAAAAAATCTAATACCACGCAATATACTAGAAAACAATCCTTTTGTGTGGATACAATGAGTTGGATATTCCCATACCCTTATATAGAACTTCGTTAATTACAATAGTGAATGTTTATCAAGTAGTACAAAAATATATAATAAAAATTTCGCAACAAACAAGGTATGGTGATGCTTGATCATGTTTCCAAAATATGTTCTTAAAATACAATTTTTCACTTCCTTAATCGATAGCTAGAAATAGCTTCTTCATGAATTTGTAGTGATAAATAGTATTATTTTCCAGTCTAATTGTTTTTTTGGATTGATCAATATAGAAAAATAACTCTTTTATAATATCATAGAAACATTTCTAAATTGCTTCTGTCTCGGTCAGGAAATCATATTTTGATTACTCTATCCAATTACAAATATTCTAATTACAATATTCTCTCTTCTCCACTCTTTAATATATTTGTAAACTTCTTCTTTTTAAACCTTTATAGCTTCTCTCTCTTCCTTGACAAATAGTACTCTTGTCATAAATTAAAAATTACCCCCACTATTTGTAGGTGGCCCAAAAATAGTATGGGTGGGATTCTAAAAAAAACATTCACACTCAACTAAATTTCCTAAAACATTAACTCTCCTTGAATTTTAGACGAATATTTGACTTATTCAGTTCATAACAACTCTTCTCAAATCTTCTCATGAATTCATCTTACATCAAATTTTCTTTTGTCCCATTTTTATTCTGATCACCATTCCAATTTTCACATTATAATGTTCCACAACAATTGAAATATAATCTTCCCATTACGATTACATAATAAATTTTCTCCACACTAATTAAAACACATAAATAACACATGTATTCTCATTATTATTATTCTTACCAATTGATAAGAAGTAAACATTGATAACCATTCTTCAAACGTATTCAGATACTTTAAAGATCCCCCTTGACAACACTTCACCAGGATTCAAGAAATTCTTATTTTTTTCTTTATTCCTAAGGCCGATGAACTTGTATCTGATTATGTTTATCAATGTCAGGTCACACAAGATGAATCAGTCTATTCTTGTCTCTTTCAGATCTGTGTTAGCTCTAGTATGATGATCGACACCACTTAGATTTTGATATCTCTTAACCCAATTTAAAAAAAATAATCCAATAGTTCTTCTTTATCTATTAACAAAATTGAATAAAAAAGAATAGAGATAATGAATTTCAACTAATAATTCATTGTGATGAAAATGGTTGATTACATTGATTGATCAGATTTTGTCCTTCCAACATACATATGTCCCAAAAAACCACAACATCCTTTCCATTTATCATTGTACCAACAACTCCCTAATGAAAACATTTCCACCTTTGAACATCAATGGAATACCACATCCGATGAACTAGTATCATCAAATTTATCTTCATCAACTTTATTTCTTCTCTGCATATGATTCCAATAAACTTATAGTACTCAAATTATTTCTCCAAATATTTTTTTCTTATGGCTTAGTGGTCTGACTGAAAACCAACAAACCATAGTTTCTCACATTACGATCAACCTTCCTATCCTTCAAAAAAAATATGCATATGGTGATCTTACACTGATGAAATAAGAATGGAGATATTAGGATTCAACAATTTCCTTTTATTAAAAAATTCTACTTGAATCATGATATCATCATAACATTGGATACATTGAAGATTATCATTAAAATGAATGACTTCCAATGGAAAGTATTGTATCTTCTCATTTCTTCTATCAACCTCTTTCATTCCAATGTGAACCTCAATATGATTATCAACATTAGATATTCCCATTTCATTCAACAATCTCACTTCATATGTTTTAATTAATACTTATGATATTTGTGAATTAAAACATACAAAAGAATAATCAGATTTCCATCGTAGCCATTTAGACTCTGATTTAATACCGTATTTTGATCTTCCTTTATTACAGAATCATAGTGAGTCTGATGAACCTTTTATTCCAGAAATATTATTCTCAATCTGATTGAATTTATTAATAATTATGAGTCTATTTTTCGAAACATGATGGTGATTATGATCAATAAATACTCTTATAACTTGATTTTATTTCATTTATTTGACCCAGAAAAAGACAACATACATAGAACAGATTATTTCAGCCTCTGAAAACCTTCTCCATCTAACATGGTCCTAATAGATATGTGGTCTCCCAGGTGAGGGCTTGATCTTATTGGGATATGGCCTGGAGAACATTGGGGTGAAAGTGGATGTTGGTTTTGGACCTCAGGATGTCTTCCTTTGTATCCCAGTTAATTGTGAATCAAATCCCACATAGATTGGAAAGGTTGGGTATTATACCATGTAAGTGGATCATTTGAGGTAGAGTTCAGTTAATATACCAGATTGGTGGCCCATTTGGATGGTTGGGTCTTATACCGGATATGATTCCCATTTGAGGTAGTGGGTGGAGTTATGTGTGGAAGATTCCATGATGATGTTATGGAGAAGAAATGATATGGATAGGGCATACACATGGGAGTAGCCCATGTGAAACAAGAATCTATGAGGATTTGGTTGGGGCTTACATGTTTGAGTGGAACATGTGCTACTAGGAAGAACGATGGTATGGTTGGGGATTATCCATTGGAGAGGCCCACTGAGGATTCCTCATCTCAAGTCATGATGTAATCTGAACCTAATGATTGGGTGTGGGATATTATTGGTTATTACACCTAAGATGGAGTCCCATAGTTATTTTTTGGTGGTCACCACATGATTATTACAAGGGGATTATATTTCTTAGGACATATAGATTCTCATGTTTATCATAGGAGGAAACCTATATTTTTAATATAGGGTATTATATAGTTTATATTCATGTATCATGGATTGTGTAATGTCTTGTCATGATCATGGAAGAGGACTCTTATTCTTGATGCAGAAGGAATCCTATTAATTATTTATATGGTATAAAAAAATTTAACATCATGTAGTGAGGACAATGTAATGTATTCTCATGATCAAGGCACGAGGAAACTTATGCTTGATGGATAAGGAATATTATTCTTGAATAATAGGTTATGCTATAGTTTAATGTCATCTAGTGAGTACTATAGAATGTCTTTTGAAGACCACAACATGAGGCATCTGATTATTGATATATAAGGAATCCTATATTTTAATGATGTGGTATACTAAAATTTATTGTCCTATAGTGAGGATTATGGAATGTCTACTCATGATTAAGGAATGAGTAATCTTAATATTGACACGTAAGGCATCCTATTCTTGAATGATAGGGTATTTTATAATTTAAATTCATGTAGTGAGTAATTTGGAAAGTCATATCATGATCATGAGATGCGGAATATTATGGTTGATTCATAAGGAATTCTATTCTTGAATGATAGGGTATGCAATAGTTTAAATTAATTTAGTGAGGACTCTTATGTAAAAAATTCCTTGCAACAGATGGTGTCAGACTTGTACAAAAGAATCCATTTCTGTTTTTACCCGACATTGAAGTCTGGTGAAGAGGTTTTTAGGATATTCTTAAGGAAGGGTTTGACTCAAGTTACTCCAAAAATCAAAGATGAGAATTTCAACTCGTGACATGGGAAACGTACTAAGAGGAGTAATTTTACTAAATGTATTTTAGGGGATGTAGAGGAATATCTTAAATCATGGTAATATGTGGGGTGTAAATTGGATTCGTAGAAGGGTAAAACCTAAAAGGTCATCAACCAAGTACAAAACATTCATAGTGAAAGTCCCCATTTTTCATGGGGGTTAGTTATGATAGTGAAAGGACTAGGCTGAAGGTTAAATACCGAAGCTCACTAGTGATCCAAAGTGGGGGAGAATGGGTGAATCCCCTGTTGTATGGACCAACGTCCATATATGTGGGAGATTTGTGATGGTCAGGGGTTCTCAATGAACTACGATTCATGGAGGTAAGGGTCTCAAGGAGGTTGGGGATTTTCAAATAATATTTTCTCTAAAAGGATAGGGATTTGTGTATATTAGGGTCTCATGAAGGAGGTACTCATTCCCAGGGTAAATGCTTCAAGAAGGATGAATTCTTTGTGAAGAATCAATTTCTTTATAGGGACTTATTCCTTGGGTAAGGACGTAGGACTTCAGAAAAGGAATCTAAACCCTAGGTGGAGGCTCTTCAAAATTCAAGATAAGTGGTTTTGTAACTCCTAGGGGATTTTTGCAAGAGTATCTCATAGATCCAAATATATTCATGAATTGAGAATGAGATGTCGCAACTCAACATCACCTATTTTTTAGAATTTGTGAAAAAGCGTGATATTTATCAACAAGGGGTTTTATGAATATTGGAAGTGGTTCACAATGAATTTTTGGGATTCCCAAATGGGTGTGGATCAATCAGACTAATGAAAAAACATCAATCATTCGAGTAGTCATGAATTGATGTCAGGCTTCTCAAGGAACACCATCACAGCTTCAAAATTTTGTGAAGGGGACCCATTAGACTCACAAAGAAACACCGTAATAGATTTCTATAGTCACGAATAACTATTGAAATTAAGGAGGAACACCATCATGACTTCATATATTTACGAATGGTACTTCTGAAAATCAAACCACCATGAATAATACATATGAAAATGGACCTTTGTGAATAGATCTCCACAAACATGATCTCTATGAACTGTTTTGGTAACCTGAATTTAGATCACCATAAATTATGATATGTTACTTGGATTATGATAGATGACTAGTAAAGTCAAATATTTAGAAATGCTATATTCTCTTTGGTCAGGTTTTTCATAAGTAATTTCAATATTGCGATGTGTTAGTTCTAGTTCGAACAAATTCCCAATTATAATGGGGTTCAGTGAGGATGAGGATGGCGAGTTGAACTATAACAACCCTACTCTTTATTACATTCTTAAACATGATTTCTTACATAAAATTATACTTAAGACAACTATGAGGATCGATAGGTCTAGTGTATTGGGAAATTTGGAACATTACATGAAAACGTAAGTTATAAAATACAACATCCTTCTTGAAAACTTCTTCTACATGACCACAACATTCCTTCAAACATAGAATTTTATGGGATAACTTGAGGTCATAATAAGAAAAGGGTGAGCTATAAAAACCAATAAGGGAGTAAAAAAGACATAACATGAATAATACAGTACATTTTAGGAAATAGGCATATAAATGGAGAACAAGATAAAAATTAACATAAATTCATGATATAACATTATTATCTTAAAATATAAATGTTGTAACAACATACAACATGATATTAGCATGATCCAGGGCTCATTGCACATGGATTAGCATGAGTAAACCCTCATAGCCCATGAGTTATCATGATTAAACCCTAATTTTAGATGAATTTTAATGATTAAACCCTCATTTCACATGGATTATCATGATACTAAACATTACCCAAGGCATTTGAGTACTATTAGGTAGCACCCTTTATAAACATTTAATTTCATGCATAAGTGTGCCACAAGGATCATATAACATGGAATCATTCAACATTATCATTTATTCCACGATAAAGTATTGTGTAATAATTAAATTAAAATAAATAATCAATAAGTATATGTGAATAAAGGTGAATACCCTTGACTGAGAAATGGGTATGGTATTCACAAGAGGATGATTTTGGCATGGAAAATTGTAGTGTAATTTTTGAATCCTAACAGCATGAAATAAAATTCTTAAAAATGGTGGATGAGAGATAAATGGGTCTCTCATCATATTTAAATTAAATTTAATGTAAAAAGGGTCATATAGATATTCATCCCAACACATGCAATTTTTTAAATAGAATGCATAACATAATAAAGAATCTTGACGAAAGAGGAGAAATGGAATAACTCTTGTGAAATTTTGGCATGGTAACAGTAGTACATTGGAGGGATTAATGAGATAGAAAGAGTTATATTATCATTAAATCCTAAGGAGGTTAGTATGGGGGAGGTTATCGATCATTCCCCAAATTTTTTATTCAAAATAAAAGGGCATAACAATATAAAGAAACAAAGACAAAAAAGAGAAATGATGGAATCCCAAACACAAGTGTGTGATTTCATGTGCTTGAGGAGGGGCATCAAGAGATATTGGGGAACCTTGGGGGGATTCTTGAGAGAGGAGGTCATAGTAAGGACATGATAAAGGGTTTTTTAGTTAAATTAAATTTGATTTTGGGTGGTTTTATATTGGAAATGAGTGGGGAATTCTTTAATATTTTACAAACTTAGGTTTTTTAATATATATAATTAAATATTAAAAACCATCAACCTTACCATGGGGTTTTCAATTTTTTTCTCCAAAAAGGAGTGGAAAATATTATTTTACTTGGCCAATATCTGAAAATCTTAAAATATTAGGCTTTCATATGTGGAGGTGAGTCACACTCTCAAGGAAATCATTTTAAAATGTTAAAATATTTTATAAGTCATGGAGGATCAATAATGGAATTATAAAATTAATCCAACAAATATAAAATAAAATTATATTAAAGGTAAAACATATACAATACTAATATCTTTTTTATAGTATTTTATTACATCACTATTGGGTCATTATGATGTCAAAAAACACAATATATATTTATACAATAATTAAATTTTACCCCAAAATTCGATTGTCTCAGAAAATTATGAAAAATTTACCATTGGATACATTAGATATCTTGAGTCCAAAAATAATATTCATTTTATCTAAATAATTTTTTAAATATGTAAATTCTCACTTTTAAAATAAAAAATGTCATTTATTGAAAATTGAAGGGTTTTGAAAAAAATTGTTTCCAAACTTTAATAAAAGTTATATTTGACTTCATAAAAATTATATGATCCTTTATATTTAATAAAAATTATATGTTGATAATATTTTATTAAAATATTATTTATTCCAAAAATTCAGTAATTCATCTAAATAAATTATTTAATTAAAAATACAATTTCAGTTTTATCGTATGAAAATATAATTATTATCAAACAGAATAATTAATCAATTAGAGATTAAAAAATAAGGAATTTAATCACCACTTTTAGTTAAAATGAGTGTTATTATAACACTATTATAATAATTTTTTTAATAAAACCTTAGTTTAATTTAATAATTTATATATTTTTAAAAATTTCCATTTTACCCAAAAAATCAATTTATCTAATTCATTGTATTTTTATGAAAACCCATTCTCATAAAGGTATTTATGGAATAAGAATTTTATTTATAAAAAGGGATTACACAAAAATTAACTAAATCTTTATTACATAACCCCTTATAACTCTCATATAAGACCTAAGGGTAAAGTGTGCTATAGTGATAGACTCTTGATGAGGCTCGGATAACATCATCGAGGTGGTAATCTATATTAACATGAACTTATCTCATAAAAGATTCTATTCAAGATTAACATGTTAAATCTCAGCTTGGTCTTGGTCAAGAGTGAAGCCCAGTGATACTACCTCCTTTTTGATCTCTGAAAATGAGCTTCATAAAACCCGTGTCTACTAGATGAGGTCATCATCTAATTGGTCTATGTCGAAAGGATTATTTTTAAAAACAATAAATTAATATCAATAATGTGATCACTATTCAACATCTATATTATCAACGATAATGATACTTAACGGTCATTTAAACCCAATAATAAAAAAAGAGTTCTCGTGTTTTCTATATCAATAATACATTTAATTAAATAAAATAAATGGAATTTCATTCATGAATTTTTGGGTCATTACAAAATCCCCCCTTTAGAAATATATCCCTCAAAAGTTTCTTTTTCCCGTACTAAAATAGATGTGGGTAACTCGTCCTCATCACTTCCTACTGTTCCCATGTTGCTTCTTCAAACTATTTTTTCTCCACAACAATTCGACGAGGGAAATTTTCTTATTTCGTAGATCTTTATCCCTATGATTTAGGATCTTCATCGGCTTCTATTTATAATAGAGGTCATTCTCTAATGGAACCACCTATGGATTGAGTATATGTGATGGGTCAGGTATGTAATTCCTCAACAGTGCTACATGGAATACATCATGTACTATATACAGGTTTGGTGGGAGTGATATTCGATAAGCCACTTCTCCAATGTGATCAAGGATCTAAAAAGGACCGATGAACCTTGGACTAAGATTTCCATCTTTCCCTAATATAATAACTATCTTCCACAGTGATATTCATTGGAATACCATGTCTCAAACATCAAACACTAGGTCTCTTCAATGATTATCAGGATAGCTCTTTTGTTGACTATGTGAAGCTTTAATGTACTACTATATGGTCTTAACCTTCTCCACCATTTATTTGACTATTTTTGGACCTAGGAGTTTTTTCTCCACAACTTCATCCCAATATGAAGATGTTTTATACCTCTTCCCATAAAGGGATTCATAAAAAGCCATTTGCAAGCTTGAGTGGAAACTGTTGTTGTAAGAGAACCCAACCAAAGGAATATGTTGATCCCATCCTCCTTATAATTCCATTGATCATGTTCTCAAAATGTACCCTAGTGTTTCCATAGTCTGATTTTATTGGCCATAATTTTGAGGATGATAATCCATACTAAATTTTTGCTCAGTATTCAGAGTGTGTTGGATATTCTTCCAGAACATAGAGGTGAATCATGGATCATAATTGGATAAAATTGATAGTGGAAATACATGCAGTCTTACTACTTGTCTGATGTATATTTGTCCCGGTTTATCTAATGATAAATCCTATCGAATTGAAATGAATTTTGTAGTATTTTTATGATGATCCAAAACAACCATGATAGAATTGTTTCCTTTCGATGTCTTCAGAAGTTCGGTGACAAAGTCCATGGTGATTTTCTCTCATTTCCAGGTTGGTATGGGTGATGTTTTCATCATCCCATTAGAATTTGGCCTATCATACTTTAATTTCTAACATACCAAGCAATTTTATGTATACTCAGTGATCTCCTAATTCATGTTATCCCAGCAATAATGCCTTCGGAGATCTCAACACATCTTTGTGTTTCCTATGTGAATGGATGAATTCGAACTATGTGCATCATCCAATAGTTCTATCTTTAACTCCAAATTTGATGGAACACATTTTCTTGACCAAATATCCCAATTCCTTCTTCATTAATGTTGAACTCCAAGGATTTCCATTTTTTAATAGTTTCCAATTTCTTCTAAATTCTCACATCATCTTTTGGGCATCCTTCAACGTTCCTAAAAGAGACGGTTGAGAAATAATTTGTGGAAGGATTGATGATATTCCCTTATTTATGATTCTCATGTCCATATTCATTAAATCTAAGAATATTGGATCCTTTTTAATTCTCATCAATGATAGAATTGTTGGGTCCTTTATACTTAGTGTATCCACCACCTTATTCTGTTTCTAAGGGTGGTAATGGATTGATAATTTATAGTCTTTCATCAGCTCTAACCATCTTCATTGGAACATATTCAACTCTTTTAATGTGAATATATACTTGAGGCTTTTGTGATCCATATATTATACACTTCTCCACATAGAGGTAATGTCACCAAAATTTTAATGTGAAAAATATTACGGCCAACTCTAGATCATGTGTTGGATCATTTTTCTTAGGAACATTCAGCTACCTTGAAGCATATGCATTGAATTTTTCAATTTTCATCAACACATATCCCATTCTTTTCTTTGAAGAATCACTGAATACAACAGAAAGTTAT
Source organism: Viscum album (assembly GCA_963277665.1). NCBI lineage: Eukaryota > Viridiplantae > Streptophyta > Magnoliopsida > Santalales > Viscaceae > Viscum > Viscum album. The sequence goes on from OY728158.1 coordinate 1,503,355,110, forward strand.
CCACTTTTGGATAGTGTGAGCATGGAAACAGTGATAAGCCTTCTTTTCAACTCATTGAATCTCTCTTCACTTTCATCATTCCAAGAAAACATGACTCCCTTCTGAGTTATCTTGGAAAGAGGATTTGATAATCATGATAAAGTCATCAAAAATTAGTGATAATATCCATCTAACCCAAGGATGATATGGATATCTATCACAGATGTTGGCCTCACCCATCCCTCAATTGCATTTGTCTTGGTGGGATCCATAGATATCTCATTGCTTGTGATAATATGACCCATGAATGAGACCTCCTTCAACAAGAAATTACACTTGTTGTACTTTTTATAGAGCTTATACTTTTTTAAGGAATCTTGTATTGTACTTAGATTCCCCCCATGATCCTCCTTGGTTTTGGAGAATATTAGAATATCATATATAAAGATTATCAAAAAAATTCGAGGTAATCTATAAATAATCTATTCATCAAATCTATAAAGATTTCTAGATCATTAGTGATTCCGAATGGAATTTTTATGAATTCATAATGCCCGTATCGTGTATAAAAATAATTCTTGGGGATATCCTCCTTCTTCACCCCTACTTGGTAATATATCGACCACAGATACACCGTGGAGAAGTATTGTGATTTATGATGTTGATCGAACAAGACATCAATTTGTGGTAGGGGATACTTATTCTTTATCATGATTTTGTTGAGCTCACAATAACAATTCAAAGTCGCATTGACACAAAATTATTCTTGACAAATAGAACTTGTTCACCCCATGGTGAAGCACATGGGCATATAAACCCTTTATCCATATTCTTATGTAGTTGTTTTTTATCTCCTCAGGATCCACAATATCAATTCTATATAGAGTCGTAGATATTGGAAATTCCCTATGTATGAGATCAATTGAGAATTCAACATCTGCCCTATGAGGAAGACCATACAATTCCCTGGGAAACACATCAGTGAATTCCCTCACAATAGGAATATCTTGGATGATGGTTCCTTACATAGAATCAATCATATGAGAAAGATATACATAATTATAGGGTAGTAATATCCACACTTGAGATGATGGTGCTAAAGAAGATTCATTCTCCTCCTTGAACTTGTATAGAATTGGGGGTCGATTCTTTATATGGAGAGTTATTTCCCTCTCATGGAAATTTATGTTGGATCCATATAGGAAAATTCAATCCATGCCAAGAATTTCATCAAATTACACCATAGGGAGTATGATGAGGTTTTCTGGGAAGTTCAATCTACAAATTGTGACAGGGGGACATTTATATTCATGGGATGCAATAATTGCCCCATTTTCTATTCTCACCAACATCTCTGCTTCCATGATCTCTGGTGGTGTTGGGATTATTCTACTAAACATTCAGGATATAAAATAATGCGTAGAACTAGAATTAAAAAGTTCATTCACTTTTATTTTATGAATAACTAGCATACTTATCCCCACTTTGTTGTCAGGATTTTCGTGAGTTGTAGTGATGGAAAAGCTCTCTGTCGCTGCCTTAGAGGCTGTTGGTTGCTTCCAAAAACCATTGGCATAGGGAACTGGTTTGAAAAGTGCCCCGGTTCTTTGAAGTTTTAGCAATGAACAATGAATTGAGGGTCAAACAGAGAATTCTTCTCCTCTGTCATAGCATTGGGTTTTTTTGGTTGGAAATTAATGTCCAGGTGCCCTTCTCTTCCACACCTAAAGCATTTCCTCATCCCCTTCTAAAAATTTCAAGGGTGATTCATTCCGTACCATTGGAAAGTGGGGAGCTAGAAAATCATATCACCATTGGATTAATCTATCGGACCACAAGAAATAAGGTCCGCATTCCACTTCTTATCCCCATGAAATCCCTGAGATTCACTAATCTCCAATTTGAATTTGAGGGCACATCCAAAAAAAATTCATAGCAATCGAAGCCACAAATCGCTAGTACTTTCAATAGGCTAGGTTTTATCCCACCAAAGAAGTGTTCAACCTTTCATTCAGGGGTAATGACAAAGACAGAGGAGTATCATGCAAGCATTGTGAAGTTTTCCTCATACAATTCTATGGATTCATCATCGTTTTTCAGTATGGAAAGGAAGTCCCTTTCAATTTTAAGTTAGGGTACGATGAAAATATACATCCAAAAACATTTTCCTGAAATCCATCAATTCCAAAGCCTCGATATTTTCCTCAGGCTATATATTTTTTATCAATGTCCACCATTGAACATCTTCACCCTCCATTAGATAAGAATCCAAAAGAACATTATCTTGTTTGAAACATTGAATGATGGAGAATATATTCTCAATGGAGTTGATCCATTGTTCAGCGATTGAAGGATCATATAATCAATTAAAAATATGATTATTTTTTCTTGTGAAGCTATCGATTATGGCTTTTTCTTTCATAGGGTGGTGGGTTGTTGGACAATCCACTTGACCCATGTTTCTATTTAAAACATGAGTTAACTGAGAGTGTATCATGACAATGTTTTCGATTCTAGCTCCCATAGGATTGGTCATCTCATTAAACATTCATCACATTGATCTTTGCATCGGTTTTTAGCCTGAGTCCTCCTACTATAGGCCATTGGTTGGAATAAAAGGAAAGTTCTGGGTAAAAAATAATGGAGAATCTATACAAGTTCTCATAAACTTCTAACTTGACATATTTATTGGATTGAGAGGTGAAATGGGAGGTCTCTAATGAACTCTTCTTTTCTCCTTCTTCATTTTTTATAGATTCAATTAATTATTCTTGTAACCCATTCTAAAAATGATTTCTAATTCTTATAACTTATTAAATTTTATTTCTCATATTTATTCACAATGTTTTGTACTTTCACACCAACATGTTCTGAAACAGATTTTTAAATATCCATAACATTAGTCTTTCCTTTCTCAGTAAATATATGAACTTTTTATGTCCAAACATTTTTTGGTTTATAGAGATTATTTTTAGAAAAATCAGATGAAGGGTGTATCTGTTGAATAACCTAAAATAGAGAAATTAAAAGATATCGTTCCTAATCAGTAAAAATAAGTACCCATGAGCTCATTACACTATATTTATAAAACATTTAATCACATTTGATTCATAAAATATCTTATTTTTCTTCTTATTCTTCACTTCAACCTTTAAAACATCCTGGTCCTTTTCTTTGAAATCTAATGCATCTACCTTATCGGGACCATACTCTAGATCACTAAGATTTTATTCAGATTTTCACTTCAACATATTCTTTAATAGATCATTTTATATTACCATTACATTCTTTTTCAATAATGGTGGACAAGAAAAAACATTTCTCTTTTCATGAACCTTCTTCTTTTAATGAATAACTTCTTAATCAGATGTATCTTTTTCCAATTTTGTCAAAAATAATTCTCAACTCGAGCATAAAAACCATCATCATTATAGAAAAAAATTTCATCACTCATTAAAAAAAACCCTTTATCTTATAAAATTTTATTGATTTAAAATTTTCATCAAAATAATAAAATTTACTAAAATATTGTAAATGAAATAAAGAAATAAAAAAATTCTCAACTTCATAAAACATTTCTTAATTACTTCAATTGACAGGAAAACAAACTTTAATAAATTAAACATTCTCATATCCAATAAAATTTATAACACAATTTTTTTTGAAACAATTAATGTATATTTATCCCCATTTCATGTGATATGATACCCATGAATCTAAAGAGTTACAAATCATTCATGTATTTTTAAAAGATATAATTTTATTATCTTTTTATAAGAATGAAATATCGAGGACTCAAATCTCGCCTTTTAAAAACTACCAAGCTTGTCTAGAAGATTGAGGGTAACTAGACATTATTCACCATCACAACGAACTTATAATAAATAATCCACTTTTTAAATATTCATGTTTTAACATCCATCAATGAAATTGAAAGTGAAAAACCTATAAATTATATTCAACACTATATTCCATATTGGAATAGAACTATTTCACTACCATTCGATATTGAAGATCAGAATCATCTTTTTCAATACATACCTTTCCCTTGACTTTAAATCAATTAACATATTTTAGAAATGAAAAAATATTATTAGACTATGAATTTATATCAAAATTTATTTCACCACTTTTTATTTTCAATTTCTTCAGCAGAAATAATTTTTAAAGACTGATGAAAATTTCAAATTGGTGGAAGAAAAATGTCTGGAATAATTCCAAACAACTAAACACATGAATTATTTGATGGATGAGAGTCAAGATCAATATGAGAAATTTATGTGGGATGTGGTGATCAAAACATGTATTTATAGTCTTGGAGAAGACCTTTGAACTTCCAAAAATCTGATATCTCCAAATAAAACCCATATCCTATCTGAGGGTTGATATTTTTCATTAAAATTATAAATATTAATTATAAACTCATAATGGTTTTTATTATGAAAATAATTTGTGAATGAAAATATTCCCAGTTATTATTTTTGAATAATTCTATATAAAATAGAAAACTTGTAAAAAATTAATAAAAAAACATAGTAATGAATAGTAGTTATAAATTACCTCTCAGAGTAATGAAATGTAACTTTCTATGAGAATTATTTTTTGCTAAATTTTATTCTTTTTTTAAAAAGTAATTTTTTTTTATAAACAAAATGAAAAAATAAAAATAGAAAACCCAATGTTTTAAGGAAAAATAAAATTTTTAGAAAAACCAATGTTTTTTTAAAAATAAAAAGTTTTATAAAATCCAAAATTTAAAAAAACAGAAATGAATAATGTGCTACCCTTTAAAAAAAGTTTGTTACTATAAAAATATTGTTAAACAAGTAGTGGATATGAATGATTATTTTTTAATGACCATTCTTATATTCAAATTAATATATTAAAATTTATCATAATTGAGGGGTTTTTTAAATATATCATATAATTTATCTTATGTTCTAATGAATTGTAAAATAATATTTACTTTTTTTTGTGGTACAAAGGGAAATGGAGTCTTATATCTATATTCTTTGATAGTGAGTGATGTGAACGATTTTTTCTTAAAGATATGGCATTTGATTATCAAAACAATTTGAAGTTTTACTAAAACTCCTGCCAATGTTAGAGAGTGTGTGCTGCATCCACAACACTTGAGAATAAAAACATCTATCTACCACCTATTCAACTTCAGTAGTGGAAAGTACTATCCAATTTTGTTTCGTAGAACACCCAGAAAACAAATACTCCTAAGAAAATTACAAGTTCTATATGCACTTTATCTATCCATTTTACATTAAAAAATTTCATCATTTGAAAACTATTTATGCTCAAAATCATTTCCAAAAGTGTAAAATAATACTATATCCATAGCTCCATTAAGATAATGAAAAAGTAATTTTACTACCTTATGATGGGACTCCATTGGGTTAGCTTGATATCTCACATAGAATCATATAGAAAACAATAAATCTGGATGAATAGAGATTTAGTATAGTAAACTACCAATCATTTCTCTAAATATATTTTGAAATAATATCTATAAGTGTGGGTGAATTTTATTTTAAAAAAAATAAAGTAACTAAAAACCCAAGCCTATTAGTTAAGATTTGTCCGACATTGAAATCATCTGATTCTTATAGTTTTTATATCAACAATGATTGTATATAATATCTGAGTTTAGTAAACTTACTAAAATTACACCATTCAAAAAAAATAATGCACAACGGAGATAATAAACTTGTATAAACAAGTGAAATAAAAAATTACAATGTTGTAAACTAAAACTATTATAAAAATTATAAATGAAATAAGAACACTTTAAACATTCGTGTAAAGTAAGTAAATAAACTTGACATAAGGTAACAAAAATTTTAACCAAACTATAAGCTATATCTTTCATCAAGAAGAAATACCTTGATCATAATGATTGGAACCACCTATATATTTTTATCCCTTGAATACCTCGATCATCCTAATCAGAATCTATAGTCTTTCAATCTTTGGAATCCCTTAATCTAAAATTAGATTTGAAACAATGAATATAAATGAAAATTTTTCTACGAAATTTAAAATCCTCACTCCGGTTATATAGAATAGAAAATATCTGAATATTTACAAAGAATAAGTAACAAGATATTACTATAATAGTATGCCTTAGATGGGTTGGATCAAAAAAACGTCATGTCCCACCTCCATGAATGCACATCTATTTTTAGCTAATTCTCTAATGGTCATATTCCATGATTCTCAGAGTTTCTTAAAACAACCTTGGAGGAGATATACATTGAAATCTCAGAATGTTCTGTACATATTCACCTAATATAATTTTCATAGAATCATTACAATGCAATTAAAATAATTTGTCTAGTAGAAATAATTCAGACCATATGATTATAAACATTATTATTCTGATGGAATAAATTATGCTTAGTCTAATGGATCAAATTGTATTTTTGTCCAATAAGTAATAATTGATCAGTATAAAAGACTAAACTCATTCAATATAATGAACTAAACTTAGTCAATGTGATAGATTAAACTCAGTCAGTCAGATGAACTAAACATAGTAAACTCAATGTACTAAAATCAGTCAATTTGATAGAGAGGACATCGTCAATCTCATGGAGTGGACTTCGTTAATCTGATGGATGAGGCTTCATCCATCCATTTGATTATACATCGTTAGTAAGTTTATATTTATCACTTTTAAAATATGGCTGGGTTTGGTAGAATAAGTCATTTTCTTAAAAACACTATAAAAGAATTGGAAATTTTAATTTTATAAAAACACTATTTATTATAAATTCTATTGTGATTTTCAAAACTAAGGATATAAATTTTAGAAAGTACAACTTTATACTAAAAAATATGTAATTTAGAAATATGTTCACACCCATAAGAAATTTTTCAATAATATACCATTACCCTTATGTAGGTGCACTGATCTTTACGCCTGAACTCATGCAACAATACATTTACAAGATCATGAAAAATCAATCATGTATCGAAAATTAAAACACAAAAAATATTTTATCAAAAAATATATGGTTATAAATTAAAATATATTCCAACAAAAAATTTTAAAAATAAATTTACAAATTATGAAAAAATTAACTTCAAAATGTGAAATAAGTTCTTCAAAACCTCATCAAAATATTATTTCAAATCAAGATCACCCAAATAAAGAAAATTATTTTTTCATAAAATATAGAAAATAATAATTAATATTTATGAACCAAAATTATTATTCTATGAAACAAATTAACATAATTATAATTATCATTCCAAAATGACATATATGGCCTTTCTATCATGAATTATATTAGAGGTCCTGGAAATATTTGGAAAACATGATTCAATTTTTGGCCACATCAGATGAAATTTTTTCTACCCTTATATGTTTGAGATACCCTAATAGGGGGATGTAAATTAGGGAAAGTTAATTTTAAAAACATTAATATTTATAACGATCCCAATATCAAATCATAGTAGATTTGTTTCATTATATCTTTTTAGTAAAGGATATATTTGTGATCAATGTATTGTTTAGGTACAAATACTATATCTTATAAATTAAACGAACAATTGTTTTTTGAAATGGTACATAAATTAATTACATGTTTCATACAATGTGATTTATGTCAAAGATATAAAAGAGATCACCAGTCCACTCATAGATCCTAAAAATTCACTATTACTTATAAATATTTGGGACACACCCCATAGATCGAAGCCTAATTAATGTTTATATCACTATAAAATGACATGCTCGCACCATACTAAAATTTATCCCTGCCTCTCACCATCATATATAAATAGAAATAAGTATGTGAAATACATCAACATCATATGTGTTCCCCCTCTGTAGCTCCTTATTTTTTTCCAACCCCATTAATGAAAATATTATTCTTCCTTCTATAATATCATGTAAATATGTAACAAGACTCGCATTGTTATTTTCTATTAATCATAAAGAGTGTTACAGATTTTAAATATTCTTCTACATTGAACCAACCTTATATTCCATATTCTCTGCATTTAGCTTTTCTTCTCTCTATGATATGTGATTCAAAATATATTATTTTTTATCATAGGGTATATTATCTTATAAATCATTTAATTATTTCATAAAAATAAAAAATCACTCCCTTTGTATTTAAAATATCAAATTATTTCTTTTATTTTCACCATGTTTCAATAGAGTATTCTAGAATCCATTATAAATTCATTATCATGACTAATTTAGATTTATCATTCATGTTCCATTAACTATATTAATTTTATTATATTTTATCATAATCCTCAAAGATGACCATAATATTCCATATAGATAGTATTATAAATAATCAGAAATATTATCTTATTCTAATTATCTAATCTTCTATAAATATAGTCACCTTTTAATATTTTTAAACAAATTGTGATAGTGTGGTGGGAATTCTTAGAGTGAATTGGTTAGAAGAACACCATTATTCATAGTACAATATCCTTCCATTTATATTTCTAATTTACATATTCCAATAAATATATGATCATTCTAGGTGGAATTTACCTTTCATAAATTATTTAGGAATACTTCTTCATTTCCATGAATTCTTTATATTCCATAAATTTAATCTATACCATATGAAATGCCTGGATCGGTTGTGATCACTGAGAGGGGAGGGGTGAATCAGTGACAACTTTTTCTTTTTAAGAATTGTTCCCTTTGAATTATCAATTCAACCTCTGCAGCTGGTTAAGGCCTAGATCTACTCTTTTAGTGGTGCAGTGATAATGAAAGCACATAACATAGATATTTACAAGGTTCAGTACAAAGACTTACTCCTTGCCGTGTTGGTTACACCCCCCAACATGGATTCTGCCCTATGCCAAAAGATGTTTACACAGTAATTGGTTATACCCCCAAATTACAAGTTGGTTAAACCCCCAAACTCCACAGCATCATCTTCATCATGGCTCACTTCACTTCTTCAAAGGTGTTGTTCCAAACTTCAAGTAGCTTCAACAGTCTTCAAAAGATCTCGTTGGTCTTGCTCACCAAAAAACCAATCACTTAGAATGATCAGTTCTTTTGCATACACACACTTAAGTGTGTACTCCTCTTCTTCTCAAGGTTGGTCTTCTTCACTTGTGCACACACAAGGATAAGCCTCGAGTCTTCCTCCTTGCACACACATGCCCAAGTGTGGTATATGCTTCACCCAAACTCAAACACCAAAATAGGCGCGCAAGGGGTGCGGCCTCACTTCTTCAATATCCGCGCAAGGTGTGCAGACGGCCTCTGTCGTGCAGGGCGTGACACCTGTGGGCAGGCAGGGTGTAACCAAGCGCGGGGTGCGCAAGTACACTGCCCGATCTCTTCTTCTTGTCACGCAAGAGGTAGCGCGCAGGGGACTTCCTCGGGGCCTCGGGTGGCTCCGGGATTTTCAGTCGCGCAAGAGGCTGCGCAGAGGTACTTCACGTAGCTCGGATGGCTTCGCGGGACTCTCGAGTTCTCAAAGGATCAGCAGCATTCCAGAGGTCTCGGCCTCTCTTTATATAGGTATAGAGCCTTGGTTCATCCACGTGGGATAAATCTTGAACCACCGATATTTTCGGTTCTTTGAAAATCTTTAAACGCAATCCAAAAATCACGTTTCTTTCTCTTTGTTCAACGCGGACTTCTTCTCCTTCTCCTTTCTTAACGTGCATGCGATTTCAAACGCATTCATGGCCTCTTCTCTTCTATTTCATGAAAAACACGAACCACTTGGCCTCGGCACGTCCTTTTTCCTCGGCCGAACTCGAAATTCTCCCCTAGTTGCATGCACACCCATTTTTAGGCATGATCGTGTTCAGTGTGGCCAGACGAACCGGATGGATGCGTTAGCTCCTTCAGAGGTGGCCGGGAACTCGAAATCCGGCCACGGGCAGCCTCTGGTTCATCAGCGGCTTCGCGGGAGGTGCCTCGGCTGAGCTCGAGGAAGACGATGTGGCAGCCGTCAGATCAGATCTTTGGACGGCTGCGATCAGAAGATCTCGCGCGGGAACGATTGTGCAGTCGATATCTGGCGCGCGATCGATCGAGCGGCCAGGATTCTCTCCCGCTGAAAATTGCGCGTCCCACATCGAAACAGCTCCCGGTTTTTCCGTGGTTTATCAAACAATCTCTCCCCCCTTCACCGCAATTGAACTTATCCCCTCTTGGTGCCGCCCCGCACCGAGTTCTCTCTATGGGCGCGCTCTTGCGCCCACCCCTGCCACTCGGGCGCGCCACTGGTGCCCACTATACACACATGGGCGCGCGCTCTGGCGCCCATGCTGTGCAGGACCTAATCCCCTACGTTGCCCTGGGCTTACACATGGCACAGCCTAGTGCCTCATGGAGTGCCCTAGCCTCGAGGGTTCCCCATGGGCGTGGCGACCTTGAGTCCCTCATGTGCCTTGGGTGATGACCATTGGCTGGCCTCCTTGGTGGCCTATTTTTTTGCAAAGGAAATGAATAAGGACTTTGTTAAGAAACAAATTACTCCCAATATAAAATGCCAAATTCCACTTAAGCCATTCTTCTACTTCATTTCCTCTTATTTATTTCTTTTTCTTCATTAGAATTCCTCCAATTCTCTTCAACATTTATTCATCACTTAGGAATGGTATTCACGAAGGGTCTTCATCTTCAACCAAGCTCCTTAATCACATAATTTATTCCATGTGATTCGTTGATCTAATCAGAGATCAAATTGGTTCATCTTCTAATTCACATGCACTAAGAAATAGTACATGGACTTCATTAGCACCACTTCATCCACTTAGTGATTGTGGATGGATCACTTCATCTCCTCATGCATTTTGAATACAATGAATGGTCTTCAAACAATGTTATGACATTGTATCCAATTGATACAAGTTCTTTGAACATAAAGACCAGCTCATCAATCGTCAGATGTAATGATGCATCTCCAACCATTAGTCTTCAAGATCTACTTCATCAGTTGACACATAGTGACATGTTATTGACAACAAATGCAATCACTTGGTCACAACAATCTCCCCCTTTGTATTTGGTTTTCAATACAATGAAGCACATTTTGAAGAATGTCACAATGTGTATGTGCTGATTATTTATCCCCCTTATTGGCCAACAAATTCAAAGGGATGAATAGGAAGTCCTTCCCAAAATGCATAACTGCTTGACTCAGCAACTAATGCTCCCCCTCAAGGGATGCACTAATCTCCTTCAATTCCATGCATGTCAGTACAAAAACATATTAATTTAGGGAATAAGGAGGGACCTTTCTCTTCCTCAAGTGAGAGGAGAAGGTTGAACATGAAGTTTCAGCCTTAGGTCAACAAATCTTTCTGTAGGCATAGCTTTGGTGAAAATATCTGCCACCTGATCTTGAGTATAAATGTATTCGAGATTGATGTCTCCACTGGCGACCCTTTCTTTGATGAAATGATATTTTATATCAATATGCTTTGATCTGGAGTGTTGTATAGGATTCTTAGACAAGCCAATTGCACTTTGATTATCACATAAGATCATCAATGGCTTTTTAGCTTTAATTATCAAATCGGCTAGCTGCACCTGCATCCAAATCATTTATGTACATGCATGTGTAGCTGCCACATACTCTGCTTCGGCTGTGCTCAATGTTACAGAATTTTGTTTCTTTCTATACCAACTAACACATCCTTCTCCCAGAAAGAAGGCTCCACCAGATGTGGATCTTCTATCAGTGCAATCACCGACCCAATCAACATCAGTGAATCCCAACAACTTTATGTTTGTACTGTGTTTGTATAAGAGTCCATAGTTGAGGGTTCCTTTCACATATCTCAAGATTCTTTTAGCTGCTGATAAGTGAGATTCTTTTGGGTCACATTGAAATCTTTCACACAAAGTCACTGCATATGTTATATCAGGACATGAGGCCGTGAGAAAAAGGAGACTGCCAATAATTCTCCTGAACTCTTTCTGATCAACATTTTTGCCTTCTTCATCCTTGCATAGTTTGGTTCCAATAGAAATGGGTGTTGAGACATCCTTTGCATTCTCCATTACGAACCTTTTCACTAAGTCCCTTGCATAATTTTCTTGTGAATGAAATATAGAGTTTTTCCTTTGTTCCACCTGAAATCCTAGAAAATATGTCATTTGACCATGCATGGACATTTCAAACGTTCTCTTCATCTGCTCAGCTAATTCATCACATAGTCCTTCCTTGTCACCAGAAAAAATTATATCATCCACATAGATAATGACTATGAGAGTACCAGTGGCCATTTCTCGGACATAGAGATTACTTTCAACTGTTCCTTTGACAAACTTCATGCTCTTAAGACAACCATCCAACTTGGAGTACCAGGCTCTGGGACCATACAATGCTTTCTTCAATCTACATACCATGCTACCATCTTTGTCTAGCACAAATCCCTCTGGTTGTTCTATATACACTTATTCTTCAAGATCACCATTTAGGAATGCAGATTTCACATCCATCTGATAAACCTTATACTGCTTGTGTGCTGCAACTGCTAAGAACATTCTGATAGTCTCCATTCTTGTAACTGGTGCAAACGTTTCTTCAAAGTAGATTCCTTCCATTTGTGAATACCCTTTGCATACAAGTCTGGCCTTATTTCTTTAAACTTCCCCTTTCTCATTGAGTTTGTTTCTGAAATCCCACTTTATCCCAGTTACATTTTTATTTTTGGGCCTTAGAACAAGATCCCAAGTGGAGTTATTTTCTATTTGATTGAGTTCCTCATGCATAGCTTGTATCCATTCCTCATGTTCAACAGCTTCAGCCACTGTGTGAGGTTCCACTTGAGAAACCAATGCAGTGTGATCTTCCAATCTCAATCTTCTCCTAGTTTTTACTGAGGACTGTGGGTTACCAAGGACATTTTCTGTGTCGACATGTTTTCTTCAATTTATTGTATCTCCTTCTTCCATCTTTATTACCTTCCTCTTCATCACTGGTGTGTTCAGAGTTGATCTCACCAGCAGTTGGTGTTGGCTCAATTAATTCTTCATTCTTTTGTTCCAAGGTTGTGTCATTCATTGAGTCATCATTATCCATAGTGTATGGTTGGTGTTGTTTTCAATTATTCTGACATCACTGCAGTCAATCATTTTGTTCAACCTCTTATTCCAGCATCTGTAGCCTTTTCCATCAGGTAGGTAGCCCATGAAGATTCCTTCTTCTGCTTTTTCCTCAAACTTTCCCAGATTAATGTTTTTAATCTTGATGATGCATGGACTGCCAAAGACTCTGAATTACTTAACAGTTGGTTTTCTATTAAACCACATTTCAAAGGATGTCATTTGTGTTTCTGGTCTTAGGAGACATCTATTTTGTATGTGTATAGCTGTGCATACTGCTTCTCTCCAGAAAAACTTAGAGATATTTTGCTCAGCCAACATAGTCCTCCCCATTTCAACTATGCTTCGATTCTTCCTTTCAGTCACTCCATTTTGTTGTGGATTATATGGTGTACTGTATTGATGCTTGATTCCATGCTTGACCAAATAGCTTTTAAAATTATCACAAGTGTATTCATTTCCATTATCTGATCTCACTTTCTTGATACAGATTCCTAGTTCTTTCTCATCCAGCCTCCTGAAGTTTTTGAACATCATGATTTCTTCTGACTTGTGTTTCATGAACATGACGTTGGTCATCCGAGTGTAATCATCAATGAAGGTTATAAAATAGAGATCTCCTCTTGTAGACTTTTGTCTCATATTTCCACATGTGTCTGTGTGAATGAGTTTAAGAGGCCCAGTAGACATGATATCTACTCCTTTGTGTGAACTATGGGTCAGTTTTCCCTTCTGACATGTGTCACAAATTTCATCTCTTTCTCTCTTTAATTTGGGTAGATCTCGTACAATTTTATACTTCAAAATTTTACTCATACTTCTTTGACCTAGATGGCCAAGTATTATGTGCCAAAGATTTTTTTCATCTTTAGAACTAAGATAACAAGAATTGATGGACTCACCAATTTGAAATAGGTTTCCAGTGGTTATTCTTCCTTGAGTGATGATTTTTCCATCCTTTGAGCTCTTGATGATGCATGAATCCTTCTAGAACAACACCTCATGTCCATCATCACATAATTGGCTTACACTCAGTAGGTTTTGCTTTAATCCTTCAACAAACAACACATCATTGGATTTTAGATTTGTTTTTTCAATCATAGCCTTTCCTACTCCCTTGATTTTCAGAGAACGATCATTTCCAAACACCACGGTTCCTCCCTCATGACTTTCAATGTTGCTTAGAATTTTTGTATCACTAGTCATGTGGGATGAGAATCCACTATCAAGAATCCATGAATTGTTTTTACTACTGGCTTTTAGAGCCACTTCAGCAAAGCACGTGATTTCATCATTGGTTTCTTGAATGCCTTTCCCTTTCATGTCTTTGAATTTTTGTTTAGGAAGAGTTGTCATACATTTATCAGCTCTATGACCTTGTTGGTCACATATTCCACAAGCTTCACTCAGGCAGTCAAATGTGTTCTGAATTGGAGGTTTTGATGCTTTCTGCAAAACACTCTGGGATTCAGGATGTATCCCCCTTGACTCATGCCTCATGCTTGGAAGAGACATGTTATACCAGCATGCATAGGCCTTATGTCCAAACACACCACAACACCAGCAGTAGCCTCTGAACCTTGACCTTCTTGGTTGATAAGAGTCTTGTTGTAATTTTCTGTCCATGATTTGAGTAGTCCTTCCTCAGGATTTCCTTTCTTCCATTGAAGATGATTTTACACAGGTTTGTTCATGCCATGTTTGTCTCAATTTTATCTTTGAACCTGCATTTTTAGAAATAACAGATGTATTTAGAGATTTACTTAGTGGTAAATTGACTTGCCTCTGGGGACTAGCAGGAGATGATTCTGCCTTGACCTCAACAGCCTTGTTGAAGTCTTCTCTCATTGTCAAGATATTCTGTGCTTCAATACACTTGGAATGTGTCACTGATTTCTCTTCTTCTTTGAGGTGAAGTTTCTCCTCAAGATCTTTTTCTATCTTGTCCAGCTCAGCTACCTTCAGTTTGTGTCTCTTGATTTCATCCATGTACATTGTCTCTTTCTTCATACATTCTTCCAACTCCTCAGTTATCCTATTGGTTTCCTTTTGTAACAATCTCTTCTCTTTCTTGAGTTTAGTGTTCTGTTCAAGGCAAGCCACTAGTTCATCTTTCAATATGTGTTCGAGCTCTGTTCGTTAACTTTCATCATCTTCACTGCTGCAGGTGTCAAACCCTTTTTCCACATGAGCCATAAAATTCGTTTCTTCTTCTGATTGACTGGCTGAAGTGAAGTCTGATTCTTCCTCTTTTCTTACATAGCTTCTTCTTTCACCAGGAACGATCCTTTTCTTTCCTTCACCAGATCTGTTTCCTTCTCTTGGGTATCTACTCCATTTCTTCCTTTGTGACTTATCATCTTCAATATCTGGCGCACTATATCTTTTCTTAGGACAGTTAACAGCAAAGTGTCCGATGTTATTACAATTGAAACATCTCGATAGTGATTTCCCTTTTCCCCTGAATTTAGTTTTTCCAAACATTTTAGATAAAAGAGAAATAATCGTGTTGATATCTTCATCCTTTTCTTCATTGTCAGAATCACTTGATTCTAGGACTTCGTCATCTTTTATCTTTAGTTGTCTCATGGCCTCAAAAGCCATCTCATCCTTGATCTTCTTCTTGAATACTGGGATCTTCCTTATTTCATATGCAATGTGAATGTTGTGTAGTTCATCAAGAGAGAGATCATCTCTGTATTCTAATGCTGAGACTTTGGGGTCAAACCTGTCAGGAAAATTTCTCATTAGTTTTTTAACAATAGTGGAGTCCTCCAACTTTTCTCCAAAGCCCCGAATGTTACTGACAATTTCATTGACTCTTGTGAAATAATCATCAATATTTTCTTCTTCTCCCATCTTGACATCTTCATACTTGCTTCTCCAAATTTGTAATTTGGCTTCCTTGACTTTCATGTTGCCTTCATAACTACTTTCCAATTTGTCCCAAATTTCATTAGCATTCTTGAGTCCCATGACATTTGTGTATACCTTTTCTGAGAGTGACATAAGAATGGCATTTTGAGCTTTAACATCAACTTCCATATTTCTTTTCTCATCCAGTGTCATAGTAGCTTCATTAGCAAGAGGAGGGAATCCAAATAAGGCTGCATCTCTAACATCAAGGTCGTGAGATAGAAGGTAGGGCAACATCCGATTTTTCCAACTGTGATAATTATCCATCGAATGTAGGGACACCCCTACTATTAACAGAATTTAGATTGTCCATTTTCTCAGAAGTAGATCCTAATAGAGGCAACCTCCCTCTAATACCACTTGAAATGCCTGGATCGGTTGTGATCACTGAGAGGGGAGGGGTGAATCAGTGATAACTTTTTCTTTTTAAGAATTGTTCCCTTTGAATTATCAATTCAACCTCTGCAGCTGGTTAAGGCCTAGATCTACTCTTTTAGTGGTGCAGTGATAATGAAAGCACAGAACACAGAGATTTACAAGGTTCGGTACAAAGAACTACTCCTTGTTGTGTTGGTTACACCCACCAACACGGATTCTTCACTATGCCAAAAGATGTTTACACAGTAATTGGTTATACCCCCCAATTACAAGTTGGTTAAACCCCCCAACTCCACAGCATCATCTTCATCATGGCTCCACTTCACTTCTTCAAAGGTGTTGTTCAAAACTTCAAGTATCTTCAACAGTCTTCAAAAGATCTCGTTGGTCTTGCTCACCAAAAAACCAATCACTTAGAATGATCAGTTCTTTTTCATTCACACACTTAAGTGTGTACTCCTCTTCTTATCAAGCTTGGTCTTCTTCACTTGTACACACACAAGGCTAAGCCTCGGGTCTTCCTCCTTGCACACACATTCTCAAGTGTGGTATATGCTTCACCCAAACTCAAACACCAAAAGAGGCGCGCAAGGGGTGCGGCCTCACTTCTTCAATAGCCGCACAAGGTGTGCGGACGGCCTCTGTCGCGCAGGGTGTGACACCCGTCGGCACGCAGGGTGTAACCATGTGTGGGGCGTGCAAGTACACCGCCCGAGCTCTTCTTCCTGTTGCGCAAGAGGTAGCGCGCAGGGGACTTCCTCGGGGCCTCGGGTGGCTCTAAGATTCTCAGTCGCGCAAGAGGTTGCGCAGAGGTACATCACGTAGCTCGGATGGCTTCGCGGGACTCTCGAGTTCTCAAAGGATCAGTAGCATTCCAGAGGTCTCGGCCTCTCTTTATATAGGCAGAGGGCCTCGGTTCATCCGCATGGGATAAATCTTGAACCACCGATATTTTCGGTTCTTTGAAAATATTTAAACGCGATCTGAAAATCACGCTCCTTTGTCTCTGTTCAATGCGGACTTCTTCTCCTTCTCCTTTCTTAACGTGCATGTGATTTCAAACGCATGCATGGACTCTTCTCTTCTATTTCATGCAAAACACGGACCACTTGGCCTCGGCACGTCCTTTTGCCTCGGCCGAACTCGAAATGCACCCCTCGTTGCATGCACACCCATTTTTAGGCATGATCGTGTTCAGTGTGGCCAGACGAACCGGATGGACGCCTTAGCTCCTTCAGAGGTGGTCGGGACCTCGAAATCCGGCCACGGGTAGCCTCTGGTTCATCAGCGGCTTCGCGGGAGGTGCCTCGGCTGAGCTTGAGGAAGACGATGTGGCAGCCGTCGGATCAGATCTTTGGACGGCCGCGATCAGAAGATCTCGCGCGGGATCGATCGTGCGGTCGAGATCTGGCGCGCGATCAATCGAGCGGCCAGGATTCACTCCCGGTGAAAATTGCGCGTCCCACATCGAAACGGCTCCTGGTGTTTCCGTGGCTTATCAAAAAATCGCTCCCCCCTTCACCACAATTGAACTTCTCCCCTCTCGGTGCCGCCCCGCACCGAGTTCTCTCTGCGGGCGCGCTCTTGCGCCCACCCCTGCCACTCGGGCGCGCCACTGGCGCCCACTATGCACACACGGGTGCGCGCTCTAGCGCCCATGCTGCGCAGGACCTGATCCCTTGTGTTTCCCCGGGCTTACACATGGCCCATCCTAGTGCCTCATGGAGTGCCCTAGCCTCGAGGGTTCCCCATGGGTGTGGCGACCTTGAGTCCGTCATGTGCCTTGGGTGATGACCCTCGGCTGGCCTCCTCGGTGGCCTATTTTTTGGCAAAGGAAATGAATAAGGACTTTGTTAAGAAACAATGTACTCCAAATATATAATGCCAAATGCCACTTAAGCCATTCTTCTACTTCATTTCCTCTTCTTTATTTCTTTTTCATCATTAGAATTCCTCCAATTCTCTTCAACATTTATTCATCACTTAGGAATGGAATTCACGAAGGGTCTTCATCTTCAACCGAGCTCCTTAATCACATAATTTCTTCCATGTGCTTCGTTGATCTAATCAGAGATCAAATTGGTTCTTCTTCTAATTCACATGCACTAAGAAATAGTACATGGACTTCATTAGCACCACTTCATCCACTTAGTGATTGTGGATGGATCACTTCATCTCCTCATGCATTGTGAAGACAATGCATGGTCGTCAAACATTGTTGTGACATTGTATCCAGTTGATACAAGTTCTTTGAACTTAAAGACCATCTCATCAATCGTCAGATGTAATGATGCATCTCCAACCATTAGTCTTCAAGCTCTACTTCATCAGTTGACACATAGTGACATGTTATTGACAACAAATGCAATCACTTGGGCACAACACCATATATCAACCATATACATTCATTTGGAGTAATATACATTTTATTTCCATCCCAAAAGATAATAAAATAAAATATGAATATCTTTATCCATGATATTGATATATTAAGTATATTTTTTATTATACCAGTTTAATTGTTGATGTTATACCAATAAAAGTTTATACATTTTTAACAACCCATGTGATACATTATATGAATATGTATGATAGTATAAATTTAGTTATTTTAAATTATTAACTTTTATTCCTCAATAATAACACATATATCTACCCAGGATATAAAAATTTCAGTGTTTTCAAAAACTAAAGTGTGATAACTTAAATTTGAATATCATATGATCACTCTTTGTGTTATCAACTTTATCACAACAATTCTTTTCTATTCTATATTACATATGAGGATATATATAATTTTTTTTATACATAAACTAAAATACTAATAATTTCCTATAGTATCACTATTTTTAACTCATATTGTGACTTATAGTGGTTATTTTCACTACCCATGACTCATTTTTTAATCTATAAAATCTTTTAACACTATGTGTGATATAAAAGTTTCTTATTATTGGGGAAATGGTATAACTTAAGAACTGTCTATAATTTCCTTTCCTTTTTGTTTTTTCCCTCTTGTATTGTCATCATAATTGTATAATTTATTCAAATTATATATAAATAATGTATTCTGTAAAAAGATATAATTATTTATAGCATGATAATCTTTATTGTTGTACAATGGTTTTATATAGTTTGTATATTTCTCCTTATGACCCTTCACCGCCTTTATCACACCTCTAGACCAAGAAAAATAATCCTAAATATATAAATTATTTTTGGGTTATTTTTCATGAAAACACCATCAAGAAATTCTTATATACTTAAGAATGCAGTTTAGTATACAACATACAGTCTATCTATCATGGAGGCCACTCACACAATCTGTTCTCCTATTATCACTATTATTTAACTAAAATATTCAACTAAATTAAATATTAAAAATGTAGGGGTTTATAAAATTAATGTGACATATATATATATAAATTAAAAATAAAAAATAATATTAAAAAAGAAATTAAATTATTAACATTTAACAACTATTTTTGGGGTTTCATATTGAGGAAAATAATTGTTATTTAAAACAAATTCATTCACATTACTCTATTCAGTGTAGAGATTTAAACCTATCACTTTTCACCCTCATATTCTAATATTGATTATCCTACATCAAAATCACCACATGAAAGACAATATATCTCAAACTATGTATTTTATATGATTCACCACACATCATTTTTAAAATTCAACACTATTGTAGGTAAAATTATGATCATGAATGAGAGTGAGAATGACAAATGATACAAAGAATTGTAGGGAGAAAATGATGACCACTCATTTATATTAATTAGACTACAAATAAATTATTGAAATAAAATAATTATAAGGAAATAAAATGATGTAAAAACTCATAAAATTACTATTTAAATCCCTTTAAATAATGAAATTTAGTTCTCTATCATTATGTTGAAGATAAGCTTAGTGGGAGAAGAAAAAACTGATAGAAGAGTGATAAAATAAACAACTATTATTAAAATTTGTAAAATTATTATAGTAATCCCTAAACTACATTGATTGAAATTAAAATCTAAAAAATTAGAGATTATAGTGTAGTAAAAAAGGTTATAAAAAGGAAATGACTTCCTACTAGCTATGATGTGTATGGAGTGGCTTCCTTGCATGCATGAACTAATCGTAATATGTTTCAACATGGAATTGATCTTTAATTTTCATTTGAATTCCTCCCATAATCCCCATTTTATCATTTTATTGTTTAATTTAATTTTCATGATCCTAGGAAGATATAGAAATATCTAAATCATATAGACAACGAGATGCATGCTACATCACAAAACCCATCTTCCAGATATGATTGATGGATAAGTCCAATATTATGTGAGAATTACATTTTGATCTCTCTATAGGTGGGTCTGGAGGTGGTGCAAATCTCATTTCACAACATTGATTCATTACTAGAAAATAATTTTGTGTATTGGTTATTTTTATGTGAGGAGTTATAGTTTTCATCCATGTATATGATTATTATTTACTGATATTATCTTAATTTTTACTTTGTCTGTGATCCTTACGTATGCTCATTAACTCTTACATATTGAAAAAATTCATCCAAAAAAATTATATAAACATTACATATCTTTAAATTTATATTAAATATTCGAGAATGTATATAAAAAAACTCATAAATAATATCAAAATGACTCTTATGTATTGATAAAAAATATTCTTTCACTTTAAAAAAATCAAGTTATACAGCTTCAACAAAAAATCTTATGGAATTATTCAGTGATAAGGAAAACGAGTTTTATGTATTCTTCATAGTTAATTTTAGGTATATATTACTTTGATAAATTTTAAACTATATTCTTGAAGATATACCCTTTGTTAGGGGATCTTTTTAATTACATCATAATTACTAGTATGATAGATTATATGACTTATATAATTTTATGAATTTGTCTTTTCCAATTTTCAAGTCCAAATAAAATTTAGTAAATTAATTCATATATTAGCTAGTTATCATACCAAAAATAAAATCAAAATACACGAAATTAATTTTTTTCAAAGAAATTAATAAAATATAAAATAACTTAAAACACAATTTAGAAACTTTTCAAAAAAAATATCTTATTGGTTTAAGGGGTGAAACCCAATCTTCTTTAATTTTTTCATACAACATTATTAGTGGTTAAAAATAAATCAAACTATAACTAAATAAATTATTTATAAAAAATCTTCAAAAGTCCCCATTTCTATAAATGTGGGATTGAAACTTTAATTATAGTATTTTTTTTAATTATTTAAGGAGAGAAAATTCCATAAGGACTACAGTAATTAAAAATATTCCCATTGAAGTCTTCTTGGAGATTGTGACAAGTGAATACCCCCGCCCTCATTATCTAAAATTAAAAAAATACCTTATTCCATATTAACAAAATATGGTATCCTAGAAAACATCGAGCCATTTTGAATCCAAAATTTCTACCCATATGGAGAAATTTATGTAATAAATTGAATAAATTACCTATGAATTATTGTATTTGGATTTGGAGATCATATGTAACTCTCCATAATGATGGTATTACAAGATAATTGTGGGTTATCCATAACCTATAGGATAATAATTTTCTAGAGGTCCCATCGAGAATGGATGGTGTTAATTAGTAATACGGGTTCAATATTGGTGGTAAGACACAACATTTTGACTTTAAATAATTCCTTTATTTAATAAAATCATTTAAATGTAATTAATATTGAATATGTTTCATTAATAGCATAAATTCTCAATATGTATCATGTGAGAGATGAAGAGGTTCACGCATCCCCCATTGACATAGTAACATGACTATCTACAAATCATCATTTATATTCTACAATAACTATTGGATTAAACGTCATGTGTTTATCTGAACATTTTATTATATGGACACAAATAATTAAAAAATATCCATGTTCCATCACATTGTGTAACCATATGTGTTCTCATATTTGTGTTAATCCGTAATATTCTTAAGTTTATCATAGATCAATTCTATATCAGTATAGGTAAACATACTTTTCAAACATATATATTACAACTTAATAGATGAATATTCAACATATTTTACAAAAACATTACCAAGGTCTAAAAATATTTAATTTCTTTAGATACTAGATACAAAAAAAATTTATATAATAAAATATCTTCAACATATCACAGAATGATCATCTCACATAGTAATTTTCATAGACATATAGACACATGACTCTCTTAGTGAATTTTAAAAAAATTATATTCGTATTGTAGCACAGAGGCTGACTAGGGTTGTCTCACATGAGAATCATTTCACTTAGTTTAATAACTAATTTTAATTAACATTATATAATTATTTTTAATTATTTTTATTATTTATTACAATGATGGATTTGGGGTTTTTGGGACATCAAAAAATTAAAATAATGTAATGAATCATTTTAATCTAAATGAAAATGAAGACAAAACTAAATTAGAGAAAAAAGGTCTTGATCCTAGGGTTGGATAACACAGTTTCATTAGTTACGTATTTTTTGTTTAAATACAATTTGGTAATTTTTTTATGTAACCTAATTAATGAATTACTCTCCTTTTATTTTTTCAGTGTGTGATTTTAGTATGCGTTCGGCATACAAATCCACACCTCCACCAATAGTCAAATAGGATAACACCTCAACCGATAATGGTATTCATAAATGAACCGACTCCACTCTATTCCATTTCATCTCTTCAAAAAAACCTAACTCCAATATATGAATTGTTTCTCAAAGATATTGGAGGGAAAATTAATTACTCAATTAAAATTAAATGTAATTAAAAATAATGATGTGGTGGAAGACTGTCGCACCCATGAAATACTCCTGCATCCACCACAAACAGATTTAAGACATTTACAATTGAAGCACAATAAAAAATCACTATTAAGTCCCCCTAGGACCAAGCCATAGGTTAGTCACATTCCATTGCAAAGTCAATAGATATTGCGATGTAAATATATACGAGAAAGAGATAATTATAGTTGAAATAGAAATAATGATTGACGAATAAAATGGAATCTTTTTAATAAAAAAAGATGAATACTTTACATGGGAAATGAAAACTGAAATAAAAATAAAAGAAAGAAAAAAATATAATGAATGACTATAGTCCAAGACTCCCTCTCTGATCGATGGTCGAATGGATGAATTAGACTAGAGGTTTTCATATCCTTTTATAGTTGAGAAGGGATATTTTTTGTTCCAAAAACTATCATTCAAAATTTTGGGCATGTTTGACCGATTAATGGAAGTTTCACATATGGACCCCTCTATGAAAGTTATTTTAAAATATATTTAACATATCCCCTCAAAATATCAATTTATTTGGATATAAATATCTAGAGTTACTGTATCACCCCAAGCTTCCACGATACTCTTATTTTTTAAATAATTCAATAGCTTTCGCTGCACTCAACACCAAGTTCAAGTGCACCACAACAATCCATTAAAGAAGTGGTTAGGAGTATTATTAACAACATTTTTAATTTTATATATTACATACAACTTTAATTTTTAACTCATGTGTTTCATAGACATGATATAAGAACAAATTGAATTTTTTTGAATAAAAGAAATATTTTTCAAAAAAATAAAATTTAACTACCTTTTAATGGATAACCCATTTTAAATCCAATATTAGATACTTTTATATATTAAATTTTAAAAAAATAAATTTCTTATTTATAATTAGGGCATAAAAATTTATTTTGGACAAATTTTTGGTGTTTTTATGTTATCTTTCACATTTTAATGAATTGTAAAAAATACTGCATTTTAATTCAAAACTTATTTTTCATATAATTTATTTTTATTGATAGATTATACTTTTAATTATTTTTAAAGTATAATTATATTATTTTTTTATTATTTAATACAATTTAGGTCATTGGAATTATTTTTACATTAAAATTAGATATGAAAACATGTTAATATATTGATGGTTTTTACTTTTTAAAATCTCGTTATTTCATTTTGTCAATGAGGATTAATTTTTAATTAATTAATGAAACTTCTATGTTTAAAATTTTAAAAAATTAATTCCATATTTGGTATCATTGAGTCCAAATTATTTTAACAAGGTACTTTTATTTTTTTGGATATTATAAATAGTAACTTTATTAAATTATGTTACTATAGTAAAGTGTAATCAAGAAAATTAAAGGTAAAACTAATATTATAAAATTAACCTAAATCTCATCAAAATCCAATTGAATGAATAAGTCTGAGCCTTATCAGATAAGATTAGAAATGTAATTATTTATTGAAACAATCTCCATGAATATGACATGAATATTATAAAAATTAATGAATGTGACAAAATGCCACACTCTCATTTATTACTAGTATAATAATTTTAATTTAATGATATATAGAAGATAACATAGATTATAAATATTCTATGGAATGATAAAATGAGTACCTAACTCATAGAATATTATTTATAATTTTTAGAGATTAAATAATTTCCATTAATGATGACAGAATAGTGAATTATAAATTATTTTATTAATAGAAATATGAAAAAACAATAATATTAAAAAAATTAAAATAAATTTAATATGAATTAATTAATGACATAAAAAATATTATATATAAATTATAGAAGTTAGTGATATATTGGAAGTATTTTTTCCAATTTATCTTGTTGTTTTTATGTTTTCAAAAATGAAAATATTTAATAGTATCAAAATTGACAGAAATTATACTTTAAAATATGTAATATTTAATGAAATGCTATAAAATTCCTAAAAATATCAGATTTTTCAAAGAAACTATTATAGTGTTAAATATGTCCTAAATTATCAAATTGGGTTTCTTTTGGCATTTTATAGTAACTATATTAACCTTATAGTATAAAAA
The DNA here is from genome assembly GCA_963277665.1 of Viscum album. Lineage (NCBI taxonomy): Eukaryota > Viridiplantae > Streptophyta > Magnoliopsida > Santalales > Viscaceae > Viscum > Viscum album. Next base: position 1,503,380,323 of record OY728158.1, read on the forward strand.
GGCAAGTAGACACGGTAAGAGTTATACTGTTTAACTAAGGGTTAAACCCAAAAGATAAGGTTACATTTGGGACCTAAACATGTCAAAAATTAATTGGATATAATAATTGAGACCCATAATTATATTATCTTATAAATAACTCACATTTGAGCTATTTAAAACATAAAATAAATTTATAATTAATTAATAACTTTGTAGTTTCCAAAAGTACCCCCCCCCCCCCCACATTCTAAAAGGGCACTTCTTTCCTCTTTTATTCACACATATAGATCCTTTTTGTCTACCAATACCTACCCACTAATTATACCAAATTCTCTCAGTTCATCCTAGAGGACATATTTTGGGAACAAATACATCCTAAGGAGTCCTTTTGTGCAAATCAGAAGGAGACGCTCAAAGAAGAGAGAATTGTTTTACAAATTCCATTCAATTTCTTTTCATATTCTATTTCATACACATGTGTTTATTCTATAATAAGGTAATAAATCCAGTATAATGTACATTATTAGATTTTATTATTATTATGGGACAATCATATTCCCATATTTATCCATCCTGTAAATAATAATATCACCATGTTTGCATATGTACGGGTTACCGTCTCCATATCGTGGTGTAATTTTTTTTCAACACTACATTATTTGGATGGGTATAATGATGATTATAATGTATATAAATAAGTAATAAAATATTATAATTATTATATATAATTAATATACCATCCAATTTCATACCATTTAATCATTAATGGAATGTTATCATGGATCGTGTTAACGTACGACCTACCATCTCCACAATGTAGTGAGATTCATTCTCAACATTAACCATTCTAGAATGATTATAAAATTTATATGATGGGTAAAAATAAAAATTATGATATTAACATCATTATGTATATGAATAAAATACATCATATTTATAATAACCTTATTTTACATGTTAAAATCGAAATGGGAAAACAAAGCAGTAAACACTAAAAATAATGGTAATGCTGAAATATTATTAAAAAAATGATATAATAGCGTAATATATGACATAAAAATATGGATATAGTTATGGTATAATTTAATAAACAAACATTAATCATTATATAGGAGGTTAACACACCCTATACTAAACTAAAGTACATGGTAAGGGTTAATTTTACAATCTTATTATTATCTGAGGTTGATTATATGCAAGTATCTAATGTGACATTTTTATTATCCATGTCCATGTCTCATAAAATTTATTTAAAAATATTATTGAAAATTTCTAAATTCATTTTTTCCAATGTTTTACTTTTTATAAAACATTTTTAAATGAATCTTTCTGTCATTTTCTAAACTAGGTACTTTATAAGCTTTTCAATAAATTAAGGAAATAATTTTTGTTTAAACTTATACGTTTCAAGCGGCTATTTTACACCATTATAATGCCTTAACATTTTAAAGCCTTATAATCTTACAATTTTATTTTCAAAAGAAATGTTTTCTTTTATAATTTTGATGGATTTGAATAATTGCAATGTAAAAAATGGATATTTCTCTCAAAGAACTTTAATGAATTTATTAGATTATTTTAATCTATTTCAATATCCTTTGTTAGATTTTATAACTTACTGAGGTTGATTAATTATGATATAATCTTCTATATTGTATTGTAGGTTTTATAATATTTTTGACTATGGATGTGCTATTTTGATACGATTCATGGTTTATGGTTAAACTATTAACATTTCGTACGCTTGTTTTAATACAAATGTTTATGTTATGTTTCACCCTTTTCATATAAGGAATTCATTTCAATTAGTAAGTGATGGGAGGTGGCCAATATAGCCCCAAAATACATCAATAGGTCCCAAGAGACAAGATAGTTTCTTTGAATGAGGCCTTGATGGTTTGGTTATTTAGGGTCTTGGTACAAGGCATTGATGGTATGGTTATGATGTCCAGAATTATGCATTTCCTCGTTATTAGATTAGTTATTGATATTGCATTTGATAATTAGACTAGTGGAATATACATGAAAATTTTTAAGTGGAATTATTTTATTTATTCTAGTTATATTATGATGAATATTTTTTTTAAAAGGATTTTGTTTTAGTTTTATACCTTGCCATAAAATATTATGCTTATTTATGATAGTTTCCACTATATTTTCTATCCTTACTGAGTATATAAGCTCACACCTTTCTTATGTTTTATTTTTCCTCATGATGCAAATATGTATACTGTTATTGACCTTAATGGATAGTCTAAGGTACATGATTTTTTTCAAAGGGTATAATATGTTGTTACTTATTTCAATATGTAATAGAAAGCTTATTTTTGTAACTTGTATTTTTAAGGCTAATAAAATAATTAGTCCTTTATTATTTTATTTTCTTGTGATTATGAAAATCTAATAAAATAATGCAAAGAATCTGGGAAACTCGGTTTGCGGCATTAAAGTTGGTATCAAGGGATGTTTAGTGCAAACCATGGAAACTAGATTTAGAAAAAACCTTGATTAGAGAACATTACCCTAAGAAATAATTTAACGATAAGTATAGATGAACATCCTATAATTTTGGTAATTTAGATACTCTGTGGGTATTACTAGAAAATACATCACTTTATGGATAATAAAATTTGATATGGTTATGGAACAGATGTACCTAGGAGTTATAACTCCAATAAGGTGTTCACATCTTCACATGGGGTAACCTGGTACACGACAACTTGCCTTATTTTGTACCTGGTTTGGCACTCCTAGGGGATATGATTTAGATATTTCACAATTTATTCAAAACCAATTATGATGGATTTATGAGTAAATGTGTCCCCAAAGAACCATTTTTATTATTATAGATTAGATATGCATAAATTTTTCAATTTAGGTTAAGTATTTTACTAGTTTGGAATTATTCATTATGATTCATAGCTTAATATAGTGTATGGAAATGTTTAAAAATGGAGACTAGTGGAATTAATGGAAATTGTATCAACACACGTAATCCATATAGGTATTTCCATCACATGCAAGATAATTATTGTGGAGCTAGTGATACAACTATAATTTAATAGATTATAACCTTACTAGGACAACTGACACAGGTTATGAATAATAACCTTACCCCTATGGAGCAGCTTGATCCACAATTCAGATGACCAATTTTGGACCAATTCATGAGACAAAAACCTGTAACATTCAGTGGTGTTATAAATACTTTTGTATATGAGAAACGGATAACTTCCTTAGGGAAAATAGTTCTTTCTTTGGGGAGAAACTAAAGGGATAATGTTGTTATGGTAATCCATTTTCTATCAGGAGATGCAGATAAATGGTGGTCATTAATTCAAAAAGAGAATGATGATGAAGGGTTTTCAAATATATAATGTAGGGAATTTAAATAACTCTTCCTAGTGAAATACTATCATTATGTTCTATGAGTGGATATGGAGAGGCAATTTCTAAGTCTCAGGTAGAAGGTGGATGGGAATATTGACAAGTATAAATATATCTTCACAAATTTAATAAGGCATGTTTTAGACTATACATGTAACCCAAGAAGTAATATTTATTGATTCTTTTATGAGTTAACACCATTCCTTAAATGGTAATTGTTCTCATAATCTTTCTCATCGTAAAAATATATAGTATCACATGAAATCTAGATAGAAAAGTAATTCTCTATGTCTTATGGCTTTAAAGTAAAGAATGAGAAGAATATGGCCACTGAACACTATGTAAAATGATATAAGGGGAAGAAGGTAAAAGCTGAATCTCCACCCTATAGTAATTATGGGAAGAAACAACCTTGTACATGCAAACATGGGATGGGATTCTGTTACAATTGTGGGAAAAAAGGTCCACCAAACTCATGATTTTAATCAGAATAAAGAAACTATAAAAATTCAGTGAAACAATTATAAAGAGATGTGAAATTATGAAGATTATTTTCGAAAGTGTCAAGGAAACTTTCCCTTTAAAAGTACAAGGGAAAAGGCCAATCTTTTTCGATCAAAACTACTCTGATTGAAGTTCCTAATAATATGTTGGTGGGTACTTTTACCATTTCCTCACATCTATCGAAGGATTTATTTGATTCTATATCCTATAATTCCTTTATATCTTCCATAATTTGATTAAAAATTAGATATTAACAATTCACATTAACAACGGAGTTTTCATTCAAAACCCCTAAGGCTGGTCTCATTGCAACAAAGATGTGTCAGGAAGTTATCATTAAGGAATATAAAAATGATTTTTATACTGACTTTATCATCATACCTATGGTCAACATTTATATAATCCTCATCATAGATTGGAAATTAAAATATAATTCAAAAATTTATTACAAGAAAAAGAAAATTTTGATTTTTAATGAAAATTTAGAATCCATTATATTTAGAGCAGAAACATCATCACCTAATTCTTATCAAAATGCACCCAAAGTGGCTTTATTGAATTAGATTCTTGGCGATGAAGAGTAAATAACATCTAAGGATGAAGAAAGAAATATTCAAATTGAGGATATACTTATTGTAAATGAAAACATTGATGTTTTACTTGAAGATTTAAATGGACATCCCCCAATCATGAAGTTGAGTTTTCTATTGACTTAATCCATGATTCAAGACCAATATCCAAGACTCCTTATATAATAACCACCTTGGAATTAATATATTTATTGAAACAACTATAGTAGTTGAGTAAAAATGGATTTCTTCAACCCATTGTTTCTACATGGGGATCCCCTATTTTTTTGTTAAGTAGAAATATGGATCAATAAGGTGGTAAATTGACTATAGAGAAATCATTGATATTAAAATAAATAAAAAGTATCATCTACCACACATTGATGATTTTTTACCAACTTCATGGAGATATATTTTTTAATGACTTTCCTTTATTAGAGATATTATAAATTGTGTGTCAAAATGGAATATTTTCCAAAGACAACATTCTAAATGAGGTATGGTCATTACAAATTTACAAAAATTCCATTTGGATTGACTAATTGACCATAATTTTTAATGTTTCTAATGAATATAGTGTTCAAGGTATATCTTGATGATTTTTACTAGTATTTAGTGATGATATCATGGTATACTACAAAATCTACAAAGACCATGAGAACCACATGAGGATTGTTCTGGGAACTCTTAGTTGAAATGAACTCTATTGGATATATAGAAAGTGTGAATTCTAGCTTGAGGATATTTATTTTCATGTCTATATTGTCTCCATGGATGGAATCTATGTTGATCCTACAAAGAAAAATGTAATCCATGATTAGCCAGAACTAAAGAGTATAACTGACGTACATGATTTTATTAGTTTACTAGGTTACTATCAGTGTTTTTTCAAGAAAGCTCCACGATTAACAATGTTGTTAACCAAGCTCGTATATAAAGGGTTTAAATTCGTTTGTAAAAAATAGTGTGAATAATTTTTTGATGAATTTAATAGAATATTATTAAATTCTCTTATCCTTAATTTACTATCTGGGAATGATGGGTTTGTGATTTATGAGGATGGTTTAAGGAAAGTATATTGTTGTGTTCTTATGAAAATATTATAGGGTTATTTCATTTTCTAAAAGGTAGTTAAAAATTTATGAAAACAAACTATCCATATCAAGATATTGGGATGTTAATGGTAATATTTTCTTTCAAGATATAGAGTAACACTCTCTACGATGAAAGATGTGGGATATATACTGATCAAAAAATGTTGAAATATATTTTCTGATAGAATGAACTCAACATGAGGCAAAGGAGATGGCTTGAGCACTCATGTATTGTGACTACACAATACACTACCACCCAGGGAAAAAAAATAAGGTGGTAGATTAATTAATCAGAAAGGACCATGGATTTATAAAAAAATGACTGTTGAGAAGGATATTATGTTAATGGATTTATCAATGATGGATATGGGAATTATCATGGAAGGTGAAACATCACTATATTTTCAAATGATTACCAAAAAATATTTACTAGAAAGGATAAATATTTCTCAATCGGATGATGAGATGTTTCGAAAGAAAATTAATGTTGTGAATAATGGAAGACTTATTGACTCTGTATTTGAAGATAATATATTAAAATTTGGGAAAATGATTTTTGTTATGACTATACATGATCTAAAAAGAGAATTATTGGATAATGGTCATAGCGTCAATTTATATATACACCCTAGTAGCAGTAATATGTATAGATATTTGAAGAAACATTTTTGGTGCGACAACAAGAAGAGATATATTAATGATTAGGTTTCATGATGTTTTTTTCAATAGGTGAGGGCTGGAAGACAGCATCCTAGAGGATCCGTGAAACCTATACCAATACCTATGTGGAAATGGGATGATATTATGATGTAATTATTCATAGATATACCAACGACTCTAAGATGAAATGGTGTGATAGGGGTCATTATTGATCTTAATGCCAAATCTGAACATTTTCTTGCTATAAGAGAAGATTTACCACTTGAATGTTTCGAAAGACTATATATTAATGAAGTCAGAAGACATCATGGTTTAACCATATTTTTTTTTATTTTCATGATCCCCATTTTATGTCACAATTCAAGAAAAGACTTTAGAAGGGCCTGGATAATGAGTTTCATTTGAGCACTGCCTACCACCCACAAACTGATGGAAAATCAGAGTTGACTACTAAATCTTTAGAATACATGTTAAAATCTATCTCACATGACTTTCAAGGTATATGTGATCATTATTTACCTCTTGTATGATTTTTCTATAACAATATATTTCATTCAAGTATTAATATGACATTATATGGGTCATTATATAGAAATAGATTATGTTTTTTTTGAAGATATCTTCATGGAATGGTGTTTTACAATTCAGTAGAAAGGTTAAATTATTTCCCAAGTACATCGGACATTTTGAAATTCTTAAATGTATTTGAGTTGCAGCTTACTGTTTCGAAATACTTCTTAGTATCTTCAATGTTCACGATGTGTTATATGTGTCAATATTATAGAAATACATGCCATATGCAATGTATTTACTCACCTATGATGAAATAGAACTGGAGCTCGGTAAATATTGCTATGAAGTACCTATCAATATTCTTGAATCCAGAGAACAAGTGTTGAGGAATTAGATGACTCTTCTAGTAAATGTTATTTGGAGAAAAACATAAAATGGAAGAGGCGATGTTGGAAAATGAAGAACTTGTGATGAATAACCACCAGAATATTTTTATGATGGGATATTCTACAAATATATAGGATGAAATTATTTTAAGTAGGGAAGTATGTAACACCATAAGCTTCCATGATACACTTCTTTTTAAATAATTCAATACCTTGCACTACACACAACACTGAGTTTGAGAACACCATAACTAGTCATTTAAGAAGGGGTTATGAATAGTATTAACCAAATTTTTTATTTTATATATTCCATATAATTTTAATATCCATCTCAAATGTTTCTTAGACATGATATAAGAACAAATTCAATATTTCAAATAAAATAAGTATTTTCCTAAAAAATATGTTTTACCGCCTTTTAAAGAAGAACCCTTTTTTAGTAAAATATTTGAAACTTCTATATATTAAATTTTTTTTAAAAACAATTCTTTATACATGGTACAAAAAAAATAGTTTGGAAGAATTTGTGGTGTTTTTCTGATAACTTTCATATTTTATTGAATAGTAAAAAATACTCCATTTTAATTCATAAATGAATTTTCATCTAATTTATTTATATTGATATATTATCCTTTTAATTGGTTTTAAAGTATAATTAGATTGATATTTTATCATATAATATAATATATGTTATTGGAATTATTTTTACCTTAAAATTAGATACAAACGCATGCCAATCATATGATGGTTTTTCGTTTTGAAATACTCATTTTCTCATTTTGTCAACGGGGATTAATTTTAAATTAATTAATAAAAATTCTATGTTTTAAATTTTTGAAAATTGATTCCATATTTTCAATAAGTGGTTATAAATTATTTTAATAGGTTACTTTTAAAATTTTTTGATATTATGAATAGTATCGGCAGTAATTTTTTTATTCCCACGGTTGAGGGAAAATCGGGGAATTAAAGGTAAAAATAATATTATAAAACTACCATTAAACCTATAAAGATACTATTGGAAGACTAAATAATACCATTATCATATATGGTTTGAAATGAAAATATATAGTGGACCATTTTCCAAGAATGTGACAGGAATATTTTTCAAATTAATGAATGTAACAAAATGTCAAAATCTCATTTCTTTTAAGTACAATTTTAATTTAGATATCTTCGGGAGATAACATCGATTATAAATAGTTTTAAAACTGTAAAATAAATAAATATCTCATATATATTTATTTATTATTTTTATATATGAAATAATTTCCATTAATGATGACACAATAAAGATATAGAAATTATTATATTAATTGAAATATAAAATAAATGATATTAAAAATATTAAAATAAATATAATATTAATTAATTAGTGGAATAAAGTAATTTTATAGATACCTTATAAATGTTATTGATATATTGGAAGTTTTTTTTTGAATTTATCATGTTGGTTTGATATTTTTTTTAATGACAATATTGAATAGTTTCAAAATTAACATAAATGATACTTTAAAATAAATAATATTTTATTAAATTGTATAAAATTCATAAAAATCTCAAGTTCGGCCAACTAACTAGGATATTGTTAAATGGGTCATTAATTATCCATTTGGGTTTCATTTGTCATTTTATAGTAACTATATTGTACCTATAGTATACAAATACAAGTAAACATGGTAAGACTTAAACTATTTAACTAAGGGTTAAACCCAAAAGATGAGGTTACTTTTGTGACCTAAACTTGTCTAAAAATCATTGGTTATGACTATTTAGACAAATAATCATATAATAATCGAAATAAATTAGGTTAGATCTTTTAGAAACCTAGAATCAATTTATAATAAATTAATAGTTTTGGAGTTTCCAAAAGTGCCCCTCCCCTATATTATAAAAGGGAACCTCTCCTCCTCTTTTACTCACATATATACATCCCTTTTTCTCAACTAAAACCTCCCATATTTTTCCCAAAATATACCTCACATCATCCTAGAGTCCATAATTTTGAGATAAAGCCATTATAAGGAGTCCTTTTGTGCTAATCAAAAGGAGACACTCAAAGAAGATGTAATTGTTTTACAAATTCAATTCAATTTATTTTCTTATTATACTTATTATCCTATGTTTATTCTATAATAAATAAATAAATCGAGTTTAATATGAATTATAAAATTTAATTATGATTATGGTACAACCATATTTCTCCATTTATCCATCATACGGATAACAATATCATCATGCATGTGTACGTAAGAATTGTCATCTCCACGCCATGCTGTAATTTTGTATTCACTAATACATTATTTTAAGGGTATAATTTATATAAATAATTAATATTAAATTATTTTGATTATTTATAATTAATATAACATCCAATTACATACCATTTTACCATTACGGTAATGATATTGTTGCTCATATGTATGAATGACCTACCATCTCCATGACGCGGTGAGATTTGTTCTCCATGTTAACCATTGATGAATTATTATAAAATTTATATAATGAGTAAAAATAAAAATTATGAATTTAATATCATTTTTTACATGAATAAAATAAATTCTATTCTTAAAAAAATTTCTGACACAACAAAACATGATTCAAAAATTGACGGAGTTAACACCCGGAATAATGGAAATACTGAAATATAAATAATAAAATTTTATAGGAGGATCATATATGATATTATTAATATGGATATGGTTCTAGTATAATTTAATAACATACTTTAATACTTATACTAGAGTTAAAATCACCATCAACTAAATGGATGTACAAGGTAAGGGTTAATTTCACAATCTCATTATTATCTATGGTTGTTTATATGTAAGTATCTACTAGGACATATTTATCATTAATGTATATTTTTTTATTTAAATATATTTCAAAATATTATCAAAATTTTTTAAAATAAAATTTACCCATTTTTTACTTTTTATAAAACATTTTTAAATTAATCTTTTTGTTGTTTTCCAAATGATGTACATTATTTTCATTTTGAAAAATTATGGAAATAATATTTTTTAAACTTATAGAAAGAAAGAAATATTATCTGCCATTACGACGCCTTAAAATTTTAAATTTTTACTTATAATATTACAGGTTTATAATCAAAATAATTTTTTTTCTTTTATAATTGTATGGATTTTAAATATTTTAATAGTAAAAAATGAATATTTCTCTTGAAGAGTTTTAATGAATTTGTTAGATTATTTTCATCTATTTCGACATCCTTTGTGGGATTTTATTCTTGATTGAGGTTTATTTTTTATCATACAATCTTCCATTTTATAATGAATATTTTATGATATTTCTAACTGCATATTTTCTATTTTTATACCATTCATGGTTTATGGATAAAGTATTAAAATTTTGTATTCTAGTTTTAATAGTAATATTATGTTATGTTTCACCCTTTTCATATGAGGAATGAGTTGAACATTATAAGTGATGAGAGGGGCCCACTGTAGCCCATCAATGTATCAGTAGGTCTCAAGAGACAAATTTATTTCTTGGAATGAGTCCTTGATGTTATGGTAATTTATGGTCTTGAAACATGGCCTTGACGGTATGGTTATGATTTCCGGTATTATGCATTTTATCATTATGAGAATAGTTATTGATATTGAATTTGATTATTCAACTATTAGAATATCAATTTTAATGTTTAAATAGAATAATTTGATTTATTCTTTATATATTATGCTGATGATTATGTTTAAAAGGCTTTTATTTCAGTTTTATACTTTTCCTTAAAATTTTATGTTTATTTACGATAGCTTCTACTATATTATTTATCCTTATTGATCATCTGATACCACCCATTTATTATGTTTCATTTTCACTAGGATGCGAGTAAGTATATTATGATTTACTTATAGGGATATTCTAAGGTATATGAGAGTTTTCAAAGGGGATAATATGTTCTTTTTCATTTCAAGATGTAATGTATAACTTATGTTTGTATCTAGTATTTCCAATAATACTAAACTAATCATCCACTAGAGATTTGATCTTATTGTGATCATTCCATTTTAATTAAATAATGCACCGAATCTAGGAATCTAGGGTTTGGGCATTATAGTTATGCCCTTTTTACACTGAGAATTTATTCTAAAAAGTCAGACATTCTGAAGTTCAAATATTTGAATTATCATGCATTAAATAACATGAAGACGACCGATTTGCGCCTGTCCATATTTATAAAATTGGTTCCCCATTTTCTTGTGTGTCTATCTATAAAATGTCATCTAATTTTGTTTCCCAATAAATGAGATATTTTCCCCACATAAGAACTCTTTAGAACATGCACAGTTTTCATGACTGAACTTTTTATCTAGTTTTCAACTTCAACATAGAGGATTTAGCTTCGTGTTAGAATAATAAAATGAATCCCACGATTTATGGAATACTAAAAAGAAATAAATTCACAATTTGGATAAGTATATAAAATCTTATGTCCTAAATAATGATATATTTTAAAATAATTAAAATCCAAATTGGGACATTTTTTCTATTAAGCTCAAAATTCCATCAAAATTATAAAGTGCATAATTTTCTATTAAAATAACAGATATTTGGGATTACATTCCGTATAAATTCACTGTAAAATTAGGAAAAATATTTTTCCTATCAATACACATACACATAAATCACACATTTATTCAATCATAAAATCTCAACATGGAATTTAGAGGGCACCAATGTTACCAATATTCAAATTAAAAAAAAACAATTTTCAATGTAAAATAAAATTTTAAAATGTCACATAAAATTTCAATTCAATTTAACATTTTTCAATGAAACAATCAACTCATGTATTTTACTTTCTCCCTTTTGAAAATTTTGGAACTTCTCTTCATATTTATTCAAATTCCTCAATTCAATATTATTAAACTTATTAAGTCATGATTTACCTTAATTTTGATTTCCTTCTCTCATAAATCATGAAACAATTCAAGTATAGTTATTCTAATATCATTATAACATGGTCTCTATCCAAAATATTGTAAAATACTTACTTTATCTACTTTTTAAAGACATAACACACATAAAAATCATGTGGACATACAATTAAGGTTCTAATAACTCTAAGGATTAAGGTTTGTAGGGTTTAATGTTTAAAAATCAATCTCAATTACAATGTATAACTCTTAATGAATAAATCATGGTATTCAAATTAAAAAAAATTAATGATATTCTCCCCTTCAAAATTTTACAACTCCCAACTTTCCCCATGATTCAAAGCAATTTTCATAACCAGTCTAATTATAATAAATTATTTGTTCCCTCTCATGAATATATTTTTTAATTTTTTTTTCAAATAAACTTTTTAATTTTTTTTCTTTTTCAAATGTTATGATTTAGATTAAACCTCACATATACCACCTAACAATTTATGATAGAAATCATAGGTATAGTAGTGGTTATTTTTAGTATACCCAAAACATAACAAATTTTTAATTCATTTTTTTAAATTCTTATTTTCATATTTATTTTTTTATATTTAAGAGGGGAAAATAGATTACAATGAATGATTCCAAAACCATATAAAATTACCATAATAAGAATCCACACACTTCTTAATTAAATTGTAAATTTTCTGATTTACCATGAATCCATTCATCCCACAACTTTAACTTTAAAATAACATGCAATTACTAAGAGTAGGTTAGTCATGGATAAAAATGGCTTGAAACCTGGCTTGTTCCTAAAAAGCTCATTCATGGTATCTATAAAATAAAGAAGGATTTATGAAAATGTGGTACTTTAAGGAAATGTCTATTATCAAAATTTTCCTCAATCATTTTAAATGTTCTTTTGTAAAATCATAGCTTTGACAAGCTCAAATACGTGTTTTAGAATGTGGAATGTCCCAATATCCCTCAAGAAATATGATAAATATAAAATAAGAAGTATTTGGTCTAGAAATCCTTTCAGGGATGCGAAATATGATTTTGGAGAATCACTCAAGGTATAAATAATAATAAAAAATCAGTTAACATAAATTTCTGAAAATCAAAGCCAGAACAATGGTTAGAAAATTTCATTTACATGAATCAATTAATTCCTTCAAATCATCAGTCATCATTTTATTATCCCTATTTCATTAAAAAAATTAATTTTCAATTCTAATCATTTAAGAAAATCAATTTTGAAATCTAAAATATGGAATCACTAAATTACAAAGAAACTTATGTCTCATAGTTTAGTCAAGTGGAGCATAAATTCAATTGTGGACATGAAATTTTTTCTTTGAAGTAGAAAACATGATTTAGACAAAAATTTAATAAGTAAAGAATATAGAAAATAAAAATGAACTCCTCTTCCCATGAAGCCTAGTCCTTCTCTTCAACTTTTGGCAGCTTACTTCTACAATCATGAACCTATAAGATATAATTAAAAAAAATTGTAAAAGTACCATGTTTTTAAGATAAAAAATATAGAGAAAGTGAGCCGTGTTATGGATTAATCCAAAAATGGAAATATACATTTATATTAATAGAAATCATGTAAAGATAAATCTTGGTATGATCCCCCATGTGGGACTTGAATTTCTACTACATCTAAAAGGTATGTCAAGCTATTATCTAATGTCTTATGGTGGTTGAGGCTTCTTAGATTTGAACCACCTCTTTTGGTTCCTTTTATCTTATACTTCTTCTTCTCTATTTAGGAGTAATCCAGAAATAGAGTACAATAGATCTACCCCTTTCGCAAAGTGTAAAAACTGACATGGTGGAGGTAGGATGAAGTATGTAACCCCATCCTCTTCTGGTGCTACTTGTGAAACGTTCTATTTCTATTATATTACTCCTTCTAGTAAGTGTCCAATGTATTCAACACACTTTAGGTGTTCTTCAACAGGTGCATGTACTTTTTCATCATAATTATCCAAGGTTTAATATGAGTTGGATGAATCTGAAAATTCAAAACAATTAGGGGTGATACTCAAATTAGTTTCAATAAAATTAAAATAGTTTGAGTCCATGATTATATCATCTCCTTGAGATGTTTTGTCTAGAATCTCTTCTTTGATGGAAAGTTCCTCTTGTAGTTGATCATTGCTGGATGGAGGTAGGTAGTTAGACTCCTTCATCCCTTCATTAAATCCCACTAATTGGGTATATTCTTATTCCATATATAGGGATATATGAAATGGTGTTATATCTTCTTCTTTTCAAGGTTTGGGGAGATCAATTTGTCTCACACATTTGTTCCAGAAGTCATATAGTTTACATTGATCTCCCACATGTTACTAATTAGGATATTCCTTTTCATATATCCCTCTTTGAAATAGATAAACAAAGAATAATAAATCATCATGTACCTCTAATTTTACCCCCTCAAGTTCATCAATTTTAATTATGATTTTTGAAATTTATTCCACCACATCCTCATGTTCTTACTCTAGCTCAGGGTCTGGTTTCTCCATTAATGCAAGAATATATTCAAGTATTATTTCAGATTTTATAGTCAGTTTTTCAATGTTTTCTTTATGTTTTTCCCTTTGGGATCTATTATATACATCACAAGATTCTTCTTCTTCATCTTATTCTGCTTGTTGTGGTTTTAGTTTTTTCACCAGTGAGTAATATAACCATGAAAAAATATTTTAATTTGAATACGTCATGCAAAGTGGGTTTTTTAGAATTTTTATTAAATAAATAAAATAATGAAATCATATTTACAACAATATGAATTTAGAAAATGTGATTGAAATAATTTTTTAGCCACTAGCAATGATGTCAATTTTTATGCACACATTTCCTAAGGAATGGAAAAATAAAATTTATATTTCTAATATAGTACTGGGGTTGACTATGGTTGTCTCAATTGAGGATCATCGCAATCGGTTCAATCACTAATTCTAATTCACCTAATATGATTATTTTTTGGTTTTTTATTATTTATGAAAATGATGGATTTCCGGGTTTTTTGGAAATCATATAATTAAAATAATGTATTGAAAAATTGAAATCTAAATGAAAAAGTATAGAAAATAAAATTAGGGAAGAAAGGTCTTGATCCTTGGGTTTAATAACACAGGTTCATTTGTTTTTTGTTTTTTATTTAAATTAAATTTGATAATTTGTTTGATGAAATATAATTAACAAATTTATTTCCTTTTATTTTTTGAGTGTGTGATTTTAGCCTACCTTCGGCATACCAAAACAAACCTCCTCCAATAGTCAAATATGATAATACTCCAATTAAGAATGTTATTCCTAGAAGACATAGTTCTACCTTGTGTTGTTTCATCTATTCAGGAAACCTTGGCTCTAATGTATGAATTATTTTTTTAAGAGAATGTAGGGAAAAATAATTAATCAATTAAAATAAATGGAATTAAAAATAATTCCATGGTTAATGATTGGCACATCATTTCAATGCTCCCCAATCCACCACAAAGTGATTTAGAACATTTTTAATTGAATTGAAATAACAAAGAACACCATCAATCATCCCTTATGGAAAATTCTGGGTTAGTCAAATTATATTAAAAAGTGAATAGAGATCATGATGGAAAGATAGAAGAGAAAAAGATAATTAGTGTTGGAATAGAAAGAATTATGGGAGAAGAAATTGAATTCACTTTAGTATAAAAAATATGAATGTATTACCTACGAATAAAAAATAAATTAAAAAAAGAAAAAAAATCCTAAAGCATGGGTGTAGTGAAATCCTCCATCTCCAATCGTTGGCTGATTAGATGGATTGGAAGGGTGGGGTTTACCTCATTTTATTGTTTAGGAGGGAGAGTTTTTATTCCAGAATATATCCTCTGAATTTTTTCTCATTTTTTAATAATTAAATGGTCAATTCACATGTGGATCCCTTGATGGATGTTTTTCAAAAATCTATAGTGTTTCTCCCCAAAATATTTCAATGTATGTGGACATAAATAGAGAGAGTTATTCCCATTGTACATTGAGAATTTATTTTGGTCATTCAGACATTCAAAATTTATATCCTTCAGATTATCATGCATTAATTAACAATAAGAAAGATGATTCACGCATATAATTATTCATGAATTCTGGTCTATAATTTATTGTGAATCCCTCTATTTAATTTTAGCTCATTCGGTAAGCCCATTTAGGATTTATGGTCCCCATGTAAAATATCTCCAGATATGTGCATTAAAGAACATGAAGACAGACGATACACATGTATAGTTCTTCATAAAATTTGTTCCCCAATGTCTTGTGTTTCCCTAAATCTAATTTAAGCTCAATTTCCCAACCCATTGAGGATTCATGGACCCCACATAAAAACTCTCCATATTTGTGCACATTTTTTATGGCATAACTTCTGAGTTCGTTTTGATCTTCAACATGGAAGATTTTAATTTGTGTCCAAAAGAATGAAATAAATCCCAAGATTGATAGAATCCTAAAAAGAAATAATTTATAAATTTAGATAAGTATATAAAATTTTATTTCATAAATACTAAAATATTTTTCAATAGATAAATCCAAATTAGGCCACTTTTCCAATTAAGTTCAAAATATCATCAAAATCATTAAATGTGGAAATTTTTATTAAAATAAAAATTATTTGGGATTAAAAAATTATAAATTAAATATAAAATTATGAAAAAATATTTGATTTTTCAATACCCCCACACATAAACCATGATTTTCCTCAAGCCTAAAATCTCATAATGGAATTCTGAGGGCACCAATGTTACTAATATTTGAATTCCAAAACAAAAAAATCAAAAATATTCAAAGTAAAATAAAAATTTAAAATTTCACATAAAATATCAATTCAATTTCCCATTTTTCAATGAAATAATAATCTCTTTTATTTTATGTTCTCTCTTTTGAAAATATTGTAACTTCTTCTCTCATTAATTCAAGTTCCTCAATTCATTATTATCAAACATGAAAAGTTTTGATTTACCTCACTTTTGATTCTTTTCTCTCAAAAATAATGATACAATTAATATAGTGTTTTTCTCATATCATGAGAACACACTCATTATCCATAATCTTGTAGAAGAACTAATTTTACTTCTTTATAATGAAAAAAATCGAATAAAATCATGAGGACATGAAATTAAGGTCTTAAGGACTCTAAGGATTTAGGATTGTAGGATATTCTGTTTAAAAATAAATCTCAAGGAGCAGGTTTAACTCTCTAATCATAATTCATGATATTCAAAGTAGAAAGTTTAATGACATTCTCCCCTTCAAATTTTAACAACTACCTACTTTCCCCAAGACTCAAAGTAAATATCATGACCAGTTTAATTATAATGAATTATTTATTCCCTCTCTTGAATATTTTTTTTACTTTTATTCTTTTTTTAGAGAACATTATTTAATTTTATTTTTAGACTAAACCATAGATCCACCACTAAACCATGCATGATAGAAATAATAGGTCATGTAATGGAGATTTTTTGGTTTACCCAAATCACTGCCCTTTTCTTCTTTTTTTCCCTATTTTCCATTTTTATTTTTTTTATATTAAAGGGGGGGAAATAATATATTACAACGAATTATTCCAATACCTTTTAAAATTTCCACAATAACCACCACCAAAATTATTCATTATATAAACAATTATCCCATTTACCGTGATTCCCTTCATCCCCACACATTAAATATAAAATATCATGAAATTACCAAGATTATGTTATCATTGGATAAAAATGGCTTGAAACATGGCTCATTCCTAAAATGGTCATTAATGGTTCCTATGGGATAAATAATGATTTATGTAAAGGTATTATTTTAAGGATATTTCAGTTATAAAATTATTCATCCATCAATTTAAATGTGTTTTTGTACATCTATTACATTGAAAAGTTTAAATTCATGTCCTAGAAGTTTTAATGTGTTAAAATCACTCATGAAATACGCTCAAGATAAAATAGGAAGTACTTGGTCTAGAAATCCTCTAGGGAATGGGGCATATGATTTGGGAAAATCCCTTAAAGCATGATTAAAAATAAAAAATAAATTAACATCAATTTTAGAAAATAAAATAATGAAAAATTATTAGAAAATTTAATTTACATGAATTAACTAATTCCTTCTAATCATGATTTTTCATTTTAATATCCCTATTACATTTTAAAATTTTAATTCTCCATTCAACCCATTTAATCAAATCAATATTGAAATCTAAAAATGGCCTAACAGGATTCCTAAAAAACATTTATCTTAGTTCAGTAAAATAGATCATAAATTTTTGTGTGGGTATGTAATTTTCTCTTTAATTCTCAAAAATGATTTGGAAAAAAAATTATAGAGTTAAAAATATACCCAATTAAAATAAACTCCCTGTCCCATTAATTTTAGTCCTTGTATTTCATTGTTTGAGGCTAAAATATTCCATCATGAACGTATTAAATAGAATTACCTAATTAAGAATGAGGATCATGTATTTTATTCAAAAAATATAGAGGGAGTGGGTCGTATAATGGACTATTACAAAAAGGAAATTGAAATTTGAATTCCATGAAAGCATGTAATGATAAATAATAGTATGATCCACCAAGTGGGACATGAATTTTTACTGCCTCCGAAAAGAATGTTTAGTTGTTATCCAAATTTTAATGGTAGTTTAGACTTCTTAGATTTGAACCACCACATTTGGTTCCTTCCATCATGGAATTCCTATTCTCTATTGAGGATTACTCCATGGATAGAGTACACCAGATCTTCCCCATTCTAAATGGTGTACATCATGCATAGTGGGGGTAAGATGTAGTATAGAATCCCCTTCTCATTCATTTCTACTTTTCAAAATTACATTTATATTCTTATACTCCTTCTAGAAATTGTTCAATGTCTTCAATTAGATCCAGGTGTTCATCAACAGGTGTATATACTTTTTCATCATCTTTCTCATGGCCGTAATACGAGTTGGTCGAATCAAAAAATTCAAAAATATTAGGAGTGATCCTCAAATTATTTTAAATAAAATGAAAATATTTTTAGTTCAATATTGTATCATCTCCCTGTGTCAGTTCGGCTTGAATATCTTCTTTAATGGAAAGTTCCTCATGGATATGATCATCACTGGATGGAAGTAGGTATTCATACTCCTCCATTCATTCTTATAATTCTAAAAATTGGGTAGATTCTTCTTCCATATCTTGGGAGATATGAAATGGTGGTATCTCTTATTCTTTGAAAGGTTTGGGGAGACCATGTAGTTTCTCACATTGATTCCGGAAGTCATTCAGTTTATGTTGACCTCCAATATGTTGATCAACAGGAAATTCATTTTCATCTAACCCTCATAGAAATGGTTAAGTGAGGAAAAATTAATCTCCAGGTACTTCATCTATTACCTTATTAGGTTCATCAATTTTAATGATGTGAGGTGAGATTTATTCCCCTACTGTCTCAAGTTATTTCTCTTTCCAAGGGTCGGGTTTCTCCATTAATGTACGAATATATTCAAATACTCATTGACCTTTTTTCGTTAGTTTTTTTTGGTTTCTCTATGTTATTTTATGTGGGATTTATTATATACTTATTTATCATTTTCATATTCTTATTCTTCTTCTTATTATTATTGATGAATAATTTTAAAAAGTTAGTAAGAGAATAATGAATAATTATTTGAATTTGAATACATCATAGAATGTGGTATTTTTAGAATTTTCTAATGAGATTTAATCAGGAAAAATATTTACTAAAATATGAATTTAGAAAAAAGTGATTGAAATAATAATTTTCTCCCCGGCAATGGAAACTGTCTTGATGCATGCCTATCGTAGCGGGTGGAAAAACAATTTTTTATTTCTAATATTGTAAAGAGGCTGACCAGGGTCGTCTCACTTGAGTTGCATTGTATTATATTCAATCACTAATTATAACTCACCAAATCTAATTCATTTTTTTATTAATTATGAAAATCATGGATTTAGGGTTTTTGGGAAATCACAAAATTAAAATAATGTAATGAAAAATTCAAATCAAAGTGGAAATGAAGAGAGAATGAAATTAGGGAAGAATGGTCTTGATCCTAGGGTTGGATAACACGGGTTCAATCATTATTTATTTTTTTCTTAAATTCAATTTGATAATTCGTTTAATGAATCCTCATTAACAAATTGCATTCCGTTCATTTTTTGAGTGTGTAATTTTTTCATTCCTCTGATATACCAGACCACACATCCTCCAATAGTAAAATATGATAACACCTCAATTGATAATGTAATTCCTAAAATACACATCTCAAATATATTCCATTTCATCTCTTTTGGAAACCCCAGATGCATCGTATTAGGGTTTTCCTCAAGATAATGGTAGTAAAAATAATTAATCAATAAAAATAAATAGAATTAAATATAATATTGTAACATCCCAAGTAAGTAATGAATAATAGATATTTTTATCTATTTCTATTAATGATTAAGATAGTGTTTTAGAGGCTTAAAATGAAAATAAATCCAATCTTAAGCAAGGAATACACTAATATTCTTACAAGATTGTTTTACTGCCTTATGATGGAAAACCCTTTTTAAATCTATCTTTTGACAATTTTATAAACTATGTTTGTCAGAATAAACTTATTATTTATGATTGGGACATAAAAATTTACTTTGTGTGAATTTTATGTATTTTTCTGACAATGTTCATTTTTTAATGAATAGTGAAAAATACTGCATTTTACATCAAAACTGATTTTTAATCTAATTTATTTATATGATTATATTATCATTTGAATTTGTCTTAATGTGTAATATGAATATATTTTTACCATTTAATCCAATGGTGGTCATTGGAATCAATTTCACTTTGAAATTGGACTTAAACTACTGTCAAACTTTTGATACTTATTGTTTCATAAAAACACGCTATTTGCTCTGACAGCTGGAATTAATTATTTAATTAATTAATGTGACTTATCTGTTTTGAATTTTGTAATATAGACTTAATTTTTGAATTTGTAATATCAAATATAGCTTAGGGTGAATTTTTGGTAATTTTCTGAAAAACTTCAATTTTTGATGAATAGTAAAATCACTAAGTGGTACTTATAAAGACTGATTTTCCGTTTAAATGAAATTTTTCCATCATTGTGTTTTGAATTTCAAAAATCCGACATACATGGTTGTCATTAAGAATTAAAATGTGGTTCAATGAGATTATAATATTTTTTTGGTGAATAGTAACTTATTAAGTTCTTAATCGCGATTAGTGGTAATTAGTGTAGTTTAAGGTAAAAATAATGCTTTAATAAAATAAGATGAGCTTGACACATGTCCTACCCTCATTGGTTGTGTCATGGCCGACCAGGACAATCCATGGGTCAACTTTGGGACCCCATGGATCCACTTTGGTTGGGAAATGACATAAACAACTTTTTATTTAATGTAAAAGTAAAAATGACACAAACATAATATGTTTTACAAAAACAATTTTTACATGGGGTTATAAAGATTATATTTTTTATTATAAATAGTAATTGGAGAGATAAAACGATTTCCTACATCATAGTATTTTTTTTATAATTTTTAGACATTTAATAAATTAAATTATTTATGACATAATAATGATGCAAGGATGACATCATTATTTGACGATTTAAATAAAATGGAAAGATAATGTAAAATCTATGAACTACACATGTCCAAAACCAATTGGATGAGTGGATTTAGAACCCTTATCACCTTATCCACGAATTATATCAATGTGGGACCTTTTAAAATTGAAACACATTTTCAAATAAAGTAATATTTCTTTACTTTCCAAAAGTGCCCCTCCTCTCCTCTTATAAAAGGCCCCCACCTCTACCTCATTTCACACACTCCTCAATCCATTGGCTAGGCCAACCCCTGACCATTTACTCTCTCCACATCCCTCTCCGCATCCTAGAGGATTCCCTTTGGGCATAATCCTTTCAAAGGAAGCCTTTAGGCTCAAATCAAAAGAAGTTACACTTTTAAAGGTAATTCATTCTCTCATGTTCATTTGTTTTATTTTGTTTCTCCAACCCCCTAAACTCTTTTTATTTAGTTCTTTTGTAACAACACCAGTATATTAAATATACTATGATGTTTTTATAAGATTTATTTGAGCTACACTCTCACATAACTACATCAAATGGTTAAATAACATACGGTTTCCGTGGATGGCAAAATTTTGCCTCCCGAAACGATGATTGTTCAATACTCATTTAACACCTTCAAAGGTGGAAATTATGATGTCACTATATTTATATATGATATATAATATTTTTATGTTTTACTTAAGCTTATGTATTTTTCATTTTGGGTATACCTTTATTGTTTCCATTATGGGTAAACACGATATCTTCATTTTAGGAAGTGCGGACTACCGCCCCCTGAAAGTGATTTGATTCGTTAATACCATATGTGGGATGTGTAAAGGATAAAGTTAATGATATTATATATGTTATTATACTGGAATTATAATATACTCTTATATCATTATGATTCCATTCCAGAAAATACGAAATAGAAATGGAAGTAGCGTTCATGCATACGTACTGCTTACCGTCTCCATGAACGGTGAATTTCATTTCTTACCTCTAAATGTGATGTAATATTATAAATACATGTATATGCTAAATATATATGATATATATGTTATCCAAATAATTAAAATCATTCTGGATATAATGAAACTTTGACCAAATTAACAACATTTAAGTGTAAGAAGTCTATTTTTGACTTAAGAACCAAATACCGACAAAATGAACATTAATAACTTAAATGATTACATGATGTTCATAACATGGTATAAAAGGAATAATGAACTTGAAAAAGGTTCTTAATCAAGTAGAGATTAACTCAAGTTTATTATTCAGGAGATTAAAGAACGGTCGGGTCAAGTCGGATACGAGGTATGGGACTTCATCTCAATCTCCTTTCATTGAGGCATATTTTGTTTTATACACAACCTTCTTTTATATGGTTTATAAACCCCTTTGACTTTTACGTTTATTCAAAAGGAATATTTTTTATATGAAGCGTTTAATAAATGACAAAAGGGAATGTTTTTGTCTTAAGTATGCGGCGACAACGACTTCTCCGCCGTCATGACTGTTATTTGAGTTCCGGCTTCCTCGCAAGCCATACCTTCTTTTAAAAGAAAAATAAATACCATGTTTTACTTTTCTTTTATTTTGGTATTGAAAATGGTTTTCATAATGTTTTTATATCAATGTGTTGTATTGATATCTTGTGATTGAAAGGTGGAAATGTTATGTATCCTTTATGCATGTTTTATGTGATATGATTGTGTTGAGGTTCTTGGGCATTATTATGAAGACTGGTGGTTTCGTGATAAACTAAGGGCGGGTGAGCCCGATATAGCTCTCCAATGCATTGGGTAACGCGAAGGAGTGAAACTTTAAGGTTTCTCCGAAGAGATTTAGGGAATATACTGTGATGGGTATTCCAAACGTAACCAAGAGGGTTACTCCCTACGTAAGAATGTTATGAATGCCTCAAGTTACCTTTATGCCTTATGATTTCTATGATTTATTCATGATTTTATGAGGTATGTTAAAGTGCCTATGTTTTATGGGTAAAGTATGATTTCATTCTTATGTATATATGAACTCATGTTTCCTTTCCATGTTTTTATAACCCGTACTGAGATTTTTATGCTCATCCAAATTTTTTTTGACATGTTTTTCACCGGTCAAGGGAAAGGTACATGATATGATGATAGTGTCAAGGAAGTGTCAAGAAATAATCCATGTTTTATTTTAAATGTGTTTCCATTGATGGGAATGAAGAATACTATCTTTATGTAACCACTTTGTTTATATGTGGAATGTAATGCAAGTTTTATGATCTAATTCTCTAAAACTCTAAACCTGAAAAGATCATCAATGTGTAATCTTGTAATAACTCAAGATTAAGTAAGGTTTAAGGCTGGGGCCTTATAGTTGGTATCAGAGGTCGGTTTAGACAACTTTAGGAGTTAGAAAAGTGTTAAATTATAATATGATTGAAATGATATAGCATTTACAGATTACCATGTTGCTTCACCTAAGATATTTTTGGGTTAAGAATGGTTTTTCATAGAGGAAACAGAACAGATTTTCTGGGAAGGCATACAGTGGGAAATGACCTTTCAAATCAGTATCCTGAGATGGTCAGAATCAGAACTAAACAGTTTACTGCAGTGATGGCTCATTTGAATCAGGTGAAAAATGTTGGTTGTTTTTATTGATGATATGTTGGTGTTTTCTAAAAGTAAAGAGGAGCATGAAAGACATTTAAGGGTTATCTTGCAAACCTTAAAAGAAAAGAAACTGTATGGGAAATTCAGTAAGTGTGAGTTTTGGTTGCAACAAATTTCCTTCCTTGGTCACATTGTTTCTAAAGATGGGATAACTGTTGATCCTACAAGAAAAAAAGTTGTGGAAGACTGGCCAAGACCCACAAATGTAACTGAGATTCGTAGCTTCCTTGGTTTGGCAGGATATTACCGAAGGTTTGTTAGAAATTTTTCACGGTTATCTAGTCCAATGACTAAGCTAACTCGGAAGGGTGTTAAGTTTATCTGGACAAAAGAATGTGATGATTGTTTTCAGGAATTGAAAAGAAGGTTGGTGAATGCTCCAGTTTTGGCACTACCTTCTAGGAATGGTGAGTTTGTTATAGACAGTGATGCTTCATTGAAACGAATTGGTTGTGTACTAATGCAGAATGATCAGTTAATTGCTTATGCTTCACGACAGTTGAAAACTCATGAGGTAAATTACCCTACACAATATTTGGAATTAGCTGATGTTGTTTTTGCTTAAAAAATTTGGAGGCATCATTTGTATGGAGTAAAGTGTGAAATATATACCGATCACAAAAGTTTAAAGTATATATTCACTCATAAATAATTGAACATGAGACAAAAGATATGGATAGAATTAATCAAGGATTATGATTGTACAATTCATTACCATCCGGGAAAAGAAAATAAAGTGGTTGATGCTTTGAGTCAAAAAAGTAATGCTTCATTAACAATGTTGCGTTTGGAACGTGATCCTTTGGTTAAGGATTTGATGAACTTTGGCATAGAAGTTGTTCGTGCAGGATGTCCTTCTATTTTGTTTTAGGTATCAGTGAGATCATCTCTATCAGACAGAATCAAGCAAGCACAGAAGCAAGATAGCGAGTTGCAAAAAAAGGTAGAGCTGGTTCAGAAAGGTAAGTTGCCTGAATTCAACATTGATAATGATTTTGTTTTGAGTTTTGGGAAGAGATTATGTGTGCCTTGTGATTCACAGTTGAAGAATGAGTTGTTATGTGAAGCTCATAGTTCTCCGTTTTCAGTTCATCCTTTCAGTACTAATATGTATAGAGATCTGCGGGAGTTTTACTGGTGGGATGGAATGAAAAGAGATATTGCTGATTTTACTGTGAAGTGTTTGACTTGTCAGCAGGTTAAAGCAGAGCGGCAGTTACCGAAAGGGATGCTTCAACCTTTACCAATTCCAGAGTGGAAATGGGAGAATATATCCATGGACTTTGTTGTGGGATTACCGAAGACATCTCGAGGTAATAATGCAATCGGGGTTATCGTTGATCGCTTGACCAAATCTGCTCATTTCCTTGCTATACGAGATACTTTCTATCTAGATCAAATTTCCCATTTGTATATTAAAGAGATAGTCAGGTTACATGGAGTTCCTCTCTCCATTGTATCGGATCGTGATCCCAGGTTTACTTCTAACTTTTGGAAAGGCCTTCAGAAGTCGTTGGGTACTGAATTAAATTTTAGTACAGCTTTTCATCCTCAATCAGATGGGCAGTCAGAACGAACAATCCAGACATTGGAGGATATGCTACGAGCTTGTTCTATAGATTATCGGGGAAGTTGGGACCAACATCTTTCTTTGGTTTAATTTTCATATAATAACAGTTTTCATTCTAGTATACAGATGGCACCATTTGAGGCATTATATGGAAAACGGTGTCGAACTCCAGCTTTCTGGGATGAAGTGGGTGAAAGGAAGTTGATGGGACCAGAATTGGTAGAAGAGATGGCAGAAAAATTTCAGCTGATTCAGAAACACATGAGAACAGCTCAGAGCAGGCAGAAGAGTTATGCGGATAACCGGAGTAAGGATCTATCTTTCGAGGTAGGTGATCATGTCTTTCTCAAGGTTTCTCCTTGGAAAAGTTTTATGAGATTTGGTAAGAAAGCTATGTTGAGTCCAAGGTTCGTTGGACCATACGAAATTCTGGAGAGAGTTGGATCAGTTGAATACCGAGTTGCTTTACCTCCGAGTTTATCTCAGGTACACAATGTTTTTCACGTTTCTATGTTGAGAAAGTATATGCCAGATCCATCTCATGTTTTGAGTCCAGAGGTAGTTCAGCTGGAAGAGAACCTATCTTATGAGGAACAACCGGTCCAGATTCTTGACCACATGGAGCATGTGTTACGGAATAAAGTGATCCACCAGGTAAAGGTTTTGTGGAAAAACCACATGATTGAAGAGGGAACATGGGAATCTGAATATGCAATGAGGGATAAGTACCACCATTTATTCGATAAGTAAATAAATTGCGGGGACGCAATTTTCTAAAGAGGGGAAGGATGTAACATCCCAAGTAAGTAATGAATAATAGATATTTTTATCTATGTCTACTAACGATTAAGATAGTGTTTTAGAGGCTTAAAACGAAAATAAATCCAATCTTAAGCATGGAATACACTAATATTCTTAAAAGATTGTTTTACTGCCTTATGATGGAAAACCCTTTTTAAATCTATCTTTTGACAATTTTATAAACTATGTTTGTCAAAATAAACTTATTCTTTATTATTGGGATATAAAAATTACTTTGCGTGAATTTTTGGTATTTTTCTGACAATGTTCATTTTTTAATGAATAGTGCAAAATACTGCATTTTACATCAAAACTGCTTTTTAATCTAATTTATTTATATGATTAGATTATCTTTTGAATTGGTCTTAATGTGTAATATGAATATATTTTTACCATTTAATCCAATGGTGGTCATTGGAATCAATTTCACTTTGAAATTGGACTTAAACTAGTGTCAATCTTTTGATACTTATTGTTTCATAAAAACACGCTATTTTCTCTGACAGCGGGAATTAATTATTTAATTAATTAATGTGACTTATATGTTTTGAATTTTGTAAAATAGACTTAATTTTTGAATTCGTAATATCAAATATAGCTTAGGGTGAATTTTTGGTAATTTTCTGAAAAACTTCAATTTTTGATGAACAGTGAAACCACTAAGTGGTACTTATAACGACTGATTTTCCGTTCAAATGAAATTTTGCCATCATTTTGTTTTGAATTTCAAAAATCCGACATACATGGTTGTCATTAAGAAGTAAAATGTGGTTCAATGAGATTATAATAATTTTTTTGGTGAATAGTAACTTATTAAGTTCTTAATCGCGATTAGTGGTAATTAGTGTAGTTTAAGGTAAAAATAATGCTTTAATAAAATAAGATGAGCTTGAAACATGTCCTACCCTCATTGGTTGTGTCATGGCCGACCAAGAAAATCTATGGGTCAACTTGGGGACCCCATGGATCCACTTTGGTTGGGAAATGACATAAACAACTTTTTATTTAATGTAAAAGTAAAAATGACACAAACATAATATGTTTTACAAAAACAATTTTTACATGGGGTTATAAAGATCATATTTTTTATTATAAATAGTCATTGGAAATCTAAAAAGATTTCCTACATCATAGTAGTTTTTTATAATTTTTAGACAATAAATAAATTAAATTATTTATGACATAATAATGATGCAGCGATGACATCATTATTTGATGATTTAAATAAAATGGAAAGATAATGTAAAATATATGAACTAAACATGTCCAAAACCAATTGGATGAGTGGATTTCGAACCCTTATCACCTTATCCACGAATTATATCAATGTGGGACCTTTTGAAACCGATACACATTTTCAAATAAAGTAATATTTCTTTACTTTCCAAAAATGCCCCTCCCCTCCTCTTATAAAAGGCCCCCACCTCTACCTCATTTCACACACTCCTCAAGCATTCAGAACGGCCAACACCTACCCATTTACTCTCTCCACATCCCTATCCTCATCCTAGAGTATTCCCATTGGGCATAATAACTTCAAAGGAAGCCTTTAGGATCAAATCAAAAGGAGTTACACTTTTAAAGGTAATTCATTCTCTCATGTTCATTTGTTTTATTTTGTTTCTCCAACCCCCTAAACTCTTTTTATTTACTTCTTTTCTAACAACAACAGTATCTTCAATATACTAGGATGTTGTTATAAGATTTATTTGAGCTACACTCTCACACAACTACATAAAATGGTTAAAGAACATACGGTTTCCGTGGATGGCGAAATTCTGCCTCCCGAAATGATGATTGTTCAATACTCATTTAACACCTTCAATGGTGGCCATTACGATGTCACTATTTTTATATATGATATATAATATGTTTATGTTTTACTTAAGATTCTGTATTTTTCATCTTGGGTATACCTTTATTGTTTCCATTATGGGTAAACACGATATCTTCATTTTAGGAAGTGCGGACTACCGCCCCCGGAAAGTGATTTGATTCGTTAATACCATATGTGAGATTTTTAAAGGATAAAGTTAATGATATTATATATGTTATTATACTGGAATTATAATATACTCTTTTATCATTATGATTCCATTCCAGAAAATATGAAATAGAAATGGAAGTAGCATTCATGCGTACGTACGGCTTACCGTCTCCATGAACGGTGCATTTGATTTCTTACCTCTAAATGTGATGTAATATTATAAATACATGTATATGATGAATATATATGATATATATGTTATCCAAATAATTAAAATCATTCAGGATATAACGAACCTTTGACCAAATTAACAACATGTAAGTGTAAAAAGTTTATTTTTGACTTAAGAACCAAATACCGACAAAATGAACATTATTAACTTAAATGATTACATGATGTTCATAACATGGTATAAAAGAAATAATGAACTTGAAAAAGGTTCTTAAGCAAGTATAGATTAACTCATGTTTATTATTCAGGAGATTAAAGAACGGCCAGGTCAAGTCGGATACGAGGTATGGGACTTCGTCTCAATCTCCTTTCATTGAGAAATATTTTGTTTTATACACAACATTCTTTTATATGGTGTATAAACCCCTTTGAATTTTACGTTTATTCAAAATGAATATTTTTTATACGAAGTGTTTACTAAATGACAAAAGGGAATGTTTTTGTCGTACGTATGCGGCGACAACGACTTCTCCGCCGTCGTGACTGTTATTTGAGTTTCGGCTTCCTCGCAAGTCATACCTTCTTTTAAAAGAAAAATAAATACCATGTTTTACTTTTCTTTTATTTTGGTATTGAAAATGGTTTTCATAATGTTTTTATATCAACGTGTTGTATTGATATCTTGTGACTGAAAGGTGGAAATGTTATGTTTCCTTTATGCATGTTTTATGTGATATGATTATGTTGAGGTTCTTGGGAATTATTATGAAGACGGGTGGTTCCGTGATAAACTAAGGGAGGGTGAGCCCGATATAACTCTCCAATGCATTGGGTAACGCGAAGGAGTGAAACGTTAAGGTTTCTCCGAAGAGATTTAGGTAATATACTGTGATGGGTATTCCAAACGTAACCAAGAGGGTTACGCCCTACGTAAGAATGTTATGAATTCCTCAAGTTACCTTTATTTCTTATGATTTCTATGATTTATTCATGATTTTATTAGGAATGTTAAAGTGCCTATGTTTTATGGGTAATGTACGATTTCATTTTTATGTATATATGAACTCATGTTTCCTTTCCATGTTTTTATAACCCATACTGTGCTTTTTATGCTCATCCCAAGTTTTTTTGAAATGTTTTTTCACAGGTCAGGGGAAAGGTACATGATATGATGATAGTGTCAAGGAAGTTTCAAGAAATAATCCATGTTTTATTTTAAATGTGTTTCCATTTATTGGAATGAAGAATAATATCTTTATGTAACCACTTTGTTTATATGTGTAATGTAATGCATGTTTTATGATCTAATTCTCTAAAAATCTAAACCCGAAAAGATCCTCAATGTGTAATCTTGTAATAACTCAAGATTAAGTAAGGTTTAAGGCTGGGGCCATATAAATATCATGGCGGATGATTGTTGCACCCATACAATAATACCACATCCACCCCAAATAGATTTAAAACATTTTGAATTGAAGGTCAATAACAATGAAAATTGTGAAACATTCTCTAGGTCTAAGTCTCAGGTTAGCCACTTTCCATTGAAAAGTGAAATGAGATCATGATGGAAATATGAAAGAGAACTAGATAATTAGAGTTGAAATATTGAGAATGATGGAAGAATAAAATGGAATCACTTTAATATAAAAAATATTAATGCATTACATGAGATTTGAAAACTAAAAAAATAATAAATAATGGTTGTAGTCTAAGCCTCCCTCTCTAATATATGGTCAACTATATGGATTGGAATAGAGGGGTTCACCTCCTTTTATAGATGAAGAAGGAGAGTTTTGGTTCTACAATCTATCCTACAAAAGTTTATACATTTTAGAATAATTCAATGGCTTATTCATTCGTCTAACCCTAGATTAATGTTTTTGGAAAATATCTTTCATGTATCCCCTCCCAATATCAACATATGTGGTCATAAATAGTGATAGGTATTTTCATTTTAATTCAAGAAATTATTCGGGCCTGTCATAATTTCTGAATTTCAAGCCCCCAGATTATCATGAATTAAAGGACAAGAAGAAGGTCAATTCATGCATATAATTATACATGACATCTTTTCCCTAATGTCTTGTGAATACATGTATATAAATTCAGCTTATTTGGTTGTCCAATTTACGAATTGTGGTCCCCACATAAAAACTCGCCAGATATGTGCACAGTTTTCATGACCCAACATGTGAGCTAGTTTGAGATTCAACATGATGGATTTAGCTTTGTGTCTAGAAAAATTAAATAAATGACAAGATGTATATAATCCTAAAAGGAATGAATTTAAATATTTATATCAGTATAGAAAATTTTATGGCCTATATATAGAAATATTTTAAAAGTGTTAAAATTCATATAATTCCATTTTTTTTGATTAGGATCATAATATCATAAAAATTATAAAATGTGGAAATATATCTTAAAATAACAATTATTTGGGAATAGAAACAATATAAATTCATTATAAAATTATGAAAAATATTTATTTTTTCAATTCCACCACACAAAAACCATGATTGGCCTCAAGTGTAAAATCTCAACATTGAATTCAAAGAGCACCAATGTTACCAATATTCAAATTCAAAAATAGCAACATCAATCAATTTTCAATGTCAAATAAAATTATAAAATTTCATATAAAATATTAATTCAATTTCCCATTTTTCAATGAAACAATAAACTCATTTATTTTACTTTCTCCCTTTTAAAAATGGTGGATCTTCTCTTCTCACTCATTCCAATTCCTCAATTAATTATTATTAAACATGTAAAGTCATGTTTTACCTCACTTCGGATTCTTTTTAATCATCACTCATGATACAATTCAAGTAGATTTATGATCATATCATAAGAATATTCTCTTTATCCATATTCTTGTAAAAGAACTACTTTACCCACTTTATAAAGATAAAAAGAAAATAAAATCATGAGTACATTCAATTAAGTTTCAAATGACTCCAAAGATTAAGGTTGGTAAGATTTGATGTCTAAAAATAAAGCTCAAGTAGAAGTTTTAACTCTTAAATAATGAAGAAATATATTCAAATTAAAAAGGTTTAATGACATTCTCCCCTTCAAATTGTAATAACTCCCAACTTTCCCCAACACTCAAAGTAATGATCATGACCAGTTTAATTAAAATTAATGATTTTTTCCCTCTCTTGAATATATATTTTTTTACTTTATTAATGTTTTTGCAAATAACCTTTTTCATTTTTTTCTTTCTTTAAAGTTATGCTTTAGAGTAAACCTCACATCCACCACCTAAACAAGTATGAATGAAATCAGAGTTCTGGAAATGGTGATTTTTGGTTTACCCAAATGACAACCAATTTTTATTTTATTTTTTTGTTAATTTTATCATTTTCCTTTTGTATATTCAAGAGTAGAAAAACAAAAGATTACAATGAATGATTCCATAATATTTTACAATTCCCACAATAAATACCCCCCTCACTTGTTACTTATATTTTAAATAATCTCATTTACCATGATTCTCTTCACCCCCACACTTCTTATTGAAAATATCATTCAATTACTATGATTTAGGTAGGAATGGATAAAAATTATTTAAAACATGGATCACTCCAAACAATTTTATCCATTGTCTCTATAATATAAAAGAAGGATTGATGTAAATGTGGTATTTTAAGGATATGTCACATATCAAATGATTTATCAAACATTTTAAATGTGTTTTTCTATAGTCATAGGTTTGAAAATTTCAATTTCACATTCTAGAAGGAGGCATTTCCCAAGATCACTCAATAAATATGGTCAAGATAAAATAAGAATTTTATAGTCTAGAAATCCTCTAAAGAATGGGACATATGATTTGGGATAATAACTCAAAGTATGATTAATAATAAAAAAATCAACTAAGATAAATTTCATAAAATTAAAGTATAAAAAATGATTAGGAAATTTCATTTACATGAATAAATTAATTACATCAAATCATGAGTCCTCATTTTATAGCATTGTTTCATTTTAACATTTTAATTATCCATTTTACTCATTTAATCAAATAAATATTGAAATCTAAAACATGGAATCATATGATTCATAAGAAGCTTATGTCACTTAGTTATGTAAAGTATAGGATAAATGAAAGTGTAGGAATTAAATTTCCTCTTTAATAATAAAAACATGATTTAGTTAAAAATGTAAGGAGTTAAAAAGATAGACAATTAAAATTAACTACATTTACCATGAATCCTAGTCATTCTATTATACTATTAGAGGCTTAATTCTTCCATTTTGAACCTATAAAATAAAATTACACAATAAATAAGAAGGATCATGTCTTTTAAGCTCAAAATTATAGAGGGAGTGGGGCTCTTGATGTACTAATTCAAAAAAGGAAATTTTAATTTAAATTATTATAAAAAATGTAATGATAAATATTGGAATGATCCCCAAAGTGGGACCTGAATTTTTACTACATTAAAAAGGAATTTACAACTATTTTCCAAAGTCTGATGGTGGTCTAGGATTCTTGGATTTGGACCGCCATAACTAGTTCCTTCCAGAATGGACATCCTATTATATATTTAAGAGTACTCCATGGATAGAGTTCATCAGTTCTTCCCCTTCTCAATATAGTAAATCGTGAATGGTGGGAGTAGGATGAAGTATGGAACCACCTACTCCTTCATTTTTAAATTTTCAAAATTATATTTCTCTTCTTATACACCTTACTGTAATTGTTAAATGTCTTTGAGGAGTTCAAGGTGTTCATCAATAGGTGCATCTAATTTTTCAATATTTTTCTCCAAGGTGTAATACGATTTTTCCGAATTATAAAATTGAATAATATTAAGGGTGGTAAAAAAATTAGTTTCAATGAGATTAAAAGAGTTTGAGTTCATGATTGTATCTGTAACACCTCAGGTAAATAAAGAATATGAAATTTTCATATTTATCCATATTTTTGAATAAAATGTTAATATGACTTTAAAGGGGATGCTATGCTCGATGGCGTACCCAAAACACAACAACGAGTTTCTTGGGAATCTTACGTTGCACTCTAATAATAAAATAATATTATTTTAAATGGTAGTTAACATGTAGCTGTTGTATTGGCGAGAATGGATAGAAATAACGAAAATATGATTATATATGTTTTTAAATGTTTTTAAATTTATCCAATAAAATATAAAGGCTTAAAGTACGGAAAGAATTCAATTTTTTGCGTATATGCCCTAGTTTTCACTAAAGGTTCACTTATCACCTTTTAATGGAGAACCGTCATTAAATATAATTTTGTTCACTATTATACATTCAATTGGACCAAATAAAACTCTTCTTAAGAATTGGGACATCAAAATTTACTTTGTGTAAATTTTTGGTATCTTTCCGATAAAGTTCATTTTTTAATGAATAGTGTAAAATGTTGTATTTTAATTCAAAAACTCTTTTTAATATAATTTATTTATATGATTAGATTATCTTTTGAATTTGTTTTAAAGTGAAATTAGAATATATTTTTACCATTAAATCCAATATTGTTCGTTGGAATTAATTTCACTTTGAAATCAGACTTAAACTAGTGTCAATCTTTTGATACTTATTGTTTCATAAAAACACGCTATTTGCTCTGACAGCGGGAATTAATTATTAAATTAATTAATGTGACTTATATGATTTGAATTTTTAAAATAGACTTCATTTTTAAATTCGGAATATCAAATATATCTTAGGGTTAATTTTTGGGATTTTTCTAAAAATCTTCAATTTTTGATGAATAGTGAAACCACTAAGTGGTACTTATAAAAACTGATTTTTCTGTTTAAATGAAATTTTGCCATCTTTGTGCTTTGAATTTCAAAAATCCGACATAAATGGTTGTCATTAAGAAGTAAAATGTGGTTCAATGGGATAAAAATAATTTTTTGGTGAATAGTAACTTATTAAGTTTTTAATCGCGATTAGAGGTAATTAGTGTTGTTTATGGTAAAAATAATGTTTTAATAAAATGAAATGACCTAGACACATGTACAATCCTCATTTGATGTGTCATGGCCAACCATGAAAATCCATGGGTCAGCTTGGGGACCCCATGGAGCCACTTTGGTTGGGAAATGACATAAATATCTTTTTATTTAATGTTAAAGTAAAAATGACACAAACATGAGATGTTTTACTAAAAAACTTTTTACATGGGGTTATACAAGTCATATTTTTTACTATAAATAGTAATTGGAAATATAAAAAGAGTTCCTACATCATAGTATCTTTTTTATAATTTTTAAACATTAAATAAATTAAATTATTTATGACATCATGATGATGCAGCGATGACCTCATTATTTAACGATTTAAATAAAATTGAAAGATAATGTAATATCTAAGAACTACACATGTCTAAAACCTATTGGATGAGTTGATTTCGAACCCTTATCACCTTTTCTTCGAAATAAATCAATTTGGGACCTTTAAAATCCGAAACTCTTTTGAAAATAAAGTAACATTTTGTAACTTTACAAGAGTGCCCCTCCTCCCCTCTTATAAAAGGCCCCCACCTCTAACTCCTTACCCACACTCCCAAAGCCTTTGGCTCGGCCAAACCCTGCCCATTTTGTCTCTCCACTTCCCTCTACTACACCTTGAAGCCTAACTTTGGGCATAAGTCTTCCCACCAAAGCCTTTGATCTCAAACAAAAGGGAGTTACCCGATTTTAAGGTAATGTCTTCACTTGTGTCCTTTTGTTTTATTTTGCTTCTCCAACCCCCTAAACTCTTTTTATTCATTTATTTTGTAACAAATCCAGTATCTTCAATATACTAGTATGTTTTTATAAGAAGTATTATAGCTACACTTACACAAACCTACATCTAATGGTTAAAGAACATACTGTTTTCGTGGATGGCGAATTTCTGCCTCCCGAAACGATGATTGTTCAACATTCTTCTAACACCTTCAAAGGTGGCCATTAAGATGAAACTATATTTATATATGATATATAATATTTTATGTTTTACTTAAGCTTCTGTATTTTTCATTTATGGCGTACCTTTATGGTTTCCATTATGGGTAAACACGATATCTTCATTTAAGGAAGTGCGGACTACCGCCCCCTCAAAGTGATTTGATTCGTTAATACCATATGTGGTACGTATAAAGGATATATTTAATGATATTATATATGATACCATACTATAATTAAAATACTATTATTTATCATTATGTTTTAATTCCATTAAATATGAAATAGAAATGGAAGTAGCGTTCATGCGTACATACGGCTTACCGTCTCCATGAACGGTACATTTCATTTCTTATCTCAAAATTTTATGTAATTTTATAAGTAAATATATATAATGGATATATATGTAATATATTACATATAAATTATGGATATCATTCTGGAATTAAAACATATATATCTCTCTCATTTTGTTTTAATTCCATTAATATGACAAAAAAATGAAAGTAGTGTTCATGCGTATGTACGGCCTACCGTCTCCATGAACAGTGATTTTCTTTTTTTTTCTTTAAATGATATGGAATAGTATAAAATGAATATTTAACTGATATATATGATATTTTAATCATTAATACTATTCTGGAAATTATTTACTTATAACTACATGGGAAATCTTTTTTCAAACAAGTTCATTTTTTACTCATGTACCAAACATCGTCAAAAACGTTTGATTTGAACTAACATTATTAAATAATTATTATAACATTATAATATGTGATATGAATCGAATAATAATCTCTAAAGGAGGTACTTAGGTAATTATTAATTGACCAAGGTTTATTATTCAGGAATATAAGGAAATGAACAAGACCAGTTGGACTTGAGGTAAGGGATCCTACTCCTCTCTTTCTTTTTAAGTACACTCTTTTATGTCATTCCTTATAAGCTCATCTTTATTGTGATTGGGATGTTATTTTATATTACTATTACTGTAATTTTTATGTTCATATGATTAGAGACCCTATTCTCTCTCATCAATCCATTTTGGAAGTTTTGAGTGGCGCCGTTTGGCTGCCGAATTTTCGTAAGAGATCTAACCTCTCTCTTTCTCTTTAAGTACTCTCCTTTATGTAACTTCTTTTAAGATCCTCTTTTTTATGATGGGGGATTTTCTTTTATATTCCTCTTTCTGTACATTTTATTTTAATGTGATGAGATACCCTATTTGATCTCATCAATCCATTTTTGGAAGTTTTAAGTGGCGCCGTTAGGCAGCTGAGTTTTCGTAAGGGATTTTTCATCTCACTTTTATTCCTATGAGATTTATGCTACATTTGCCACAATTTCCTTTGATTGGTGTATGTACTGACCGTTATTTTACTCATTGTGTAATATTATTTCATTTATGAGTATTTACATCAATGTTGTATTGTAGTTCTTTCACGGGGCGTATGTTTCGAAAGATACCCATGTCGGTAAGGGAACCTTTCACCCTCCTCTTTTTAAAAGACTTCTTTTGTTGGGTCTTTTAATTTACATATTTTTATGTTGGGATATGTTCTCATATATCCTTATTTATGTAAATTTTATGTCCAAGTGATGAGAAACCCTTTTTTTGATGTGACGCTGTTAGGCTGTCAAGGGAACCTCTTAACCCAATTTCGATATCTTTGGGTTCAACATATAGTTATTTAATATGTCATCCTTTGAATATGTGTGAGTGAACATTGATTATTTTACACTTAATATCCACTTATATTTGGTGTATTCTTTTGTCACACATAATTATGTAATTAATTTGTCCTTAAACCAAAGATATCATCTTTGAATGGGACTTCGTCTCAATCTCCTTTCATTGAGGCATATTTTGTTTTATACACAACCTTCTTTTATACGGTGTATAAACCCCTTTGAATTTTACGTTTATTCAAAAGGAATATTTTTTATACGAATTATTTATTAAATGACAAAAGGGAATGTTTTTGTCGTACGTAAGCGGTGACAACGACTTCTCCGCCGTCGTGACCATTATTTGAGTTTCGGCTTCCTCTACAAGCCATACCATCTTTTTAAAAGAAAAATAAATACCATGTTTTACTTTTCTTTTATTTTGGTATTGAAAATGCTTTTCATAATGTATTTATATCAATGTGTTGTATTGATATCTTGTTATTGAAATGTGTAAATGTTATGTTTCCTTTATGCATGTTTTATGTGATAAGATTATGTTATGGTTCTTGGGCATTGTTATGAAGACGGGTGCTTCCGTGATAAACTAAGGGCGGGTGAGCCCGATATAGCTCTCTAATGCATTGGGTAACGCGAATTAGTGAACGTTAAGGTTTCTCCAAAGAGATTTAGGTAATATACAGTGGTGGGTATTCCAAACGTAACAAAGAGGGTTACTCCCTACGTAAGAATGTTATGAATGCCTCAAGTTACCTTTTATGTGTTATGATTTCTATGATTTATTCATGATTTTATGAGGTATGTTAAAGTGCTTATGTTTTATGGGTAAAGTATGATTTAATTCTTATGTATACATGTACTCATGTTTCATTTCCATATTTTTATATCCCTTGCTGAGCTTTTTATGCCCATCCCAAGTTTTTGAAATGTTTTTCAGAGGTCAAGGGAAGGGTACATGATGTGATGATAGTGTCAAGGATGTGTCAAGAAAGAATCCATGTTTTATTTTAAATATGTTTCAGTTGATGGGAAGAATGAATACTATCTTTTTTGTAACCACTTTGTTTAAATGTGGAATGTTATGCAAGTTTCATGATCTAATTCTCTAAAACTCTAAACCTAAAAAGATCCTCAATGTGTAATCTTGTAATAACTCAAGATTAAATAAGGTTTAAGGTTGGGGCCTTATAGTTGGAATCAAAGGTAGTTTTAGATAACTTTAGAGGTTAGGGTATTCTTTAAGCATAAGTGACATTACCATAATGGTTAATATTTCAGAAAGAGTCCTAGTTTTAAATAAAGTGAATGAGTAAGTATATCTTAGTGTTTATCTTCCTCATTAGTACATGATGGTTTTGTTGATATAATCACACTGACCTTTTTGGTTTTAGTAAATGGCTGGATCTAGCAATCTTCGAAGTAACAGGGGATGTGAAGGAAACTGTGACAGTTTTTTGAGAAAGCAACTGAATGATATGGGAGCTGCAATGAGAACTCTTGTGATTATCCTCAACCAACTATCTGGAGTCATGATTGACCACCTAAACCTTGGTGATTTCTCTAAGGCATCATTTATGTGAGAAACAAATCCCTACGGAAGTACAGGTAATAATGTTAAAGTTAAGTGTGTTCAAAAACCTATGTGTCAAAGATGTGGAAAGAAACACCTAGGATAATGTTTCAAAGGGACAGAAATATGCTATAGATGTGGAAATGAAGGTCATAAAGCAAGAACCTTCCATGGAAAAAGGAAGCATCCACTTGACTCAAGGAAAGGGAAAGAAGTTCTTTCTTAGGGATCAATTGAATGTTTTAAATGTGGTGTGCATGGTCATTATAAAAAACACATGTCCTATGAAGAAGTTTCGTGAATGGGATCACTAAGAGCGTACAAATGTTCGTTTACCAGTACCTAATGCCATTCTGATTGAGGATGAAGAAACTGACAATGACCAATCAAAGGTATGTATTATTTCATGACTATTGTTTTCCTATTTTGGAATCTTAGGATATGATTCATTATTTTGTTTGTAGGAAAGAGGTATTTCGGAATAAGTTAGAAAGGAATGGTTAATGGATCATGAAGAATGTTGAATGAGTAAGATGTCAACATATAAGGGCCTCAAGAGTTATGGTGAAATTCTTAAGAGTATTAAGTCTCTTTTGATGATGGGGTTACATTAGAAGACTTTTTATATTATGTTTAACCCTGATGTTTAATATATGAAAATTTTATTCAAGGAATAGTTATCTTTTCTTTTGTGGACATAGTTATAAAGAACCATTTGGGTTTATATGATCCTTACTTTTGAGGTAATTATGGGTTACTATATGTTATGATTGAAGTGAAAGGAATAAGATAAAATTGAGGTTAAATTATGTTATGGTTATTTTTGATGATTTTATCCCTTTTTGGGGAATTATTTGAGAATTATATAGTTTTGGAAAAAGGAAAACTCGCAGACCATGTGACTACCTGTCGCGTCGGACAAAGCTGTGGGAATCAAACCCACAACCAAAGTGTGACTGGTATTTATCGCCTACCACTGGACTACTTGAAGTCCCTGGTTAGTTTGACTGATTCTTTTTAATTATATTATTTTATGAATAAAGAGTAAGTTTATTTTTTGTTATTTATGAAAATGATTAACCTATCATGGAGGATATGTGATTAGGTTAATTACGTTTAAATACGAGACTTTAGGAGCAATTGATGTTGTTTGGAGATAAATGTTAGGATTTAAATTGGAAGACTATGTGACTAAATCTTTCAAATATTTGGGTTTCAATCTTAGTTTGGTTTACTTTGAAGAATTTTATGGACAAATTGATTATAGAATGGTCCTCGTTGAACTTTGGGTTTTGTTGGACACATTTTGGAGATTAAGAATAGATTTTCATTTTATAAAGGGTTATCCTTTTCTGGATTATCTGACCTTGTACTAACCTTTTGGTTTTGGTTTTGGTTAAAGTATAAAGACATGGGAAGTATATAGTTTTCTTTTTTGGATTAAGTGACTCTCTAGAAGTTGATTATAGTACTCTTAATGCGAACAAGTCTCCCTAAATACTCATCAAATGGAAAAAAATATGAGTTTGATTAAGGAATCTAGTAAAAGTTGAAAGTCAACATGATAAGTGATTATGTTTCCTTATGAATAAATTCCTCAACAAAAATTAAATTAAAACAAAAATGTTGTCTATTAACTTTTCCTACTGGGGAATCAAATACCGTTTAACCCATCACAAGTTTGTGATTTTCTTATGGTTAACTTTCTCCTAGACATGCTTACTATCACTCTCCCTCAAGAACATGACCCTTTGCTTTTTCTTCCATGTCCATGTTTTTCTACATGGAATCCTAGTATTGGTTAACTCGGGTGACCTCTGTACTTATCTTCCTTTATTTTAAAGTGATTGTTTTACCGACTCTTGTTCCGATGTGGGACTTTAAAGGATGTTTCCAAGCTCAATTTTAAAAATTGTGAGGACGCAATTCCCAAAAGGGGGGAAGGATGTTACACCTCAGGTAAATAAAGAATATGACATTTTCATATTTATCCATATTTTTGAATAAAATATTAATATGAATTTAAAGGGGATGTTATGCTCGATGGCGTACCCAACACGCAACAACGAGTTTCTTGGAAATCTTACGTTGCACTCTAATAATAAAATAATATTATTTTAAATGG
Organism: Viscum album; assembly: GCA_963277665.1. Lineage (NCBI taxonomy): Eukaryota > Viridiplantae > Streptophyta > Magnoliopsida > Santalales > Viscaceae > Viscum > Viscum album. Next base: position 1,503,421,455 of record OY728158.1, read on the forward strand.
TAGTTGACATGTAGCCGTTGTATTGGTGGGAATGGATATAAATAACTAAAATATGATTATATATGTTTTTAAATTTTTTTAAATGTTTTTACATTTATCCAATAAAAGATAAAGGCTTAAAGTACGGAAAGAATTCAATTTTTGGTGTATATGCCCTAGTTTTCACTAAAGGTTCACTTATCGCCTTTTGATGGCGAACCGTCATTAAATATAGTTTTGTTCACTCTTATACATTCCATTAGACCAAATAAAACTCTTCTTATTAATTGGGACATCAAAATTTACTTTGTGTAAATTTTTGGTATCTTTTCGATAAAGTTCATTTTTTAATGAATAGTGTAAAATGTTGTATTTTAATTCAAAGACTCTTTTTAATATAATTTATTTATATGGTTAGATTATCTTCTGAATTGTTTTTAAAGTTAAATTAGAATATATTTTTACCATTAGATCCAATAGTGTTCTTTGTAATTAGTTTCACTTTGAAATCAGACTTAAACTAGTGTCAATCTTTTGATACTTATTATTTCATAAAAACAAGCTATTTGCTCTGACAGCGGGAATTAATTATTAAATTAATTAATTTGACTTATATGTTTTGAATTTTGTAAAATAGACTTCATTTTTGGATTCGGAATATCAAATATAGCTTAGGGTGAATTTTTGGGATTTTTCTAAAAAAATTCAATTTTTGATGAATAGTGAAACCACTAAGTGGTACTTATAAAAACTGATTTTTTTGTTTAAATGAAAATTTTCCATATTTGTGTTTTGAATTTCAAAAATCTGACATACATGGTTGTCATTAATAAGTAAAATTTGGTTCAATGGGATAAAAATAATTTTTTGGTGAATAGTAACTTATTATGTTTTTAATCGCGATTAGAGGTAATTAGTGTAGTTTATGGTAAGAATAATGTTTTAATAAAATGAAATGACCTAGACACATGTACAACCCTCATTGGATGTGTCATGGCCGACCAAGAAAATCCATGGGTCAACTTGGGGACCCCAGGGAGCCACTTTGGTTGGGAAATGACATAAATATCTTTTTATTTAATGTTAAAGTAAAAATGACACTAACATGAGATGTTTTACTAAAACAATTTTTACATGGGGTTATACAAGTCATAGTTTTTACTATAAATAGTAATTAGAAAGATAAAAATATTTCCTACATCATAGTATTTGTTTTATAATTTTTAGACGTTAAATAAATTAAATTATTTATGACATCATGATGATGCAGCGATGACCTCATTATTTAACGATTAAAATAAAATGGAAAGATAATGTAATATCTAAGACCTAAACATGTCCAAAACCTATTGGATGAGTGGCTTTCGAACCCTTATCACCTTTTCCTCGAAATAAATCAACGTGGGACCTTTAAAATCCGAAACTCTTTTGAAAATAAAGTAACATTTTGTAACTTTACAAGAGTGCCCCTCCTCTCCTCTTATAAAAGGCCCCCACCTCTACCTCCTTACCCACACTCCCAAAGCCTTTGGCTCGGCCAACACTTCCCATTTTGTCTCTCCACTTCCCTATCTTACACCTTTAAGCCTCACTTTGGGCAGATGTCTTCCCACAGAAGCCTTTGAGCTCAAACCAAAGGGAGTTACCCGATTTTAAGGTAATGTCGTCACTTGTGTCCTTTTGTTTTATTTTGCTTCTCCAACCCCCTAAACTCTTTTTATTCATTTATTTTGTAACAAATACAGTATCTTCAATATACTACGATGTTTTTATAAGATGTATTCGAGCTACACTTACACACACCTACATCTAATGGTTAAAGAACATACTGTTTCCGTGGATGGCGAATTTCTGCCTCCCGAAACGATGATTGTTCAACATTCTTCTAACACCTTCAAAGGTGGCCATTAACATGACACTATATTTATATATGATATCTAATATTTTATGTTTTACTTAAGCTTCTGTATTTTTCATTTATGGCGTACCTTTATGGTTTCCATTATGGGTAAACGCGATATCTTCATTTAAGGAAGTGCGGACTACCGCCCCCTCAAAGTGATTTGATTTGTTAATACCATATGTGATACGTATAAAGGATATATTTAATGAAATTATATATGATACCATACTATAATTAAAAGACTATTGTTTATCATTATGTTTTAATTCTATTAAATATGAAATAGAAATGGAAGTAGCGTTCATGTGTACGTACGGCTTACCGTCTCCATGAACGGTACATTTCATTTCTTATCTCAAAATGTTATGTAATATTATAAGTACATATATATAATGGATATATATGTAATATATTACATCTAAATTATGGATATCATTCTGGAATTAAAACATATATATATCTCTCTCATATTGTATTAATTCCATTAATATGACAAAAAAATGAAAGTAGCGTTCATGCGTACGTACGGCCTACCGTCTCCATGAACGGTGCTTTTCATTTTTTTATCTCCAAATGATATGGAATAGTATAAAATAAATATTTACTGGATATATATATGATATTTTAATCATTAATACTATTCTGGAAATTATTTACTTATAACTACATGGGCAATCTTTTTTCAAACAAGTTCATTTTTGACTCATGTACCAAACATCGGCAAAAACGTTTGATTTGAACTAACATTATTAAACAATTATTATAACATTATAATATGTGATATGAACTAAATAATAATCTCTAAAGGAGGTACTTAGGTAATTATTAATTGACTAAGGTTTATTATTCAGGAATATAAATAAACGAACAAGACAAGTTGGACTTCAGGTAAGGGATCCTACTCCTCTTTCTTTTTAAGTACACTCTTTTATGTCATTCCTTCTAAGCTCATCTTTCTTGTGATTGGGATGTTATTTTATATTACTATTACTTTAATTTTTATGTTCATATGATGAGAGACCCTATTCTCTCTCATCGATCCATTTTGGACGTTTTGAGTGGCGTCGTTTGGCTACCGAATTTTCGTAAGAGATCTAACCTCTCTCTTTCTCTTTAAGTACTCTCCTTTATGTCACTTCATTTAAGATCCTATTTTTTTATGATGGGGGATGTTATTTTGTATTCCCCTTTCTGTACATTTTATTTTAATGTGATGAGATACCCTATTTGATCTCATCAATCCATTTTTGGATGTTTTAAGTGGCACCGTTAGGCAGCTGAGTTTTCGTAAGGGATTTTTCATCTCACTTTTATTCCTGTGAGATTTATGCTACATTTACCACAATTTCCTTTGAGTGGTGTATTTACTGACCATTATTTTACTCATTGTGTAATATTCTTTCATTTATGAGTATTTACATCAATGTTGTATTGTCCTTCTTTCACAGGGCGTATGTTTCGAAAGATACCCATGTCGGTAAGGGAACCTTTCACCCTCCTCTTTTTAAAATACTTCTTTTGTTGGGTCTTTTAATTTACATATTGTTTTGTTGGGATATGTTCTCATATATCATTATTGATGTAAATTTTATGGCAAGTGATGAGAAACCCTTTTTTTTATGTGACGTCGTTAGGCTGTCAAGGGAACTTCTTAACCCAATTTCGATTTATTTGGGTTCAACATATAGTTATTGAATATGTCATCCTTTGAATATGTGTGAATGACCTTTGATTATTTTACACTTAATATCCACTTATATTTGGTGTATTCTTTTGTCACACATAATTATGTAATTGATTTTTCCTTAAACCAAAGATACCATCTTTGTATGGGACTTCGTCTCAATCTTCTTTCATTGAGGCATATTTTGTTTTATACACAACATTCTTTTATACGGTGTATAAACCCCTTTGACTTTTACGTTTATTCAAAAGGAATCTTTTTTATATGAAGTGTTTATTAAATTAAAAAAGGGAATGTTTTTTTCGTGCGTCCGCGGCGACAATCACTTCTCCGCCGCCGTGACCATTATTTGAGTTTTGGATTCCTCTACAATCTATAACATCTTTTTAAAAGAAAAATAAATACCATGTTTTACTTTTCTTTTATTTTGGTACTGAAAATGGTTTTCATAATGTATTTATATTAATGTGTTGTATTGATATCTTGTTATTTAAAGGTGGAAATTTTATGTTTCCTTTATGCATGTTTTATGTGATAAGATTATGTTATGGTTCTTGGGCATTGTTATGAAGATGGGTGGTTCCGTGATAAACTAAGGGCGGGTGAGCCCGATATAGCTCTCCAATGCATTGGGTAACGTGAAGGAGTGAACGTTAATGTTTCTCCGAAGAGATTTAAGGAATATACTATGGTGGGTATTCCAAACGTAACCAAGAGGGTTACTCCCTACGTAAGAATGTTATGAATGCCTCAAGTTACCTTTTTTGTATTATGATTTCTATGATTTATTCATGATTTTATGAGGTATGTTAAAGTTCTTATGTTTTATGGGTAAAGTATGATTTAATTATTATGTATACATGTACTCATGTTTCCTTTCCATATTTTTATATCCCTTACTGAGCTTTTTATGCTCATCCCAAGTTTTTGAAATGTTTTTCACAGGTCAAGGGAAGTGTACATGATGTGATGATAGTGTCAAGGATGTGTCAAGAAAGAATCCATGTTTTATTTTAAATATGTTTTATTTGATGGGAAGAATGAATACTGTCTTTTATGTAACCACTTTGTTTAAATGTGGAATGTAATGCAAGTTTCATGATCTAATTCTCTAAAACTCTAAACCTGAAAAGATCATCAATGTGTAATATTGTAATAACTCGTGATTAAATAAGGTTTAAGGCTGGGGCCTTATAGTATCATCTCCCAGAGTCAGTTCATCTTGAATCTCTTCTTCGATTGAAAGTTCCTCTTGGAGTTAATCACCGCTGGATGGAAGTAGGAAGTCAGGCTTCTCCACCGATTCTTCAAATTCTTAAAATTGGATATGTTTTTCTTCCATATATAGGGAGATATGTAATGGTGGTGGATCTTCTCCTTTTCAAGTTTTTTTAGGTCAAGTAGTTCCTCACATTTGTTCCAAACTTCATCCAGTTTACATTGATATCCCCCATGTTTCTCATCAGTAAATTACTTTTCATCTATCCTTATTAGAAATGGTTGAGTGAGGAAGAATTAATATTCAGGTACATCCACTTTTACCTACTGAGGTTTATCAATTTCAATGATGAGAGCTGAAATTACTTTCACCATTTCCTCATGTTATTACTTTGGCTCAGGTTCAGGTTTCTCCATTAATGCATGAACATATTCATATACACTTTCAACTATTCTCATTATTTATTCTATTATTTCTCTTAGTTCATTAATATAATATATATTATATAATTATTTATCTTATTCTTCTTATTATTCTTGTTATTGTTAGTGTTTTATTATTTTAATCTATTAGTAATCTTACCATGCGTAATTCCTTGAATTCAAATACATCATGGAAAGAAGGGGTTTTTATAATTTTTATATATAAATAAAACAATGAAAAAAAATTTAAAAATTTTTTAATTTAGAAAAATTGGTTGAAATAACAATTTAACTCCCAGAAATGATGTTTTTTTGATGCATGACTGTCGTAGGGCATGTGAAATGAAAATTTATATTCCTAATGCAGTATAAATTCTGACTAGGGTCATCTCACTTGAGGAGTGTTTCAGTTTATTCAATCACTAAATATAATTCATTTTATTTCTTTATTATTCATGAGCATGATGGATTTGGAGTTTTTTTTAAACATGAAATTAAAATAATATAATTAAAAATTGAAATCTAAATGAATATGGTGTCAAAATGAAATTAAAGATGAAACTTCTTGATCATAGGGATGTATGACATTGGTTAATTCGTTATTCATTTGTTGTTTAAATTAAAATTGATAATTCATTTTATGAACACTCATTAATTAATTACATTCCTTTTATTTTTTGAGAATGTGATTTTATCATGTCTCTGACATATCAAACCACACCTCCTCTAACAGTCAAATAAGATAACTCCTCTAACAAAAATGTTATTCCTAAAAGAACCAACTCCACTATATGATGATTCATCTCTTTAGGAATCCCAATATCCACTATATGAAGGTGTTTCCAAAGATAAGGGAGGGAAAATATTATTCAAAGAAAATAAAGGGAATTAAAAATAACTTCATGTTGGATGACCGATACACCCGTACAATAATCCACTATCTACCACAAATATATTTAAAACATTTTCAATTGTAGAACAATAACAAAGAAAATAGTGAAACCTCCCCAAGTGTCAAGCCTCAGGTTAGTCACTTTTCATTGAAATGTGAATATAAATCATGATGGAATGATGGAAAGAAAATAGTAATTAGAGTTAAAAGATAATAAAATATGGAAGAAGAAAATGAAATCACATTAATATAAAAATGATGAATGAATTACATGAGAAATGAAAACTAAAATAAATAGAAAATAGTGAAAAACATCATAAATCATGGTTGTAGTTCGATCCTCCCTCTATGATCGATGATCGAATGGATGGATTGAAGTGGAGGGGTTCGCCTCCTTTTATAGGTGAGGAGGGAGAGTTTTGGTTACAGATTCTATACTCCAAATATTTGGGAATTTATGACCAATTAAATGGTCGATTCACATGTGTGCCCCTTCCTGAAATTTTTTTAAAAATATATTTCATGTCTCCTATAAAAATATTAACATATGTGGACATAAATAGAATGAGTTATTCCCATTGTACATCGAATGGTATTCTGACAAGTTAGAATTTTTGAACTTAAAACCTTTAGATTATCATGAACAAATAACCATGAAGAAGTCTGATTCTTATGTAGGATATTTCATGAAATATGTTCCTAATTTCCTTTCATGTCCCTCTTTTTAATTTCAAATCATTTTCTCGGCCCATTTAGGATTTATGGTCCTAATATAAAAACTCTCCATATCTGTGAATCTTTTTAATGACCCAACTTGTGAGCATGCTTTGAGCTTCAACATGGAAGATTTAGCTTTGTTTCCAGTATGATTAAATTAATCCCATGATTTATATAATCATAAAAATAAATAATTTCACAATTTCTATAAGTGTAGAAAATTTTATGGCCTAAATACTGAAATATTTTAAGATAGTTAAAATCCAAATTACGCCATTTTTCTAATTAACCTCACAATAACATAAAAATTCAAAATAAAAGTGGACATTTATCATTAAATAACATTTATTTTTGTTTAAAAATATTATAAATTCAATGAATAATTATTAAAAATATTTTTTCATTCAATTCCCCCACACTAAAACCATGTTTTTACTCAAACATAAAATCTCAATTTGAAAATTAAAGGGAAAAAATGTTACCAATATTCAAATTAAAAAACAAAAAAATCAAACAATTTTCAATGTCAAATAAAATTATAAAATGTCACATAAAATATCAATTCAAATTTACATTTTCAGCGACATAATTGACTCGTGTATTTTAGTTTCTCCCTTTTGAAAATGGTCGAACATCTCTTCTCATTCATTCAAGATCCCCAATTAATTATTAATAAACATGGAAAGTAATGATTTACCTAACCTTTGATTCTTTTCTCACATCACTAATGAAAAATTTCAAATATATTTATACTCATATCATGATAAAATGATCTTTATCCATATGTTTTAAAAATAACTAATTTCTCTACTTTGTAAAGACAAAAGTACATAAAATCATGATGAATTTTAATTAAGGTTTTAATGAATCTAATGATTATAGTTTATAGGATGTGATGTTTAAAAATAAATCTTAAGGAGTATGTTTGACACTTAAAGCATAAATCCTGATATTGAAATTAAAAAATATAATGACATTCTCCCCTTCAAATTCTAACAACTCCAAACATTCCCAAAGAATCAAAGTAAAGATCATTACCAATTTATGTATAATGAATGATTTTTGACCACTCTTGGATACATATATTTTTAATTTTATTCAATTTTTTCAAAGAACCTTTTTAATTTTTTTTCTTTTTCAAAATTTATTTTTTAGGAACAATCTCACATCCACCACCTAACCAAACATGATAGAAAACATAAGTCTAATAATTGTGATTTTTGGTTTACCAAAATCACAACGAATTTTTATTTAGTTTTTTTGTTCTTTTTGTCATTTTCATTTTTTATAATCAATAAGAGAAAAATAATATATTATTTTTAATGATTCCACAACCTTTTACAATTCCCAAAATATGCACCCACGCACTTCTTCCTTACATTATAAATCATCCAATATACCATGATTCCATTCACCAATACAATTAAACTATAAAATATCATGAAATTACTATGATTATGGTAGTAATCGGTGAATATGGACTGAAACATGGATAAATCCAAACAAATTCATTCATAGTCCTTATGGGATAAGGAATGATTGATTTAAGTGTGTCCTTTTAAAGATACGACAATTATAAAAAGATGCCTCAATCATTTTAAATGTTTTTTTAATATATTCATATCATTGAAAAGTTCAAATTCAAGTTCTAAAAGGTGGAATGTCGAATGATCATTCAATAAATATGATCACGTTAAAATATGAAGTACATTGTCTAGAAATTTTCTCGGGAATGTGACATATAATTTGGGAAAATCTATAAAAACCCTTTATTTTATTACACACTTATACATGATTTATTACATAAACTTCACTGGATAAAAAATAGATGATCGAGTTGTCTAGTGTATTTGGGTTTTAGGATCATTACATAATAACTTAAAACATGAAATAAAACATATTTATTTAAACCTTATTTTACATGACCACTACATTCCCTCGTACTTATAATTGCATGGGATAACCTGAGGACATGCATAAGAAAAGGGTGAGCTATAAATCCCAGTAAGGGAATAAACATTGAATAACAAGAGGAATAAAATACATGTCCGATAATAGGAAAATCAATGGAGCACTAAAGAAACATGAACATAAAGGCATGATAAAGAAAGATAATCATAACGTGGAAATATGGAAACAACATTTAACATGATTTTAGCATGAGATAAGGCTCATTGAATATGGAATATGAGTAAATCCTCATTTAACTTGAATTAGCATGATTAAAACCTCATTTCACTTGACGTATCATGATACTAATCGTTACCCAACACATTGAAGTGCTATCAGGGCACACCCTTCTTAAACATTTCATTTCATGCATAAGTTTGCCACATGAATCATATAACATGGAATCAATCAACATCATAAGTTATTACATGATTAAGAAATGTGTAATAAATAAATTAAATTAAAATTCAATATGTATATGTTCATAAAGTTGAATACCCTTGATAGAGACATTTGTATGGTATTCACAACATAATGATCTTGGCTTGGAAAAATGAGGTGTTATTTCAACAGCATACTGGCATGACATAAGGATTCATGAAAATGGTTAATCAAAAATAGAATGGGTGTCTCATCATATGTAAATGAAATGGACAGTAATAGGGTCATATAAATTCATGTCCCCAAAAATTTAATGAAATTTAGATGCATAATAAAAAATAATTACTTGGATGTAAATGAGGAGAGAGTAATCCCTCACGGAATTTCGGCATGGTAACGAGTGTACATGGGAGGCATTATTGGGACCTAAAGGTGTCATCCATAATCTAAACATAAATAGGGATGTATTGGGGAGCTGAAAAATCATACCCCAACATTTTTAATTGTAAAAAATGGCATAATAGCTTAAAGAAAATTAGAAAAAAATGAGAAAGGAAGAAATCCCTTACTTGGGAGTGTGATCCCAAAGGCTTGGGAGAGACCTGAGAGAGGCTTCTTGGGATATTAGGGAACCTTGGGGGGATTCTAGAGAGTTGAGTTTAGGGTTTGGTTTAACTCCAAATGATTTGAGTGAAGTGTAGGTGGGAGCTTGGGTGGGTTTATATAGCAAAGGATAGGGAATTATTTATTATTTAGGTTTGGGACACCTCACATTAAACTAATCAAAACCACAAACCAGCCCATGGTTTTTTCCCATGGTTTTTTAAAAAGGGTATTGGAAAAAATATTTTATAATTCCAATGGTCTAACTATTAAAGATAATAGTGTTGCTTATGTGATGGTGAGTCACACTCTCAAGGAAAACAATTTAAAAAGACAACATGTTTTATAAGCCTTGAAGGGTCCACTAAATCTGTTTATAATAAATAAAACAAACCCAAAATTAAAATATTTTAATTTTAAAACATATATTGGACTAAAATAATGTTTATATTATTTTATTACATCACTATTGGGTCATTATGATGTCATAAAAGACCTTTTATTTTTAAACGGTATTTAATTCTTACACAAAAATTTGATTGTCTCGGAAAATTATGAAATATTAACCGTTAGATAATTTCAACATCCTAATTCCAAAAATAATATTAATTTTATCTAAATAATTTTATAAATATGTGAATTTTTACTTTTAATATAAAAACTCACATTTATCGAAAATTAATGGGTTGTGATAAAAACAGCTTTCAAACCTTAATAAAAATTACAATTGCATTCGTAAAATGATACGATAATTTATATTTAATAAAAATTAATTTAATAATAATAATTATAATTTATTAAAATATTATTTAATTCAAAAATCCATTAATTCATCCAAATAGATTTCTCAGGTGAATATTAACTAAAAATACTATTTGTGTTTTAAAAACTATTTTCAAAGTAACAATAATAAAATGAATGCACATTCTTTATAAAAAAATAATATACATATTCATAGTGATAATTTCTTGTTACATAACCTCTTATAACACCTACATAAGACTAAAGGGTAAGGTGTGTGATGGTGACAGACTCTTGGGGTGGCGCGGATAACATCGCTCGGGTGGTAATCTCTATTAACTTTCACTTCTCCCATAGTCATTTCCACTCAATCTTAATGTGTTAAAGATCAACTTAGTCTTGGTCAAGAGAGAATCCCAATTATTCCACCTCCTTTACGAGCTCCAACAAAAGGTCTTTATATGGGGAAAGTCTACTAGATGAGGCCATTGATTCCTTTGTCTGGGTAAATTGGATTTGTTAAAGCCCTATATTTATACTAATAATGTGATCATTGTTCAACAACTATATTATAAATGGTCAAAATTCTTAATAGTATTTTAAAATCCAAAAACATAAAACCAATGAAGTTCACATTTTATATAACCATAATAATTCATTTAATCAGATCAAGATGAATTTTCGTTAATGAAAGTTTGGGTCATTACAAAATCAATCAAGGGATGATTAATATAAATAAATCAATTATCATAAAATCAATGTATGAAAAATTATTATGAAATTTAATTGACAGGAATCTATTAATTCCATTAAATCACGAGTCCTCATTTCAATATCCATGTTTCATTTTAAAATTTTAATTCACAATTTTACTCATTTAATCAAATCAATATTGAAATATAAAGCATGGAATCCCTAGATTCCTAAGAAACTTAAATATCATAGTTCAAAAACTTTAGATCCTAAATTCAAGTTTGGGTGTGAAATTTTCTCTTTAAGGCTAAACAAATTAATTAGATAAAAATTTAAGGAGTTAAAAATATGTAAAATTAAAATGAACTCTCTTTCCCATGCAACATAGTCCTTCTATCCAACTATTTGAGGCATCCTTCTTCTATCGCAAAGCTATAAAATAAAATTTCACAATTAAGAAAAAAGATCATGTCTTTTAAGATCAAAAAGATAGACAGAGTGGGCCACAAGATGGACTAATCCAAAATGTAAAATTAATATTTAAATTCATAGAAATAATGTAAAGATAAATCATGGTATGATCCCCCATGTGGGACCTAAATTTTTACTACCACCAGAAGTTAGTTCAAGTTGTTATCCAAAGTATTATTGTAGTTCAGGATTATTGGATTTAAACCACCACATGTGGTTCCTTCTAACTTGGAATCCTTCTCTATTGGGGATTACTCCACGGATAGAGTAAACCAGATCCTCCAACTTCTCAATGTGGTAAAACATTCACGGTGGGGGTAGAATGAAGTATGTAACCAATATCCTTCATTTCTACATGTGAAACATTATCTTTATATCCTTGTACTTATTCCAATAAATGTTAAATGTCTTCAAGGAGCTCTATGTGTTTTTCAATAGGTGAATCTAATTTTTCATTATCCTTCTCCTTGTTGTAATACGAGTTGTCAAAATATGAAAAAGTAAATACTATTAGGGGTGATAATTAAATTAGTTTCAATAAAATTAAAAGAGTTCAAGTTCAATATTTTAACATCTTTTTGATTTGGTGCATTTTAAATATTTTCATTAATTAAATGTTCCCCGTGGATTCGTTCATCACTGAATATAGGTAGTTAGTCAGGCTCCTCCAACTGTTCATTGAATTCTAGAAATTGGGTAGGTTCGTCATCCATATCTAGGGATATATGAAAGGGTGATGGCTCTTATTTTTTGTAAGTTTTGGTTATATCATTTAATTCCTCACATTCATTCCAGAATTCATCCAGTTCACGTTGATCTATGACTTGTTTCTCATAAAGAATTTTATTTTAATCTATCCCTCTTAAAAATAGTAGAATGAAAAAAATTGAATCATTAGGTACCTACAATTTTAACTTCATACTTTCATAAATATCAATGATGTGTGGTGAAATTTCTTCCACCACTTCACCCGGTTCTTGCTCAATTTTAGGTTCTGGTTTCTCTATTATATTATGAACATATTCAAAATATCTTTCATATTTTCTCATCAATTGGTCTATTAATTCTCTATGTTCTTTATTCTGGGATCCTTTATATAATTATTGATCTTCTTATTCTTCTTATTCTTCATATTGTTGTTGATGTTTTTTTACCTTTGATTAATCTAACCATGTATAATTATATGAATTTTAATACATCATGGAAGTTTGGGGTTCTTTTAAAAAATTAAATTATGAAAACAATGAAAAAATATTTACACAAATTTCTATTTATAAAAAATGATTGAAATAATTTTTTAGCACCCTAGATAAGGACCGAGTTTTTATGCACACCTTTCATAGGGTGTGGTAAAATAAAATTTATATTCATAATACATTACAAAGACTGGCTAGGGTTTTATCATTTAAGGAGGGTTGAAGTTGGTTCAATCAATAATTCTAATTCTCTTAATCTAATTCTTTTTGTTTATTTATTATTTATGACAATGAAAGATTTGGGGTTTTGGGGAAATCAAGAAACAAAAGTAATGAAATGAAAAACTGAAATCTAAATGTAAATGAAAACATAATGAAAGTAGGGAAGAATAGTCTTGACCCTATGTTTTAATAACATGGGTTCATTCGTTATTTATTGATTGTTTAAATTCAATTTGATAATTAGTGTGATGAAACCTCATTAAAATTTGAATTGTTTTTTATTATTTGTGTGCGTGATTTTATTATGCCTCTGGCATACAAAAAAAAACCTCCTCCAATAGTCAAATAGGATAACACCTCAACCAAGAATGTTATTCCTAAAAGAAGAGGCTTCAATATATATTGTTTTTATATCATCAGGAAACCATAGCTCCACCATAAGAATCATTTTCTTAATAGGATGTAGGTGAAATAATTAATCAATGAAAATAAATGGGATTAAAAATAATGCTATGGTAGATGACCACCGCACCCATGAAGTACTCCTACATCTACTAGAAAAAGTTTTAAAACATTTGGAATTGAATCACAATAATAAAGAACACCATGAAACCTCCCCCAAGGTCAAGCACTGGGTTAGTCTCTTTCCATTTCAAATTGAATAGAAATCGTGATGGAAAGATGCAAGAGAAAAAGATAATTAGAATTGAAAGAAAAATAAATATGGGAGAATAAAATGGAATCACATTAATATAAAAAATATGAATTCATTACATAGGAAATAAAAACTAAAAGAAAAAAATAGAAGAAAGAAAAAAAAATCCAAAAGCATGGCTGTAGTTTGAGCCACCCTCTCCCATCGATGGATGACTGGATGGATAGGAATAGAGGGGTTCACCTCCTTTTATAGGTGAGGAGGGAGAATTTTGGTTCTAGAATCTATACTATGAATATTTTCACATTTTTAACCAATTACATGGATCATTGACATGTGGAACTCTTAAAAAAAGTTTTTGAAAAGTATTTTCATATCTCACATCAAAAATTTCAATGTTTCTGGACATAAATATCGAGAGTTATTCTCATTTTACTATGATAAATTATTCTAGCTAGTCAGACAATCCGAATTGAAAACCTATAGATTATCATGCATTAATGTACATGATGGTGGCTGATTCACACATATAGTAATTCATTAAATCTATTCCAAAATGTCTTTTGTATCCCTCTATTGAATTTCATCTCATTTGGCCATCCCATTTAGGAGTTATTGTCCCCACACACAAAATCACGAGATCTATGAACTGTTTTCAGGAACCAACTTTTGTGGTAGCTTTGAACTTCACAATGGAGGATTTATCTTTATGTTCAGAAGAATGGGATGATGCCTGTGATGTATAGAATACTAAAATAAACAAAATTCACGATTTATGTAAGTATAAAAAATGTTATGGCCTAAATACTAAAATATTTTAAAATATTTAAAATCCAAGTTAATCCATTTTTTCGATTAAACTCAAAATACCATCAAAATCCTAAAATTAGGAAATTTATATTAAAATAAAATTAATTTGGTATTTAAAACATTATTAATCCAATGTAAAAATTTTAAAATTATTTTTCGTTCACAAGTCCTAATTGAAACCTTTCCTTATAACCTGAGGAAAGGAAACATGAAATATGGTGATCTCAAATACTCGGTAAGGGTAAAAAAGAGAGATATCAATTATTACATAAGAATTTGATGAGAATAAGTTTATATGAACATGAGAATAACATTTAAAAATGATACCAAGAAATTCATAAATCATAATATACAATCATGGAATAATTACTGGATGTTCATAATACATGAATCATAATTTAATCCAAGAACAAGAGCAACGAGAGAATAACATCAGCCTATTACATAAGGTTAGGGAATAAATATAATCAAATAAAATCATTTCATTTGTCATGGATCATTTACAATACTATCATATTAGATTGAGTTCATTCCCCATTATGTTATATCCTTATCCAATGTTTACTCTCAAGGTTATCATTGTGGATATTGTGCCTTACTGAACTGGGTTTACTCCTCATTCCATTCCTTATTATATTTTGAGATATCCATCTTTACTCAATAGATAGAAGGGGTATAAAATTTCAGGCCCACTGATCACAATATGAAAATAATATATATGTGAACCATAAGATCATAAAGTATTATTCATATCATAAACCATGGAGAGGATATTCATTTGATAAATATTTCATCATTTCATTATAGCATAACCCATATAAAAGATATGGGTTTCAAAAATGTTTCATTGAAACACAATTACCCCATGGGAAAGAAAAGAGTCTTATAAAATCATCCTTAAATCATCATTATAACAATCCATAAAAGAATGAATTTTTATGGTATCCCTATATCATACCAATAGTAAATCCCAAGTATCACAAAATTATTTTATCATAGAAACAATTCCTTTAAATGATCATTATAAGTTTTCTTATGGAAAATAAATTTTTCACTTTGAAATCACTTATTTAAATTAAAAGAATTTCCAAAATATTGAGGAATATATATTCCTTGAAATGAAACATAGAAACTAATAAATTAATAATCTAATAATTGATTGGTTATGATAGGAGAAAATTTTCATGACATATACTTTAAAAAACATTCCTTTCAAATTTTTTGTAAATATTCAATACATAATTTTGAAAATGACAAGAAGATTCATTTTAATATATTATTAAAAATTACATCACAAGTAAAAAATGTATTTAAACAATAATATCATGATAAAATAAAATTTTTAAATCATTCAAATAAAACATGGAAATGGAATAAAATATATTTTCAACTAAAGAGAGAAATAAATTCATTGTTCCTTAAAAACATTATTTCGATCTCTAGAGTTCGTGAAGAGACTAAAATTAAAACAAAAAAATATAATATACCAAAATATAAATAGTATAATAACATTAATAGGATGATTTATAGATATTTTGAAAAATATATCATCAGATACTTAGTCATAAACAATTCTGATAAACAATGAGATTGTAACAAAAATATCATACAACTTTGGTGACATCTGAATAATAAGTCTCATGAAATAATAATTGAAAATGAAACATTAATTATCATTAAAATAAATAGATTCGTTGCATATAACATCAAAATATAAGTATATGTAACTCATAATCATAAATTGGATTATAACAACAAATATTTCGTAATGAAATAAAATTGAGATGAAGAACCCTTGTCGCTTTTATAAAATCTGAATAAAATCCTCTCGAAAGAGACATACTTATATGGATTTATAAATCCCCATATTTTTCATAAAAAATAATCATAAAATTTGTTCATGTGTAGTATATACACCACACAAATGAAAAATGTCAGGAATATGGAATATCTCTCATATTAATAAATTTGGGATGATAAATCCCCTAGCCTCAACTTCAAATTTCATCAAATGCACTCTAAAATCAAGTATACTAAATCTAAATTTATTATAATTTCACAAAATAATCATTTATAGACATATAGTTTTATACATTGACTATATGTAACATTTTAATACCCAGTTATAAATAATTCCAACATAACATTATCATTTTCGTGTGTCAACTATTTTCACTTATCAGGAATGTTTTGGTTCAGCAGTTCTAATCGATGTACTTTTATCATGGTTACATAAAATCCCCCACAACATTGATGAAATAAATATCATATATATTCAATATATACATATTTAAAATCATCCATGAAATGTATTAATATAAAAATTATTTTCATCATTCATGGAGATGGTATGTTGTACATACACATTAGCATTGTTTCATTTTCTAAGAGAAATAATATAAGAAAGATAAATATTATTTTACCATTAAAACAACATAATTATAGCATAAATAACATATATATTCAATAAAACTATCGTCATTACTATCTAAGTAAAGTATAAATGAAAACAAATCACATCACATCATGGAGGTGGTAGTCCACATGTACGTAGATGAAACATTATCATTTTCTAGTAGATGGGAAGGTTGGAATGTAGATATGATATTATAATTTAAGAATAATTATTATGTCATAAATATCATATATAAACATTAAAACCATTATAATAACCATATATGGATGATATTAATGGAAAATTAATTGTATCTCTACATGGAGATAGTATTCCTCATATTTTCATGAGAAATAATTTCACTTCCCATTTGACTGAAAAGAGGGTGAATAATAATAGTTAAATAGTCTTAATAACATTTTATTATATTAAGGATTCCAATTTTATTATATTATTATGAATTCCGCTTATTAATATTTGTTTAAAAAAGATATAAATTGAAAGAGGTTGGGTAGGATGATTAACACTTCTTCTATTGGTCTCATTTAGATCCGTTCTTAAGGACACATGGAATAATCTTTTAAGAAGACTAGAAGCTATAATTCCTGGATAAGAAATTTTATAAGATAATTATCTAGGGTTTTTTCTGGATATATTTCTCAAAGTGGTATAAATAAGAGATATATGGTGTGTCCTATATAAGTGGTGGAGAGGAAACACTTGGATATTTGTAAAACATTAAAATATAATAAAGTAATTTTTAGGGATAATGATTCAAAATAGAAAGATATTCAAATGTTGGATATTATTAGATCAAAAAATAGACATAAGATAGGATTAAGAAAATTTTAATTGGAAATCAAAACCTTACCTCTTATCTTAACCTCCAGTAAACACATTTGAATGGTAACCACAATGATTACTTTTTCAATATTAAAGAGGTATAATTTTCTTTATAGGGTAACAATTGGACCATAAATGGAAAAGTGATGACATTTCCAAACATTTTTCATTCCACTTTCCCTCTTTCCATATTTTTATTAATTTTAAATAATTTAATAAAATATTTTTACATAAAATGTCATTTAGGTCATTTTTGACACTATTCATTAAATTTGATTTTAAAGACATCAAAATAAAAAATGATTTAAAATACTAACCATTTTACCATAAATTATAGATTATTATAAACCTTAATATTTATATAGAAACATAATTAGTCCAAAAAATGTCACTTTTAATGTTTTTAGATTCATTTATTTTTAATTATTAAACTAATTTCCCAAGAACCAAGTCAGAGTTATGTAAGAATTTAAGGTAATTTTACAATTACTAATGATTTGAAGATACTAAATAAATTCAATCCTCAACTCTTTAACCATAAATTATAAATTTTTATTAACTATAATGTTATAATATCAAACCTTTAACAATAAATTATGCATTTTTGATAACCATAATATTTTTCTGTAACCATAAGTCATCCAAAAAATATTAATTTTTTTCTTTTTTATAAACATTTATTTGAGTTTTTCTATTCATTTCTATAGCATAGTGGCAGTGTTTTGAAAGAATTTATAGGAATTATACTATTACAAAAAATTAAAATTCATTTTCCATAATTAATATAAAATATAGCTATAAAAAATAAAATGTTATATTTTTATAACATATTATTATCCATACATTATCATATAAAATAAATTAAAATAAAGAGAGTGACATTTTGGAATTTCTTTTACATAAAATAATATAAATTTTAGTAGAAAAGGAAAATAACACCAAAATAAAATATATTCAAGTTTTTTATTCCAATTGTATAATTAAAACTATACATTGAAATAAATCCATGTTTTGGGTTGGTTTTGAGACCTTATATCAAGGTTTTAATAATATTTTATCCATTTTACCCATACCGAGGATACATATATTTACCACATTACTATTCATAATGACAAGGAATAAATTTAAAAAATTTAAATCTCATGATTCAAAATATGATACATTTTTTAATATTTAATCTCTATAATTGGAATAAAATAATATTAATATGAATGTGTAAAATTCAATATAAAATGGTTTTTAGAAAATGTGATTTTAATCATAAAAAATAAAATATATGAAAATCATGAATATTTTTAATTAAAATTTATTTATTTATATTTTTAAAATTAAAATTGATCATATATCACTTTAATACCAAATATAAAATATAATGAAACTTTTAAACTGCTTGATTTATTGAAAATAAATGAGAGTATTTGAAAATGACATTCTACTCTATTCACTAGAAAACTGAATATTTTACAAAAATTCCAAAATTACTCCCTAAGTTTATTTTGATATGTATTTTTAGATTATTATTTTCTTTTTTTAATCCATAGTTATTAATTTTAGATTCAATTAATTGAAATTTACAAACAAAAAATGCAATAAAAATCATTGTTTATGAAATGTTTTTGAAAATTAAAGTAACTGCACTAAAAATTGAGTTCTTATTTTCTAAGAATTAATAAATATATTCTTATTGAGTACGTCCATGTATTTCATTATACTATTAATCATATTAATACTCTCCAATAAAAAATATGTGCTATAACTGTCAAATTTTAATAATAATATTTTTATGATATATCTCAATATACCTAAAGCATGGTGTTGGGTGTTATGATGGCCATCGTAATTATTATTATATTAAAATGAATTTTTGGGTTGTTACATTCACAGCCCACTAAATAATTCAACCATAAATTTTTATCTTGGACCTCCAAATATGAATATTTAAAAATAATATCATTCAAAACCCACATCGTAGAGAAGTTTAATAAAAATTCTTTTACAAAGGTTGACTGTGAAAGATAATGGTTACCAGAAATTACACATAATAAGGTTAATAGATAATGATAACATTGGTTTGATGTTAAAATAAATATATAAAGGATTAAACATCCATATAAGGAATAATATATTATAACAGAAAACATAGTCATTAGAAATTTAATAACCACAACCAAAAAATTAGTGAGTGGTGAAAAGACCATCAATTTTCCAAAAATTAATGTAAAAGAAAAACATTTTTATTTCTACATCCTGCTAATAATTTAGATGAATTATTTTACAATTACTTTAGATAACACATGAAAATATATTTACTTGATTTCCTTCCATTTTATAAGAACAATTTCACCATTTTTTTCTTTAACCAAATTCCACTTCATGTATTACTCTATTAAATGAATATTAAAGATGTATTCTATTCGTGAGGCTCTAAAATAAAATTTTAATTGATCATAAGATTTTAAATGACTAAAATATCATTTATTATTTTTATAAATATTTAACAAAACCAAAATCTTTAGAAAAAGGCATATAATATTGAAAAATATAATATATTAATATCCAAAACCCCAACAATGAGATCTAGAGTTAAAATTAATCTCTTCTAAAAATATATAATGTTAATACTCCTATAAATTGTGTCTAAAAAATTAAAAACCCCAAAAGTCAGATTGATTCAATCATGCATTCTTTAATGTCAACATTAATATTTATCCCCAACTTACATAAGGTAGTTCATAATGTCACATGCCAAACCCGAGAAAACCTTGATTATATGTTATCATAAAACATAATAATTACCTTAATTAACATATAAACTCAATAAAAACATATGTTTTTCTACAAAATATCTCTATCAAATATATTCAATAAATCCAAAATTGCATTATAATTTATTTAATATGACATAAATCATTTCATTATCAAATCACTAACAAATTTCAAGGTCTGAAATACAATATGATTTACTTTGTTAATATTAATAATTACTATATCATAATTAAACACTATTATCTCAACATCAAGAGATCATTAAGGTTAATCTTTTCCTTAATAATTTTTTCTCTAAAACATTACCTGATCACTAGATCCCTTTTCCTGGTTATCTATACCATTAAACATATTTTGTCAAGTGTTGAAATCATAAATACTATGGAACAATCATTATATAATTCAAAATTATTATAACCATAATATCATTGATATAAATATTCATCTAAATAACATCAAAATCTCAATATATAAACACACCATTCCTTACACTTCAATAATTGATATGTTCTAGGTTATTTATTGGGCTACGAGTTAACCCTGGGATTACGGTATTATATAATATAGTTCCCAACTTACCTATACATAAAAATTAAATTTCATTGGTAATTAATTACTCTATTACCTTAGTTTAAACAAAAACAAATACCCAATTACTTTGAGTCTTTCTCCAAGGTGATTTTATAATATTCCAAACATGAATGAAAGTCACTAATGTTTATGTTGTAAATAATTAATTGTGAAATGTAGTTACACATAATCAAATGTTTTATCTATACCTATCCAATTTTATTTATTTTCTTAAGAGTAAAAGAATTCCATTGTTCATCACATTCATCATTAACATGAACCATTTTGCTTCCAACCATTAACTAAAACAAAAAAAACCATAGTGTGGGTAACTATATTCATAGTGAGGAATCATGAAAATTAATATTTAGAACTTATAAATCATGAAACATTCTTTATAATCTATGATACAATAGGTTTAACCTAGGCCATCTTTAGTTATCAACCATTGAAATATTTCATAATACATCATAAAGAAAATATGAGTTCACTCTAGAACATCCTTAAGATTTTCAAACCAGGTGAGAATTAAGGGAAAATTCACTATGCACTAGAATAATGGTTGAGATTTACTTGAAACCCCATTTATAGGTTTATTGCCGCAAGATAGATCTCTAAAAAAACAAAATCTATTTATAGTATCCATAAAGTGATTTATTTCATGGAAAACCTCATAATAACTTCCTTATGAAATATTTTTGATTTTATCATATTCTTATAATTATACCTAGCTGTTTTGAAAATGTATCTAATAAAAGTATTAAAAAATTGACTAAAAAATACCATCATAAAAACTATAGTAATTCATAATTTTCATGAATTTGTATAACATCTTAATATATTAATGTGAAATATATTTTATAAATACATGATCAAGGACTGTAAAGGATAAATTCTTTTGTAGACTAGATGCACAGTCATATAATTTAATGAATTATTTTCAACATCTTCTACATATATCTCCCCACATAGTACACTTCTTAGAAATACCCTTCTCTCAGAAAAATAAATATAAGAATTGGTGAGCTCAGATTCTAAGTAAGTGTAAACAAGGGGATATCAATGGTCAGTTAAGTATAACATGAGAATAAAGGTCTGAGAATATGACCGTATCATTTGAAAACCATAGCCAAAATAGCAAAGATCATAATCATAAATTATGGTATAAATCATGGTGCTTCCTAAGACATGAATAATAAATGAATCAAATAACATAATCCATGAGAGCATAACATTTATATAAGACATAAATTTTTGTAATATAAAAAATCAATGAAAATTATTTCCTTAATCATGAAATATATCCAAGACTATCATAGTGGATTGGAATATATCTCCATTCTATCAAATCCTTAGTCAAGGTTCTTGTTCGAGACTATCGTAGAGGATAGATTACCATACTGAACCGAGTTTACATCTCATTCTAGTCTTAATTATCTCATGAGATATCCATTATTACCCAACACATTGTAGGGATATATAATTTTAAGACCACCCATCACATAATAAAAATCATATATTTGTGTTTCAAAAGATCATAAAACATTCATCATATCATAACCTAGTGATAGGAAATTGGTTTTATAAAAATTTCATAATTTCATCATAGAATAACCCATGTAAAAAAATAGGTTTCATAAATATTTTATCATAACATAATTTTTTCATGTGAATGAAATGGGTTTCAAAGAATCATCCATAAATAATAATCATTATAATCAAAAAATAGAATGAAATTGAATATTGTCAATTGATCATATATTCAGTAATTTATAATTAAAATCAATAGAGGTTATCATAAAAATAAATTTACCTTAAAATATGGATTCAACATTTCTTGAAGAAAATGAACATCTCAATTTAAAACTAGTTATTTAAAATATGGATATTTTAAAAATATAATGAAAAATATTTGATTGAAATAAACCTTAGATACATGTAAAGGAATATAAAAAAATTGATTGATCATGATTTAATTTAATTCCATTAATGTTTTATATGTTAAAATAAATATTCCATTTACATTTTTAGTAAATATTCAATGTATGTTATCCAGAAAATGACAACAAGAATGCTTCTAAAAATAATTTTAATTATAAATCATGGTAAAATGAATTTAAATAATTATATTATAATAAAAATAACATTTTTCAAAATATTTTTAAATATTTTATAAAATAAGGATGTTTAATAAAAATTATTTTCAATTGAAGAGAGAAATAATGTCGGTTTTCCTTAAAAACATCATTTTAGTATATTAAGTACTAAAATATAGAAAAATGAATAGAAAACATGCCATCTCTATAAATAATCCTATGATAAGAAAATTAATGTGATTCTTGATACATATGTCATCAAAATTTATCAATGGAAACTTAATAAAAACAACCTCATAAACAATTATATTGTAACATAAATCGCATTCCACTTTAGTGACTTTTGAATCATAAGCCACATGAAATAATAACATTAAATGATATTTTATGTTTCATGAAAATAATTATATTCCTGATATATCATTTAAAATAATCAGTATTAACACCTCATAATCATATTTACGTTTATAAAATAAAATATGCCTTAAAGAAACAAAGTTGAGAAGAAGAACGATGAAAACATTGGTAATATATGAATCAAAACCTCATGAATGATATAAAATTGTTTTTATTTTTAATTAAAAATAATTTTAATTAAAATAATTATAAAATATATTCTCTTTTAATATATATACCACACAAAAAACCAAGTATTTAATATGGAATTTTTATCACAGAAACAAAAGTGAGGCGAGAAATCCCCTTACTTCAACTTCAAATTGCATAAAAGAATTCTAAACTCCTATATAATAAATTTCAATTATTATAATTATATAAAATAATCATGTAAAAACATATAGTATTATATAATATCCACTTATGAAATTTCAACATTCGTTTATTAATAATTCTTTATTAAAATTATCAATTTTCAGTGTTAATTGTTTTTGTTTCTTAGGAATGTTTCAATGCAGTCATTCTGGTCCTTTTAATTTGATCTTGGTTTCATCATATTCAGAATTTTATTAATGATATAATTATAAAATATATTATTTATAAATATTTTTTATCATTCCTTAAATGAAGAGATAGAAAAATGATTAACATTATTCATGAAGATGGTATGTTGTAAGTACATGTGAACACTATTTTATTTTTTAAAAAAAGATTGAAAAAATGATAAATATTATTTCATCATTTCCAAAACACAATTATATAATAAATACCATATATATTCCTTAAATAATTTCTTATAACCATCGAAGTAAAATATAAATTTAAAATGATTCATATCAATGCATAGAGACAGTAGTCCAGACGTAAAGAGAAGGAATATTATTGTTTTCCAAGAGATGTGATGGTAAGAAGATAGATATGATAATACAATTAAAAAAGAATAATTTTTCACAATTATTTTATTTAAAAATTAAACCCATCAAAAAAACCATTGATTAATGACTGTAATTGAAAATTAATTGTATCTCTATACAGAGATGGTATCCTACATGTATGCACAATTGATACTTGTAATTCTTATTTAATGAAATACATGGAGAGTAATTGTGGTTCTATAATCAAAATAAAATTTAAGTATATTTAGTAATATTAAGTTACTATTTTATTATTAATACCACAAATTTATAAGAGGTATGAGAAGAAATAAATTGGATGAGGTTGGGTCGGATGATTGCCACTTATTCAGTGGGCCTCCTTTAGATCCATTCTTAAGGACCATTGCAATGGTCTTTTAAGAAGTAAATAACTTATAATTCATGTATATAGAATATTAGAAGAGAATTGTTTAGTGATTTTTGGAGATTTATGGTTGAATTTTGTGTAATTAAGAGAATGTAAGGGTGTCATTTTATAAGAGTGGTAGATGACACACTTGAAATTTTATAAATTAAAAAAAATATAATAAAGTCGTTACGAAGAAAAATGATTCCAAATAGATATATATTAAAATATTGGATATGATGAGGTTGAAATATCTCTATAAAATATTATTTAGAGAGTTTTAATTAGGAAAATTTCCATTATATCATGGTTTAACACCTTGGTAAACCCACATTAACCATAACCACAAAAACAAAATTTTCAACATTGAACAATACTAATATTACTTATAAGGTAATAATTGGCTCATTAATCATTTCTAGGTGACGTACTAAATCATTTAAAATCTTAATTATCTTATTCTAATATTTTTAAACCATTTTTATAATTTAATAGAATATTATTTTTTCAACAAAAATCCTTAATTTGTCTTTCGACACTATTCGTTTATGTTGAATTTAAATAAATAAAGAAAACAAAAAATTTCAAATATAAATTATTTAAACATAAATTATACATTATTATTAACCTTATAATTCACATTCTTCCATTATTCTGTTGGGTCGGAAGAAAAGCGGGAATGATGGCAAGAGGGGGGGGTGAATTGCCTTTAAAAAAAATAAACAAATTAAAATCAAAGTGAAAGATGCAGCGGAAATAAGGAGGCAAGACACACAAAATTGATAACGGAGTTCGGCCAAAACCCGGCCTACGTCTCCGCTCCCAACTCAACCGTTGAGAGATTCCTACCGCTTGCTTTTCAATGGTTTTAGCAAGAAACCCACTAGGCTTTGAGGTAGCATTAGGACCTATTACAGCTTGCTTTTTGTGGTTTAGCAAGAACCCACTTGCTTTCAATGGAATAGCAAGAACCCACTAGCCTTTTTAACGGGTGAAGGATAGCTCACCGAAACACAAGCCTTTTAAAGGAAAAGCTTGAGAAAACCTCTTCACACCTTAATGGTGGTGTGAAACCCAAAAGAAAGGGGGTTGAGAAAAGGGTTTGGGGTTTGTAGGTACAAACCCAATTTTAAAGCTCAAAATAAATAAAACAATAAAAACCCGTAATGGAGAAGCCTTGGGCGCCTTTGATTGATTGATGATGTTTGAGGGCCGCTTCCAAGCTTCTATGGAGGTGCTCTTGGATGTGTAAGTTGTTGGAGCACTTTGGGTTCCCTTGGAACAATCCGTCGGAGCTTCGCCAAAGATGTAAAAATGTGTACGGTGGCTTGGGTGTTGTTCCGGGGCTTCCTAGGCCTTTATTTATAGGCTAGGAACCTTCAAGTATCCGTTGGAGGGCTTTGGAGCCGTTGGAAAAGGCCTCGGAGCCGTTGGGAGGCTTTTGGAGTTGACTGGTCAAAGCCAACGGCTAGTTTGACCAGTGCTACCGGCTGGCCGGTGCAGGGCCACCGGCTGGCCGGTGCCTTGACAGTGGCTGAGTCTTCTTTTCCAGGCACCACCGGCTGACCGGTGCCAGAGCCACCGGCTGGCCGGTAGTGAGGCAGTAGCAAACCCTGTTCATTCTGGGTGCCACCGGCTGGCCGGTGCTTGGCCACCGATTGGCCGGTGTGGAGGCAGTGGCTCTGCCTTTTTCCCAGGGTCCACCGGTCGACCGGTGGTGAAGCCACCGGTGGGCCGGTGGACTGATTTTCAGTCCACTTTGCCTTCTTTCTTTCTTGGCCCAATTCCTTGGCCACCTGATTTGATTCCTATCAACCAAAAACACTTGAAAGAGGATTAGATAAATATGAGGGTGATTGTGATCATGAAAATAAAACCTTGAGGGGTTCGAGAGGTACAACAATCTCCCCCTATTTTGATGATCACAATCACCAAAACAAACAATGAAAAAAAAACTAAAATTGAAAGGAAATGCTTAACCATGATGAAAAGGATTCTCCCCCAATCAATCAAGAAATTTCTCCCCCTTTGTGATTATCAAAATAGAGTGGGGCATAAAACTTGATTGAGGGAATCGATGAAAAACGAGATTTTAAAACAATTGAAAATGATACTAATTGTTGGAAATTTTGAAATGAAAAATTGAATTGAAAAATTTGAATAACAGTTTGAATTGAAAGTTTTGAATCAAAAACCAATTGAAATTCGAAATTTGAGACTAAATGAAATTTTTGAAATTGAGAGTTTTGAAAAATCGATACCAACTGTTGGATATTTAAAAAAGAAAATTTAATAGAAAATTTGAATTTCAAAGCCAAGTGTTGAGTTTGAAATGAAAACTTTGAATACACAAAAAGGCTTAAAAGATCCTAACTCCCCCTAAATAAAAACAAAGAATCCATGGGGAGTGGTTTTTGAAACCGAAACAAATTTAGGCCCGGAGAGACTTGCCAAAAGGGATTTTTCAATCCAAATTTGTTTCATGGCGGGTCTTCTCCTATAAAATTCATCGGAATAGAAAATCGATTTGGGTTGGCCGTATCGGGCGTTTTTACAATTACATTCATAAATGAGATGCCCGGGTTTTTTGCAATAGTTACAAAATTTAAAATCGGAGCTCCCCCTTACAAAAATAGTGGGTGCATGGGAGGAGGAGGCTCGGTTGGTATATCCTAACCCTTGGGTGGTTCTAGAAACCCTTTGGGAACCAAGTATATTGTTCAAGTTTTGTTCCCCTTTGGTGAATTTAGCAAGAGATTCCCTAAGGTCTTTAATGGTTGATTCCAAGGAATCAACATCGGGGAGGTTTTGGATATTTAGGGTCAACTCCTCCTTCTCTTTGAGAAGTTGTTCTTTTTCGGAGGAGAGTTTTTTGAAAGACTTTTTTAAAGCAACAAATTTTGAAGAGAGTTCGTGAAAACCTTTTTCTAATTGGTCTCTAGCAAATGAGAGTTCTTCATAAGATAAATGATTTAAAGAATTGGAATTTGAATAACAAGAGGAGGAGTCGGATGATGTTACCTCATGGAATGCCATTAGGCATTTTGTACCTTGGTCGCTCGAGGAGGAGGAGGAGGAGGATGAGGAGGTGTCACTCCATGTCGCCTTTAGGACTTTTTTCTTTCCTTTCTCCTTTTGCGTGGCCCGTTTCTTGTTGAGTGGGCAATCGGGCTTGTAATGGCCCTTTTCGCCGCACCCGTAGCATTTCACCTTGGGCTCGGATCTTGCGGTGGGTTCTTGCTTTCGGTGCTTGCGGGATTGCTTCTTCTTCTTGTGCTTCTTCATGAACTTGTGCATTTGGCGGGCGAGATTCTCCATTTCCGAGTCGCCGCTTGATGATGAGGAAGATGAGGAAGGAGATGAGGAAGAAGATGAGGAGGAGCTTACTTCCTTTTGAACCTTGAGGGCAATGTTCTTTGGTGTCTTGATAGGGGTGCCCTCCTTTTGTGCTTGCCTCCTCATTGTGATCTCGTACGTCATAAGGGATCCGATGAGCTCCTCTACCAGCATGTTTTTGACATCCTTAGCTTCTTGGATTGCCGTCACTTTAGGTGCCCATGAGCTCGGAAGGACCCATAGAATCTTCTTGACCATCGTCTCGGCTGAAACATCATCACCAAGAGATTTTCTACCATTGCAAACGTCAGTGAAGCGTGTAAACATTTCAGAAATAGACTCATTTGGATGCATTGAAAAAGATTCAAAGTCTTGTCTATACATATCTAACCGAGTATCTTTAACTTTGTTAGTGCCCTCATGGGTCACTTCCAATAGTTTCCAAATTTCATGAGATGAGGTGCAAGTGGAAACTCGGTTAAATTCATTTCGGTCAAGGCCGCAATGAAGAGCATTCATGGCTTTGCCATCTAGCTCAAAATTTCTAATGTCGGCTTGGGTCCATTTGGATTCGTCGGGGGTAGACAAAGTGTAACCTTGCATGACTATTTTGTAAATGGGATAACCTATGCTCCTAAGGAAAGTAGTCATGCGGGTTTTCCAATAATTGTAGTCGGTCCCATCAAAAAATGGAGCCCGACCCAATGAGTAGCCCTCGGGGGCGAAAGAGGTGGATGCCATCACAATGGATCTTTGAATTTGAAACCTTTTAAGGTATTACTCAAATTATCCCTCTGATACCAATTGTTGGGTCGGAAGAAAAGCGGGAATGATGGCAAGAGGGGGGGGGTGAATTGCCTTTAAAAAAAATAAACAAATTAAAATCAAAGTGAAAGATGCAGCGGAAATAAGGAGGCAAGACACACAAAATTGATAACGGAGTTCGGCCAAAACCCGGCCTACGTCTCCGCTCCCAACTCAACCGTTGAGAGATTCCTACCGCTTGCTTTTCAATGGTTTTAGCAAGAAACCCACTAGGCTTTGAGGTAGCACTAGGACCTATTACAGCTTGCTTTTTGTGGTTTAGCAAGAACCCACTTGCTTTCAATGGAATAGCAAGAACCCACTAGCCTTTTTAACGGGTGAAGGCTAGCTCACCGAAACACAAGCCTTTTAATGGAAAAGCTTGAGAAAACCTCTTCACACCTTAATGGTGGTGTGAAACCCAAAAGAAAGGGGGTTGAGAAAAGGGTTTGGGGTTTGTAGGTACAAACCCAATTTTAAAGCTCAAAATAAATAAAACAATAAAAACCCGTAATGGAGAAGCCTTGGGCGCCTTTGATTGATTGATGATGTTTGAGGGCCGCTTCCAAGCTTCTATGGAGGTGCTCTTGGATGTGGAAGTTGTTGGAGCACTTTGGGTTCCCTTGGAACAATCCGTCGGAGCTTCGCCAAAGATGTAAAAATGTGTACGGTGGATTGGGTGTTGTTCCGGGGCTTCCTAGGCCTTTATTTATAGGCTAGGAACCTTCAAGTATCCGTTGGAGGGCTTTGGAGCCGTTGGAAAAGGCCTCGGAGCCGTTGGGAGGCTTTTGGAGTTGACTGGTCAAAGCCAACGGCTAGTTTGACCAGTGCTACCGGCTGGCCGGTGCAGGGCCACCGGCTGGCCGGTGCCTTGACAATGGCTGAGTCTTCTTTTCCAGGCACCACCGGTTGACCGGTGCCAGAGCCACCGGCTGGCCGGTGGTGAGGCAGTAGCAAACCCTGTTCATTCTGGGTGCCACCGGCTGGCCGGTGCTTGGCCACCGGTTGGCCGGTGTGGAGGCAGTGGCTCTGCCTTTTTCCCAGGGTCCACCGGTCGACCGGTGGTGAAGCCACCGGTTGGCCGGTGGACTGATATTCAGTCCACTTTGCCTTCTTTCTTTCTTGGCCCAATTCCTTGGCCACCTGATTTGATTCCTATCAACCAAAAACACTTGAAAGAGGATTAGATAAATATGAGGGTGATTGTGATCATGAAAATAAAACCTTGAGGGGTTCGAGAGGTACAACATATTCATCAGAAAAATAATATTTTTTATGTGTTCAAAATCATTTATTTTGATATTTTCTACTGCCTGCGCAAGCATTGTGACAACATTGTGTAACAATTTGAGGTAATTATACAATTACTAAAAATTAAAAATAAATTACCATTATAAAAATAAATTAATCATCTTAAAAATATACATTTATTTTCATTTATAGTATATTAGTAACCCTATGTGAATATAAAAAAAATTAAAATAAAGAGAGTGACATTTCGGAATTTCCTTCACATAAAATAATATAAGTGTCATTTTTATGGACAAAATGGCACCAAAATTCAATATTTTTAATTTTTGGGATGGATATAGTAAACAAATCCCATGAAATGAAATAAATTATTTAACATCTGGCACCTCACCCATTGGCTTGGGAAGAGGTTGATGTGCTGCCAGACCTTAGGTGGTATCCCTAAGACACTAAATGCTGGAAGTAAATGTTTATGCCTTCATAACAATTGGTGGATGGTTTTACATTTGAAAACAAAACAAACCAAACAAACATAACCATAACAGAGGACCATTGTGTGATGGATAAGAACAATTTAATTTCAACTCATGCTAAACCAACTAATAAAAAACCAAAATACAACCATAAACCATAATAGAGTGTAAGAAAAAATAAAAAATAAATCAAGACATAAAAGACACCTAATCAGTAAAAAACAATTTCTAGGAAACAACTACATAAGGAATTCCTAAGGTATCATGATGAATCACTAAATAGATGGGATACCTTTCCTTTACCTGTGCCTCAATATAAAATATTTGCAAAGGCTCCAAAGTGGCCAAGAAGGGGGTGAGTATAAAACTCAGTAGGATTTTCCAAATTAATTCACACCTCATTCCACTATGATATAACAATTTATCACATATATATATAATACTTTAAAAAAAATTAAACTGATTTATATAAAATCATAAAATAGTTTCCAACCCAAAACGTATTTTCTAAGGGAAGAAAAAAAAGGTCTTCTAAAACATTTCTCAAATACATTTGTGATTTGGAATATACTTTTACATGTCCAAACAAATCCACCCCACACAAACACAAAAAAATGATTGGTGTTACCATTTATGATGGAACATCAAATCCATAACCCATCCATTTGATAGTGGTACTTCATGACCATTATCCATCCCATTCAACTCTTGACCACTCATTATACAAAACTAATGTCAAACCATTATAATAAAATAAACATTTTATTGAAAAAATCTCTAAAAATATATTTACATAAATAAAAACCAAATAACTATTATAAAATTATCATTGTAAACTTATGTATACAATTCCACATTCCACAAAACTATAAAATTTCAAACACTTCAAAAAACCATCACTAAATAGGGATTCATAAAGATTTGCACAAAAATTTCAAAATTCAATTGAATAAATTCAATCCATTTAAAATTCATCCTTCAATTTCTAACTAAGAGGAGTTTAGAGTGAATGCACCTACAACACAACATAGGTGAAAATGAATAACGACACAAACTCTTCAATAAAACCAAATTAGATCTTCTAAAACACGCTTTAGATCTTCTTACCTATCAATAAAACCTCTTTATATCCTCATTATTGGAATCACGCACCTTGGATTTATCCCCAATAATTTAGATAAATGAATACAAGAGAGGGAAGAAGAAGAAAAAAAGGAAAACACCAAGAACTATCACTTACCAAACAATCTGGTCTCCAACACACAATGATTTCCCAATGGATCACTCATAGATCAAGAGGAAGGGTCTATAAAGACTTTTAAATGTATGTAATTCATGTTATTTCCTAACTAGTGAAGAAACGGGGGATTAAGAATGTGATTTAGATTATAACCACAAAATGCAGAGCTAATTTATAACATTTCACGGTTTAGTCACACTGTTTGGAAGACCATGTAAAAATCATGCGCTATCCACTACCTTGAAACACCCCTTTAATATGAGGATCACATAGTTAGACAAACAGTGAACCAACCATACTAATCCCATATATTCAATATCACATGGTTTATCCTAGGTGGAAACATAGTTTGGAAAAACGGTGTGCTAAATGGTGTTCCAACCTTGTGCCCACTGTTTTAGTTCCATGTTTATTTGGAATGTGTTCAATGGTTTCTATTAACCATTCTCAAAACATTAACCTCTATAAAACCCAAAAAAATATTCCAAAACTCCTCCAAACCATCATAAAATTATCCCAAATATATTATATTCTTAGAATACATATATAAAGGGTTAATTACCTAAAACATAGTGTAGTAAATTATCCCAAAAATTGATCTTTACATCCTTTTATTGTAGAAAACCACCATTGGACTAAAAGAGTTTGATCCATTTCTCAACCATTTCCTTATAACACATCCAGATTTCTTCCTAAATCTGACCACGTTTCCATAAAACGTACACTATACCATTTATTTTTCCACACAATACGTTCTCTTACCTATCCTCAAGACACACGAGAACATGATCTAATTTATCATCCATATCTTGGTCAGCATGATCCCATCGAATCACATGGTAATGATTAGTAGGATATTTATTCAATGGAGATACATAAAACACATTATTCACTAAAAAACGTTGGTGGAAAAGACAACTGATATGCCACATTACCAAGATGTTCATTTATCTTAACAGGACCTATGTATCGAGGAGATAACTTTCCTTGATTACCAAAATGAAGATGACTAAGACTTGAAGATAATCTCAAGAACACATGATCAATCACCTCAATAGAAAATTTTCATCAATGATGATCCACATATGATTTTTGGGGACTCTGGGATATGTCCATTCATTTCCTAATCAACAAAATATCATTTTTCTCTCTTATACAAGGATTTTTATAATTAGTGAATTGTCACATGTTTCCACCCAAAAAAGTATATAATGACAAAGATACAAATATAATGCTTCAAATGGATCTGTATGTATTGAGGCCTGAAAACTATTGTTATATGAGAACTACACTAACTATTTTTTATCCTCCCACGAGACACCAAAATACATTACACAATCCCTATACCTATATTCCAATGTTTGTGTTATAATTTTGTATCTTACATACTTATAAGGATGATATTATATGATCATCTTCAACTACATCCCAAAGTATTTCTCTAAGGATTTCAAAAAATAATATTTAAACCTATGATCTCAGTCTGATACTACTGAAATTGTTATTGCATGTATCTTTACCATTTCTTGGATACATATTTTAGACAAGTCATCCACCATAATAGATTCATAAATTTGGATTAAAAGAGATGACTTGGTGATCTAATCATATATCACCCACATGTCATCATTATTTTGAACCGTTCTTCGGATACATGTAACAAAATCCATGGTTATCTTCTCTAATTTCCATATAGTAATAGGTATATACTGTAACATATACACTACATGCTAGTTCAGTTCCTTAACAAAATAATATGTGAGGAATCTAAAAAAATATCACCTGACATTCTTTCCATGTCAACCCACCAAAATTGAGTTTTTGGTTCTTAATAAATCTTTTGTATCCTTGGATTATAATCCCATGTTGAATGGTGGAATGAATTAATAATTGGTTCCTAAAAAACATGTATGACTATTCAATCTTTAAAACACAACACTAAAACTCTGTAAACCTTCTATCCCTTAGTGGTCTCCCTACCATTGAGTTATGAACTCATTGAAATACATTCTGAATCAGATGTATGTTCCTCCATAACTTTCTCAACAAAATCAATAAAAATAATAATCTAGAAAGAAAACCACAATACTACCTCATACATGAAAACCCATGAACATGTCTTCTATCTCTAACATTAGCTACCACTGATCTAAATCCTCTTTCACCAACTGACTATATGAATTTCTATATAATGCATCTTCCACTGAATTTTCATTACTTGGTGTATACATAAATTCAAATTCAAACATTTAGGGATACTTTATCCATATTCGTTTTCATATATTCCAATATGTTTGTGATAAAATGTGTTTTAATCTCTTATGATCTGGAAACACAATGAATTTCTCACCAAATATGTAATGATTCTATGTATTAAAAACATTAACTACAATAGCTAATTCTAAATCAAGTTTTGGGTATTTATTCTCATTCTAACATAACTACTGTTATCCATAAGAAACTAAATGATCTTCCTACATGAGAACACATCCCAAACCAAATCCAAAATAATCACAAAACACCACATGACCTTATCCTGATTCCAGTAATATCAAGATCGATGCCAATGCTATGTGGAATTTTATCTCTTGAAAATATTTTTTACATTCCTTATTCCATTGAAATTTAATAAATTTCCTTGTCAAATCTATAATTGATAAGTCTAGTCTGGGAAAATCAAGAACAACACATCGAAAATAACTAGCTAAACCAAGGAAAATATGTATCTCAAATAAATTATTTGGTGTTTTCTATGATATAACAACCTCTATCATTTTTGGATCCATATAAACATCACTTTTAGAAGATACATAGACAAATAAATATACCTATTGTATCTTAAAATCACACTTTTAAATTTTGGTATAAAAATAATGATCCTACAAAATACCCAAAAAAATCACCAAGTGTTGATCGTGCTCATCCCTTGTCCTTGAATACACCAATATGTCATCCATGAACACAGAAAAAAAATAATCCATATTCCTTTAAAATACCTGATTCATCAATTCTATAAACATATCTAGTGAATTCACAGGACAAAAAGTCATTACCCCATACTCATAATGTCCATATCTACTCTTGAAATTAGTTTTCAAAATATCTTCCTTTCGAACCTGCAATTTATTATATCTCAATTTCAAATAAATTGTTGATATCCAACATGATATTATAAATTCATAGAATATTTCATTAATGAATGAAATAGGATACATATTTGTTTATCATAACTTGGCCATGTTTATTATAATCCCTATACAACCAAATAGTTTAATACACCTTTTCGACACACAAAAACCTGGCACTAGCCACAGTGCCATACTAGGCCAAATGAACCATTTTCTTACTAATTATTCCAATTAGAATTTAAATTCCCCTGCTTTTATTTTTTCTATATGATAATATGGAAGTGAGATAGTAATTTTACCTAGTAATAGATCAATAATAATCTAAACTTATCTAATGGATGGAAACCCTGTGGATTTATTAGGAAAAAATCATAAAATTGATCAATGATGATTGGAAATTTGTTATTCAAAATCTTATCCACCGATTCAAAGATCAAAGATAATTAATGGTATAATATCTTTCCAAATTCTGGTTCTAAGAATATCAATTCACCTACCTTTACATTCTAGTCACATCTAAAGAGATTCTAGACACCACCCTCAATTGACAAAAAAATCAATTCATGTAGAATAGTTGATGTGAGATTTAAACATTTTCAACCAATCCATTCAAAAGATTATGTCATAGATATCCATATCAAGAATAGAAAAATAAAATACCAATTCATCCCCATAAAAAGTTATAGAACATAATATTCATATAAATGCCCTACATTCTCTTTGACTTTGAGGAGTTTAATGTGTGAAAACAGAAGGCGTCTTCTCGACATGAAAATTGAGAAGATCAACAACACAAGAATAAATAATCCAATGAGACTTAATTGTATCAAACAAATCTTGGATAAGGTTATAATTAAAAATAATCATGTCTCTCACTATTGAGGTCCATATTGATCATCCCCAATAAATTTTTTAGCAACATATAATTTTTTACTTTCTAAACATAGTCCTTTGTTACCTTTTTGATATTTCTATAGTTCATGGGTCATGGAATTCCTAGAATCACCACGGCTTCCTATGTTATACTGATGAGAATTTTTTTCCCCCGTTTCCCATTTAAGCATATAAAATTTGTGAAACTTGAGTTGTGTCCCAAATACATGGCCTTTAAGAAGTTTAATAATAGTTCAAAAGATACCCCACATAATTTAAATTATGACATGCTCTAAGTGGCGATAGAAAATATCACTTCATGTGATCCAAAAATCACTTTGAAAACATACAAGATTTATTTTTGGTTTAAGAGAAAGATTGGACGATCCATCCATCTAATTTAGAGTCATACCAATATCTTGGAAATATGTGTCACTATTACGCTTATTACCATCCTTAGAGTTCCGACATTTTTATATAGGTATCAACACACTTCCTCCAATTGTAGATCATGATATGTCTATTTACACCACCATATCTCTATTGACTATCTCTCTCTACTCCATTATATGAATCATAGAAATCACTATACAAATTTTTGGTCTTAACCCCGACTCAAAAATGCATGCATTCAATGAAATATGTGCAGAACATTCATGGGAAAATGGACTAAATTTATAAAATTAGCCACATTCTCTACCACTGAATGATTATCCTCTATTAAGATGGGAAATTTAAACATTCTAGTGATTTTTAACATGAGATTAATGAGTTATTGATTTAAGAGTTCTTCAAAATCCTGTCATGGAATATGTTGGTCTAATTTAGCCTGAACTAGTATGTCTCACCACTTCGTTGCTCGATCCTCCAGTATGTACATTGCCAACTTAACATTCAGATTAGATGTTGTGCCTATGAAATCAAATATTTCATTCACCCTATTCATCCACAACTCTACTTATTATTTTTTAGAATCAACCTGAAATATGGGTAGATTCTTCTCCTAGAACCGGTCAGAATGATCCACTTTCATTGGTTTACCCCTTTTGTTCCCTCTATCCTTGACTTGAATAGCCTTTACAATACTCTGAACCTGTAATTTTTTCACCAATGGTTACAGTGACACCACATTTATAGTATCCCTTAAAGGTTTCTTTCCTCAACACCTCACTGATTTCATTTCCTATAATGGAAAAAAACTCATTTAGTCTCACTCTCTAGAAATTGTAGGTTTAAAATTTTCATACTTTACCATAAAACATATATCAAAACAAGGCATTCCAAATTCAACCTTTTTTCTCTTTCAAATAACTATTGAAAATTCTAAAATTTCAGTTTTCAAATAATTATTGATCATTCCACAATCAAGCCTCTAAAAATAAAACCATTTTTAACTATATTTGAAAATACACACTTTTTCACAAAATCACAAATCATTACTCAAAATGAATTATGAACTTTTAGTAGGAACTCATTTCCATCAATGTATGTCATACCCCTATCATTGACTGAACCCATGAAAATGATATTACAACTCATAGAAGTGTATAAAAACACATATGTATCCATGTCTCTGGTAATTAAAAGTTTAGCATAAATTTGTAAGCTACACCTTTTTATATTCTAAATTTCATGACCCATTGATCTTATTCCTCGTTAACAACCCAAATTAATGACTAAACCAGAATTTTTTTCAACACCAATACTAAAAAACAAGTACCATTTGTAACATCCTACCCCTCACCCATTGTCTTGGGAAGAGGTGGGAGTGCTGCTAGAACTTATGTGACTTCCCCAAAACATCAAAGGCTTGAATTAAATGTTGAGGACTTCATAACCATCGGGGGATGATTTCACATTTGAAAATAAAACAACCAAAAACAACATAACCATAACCAAGGATCACTATATGATACATGATAACCATGTAATACAACCCAAGGTAAACCAACTTAAATCAATACCAAATTACCACCATAAACTATAATAGAGTGTAACTGGAAATCAAACTGAACTATGTGAGAGTACAAAGTAGAAATGGAGACTCAAAAGACACCAAACCAGAAACCCCAACCCACTCCAAGAACAAACTCTATATCCCATAATCAAGGTATCATGATGAATCACTAAAGAAATGAGATATGTTTCCTTTACCTATGTCCTAATATATAATATTTATAAATACACTAAAGTGACCATGCATGGGGTGAGTATAAAACTCTGTAGGATTTCACCAAATGACTTCCCAACTAACACCACATGGATTAAATAGGTTAATACATTTATATAAAAAAGTTTAAAACCAATTTATAAGAAATTTATATCAAATTGTAAAATATTTTTCTAACCAAAACTGTTTTTAGAAGGAAAAAACCAATAAAGTATTCCAAAACATTTCTAAAATACATTTTTTTATTTTTTATAAAATTTTCCTTGTCCACAGACATCCAATACTCAAAAATACACACATACAAGCTTGGTTTTACCTTTTATGTTAGAACATCACATCCATTACCCATCCTACTAATATTGGCACTTCACGACCATTATCCACACCATTCAAATCAAATCTACTCATTATGCCCAAATCATGTAAACTCATCTCAATAAAGAAATGGTTTTTTTTTAAAAAGATTATAAAAATATATTTCCATAAATCAAAACCAAATAACCATTTTAAATTCATAATTTAAAAACCGTGTAAAAAATTTCATTTTCAACAAAATAATTAATTTAAACAAATTTAAAAACCATCACTAAAAGGCATTCCATCAATATCTGCAAAAAAATTTCAAAAGTAAATTAAATAAATTAAATGAATTTGAAATCCATCCATCATGTTATGACTAATGGGTGTCAATAGTGAATACACCTACCTCACGACATAGGAGAAAATA
Source organism: Viscum album (assembly GCA_963277665.1). NCBI lineage: Eukaryota > Viridiplantae > Streptophyta > Magnoliopsida > Santalales > Viscaceae > Viscum > Viscum album. The sequence goes on from OY728158.1 coordinate 1,503,460,342, forward strand.
AATAATGACACAAATTCTTAATAAAACCAGTTTAGATCTTCTAAAGAGCACCTTAAATCTTGTTAACTATCATAAACACATCCATATAATGTATATATTGGAATAAACTAGCATGGATCTATCCATAACAGATTATATATATGATTCCAAGAGAGGTAAGAAGAGGAAAACTAAGTAAACAAAAAATAACGAGAAGTTACCAAATAATTTAGGCATCTAACACACCATGATTTTCCAATGAATCACTCATAGATCAATAAGAAGGGTCTCTAAAACCATTAGAATGAAAAAAAATCGTTTTATGGAATAAATAGGAAAAAATGAGGTATTAATGAGTTCATTTGGATAAGATCCACAAAAACAATATCTAATTTTTAATGTTGCATGGTTTAGGCACACTGTATGGAAAACATTATGCAAACAATATGATATCCATTACCTCTAAACACCCCTCACGTGGTTGGAACAAATGGTTAAAAAAACTATGATATAACTATTCTAATTCCCTTTATTCAACACCATATTGTTTCTCCTGGATGGTCATATATTTTGGCCAAACTATGTGCTGAATCGTGTGCATACCCAGTACCCATTGTTTCAGTTGCACGATTTCCTAGAAGGTGTTCCATAGTTTCTAATAACTGTTATGAAACGTAGATCATCCATAAATTCTAAAAAAACAACCCAAAACATTTCTAAACATTCCCAAACATTGTCTAAATATTTTTTTATTGAAATACATAAATAAAGGGTTAATTACCTAAAAATCAGGGTTCAAGAAACAATTTTTTTGGTTGGTTTTGATAACTTATATCGCGTTTCTCACCTTTTTTCCCATTTTACCATTACCTAAGGGATAAATATTTGTTATAGTAATTATTGATGAGGAAAAAAATAAAACAAAACTATTTTCCTGATTTAAAATTTTCTATTCCAAATGTGGTGTCAATTTTTCAAGATTCAATCTATATAAGTTTGAGAAATTAATTTTAATATAAATTTGTACAACATAATTAAAAATTGGATTTTGAAAAATTATATTTAAATAATAATTTCTTTACCAAAAGAAAAAAAAAATTCTTAGTTGTATTATTGTTTTGGACATAAAATGTGTAATATTTAAATCACTTGTCGGTCCATGAATATTTCACCTCATGCATTCACTTTGTAGCGTTATTTTTAAAAAAATTTAATAGTGTGGGTTTGGTAACCAACTCATTTTAAAACTTATTCTACCGAAATATATTATTATAAATAAAAATAACCATATTTCACATTAAGATAAAATCCAAAATATAATGTGACTTTGAAATTACTTGATATAATGAAAATAAATGATAATATTTGAAATGTAGTAACCATGACCATAATATCCTAGATTCAGTGTCTACTTTGTTACACAAGACTATGATATAAAAAATCACATCCCAAAGTACCAAATAGTTTAGTAGCCTTGGTTATCTAGAAACATACATGAAATCGACATCACATTTCAAAAAATAAAATACACGAATAATTTTCTCTTTAATTCCTTGATTATCCTTAGTGTATCCTTGTATATATATTATAAATACTTATCTTTATCCTTGGTAAAATATAACATAAAAAGGGGTGAGATAAGATTCTCATTAAGGGTAACCGTATAACAGAATCTATAAATAAATGAGGGACAAACAATTTGGATAGGAAAAAAACAAAAATGAATGAAATTTAATAAATCATTTTATCATAATATGGAAGAAATAAAATATGATCAAATAATTCAATATATATAATCTCTCGATCTTGACACATGATCAAAAATATTATAACTAATTGAATAATCACAAGGAATATCAAGAATTGAATTCATAATGATGGAATGTATAATGTTGGAAACATAAAACATATATTGAAGGCCTTTTGATAAGAAATCTAATATCATAGAGGCCTTTTTCCATGAAATCTAATAAATGTGTAAGGCCTCATCCAAAACCATATCTAGTTTTTTTCATGAGACCAATCATGCATCGAGGTGCTATAGTGAGCATAACCATCACATTAACAGTAAAAGAAAGGGGTGAAAATTAATCAACATAGACATTCTTTTTCAAAAACTTACATATGAAATGATTATACATACCCCAATAAAAAATCATAGTTACAACCCATTTAGAGTATAATTGTGAATGGCAATAAGATTTTACGTCTAAAACTAAGATGATTATAAATCATCCAAAGAAATAATAAACAAGATATAAATACAACATATCCCCATTTGATCAAAAATACATTAAATTTTTTATGTCATTAATGATTATAAATTATATAAAAAAGGATTTTAAAGCATTCCTTAGGAAAAAATCATTTTCAATTTGAAAATCACATTTTAAAGCATAATACATTTTGAAAAAAAAATCTATGGAAATTAATTTTATGCAATAATATTTTCAATAATATTAGGTAAAAAATTCTTTAAAATAACCTCGTAAATTTTTAAATTAATCCTAAAATAAATTTCAATCGTGATGGAGGATAGTTTTTTACATATCGTATAACTTAAAAAGATAGTTCCCTTTACATTGTAAAAATGTTATGAAAGTTCCTTGTCCAGAAAATGAAAAAAATATTCCTTTAAAAATATTTTATAAAAATTAAAACATAGGTAAAATTATTTTTAATAAATCATTTTTAAAATGATAAAAACATTTTTGAAAACATTTTTTGAAAATGTGGTTTTTCATGAAAAAAGGTATTCTGAATGAAGAGAGAAATAAAGTCTGATTTTATAAAAACATTTTCTCAATAATTTTAAAGTAAAAAATATTGAAATATGGTTCCATTGGTTTAATTTATATTAAATATTAATATGATAAGAAAATAAAATGTTATTATTAGAAAATTGTCAAATAATTTCATTCAATGGTAATATAAGTATAAAAAATATCCATGAGAATATGATTGTGAGATAAACCCTCAAAATGATCATAACATTGACGTATGAATTAATAAATGAATCTATTATGTAAATAAAATTTAAATATACATAAAATTTTCTGAAAGAGACATATGGTAATAAAAAATCAATATACACATAATTAACTACAACGAATAAGTTTTATAACCCAGTGAAAGGAAATTGCGTTACGAAATTCTTTACCACTTGGAAACCATTAAGTAAAAACCCCTTAGATGAAATAATTCAATTTAAAACCAAAAATACCATAAATAATAAATTATTCATGATATTAAATTTAAAATGGGTTGGATATATACCATATAAAAGAAACTAGTTGTATAACATCACAATATGCCTTAATGAAATGAAATTGAAACGGAATCCCTTACCTCATGCTTCTTTTAAATTGAACGTGATTTAACATACTATATAGTGATTTTAAACATTTTATTAACATATAAATATCATATTATTATTTATAACATCATATATTATCCGATTATATAATCTTATCACCCTTTTATTAATTATCTTTCATTTTTTCCATTGTTTGGGGTACTAATTACCTTGTTTTATCATGCATGTTTCATCATGAAAGATTATTTTATTACATATATAATATTGTTATATCATATTAAAAATAATAATAGTGAAATAATTATCGTATTTGTATATTAATTATATTTATAAAAACAATCATGAAATATGTTATTTGAAAATGAAGTATGTTACAACCATGGAGACGATAGGTTGTGTGTACGCTTGAGCAATGTTTCTATTTTTCATCGATCATAATGTAAAGAATTTAAGTAATATTTTTTAAAATAATTATCATAATTTAATAAATATAATATAATTTATTTATATAAACTTATATATATCATATATGTGGTGTGTTTATAAAGAGTGAGTCACATCATTTCGTGAAGGTAGTAGTTCACGCATACATGATGATGTTTTCATCTTTCATTGAGAAACAAATAAAGAAAGGAAATGATATATATTATCATTTTAGAATTATAAATATGTCATTATTGAAATTATTATTTCTTTTATAACAAATATAATCTTTAACTTTAACATTATCACCTTCTATGTAAAGAATTAGTGAAAGAAAAATAGCATCGCTTTGTAAGGCAGTAGTCCGCATTACAAACTAGCGACATTAGCACATCTCCTATAGAATGGAATGTAATAAGTTATATATTATATTATGAATCCATAGGTATATTTATTTTATAAATATCATATATATACTTTATTACCCTTATCATACCCATCTTTGAGAGATGATAATAGAAAAATAAACGACATCATTTTATGAGGTGGTAGTCCACCGTACATTGGAATAATGATTTCATAACCCATTTGATGGAAATAGGGATGGATGTAATATAAGAACTTATTATTAAAACATATAAGTAAATGTATTATACTTAGGTTATTATATCAACATGCTTTAATAATAATTGGGTTATGTGGATGTATAAATTTAATAAAAAGTCTCGTCAAAAAACATTGTCTCTTCTTCAAGTATCCCCCTTAGGTTTGCACTCAAAACTCCCTAGGATGAATTCATAACAAAAATAAGGAATATAAAATATTAATATGGATGTTTGGAAGTAATTTGGGAAGGTCTTTTCCAAACCGAAGTGGGATGAAAGTCTAAAGAAGAGAGAAGAGGGGGCAGCCTTTTATAATGGAGGTTAGTGGCACACATGTAATTGTTTAAAAAGATTATGTCATACCTACATTTGTATAAACCAAATGGATTCCCAAATGAGCCATTATAAAACTTAGAATATATAATGTCAACATTTAGCCCGAATATTTTTCTTTTAAAAGGTTTTTGGACATTTTAAACCCATATATTCTTAGTTTCGCCCATAGGTAGAGTAGTTTTCACCTTAACCGTGATATATAATTTTTACTGTTTTCCCTATTAAATTAGTAAAAAGGTAATTTTACCATATTATAAAATATAAATAAGTATGATTATAAATATCGACTAAATTTCTCCAAATTACATTCATTTAATTAAAAAATTTAATATAAAATTAGTCTCATAAGCGAAATGGGAAAGTAAGTTTTTAAAAAGAAAATATTTCAAAATTATAAAAAGTTTTTATATCAAAATTCATTACAAAAAATTATTAAAATAACATACATTTGTTATATTTTTATAAAATTGAACTCATTTTACATTATAAAAATTAAAAAAAAATTATTTAACATTATAAGTTCTTTAAAAAAATACAGTTTTCTATTACAATTCTGTATTTTTCACGATTTAAAAAAAATGAAACTTTCTAGAAAAATAACAAAAAATTAACCAAAAGATAATTTTGATATTATGATTTAAAAAATTAAGAATAATTTTCAAAATTAATTTTCAAAAATTTTAAAAATTTAATTTTAAATTATGTGTGAAAAGGGTGACAAAACATTATTTTATAAAAATATGGTTTTTTAGAAAACAATTCTATTTATTTTAATGAAATATTATTTTATCACTATATATAAATAATTAACACCTATATATATATATATATTCATAATTTAGTTAATATTTTATATACCCACATTCCAATAGATAGGTGATAATTGTCATATTGAATAATAATATTAATAGTATATTGTTGTTCGATAAAACTTGGTATGGAATGGAACACAAACTTTCGAAAAAAATCAATGTTTCATGTCATAAAAGATAAACAGAGTGTTGTGTGTAATATATTATATCAAATATAATGTTATTATTTTATAATTTCAAGGTTTTACAGTCTCCCCACCTTAAATAAATTGTTTCATGTAATTTAAACATGCTCTTTGAAATCAGGGGTTTGACATTTCAAAATTAATTTATAGAAAGAACACATTATAAAAGTGTTAATAAAATATCATATTGATAATATATAAAGGGACATAAAAGGGTAATATTGAATAACAAATAAATAAGCCTCTAATCTGGAGATAATCAGTGCAATGTGGAGATATGGTCATGGAAGAAAAGTGTAAATATTTATAGAGAGTGTCAGAGGTCATTTATCCTAAGAAAGTGATTGATCATCGGAAAGTTGAGGGGCTAAACCCCAAAAATATGTGATTAGTTAAAATACCATTGGTTCAACATAAAAAAATTATTAGGATGACATTTTATATCAATATATTTTTCCTAGAGTTGAGGAATAAATTTATTTTCTATGAATATAAGGAAATATATTTACTTGATATGTTTATATTTCATAAGAACAATTTCATCCCTAGTTATACTTAAACCAATTTTCAATTCAGCACTTATTCCAAAAAAAATGTATATCCGAAAATCAAATTTTTATTCTAGAAGCACCAAGATTAACTTTTAATGGATCTTGAGATCTATAAAAGTGTAAAAAGTATTTTGGTCTGTCTCTAACTATTTTCATAATCAAATATGGTTAGAAAAATTTATCCAATACTATAAATTAATATGTAAACCTCATCCAAAGTTATAATTAATACATTTCATGGCTGGTTAAACTTATATCCCTTCCAAAAGATTATGATCCATAATCTAATGAACATATCATTAATCCCGCAAAATAATGAAGTATCACTTAATCATCACATACTTGACATATGAATACTTTCATCGTGTATTCTATTTGAACAAGGTAATATCTTGAATTTCCCTAAAACCGAATTTAAAACATGAATTCTTTGTTATTCCTTAAATAAAACATAGATTTTTAAATATATTCAATTAATCCAAAAATTCTATAAGATCCATCAATGATGGCGTAACCCACTTTTTCAACAAATTATTAATCAGTTTAGAGGTAGTCTATATTATCCGGTTTAATTTACCTATATTAATTATTGCTTTATCCTAACATCATTATGTTAGAATTAGAGACACATTACATTCATCAATCATGTGTTTTCCATGAAGTTTAAGTTTTAACTGAATCATTTTTCTTGGTTATCAGTACAATTCTATATACGTTTTAAAATCCTTAATGAAAAATTATGGTAACAAAATCCTTATATATTTCATAATAATAATAACTAGGATATCATTGATAAAATAATAAAAAGCAAAAATTCTTGAATCCAAACACAAGCACATTAATCATTCCTCCTCATCTATGGTAATATCATAATATTTACCATGATCTATTTTAGAACCCTATTTTTTCAATTAGGTATAGATCATTTAATTTTTAGTATAATTCTTTATCTTGGACCTTTTGTTGATTCATTTTTTGTTAGTAAAGTTCCAAAGGGTGTCTGGGTCTTGATTAGTGCCTATAACACATCTTTTTAGGGAAACTAGCATAGTCGCACGGCTAGCACACCGTTTGCCTAACCGTGTGGATGGTGTTTTCTAGATATAGCCACCTCGCACAGTTTCCACACAACCTTGTGGACAAATAATGAATGTGCCCCTTCTACATCAGTAGTCTTTCATGTTTTTTCAAACTATCTGGACAAACCGTTCAGAAGCTATTTTTCAGTGTAATTTTATAAATTTTCTCTTAATGATATAATTAGATCCCTCCTTCTTCCCTAATATGATTTTATGAAGGATTTACATCCATGGAACTCATTTTGGTGTTTTTTTAGGGACAAAATAGTGATTCAATGATTTCCTTCATCTGAAATCCATTTGAGCATCCCTTCATCGCATTATATGCACAACGATAAGTACTCGAGTGTGTTTAAGCCTTTCTCCTTCTCTCCTACTCTCGACCTAGTTATAGGGGAATGAGAATTTGTATGTTTTTATTATATCTACTCAGATCCCAGCCAAATCAAGGGCCAATACTAATGGTTGAGATTCATACAAGCCTATGGCAGGTGGTCAATAACTCATCCCTCAATTTCATTGATTTTGGAATTGTCGTGTGGGGCACACTGATTTCATCGAGTGTCATTTATAGAATTTATATGTCATTCATAAAATCATTAGATTTCTATGGTTATTATATTTTAAAATATGTGATTTATTGATTTTTTTTATTTCCAGAACTCCATTTATCACATGTTGATTTTTATTCCATAATTGGGTTTTAATATTTGATTTTTTTGAACTACAGTTCAGTTATGACTTGGCTTAACCTTTCTAAGGGTAACCTTTCCTATATTATATGAATGGACCGAATTAAATGTGAATGATTAATAGGTTGCATGTATGTATCACCCCTTTCCACATTAATAGAAGGTACTATAATGAAACTTAATTACTGAATATTCCTTAAATGGAATTAAAAAAGGTTTCATGCTACTTGGCCTTCTCACACTAATGAAGGGAAAGGCTTGAATCAAATTAAATGATTAAAAGGATTCATGCTACATGAACATATCACCCTAATGAAAGGAAATTATTTAACTAAATGAAATATTAAATTACTTCATACTTTAATAGGAATGTCCTAAATTGAGCTCTCTATTGATTCTTATAAGGGAATGCCATGAGAAATTAGGAAACCCATTCCAATTTAATGATACAGCTTGCTTATGTTGAGACCCACTAAGATCTTGATCCTTGTATTTTATCTAGATTCCTAATATTACACCATAAGATACCTCAAATATCATTACATGATGCCTTGGATACACTCCTTGGATCCATAATTGACAAGTTGGTGCCAATGTTATAGCCCATAGGGCCCTGTATCTTCTTAGATCCATTTTACCTTAGACGATCACCTTGGATTAGGCATGTATCTTATTGTGGGATTCTTTGGACTATTATCTTTAGATTACACTCTCACACTTTCCATGATACATTTATCCCTGATTTGGAGACACTTGACTTCTACATCACCTAAGTTATTACCTTGGGACTTCACTATTAAATATCATTACAGGTTTCCTTGTTACAAGTTGGAACCTTTTCAATTGCTGAAATGTGATTTATTAATAAATTGGTAATGATCGAATAATGAAGTTTTTAAATGTTCATACACCAGCCGAGGGCTGAATCAGGGGATTTGTTATTATGTTACATTTTACTTCTTTGCTCTATATATGTATGCAGTCAGACTGTTACATTTTCCTTACACAGTCCAGATGTTATAGACATCATTTGTGGTGGCCCACTGAGATTTCCAGGCACTATTTAGTACCTAGAGTAGATAACATGGTTACAGGTACAGATAAATTGAAGCATATGGCTTCGAACACATTATTTCTTGCTCTTTAGTATAGATCTTGATAGCATTCATGGAGAAGCTCTTGAGGCCATGTGCCCTAGTGGGCTTGGGGAAACCATTGAGTGGAATTTGAGTCCAGGATGTAACAAAGGGGTATCAAGGAGGGGTCATTTCATTCTTTAATATTTGGAGATAATATTTTAGAGATTAGAAATACTGGGGACATAGTCATAATCCATGCTTTGGGGTCGTGAACCCATTTTCAATGTAAAATCCAAGTTGCCTAAATTATACTTGTTGATCTATTTTTCTTATTATAGTTGACATTATTTCACCTTTGGGTGATGCACATGTTGTGTCATGTTGTCTATTTTTACTCTATTTGAGGATTTTCTCTCATCATTGGCACGATGATTTGAGTGAAAGGATTATTGTTACATGCATCATTATAGGCACCTATAATTCACATGTCATGCATATTTCCATTCCATATAGGTGAATTTCATTACTTTTCATTGGTTTATATGTTTTTTATTTTTGAGTGATATTGTAATAGTTATATTTTACATGTATTCATTTGGTTTTAGATTTAGTGATTTCCTGTCTCAATTCATAAGGTTTAAGGGCCCTCATGGGTTGGGAAGAGTAATTTACCATGTTGAGCCATTATGCTATTAAGAAATGGGTGTCGTTTCTAGTGATAGGTGTATGGGTACAGATTCCCTAGAAATGGCTATCCAATATAAATTGAATCATGAAATATAAAATGAATTTATTTTACATCATTATGATTCCTTCTCATGTTTATGAAATTAATAGAGTGAACTTGGTAATTAAATGTAAAATCAAATGAGACTTATAATTGAACACTTACTGATAATTGGTCATCTATGTAGGTAGTTGGGAAAGTATTCCTTGCGTAGTGAGTTTTATTACATTCATCTTCCACTAGTGATGATATCTTTATAATTAATCTTGTACTGAAGTGTGTGCATGGCTATTGTAGACCAATTCCGCCATGATTCCTCCTATCATACACCAGGAGGATGGTGACGACTATGTTCCAGATGTGGTGGGCCCTAATCCACTAGTCATACCACTAAGAGTGCAACTCAACACACCACCTAATTTACCTAATATGGGAACTAATTACCATGTTCATGATAGTTTTCTATGTTTTATAGAGTCCATGGATGGTGCTCCACAGATGGCACCTACAATAGAGGATCGGACTCATGAGTTCCAGTAGTGGCATCCTCCTATATTCTTAGGAAATGGCAGTCCACAGGCTGTTGTGTTTTGGCTAGAAGCCACCCTATCTATCTTAGATCATATGAAGATGTCTCCATAGTGGAGGGTTAAGCATTCCACACATGTTCTTTGGGATTCGTCCAAGTGTTGGTGGGATGTGATTACCTAGGTAGGTCGTTATCAGGGAATGTTATTGGTTGATTTCCAGATTTCCTTATATGATAGGTTATTTTATAAGATGTTGAGAGATGAAAGAGCTAGATATTTCATGAATCTCGAGTAGGTTTTGATGTTAGATATGGAATATTCAATACATTTCATGGAGTTATAATTACTTTCACCACATCTAGATGTTAATAATCTTTTGATTGCTAGTTTTTTTGAGGATGGGATCCAGTATTCCATCTGTATGATGGTGAATGATTTTTTCATGCCTAAAATTTATTCAATAGTCAATCAGGTTATTATCACTGAGTGAAACCTAAGGTACAAAAAAGTACCAAGCATAAAGAACAAATGACACATCATTCAAATTGTTATTCCAGTGGCAGGAAATGTTCTTTCAAGGTTTCTCGTTATGGGAGTGACAACTAGAGTGGTCATTTAGGTAACTCCAAATTGTGCCATCAGGGTGTAAAATAGTGGCACCTAAAGCCTAATTGTGAGAGAGACCCAACAGAGTTTCGGGCTTGCAGCCATATGGGGAATCCTCATCGTCTTTGTAGGACCCTTCCACCATCTTCGAGTGGGAAGGGATTAGCACCAACTCCACCATCAAGAGTGGGTTGTTTTTCATTGAGTTAGGTGGGGAGTTAGAATAACACTAGTAGGACTAGATGACAAGGAGTTCATGGTCATGGTAGCCAAGCCCTTGATCACCAAGAACATCAAAATAGTAGTTATGATCATGGTAGACCATTTGTTTCACATGTTCATGGATCAGGCTAGTTGAATGAACAACATTTGATAGCTGAGGATCAGGATATGGGACCCTCTACATTACGAGGTACTATTCCAATGTCATATACCATATTATCTACATTATCTGATAGTAGTGCTTCAAACTCTCTTATCTATGTATCTATTGTGGAATGTCTCGAACTAGGAATGCAATATTACTATGGTGTAATGACGTTAGATACGCCATTAGGGATATGAACAGAGGGAATACACCAATGCAGGGCTATCCCCTTGAGGTTGGCAGTTACCCTTTCATATGGAATCGATTTTTTCAAGAGATGATAGGATTTGATATCATACTCAGGATGGATTGGTTGGTTTAGTATCTTGATTTTGTAGACTTTTATCACCACATAGTATTATTTACATCACAATAGGGAAGTAAATATCTACATAAGGGTGAGTGGGATGTCCAGGATGGTAGAGCTAGACCAGAGCATCCTGGGCTATATGGAGTGACCACCCAGATTGAAAATATCTTCATAGAGGATTAGGGTTTATGACAAGCTGATTTCCATCTAGTAGTGGATCATTTTAGTGGTGTCTTTCCTGATGATTTTTCTAGATTAACTTCTAAGATAGAGGTACAATTTAAAATCAAGATTATTCTGAGAGTATATCTATTGTCCATTCATCCATACTGGATGGTATCTATATATCTTCAAGATCCCAAGTAGTAGTTAGAGGATTTAGAGGTCAAAGGTTTTATATATCCTAATATATCCTCTTGGGGATTTCACATGCTTTTTTCAAATAAGGCCAATGGAACCGTACATTTATGAATAGATTACTGAAGATTGAACCAGCTTAGAGTCATGAACTCATATCCACTTCCTCGAATAGATGATCTCTTAAACTAGCTCTGAGGAGAAATGGTCTTATCTGATATGGATTTGATATTAGGTTATCTTCATGTATGAGTATGCCCATTAGACATTCCTTGTACAGTTTTCTATAGCAGGTATGGTCTGTATGATTATCTTGTTATGTTTTTCGGTCTTACAAACATGCCCAATGTTTTCATGCCTCCGATGAATAGGGTGTTCACCCCTATTTAGACTATTTTTTCATAGTTTTTGTGGATGAAATCTTGGTGTATTGTCACACTAATAGAGACCATGCCAAATATCTTGAGATTGTTCCTTGTACACTGAGAGAGAATAATAATTACACCATGCTTACTAGGTGCCACTTATGGATTGAAAAATTTCACTTCATATGTCATATAATATAAGAATATTTTGTATCTATTGACCCTAAAAAGTTTAGAGTTGTAGTTTCCTTAGAGCATCCCAACAACGTGTTTTATATATAGAGTTTCTTAGTTATTGTTGGATATTACAAGTGTTTCATACACGAATTTTCCCACCTTTCTCCATCTCATACGTGTCTTACAATGAAGGGTGTAAAGTTCATATGGTCAGACATATGAGAAATCCTTTTATTATCTGAAAGTATATCTTGTATCAGTACCTATTATAACTCTTTAGGAGTTATCTATAGGTTATAGTGTCTTCTGTGATGCATCAAGAATCCACCAAGGAGTAGGGATGATCTAGGAGGATAAATTCATTTCTTATAGATATCAGCAGTCGAGGCCTCATGAGTGGAATTACCCAATGCCCGACCTTGAACTAGAATCAGTTTTCCATTCCTTACATTGTTGGAAACACTATGTTTTGGGTGATCATTTTGTGCTGTAAAAAGAAAAAAAGTTCCTAAAATATATTTTTTGTCAATGTGACTTGAACATTAGACAGTGAATATGGGTCATATATCTAAAATTATTTGATTTTGAGCTTGCCTATACGCCTAGAATGGGGAATGTGGTTGCATATTTTGTATGTTAGAAAACTCAAACACATATTTTTGGGAAGTCAGTGATGAATGAAAGATAATGGACCTATTTTCTAAGATGCATCTAGAGTTCCATGAATGTCATGACTAGTCTTACCTCTCATCCTTCACAGTTACCCCTTCCATCCTTAAGAAGATGAAGGCTAGATAGTTTTCTGAACCTGAAGGACTGGTTCTTGAAGATAGTATATCAGGAGATAACCCACCTCAAGATTGGTCTGTGGATAGAGACAACTTCCTTCATCTATGTGGACATATCTCGGTTCCTACAGATATGAGAGAGGAGTTGATGTGTGAGTCCCACACCTCTAAGTGGGTAGTTCATCCAGGCATCTCGAAGATGTATTGGGACATTAAATACAAGTATTAGTGGTCTAGGATGAAACGTCGTATATCAGGCTTTATCCCTAGGTGTTCCAGCTATCAGCAGGTGAAGGCGGAGCACCGGATCCCCGTAGGATTGTTATTCCAACTTCCATTCCCAGAATCAAAATGGGAAGACGTTTCTATGTATGTCATAGTCGACATACCAAGTTCGTTGAGGGGTAGTGATTCTATATTAGTATTCATTGAATAACTAATGAAATCATCCAATTTCATTCCTATTCAAGAATATTTCTCAGTTGACAATCTAGGGAAACTATATGTACATGAAATCATACGACTCCACAGGGTCCCTCATACTATAGTATTATATCAGGATTCTCATTTCAAATCTCGATTCTGGCAGGGATTACAAAAGTATATGGAAACATAGGTTCTAATAATCACATCATTTCACCCTCATACAAATGGACAATCAGAATATAAAATACGTGTTCTATAGGATAATCTTCGAGCATGTGTCCTTGATTTCAGCGGTTCGTGGAAGAAACATATCCCTCTTTTCGAGATCGACTATAATAACATCTTCCAAGTGACAATTAAGATGGATCCTTTTGACGCCTTATATGCTAGGCCATGTCGTTCACCCTTGTTCTAGATAAAGCTGGGTGACGCAACCCTACTAGGTCCTCATATCATTCAAGAGACATTAGAAAAATTTAGATGATCAGAATGTGTATGATTACTCTCAGTCTAGATAGAAATCTTATGCCAATCACCGTTGATGAACTCTAGAGTTAGAGGTTGGGGATCATGTTTTCCTTCAAGTATCACCCAATCTATGGTATAGATAGTTACGAAAGCATGGAAAGATAACTTATTTTTTACATAGGGTCGTTTGGTATTCTAGAGAGAGTCAGGTTGAAAGCCTATCGGTGGATACTACCTCATAGGTATCATGCCTTACATGACGTCTTCCACATCTCGCAACTTCTCCACTATCATGCTAATCAATATCATAATTTTTATCCTAAGTAATCTGATTTTGATGCGGATGGTAGCTAAGTGGATTATCCAGTACGCATCATTGATTGGAGCATGAAGGTTCTCTATGGTCGGTCTGTCCCTATAGTACGGGTGCGATAGAAGCACGAACGAGTAACGAATGAGACTTGGGAGAGGGAAGATTATGTATGTGCTCAGTGTCCATAATTGTTCTTAGATAGTGTTTCTACACCATTGGTAGGTGAACCATGGGATGAGTTCTTTTAAAGGGGGAGGACTGTAAGAACCTAGTTTTTCACTCAGGTATGGATCCATTAATTTTCATTCTGATTCCTTATCATAGAAATTTTGTGGATTATTGTTTGATTAGTAATGGTAAAAAGGGTTTACATGGCTTTTTCGGATCTTAAAACACATCTTTTTGGGGAAACTGGCCTAGTTGTACAGTTGGTTCACAGTCGGTGTATGGTTTGCCTCACTGTGCGAATGGTTTTTTTTCAGACAGAGCCACCTCACAAAGTAAGCGCATGGCTTTGTAGCCTAACCATGAAATGTCCCACTCTCCCTAGGTAAACTTGCATGTTTTTCTCATGGTTTGTCAAACCATGTGGATAAATCATGAAAAAGTTCTTTTTGGGTAATTTAACAAATTTACCCTTTATGATCTATTTAGATCCCTCTATCTTCCCTAATCAAAGTTTATGTGGGATTTACCTCTATAGATCTTGTTTTGTATCTTTTTGAAGGACAAATCTTGGGATTAAAATATGTCTTTCATCCCGGATCTGTTCGAGCTTCTGTTTGTCATGTTGGATGCACAATGGTAAGTACACGAGTCCATTTAATCCTTTCTCCTTCTCTCTTTCTCTCAACATAGTTATCAAAGCATGAGTGTTTTTATCTTTTTCTTAGATCTACTCTAATCCATGGAAAATCAAGGGCCAATACCAAATGAGGATAGTTTTACAAGACTAAGTTGGGTTTTCTATAAATCATCCCTCAAGATTTTTGACATTGTAATTGTCATGTGGGGCCCACTGATTTCATTGGGTGTTGTTTATAGAATTTATATGACATGATTAAAATAATTAGAACTATATGGTTATTCTCTTTCAAAATATGTTATTAATTTTTTGTGGTTAATCCCATAACTTCATTCATCATTTGTAATATGTTATGCCATAATTGGGCTTTTAGAATTTTATGTGTTTGAGACATAGTTTGGGTGTGACTTGGCTTGACCTTTATAAGGTTACGCTTTACTATATTATATAAATTGACCATATTAAACGTGAATGATTAATAGGTTTAATTTCTATATCACTCCTTTCCACATTAATGGAAGGTAGTAAAATGAACCTATATAGACTTGGCACACTAATGAATGTAAAGGCTTGAACAAAATTTCTCAAATAAAAGGTTGCATGCTACTTGAACTTATCACACTAATGTAAGGAAAGGATTGATCGAAATGAAATATTACGTGGCATCATACATTAATAGGAATGTACTGACTCGAGTTCAACTTTGATTCTTATCAGGGAATTCCATGATCACTTGGTAACACCATTCCAATTCATGGATACCGTTTTCTTAGGTTGAGGCCCACCTAGATCCCAATCATTCTCTTATCTATGGATTCTACTTATGACACGACAAGATCCCTTCAATATCATTACACTATTCCTTGGATACACTCCTTGGATCTAGCACTGATAACTACGTTCCATGGATATCCCATAAGGACCTATCTCTTCTTAGCCCTGTTTTATCGTGGACAATCACCTTGGATTCAGTAGGAATCTTATTGTGGAATTCATTGGAATATGATCCTTATATTACACTCTCACCCTTTCCAAGATATAGTTATCATCAAGTTAGCGACCCTTGAGGTCTAAGTTGCCTTGTTTATTACCTTGGGACTTCTCTATGAAATATCATTACAGGTTTCATTGTTACTACTTGGAACCCTTGAAATTGATAACATGTGACTTAGTTATAAATTGAAAATAATAAAATATTTAATTGTTAAAATTTTCAGACACCAGCTGAGGGAAGAAGCAGGTATTTGGGAATTTAGTCACATTTTACTGCGTTACTCTATATATTTATGATGACACGCTGTTACATTTCCATTACAAGGACTAGATGTTATAGAAACCATTGGTGGTGGCCTAATGAGATTTATCTAACACCCTCTCTAGGTTTTGTTTTGTACTCAGAGTAGATTACATGGTTGCTGGTGTTGATAAAGGGAAACATACGACTTCATACACATGATTTCTTGCTATTTAGTATGGATATTGATAGTAGAGGACTTATTTGGAACTCAGGATTTATAGAATAGTATTTTATTTCCCTTATACTTATGTGGAACATATTATGCATGTTGTCTTATATCCTTGTTTTCCAATTTTATAGTGACAAAGTGTATCATCAGTTGTTGGATTCTATTCCAGTTGTATAAGTTATTGTTATGATTGCCTCTACTTTCCAATTTTATTTTCTCTTACATATATAGCTTTAGCTATTTTCGTTTTTTACATTCAACCTTTATGATTTACTTTGGTGATTATGGAATAGTCTCCCCATAGACACACCCTTGGCCCTCGCTACTAGTCAATAGCCTCTGGAATTTTGGGAGATTCGCTTAAGGCCATGCGGCCCACCAGGATCAAGGAACCCAGTGAGTGGCATCTGAGTCTGGGATCTCACATTTTATTAGCATATCCTAGGGAATATTCCATTGATATTTGATATATTTATTTGAGTAGCGTCTCATATCCTTACAATTGAATAATTGTACATTGGAAACTTCTTTCATACCCTTACAATCAAAAACACGGTGGAATTTCTCTCTACGCTTATAGAGAACTCTCATTACTTTTATGCAATCACCATGGAATTTCATTCCACAATTATAACAAGATGAAATATCCTTCATTATATTCTTACCTTTATAAATATTTTTTCCTATCATCCTCTTCTTCTATTTATTCCATTTAAATCCATAATACATAGATAATTCATTCACTGTCTTTTTAGAACTTGATATTATCTCCTCATAAGATGATAATTTTTGGGAGTATTGCTCCCTTTGAAATATTGGCTTATGCCCATCAACGAAATGATCATTATTACTATTTGGATCATTTGTGTTAATTTATCTCTCATTTCTTCTTTTAGGCGCCATTTAAAAATGATGATATACAC
This sequence comes from Viscum album, assembly GCA_963277665.1. Lineage (NCBI taxonomy): Eukaryota > Viridiplantae > Streptophyta > Magnoliopsida > Santalales > Viscaceae > Viscum > Viscum album. The sequence goes on from OY728158.1 coordinate 1,503,478,027, forward strand.
TAGATTAGATCATATCATTATGAAACATAATAAATAATCTAATAACTAGTCAAATACATATCATAAATTGAAGATTTTATGCATAGATTATTTTATAATCATAAATATAATTTCATTAGGGGTATCAACATTTTTAAATCCATCATAATGGTTTATAAAGAAATTATGATTTATCCTAAGAATATCTCCTGGGAGTGTCAAACTAGGTGAGGAGTAAGGATCATTTTCATACACTGGGAGATGATCATTTCAAGACTAATACACCATTTTCAGAGATATTATCCATAGGTACCTCTAGAATGAAACAAAACCACTTATAGTATTTAGATAGGGTCGAATTGTAAGGGAAACAATATAATATCTACCATACCAAAACTTTAGGATGTTTTTCCATACTTATTATCAAAGCATATCATTTTCTTTTGATACCTGATATATGTTTTCCTAAATATAGTTTCCATGGTTTCTACTAAAATTACTCTAATACTAACTATAGAGAACCTAACCACAATATCTTGGAGTTGGATTATACTATATTACATTGGCATAACATACCTAGAATATCATCTTGAAGGACTAAATAGTTTGATTATCTTGGTAGAATAGATACATACTAGAAATTCACAATACATTTTAAATCCTTAAATACATTAATAATTTTCTTTAATAATTAAATTATTCCGTATATAGTGTCTATTCATATCAATCACAAAAACATTACCTTGTATCCTATGAAAAATAAAACATAAGAAAGGTGTGAGCTTAGATTCTTAGTAAGGGTAAGCATATAATATATGTGATGAATAAATGGGGCATAATCTATATGGAAAGGAAAATCACTAAGACACAAGTTTTTTAATTAATAATTAGAGAATAATATAATAGGAATAAAATATGATCAAATGGTTTCAAATAAGTAATCACAAGATCTTGAAATGTGACTATTGATATTATTACTAATAGAATAATCACATGGATTATCCAAAAATTAATTCATAATAATGTAATGAATAATGTTGGAAATTTAAGACATATAATCGAGGCCTTGTTCAAAGAAATCTAATAATATTGAGGCTTTTTTCAAGAAATCTAATAAATTATTATTGACTCAAATAAAACCATATCTTGTTTGTCTCATAATACCTGCCAATGCGTTGAGGGGTTATAGTGGGCCCCAATCATTACATACAAATTCTAATTCATTCCTCATTTCAAAGGTGTGAAACATAATAAACATAAAAATTAATATTAAAAAACTATGATAAATAATTTTAATACATACCATAATCAATAAACATAGTCATAAACCATTCAGTATAAAATGGTGAATGGTATTAAAATTATACCTCCTTAATTAAACTAATCATTGATCATCCAGTGAAAGAAAAAGGATGATATAAATATAATGTGTCCCCAATAAATAATAATTACATTAAAGTGTTAATGTAATATATTAATATAAATACCATAAAAATCAATTTAAAAACATTCTTGAGGAAAATATCCTGTTTATTTTGAAAATCAATTTTAAGGTGCAAAAAAATTTGAAGATACAATTATAATAATATTAATTTTAAAAACTAATAATATAAATAATATTTGGGAAAAACCTTGTTTAAAATAACCTTGTAAAATTTTATGGGAAGATATAATGAAACTTCTTTCATAATTGGAGGTAGTTATGTATATGTTGTACAAGATAAAACGAACATTCCATTTATACTGTAAAAAGTGATAGAAAAGTTCTTCATTCAGATAACCATAAAAATATTCCCTGTAAATAATTTTTTAAAAATTCAAAAAATGGTAATAATTTCTTTGATAAACTATTTTTAAAATGTTAAAAATATTTTCTAAAATATTTTTAGAAAACATGATTTTGGATTAAAAGGCATTCCATCGAAGAGAGAAATAACGTTAGGTTTTATAAAAACACATTATAAATAATTTTATGTGTGTAATAGTGGAAAATTGTAACTCTTTATTGAAAATATGATAAATAAATATATTAGTAGAAAATTAAATTAGATTATTATACAATTATTGAATAATTTACATCAATGGAAATATAAGTACAGAAAATCATAATGAGAATGAGATTGTGTGATAAACTCTTACAATGATCATAATATTTATGTAGAAATTAAAAAATGAATATATAATGTTAATAAACTATAAATCCACATAAAAAATGGAAATAAAATGTTAGAAAATAAAAAATTAGTATGCACATAATCAACAACAATGAAGTAGTGATATAACCAAATTAAAGGAAATTGAGTTATTAATTTCTATAATACTCGGTAACATATAAATAAAAACCACTTAGACAAAATAATTCAAGGTGAAACTTATAATACCATGAAGAATAAGTTATTAATTATATTAAATGTCAAATTTGTTAAATATACACAATATAAAAGAGACTAGGCTCATAGAATTAGAAAATTTCTCAATGAAATGAATTTGAGACAAAATCCATTACCTCACACTTTTGATTGATTGATCATTATTTAATCCCATTTATATTTGTTTTAATTACATTATTAAATTATACCAGAACTATATTATTATTTACAATATAATATATTATACATTTATTTTTTATTATAACCCATCTGTTGATTATATTTCATTATTTTCATTGTTTCAGGTGTTAATTACCTTGCTTTCTCATGCATGTTTTGTCATGAAAGATCTTGTTGTTGTGCATATTATATTGGTTTATAATCTGTAAAATAAAAATCAACAAAATAATTATAATGTTTTATATAAATTTTAGTTTTAAAACCAATCATTAATGTTGGTTATCTAATAATATTTAAGTTACAATCATGAATATAGTATGTTATACGTACGCTGGAGCAATGTCTCTATTTTTCAATGATCATTATAGAAGTAAGGTAAGAAACATTTCATCTTTACAAAATGATAATAATATAATAAATAAAATATTATTTCTTGAAATATACATATATATATCAACCATATGGTGTGGTAATGAAACAAGTGTCACATCATTTCATGAAACTGGAAGTCCACACATACTTGAATGACACTATCATCTTTCATTGAGTGAAAAGGTAATAAATAAAATGATATATATTTTATTTTAATAATTATAAATATTTAATGATTATCATTACTATGAAATTTATATCACATATAATCCTTAAATTTTTCATTACCACCTTCTATGTAATGCGTTAGTGAAAGATGAATCACAACACTTCGTGAGGTGATAGTTCACCATTCATACGATCAACGTTAATAAGTCTCATATTGTATAGAATATAGTATGTTATATAAGATATAATGACTCATTATATATAATTATTTTATTAACATAATATATAAACATTATATCCATCATCAAACCCAACTTTTACAGTTGGTAATGGAAAAATGAATGACATCAGTTCACGAGGTTGTAGTCCGTTATACAAACGATGATGATTTCATAAGAAATTTGATGGAAGTGGGGATGATTGTATGTCATGATTTTATTATAAATTGATATCATCATATTTAATATATTTATATAATTATATCATCATGTTTTAATAATAATTTATGGCGGTAGATGAATAAATCAAATAAAGATTATCGTTGAAGAACGTTACACCTTGTTCGAGTATCCTCCTATCGTTTTCACCCTAGCCTTCCTAGGATCGATTTAGGCACATACCAGGGATTAAAGGATAAGAAGAAGTAATTCGGGAAGTTATGGGGGTAGTTATTGGAACAAAAAAGTGTTTTTATTGTGTGAAGTAGAGAGGATAGCGGGTGACCTTTTCTAAGTGAGGTGAGTGGAACACTTGTAGTTTTTTGAAAAGATTTTACCATACCCATGTTTTTATAAATCAAAAAGCTTCAATAAATGATAAATTATTTAAACTATAAGATATAATGTCAAAATAGTTTCGTAACATTGGTGTTTAAAATTTTGTTAGGTTATGTGTAACCCTTATATTTTTAGTTTAACCCCCACCCTGGTAAAAATGTTTTTACCTTAAATGCGGTAAATAATTTTTCTATATTCAAAACTTATTTAGGCGAATAATAAAGTATAAATTATTTTGAAGAAAAATTATAATGATTAAAAAAATTTAATCCATTTCATAAATTAAATTCACATTAGTGGAAAAGTTGATTTTAAAATTAATCCTACCTACGCAATGAGAATGCGGGTTTTTAAGAGAAATTGTTCAAAAGTTTAAAATGTTTTTATATCAAAATTCAATGGGAAAATGATTCCATTGATAGAAATTTATATAATGGATATAAATTTTAACTCATTTTACTTTAATAAAAATTCAAAATATAATTTAACATTATATATTATTTAAAAAAATTATAGGTTCAATTAGTTTTAGTATTTTAACTATTCATCAAAAAAATGAAACTTATCAAAAAAATCCAAAAAACACAACTTAATATAATTCAGATTTTATTTATTAATAATTAATTTTTTAAAAAATATATTTTATTAATGTGTTAATATTTTAATTTTAAATTATGTATGCAAAGGGCGACTAAACCATCTTATTGAAAAATAATGGTTTTTAGAAAACATTTATATTTATTGTAAATGAATATTATTTTATAAATAATGCATAAATAACTGATAAACTTAAATAATATATATATTTTAATAAATATTTTAATCCTATTCATACCTTAATTGAAATGGCTATATAGTAATTGTTATATTAAATTATAATATTTATAGTATATTGTTTTTTGGTAAAATATTATCTTACGTGTAACAAAATCATTCGAAGAAACCCATTATTACATGTAACTCAAGATATAATCTATGTTTAATGTAAAATAATATGTATAATTTTATTTTATTCTTCTAGAATTTTAGTTTGTAACATGGAAAATCAGTATTTTTAACTATTAAATAAAAAAGAAATCATTTTAGAAAAATACAAAAATCTCACCTGAAGTTAATTTTGATAAGATGTTTTAAAATATTATGTTCATTTTATAAAAACAAATTTATAATTTTGGATGAAATTAATTATAATTTCCATGCACAAAATAAAATAAATTATCTTTTGTGATGAAAATTCATTTTTGATGCATAAAATGACTTCAAAAAAAGTTGAATTTTTATATACTAATCATTAATAAATAAATTTTTATTGACTAGGACTGTATATTTAGAAATGTGATTAATAATTTTCATAACTTCAAATTCTATATCTAGGTTACAATTCTCAAATATAAAAAATAATAAATTTATAATATATCTCAATTCGTTTAAATCATGGTGTTACATATTAAGGAAGTTATCAAGCATATTATTATTTTAAAAAAAATTGTTTCGGAGTTATAAGATGAGTGATGTAGATCAGTAAATTACTATTTTAGTAGGAAATTTAATTATTTAATATCTTGTAAGATACCCTGACATATTGTTGAATCAATTCCAGGACCCACATATCCCATGATGCATGGGTGTTCCCTATCGAACCCCTATTATTCTAAATATGAATAAATTCATGGGTTAATATCGAGAGAAAATAAATCCCATTAAGACTATTTTTTAATTTTTTTATGCTCCAAATGAATTAAGAACCATCAAGGCATTTTTTTAATGATCATAAGTGTAATAAGTTTCATAAAACAATTTCAGATGTGAGTTCGACTAAGTCAAAAATTATATTTCTTCAAAGGTTATGATGGTGTATGATGAGTAATTTCTAGTGTGTCCCATGATATATTGATGTTCAATTGAAATTCTTTGATATTGATAAAAAATGATATGGTCATGAAATAATAAATCTATCATAACCTTTATTTTAGGCGAGTATCATGAACATAATGTGATATTTTTTTATGGACATTATATTGAGTAAACCATGTAACCATGATGAGATTATTAACCTATAGATGATTCTTTGAGGAAATTAATTTAGATAGTCATACTTGAGATGTTTTGGGATGATATTTTTGAATTACCTAGAGATATATCTTCACCATTGGTTATTTGATATAAAATACCTATTTGTTTTTATTTAAATTCATTAATAGAGTTACAGGTGACCATCAACATAAGATTTCTATTAGAAAGACCATAACTATAATTCACTAACATGGATATCCACCCCATTTTTCATGATATAATTCCATACATCTTCAATCAAATTTCTCAATATGTTGAGTATAGTAACTGTTGTCAAGGATAAAATGGATTAAATCAAAGGGGGATATTTTTCTATCAAATAAAAGGCAATATTCTATTTATAATAAAAATTTTCACCAAAAAAAATTTATCTTAAACATATTAAATAAATCCATAATAAAAATATATAATACCATATCATGAGTAAAATTATACCAATAATAATAAAAAATACAAAAAAACAGACAACTATTATTCATAGATAAATTAAATACTCTATTATATAGGAGTTTGAACACCATAATGAAGCTCATAACCCATAGATCCTATGATTAAACACTAATAAATAGAGAATCACTAATTTTCTTGAATAATAATATATATAATTTATTTAATCACTAAGATATGAATATTTGGTGACAATAAAATATTAACCAGAAGAATTTACCGAAATAACATTTATAGATTCCCAGTCATAATTAATTTCAATATATATAATCCAATTAAATGTTTAATAAAGTAGAAAAATATTATACTTCAAACTTTACAATAAAAAACTATCTTAATAAATTTTAATTTTAATACAACCATCAATATAAAATCCATCCCACATGAGACTCCAAAAAAAATTTATAAAAAAATCAAGCTAATGTAAGAGTAATGAATCATGAGGTAACCATCATAGTTCACCATTAATAAAACCATCATTTCCCATCATAATATCAATACAATAATTTAACAACAATATTAATACCAAAATCAATAATATTTTAATACCCCTATTCACCTAAAATTTTGTATGCAATAAGTGGCCCAAAAACTACAATGGACCATACATTAATGATCGTAGACCAATATAAAAAGGAGCATTATCTTATTAGAAAATCACATGGAAAATTTCATCACGCATCCATGCTTTCATATCCTAACCAATATCTATCATCATTTCACATAGAATAAAATCATATAAATCTTGAACATAAAAACTCTATCATTCTAATGCGGCTTAAATATCTAAAAAAAATTAAAATTTTCACATTTTTTATGAAATCCAACCTCTGGTCAAAATATACAAAATGATCAACATTCCTTATTTTTTATATAATTAACTATAAATGAATTATTATATTCCATATATCAATATTTCACACCATGAATAAATTATAAGAAAATAATTTAATTGAAACCCAGTTCAAGTAAAAAAATCATAAAAACAATAATTTAATCCAAAATTAATACTTTTTAGAAAAATACCAATATCCATAAATATATGATTATCACATAACCTGTAACATCCCAAGTAAGTAATTAATAATAGATATTTTTATCTATGTCTATTAATGATTAAGATAGTGTTATAGAGGCTTAAAATGAAAATAAATACAATCTTATGCATGGAATACACTAATATTCTTCAAAGATTGTTTTACTTCCTTTTGATGGGAAACCATTTTTGAATCTATATTTTGAAAATTTTATAAAATATGTTTGTCAAAATAAACTTATTCTTTATGATTGGGACATCAAAATTTACTTTGTTTGAATTTTTGGTATTTTTCTGACAATGTTCATTTTTTTAATGAATAGTGAAGAATACTGCATTTTACATTAAAACTGCTTTTTAATCTAATTTATTTATATGATTATATTTTATTTTGAATTGTTCTTAATGTGTAATATGAATATATTTTTACCATTTTATCCAATGGTGGTCATTGGAATCAATTTCACTTTGAAATTAGACTTAAACTGGTGTCAATCTTTCGATACTTATTATTTTGTAAAAACACGCTATTTGATCTGGAAGCGGGAATTAATAATTAAATTAATTAATTTGACATATATTTATTGAATTTTGTAAAATAGACTTCATTTTTTAATTCGGAATATCAAATATAGCTCAGGGTGAATTTTTGGTAATTTTCTGAAAAACTCCAATTTTTGATGAATAGTGAAACCACTAAGTGGTACTTATAAAGACTGATTTTCCGTTTAAATGAAATTTTTCCATCATTGTGTTTTTAATTTCAAAAATCCGACATACATGGTTGTCATTAAGAAGTAAAATGTGGTTCAATGAGATTATAATAATTTTTTGGTGAATAGTAACTTATTAAGTTCTTAATCGCGATTAGTGGTAATTAGGGTAGTTTAAGGAATAAATAATGCTTTAATAATATGAAATGACCTAGACACATGTCCCAACTTTATTGGTTGTGTCATGGCCGACCAAGACAAGCCATGGGTCAACTTGGGGACCCCATGGATCCACTTTTGTTGGGAAATGACAAAAATAACGTTTTATTTAATGTAAAAGTAAAAATGACACAAACATAATATGTTTTACGAAAACAATTTTTACATGGGATTATAAAGATCAGATTTTTGATTATAAATAGTCATTGGAAATATAAAAAGATTTCCTACATCATAGTATTTTTTTTATAATTTTTAGACATTAAATAAATTAAATTATTTATGACATAATAATGATGCAGTGATGACATCATTATTTGACGATTTAAATAAAATGGAAAGACAATGTAAAATCTATGAACTACACATGGCCAAAACCAATTGGATGAGTGGATTTCGAACCCTTATCACCTTATCCACGAATTATATCAATGTGGGACCTTTTAAAACCGAAACACATTTTCAAATAATGTAATATTTCTTTACTTTCCAAAAGTGCCCCTCCTCTCCTCTTATAAAAGGCCCCCACCTCTACCTCATTTCACACACTCCTCAAGCCTTTGGCTCGGCAAAACCCTACCCATTTACTCTCTCCACATCCCTCTCCTCATCCTAGAGGATTCCCTTTGGGCATAATCCTTTCAAAGGAAGCCTTTAGGCTCAAATCAAAAGGAGTTACACTTTTAAAGGTAATTCATTCTCTCATGTTCATTTGTTTTATTTTGCTTCTCCAACCCCCTAAACTCTTTTTATTTAATTCTTTTGTAACAACACCAGTATATTAAATATACTAGGATGTTGTTATAAGATTTATTTGAGCTACACTCTCACACAACTACATCAAATGGTTAAAGAACATACGGTTTCTGTGGATGGCGAAATTCTACCTCCCGAAACAATGATTGTTCAATACTCATTTAACACCTTCAAAGGTGGCCATTATGATGTCACTATTTTTGTATATGATATATGATATGTTTATGTTTTCCTTAAGCTTCTGTTTTTTTCATTTTGGGAATACCTTTATGGTTTCCATTATGGGTAAACACGATATCTTCATTTTAGGATGTGCGGACTACCGCCCCCTAAAATTGATTTGATTCGTTAATACCATATGTGGGATGTGTAAAGGATAAAGTTAATGATATTATATATGTTATTATACTGGAATTATAATATACTCTTATATAATTATGATTCCATTCCAAAAAAAATATGAAATAGAAATGGAAGTAGCGTTCATGCGTACGTACGGCTTACCGTCTCCATGAACGGTGCATTTCATTTCTTACCTCTAAATGTGATGTAATATTATAAATACATGTATATTCTGAATATATATGATGTATATGTTATCCAAATCATTAATATCATTCTGGATATAATGAACCTATGACCAAATTAACAACATGTAAGTGTAAGAAGTCTATTTTTGACTTAAGAACCAAATACCGACAAAATGAACATTATTAACTTAAATGATTACATGATGTCCATAACATGGTATAAAAGGAATAATGAACTTGAAAAAGGTTCTTAAGCAAGTAGAGATAAACTCAAGTTTATTATTCAGGAGATTAAAGAATGGTCGGGTCAAGTCGGATACGAGGTATGGGACTTCGTCTCAATCTCCTTTCTTTGAGGCATATTTTATTTTATACACAACTTTCTTTTATACGGTTTATAAACCCCTTTGACTTTTAAATTTATTCAAAAGGAATCTTTTTTATACGAAGCATTTACTAAACGACAAAAGGGAATGTTTTTGTCGTACGTATGCGGCGACAATGACTTCTCCGCCGTCGTGACCGTTATTTGAGTTTCGGCTTCCTCTACAAGCCATACCTTCTTTTTTAAATGAAAAATAAATACCATGTTTTACTTTTCTTTTATTTTGGTATGGAAAATGGTTTTCATAATGTTTTTATTATATCAATGTGTGGTATTGATATCTCGTGATTGAAATGTGGAAATGTTATGTTTCCTTTATGCATGTTTTATGTGATATGATTATGTTATGGTTCTTGGGCATTATTATGAAGACGGGTGGTTCCGTGATAAACTAAGGGCGGGTGAGCCCGTTATAGCTCTCCAATGCATTGGGTAACGTGAAGGAGTGAAACTTTAAGGTTTCTACAATGAGATTTAGGGAATATACTATGATGGGTATTCCAAACGTTACCAAGAGGGTTACTCCCTACGTAAGAATGTTATGAATGCATCAAGTTACCTTTATGTCTTATGATTTCTATGATTTATTCATGATTTTATGAGGTATGTTAAAGTGCCAATGTTTTATGGGTAAAGTATGATTTCATTCTTATGTATATATGAACTCATGTTTCCTTTCCATGTTTTTTTTATAACCCATACTGAGTTTTTATGCTCATCCCATGTTTTTGAAATGTTTTTCACAGGTCAAGGGAAAGGTACATGATAAGATGATAGAGTCAAGGATGTGTCAAGAAATAATCCATGTTTTATTTTAAATGTGTTTCCATTGATGGGAATGAAGAATAATATCTTTATGTAACCACTTTGTTTATATGTGGAATGTAATTCAAGTTTTATGATCTAATTCTCTAAAACTCTAAACCCGAAAAGATCCTCAATGTGTAATCTTGTAATAACTCAAGATTAAGTAAGGTTTAAGGCTGGGGCCTTATAATTGGTATCAAATGTCGGTTTAGATAACTTTAGCAGTTAGAACCCTATTAAATGATTATCCAATTTTTTTTTTTGAAATTATATAGCATTTAAAGATTACCATGTTGCTTCATCTAAGACATGTTTGTTCAGAATGGTTTTCCGCAGAGGAAATAGGGAAGCAGTGCTAGGAAGGCATACAGAAGGAAATAACCTTCCGAATCAGCATCCAGAAATGGTCGGAATTGGAACTGAAAAGTTTGTTGCAGTAATGGCGTAGTTGACTCAAGCGATAAATGGCGGTGGTATCCATGCATGAGATCAGCCAGATCAACCGCAGAGGAACATGTCAGTGGTGGAACATTTCATGAGGCAACATCCACCATCATTCAGATGATCATCTGACCCTGTCCTAGCTGAAGGGTGGATTAAAGCATTAGAGAAGATTTTTGATGTCATGGGGTGTTTAGATAATCAAAAGGTTAGTCTTGCTATTTACCGTTTGGAGGGTGAAGCAGATCAGTGGTGGTCTATGGATAAAAATATCAGGGACGCCGATGAGATTGATGCTCTTGACTGGGATGAATTCAAAGGTATGTTTCTTGAGAAGTATTTTTCTAAGGCTGTTCGACTTAGGATGGAAAAGAAATTCTTGGAATTTAGGCAAGAGGAAGACTCAGTGGCTGCCTATGAAGAAAGGTTCACTCGATTGGCAAGGGATCCTCCAAATTTTATTCGAGACCTTGATAGTAAAATCAATCGTTTTTACTCACGATTAAAGCCAAAATATCAAAGGGAATTAGCTTCTCGAGAGTTTAAAAGTTATGAAATTCTTGTTCGATGTGCTGACAAGGTGGAAATGGAGTTTGTCGATGACCAAGTGTTCTATAACAACCAGCAGAAGAAGAGACCGAGGTGGCAGGAGAAAGGTAGGAATTCTTCAAAAAAGTATGATGGTAAGAGAACTAAGTTTCCAGTTTGTGATAAATGTGGAAAAAGGCATGCTGGGGAATGTCTTCTGAATTCTGGGAAGTGCTACCGATGTGGTAAGATGGGACATAAGGCTCGTGATTTCACTGAAAAGGATCAAGGTGAAGGTAAGAACAAATTTGATTTACAGTTAGTGAAATGTTATAAGTGCAATGAGATGGGTCACTATGCAAACGAGTGTCCGACAAGGAGCTTGAGTGATGGGAAGCAGTTAGACTACAAGCAGAAAGGGGTGGTGAAATCCTTTGTAACTACTTCAGCAGATGTCGGGCCATCAAATGAAGTTGTATCAGGTACTTTGTTTGTTTTTTCATATTATGCCAGTGTGTTGTTTGATTCGGGGTCTACACATTCTTTCATATATGAAACCTTTTCTAGTAAAATGGGAATACCATCTCAAGAAATGACTCCTGAACTTTTGGTAAAAACACCTGGGGGGAATGTTGAGGCAAAAGAATTTATAAGAATCTTCTTATCCTTATCTGTGGAAAGAACCTACTTGCAAACCTTATTTTTCTACCTCTAGTAGAGTTTGATGTTATCCTGGGTATGGATTGGCTCTCTATTTACCATGCTAAGATTGACTGTAGAGCTAAAGAAGTTTCTTTTCAGAAATACTTTCAGTTTGTTTACCAGAATGAACCCTTACTTTTGATAACATATCAAGAGGCCGAGAAACATGTAAAAGATGGAAATGAATGTTACCTTGCACACATCGTTCAAAAATAAAGGGACTGTTCAGATTAATGATGTGCCAGTGGTAAATGAGTATCCTGATGTTTTTCCTGATGAGTTTCCTGGAATAATACCAGATCGGGAATTTGAGTTTACTGTTGACTTAGTTCCTGATGCTAAGCCAATTTCAAAACCCCCTTATCGAATGGCACAAATTGAACTTTTAGAGTTGAAGGAGCAATTGCAAGATTTATTAGAGAAAGGTTTCATTAGACCTAGCACATCACCATGGGGTGCTCCTGTTTTGTTTGTTAAGAAAAATAGATGGTTCTATGAGACTTTGCATTGATTATAGATCCTTGAATAATATCACTGTTAAGAACAAATATCCTTTTACTCATATCGATGATTTGTTTGATCAGCTCCAGGGAGCTTAGTTTTTTTCAAAGATTGACTTGAGATCGGGGTACCATCAGCTGAAGGTAAAGGAGGCAGATATTTCGAAGACCGCGTTCCGTATGAGATATGGCCATTATGAATTTGTAGTAATGACTTTTGGGCTAACCAATGCACCTGCTGTATTCATGGACTTAACAAATAGAATTTTCCATGAGTTCCTGGATAAGTTTGTGGTGGTTTTCATTGATGATATTTTGGTGTTTTCTAAAAGTAAAGAGGAGCATGAAAAACATTTAAGGGTTATCTTGCAAACCTTAAAAGAAAAGAAACTATATGGGAAATTCAGCAAGTGTGAGTTTTGGTTGCAACAAATTTCCTTCATTGGTCACATTGTTTCTAAAGATGGAATAACTGTTGATCCTGCAAAAACAAAAGTTGTGGAAGAATGGCCAAGACCCACAAATGTAACCGAGATTCGTAGCTTCCTTGGTTTGGCGGGCTATTACCGAAGGATTGTTAGAAATTTTTCACGGTTATCTAGTCCAATGACTAAGCTAACTCGGAACGGTGTTAAGTTTATCTGGACAAAAGAATGTGATGATTGTTTTCAGGAATTGAAAAGAAGATTGGTGAATTCTCCAGTTTTGGCACTACCTTCCAGGAATGGTGAGTTTGTTATATACAGTGATGCTTCATTGAAAGGACTTGGTTGCGTCCTAATGCAGAATGATCAGGTAATTGCTTATGCTTCACGACAGTTGAAAACTCATGAGATAAATTACCCTACACATGATTTGGAATTAGATGCTGTTGTTTTTGCTTTAAAAATTTGGAGGCATCATTTGTATGGAGTAAAGTGTGAAATATATACCGATCACAAAAGTTTAAAGTATATATTCACTTAGAAAGAGTTAAAAATGAGACAAAGGAGATGGCTAGAATTAATCAAGGATTATGATTGTACAATTCATTACCATCCGGGAAAAGAAAATAAAGTGGCTGATGCTTTGAGTCGAAAAAGTAATGCTTCATTAACATTGTTGCATTTGGAACGTGATCCTTTAGTTAAGGATTTGATGAACTTTCGCATAGAAGTTGTTGGTGCAGGAAGTCCTTCTGTTTTGTTTTAGGTATCAGTGACATCTTATCTATCAGATATAATCAAGAAAGCACGGAAGAAAGACAGTGAGTTGCAGAAAAAGGTAGAGCTGGTTCAGAAAGGTAAGTTTCCTGAATTCAACATTGATAATGATTGTGTTTTGAGATTTGGGAAGAGATTGTGTGTCCCTTGTGATTCACAGTTGAAGAGAGAGTTGTTATGTGAAACCCATAGTTCTCCGTTTTCAACTCATCCGGGCAGTACTAAGATGTATAGAGATCTGCGGGAGTATTACTGGTGGGATGGAATGAAAAGAGATATTGCTGATTTTACTGTGAAGTGTTTGACTTGTCAGCAGGTTAAAGCAGATCGTCAGTTACCGAAAGGGATGCTTCAGCCTTTACCAGTGCCAGAGTGGAAATGGGAGAATATATCCATGGACTTTGTTGTTGGATTACCGAAGACATCTCGAGGTAATAATGCAATCTGGGTTATTGTTGATCGCTTGACCAAATCTACTCATTTCCTTGCTATACGAGATACTTTCTCTCTTGATCAACTTTCCCATTTGTATCTTAAAGAGATAGTCAGGTTACATGGAGTTCCTCTCTCCATTGTATCGGATCGTGATCCCAGGTTTACTTCTAACTTTTGGAAAGGCCTTCAGAAGTCGTTGGGTACTGAATTAAATTTTAGTACAGCTTTTCATCCTCAATCAGATGGGCAGTCAGAACAAACAATTCAGACATTGGAGGATATGCTACGAGCTTGTTCTATGGATTATCAGGGAAGTTGGGACCAACATCTTTCTTTGGTTGAGTTTTCATATAATAACATTTTTCATTCCAGTATACAGATGGCACCATTTCAGGCATTATATGGGAAACGGTGTCGAACTCCAGCTTTCTGGGATGAAGTGGGTGAAAGGAAGTTGATGTGACCAGAATTGGTAGAAGAGATGGCATAAAAAGTTCAGCTGATTCAGAAACACATGAGAACAGCTCAGAGTAGGAAGAAGAGTTATGTGGATAACCGGAGGAAAGATCTATCTTTCGAGGTAGGTGATCATGTTTTTCTCAAGGTTTCTCCTTGGAAAAGTGTGATGAGATTTGGTAAGAAAGGAAAGTTGAGTCCAAGGTTTATTGGACCATAAGAAATTCTGGAGAGAGTTGGATCAGTTGCATACCGAGTGGATTTACCTCCGAGTTTATCTCAGGTACACAATGTTTTTTACATTTCGATGTTGAGAAAGTATATGCCAGATCCATCTCATGTTTTGAGTCCAGAGGTAGTTCAGATGGAAGAGAACCTATCTTATGAGGAACAGCCGGTCCAGATTCTTGACCACAGGGAGCAAGTGTTACGGAATAAGGTGATTCACCAGGTAAATGTTTTGTGGAAAAACCACATGATTGAAGAGGCAACATGGGAATCTGAAAATGCAATGAGGGATAAGTACCCCCATTTATTTGATAAGTAAATAAATTGCGGGGACGCAATTTTCTAAAGGGGGGAAGGATGTAACATCCCAAGTAAGTAATGAATAATAGATATTTTTATCTATGTCTATTAATGATTAAGATAGTGTTATAGAGGCTTAAAATGAAAATAAATACAATCTTATGCATGGAATACACTAATATTCTTAAAAGATTGTTTTACTGCCTTTTGATGGCAAACCATTTTTGAATCTATATATTTACAATTTTATAAACTATCTTTGTCAAAATAAACTTATTCTTTATGATTGGGACATCAAAATTTACTTTGTGTGAATTTTTGGTATTTTTCTGATAATGTTCATTTTTTAATGAATAGTGAAAAATACTGCATTTTACATTAAAACTGCTTTTTAATCTAATTTATTTATATTATTAGATTATCTTTTGAATTGATTTTAATGTGTAATCTGAATATATTTTTACCATTTTATCCAATGGTGGTCATTGGAATCAATTTCACTTTGAAATTAGACTTACACTGGTGTCAATCTTTTGATACTTACTATTTTGTAAAAACACGCTATTTGATCTGGCAGCGGGAATTAATTATTAAATTAATTAATTTGACTTATATGTATTGAATTTTTTAAAATAGACTTCATTTTTGAATTCAGAATATCAAATATATCTTAGGGTGAATTTTTGGTAATTTTCTGAAAAACTCCAATTTTTGATGAATAGTGAAACCACTAAGTGGAACTTATAAAGACTGATTTTCCGTTTAAATGAAATTTTGCCATCATTCTGATTTGAATTTCAAAAATCCGACATACATGGTTGTCATTAAGAAGTAAATGTGGTTCAATGAGATTATAATAATTTTTTGGTGAATAGTAACTTATTAAGTTCTTAATCACGATTAGTGGTAATTAGGGTAGTTTAAGGTATAAATAATTCTTTAATAATATGAAATGACCTAGACACATGTCCCATCCTTATTGGTTGTGTCATGGCCGACCAAGACTAGCCATGGGTCAACTTGGGGACCCCATGGATCCACTTTTGTTGGGAAATGACAAAAATAACTTTTTATTTAATGTAAAAGTAAAAAATGACACAAACATAATATGTTTTACGAAAACAATTTTTACATGGGATTATAAAGATCAGATTTTTGATTATAAATAGTCATTGGAAAGATAAAAAGATTTCCTACATCATAGTATTTGTTTTATAATTTTTAGACATTAAATAAATTAAATTATTTATGACATAATAATGATCCAGTGATGACATCATTATTTGACGATTTAAATAAAATGGAAAGACAATGTAAAATCTATGAACTACACATGGAAAAAACCAATTGGATGAGTGTATTTCGAACCCCTATCACCTTATACGAGAATTATATCAATGTGGGACCTTTTAAAACCGAAACACATTTTCAAATAATGTAATATTTCTTTACTTTCCAAAAGTGCCCCTCCTCTCCTCTTATAAAAGGCCCCCACCTCTACCTCATTTCACACACTACTCAAGCCTTTGGCTCGGCCAACCCCTGCCCATTTCCTCTCTCCACATCCATCTCCTCATCCTAGAGGATTCCCTTTGGGAATAATCCTTTCAAAGGAAGCTTTTAGGCTCAAATCAAAAGGAGTTACACTTTTAAAGGTAATCCATTCTCTCATGTTCATTTGTTTTGTTTTTTGCTTCTCCAACCCCCTAAACTCTTTTTATTTACTTCTTTTGTAACAACACCAGTATCTTAAATATACTAGTATGTTGTTATAATATTTATTTGAGCTACACTCTCACACAACTACATCAAATGGTTAAAGAACGTACAGTTTCAGTGGATGGAGGAATTCTGCCTCCCGAAACGATGATTGTTCAATACTCATTTAACACCTTCAAAGGTGTCCATTATGATGTCACTATTTTTGTATATGATATATGATATGTTTATGTTTTCCTTAAGCTTCTGTTTTTTTCATTTTGGGCATACCTTAATGGTTTCCATTATGGGTAAACACGATATCTTCATTTTAGGAAGTGCGGACTACCGCCCCTGAAAGTGATTTGATTCGTTAATACAATATGTGGGATGTGTAAAGGATAAAGTTAATGATATTATATATGTTATTATACTGTAATTATAATATACTCTTATATAATTATGATTCCATTCTAAAAAAAATACGAAATAGAAATGGAAGTAGCGTTCATGCGTACGTACGGCTTACCGTCTCCATGAACGGTGCATTTCATTTCTTACCTCTAAATGTGATGTAATATTATAAATACATGTATATTCTGAATATATATGATTTATATGTTATCCAAATCATTAATATCATTCTGGATATAATGAACCGTTGACCAAATTAACAACATGTAAGTGTAAGAAGTCTATTTTTGACTTAAGAACCAAATACCGACAAAATGAACATTATTAACTTAAATGATTACATGATGTCCATAACATGTTATAAAAGGAATAATGAACTTGAAAAAGGTTCTTAAGCAAGTAGAGATTAACTCAAGTTTATTATTCAGGAGATTAAAGAACGGTCGTGTCAAGTCGGATACGATGTATGGGACTTCGTCTCAATCTCCTTTCTTTGAGGCATATTTTATTTTATAAACAACTTTCTTTTATACGGTGTATAAACCCCTTTGACTTTTACATTTATTCAAAAAGAATATTTTTTATACGAAGCTTTTACTAAACGACAAAAGGGAATGTTTTTGTCGTACGTATGCGGCGACAATGACTTCTCCGCCGTCGTGACCGTTATTTGAGTTTCGGCTTCCTCTACAAGCCATACCTTCTTTTTTAAAAGAAAAATAAATACCATGTTTTACTTTTCTTTTATTTTGGAATGGAAAATGGTTTTTATAATGTTTTTATTATATCAATGTGTTGTATTGATATCTCGTGATTGAAATGTGGAAATGTTATGTTTCCTTTATGCATTTTTTATGTGATATGATTATGTTATGGTTCTTGGGCATTATTATGAAGACGGGTGGTTCCGTGATAAACTAAGGGAGGGTGAGCCCATTATAGCTCTCCAATGCATTGGGTAACGCGAAGGAGTGAAATGTTAAGGTTTCTCCGAAAAGATTTAGGGAATATACTGTGATGGGTATTCCAAACGTAACCAAGAGGGTTACTCCCTACGTAAGAATGTTATGAATGCCTCAAGTTACCTTTATGTCTTATGATTTCTATGATTTATTCATGATTTTATGAGGTATGTTAAAGTGCAAATGTTTTATGGGTAAAGTATGATTTCATTCTTATGTATATATGAACTCATGTTTCCTTTCCATGTTTTTTTTATAACCCATACTGAGTTTTTATGCTCATCCCAAGTTTTGGAAATGTTTTTCACAGGTCAAGGGAAAGGTACATGATAAGATGATAGAGTCAAGGATGTGTCAAGAAATAATCCATGTTTTATTTTAAATGTGTTTCCATTGATGGGAATGAAGAATACTATCTTTATGTAACCACTTTGTTTATATGTGGAATGTAATGCAAGTTTTATGATCTAATTCTCTAAAACTCTAAACCCGAAAAGATCCTCAATGTGTAATATTGTAATAACTCAAGATTAAGTAAGGTTTAAGGCTGGGGCCTTATATAACCCACCAATGTTCTATCAATAAATAATAACTTTTTATTTTAATTCACATTAATAAAACATAATGATATTAAAGTTCATGAAAATAATAGACTATATTGACCCACCTCGAGTGAAATTTTAAAAAGTAAAATGATAATTAAACTAGATTATATTTCTTATATAAGTGATATAAGAACATATAATATAGAAATACATGAAAATATCAAAATTAAAGTCCTTCCAAATCATAATATTAATAATAATATTTCTAATAAAGTGGAAGATTTATGAAAGTGAAAAGATATAAAATGTAATATACTGTGTATCTATTTTTATTGATCCAAATTGAAATACTCTAAATAGAGAAGATTAAAATATATGACTAAAATATAGTTTACTATATTTCCTTATGAGAGACTAATAGGCAAGATAATTCATGACAAATTTTTATTGTGTTAAATAAATAGAAACTGGTACATAAATATGAAAATAAATTATTTATGATTTACAACTTGGTTAGCTACACGGCTAATGAACTATGTGTCATTTCCTAAACCTATATTATTAAAAAGGATTCACTACATAACCATGTGGAATATGATCATAAAATTCATAGGGTAAAAAATTACCAACATAGATAGGATTCCAAATATCGTTAATAGCATGATAGAAGATCGAAAACTATGTAAAAGAGGGATTATTAACAATACTATATTTATATGATTAACTACTCATTAAGAAAAACCATGAACACACTAAAATTATAAAAAAAATTACAATTTTAATTAACTTTAATTTTATAAAAATATTAATTACTTACAAAAATGATAGTTTCACCATTCTTTCCACTATAGTAATTTTTATTACTCTAAATTTTCTATAGATCATATTCTATTAACCATTTCTAATATTAATAGTGCATATGATATTATGTTTCCAACATATCTTCTTGGACTTTATTGTGATTTCATAGCATAAAACTAAATGTAATTTTCCTTCCTCTAAGAACATTATCCTTCTGTTCAATTACACAGTCAATCCGTTCTAAAAAATCTATATTCACTTAAAGATTAACTACTATCCAATAAATTATAGAATAAGTTTATTGTTGATATTTATTAAATTCAATAATATTGAAATCATTTTGAGTAAAATTTCACTCATATAGAAATGAAAATTGATTATCCACTTCACTAATTTATTTAATAACTTTAAAAAATACCCATATATTGAGGTATTAACTTCCCATGTTTTAAAAAATGATGACACTTGAATCATGGAAACAGTAATAAAAATATTTTATATTTCAAAAAAAAATCCAAAAATCATCGATGAAAACCATAATATGATTTATATTAACTCTGATCCATCATTATTCTCTTCATGATCAAATAATATTGATTTTTTATTTATCACACATGATTAGTCACTAAGGGATCCTTCTCCCTTACCAAGTTCCAATATTTGAATAAATACCATGATAATCCATATAATACATTAAAATATCTATGAAAATTGATGTATCATAATGAAAATTCCACTAAGAAATTATTATATTCTCATTACCTCGAAAATTCCAAAACACAATCTTAAAGAATAACTTTTTAACATTATTTTTTTTATCGTCACAATCATCCATTTGAGGGAGATAATTTATGATTAGATTCATTTTTATACCCCTGATAATATATATTAATTTTTCTAATATCGATGTGAAATTTGGATCATGATCTAAAACAATTGATATAGGAACTTGTGAGGTCTCAATACCATTTTCTTGTATAAAATACCAAAATATTTAACAGTAATGGATGATATAATGGGAAGAATACGAGTCATGTTATTTAAGAAAAAAAAATTCTAAAATAACATCATGATTATATTGTGGTTCTCATAAACTAATAAAAAAGTATTTACAGATAATAACCTATTTCTATATATACATGTTTAATAGTTTTAATAAATTCATTGGTCACTATTGCTTAACTTCAACATATTCACACGTCAAACATAAATAAACATTATGGGATAAATTCCACTTTATTAAATGCCCCTGAAATTAATTTTTAATATCACAATACATTTTTTAAAACTCATATTAATAATAAATCATTAATTATGAATGGATTTCATAAATTATTTCCTCAAATCAATGGGGAAGACTACTCTATTTCTAAAATAGAGGATAAATTTTATAGATAGTCTCCATCCATTAATTATCGATTCACTATTTTAGGTGTAAATAAATACCATAAATTTAAAATATGCTATATTTATATCATTTACAAAACCTAAGAGTATAGAAGTAACATTTATCCGTGATATAAAATCTCCCTCCTTTCACTTTTTTGTGAATAAGTCTTCCAACATGCACATCAACATCCCTTGGCATTCTACTACTCTCAAAAAATGAGTATGAGATTGCCAAATCTAAAAATTTTCTAATGAATTTATATTAATTCATATATATATAGGCATAATGTATTATCTAGGGTTTTTAGAGAGAGTTTAAATTCTCAACCTTTTTAAATTTATGGAGTTTGGTGGTCAAAAAACCTCTTTTCCGGATTTTTGAGAGTTGATATGACATAAGGCCTTTCTTTTAGATGAGTTTTAATGTTAATAAAGTGAATTAGGGTTTTGAGTGGGTTTCTAGTATGTCAAAGAAAAAATACTTTCTTTTCAGCATCTGAATACTGGGGAACACTATTTGGGAAAACCATGCAGACTCCCAGGAGAAACACGGACCTCCATGTGAAATGGAAACAATTTTTCAAACCATGTGAGTTAGGGTGCATGACTGTGAGAATCTATAAAATCATTATTAGAGGGAATTTTTATTATCTTCACATTCTTTTGGAAACTGTGAACCATGACAGTATGAGGCATGGTTCCTAAAATGTGGGTACCACACATTTTGTGCACAATTTTCCAAAATTGTGCAGTAACCATGCTGCACATTTAAAAAGAAAAAATGATCCCTTTTATTGGTATTAATTAATAGGGAATTGAACTCTTTTCTTCCCAATTCATGGGATTCCTTTTGGCTGGACAAGGATCATCCCTCTCACTCCATTAAACCTTGGCCTCAAAACTATGCTCCATCTCCATTCTTCAATTATTCAAGGGTTGTGGATCCGTCTTAGTATGGTCTCAGATCATTTAACTACTTTCCTGTTTTTCTCTCACCCTAAGTAGTTCTAAATTCATCAGACAAATTTTCAAAATTTTCAAGGAGTTCACCTAAAACATCTATTTATTTTGAACTATCTTGAGTTAGAGGCTGATGTCAGATAAGAAAACATTTATCAACATGAGTTGGGTGGTTCCTAGATTCTTATTTTATTTCTCTTATGTTTTGTGGGTAAATTCTTGAACTCCTCGTTGGTTAGTCTAAGAGAGAGACAATTAAATTAGTTCTTTTCTTTAAAATTAATTAATGAATCATTGGAGATGCCTATGTACATGCTTACACCAGATTACATATTGTATAATCCTGGTGAGAGAATTCAGACCTCAAGGAAATTAGGTTGGGGTGTTTATTTCATTAATTTAAATTTTTTATATTAAATATGATGAGTTCCACGGTAACATGATGGTCCTGAAGGATGATTGATATGGTTTTGACCATTTAGTTGATGATAATTAGTTTTTTATGTTTTTATTTGACCATATACTTGGGTGATGTTGATCATTGGTTGGGATACATGGTCGTCAGATTGAGGTGATGAGGAAGTCATGTTATGGAAATGACCTGTGTGATTTGAGATAGTGCTGACCATCAGGTTAAAGAATGCGATCATACGGGTATGAGGTGTTGATATAATTTGGCTTAGGTATTACGTTGGAGATTTCATCTCATTGTGATTGGATGATACACCATTGGAGCCTTTTACACACATATAGTACTCAGATAATGAGGTAGTATTAGTTAATTATATGGGTAGATTCTTTTGTTAGATGCAGTTTAATGTGGTTTGGATCACAAGTGAGGTTGGGGGTTATTGTCATAAAAAGCCACGAGGATATTTAGGATTCATCGATTGATGGTGTTGAAAACATTAGTTGAGGGATAAGGCTTTTTGTATATTGAGGTCTTTGGGATCAGATTATTTTGGAGGATAAATATAACCATTCCTTGGGATGTCGGCTATTGAGATGATATTTTTATTTTATAGAGGACACATATCGCTATGTCTTGGAAATCATGATTCGATCCAATAAGGATTCTTCTAAGTAGAGGTTCGTGGGGATAGGTACATGATTGGGTATTCCTTTAGGGTGTAGGTTATTTAATTGATGGTAAGAGGTTTCATGTGGCTCTTTTAAAGGTGGAACATGAGGGTTAACCTAAGATAACATTAATTAGGGTATTCCTTGGGCTTTAACTAAGGATTCTCTCAACTACCATTATACCAGTGATGGTTGAAGTAGATAACTGCTTCATTGTTTGCATGTTCTATTTTATTTATTTTGAGATACACATGCTATATTATAGATGTAAGTTAGGAACATGTTTGTGGTGACTTACTAAGATTATTCACACACTCATCATGGTCCCTTTAGGACACAGGTACATTTTATGATTCTAAAATCAGGTAAGGGTCTGGGCATGTGAGTTAGATCTTTGGGATCATATTGGTCTATTTAGCCTGGGATGGATGGAATAGACCTCAGGTTATTGCATCAGTTGGATTTTATCTTTTGATTCATAATTTTTTTCTAGCATTCTTATATGTATATACTCATACGGTCGGCCATGGGAAACAATTTTTTACTTATTATATTGTATGGCCTGATTTTTATGCATGTTTTTATAAATGTTAGTATTACTTTGTGCTTGTTTATTATTATTCCATTGGTGTTGTATTTTTGTTCCAATATTGTGGTTTTTATTTCTTCTTCTACGATATGGTAATGGTCATATCATCTATGGTCTTTGGTTTCTAGTTATTTATATATATATACTATTATTATTATTATCATCACTATATGGTTTTGTCACCCCACTATCCCGTATATACACCCTTTATTATTTTTGGAAGCCTTTGGTGTACAGAGAGGTATGTATGAGGCCCCATGAAACACCAGACTAGAGGATTATTTGGGTTGAAAGACGAGTTGTGATGATACAATTGGTATTAGAGAAGTTCATGACTGGGACTTATTAGTAGCATTTGGTTGACTGTTAATCGTATAAAATTATTTTCTTTTTAGTAGATCATACTATTTGGGTTATGGTAGAATGGAGATTAGTATGCTGTTGGAACGAGGGACAGAGATCATGTTTAGGTTCCTTCATACCCATGTGTGGCATAAATTCCAAATTTTTTAGGGTGGGAAGTTTCTATTTTTATTTGGTCTTTTACAGTGGATATGGTTTCCACCTCAAGTGGTGCAATTTGGTGTGATTTTTATCTATTATAGTTTTTGAACCCTATCATGGTATGGAAAGGTAGTATATGTGGTTCTTTATCTTGGTAAATAGAATTTATATATTTTCATGTGTGGGTGTTACTATGATTTAATTGTTGGGATCTTCATTGGGATCATGGATTGTGCTATGAGGGGATGGGTTGTTTAAATTGTCAACAAAGATATCTAAATACTGTTTTTATACATAAGATTCATTGGTGAAATTATACACATCCAATCCATGCATGTGGTCCCAATGATATCTATATATGAAGTCTTAATTGATATATATATATTGTCCTTGCTTTGATTGGATCAAGTAGGGATGATGATTGGAGTGAGCTTTTTAAAATGTTAACATGGGAAGATAAATAGTATTTTCCTACATAGATTCTCTTTGGTGGAATTCAAATCAGCTACCTCAAATGTAATGTGATTAATGTCTTAGTTATGGGAAGGACTAGACCCTTCCATGGAATAATTTATTAAAGAGTTCGATTTGAAACTCCCATCATAATTTTGTGGTGAGGGTGGACCAAAAGCAGCAGAGAACTAGATCCGGTCAGTACAACACATCTTCAACCAGGTTGAGACACCCATAGGAAAGAGGGTCAAGATAGATATGTACAGGCCTAGGGGATTAGGTAAGTTATAGTGGGATGTATAGGTTTAGGAATTAATACACAAAGGGATATCATGGAATGACTTCTAGACATGGTTCTTTGATAACTTTTTACAAGATACACTGAGGGTTGAGAGAGATCAGAAGTTCTTGAGCTTACATTAGGGATACATTTCCATCATCGACTATAAAACATCATTCACTGACTTTTCTCATTTAACACCTAGTACGATGAGTGATGAAGTCATGAGGATAAGTAATTTAAATGATGGTTTATGGAACACCATCAGGGTGTATTTAAACATATTCATGTTACAATCATTCTCAAAAGTAGTAAATCAGGAACTGATAAATGAGCTAAATTCGGTGGATCATTAATATTTGGTCTTAGGGATGGATTCAAGTGATTTTTGCAGTGAAGTTTCAGATATATGGAATCAAGTCCATGAGGAGTATTAGTAGGGAGTCCAGGATAGATACTCGAGTAGATCCCTGAGGTGTGTGTCATTGATGGTGTGCATCCAGTATGAGAATTAAGGGTGTGTGTGTGTGTGTGTGTGAATGAATTGTGATTTGGAACCATAGTATTTTCAAACATGTGTGCAGGTCAGGAATCTCAAGATGTTCTGTAGGAAGCCTTCTTGGATAGCTGGTACCCAGTGACCAGGGAAGGCTCAGGGTTCTGAGTTCAAACTAGGAGTGGTACAAGGATTTGGTAGCCGAGATTTAACTGCACGCAGACATCATGGAAGACATATTGGAACATATTAGTGGGGTCAGTGGCTAGTGAAACACAACAGGGATCCCAATCCTTAGATAGTCAAAATTCAGTTTAGGTTCATGTCATTGGGATTCAAGGTTCATAGTAGGTTAGTGAGCCAATAATGGTTAGAGGTATACCGTGGGCATGTCCGGGATTAGTTTTATTTTGGAATTTCCCTTTTGTATGAATGTATTTTATTGGTTGAATGAGGTGTACATGTTATTTTTTGACTAACTAGATTCTAGTTAGTAGGTTGGAATCATCTTGTATGTTATTTATTTATATATATATGAAGTGTGTGGAAACAGGATTATCTATGGGAGTAAATACGATGCAGGATTACATTAGGTGCGTTGGAATATGGGAATCAACACGATGTGGGATGTTATGGGTTCCAAATAGGGTATGGGTAATTTTTTTCATCTATTTAGATGCATGATGTTTTGGGATTCTGAAATGATTTTGGATCTCTCATGTTCCACATTCGACATGGTCATGAGGTGGGCATCTAATGAGATGCAAGACTTGATGGGTTTCAGTTGTGACTCATGCATGATTTGAGTACCTAATGAGGTGTAGGAGTGATACTGCAATACAGTAGGATTTTTTAATATTAGTATAGCTGGTGGACCATCATAACCATTTGAGTTCTGGGTTAGGATAAGGCAGGAGTAGGAAACACTTAAGGTGGGGAGATCCATAAGAGAGTTGACATGTGACCTTATGGCCGATGTAGACTGGGATGATTTTAAATGATATGGGTATGTTTGATACCTTCAATATATAAGGATATTTAGATCAGGGATGAGATATGTTATGGTGGGTAGATTTAAATATCCCCTGTTTCTGAGTCAGGAAAAAAACATCAATCCATTTGAATTTTTGGAGTTTGGTGGTCGGAAAAACTTCTTTCATGATATTCAAATCATAATTAAGATATTTACATCAACTTAAGTCCTTGTTTTTAGCTGAGTTTTAAATCTTGTAAAGTTACTCATGGTTTTTAGTTGTTTTTAGGTGCATTGGGGCTTGAAATTTCAGATTTTCAGGGTGTACAGACTAGGGCGTACTGTTTGGAAAAAATGTATGGCCTCCAAGAAGAAATGTTGTGGCTCTCCAGGTGTACTATAGAAGATTTTTCAAACTATGTGGTTAAGGGAACATGGACATGTAAAATATATTCGATCTTTAGTAAAGGGGGTTCACACAATCAGTTCATGGTTTTGGAAACCATGAACCTTGATAGTGCGAGGTGTGGTGCCTAAATAGTGCATATCACATGGTTTGTGAAGGGATATCCAAACTGTGTGGTAACCATGTGTCCAATTAAAATTGAAAAAATTACTATTTTCCACTGTTTTCTGTAAGAGGTATTTACCTATCCTTTTAAGATATTTTTATAAAAAATTTAATAGAAAAAATTTACTATCACGGTTATGATACACAGGCTCTTTAATAATGTTGTAGATGCTCACAAACTATGTAAAATAGGTATTATTAACCATCCTAAAGGTATGGATAACTAATAATTATACATGAACATGAACATACCAAAATTATATCCAAAATAAATTTCTATTTCAAAATCATTTAAAAAATATGTAATTACTTACAAAAAATAGTGTTTTTCAATTATTCCTACTGTAAGACTTAATATTTATCAAAATTTATTAGGGGAATTATTGTATAAAACATTTAATATATTTATAGTCAATATGAGATCATTCCTAAAACATATATTCTTAGACTTAATTTTGATTTCATAGCATAAAAACCAAAAAAAAAAGCTTCCTTCCTATAAGAAAATTAACTTTATGATGAATGATGCAAACAAGACCTTCTATAAAAGTCACACCGACCTCTAGATTAGTCGCACCACAATATATCAAAGAAGAAGTGTCTTGTTGATATTTATTGAATTATAGAATCCTTAAAACATTTTTAGTAACATTTAATGGATATTGAAATCAAAAATGATAATACACTTCAATAGTTTATTTATTAATTTTTAAAATGACCCATATATCTAGGCACTAACTTTCTCAGATTTAAAAATTGATGACATTATAATATTGGGAAGAAAGATAAAAATATTTTAAATCTAAATAAATAATACAAATGAAATTTATTATAATCCTAATATAATTTTTATTAACACTTATCCATAGTCATTCTCTTATTAATCAAATAATTTTGATCAGTTGTTTATTTCACATGATTAGTCTCTAAGGGATCCATCTCCCTTATCTTAGTCCAACATAAAAATGAATGTCTTGATCTTCCATGTTATAAATTGAAAAATTCAATAAAACTTTAATCATAATATTAAATTTTCCATGAAAAAAATATAATATACCCCTTACCTTCAAAATTCCAAAACATGATCCTCAAAAGATACAATGTGAACATAGTTTTATTTCATCATTCTAATCATCCATTTGAGGGAGATATTTTATGATTATTTTAAATTGTATACATATTAAAATATATATCAATTTCAATTATATTGATTTGAAATGTGGATTCGGATCTAAAATAATAGATATAGGAACTTTGTGAGGTCTCACTACCATTACCTCATATAACATACCAAAATATTTAATGGTAACGGTTGATAGAATATTTAGGCAGCCCAAAAATACCAAAATAACATTACTATTTCATAATGATCCTAATAAAACAATAAAAAGTTATTTAGATATAATATCCTAGTTCTATGTAAACTTGGTTAACGGTTATAATAAATTCATTGGCCACTATTGATAAACTTCAACATGTTTCCAAGCCAAACATCAAGGAAAAAAATGGATAAATCTGACTTCTTTCTATGACACCAAAATTAGTTTTTAATCTCATAATACATTTTTCTACACTAGGTTGAATAATAAAACGTGAATGGTGAAATTGTTTCATAAAATATTCTCTTAATGTAATGGAAAAACTACTATATTTCTTAAATAGACGGTAAATGTTTTTGTTAAAGTTCATTCATCAATCATATATTCACCATTTATGTGTCTCTTTATACCATATATTTACTATGTATAAATTTTCCCACATTTAACCAACCTAAAATTACAGAATTGGAATTTATCTATGATATAATATCTCCCCCTTCAAAATTTTGGTTATAAGCCTGCCAAAATGATCATAAAATTCCCATAAACTTTTACTTATCTGACAATTTCAGTATGAGATTTCCAAATCCAAAACATTTCTATAGTATTTATATTAATTAATTTATATGAATTTTAAAAATAAATTTTTAATATATTTAATAAAAAATCATTTTCTCATGTTTAAATCATGCTACGGTAAAATATAATTCAAATAAAGTGATAATGAATCCATATTTTCAAAGCATGTATAACCCCAACCAATTCAAGGTTTTTTATTGGAATATTTTTTATTTGGTATAAATTTTATTGATATACATGCCAATAAATTTTATCATAAAATGAGTAAAAACCCAAATCTATTACAGATAAATCACTATCCACTATATAATAATCATTAGGTTTATTTATTATCAGAATAAGATATGAGGTTAGTATTTTATATACATAATAAAAAACATGGTGAGTTTTGTCATTCAATTCAAACATAAAACCATTACATTATATGGTTATCAAATTCAATTTAAAAAAACATAGAAAAATAATTCTAATACTAACCAACCAATCTAGTAAATTATCAAATCATTAAATCATTCCTATTAATTTCATTGGTTATCATTTCCTTAAATTTTTCAGGATCAATAAAATTTTCCTTCTCTAAAAAAACATGACCCATAAGATTTACCAATTGATTATAAAAGAGACACACTGTGAACTTAGTTCACAATTTTGGTCCATAAAAATAATATTATATAGTCTATAAATATTTTTACATTCTATATTTTATCTTTAATAAATCTTAATACCAATAAAATATAAAATTAAATGTTTCAAGATATCTATAGAATGTAAGATTAAATAATTCTATGAATACAATTGCAATATTGGTAAATATAAATGTATTTAAAATAAACACAAAATTATCATATTGTCTATGAAAATAATTATTTAGAATTACATTTTACCTTACTCATACATGGCAATGTCTCAATGATTAGCCAGTATTAGAGAACCACCATGTATTAGTAATATAATTTATAAAATCACCCATAAAAGGTATATAATATTATTATAACTAGGAATGTGGTTCAAATTTTTTCAATCAATATAAAAAATAGATAATTATAAATAACAAAACTGGGTGTCACCAAGGAAAAAAACTCCATAGAATAAATACATTAATCACATAATCATATAACTATCCCTTTACTTCTTATAGTTCAGTTGTTTCCATACAATATGAAGGTAAATAATATGATTAATTCTAATTAAAAATCAATAGCAAAATCAACATTTTTTTATGGAAGTACCAAATCACCTTTACTAAATATATTTTGATAATTATGAACCAAAAATATGAGTTTAAAGAGACTAAATATGGTAGATTTAAACTGTACTTTAATAATACGGTTATCTCACTTTGTGGATGATCTGTTGATTTCTCACTTTTTCTTTGAATGTGATTGAAAAATAAAAAAATAATTTCCAGACAGTCGATTATATTATACCAAAAATCAATATTTTAAATTTATATGATAAATATCTAATGTTTCAAACAATGATTCCTATTTCAATTGCATTCATATAATATTATACTCAAAAAGTTTGAAAATGTACATATGATGAGAATAATAAAATTCTATAGAAATAACAAGAAATATAATATTTAAATATAATCAAATAATATATTTTTTGGATAATATCATATGTTTCTATCTCAAGAACCAAAAATTTCAAGTATATTTTTATATTTCAACTCATAACTAAATATTATAGATGTTTAAATCCTTATCCAATATTTTTAACAAGTGTATATAAATATATATATATAATTTGAAAATAATCACACATACAATCCCAATTGATATATTACTTTTTTAGTTTTTAATTAATGAGATTATACCATATATAATTGATATTAAAGTTGAAATTGTTTATAATGTACCTCATATGCAACTTTTAAAACTGAATACTTGGATATCATATGTTTTTCTACAAAAAATGTCTTTGAAAATTTTGACTCTAAATTTTATCGCCTTTTAAAGGTTTCCTTTGTTTTTAACATAATATTGAAAATTATCATTTCTAAAATTATTAGATATAATCAATGATCATCGTCCCTAGTTAGATGGTATAGTGTAATATTTTCAAGAAAAATACTCAAAAAAATTATATAAATTACTAATCATTCCACCCTCATTGAATGGTCATGGTACAACAAGACTACATGGATTAATAATTTCCATATTACTAAACTAAAAACACATAAATAAATCATTCCAAAATAATGAATTGATAATATAGATTTTAAAGATACTTTTTAATTTAAATTCATACCAATTTATATTTCTCCATTGATGGATAATATACCACTATTTAGTTTAGAAAGAAACTTATTATCCCTAGATTTTGTTATGTAAATATTAACCATTTCAACATTGTTTAAAACCTCCAAAAAAAAAGACAAATTGAATAAAATTCCCTTCCACCTAAGCTAAAGCCTCATCCTAAACAAAAAATATTTTAAGTTATCATCCATTACTAACAAAGTTAAAAAGAAAAAAACAAATCCAATGAAGTTTAATTATCTATAATAGTCACACGTTCAAGATCAAGGTTTATACCTCTCATGATTTTATCACATACTACCAAAAATAATCCCTTTAACAGTGTGAAAACTGGGATTTAGTGGCACTAAAAATCATTCTTGTCCAAAACTTCCTTAAAAGGGGACCCATTTTTTATACATTCATTAGTGATGATAAAAGGGGGTTTACGAGCATCGGAAATAGTGCCGAAAAATCCCCCATTGCTATACTATTCTATTATATCACATTGAAGTAGAAGCCTATATATGGAATTTTCATAATAATTTATTTGAAATAAAAATTATATCAAAAATACATAAAAAATGATATTATAAACGTTTTAAAAAAAGTTTTTTACAATTACATTATAATGTCTATCACATAAATATAAAAACATAAATGTTTCATTTTAATTGGCACCCAACCCCCTCTTAACACAGAATGATCATGGTATGAGTTGATAAAAAAACAACCTCATCTTGACTAAAATAATTCACCTGTATAAGAAAACAATTCCTATTTTCGTAATACTATAAATTAATAAATCAATCGTAATATAAAACAATACTTGAATAAAATATTATATTAAAATAAATAGACACACATATAGTCATATTGGTCACACCATGAATCCGATTGAGATCAGGCTATTTCCAACACATCACAGATGTCTTGTGGATTGTTCTCCTAAAGTATCAAAACAATCTGAATATTTTTTCTTGGTTTTGACTATATAACTTGTCTTTTTCCCTAAAATGCCATTTTAAATAGGAAACATGTACTTTTAGATATACCAGTCACATTGTGTGTCTATTTGATGTTAGATAAATTATTACATGTCAATAACAGATTAAGAATTGTTTTCTTAATGTATCAAGTTAATCTAAATACATTTTCTTAGTCTTCATTGAGTAATACATGTTTTGAACGAAATTACAAATTTTAGACCTATAATAGACACTTTGATTCATGTCAGGAATACCATGTATCTGATTGAGGTTTGGATGATTCATACGCATCGTAATTAATATTCGGATCATTTTCCTAAATTATCAAATCAATATGAATGAGATTTCTCATTTTTGACTATGTCACTGGTATATTTCACCAAAATGAAAATTTTAAATAAAATGGAACACTTAGAGTCATACTAGTTAAACCAGGCATCATATTGAGGTGAATTTGATTACTACATATCGAAAATAACATATTTATTATTTTCCCAATTTATCAAAACAGTTAAAATATTTTTTCTCAATTTTGAGTATGTAAGTTGTGTTTTTACTAAAAAGTAATTTTAAATAGAAAACATGTATCTTGATTCATACCGGTCACATTCTGTGTCTGTTTGATGCGAGACTAATTTCTACATGTCAAAAATGACTTATGAATTAATTTCATAAATAATCAAGACAATTGGATAATATTTTATTAGTTTTCAGTGAGTGACCCATGTTTTGACCTAAAATGTCTATTTTAAACTGATAACAGACACTTTGAGTCATACAATGCACACTTTGTATCAGATTATGGTGAAGATAATTCCTACACATCAAAAATGACATATAGATCATTTTTATAAATAATTAAAACAATATGAATGAGTTTTATTGGTTTTGATCATGTCACTCATGTTTTTACTAAAATGAAAATTTTAAATAAAATGAAACACTTAGAGTTATAAAGGTCACACCATGTATCTGATTGAATTGGAAATGATTTCTAAATTTTGAAAATGAATTATGGATGATTTTCTTAAACTATCAGAATAATATGAATGTTTCTTTTTATTTTGAGTATGTAACTTGTGTTTTTTACTAAGATATCATTTTAAACTGAAAAAAGACACTTCGAGTCATGACTGTCACATAATGTATTTGGTTTATGTGAGACCTATTCCTACATGTTGAAAATGAATTATTAATCATTTTACTAAATTATTAAAAAAATAAGAGTGTGTTTTATTGTTTTTTGTGAGTGATATACATTTTGAACTAAAATTGCTATTTTAAATAGACAACAAACACTTTGAGTCAAATGAGTAACATCATGTATCATATTGAAGTGTGGATGATTCATACACATCAAAAATGACTTATGGATTATTTTCCTAAATTATCAAAACAATCCGAATTTTTTTTTCTCTTTTTTGAGTATATCAGCTTTTTTTTACAAAATTATAAATTAAAAAAAAAATATACACCTAGAGTCATACCGGTCATACTGTGCACCAGATTGATGTGAAGCTAATTCTTACACATCAAAAATGATTTATGGATCGTTTTCCTAATTTATAAATATAATATGAATGTGATTTCTCATTTTTTAGTTTGTAACAAGTATTTTTTACTAAAATTTAATTTTTAAACTATAGACACACACTTTGAGTCATGTATGCCACATTATGTATAGGTTTTATGTTAGACTGATTCCTATACATCATAAATGAATTATGAGTATTTTTCCTAAATTATCTAGAAAATTCGAGTGTTTTTACCCAGTTATCAAGGATTGATACATGTTTTGAACTAAAATTTCAATTTTTAACTAATAACCGATACTTGGAGTCACACTAATATCATGTATCAGATTAAGGTAGAGATAATACTTATAGATCAAGAATTACTTATGTATTTAATTCTTAATGTATTAAAAAAATCCAAATGTGTTTTCTCTAATTTGAGTATGTCTCTTGACATTTTTACTAAAATGTAAATTTTTAATAAGAGGAAACACTTGCAGTCATATCAGACACAACAAACATCAAATTGAGGGTAAGTTGAATCCTACACACACACAAAAATTTATGGATAATTTTCCTAAAGTATCAAAACATAATGAATTACTTTTCATTGTTTTCAGTATGTCACTTTTATTTTTTACAAAATGGAAAATTTAAATTGTAAACGCACAATTTGAGTTGCATTGGTCACATCGTGTGTCAATTTGATATGATACTAATTCCTACACATCATAAATGAATTTTGAATAGATTTACTAAATTATCAAGACAATTCGAGAATTTTTTATTGTTTTTAATTAGTGGAAAATGTTTTTAACTATATTGACAATTTTAATTCGATAATAGGCACATTGAGTCATACCCGGAACATCGTGTGTTAGATTGAGGTGAAGCTGATTCGTAAACATATAAATTGACTTATGGATCATCATCCCAAATAATCAAAAAAATCCAATAATTTTCTCTATTTTGTGTATGTCAATTGTATGTTTAAGTAAAATTTCAATTTTAAATAAAAATACACACTTGGAGTTATTCAAGACACGCTATGTCTCATATTGAGGTGTGGTTAATTAATACACCTAAAAATGACATATAGAATATTTTAAAAAATTATTAAAACAAACTGAATGTGTTTGATCAGTTTTGAGTATGGGATGTGTTTTTTAACAAAAATGTAAATTATAAAAAATAAACATATAGTTGGTGACACACTGAGCACACTAGGTATCATATTGAGATTTAGATGATTGAACAATTTCCTTTTTTTAAATTATCTCATTTTCTAGTCAGTAGTCTATTCTCTAATGAGCATGAGAATATTTTACAAACCAACCGAACTCGAGAAAAACAATCCAAATATATAAGAAAACACTTATTATCTTAGTAATACTATAATGAAATAAATTTAATAAATATATAAAACTCTACATTAATAAAATGTCAATTTTAAACTGAAACCACATAATTTGAGTCATACTGGGTACAAAATATATCATGTTGAGGTATAGTTGATTCACCCAAGTATTTTTATCCAAAAATGCTTTCAAAATTCTTATTTATCTAACAATATTATTGTTTGATAACACAAAATATTGAATTCATTGTGGAATAAAAATAAAATTTCATTATCATTAGTGTATCATCTGTTTCGAGTGCATGATCAGGGTATAAGAGTGAACTATCCTTGTTGAGAAAGTCATTTCTTTAGGATCTCTATAAAATTTAACAAAATAAGTACCAGATAACAGTGATAGGGAAACTAAATAGAAACACAGATAAAATGAAAACACAATAAACTAAATAATAACAAAGAAGTCACATATTCAAGATATATATATGTACATTCTGACACCATTTATGTTTCCCAGTATTTTCTAAAAATATCTATTCCATCATATCAATACAAGGACTTTCTAACATCCTCGTTATATTGGGAAAATGTCAATAAAAAGGAATAATAAATATTTTTAATGAAATTGTAATTATCATTTAAAATATGACTTCGGGGATGCTAGTTTATTAATGATATATGGTATCCTTCAATAATTTGAAAAAAAATAACAATATCCCTTAAAATTGGTTGGTTTTGGACACTAAAACACTAAGTAATTTTTTATAATATATGTATTGATGTTGAAATATTATTATATATACCCTAATACTTATTCACTTATAAATGTTTATAAAATCTTTTTCTTCATGGATTTCCCTCATGTGAGGGTTTTTATGATATTTAAACACCAACATGTCATAACATAATTCTCATTAAAAGATAGTATAAAATATATAACATGATTTTTAGTTCTGAAATATTTCATGCAGTTCATTATAAAGTGAAAAATATCGTCATGTGTCATTGATTTTGTGTGTATATATGTCGTTAATCTATAAAATAAGTTTTTAATCTAACCAAATGGACTATAAATTGGAACCAATGTTCTATAGAAAAGGAAGAAATAAATAAAGGAATGGTAATATATTTTATAAAATTAAATTTAAGAGTTTTACCCCCACATCATTGCTAATAAGAATAGATTGTCATTTTTAAGTTTTGTTTAAAACACTATAGACAATTCGTACACTATTGAAATTATTTGATCTAACTCCAATGAGGTTAGTTGTGTAGAAGTTATGTGTGGACTAATGAATCTATATTTATGTCTGTAGGGGTTTCCCGTCAAATAGTATTTATATAAATTTGTGTAAAAATATGAACTCTATTTAGTCATAATTAACATAATAGTGAAGCTATTGGAAACAATCATGATAACACATCTCGTGTATAAATTTAAAACTGAGACTTCTATCCATTCATATATGGGGATTTCATTTAATCCGAAGAGAAATGTTGTCAATGATAGCCTCTTTGTACATTTTTTCTTCAAAATAAACTATGAAATTACTACTGTGTGGTAACCTTGTGTTTGGTTGAATATCTAATGTTATTAAATGTTGATATTTCATGGGTAGGGTAGAGGTGATTTTTGAATATATATTCAATTATTCATTAAATCCCTTAAATTATTTTTATTTGAACATTCATTTCACCCCTACAATTTTCCTACATGTAATAACACTCATTTATTCAAACCATTTTCAATTATTTTTTAAGGGGTTTCATGAAAAAAATTGGAAATTTATTAACCCATTTTTTATCAATGGAAATTAACTTCTTATAATTATGTCATATAATCACATGAAATCACAAAACAATGAACTACTAAGTACTATGTGACCTTTAAACATAATATTACCACTTCTTTGTCTTGAATTTCAAAAAACCGACATACACGGTTGCAATCAATAAAATGTTTGGTGTCTGATAAGACAAGAAATTTTTTTTTGAATAGTAACATACCCTTATGAATATTAATTTTTCCCTTATGAATAGAAATATAACCATTATTAATAGTAAATCAACTAAAATAATATTAACCTCTCCTTTAAATGTATAAATAAAATTTAGGAATCTTATAAAAGATAATATAGCAGTAGTAAAAATAATGGTATTTTTTAAAGTCATAAATAATTAATTACAATTAATTAATTTATCTAAAGAAAATTTATTTTCCAAAAATATTTTCATAAATTGACAATATTATTTATTTTGGTTTTACTATTATTTTATAAAACCTAATTTAATTTTTGAAATCATTATAAAACCAGTCATAATATTAAAATATCTATTTTTTCATGTTATTTATGATTTTAATTAAAAATTAAATTAATCATACAAAGAAACTTTTTTTGAAAAATGTATTTAATTTTTGGATTCAACACGTTGAAAAATAGTTAAGGTGGGTTTTTTTGGATTTTTCTAAATAATTTTAATTTTTGATGAGTATTGAAATAAGGTATTTTTACTTATATATACATTATAAGCTAAATTGAATATTCCTAGAATCATAGATGATGTAAGAAAACTTAGTTCTAATTCACATGTAATTATTAGTTTATTTGGTCTCGATAATCATTATCATTTCTTGTATTATGGAAAAATTATAATGTAATAATTAAAATATTAAAAAAAACCCACCTCCCCACCACTATAAAAACCACCAACACTCCCCTCTTCTATTCACTCCTATCAAGCCTTGTGACTTCCCTAAATTCATTCCAAATATCTCCCAAAGCTCCTACCCACTACCAACATCCCTTAGTCTCTTCAAAATTCCAAATCCTCTCTCCTTAATAGGCTCTCAAAGAAATATTATATCAAGAGGTAAATTCCTCTTTTCTTTTCATTCATTTTCTTTCCATGTTATTTTATTATCTTTTCTTTCCTAACCTCTCCTCATACAAATGGTATGAAAACTACAGTACCATAAATGTACCTTAATTTTTTTATTCTAATGGTATAATTAATTATCATATCACATTTCCACTCCTTTTATATAAATGAAATGAAAACACCATCTGAGATGTGTTAATTTATCACATTCAAGGACGACGGGTTATCAATTTCTGTTACCATATTTAATTATGGCCATGAAAAAAAATTATGGTTAAACCATACTATTAAAAATTTATTTTATCTTATTTTATGTTTTTTAAGGCTTTTTCACACATGATGTAAAATAAAAATACAAAATAATTTAATTGTGATAAAAATTTCCAAATTAATCCAAGAGTTTATCATTATTTTTTTATATAATGATTCACCTTCACTCAAAATAACCAAATGAATTTTATAACAATATAATCTTATGGATGTTCATTAATTTCATATAACTTCAATTCTATACAACTATTTTCATCCAAAATATTTATCCGAATGTGGATATAATTGTACCAATCATTAAAACCAAGGAAGAAAATACTCCCAAACAATGAAATTGAACCTATTAACTCATCAAAAAGGACATCAATAAACTATATAAATTTGTAATAAATGAAAAACATGTAGTCGGGGTTCTATAATTATTAATTAATGAACTTAATTTTATTATTAAGGTCATTAATTTCAAGAGAATAACACCATCAGTCTTAAGGTAAGGGATTCTACCCGAACCTCCTTTATCCCATCAGGTTGCTCTATATTTATTTCAACCCAAACGAACTTATATATTATATTTATTTATGTCTTATAAATTATTTGTATACTCTCCAAACTCATGTATCAATATCCATTCATCATTCTCTTTCTGTGATATACATTTTTTTAAATGATTTCCCCCTCAATACTACCTAATAAGAAACCCCATTTAAAGGGAACCTCC
Source organism: Viscum album (assembly GCA_963277665.1). NCBI lineage: Eukaryota > Viridiplantae > Streptophyta > Magnoliopsida > Santalales > Viscaceae > Viscum > Viscum album. The sequence goes on from OY728158.1 coordinate 1,503,517,213, forward strand.
CAAATCCATACCCAATTTTAAAGTTCACTCTACAATATGTTTTAATCCACCATTGTTTTAATAAAAACTGTGTTTTTATTATGAAAACCCTCTTTGATAACTTCTAGTTTTATACAAAATATTATTCCCTTTTCTATTTTAAATTCTCGTAAGTATTTTCCTTTAAACCGAACTAAAATGTTTTAATGCTAAAATTACATAAATACACTTCTTTCATGTTGAAAATATTATTTGGCATCACATACCATGATATTTGATTATTTTACCTTATTAATTTCCAAGATTGTTTTAACTCCATTCTTTCATGGACACTTGTATGATACTCCCATTCATTATGTTTTATGCCATGATTATGATGCCCATTTCTTTCCATGGGTACCCTTATATTTATGTATGATTGATTATGTATAATTATTAATGTGGAAAACATATTTGTGAAAATGTTAAGATAGGTGTGTTTAGATAGTTCTCCAATTTATTGGGTTATGTTTAGTCTCATGTGACGTTATGTGGAATGGTCTTGGCAGTTAGCCTTGACTCATGCTACCATGTGAAACAGTCTTAGTGGTTAACCTTGACTTGCGATCCTCTATGTGAAATGATCCTTGACTCATGCTAAAGTCATGATTTATATTTCTTCTACATTACTATTAATTCATGTTTATATTATCCCATGATTATGTGTTATGTTTCTATGTATTCCATTCCTTTTATTTTCATTATAAAATGTTTATAAGATAATAATATAAGGAAGCACACCTAAATTTTTGTATGTATATAGTATGTGTTTTATCATGAAAATAAATCCATGTCTAGATACAAACAACAAGAGGTTTCTCTGGAACATATGTTTCTAGGGTTAAAATCCAAAAACAATGCTTTCAGCTAGACTCAAATGGAAACTGGTTCACAACAACGAGCCCTAATGCACACTTAATTTGACACTCCCAAGGGATGTGATTTGGTAAATTCATGATCCTGGTATAAACCATTATTAAGGTAATGAAAAAATCTCATAAGAATATATGTTTATAAATAGATAAAGGATAACCAGTATTTAAACATAAGGAATCCATGTTAGGATATACTTATCCTTTAGATGTTTATCCTCTTATGTTTAACGTTTCCTTTTTATGCACAATAACTAAGTATTCAAACACTCTAATTGTAAATTCTTTTTCTTAGTTAGTGTCAGGAAATAGAAGAACACATACCAACAATAAATATGATAGTGAATGTGATGAATTTCCAAATGATATGCCAAATATGATGGGAATGGGTGCTCAGAACATCATAATAGTACTTGATCTGCTAGATAAAGTTATGAATAATAACTTGAATCACCTATAACACCTTCCTCCACCAAAGAAAAGAACATTTTTTCATACAAAACTTCATGCAGAAAATGCCTTCCATGTTTAGTGGATCTTATGATCCCCTCATAATGGAAAGTGGATTAACACCCTTGAAAAGATATTCTTTATCCTCCTGTTCTTAAAAGAAGAGAAAGTTCTTCTGGTAGTCTATCGGGTTGACGGGGAACCTGATCAGTGGTGTATTCTGATAAATAATAGGGAGCCCTATTCAGAAATTGATTCCATGGATTGGGAGGAATTCAAGAGAATGTTTTTCAATAAATATTTTCCCTGAACCCTTTGTTTCAAGACAGAAAGAGAGTTCCTTGGAATTAAGAATAAGGAAGATGAGTCAATCAGGGCATATGAAGAAATATTTAAAGGGAATGAAAGATACACCTCTGGATTTTTCATGAACACTGAAAACAAGGTTGATCACTTATTTAGTTGACTAAAGATGATTCTATAAAAAGCATTGGTGATTTGAGACTTTGAAAGCTATGAGAAGATTTTCTACTATGCCCTTAGGATTTAAATGGAGATCAAAGACTCTCAGTGGTATTATTGTCCCGATGAAAAAATAATAAATTGGAATCTAATATGGGTGGTTATGAAAATAAATTACATGATGGAAAGAAGCTCAACCATCCCATGTGTAAAAATTGTGGGAAGAAGCATCTTGGAAACTGACTAAAGGGAACTAGGAATTGCTTCAAATGTGAAATTATAGGACATATAGCTAAAAACTATCAATGAGATATGAATAATATCACTAATGTAGAAGAATAAAGGAAGGTTCATATCAATACTCTATATTTAGGGCAGCGTTACAACTGCAAGAATCTTGGGCATTATGTGAACAATTTCCCTAATCTGAGGGTCGTCAGAGGTAATCAAAAACAACATCCAAGGAAAAAATAAGGTCTTATGCTATCAATAATACTGAGGGGGACACTAAAAATGATGTAGTGATAGGTACACTAGTTATTCATTCCATAATAGCGACAATACTATTTGATTCTAGTTCTACGCATTCTTTCATATCATGAAAGTTTAGTCAAACTATTCAAACACCACCTTAAAATTTGGAGGACAAGTTATCTATAAGAATAGTGACTGGGGAAATTAATGTGTTGATGGTTTATAACTCCTCCCCAGTTAACGTTTGTAGATTGAACCTCCCAAAAAATATTATTATACATACTTTAGTGGAGTTAGATGTTATCTTGGGCATGTATTGGCTATCTTTATACAAAGAAAACATCAACTATCAAGAAATGGAGATCTCTATTCACATCCTGAAGAATCCTCCAATTATTTACATGTGTAAGGAGGAAGAGGAATATCCTTTAAAACCATTGTCTCAAGTGTGGATATTAATTCCTTATGAGCAAGAATGTCTAGATCAAATTATTAAGACAAAGGATAGAATCAAGCTTGATGACATGCCCATTGTGAGGGATTACATTGATGTATTCCCTGAAGACTTTTCTGGTCTTCCTAATGATCAATAGGTTGAGTTCTCAATTGAACATATTCTTGGATACCTACCTATATCAAAATCACCTTATATAATGGACACCATAGAGATGGAAGAGATGAATAAGTAGTTAGAGGAGAATCTAGAGAAGGGTATTATACGCCCAAGTGCTCCACCATGGGGAGTTCCAATCCTCTATGTAAAGAAGAAGGATAGTTCAATGCACATACTCATTGATTATCATGATCTCAATAAAATCACAATAAAGAAAAAGTATCCCATTTCCTGCATAGATGACTTGTTAGATCAGCTTTATAGGGCCTATTATTTATCTAAGGTGTAACTTCGGTTGGGATATCACCAGTTAAAGGTGAGTAAAGAAGATATTACCAATAATACCTTTCGAATGAGGTGAGGACACCGTTAATTCATAGTGATGACCTTTTAACTCACTAGTGTTCTAGAAATTTTCATGGTTTTAATAAAAAGAGCCTTTAGATATTACCTCACCAAATTTGTTGTAGTCTTTATTGATGATATTCTGATATACTCAAAGAGTAAGGAGGAACACAAAGAGAATTTGAATATTGTGTTAAAGAATTTGAAAATGGAGAAGATGTGTAAAAAGTAAAGTAAATGTGATTTCTAGATGGAGGAAGTATAATTCTTGGGGCATGTTATCACCAAAAATGGGATATCCGTAGAACCTTCCAGGAAAAAGGCAATTGAAGAGTGGACTATGCAAACATATGTTACAAAGATACGTAGATTTCTGGGTATCGCCGGGTATTATCACTGATTTGTGAAGAACTTATCACAATTTTCAAACCCATTGACCAATATTAAATGGAAGGGATTGAAGTCTATATGGACTCAATAATGTGATGACTACTTTAAGGAGTTGTAAAAAGGCTTATCATTGCACCAATACTCACATTAACAATGAGTGGAAAACTCTTTTTGGTGTACAGTGATGCTTCAAATAAGGGATTAGGCTATGTGTTGATGAAAAATGATAAAGTGATAGCCTACGCATCAAGGAAGCTGAAAATAAATCAGAAAAACTATCCTACGCATGATCTGGAGTTGGTAGCTATGATATTTGCAATAAATCTGGAGGCATTATCTCTATGGGGAGAAGTGTGAGATATATACTGATCACAAGAGTCTCAAATATATATTCACACAAAAAGATATTAATATGTGCTAGGGAATATGGATAGAGATCATCAAGAATTATGACTTCTCAATCCACTACCATCCTGATAAGGAAAATAATGTGGAAGACACTCTGATTAGAAAGGATCTTGCATCTTTATCAACGATTAGAAATGAAAAGGATATAATTTTATAATATTCACAAAGGATGGAAATTGGAATATTTAAGCAAGGAATATAATCAATCCTTTATCAAACTATTTCTCAACCATCCCTCATCGAGAACAAAATTTATGCTTAATGAAAAGATGTGGAAATTCAGAAAATCGTGGAAGCAATTAAAAATGGAAAATATTCACAATTCATGATTGATGAGGAAAGAGTTGTAATATTTAGGTAACAAATATGTGTACTATTTCTTCAAGAGATAAACAATGATCTTTTGAATGTCGCGCATAGCTTAACCTTCTCTATTCACCCAGGGTGAACAAAGATGTATCGATATCTCTGAGAGAACTTTTGGTGGGACAATATGAAGAAGGAGATTTTTGAGAATACATCAAAGTTACTGGTTTTTCAAAGTGAAGGCTGAAAGAAAAAGTGTTAGGGGATTATGCAACCAATACCCATAAACACCTGGAAGTGGGAGAACATCACCATGGACTTTGTCACAGGACATACAAGGAAATCCAGAGGAAACAATTCTTTATGGTCATTGTGGATCATCTTACAAATACTTCTCACTTTATCCCAATTCAAGAGGACTTCTCGTTGGATCAAATTTCACAAATATATAACAAATAGGTGGTAAGTCTACATGGAGTACCACTATATATTGTATCTGATAGTGATCTGATATTCAACATGAAGTTCTGAAATAGTCTCCAACATGCTCTAAGCACTGAACTGAACTTCAGTACGACCTATCATCATCAAAATCATAGCAAATATAATAAAACTATTCATAAATTATAAGATATGTTGAGAACATGCTTTATGGACTTCATAGGAGGATGGGTACAACATCTTCCAATGGTCGAATTCTCATAAAACAATATTTTTCACTCGAGCATCTGAATAGCACCATACGATGCACTTTATTGGAAAAGGTGTCGAACACCATCATGTTGTGATGAAATTAGTGAGTGTAAGCTAATAGGACCTAAAATGGTTGAAGAAATGGTGGAAAAGGTGAAAACCATTCAGTAGAACATCAAGTAATCCTAAAGTCCCCAAAAGAGTTATGCATACAATCTTCGATGAGTCCTTGAGTTCAAAGTTGGAGACATGGTGTTTCTTCACATATATCTATGGAATAAGGTTACAAGAATTGGGAAGAAAGGAAATCTAATTCCTAGGTACATCGGATCCATCGAGATTCTTGATCATGTTAGAGTTGTGACCTATCGACTACAAATTCCACCTACCATGTCCAATGTACACGATGTCTTCCATGTATCCCTCTCAATAAAGAACATACCAGACCCTTCACATTTACTCTCTTGAGAGGTGGTACTGTTAGAGAATGATCTTTCTTACTAGGAGTAACCAGTGAATATCTTGGATAGTAGAGATAATGTTTTATTTAATAAGACTAATCACCTAGTAAATGTACTATGGTGGAACAATAAGTACTAAGAGGCAACATAGTAATTGGAGGAGGAAATGAAGGAAAAGTACCCACACATTTTTATGTCATAGAATGTAAAATGGGATTCCTAAGGGGGGAATAATATAACAACCTAATCTTTTATCAATGGATTCTAGAATCTTAAAATTATTTCATATAATAAAATGAAATCACAACACGACGAATTACTAAGTACTATGTTATCGTTAAACATAATATTACTACTTATGTGTCTTGAATTTCAAAAATCTGACATACTCAGTTGCGATCATTAAGATGTTTGTAGTTTTAAAAGACAAACTTAATTTTTGGTGAATAGTAACTGAACCTTATGAGTAGTACTTTTACCCTTATGTATTTCAACATGATCCTTATGAATAGTAAATTGTCAAAAAAATAGTAACCTCACCCTTGAATGTATAAATAAAATTCTGGAATCTTATAAGGGATAATATGACCATGGTAAAAGTATTGGTATTTTTTTAGTCATAAATAATTAATTACAATTAAATAAAAAATTAAAAGAAAATTTATTCTCCTAAAAGTTTTCCATAAATTTAAAATTTTATGTCTTCTATTTTTAAGATAATGTTTTAAGACCTTATGTAATTTTTTAAAACATTATAAAATCAGTCATAGTTTTAAAATCTGTATTTTTCAAATAAATTATGATTTTAATTAAAAAATAAATTAATCATACATAGAAAATATTTTTTGAAAAATATAGTTCATTTTTGGATTCTACACATCAAAAAAAAATTGGGTCAATTTTTTGTATTTTTCTAAAAAACGTGAATTTTTTATGAATAGTGAAATACGGTAATTTATAGTATATATACATTATAAGAAAAATGGACTATTCATAGCATCATGGATGATGTAATAAACCTTATTTAGAATTTACATGCACATATTACTAATTTTTTGTCATAATAATCATTACTATTTCTTATCTTATGGAAAAATAATAAACTAATGATTAAAATATTAAAAAAATCCCTCCACCCCTCCAATATAAAAACCACTGACACTCCCCTCTTCTATTCAATCCTATAAAGCCTTGTGAATTCTTTATATTCTTCCCAAATATCTCCCAATTATCCTTCCCCACGTCCCAAATCCCTTGGTATCTTCAAAATACCAAATCCTCTCCCTTTAAGAGGCTCTCAAGGAAGATTAAATCAAGAGGTAAATTCCTCTTTTCTTTTATTTCATTTTCTTTTCATGTTCCTTTGTTCTCTTTACTTTACAAACCTATCAAAAAAATTGTATAAAAATCCAGTACCATACACATAATGTAATGTTTTTATAATAATGGGATAATTAATTAACATATCTCATTTTCCCTCCTTTTATACGAAAGAAATGAAAACACCGTCTCAGATGTGTTAATTTATCACATTCAAGGATGACGGGTTGTCAATTTCTATTACCATCTTCAATTCTGGTAATGAAACCATTTTTATGGTTGAAACAGAATATTAAACATTTATATTATCTTATTTGATGATCTTGAATCCTATTTTACACATTAGGTAAAATAATAATACAAAACAAGTTAATTGTGAGAAAAATCGCCAAATTATTCCAAGAGTTTATCATTAATGTTTTATATAATGTTTCACCTTAAATAAAAATAACCAAATGAATTTTATAACCATTTAATATTATTTATTTTCAATAATTTCATATAACTTCAATTCTGTAAAACCATTTTTCATCCTTCATGTTTATCCGAAGGTGAATATAAGTAAACTGGTCATTAAAACCAAGGAAGAAAATGCTCCAAAACAATTTAATTGAACCTCTTTACTCAAAAAAAAGAACATTAATGAACATAATCAGTTTATAATAAATATATATAACATATATTAGTGGTTCTATAATTATTAATTAATGATCCTAATTTTATTATTCAGGTCATTAAGATCATGCGAAGAACACCATCGGGCTTAACGTAAGGGATTCTACCCGAACCTCCTTTATTCCTTCGGGTTGCTCTATCTTTATTTCTAGCCCAATGAAGTTATCTATTTTATTTATTTACATCTTATAAATTTTTTGAACACTCTCCAAACTCATTTATCAAGATCCATTCATCATTCTCTTTCATTTATATACATGTTTTTAAATTATTCCCTCCTCAATACTTCCCGATAAGAAAACCCATTTTAATGGCACTTCCTAAATCTGTACCCAATTTCAAGTGAAATATACAATATTTTTTAAGACACCATTGTTTTTATAATACCAGTGTATTTATTATAAAAACTATATTGGATCAATTCTGGTTTTTTACAAAATATTATTCCCTTTTCTATTTTATATTCTCATTAGTATTTTCCTTAAAACCGCACTAAAATGTTTTAATGCTAAAAATCCTTAAATACTCTTATTTCAAGTTTTAAATTAAGTTTTACATAAATTGACATGATTTATGATTATTTTACATTATTAATTTCCATATAAGTTTTAATTCCATTCTTTCATGGAAACTTGTATGATACGCCCATTCATTATTCTTTACAACATGATTATGATACCCATTTATTTCCATGGGTACCCTTATGATTATGTATGATTGATAATGTATGATTCTTAATGTAGAAAACATATTCATGAACAAGTTAATATGGTTGTGACTAGATAGTGATCCAATTATTTGGGTAAATATTAATCTCATGAGATGTTATCTACAATAGTCTTGGTGGTTAGCCTTGACCTGTGCTACTATGTGTGACAGTCTTAGTGGTCAACCATGACTTGTGCTCCTCAATGTTCAGTGAGCCTTAAATCTTGTTAAAGTCATGATTTATGTTTCTTAGATATTACTATGAATTCATGTTTACATGATCCCATGATTATGTGTTAGGGTTCCATGTATTTCATGCCTTGTATTTTCATTATGCCATGCTTTCTAACCCATGTGTTAAAGATTTATTACTGTGCTTTTTCCCTTACTGAGCTTTTAGATCATCCATTCATTCATGTGATCCCCATGGTACCCTTTGTAGATGTAAGGTTTCAAATAAAGGTAGGTTCTCTTTATGAAGATTAAATAATGTATTGTTTTTTTAGTCCCATGTTTTCAATTTTATGTACCTAGTTTTTAAAGACACTAGACTTCATGATCCTTGGCTTGTTTTCTGATGTATAATTTCTCATAAAATCATGTAATGTTATGTTTAAAAGGATAGGTTCACTATAGGAATTAAATTCCTCGTTTTCAACATGTTTTCTTAAAATATCTTACAACCATTCTATGAATGTTCCAATTGATTTCTCAATCATATTAATGTCTATTTCATCAAGTGAAATAGGTAACTCGATGCTCGGACCATGAGCTATGATAATCCCTACTCTCACATGAAAAATTTGTTTTTTTTCATCATGTAGAATATCTACTTTCATATTGAACATGGTATCCATCATAAAAAGGTAATGGGTGGTTGTTAATAAATATAAATCACTATAATTTTTACCCTATAGAATACCAATATAGGACAGGTATATGTGTTTCCTGATTCATATTTCATAGAAAAGGTTATGAGAATATTTACTACCTCATCTAAGATAGATCTTTGAGAGGAATGGCTCACATCAAAGCTGGTAGGGGTGGGGGTATTCATGAAGTGGTTGTTCTTGTGTCATTTCCTCTGTTTGATTCCCTCTAATAAGATTTTCTAGATACTTTTACTACCAATTAAATTTTTCTTCAAGAGCATATAATTGTTCCTAAAAACCTTCCAATTTTTTATATTTGTAACCCTATTAACTTCTTTTCTTAAAATATGTTTGGTGTGTCACCAAAAAATATGTACCTTTGACATGGCTATACTACTCTGGGAACTTTATGTCCATTTATAGTAGTTGTTCATCAGGTATAACCGATGATGATTCCTACTTCTTAGTTAGATAAAAAATATAGGAAATGATGTAACAATTGTAATTTAATTTCAATTTAATGAATATTTTTTTATTATGACATACTTAAACATGATTCTAACAATTTTTTTGTTTTTATATATTAATATCCAATCATTTTTTACATGTACCTCCTTATATAGATGAAGATGTGAGCTGGAAATTTCATTGGATTTTTATTCACTAATCTTCATTTTAAAAGTGGAATATAATTAAGTTATTGTTTGATGTCATGTAAATTTATTATAGAATATTTAAAACACATAACATTATTTTTTCAAGTTAAGTGTACCCCATCCATTCTTTATGGTGGGATATGTTAGTTTTTCTACCTGTTTCTTATTTTCAACACTAAAATTTTATTTCATAAATTAACAATTCTTAATCAATGTGATTAATACATGTATTTTCAAACAAATTATTTTCAGTAAAAATGTACCTGAAATGATGTCTCCTCAATATGGATAGTAAATGCATCCCATGCTTCTTGGATTTTCAAGTGTTCATACATCTATGGTGTGTGTGGGTATATTTTCCCTTCAACTTCATTGAGGTGAAACCTTGTACGGATTGCGAGAAATATTATATGAGCCTTTCTGAAAATAATTAATAAAAATTCCAAGCAGGGGTCATATACAATAAATTCAGTCTTCTATGGATAATGAAGATTTATTTAATTTTTCCTTATTTTTTAATAAAATAAAGAAATTATATCAAATTTTCACCTTATTATCTTCTCAAATAAGTGTCTTATGTATTGTAAAAACATTATCTCATGAATCTATATCAATCGGCATGTGTTTCTCAGTGGTGATCCCAATGGAACTATTGAATGTGGCCTTATTGGGTTTAACATCCAGGCTGCATGCATTTCATTTCTTTTTGGGATTCTGGTTTTTCTCTGTCTACCATTTCCTCAGGTTCAACATTGGTATTATGGTGTTCCTATAGATTTGTATGATCTGCATGTGCATAAGGTTGTTGTTCCTCTACATTGGGGGAACAAGTATTTTTTTAAACCTATTGTTCCTTAGGATCAGGAAAAATCTTCACTTGAAGAAGTCATTATCTATATATTTGGATAAAAAAATTAGATTACATAAATGCACCAGTGAATAGATAATAATATGAGGTAAAAAAATGTATATTATAAAAAATTGACCTAATTATTGAACTCTATTATTAAAAATTGTAAAAGGGATTTGACCCATCTGTTTATTATATTAATCCCTTCATTGTGGTCTTCTATGTAATACAAGACTCTGTCTGTATTAGAACCATTGTGAAATGTTTTTAACATCCCAATGAAAGGGTCATACTCAGTTGAATTTCCATCTGACCCTTCGGTGGTTTTGGTTGACAACAGAACAATTGACCAATTTTGGTTTGTCTGATCTAGAAGAGAAAATAATTTTATTTACTTTTATTCCATTATAAATGATTCTTCTTTGTTTCATTCATTATAGAAATCCACTTTCAAGAATCCCAATTCATCTATTTTAACTTTACTCCTTTTATTATCCTACATTCATTGAAAAATTATCAGTTGGAGTATTATATAATCCAATAACTATATTTGTTTGATGATGAAAAAGTAAGAAATATTCACATAAATTGGATTTATTTCCTTACTACCATATACATGAATCACTTCATCTAGAAGTGTTCCTCTACTATTTTTCATGGTAATAAATTCATCGTGTTAATTTTTATCTAACATATAACCATTGAGTATAAAACCATTATAATATAATACATGAACACTTGGTCCTATGGCTATAAATCAAAGTAATTTTGAAATTAATTACATACTTTAATCTGACTCCTTAAATATATTCCCTCGAAACCATCCTATAAACTCTTGATTATTTGTATTTGATATCAATATTTTATCCCTTTATGGATTTTAATTCCTATATATTTATTTTTTGGTTTCAATATATGTGTAAACCTCTAAACATTTAAGAATAATGTAATGGTGATCCTGCTCCAAATATATAATAGTGATTGTGAAAATAACTACTCTATAAATTCTTTCACCCACAAGCTTTCCAATGTGAGGAGATTTCTGTATACCAATTATTTTCACACAAGATATGTAGTTGGTACATAATTTAGTGTATTCTTCCACAATATATAAATCTATAATACAACATTATAGATGAATTCAATATCTAAAAAACCATTTAAAAATAGTAATGTACCATTTAATGTGGTATATATATATATAATGTAGAGGACCACATCACCTAATATCTTTTATCAAGTGAACCATCGTATCAAAGAATGTATATGAGAATAAAATTTCCAATTCACATAATATGATATAAATTTACATTTCCATTTTTGGAAATTTCACCAGGTCTATAATGTTTCTGCACATAGATTTTAAAAATAAATAATGATTGGTTAATGTATGATAGGAATTCTTAAGAAAAATGTAACATAAATCTACATGTTTTAGATCATGTATCAAAACATTAATGTTATGTAATTTTGTACCCTTTAACTTTAAATCAATTATTGACATGATATATTTTTATATTAAATGAATACCCACCTCCCCCCTATAACCATTACATCATTCAAGAGTATAGAAAACTAATATCTCTCCTACCTAGAAATAGTGTAAGTTGCGGGAGGAAGAAAAGTTTATTTTTCTCCCTTCACTGGTTCCAACTCTTCCCAAATTCCCATATCAATTATGTCCATCTTATATTTAATTTTTTTCTTTTTTTCAGGTTCATTTAGTTACGTTCCAATGACATTGTCACATATATTTTTTCAACATGCAGAACATCAAAAACATTTCTGACATACATACAATTCTAATATGGTAAATCAAAAAAATATTCTATTTTTCCAATCTATTTTCATATGGTTTTTTACAAAAAAAATTACCAAAATTATCTTATATATAATTTAATATCTCAAATATTTGATCACCTATTAGTGGAGATTGAGATATTTGTTCTTATGAAATCCCATCAAATGATGTCATCCAATATCAGTACTAATTTCACTTGTGTAGAAATAATTGATGTTATAGAAACACATTCACTGATAAATGTTTCGTCCTAATTGACCATGCACCTTTTTCACAGATGGGACACTCTTAAGTTCCTTTAATTCTATATCCTGAAAAGAATTTCATAATCAAAAATTTCATTTAACGTCCCATACAATATATCTCTCAATGTGAAACTTTCATTTATATAATAATCCTACAACGTAACACATAAATCCCACAACAATTTCAAATCTAAAAATCAATAGATCTGAAAAAAACATCAATATCATTACGTGATTTTTTTTGTCCTAATATAACAAAATATCACATAATGTATTTTCATTTTATGTATAAACATAGTAGAATGTTATAATTTACCAACAAAGATAGTGATGAACTGTGAGTGCTACTTTGGAAACAAAAGGATTAACTCCATCTATAGATAACAGAAGACAAAGTCTTCTCTGCTTACTTCCAAATTTAGGATACTCATGATCAATTCTATTCCACTAAGGAGAGTCTTTAGGGAAAAAAATTCCAATCAATATTTCATGTATTTTCATTCCACTTCAATTGAATTTCAGTATCCTCACATAAATAAAGTTGATTAAACCTTGGAATTATTGGAAAGTATCATACAACTTTCATAGGATATGTTTCTCCTTTCTTGTATTTAGAAGAACCACACAATAGGATTTATTTAAGTGGTTTGAGGAACTTTTGAAACATTATACAATCAATTTCAAATGCATGTATTTTTTTAGAGATCATACCTATTGAATATAGCCTTTATTTAGTGATATATATTCATCATGTAAGCTCATTATCTTCTTGGAGCATATCATTCATGATAGAAAGTAGTTAAATAAAACCAGTGTCACTCCATCCATTTCTAGCTTTTAAATAATACATATTCATTATCCATTACAATCTATATACATAGTACAACCATAAAACAATGGTGTCTTTGCATAACTCTTTAAATTCTCAAACAATTTTGGGAAATCACAAAGCTTAAATTCAACATTCATTGTCATTTCCTCAAAATGATCATCATCATCATTGAAACATATAATCACATCCTCGATATAGTCTTCTTCATTTTCCAATATTGTAACTATAATGACCCAAACATTTATCAATGAAATTCCTCCTTTATTATAGTAATGACATAATCATATAAAATCACATTAGGAAACATAATGCCACCTCATGCTTATATAAACTACTATTTGAACTTGAAACATAAATTAACCACTTATTTATTTTTAATTTCAAAATTCTGACATACACGCTTACGATTAGTGAGATTTTTGGAGTCCGATAGGGAAAACATATTTTTTCTGAATAGTAATCTACCATTATGAATAGTAAGTTACACTTATGAATATTAAATAGTCCCAAAGAATAATAACCTCACCCATGAATATATAAAAACATTTACGCACCTTATAAGTGATAATATGACCATAGTAAAAGTATTGGTGTTTTTTAAAGTAATTTATAAATAATTATAATTGATGTATAGATATCTTTAAAAACACAAAGTGGTGCAATCATGGAAACCCAAGTGTTGGACTCTTCTCATATTGGTGTAAGTGGGATGATTATTCAGGATAATTTTTTAATACTTCCCTAAGTGGAATTCGACTATATAATGGGAATGGATTGGATCTCATTATATAGATTACATATAAACTATTGGGTAAGGGAAATATATTTTCATATTTCCAACTATCCAATGATCCTCTAGAAATGAAAGCAATATCATTAATCTCTTTTTAAAATTCCATCAACGTTATGGGTGTTTATACCCTATGAAGAGGCATACCTCACTCAAATGGTTGTGTTAAATTAAAGTGTCCACTTAGTGGAAATTCCCATCATAACGGAATACAGTGATTTATTTCTTGTAGAGTTATTGGGAAATCCCCCAGATTTTGAGGCAGATTTAACAATAGAACTTGTACACAGATCTACGCCCATCTCAAAGTGTCCCTATAGGATTGATCATATTTAACTAGAATAATTAAAGAATCATCTTCAAGAGAATTTGGATAAAGGGTTCATATGCCCTAGTGCATCACTTTGGAGTGCACCGATGCTCTTTGTGAAGAAGAACGATTAATCAATCCGTTTATGTATCAATTATCGGGAACTCAACACAATCACCATAAAGAACAAGTATCATCTTCCAAGGATAGATGACTTGTTCGATCAGTTACATGGAGCTATGTACTTTTCAAAATTGGATCTTCATTTTGGATATCACCAGCTAAAGGATAAGAAGGAAGATATTCAGAAGAGTTCCTTCCGTACAAGTTATGGTCACTATGTGTTTTTAGTGATGAACATCAGACTTACTAATTCCCCTAAAATCTTCATGGAATTTATTAACAGATTTTTTACACATTACCTCGAAAAATTTGTGGTAGTGTTTATCATGATATTTTTTTCTACTCCGTGATCAAGGAGGAACATGATGAACATCTAAGACTTGTGTTGATGAAATTGAGAAAGGATAAGTTTTATGCCAAGTTTAGCAAGTGTGACTTTTGGATGAAGCAAGTCACGTTCTTGGGAAATGTGATCATAATTTAGGGAATTTATATGGACCCTTCTAAAAAAAGGTGATTGAGGAATGGCCCAGAACCTCTAGTTTCATATAATCCATAGTTTTCTTGGATTATCTGGGTACTACCGATGTTTTGTGGGAAACTTCTCATGATTGTCAGGCATGTTAACTATGTTAACTAGGAAAGGGGTAAATTATGTCTGGATAGAAGAATATGAGGAAGCTTCAAGGAGATAAAGAGAAGGATGATCACTATACCTATACAAACATTACCTAAAAGATCATAATGTTTTGTGATATATAGTGATCCTTTGAAGAATTTATTGGGTTGTGTAATCCTACAAAATGATAATGTGATAAAATAAGCATCATGAATGTTTAAGATCCATGAGAATAAATATGTGATGCATGATTTGGAGCTAGCAGTTGTGATTTTTTCCTTGATAATCTGGCAGCACTACCTCTATGGGGATAATTTTGACATATACACTAATCACAAGAGTCTAAAATATATATTTAAATAAAAGGAGATCAACATGCATCAAATGATATTTTTAGATCTAAATAAATATTATGATTGCTCTGTTCACTATCATCCTAGCATGGTGAACAAGGTAGCTGATACTCTAAAATGAAAAGAACCTGCTACACTATCTATGATTCATATTGATAAAGATCATATCTTCATGGATATTTAAAGGATGGATTGGGAAATTTTAATGGTAAGGAATACACCATACCTTTCATAATTGATTTCCCAACCATCTATCCAAGTGAATATTAAGGGGGAATAAAGGGATGATCTTGAGTTACAAAATAAGGTGAATGCAGTAAAGGAAGGGAAGTTGAAATATTTCCATATCAACGATGATGGTGTGATTCGGATTGGAATGTGTCTATGTGTGCCTTCATCACCTGGGATAAATGAAGATATATTGGGAAATGTTCAAATCTCATCATTCTATATCCATACTGGGAGCACCAAGATGTACTGAGATCTCCAAGAACACATCTAGTGGGATAACATGAAGAAGGAGATTGCGAAATATATATCACAGTGCTTAGTATTTCATCATTTTAAAGCAGAGTAACAAAAGTCTAAAGGGATGATGCAACCATTTCCTATACCCATGTGAAAATGGGATAATGTCACTACGGATTTTTTCATGGGTCTCTTGAAGATGTACAAGGGAGATAATGTGATATGGGTTATGGTTGACCGACTCACCAAGACATCCCACATTATTTCTATTTGGGAAGTCCTCTTGCATAAACAACATGAAAAGATATATTTGAAAAAATTCTTCAGACTACATAGGGTTTCACTCTCGATTGTGTCTGATTGGGATCCAAGGATCGCATCTAAATTTTGGAGGATTCTCTAACATGCATTGAGAACTAAATTAAATTTTAGCGCGGTCTATCACCCCCAAACTGATGGCCAATCTGAAAGGACAATTCATATGCTCAAAGATATTTTAAGATCCAACTATTTACAATTTAAAGGTGGATGGGATCAGCATCTCCCATTGGTTGATTTTTCATATAAAAATAGCTTCCACTCTAGTATTTAGATGGCTACATATGAAGCTCTGTATGGAAAGCGAAGTAGAAGTCCAACCTTTTGGGATGAAGTTTGAGAGAGAAAGCTACGTGGACATGATCTTGTGCAAGAGATAACAGAGAAGGTTCAAGTCATTCAGAAACATATCAAAGCTACTCAGAGCCAGAAAAAGAGCTATGATGACACCCGTAGAAGGGACTTGGAGTTCGATGTTGGAGAAAAATTCATCTTTCGAATATCACCATGGAAGAGAGTCATGTGGTTTGTAAAGAAAGGGAAGCTAGTCCCATGGTACATTGGCCCCTTGGATATTCTTGACTGCATAGGATCCGTGGAATATTAGCTTTCACTTCCACTGAATATGGCTCAAGTTCATGATGTGTTTCACATATCACTCCTAAGGAATGACGTACCAGATACCTCACATGTACTAAACTCAGAGGTCGTACAGCTAGTAGATGATCTCTCCAATGAGGAGAATCCTGTAAAGATTATCAACTGGAGAGATATTATTATACACAATTGGAAAAAACACATTTTCAAAGTGTTATGGAAGAACAATAAATATGAAGAATCAACTTGGGAACCAGATGATATATTGAAGGAAAAGTACCCTCACCTATTTATGTAAAACAAAATTTTGAGGGTGAAATTTCAAAGGGGGGAAGAATGTAACGACCCAAAATTTTATCAATGAAATATATCTGTTATTGTAGTAATGTCATAATAATATAAAATCACATTAGGAAACATAATGCCAAATCATTAATAGATGATCTACTATGTGAAATTTAAAAATAAATCTTCTGCTTCTGTGTCTTGAATTTCAAAAATTTGTCTTACATGTTTGCAATCAGAGAGGTGTTTGGAGTCTGATAGGGAAAAAGTATTTTTTTTAGTGAATAGTACCCTACCATTATGAATATTAACCTACCATTATGAATAGTAATAGTACCCTTATTAATAATAAATAGTCTAAAATAATTTTAAACTCACCTGTGAATGTATAAATAAAATTTAGGCATCTTATAAGTGACAGTATGACAGTAGTAAAAGTATTGGTATTGTTGTAAGTCATAAATAATTAATTTTAATTAATTAATTAATTTAATAAGAAAAAAATTCATACTTTTTTCATAAATTAAATATGTTATGTCTTCTAGTTTTAAGATAATTTTATAAGACCTTTTTTAATTTCTGAATGAATTATAAAATCGGTTTTAATTTGAAAATATGTATTTTTCAAGTAAATTGTGATTTTATATAAAAATTAAATTGTTCAATTTTAGAGAATTATTTTTGAAAAATGGAATTCATTTTTTGGATTCTACACATCAGAAAATTGTTAGGGTGAATTTTTTGGATTTTTTTGAAATACATTAATTTTTGGTGAATAAGGAAATTTGATAATTTATAAAATATGCTAAATCAATGAATTTTTGCATCATATTTGAGTCGTGGAGGGTGTAAATGGAAATTTATTCGAACTCGCATGCACTTATTACTATTTTTAGTCTCTATAATCCTCATTATTTCTTATCTTGTGGAGAAATAATAAATTAATGAATATAATATTAATAAAACCCTCCTCCCCTCCACTATAAATACTACCCCTCACACCCTCATTTCTCACACCTCTCAAGCTTCTATACATAACTATATTCTGCCCAAATCTCCCCCCAATATCATTCCTGACATTAATAATCCATTTTTATCCTCAAAAAACGAAATCCTCTCCCCTAAATAGGATCTCAAAAGAGATAAACTAAAGAGGTAAATTCCTCTTTCCGGTTCTTTTATTTTCATTCAAGTTCCCTTCTTTTCTTTTTCGTTCCTCACCTACTTTCACCCAAATGGTATGATAATTCCACTAACATGCATATAAGTTAATTATATTTTTCTATTTTGATATTTCATTATAATCTCACCTTCTATCTAATTTTATACTATAAATGAAAACGTTGTGTTAATTTATCACATTCAAGGATGAAGTGTTTTCAATTTGAATTACCATCATAGAGACTGATCATGAAACCATTTTAATGGTTTAAAAAGATCATAATATATTTATTTTATCATATTTGATTTTTCACAATCCTTATACACACAGTCTATAAAATAATTATACAAAATAAGTTCATTGTGAGAGAAACATCCAAATTAATCCAAGTGTTTATCATTAAAATTTAATCTAATGATTCATCCTCATGGTATATATAAAAAATTATTATAATATCATTTATATATCTTTAATGTCACAAATAATATATATTAACAATTCTAGATGTTTAATCACATTTCAAATAGACATCCATTCATGTGTACAAGTGAACCATTCAAGAAAAATAAGAAAAAGAGCACTCCCAGACAATGAATTTAAACTCTATAACTCATCCAAAGGCCTATAAAATAAATTAATAAAACCATAATTAAAAAATAATTTATTAAATTATATGGAATTTTTAATTAATTAATATAATGTCATTATATAGTTCTTTAAAGTGAAGAAAGTGTTTGGACACAAGGTTAGGGGAAATTATTGAACCCAACTCTCTTTCTTTGGGTTTTCCCTCTTCAACCCATTTTCAGAATGGATATGACGTAAAATTTATTTGGTCATAATTATCTTACCTTTTTTATGATATACATATTTCTCAATAGATTTTATGTCCCAAAAAATGTTTTTCAAAAGAAATCTTCTTCCAAAAACACACCTTTTATTTATCACTCAAAGTTCTTGGTTCTAATATCAATTATGTTATTCCCTCTTTCTTTTGGGAAAATAATGTTTATTAATGTTTTCTTTTTATATAAAACCCATTAATTTAAATTGGTTACTTATGTTCATGATTTATATATGTTCTATGTGGCATGCCTGATAATTAAAATGTTATGATGTAATGGGTGCACCCAGAATTATATGGCACAATATGAATGCTAGAATGTGAAGGGTGCTCCAAGAATTATAAAGTTAGACAATTCATTAGGTAAAGTGATGAATCTCCTGAGTTATAGTGAATTGATACATAAAAATGATTCTATATTTGTTCACAACTATGTGTGGAAGTTAACCACTAATACATGATGTTCCATTTTTATGCATTTCCACATTCCATGCTATTATATAAATGAGGTTATAATTATGCTCACCCCATGTTACATTGTTTCATTTTATTAAATTTACTCTTATTGGGATTCTAGATCACCCATTTTTTTATATATATCCTCTAGTGGCTACATGTATTAAGGAGTGCACAATTGTAGATAAGAAGCTAGAGAAGAAGGAATTAAATAAATTCTTATACTTTATATTGTAATTTTAGTGTATGGTCCTAGATTTCCCAAGACATTAAACATTTGGATCCTCATTATATAATGTGTTTATATTTTTTCATTAAAATGATGTAAAATTAATGTAAGAAAAGAAGGGTCTCTATAGTAACCATATCATATGATCCATAAAATGTGGTGTTATCCCAGTCTCTAGCTATATAAAACTTTTACCAGTTTTTAGTCCAACATTTATAACATAGATATTTCCATGATAGACACAGTTTTTTTCCAACACATATGGACTATTTATTCTTTAATAACAATATTTTAGACATAGAAAAACTATTTGATAAGGTTTATATGTATGATATTTTGAAAACATGATAAACAATTTCATCCCATCTTCATATGCTTTTTTCATATGATTTTCATCCATCCATTTTATGTTTATAAACATCCTAATTGATTCGGTAATATTAATATTAAAAAAATATACAAAAGGGGGGAATTAAAATAAAGGTAACCCATCATTTAAATGTTTCAAATAATTTTATCATTCTTTGAGGGAAATGGGTAAATGAATTTAAGAAAATAATTATTACCCTGGTGGTTGGTTTTATCCTTTGAATTCATGCATAATGATTACTGGTACCTAGTTTGGGATGAATACTACTCAGGGTAGTTCAACCAACATAGGTGCATGTCCATAAGACATAAGGGATGACCCTTAAAATTCAATACTAACTATTTGGGAGATGAAGTTTACGAGGATGATAGTTGTATCCTTAAATATAAATGGTCAAAGGATGGGGAGTGGGTCAAGAACCTGACAACATTTCTTATTTTTCTGTCTAATGTTGAAAAAATTAGAAGTAATAGTTTAGGCCCTATAGGGGGATCCTTTATTAGTGTGACCATGAGAAGGCTCAACTATATATTCTTACAATTACTCATATTAAGACAGTAATTACACATTAATCATTCAAATTTGACCTTCAATTACTCTATGAAAAGGAAATGGATTTTCGTTTGAGGATTGAATTTCAGTAGCATTTATCTTCCTATAAGGTCATGATCTTTGAGTTTGTTCCTAACAGATATGTTTTGGGTTGGATTGAGTTAGTGACATGACCTTCCATTGTATTATTATAAATCTACATTATGGAAGAGGTGATACTCTATGTATCTAGGTGGTCTCGCAATGTAAATATGATCCTATAAATATAGATTCCACCCATTTTCCTTACACATGTATGCATTTATAAAAATAGATACCACTAATCCCATTAAATTTATGAATATATATATCACTCATCTTTTTGACACATATTTTAAAGAGTGTTATAAAAGGAAATGGAAATTAGTAAGTGATTTGATCAAGACATTAATCAATAAAAAAGATTTATTTATAAACAATAATTTTAAAATAAAAAGAGTATCACTTATTTATCATCCTGCCTTAGGGATAAATTACCACTACCGTTGAATATTCAATAAGGGTTACTCGTATGAAAGATAAGCATATATGATCTCCAATAATATTCCTATTTAACTTTTAATTTTTTACATTATCTAAACTAATTCAAATGTGGTATTAATCCATTTTATCTATTTTCATCCTTCAATGTTCCTTATGTTTGGTTGGATTGGATGGTTTTCTTAGATGATACAAAGGTAATACATTGACTCCCTATTCTATTTTCATAATTCATATAAAAAACAAAAAGATATCTGATTTTATGTTAGCTCAAGGATGGTTCTTAGCTTAAAGTGGTGGTTAAATTCTCTTCCACTTAATTCAACGTGCTTCCCTATAATCCTTTTGGTAAGAATGCACCTCTTCCTTCTCGTATTCCCTTAGATATATCCCAAAATCCATCCATAGTTGAGTGGATTGAAGTAAAATTGAACACTTTTTCTTTGTAATGACCTATTAAGTTTTTTCTTGTATAGAGTTTAAGGGTTATTTAGAAGTCATTTTTTCTTTATGATGAGTTATAAGAACCCCTTTGAAATTTTCATGTTATTTTCAATGATGGTAACGTTGTACATGATATCACCTTGGAACGTGTTATTTGTAATGGTGTTATTTAAGGAAAATTTAGGTAGTTTTTTATGTGTATCTATTTTTTTAATAAAATTTTCTTTTAATAATTTCAAAAAATATTTTATAGGTAGCCGTTATTTTTAATAAATTAATATTTTTAATTAAAAATAATTTTTTTATAATTTAATGGTTAATTTTAAAAAATATATTGTGTAGTTATATATATATATATAAGAAAATAATTCTTAATATGGAAAAAATAAAATATTTTTTAGATTTTAAAATAAATTATTTTATAATAAAAAAGTATTTCATTCAAAAAAACATAAAGTCAAAATACATTATATGTTTTAAATTAATAATTCAATTATTTATATTTAGTGTTTGACTTAAAAAAATATATTCCATATCTTGAATCAATATATGTATATTTATTAAGTGAGTAAACATAATTTATTAGTAAAAAACCATTACATGATAGAATAGTTAAATATGATGATAAATAATAAATACTATAAAAAAATTAATGGTAAATATGATGTATATATTTAAAAAATATATATATCATTATAATTTAATAATTTAGTACAAAATTTTCATTCATTCAAAATAAATATTAATTCAAGTATATTAATTATAAATAATTATTATATCAAAATTATTTATTAATTATTTATTCAAGATAATCAAAATTATTTGTAATCAGTTTTTTTATAAATTAATTATAAATATTTATAAACACATAATCTATAAGCAGAAAAACTGAATCTCCACAAAATAAAAAACTGAGAGGGCTCATACAGTTTTAACTCCATCAAACAGATTCAATCATGACCACTTCATCTATAAAAAATTGTTGAACTCACAAAATTATTGTTAGAAGTCAAATAAAAACAAATAAGAAGTGACTAAACACTAGATTCAAGGGAACCTCAAAAATTTTTGAGCCAAAAAAAAGATCATGATGGGACCTAGAATTCCATTTGAATGATCAAGAACACCCTTAAAATTAAAAAGAATATTTAAAAATAAAAATGAAACAAAAACATTTTAAAATATGAAAACCCATAAATAATATTAATTTAGAATTTTTTTCAAATGATGGGTGTGAGAGGTTATTTTAAAATAGATTATACCAAGTTTTTAATTTGATAAATATATTTCATTGAAATTAAAATCAGCTAAAATTTTATTTTTCCATCAAATAATCCTTATACATATTAAATACTATTATTTGTTAT
The DNA here is from genome assembly GCA_963277665.1 of Viscum album. Taxonomy (NCBI): domain Eukaryota; kingdom Viridiplantae; phylum Streptophyta; class Magnoliopsida; order Santalales; family Viscaceae; genus Viscum; species Viscum album. The sequence goes on from OY728158.1 coordinate 1,503,540,470, forward strand.
CCAAAACATTAATTCAAAACACATGATATTTAGGTTCTTGAATATAAAGATAATTGCGATGGGAAACCTACCTCAACCAAGAATGGTGATGAAGAAACTCTCAATTAAATAAGAAAATAGTCTAGAAGAACCCATCACATACATAAAAATCTATGATATATAAAAAAAACCCAAACCTCATCTAGGGTATAGATGTGGCACATATATCAAGGGGGAGATAATGGAACAACATGAAATGAAGGATAAAGGAGAAATTAAAGAGAAATAAAACCAACCCTTGATTAACTAGAACTGAATCACAAAGAAACTATAGAAATCACCGTTTATGTGGATAATAAAGGAAGGGAGACCATCCACGATGGTTCTTAGTAGTGGTCGGGTATGTGGTTGGTGGGTGTCCCACCGACACTAGCATGAGAAAGAAGAATTAGATTAAAGAGAGAATAAATAGATCACATACCTTAGATCTAGAAGATTATTTCATTAAGAATGGTTTATGAATAATGGTGGTGGGGAGGGATCGGTTCTATGAAATATTAGAGGCATGAAAGAGTAATACTTTGTTAGGGTTCTATTTTAAACATATGGTAAGTATTTTATCAACAATTTCAAAACATATCTCATAAATACATGCCTTATCAACACTAAAACAATAATCCATGATAAAATGTATCTCTGTTATTGAAAATTGATGATATTTGTGTGATGGTGATCGATAGTGTGGATAACCTGACTATAGTGAGTCCGATCTCAGGAATGCAATAGTGTTGGTTGGCTTCCAGGTCCCCCACTCGAGGGTTGTAGTTGGGGTGGTGATTGAAGGAGTGGGCGACACTTAAGTGGATGACTAAAGAATGGTCCCCCCGCCTGACATTGGGGGGGGGACAATGATGACTGGAACCTGTCGATGGATTGATTATGCCTGCTCATGTGGTGGGGTCTCATGGTTAGGGTAGCCTTTAGATTTTTTAATATATATATAATATAAATAACACTAAAAGTGTATAGACTAGACTATATAGGGGCTAGGGACTTGTTTATTCCCTTGGGGTGTCTCTGTGAGTTTTTTATTGTACTTTTACCCCCCAAACCTAATATATATATTTAATTGTAAATTTAATAAATACACTAATGATAAATTTATTTTAATTTTTATTGAAAAGGATGATGCTTGAAAACCCCTTTATTTAAAAAAAATGTAGTGGAGGAACCTACAGACATAAAATGTCTATAAGAAACCTAGTATAAATAAAATCCATGAGAAATCAAGTAACTTGATACTGTTTACTCATGAAATAGTCAGTGTATTTTTCACCCTAATGAGGAGGATTTGGACCCCTTCTCCATGTTTTCACCTACAACCATGACCCACCTCCATCATCTGGGAGTCCAACATCCATGATGGCCATTATATCTTCTACTCCAAGAAGATTATGATTTCTTTGTTAGTCCTCCAAGCTGCTTCCAGATACAATCAGTTTAAATGAGTTATGTATACTAACATTAAAAATCAAAATGTACTTCCTCATATTGACAAAATAATAAACTAATAAATAAATTGGAGAAATAATTTCAACCTCCCTTCCCTTAGTAGATTGAGTACCCAAACAATATCCTAGGTTAACATTTATAATGGTTGGGGTCTACATTCCAGAAAGACCAAGATAAAATACCATAGGTTTCTTACAGAGAGCATCAATAGATTCTATCCCATTAATTACTTTCATCCTTGAGATCAAGGATTTAGAAGCAATAATACTTGAGTTCTATAAAGAGCCCACTTTGTGTATGTGGCTTGTATTTATTTTCAAATGATTTTCATTGGTGAGAAATGACGATCCATGAAATAAAAAGATTACAGTGATTTAAATATTATGACAAAGCTCCAAAATTAATGGATCCTAGATGAAGTCCTCAAGTATTAATATTCCAAGAAACATGTGAATAGTTTTAAGACATTGAGTTTCTAGGGGATTCCTAGAAAATTTTTTTGGATTAATTTTATTACATTGGATTTCATGGTTGGATAATTCTACTAGTTAAATCTAAATGTATTTTTCTAGTCCGTATTTCACAAATATGATATGTTATTTAGAGAACTTGTGATTCAATCCTTATGAAGGAATCGGGGAGAAAAGTTTATGCCAGTCGTTTTCTAGTTTGGTTACATATAAATATGTTTTCGGATGACTTTGAATCATCATGGTTGGTTTTTCTGAAGCAAAGTGTCAAGGTTTCATAGTTTCACAATTTTTCCCAGATTTTTAGGGTCCAAAATTTGTAAGATGTCAAGAATGGAGAAACATGGATACTCTTGAAGGCCTTATGTAAATAGGGAAAAGACATGAGTTTCATGAAGATTGAATTCGTGAAGGTTGTTATGTGAAATAATGATAATTGTGACTGTGATCTCCATGATTATAAGAAATAGTAGTTTCATGAAAAAAACCATAGATTTTATGTAATTCCTTATGAAATATAAAAAAGGAATGAGTTTCATGAATATGGGAATTGAAAATGGTTTTTCACGAAGGCATGATGTTTCTGAATGTGATATCTTTGATTATAGAAAATTAGAGCATCATGATGCACAAATTATTTGACTGTATATACGTGATTACGAAAAGCTCCAGTCAATGGAAATGGGCCTGGAGCATTATAAAAATGTGAGCACTGCAAAGGAAATGGGAGAGCTATGTGAAATGGTTCGGACATGTCTAGAATCTTTTGGAATCGAATTAAAATCATATAAATAAGCCTCTAATATTATTTGAAAATAAGAGTGATGTAAACAAATATATTAATGCTCTCAGTACGTGAATGTGACTTGAAAAGGTTGTTCATGAGAAAATATTTACGAATGGTTTCATAGAGAACTGAATGTCTTGATCATCGTGAGAATTAAGGTAATTCACTAAGGATAAAAAAATCATGAATGATTTTTGGGTTCTTTTCAAAGGCTAACTGATCTTCATGAAAGGAAGGTGGATCTGCGAAGGCAATGTGCTTTGTGAAAGTTGATAGATTCATAGGGGAGCTTCACAAGGGAGCTTTGTGAACATCAAATTTGAATATTTGGTTTGGGTAAACTGTTTCTTGGTTATAATACCCCCACTATATTTTGAGGAGTGAGATTGTGTGTGTATAGAGTTGATACACAATTGGAAGATAAGAGGAAACACATGTAGTCTGGTTGTGGGAAGAATAACTAGACGTGCAACTAAGCTCATTTCCACACATAAGAAAAATAAGAGTTTAGTCAATATATATTCAATTATTCAGGAAATATTAATTGTTATGATTACAAAATGATGTATTCTTCATTGGGTTGATAATCATAATAAATGTTTGTGATTGTTTCAAGAAGAAGAAGAAGGGATCTTAATGCAGTTGGTTTTGCACTAAAGATGGAAGATTAGAGAAGAGGATGTGACTGGCCAAATTGATATCATTTGATCATCATTTGGATCAAAGGGAATTCAATCCATTAGTATACTACATTAATATTATTTTTACTGAGAGTGGAATATGATAGTGAAGCTATAATGTTTACTACTAGGAAGAGATAAGAGGAGTTTCTTGTATGCTGCTGTGTAAGTAACAAAGTGAAGAAGAATGTTGTGGAAGAACAATGAAAAAATGTTAAATATAAAATGAATCAATAGGTGTACGACATTATTGGTGTTACCAACCCTTATCAACAAGGTTAATACTATCTTGGTGGGCAGTATAAAGATCCAACCAAGTGTTATAAAACATAAACTATTGGATTGTTTATATAGTTATACACAAGTGTAAGGCCACATCCTACTCATTTTAATCAAAAAAAGGAATTTTTCTAGTGGATTCTATGGTCATGATTATTTTTTACCATGATAAGAACTAGATACACTTATTGAGTAGTCAACCTTTAAAAATATCATGTTCTTATCCTTACTACATTAATATTATTTCACGTGATAAGGAAAATATAATAAGAGAATCAAGATCCTAATAGGTAAAAGAGGTAAAGGGATAAGAAGTTGAATTGGGTGAAAAATCACCAACACTGATTCACCCCCCCTAGTGTTAGAAATATCCCAAATTGGGACTTATAATTAGTATTAGAGGGCATGTTCAACTATTAGAGACTCTCTACAGAGAAGCTATTCTATTTTTTAGACTTGAGTTTCATTCTCAAGTTATCAGTGAAGTTCATTTTTGGTGAATATTCAGTTACCTATGAGTAGAATTCTATATCTTCAAAGAAAATGATGAATCAGAAAAATAACGAAAAGTGAATGTTTAAGAAAATGTCCCTATTATCTAAATAAGATGATGTATCTTTTTTCCATGCCATACTAACAATGAATACATATCGTACTTGGAATGTAATTAATAGGTGGATCATGTTTCCACCAAGAATATGGAAATACTTCCAACCTCTAGTGATAAGGAGGTGTGTGTTAGTACATTTAAAATCATTCTTGAAGATGAAATTGTATTCATAAGTGGTATTGATGATAGATCTAAAACTTATCAAGAGTTATTACTTGATAGATTAAGATTTATTATTCATGGTATTCTTGAATAAAGTGAATCCCGTGATTTTGGAGTATTTCAATGTATTCCAGAAGATATCACCCAGATGGAAGAATAAACTTGTGTTTTGGAGAATGGATTGCAAGAATAAATTATTGAATGTTTAATTCTCTCCATAAAAGTTGGAACCATTGATGAAAAAAATATAGAACATGAAATAATTTCCTTTAAATGGCTCAAATAAGTTGAAGGGAAATATTTATTCCAAAATAATCTAGAATAAAAGATCCCTACACTTGAAGAGAAATTGAAAAATAGCAATAATTTCAAGGGTTTGCGAATAGAAGAAATATCCATAAAGATCAAGGAAGTTGACTCTTTGATTCATAACAATGTAAAGCTACATGTAGATGAATTTGAAAGAATAAATAAGGTCTGTGAAGAGAATATGATTATAATTGAAATCCAAAAAATCAATCTCAATGTGAAAAGTTTAGAACTGGAAAGTTAGTTGGACAATCATGAGAAGACACATATTGAGTCTTCATAAAATAATGAAATAGTTTTTAATGGTACTCAATTTTTTTTGGAGTATTATACTATCAAAATAACATCAATAAGTGATAAGAAAATCATGACTTTATTTAATGATCTATCACAAGTAGCTAAGAAGGAAAATGTACCATCAGTACCATCTTGTACTAATGTATATAAATCTATTTCCAAAAATAGTTCAGGTAGGAAGAAAAATTCTAAAAAAGTATGAAAAAATAAATGTGATATGATACCTGCCACCATGTTTAGGGTGTATAGGAATAAATATTTTGAAGGTGCTTCCTCAGAAGGAGCATAAAAAATCATGAAGAAACCCAAAAATCACAAATAGAAGATATCAAGAAATCAGGATTTATGGGTCAATGTTGGTTATACAGCATATTTGGGAACGATTAATTTTATTGTAGGTACAATCCTCAAAATTTAAAAGAAAAAATAATCCTATCTAAAGGGTGATAAATCTAGATATGAATAATAAAATTTCATATTTCTGAATAATAACAATATGGTAAACATATTTTGAATGCTGGATAACATCTGTGATGTATACAATGGAAGTGGTCATGAGGATAGTACATGATCATGTCAACTTGTATCCAAAAATGATAGGAAAATAAGATCATAAAATTTTAATTGGAAGGAATTAGAAACCTTGGGATGAGATCCAAATAATATTTTGAATAAAAATTCTCCTAATAAGATTTCATGTGATAATAGTGAGAAGAACTTGGATTACAAATCCAATATGTTTAATTATAGTGCATCAAAATGAACTACCAAGTGGGAAGACACTCCGAAGGACCCATGTGGAAGATCCTAAAATTATTCCATAGTTCCCAATAACATGATAGTTATTTTTCCTAGAGTCTCAGAAAGAATGAGGAACTGTGAAGATTCACAAGAAATGGTTAGTGAAAGAGGAAATGAAAAGATTATACATCATGAAGAAAAATTGAATGAGAGGTTGCAAACAAATGGAAAATCTTATGGTAAAGATGTTCTGTGTGAGATATTCAATAAATATAGTCACATTGTAAATGGTCATTTAATCTTACTTCCATAAAAATAATAAGTCCTAAAAGGTATTAATGATGTATCATACATGAAGACTGTAAAGAACAAAAGTAAACTATATAAAGTAGAAGAGGATGTGAAGAGATCCATGCTCTGTTAAAAAAATCAAAACAGAAGATCAGATGTGAAAGCATGAAAAAAATATCAAGTGAAGAAACATGGTTGAGAAAAACATGTCAACCATGATAGTCATATTTACAAGACAATTAGTATCCATTTTAATCACATAAATCTTTTTATATTTTATTTGTTTTTATAATATAGGGAATTGAACGTAAACCAAGTTCTCAAGGGGAAACCTAGAGAACTAGAAAGTGCTATCAATTCTTTATAGAAAATTTGATAAAGATATTCTAATCTGGATATCTAGGATAAAGAATATTCAATATTGGTTTGATCTTATTTCATGATATTATAAAGAAACAATGACTTACAAGATCGACCTTGATGATGTTTTGAAATTTTTATAATATGGATTATCACTAGATGAAAACCCATTTGGGTGTATTCTCCATACTGGAATTTCATGAAATCCATTCATGATGAGATTAACAATTATGAATATTATGAGAAGTGTTTCCCTTTATGGGGAGATAAATGAAGAAGTTTCTAGAGTTATTATTTCAATTTTTATAAAACCTGATTATTCAAGAAATTGCTTCAAGATCATGTCATTTTCAAAGTTATGTCTCTCTTAATCTCTCATACATAGTCATTAAAAAAAATTTACAAAGGGGGAGAAAATTAAATATTCAGTGTCATAAGAGGAATGGAAGTGCCCCAAGTTTAGTTATCTTTCCTAATAAACGTGAATGTTTTTGATATATTTTTTGTAGTGATTGTAGGAGTTTCAAGTATATTTTTCATAAAAAGATACATCTCAAATTTATTAATTTCATCCTATAATGAAAGTGAATAATCCTTAAAGAAAACTATATGAGTTCTAATTTTTTAAGGTATTATGATCAATTGGTAATCGATATCTTTGTTATCTAAATCAAGTCATCTTTTTTTATAAATCAAGCATAACTCAAGTAGATATAGAGTTAAATTTTGGATGGAATGTTTCTTAAGTATCTATTGATACCCTTTTTCCCATAAATATTGTATTTATTTCCAAAAAAGGGGTGATAAATTAGAATGAAATTTTGATAAGTATAGGGGAGAGGTAAGATAATAGTTCAACATATTAAAAAATTAATTTTTAATGAACTTTGAATGTATTTCTAATAAATACAAAAGGGAAGATTGAAGATCCCATTTTTTGTATGTAGATTGTATTTGTTGTCAAATTATTTTCATTGGTGTACAATTATGATCAATGAAATTGGAAGATTACAGTGGTTTCAATATGATTAAGATGTCCCAAAGTTAATTGATATTGGATGAAGTTTTAAAAGCCTTGATATTCCAAGAAATATGTGAATAGTGTGAAGATTTTGCAGTTTCCAGGTTATGCCTAGAGAATTTTTATGGATTCATTTGATGAAATTTGATATCATGGCTAGATAATTATACTAGTAAAATATAATGGTGTTTTTCCTGTCTATAATTTTAAATAAGGTAGTGTATCATTCAAAGAAAAAGACACAATTTATTAAAAAGAAAAAAGAAATAACATGAGTCTGAAGTAAGGAATATTATTACAATATTTATCATAGAGAGGGAGAAGATCAAAAGGAAGGTCATCCTGCCATGTTATATCTTGGTTGACTCCCTTTTTAGCAAGACCATCTGCAACCATGTTCGCTTCAAAAAATGCATGAGTGACAATGTAGTTGATGTCAAGAACCGAAGCAAGGCATCTCATCCACCGGGTAGTAAGTGGCAAGGCAAGGTGCACCACACCATTCCAAATAGCGTGGAAAATAGTGGTCGAATCACTTTCAATCCAAATATTGTTTCAAACATTTTTCCTAGAAAAATCAATAGCATTGATCACACTCATCATTTCTACTTCCAGATATGATGCAGTATCGCAGCTGCCAAAAAAGAATCTATGAAACTGGCCAAGAAAATCTCTGAAAATGGCACCAAAACCTATAGGTCCCGGTTTTCCTTTAGAGGCATCATGAACATTCACTTTGATCTATCTTGGGAGCAGTTCTTTTCAGAACACCTCAAAAGTGCATCGCAGTTATCTTTAGAGAACATTAATCTGAAGTTGATGAAGAATCTCAAAGTCTCCAATGGTGCTGTCACAATAATCTTTTTGAATCGAGGCAGCATCCCTTACAACAATGTAAATCCTTATCTGACCTGCATTAAGATTTAATGAGAGATTGTTGTGTATAATATCATTTCTATCATACCATATCACATGAAGAAGATCAGAAAAAACCATTAAAAAGATATTCTTTATTTGTTGAGAGGGTTTGAGATCCACACAACACTTTAATTGGGCGCTGATAGAGTCGATTAGTAACCATCTAAAGTCAAAAATGCTAGTAATGTAATTACAGAGGGCTGAATCCATAGCACAAGATATAAAGAAATGGTTAGTATCTTCTTTATGCTGGTGAAAAAGATGACACTTAGAACAAATTTGGATCCCAAAAGACTGAATACAAACCACATTGGGAACATGGTTGTGAGAAATATGCCAAACAAGAGTAAATCTTGAGCGTTTAATCTATGGTTTAACGAAGGTTTTCAAGCAACAAAAATTAAGATTTGAGTTTAAAAAATTGTACCTGTAATAACTTTTGGAATCAGGAATACCATTGTGAACAGCCTCCCAAATAAAGAATTCATTAGAATTAGAGTAGGAATAATTGTCTATAATATGAATGATCTTATCAGGAAGGTTAAAGTTGTGAGATTGAAAGACATCCTTTATTGTATATTCAATGTTTTCTAGAAGAGAATTATGATGAAACTTAGATATTAGAGGGGTTCAAGTTCAGTTTTCCAACTACAAATTCATGGAATAATCATTGTTAACCATCCATATATAGTTATTTAGAATTTTTTTAAAGTAATGTCTAATGGATGGAAAGATGGAGGAGTTAATGTAATTTAAATTTCCCATATTTAACTTTATAAGGAATCTTTTTTAAGAAAATAAATGGGTTTAGAGTTGTTATAAATCAACCTCTATGTGAGTCTATCTTAAAGGGAATCATTGAAAATTTTAAAATTTTTTATTCCAAGACCATAATTCACTAAAGGATTGCAAAAAGTAGCCCAGGGAACAATGACAAGATTCCTTTCTATAATACTGCCAATCCAAACAAATTTTATTTATAGAAAAATTAATTTTTTTAAAGAGAACTGGAGGCCATTTTTAAACCATCAGAGAGTAGACCATTTTTGAGACAATATAATATTTTACTATACAAATCCTTCTAGCCAAAGAGAGGTATTTACCCTTCCAAGAAGACAGTTGATTGATAACCTGGTCAACCACTGTGGAAAAGTAAATTTATTTAGGCCTTCCCCAAAAAATGGGAACTCCAAGATAGGTAAATGGACAGGAACCTTTTTTAATACCTAAATTATTGATGATGTTATTTTTTTCTTGAAGAAGAAAAACATTTTCCAAAGAAAACAAAGGATCTTATCCAACTTATAGATTGAACATAGATTTCTTCAAAATGAGAACAGGTAGTTTTTAAATTTTTAATTTTTCTTTTTATCCCCTTTTAAAAATAGGATGATGTCATCAGCATATAAAAGATTAGTAGGGACATTTAAATTTCTAGCAGCCTCTATGGGTTTAAGTTTATTTTTGTCAAAAAGGAAAGTGAGAAATCTTCTTACGTAATCTTCTACAATAGAAAAAATAATGGTAGATAAGGGATAACCTTATCTAAATCCCTTAGTTAATTTAAAATAGACCTTAGGGGAACCATTGAAAAGGATAGATATTGATGCCGATTTAAATAAAGAGTTTTTCCTACTGAGAGAAGTATCATTAAACCCAAAGGAATAAAGAACTCTGTAGATGAAACTACAATAAATGGTGTCAAAATATTTCATAATATCAAGTTTAATAGAAATATTTTCATTTCTATAAGATTTGTTTAAGGTGTGTTGATACATTCCGAGGCGAGGAAAATGTAATCTTGAATAGGCCTTCCCTTGATGAAACCGAATTGATTCCAAGAAACAATTTTATTACATATAGAATCAATTCTACTATCAAGAAGCTTAGTAATGATTTTCTAAAGGGAATTAATATGAGCAATAGGCCGGAAGTGGTTAATCTTAGAGGCATTGTCCACTTTAGGAATTTAAGTATGAAATTGGGCATTAACACTCTGGGGGAGAAAAACATTAGAAAAAATGTTTTGACTAGTTTTCAAACATCAATGTGAATGACCTCCTAGTGATGTTGGTAAAACCCATTGTTAAAATAATAAGGACCTGAGGAACTATCAAGATTAAGACTAAAAAAATGTCTTTGATTTCATGATCAAGAGGGGTTATTAAGAGATAATCATTGTCTTCCTCATTCATCATGACTAGAATGACATTAGGAAGGAGGTATTTGTTCACATTTGGGCCATTGAAAATATTGTCAAAGTAAGAAACAACATGACTAGAAATAGCCTCCTCAGAGTTAGAGGGTGTCTTCATCCCTAAGTAAAGTGAGAGGTCTATAAACTTTTCTGATTCATTGTAAAGAGTTATAAAACAAAGTGTTTCAATCACCATCCTAATGCCATTTAGTTTTTTAGAATAATTGTGTGTGTCTTCTTTAAAACCAAGAAGAGAGTAATGTTTCATAAAAGTTTTAATCTGAGGATGGGGGTCCAAAGATAAATCATAAATATTTGTCATATTTTGAATATGGATAAGTTCATTCTCAATAGAAGATATTTCTTTGTCAATTTTTTTTGTTTTAGAATTACACCAACTTTTAAGGTACTGTTTGAGGTGTTTTAACTTGGTGATACAGGCATAAGCTTCATTGTGATGACTCATAGACCCCGAACAATTTTTTATAATTTTTGAGCATTCCAAATTAGAAGACCAGACGTTATTAAATCTGAAGGGAAGAATGGGTTTAAGCCTTTTGGTGAAAAGACTAACAATGATGGGGTGATGATCTAAATTAAGTTTAGGTAAGGTTATACGAGCGATGGAATACTAATTTTCCAAAGAGGGGGTGTTCATGAAAGCCATATCTAATTTACTAACAACTAAACTGTTGTAGTTTCTTCTATACCATTTGTACATAGCACTAGTGAGGTTAATTTTGAAAAGATTACAATCTTTAATAGAAGCTCTAAATTCGCTTGAGGAGATGGCAGAGTGAGACGGGCCAATTTTCTCACTAGAAGTAAGAATTACATTGAAGTCATCGGTCACAAACCAGGGGTCTTTAATGTTGTTAGATAAGATATAAAGATCATTCCAAAGATATATTTGATCCTGATATCTATTCTTATAATATATCATGGTTCAAAAAATATGCATACCATTAAGGGAAAAATCACAAGAAAATATTTGTTCAGATATTTAAAAAACATTAACATTGAGAAATGAATCATGATATAATACCCACAGCATTTCAATAGAATGATCATCTTTACAAGCACCTAAATATTATAACCATAAGAACAAAAATGCATAAAAATCAAAGAAAAGTTGATTTTAGGTTCATAAAAGGAAAAACAATTGTTCTGTGAGTCATAATAAATCTTCTAAGAACAGTAAGTGTATCAGGGTTTTCAATGCCCTGACAATTCTAAAATAAATTATTCATTGGAACCTAGTTTTGGGGCTAGAACCCCCTTTTTTTTATCCACCGAGCCTTTCTTCCTCTTTCATCTTATGAAATTTTGTGAGGAGGTCGGAATGGGTTTCTTTCCCTATTTAGTCATAGGAGAAACAAAATATATTTTACAAGTACGCGTATTAGCAATAATCTGATTTTTTTCAGGCCTTTTTGCAATCAATGGGGTGTCCATGGGACTACCCCTTGATGCCATTAAAGGAATTATAACATGAGTGATAGTATCAACCATAGGTGTAGAATTCATGCTCACTGGTATAATAATATCATTAGATAAAGGCTTATTAGTTTTTGGATCCATACTTGAGTTATTATCCGAGGGAACCATGCGGGTGACGGTGTTTGAAACCAAAGCTGGATGTGTGCTCACTGACCCTGAATACTCACAAGATAATACCATCATAGATTCTACAGTGATTCCTAGATTAAAATCTATGGGAACCATGACTGTATTTACCTCAGATGAATGGCCAACTCCAGCCTTTTAAGGTAATTCCACATGGCTACTTTCCATAGACAATGCTTTACCAACTGATACACAACTATTAGGTAAATGAACAGAATTTGTCGGAAGATCCTGATGCATCTCTGTAGGTGAACCATCATTAACCTCAAAAGGTGAACCAGGAAAACTCCCACTAGATGGGTCTACAAGGCCTGAAGTAATAAGAATGTAATTTTCAGCACTTAAACCACATGTGTCTTTGATAGAATTTGCATCTTACATCTATCCACAAGAATCCATAACATGTTTTTCAATTTCCTCAATAATTATTTGATCAGAAGATTCCTGCTCTTCTTCTTCCACAAGATCAGCCCAAGTGGCACCTAAATTATATAACAAAAAGGATTAATTCTTAACCTAGACTTCCGATTTTTTCTTAGAGGGTTTGGGTTTTTCAAATGCATCATTTTGGTCCTTATTACCCCTTATAACATCAGTTTATCCGTCATCCCTTGGCTGGGAATCTTGGCTTTTCATAACTCTAGAATTCATCAATGAGTGTCCTACAATATTACATAGTTCATAGAATAGTAGATTACGTTCAAACTCAATTTGAAGCTCTGTTTTGTAATCTTTTTCATTGAAATTAATAACCTCTAGGAGTTTAGAGTCAAGATCAACCTCAGCCATAACTCAGGACTATAATCAAATCTCTGCATTTAAGGTATGCTGGTTGATTTTGAGAGGATTACCTAAGAAAGACACTATATCATTCAAGATCTTGGGGTTCCAAAAGAACCAGCTATGTCCGTGTAGTCTAACCTAGATTTGGCCCATGTTATTCCTAATGGTATATAGATTGAATTCATAATTACATTTAGAGATTATAAGGACTCTGAGTTTGGGCTGTAGGTTCCCTAATTTCTAGACTCAGTGAAGTTCATCCTGGGAATGTAACTGCATATGAAAATAGCCTCTCCAAATTGGAACCAGTTTCTAATTGGAGAGACCCTAGAAGTAAGAAATACTAGACTTGAGATCAGATGACAACCATGGTTTATCACCTCTAATATTATAAGTGAGGCCTATAATCAATATCATACACATTTGAAAACATTGTTGAAGGGCCTTAGGATCGGCCTCAACTGACAATCATCCATCTTCAAGTTTCTTACATAGAGATTCTTTCAGCGATAAATATTTTCACACATCTGTACCTTTATGAACTTTAAGGAAAGAGATCCATTTATATCTTTAAACTAGAAGGCTTCATCGATTTTCAATTTAATTTCATGGCCTTCGAAGGCTCTTTCTTATTCAAGATTGAACACTGCCATGACGAACCAGATCTAAAACGTATCGAAACAAGAATCACGGGTGGTGAATAAAAACCCTAGGAGTTGCGAGGGAAAGTTTAGTGAGATATCATGAGCCATGTATGGGGATTAATGATCATATCTAGGAATATTTTCTGGTTGGTATTTAAAAAAATATATTAAATTATTTTGATAACATGTGATGTAATCTTTATGAAGGAAAGGAGGAGAAATGTTTTTCTAATAAGTATTTTGTTTGATTGGAAATAAATATGCTTATGGATAGTTTTGAATCATTGTGGTTGGTTTTTCAGAAGAATATTTTTTAGGTGGCATAGTTTAGCAGTGTTTGCCAAATTTTTGGGGTCAAAATTTGGAAGATATCAAGCATAGTGAAACAAAGATATTATTGAAAGCCTTATGAAAATAGGGAAAAGTCACGTGTTTCATAATGATGGGATTTGTGAATGGTTTTTCATGAATCCATGAATATTATGATGATGATCTTTATGATTATGAGAAATAGTATCATCCCGAAGCGAAACATGGATATTATGGAAGGCCTTATGAAAATTTAGAGAAGGCATGAGTTATGAAAACATAGCCTTCATGAAGGGTGTTTTGTAGAGGCATTAATATTTTGACGGTGATATCCATGATTAGAAAAAATAGGAGCATCATGGTGCATGGAGGATTTAATGGTATCTCTATGATTAAGACATGCTCCACGAACATGAAATGGTCTCGGAGCTTCACAAAAAAGGAAGCACTGTGAATGAAATGGGATAACTCCACGAAATAGTGTTGATAGGGATAGAAGCTTTTGGAATTGGACTAAAAGCCAATAAATATGCCTATACCCCCTTTTTAAAAGAATCAATACTTAAATGAATATCTTAAGGCTCTCGGTTCGTGAAGGTGACTCGCGTAGGTAGTTCATGCGAAAACGTTTTTGAAGCGTTTGATAGCCAACTGAATGTTTTAAGCATCGTTAAAGTTAATATAATTTGTGAAGGATTTGAAAATACTACTAAAAGTTTTTTTCTTCATGAAGAATAGGTAATATTCATGAATGGAAGGTGGTTCTGTGAATGAAATTTGATTTTTGAAGGTTATAAGCTTTAGGAGGGATCATTATAAGGGATATTCATGAGGGATCTTCGCAGAAAACACTTTTGAATATCTAGTTTAGGAGAACTAGTGCTTTGGTATAATACCCCCACTATGTTTTGAGAAGTTAGACCGTGTATGTAATTGGTTTCTACAAAACTGACATAGAATATGAAATGCACAATGTTTATTTGTGTAAAGAATAACCAAATGTGAAACTAAACTCATATTCTCACAAAACAAAAGAAGAGTGTGGTCAATCTATATTCAGTTATTCAGTCCATACTAATTGTGAATAAGCTAAGCTAAGATGATATTCACTGGTTTGATAATCATAAAGGTATTTTTTGATTCAAGAAAGAAGAAGAATAAGAGATCTCAATGAAGTTGGTTTTTCACTGAGGAAGGAGGAGTAGGGAAGAGGAAGTGACTGACCAAATTGATATCAGTTGATCATCATTTAGAGCAGTGAGAATTCAGTCCGTTAGTCTACTACATTCCTATTATTATGACTGAGAGTGGAAGAAGAAATTGCATATATCATGTTTTCTGTAGGGAAGATATAAGGGGAGTTGCATGCATGATGTTGTAAAAGTAACAATGTGAAGAAGAAGGTTGTGGAAGAACAAATTAGAACTATGACATTTGATAAGACTCAACAGGTGGAGTAATTTTTTGGTGTTACAAACCCCTATCAACATAGAGAAACTATCTTGGGAGGCAGTATAAAGATCCATCCAAGTGCTGTAAAACACACACTATTGGATTTCTTACATATTTCTACACGAGTGTAAGGTCATATCCTACTCATTTCAATCCACAAAAAAAATAATTTTTTCTAGTGGATTGTGTGGTTATGATTATTTCTGACCATGAAAATGAATAGATACTATTATTTATTAGAGAACCATGTAAAAATATCATGTAATTTTCTTTAATGATTTAATATTCTTGCATGCGATGGGGATAAGAGAATAAGTGAATCTATATACTAACATTTTAAAGAGGTAATGACATAAAAATTTCAATTGGATGAAAAATACCCCAACACTAATCCCCCCCACTCTGTGTTAGTCATTTCCCAAACTGGTCCTTACAGTATCCCTAACATTTATAGGATATTACCTGAATACAGGCCAATTATGAACTATTATCACACTGCATCCAGTATCTATGGGGGTCTAAGTGTTACTTTATACATCGTTGAATCCTAATGATTTCTCAGATGTGGTATCCCACCCAAACCATCGTCCTATTTTTTCAGAGGATAAAAAGGTATAGTACTAGGGGGTGAAGACTCATTGAGAGCCAGAACATTACCTAAAGAAACCACAATGAAAGTAGGAATTGAAGAGAAAGCATTCAAATGGGATCTGACACCCTTTCATCCCCCCCCCCCCTTTAGAGGAATATTTACATTGCTCACAAATCTGAGAGATCCAAATCCTTATTGTCTTATGATTTATTGTATTAACAACATCTATTTTTTCATTCAATTTTTGATTTTTATGAAATCATTATTTTTTCCTTACAAAACATCAAATCCACATTATCCAATATCATGATCTCCTTGGCATCATGACTATCATTTGATTCCTCACCAATTGGATATTGCATAATTCCCTTAGATAATGCATCATTAAATGTAATCCCATTAATAGAAAAGTGATAGTCATCTGCAATGTTAGTCTAGTACTGGGACTTATACTTTACTGGAGCATTAGAAATAAAATCATCTACCTTTTCTGGTGGTGAGGTTTTTCTGAAATTTATAGATTCTATGATTTCATCCTTCTGGGAAGAAAAAACAAAATCATGTCTTTGGGATCCCTAAAATGGCCCTTCATTGTTAACATGAGCTATTCCACAAAGTGGATTTAATACTCTCTAAGATAATAAATGTACATTACTATCTAAAACATGTTTTTTAAATTTAACATCAGTCCCACAATTATCCTTCATTCTATAGTATTCGAACTCATGGACCTTAAGATGACAGTTAGAAAAAAAATGTCTTTTCAACAAGTATAATTCACATGTCCAATAATTATATAGGAATCAAAAAATGGTGGTGTTTTCACAAATAAAATTATAAGATTGATCTCATGAAGAGTCCTAGAAAGAACCACCCTATAAATAATAGTAACACATAAATCAACTTTAACCAAAACACTTATATAGTGGCCAAAACTAACCATTTTATTTTCACTATATAGCCTAATCAGAATACCAATCACAGATGCGATATTTAAAAAATTATCTAAATTTCATAAAACCTAGATAAGATTAAGAATTTTAATCCATACTTGTGCACATGTATCCATGATATCATTAAGACTGAAGTTTCAACTCCACTCGTGACGTTTTAGGGTTCCCGACATTAGATTGACCAAGCCTACACTCTAGACTCATCCTTTCAAATCTGTAGAAGGGAGTATAATATCAAAGAAACCATGACCTAGAGAGACGCATGTGAAATCCAAAAATCCCAAAGAGGATTCTAATCGAGAAACTAGATCAACTAATTTCTAGGGTTTCAAGCACTTCATCAATGGAATGAGATAAATAGCTGAATGCATAAATAGATCTATCCTTTTTAAAATAGAATCATTTGATGCTGAAACATGAGTGGTAGAAAATTTCTTGATGATTCATTACAAATACCAGTTTTTTAGGAAGAGAAAAAAACCTCCTGAAAAACCAAAGAATGATTAGAAGCCCTTCAAATATTCATCCTAACTATCCTTGATATTCTTTAAAAAAGACAATGTTGTTGAACTATATGTTGATTCGAGACATAGGAGTGAATATTCTAACTCATTGGATGGTCGATTGAAACCAAGTCGTTAAAAGTCTCTCGGAGAAGCTTTTCCCATTGCCCCATCTTAAAATTTTATAATTATTAAAAAATATATATATAATTATAATTATAAATAAATATATTTAAAAAGTATATATATATAATTATAAATAAAATTATATAATTATATATAAATATATATAACTGTATATGTTTATTATTATATATAATTATATATAGATATTTTAATATATAAATATATATTATTAAAAACATAATAAATATATTTATAATTATTTTATAATTATTTTTAATATATATTTTTGTAATTATAATTATAAATAAATTTTTTAACAAATATTTGTAAATAATGTTAAATATATTTATTTGATCATTTATATTTATATAATTATATATATTTTTATAATTTTTTATATTTATATTATTATATATATTTATATAATAAATATAGATTATTTAAATAAATTTACTATAATTTTATAATAATTTAAATATATATATTTGTTTATAATTAAAATAATGAATATATATATTTATAAAAATATTTTTACAGTTATATGTAATTATATAATTATATATATATAGTTGGTGATTATGAGAACACTTACATTAAACACACACACACCACACACACAGGTCGAAAAGGCAAACAATAACACCCCCCCTTCGGTATATCCCACTCATCTAGCCTTATTAATTTAGTACATAGCCCGAAGGCCAAGTGGGAATGAATCCCTTAACATAGCCCAAAGTCCCGCAAACTGGGCCGAAGGCCTAGTGAAGCGTCATGCCTACCTCATATTGTATGCTTCACAAAGCATGCATCATTCCTGGGTCACCGCATTCATGTGGAAGTTTACTCCCACCTGGATGTTAACTTGGGTCTGATGTTGGATTACGGGGAGTCTTTACCACTCGGGTAAGACCCCAACTTCATATAATTATATTTATATATATATTAAAATATAAGTATATAGAATTATATATTTACATATCTTCATTGAATAAATATATTTATTATAATTTTATAATTATTTAAAAAAATATATTTATTTATAATTTTATGAATGATTTTTAAAATGATTATATATATTTATAATTTTATAATTAACGAAGTACATGATATGAGGGAGACGAAAGTGTTAGCAGGAGACTCTTAATCTACACAGTGATGGAGGCTTCGATTGAGATCCATGTAGACTTCATCCTTCAAATATCTTATAGATATTTTCCTTTCTCAAGGGTTATTTGACTATCATAAAGTATTTTCTACTAACTGGGATTTCGTTCAAGGAAAGGTTGTCTTCGATGCTTGGGCAACCCACAAGGTGGTTTATAGGTCTTTCTCTATCGTCAGGGATTCCAATACTAGAGTTCATCATCACAGGGGTAATGTATCCTATGTTAAGACAAACCTAGATGATGTCATATAAATGATGGAAATAAGTAAGCAATCACATAAATTGGGTTTTATTTAACCCTATAACTTTAAATGTAATTTCATCAAAAATTGCGATACCGATAAATATAGACAAGGAAACTCAGATGGAAATATTTGGACATTATGCTTGGTTCCCTATTGAAATTGGTTTTTGTTCAACATTACTGGACAACTTGAAACTTGAAACTGATGATGATGAATATTATCTGTATATTGAATATGAAAATATTCCTCATTTTTTCTTGGAATTAAAAGTCATAGGGCAAGAGGATACTAACTGCAGGAGGTCATTTTAGTGTTTCTTCTATTTGGACATAGGACATGATAAAATTTCATGCATGAAAAAGATAAAATCTAAGAAAATCTAATACCCCAGGAATCTATGATGATGCTATGAAGGCTTTTCATCAATAAGATAAGAATTTTCATGTGATACCGTTTCACATGACTGGACTTGAGGACTCTATTACTGATGATATATCTCTTATGAATTCTCAATGCGTATGTAATGTTTTTTATGATGTTGTAATTGATAGTGGACAAAAGGTGGAGTAGGAGGGGATTTGGACTGGTTATAAGCCTACACAGATGCAGCCCCACGGTAGGGATGACTCTCACACTGATAATTTAACTATTAGGAGTGGTGAAAGGGCCGATAATATTGATTTTAACATTATGAAACTACTAAGGACAACATGTAGATATGGAGGGAACTCGGCTTGGCTTCAAACATGCACAGGGCAGTGCTACTAACAGGAACTAGGAATCCAGGTCCTTGGAACAGATTATAGCCAAAGATTAAGATGATGGTGTGAATGATGAAGTTAAACAATATAAAGTGGATCAAATCCTTCTCTAGGAGAATATTTTTACCTCAAGATCCCACAAGGTAAAGAAAAAACTTGATTAGTTTTCCATGTGTTCTCACAATGGATCTCAATCTTATAACCTTAATGATAATTCTTTGATAAAGGATCAGTCAAAGGATCTTAAAACTGATAAGGAACCTTCTATAAAACTCATCCAAGGTGAACAATTATCCATGGAAGTGAATGAAAAATCTGAGAAAAATATAATTTATGATGAAGGTTTTCATATGATTATCCAGTAGAAGAAAAAGGAATGTTCCCCACATCTATGTCAGCACATTCATATCCTGATCAAGAACCCCCTTATAGGTCAGGAATCCAGCTAGAAGAGACATTTAAGATAGGGTATTGAGTTCTCTATAAAAAATTTCTAATATTATGAAAAAAACATATGGATTTTTTGGTAAGACCTCAGATAAAGAATGAGTGATTTCAAGGGATAAAACACTTATATCATTCCTCCAAAGGATAAGAAATGAGAAAGGCCTAAGGAAGAGCTCGCTATTGAGGCAACAAAATAGTTATTATCAGAACTTTAGGTCATCTATTCTATGATGGATCCATAGATTTTCAGATTCAATGATTATATATCTGTCCAAAATTTGATGTAAATTAACATTGAAGATGGATTATTGGGATCTATCTTGGGAATTTAGGACATACTCCATAGAGGAGGAATCATCTGAATCATAATTAGAAGAGGAATGTGTGCCCCCATAACACAAGATGTAGTGGAGAGGTTGACACCCAAAGGGAAGTGGAAAATTTCCTAGAAATTTGGGAAATATTGGGATTTACAAGATTTAACAACTTGTTTGTTGTGGAATGGTTTTACTCTAATCAACCCTTTCGTTTTTCCTGTTTATTTTTTAATAATAAATTTGGGGTCTTGGATTTGGTCTACAAATCCATGACGAAGCCTTTAAGTGAAATAGCATGCCATACATATACCAATGTACCCTTGTTATATATATATATATATATATATATATACATACCACGTACACATGAACATATATATACACACAAATATATACATCAATAAATGTAAAACATATATATATACACATATATAAAACACAAAGAAACACAACATAACACATACATGTATATATGCACATAATCATTGATATAAGTCTATAAGTTCAAATATCAGATGTTAACAATAAATTATTTACCTTCATATAATTTTTTGAATTGTTAAAATATATATATCAATATATGATATTTATATTAATTATATGCATGTATTTTTCAATTAATGTATATAAATAACCTATTAAAAAAATTTACTAATATAAATTTGATAAAGTTTTATATATGAAATAATGAAAATAAGATTTATTATTTATTAAAAGTTATATAAATCATATTTATATGTTATATTTACATATATATATACTTATTATAATATCAATCATATTTAAAAATAAATATATTAATAATTATTTGTATAAAATTAAAAAAAATATTATATAATTATATTTATTTGTATAATTATATATATAACTATAGAAATTAATATAATTTTTTTTATTTATTAATATAAAATTATGTAATATCTCTAGGTTCATACCTAGAGGGATGACTCCCTTCTCTCCAAGCTTTCTTCTCCTTCTCACAAATCCTCCAAGGGTTTCCTCTTAAAACCCTCTATTGTGGGTTGGTGGCATTCCTGAGCATCACTTCTCATTTTTCCCTTATTCCCCACTTTTCTTCTTGCCCTGCCTTCTTCCACCATCATTAGTGTGGCCTCTTCATAGGATCTTCCCCCTTTTCTCTTTAGTGGCTTGTCCGCACCTGTTTGGCTTCCACTTGGGTTTCTTCATCGGTGGTGGCCTCTACATATGCTTGGGTGCTTTTTCTAAGGTTTTATTGTCATCATTTCCCTTCATAGGTTGTTCTAGGTCCTTGTTAATGGTTTTTGTTGTTGATTCTTCTGGTCGATCATCCTCAACTTTGATCTCCCATCCCTCTCTGGAAATCCATTTCAGAGTTGATATAGTGGAAACATTTATATTCTAGGATTTGAGGTTAAGTGGTCGATGGTATTTAGGAACATCCTAAGTCAGTACACACATTTTTTCAACTTCTCCATTATTTGGGTTTTTTATATATATGGGGTTTTTTAAAAAATTATGGAAAAAGGATAGGGTTTGAAGTATTTTTATAAAAGGTTCTTTAGATGCATGAACCCCGTTCACGCATCTTCTTCTTGTTCGGATGAGTGAACCTCGTTCACACATCATATCAATGGTAGATGCATGAATGGGGTTCACACATCATATATGAACACTCTAAAGTATGTGTGAACCTCGTTCATGCATCATACAAAAAGGATAAAATATCATCATTTATTTAGAAGAAACATTTTCTTAAATATTTGATTAATTCAATTATAATCCCTTTCTATTCAGTATGACTTTGTTAACAAAGGAAGAGAGATTTAGAAAAACATTTATCTTTCAATAACATGATCTTCCTGAATTTTTTGTAGTAATTAGATTTTATTAAAATTGATATATTAATTCCAGAATTAATTTAATATTTCTTCATTTACCTCCCCCTAAAGAGAAACACTCATAAACATCCGTTTTGAAGTCTTATATAACTTCACCAAGGGTGATCTTCTTCAATACATATTCTTAGATATGATAACACGTTCTTAATACTCTTAAAGATTTTTTCTTATGTTAGAATAATATGAAATTAATATTTTTCATAATTTCCATAATTTTATCACATGATGGAGGCATTTTAATAGTAAAATCCTCTAGTGAAGATTGTGTACAAGTTGAACATGTGTCCTTTTATAAACTTGGAATATGTATTTTCTCAAAATTGGCCAAATGAACTTCTAATTCCATACATCTCATATTGTGGTTTTTTGATGTTCAATCATAATTATCTACTCTTCACAATTATTCATTATTCATTGAAATTATTCTTTATGAAATTTAATTTTTTTTAACAAAGAATCATGTTCCATGATTTTAGGATTAAAATAATTGAGATAAATAATATTTTTCAAGATATCTTGATGTTCATAGATCTTTTAATCTAGAGTATTAATATTTATTAATTAATAACAAATATAAATTATTAATTTTGGAAGGTAATTTGATGACAGTAAGACACTTGTTAAAAAAAAGTAAAACTCTATAAATGATAATAGTAATGCACATACATAGTGTATTGTAAATCTCAAATAAACCTAATCTATGCCTCTGGCGTGGATTCTCCTCTATCCCAAAACCAGGTGTATACTGGATGCGTCCACATCATGCTTGTCTCTGTCTGCGCTCTGGAGTACGCTGCACATCATCCTCAGCAGCCACCCCCACATCCTCCTGTGTGACAGGTGGTGGATGTATAGTCTCACCATCTGTACCCTGTCTTGCATCTAATGATAATTGAGATTGGATAGAACTCTCACCAACATGGAACGAAGATGGTTGTTTTGATAAGGTTGTCTATAATAAATAATCGAGATCAACCTCGTCATCAGCTGTATCTACATGTGGCTGAGCTTGAGAAGCTGGAGGAGTAGATGATTGATCACGCGGAACACCCTCCTCCTGTGGAACAGAAGCATCTGACTGATCAATCTGAACATCCTCCTCCTGTGGAATATCAAGATCCATAACAGGGTCTCCCCCCTGGTATATCTATATGAGCCTAATCAGGCTCTGCAGCCCCCTGAGCATTTGGTGGATCAAAGAAAATTCCATGATAAATCTCATCCATCGAAGGAATCAACTTTGATACAAGAGTGTGAAAATATGTTGGGTCAAATATAGTGTGCTCTACTGGATCAGACATGTGTATCAGATGACAGATACGAGCATCATATGAAAAACAATTATGTTGTTAAGTAATATGAATTAAAATTTCTCTGAATTGTGGAAGGAACTATGTATACCAGCTCATGAAAGCCTCGTCTGTGTTGTGTCAGAAATCTAACTGGGGACCTGTAGTACTATGTTGCATAATCCATCTGATCCACCAAATGAAAACGCACTGTCCCCGCCCCTCGCAACTGGAATTCTTGTCGTCTATCCCATAAATCAATATATCTGGTGTGGTATCTCCTCCAATCAAATTCTCTCTTCCCTGATATCTTTAGGGAATGTAGTGAATCTAACTAACTGGGCGGGTCAGGAACAGGCTAAAAGAATCTGAACTGCCTCATAAATCTGTCGGTCTGATGCCACTAGACTATATGAAAATGAATCAATGGAACCCTACAGAAGATAAAATCAAGCATCACCGTACAATATGGTGGAAGACTATGGATAATAGCATCTATATATGGCATCCATAAAATATGAAAGACAAAATAAATATTCAATTAATAAATGAATACATGTATAGTAAAGAATAAATATTTAACAATATAAATAATAATTACTTACATAATGTGGTCGAATGCTGTCCAACATAAGTCTGTAGGAATAGATGTTGTGTCTAGGGGAATCTAAATGTCAATGTTCCTGACTCCACCTGTAGATAATATTATTATATTTACATTTCATAATAGAAAGTTATACAATTAAGTTAGACAGTATAAGGAAGGAATAACATACCAACTTCCACACGGAGCCTCTTCTACAATATCTACTCGTAATGGAACATGAGCATGTGGAGGTAAACGAGGGATGTGTTCCCATACCCACATCTATAGAAGAACCATGAATCTCGTGATCTACATCTTTTCGATACGACATGCGCTACATAATTCCTTGTATGTATATGATAGACAAGAAGTCCCCCAACTATATCAGTCGGCCTCATCCAAATCCTCCAAAAAATATAAATACATCAAATGTAAAAAAATAGTGGAGTGATAAACAAATAGGGTGCCACCGATCAGACATCGAATAAATCATAAATGAAAACAGAACCAAATTATGAAACCTAGAAATATCATGGATGATGGTCAAATGATCATCAGAAAATGAGATAGAATGAAAGTCACCAACAGGGATCCAAGCTGCACTATAACAGTTCACCAAAGTGCTCATTCGATACACTGGGTCAACATATGGATCCCATGATATATTTACTGATGCAGAAGCTCTGATAACATGTGCACATAGATATCTAAATGCCTGAAAGTTTCCTCAATCATAGTATCTGTTATCTAACATCACTACAAAAACTTGACCACTAATGCATGTAGCCTGGTCGTAGCACAATATTACCTAAAAGCTCATCTTTTCCCTGTCAAAGTCTAGAATAGTCCATCTTGAAGCCTCATTCAGTATCGAATCAATATCACTTTAGAAATGTTGCGTAAAATGCATTCTGTTTTCCATCCCCTGATAGGCCTTTTGGGACCTGTAAACAAAGTAGTGAATACATCTATAAAATGTCTCTTGCACTAACCTTATGATAGAAAGTTTATGCACACCCTTGAGGACCCCATTTATGTACTCCACTATATTATTGGTCATATGGCCATATCTTCTTCCACCATCATATGCTAATGACCATTTCTCCATCAAAATATGCATCATATATTCATACACATCTTCATTAGCAGTTCGGATCTCTTCAAGGCATCGATCAAACCTTTCTTGTTGGGGCACATATGCTGAAACCATAAGAGAATAATATATTAAAAGGGAGAATAAATTTTTTATTAAAAAAATAAGTTCAGAAAAAAATACCCAACTTGAGGATCGCCTTCTTTATGGCATCATCTCTGAAAAGATTATGCACATTCCTTGCAACATGTCTAATGAAATAATGATGATAAGCATTCAATTCAGTCCATGAAACCCCATAACTAACCATGAACTCTATTATCTCTTGATGGCGACCGTATATTAGACACACGCCATAGTTTTGTGTGACATAAACACGTACGCATGCCAAAAACCATCTCCAACATTCAGAATCCTCCTTTTTAACAATTGCAAAAGCAAGTGGCAGAGGAGCATGATTACCATCCTATGTGGCATCAATGAGTAGAACACCTGTATACTTTCCATATAGTAAAGCTCCATCGACTTGAATAAATTTTTTACAATAGGTAAATGAAGAAATGCATGGCCTGAATGCCTAAAAAACCTTTTGAACTTCACCTTTGTTCGATCAACTCGTTGATTGGGGATACATACTCAATAGTATCCAACTCATAAAAAATATGATTATTGAGATTTAACAATTAAATAAGTTATGGAAACATAGCATAATATTCATCCCAATCACCATAAACTTTTACAATTGCCTTCTGTTTTTTATTCCATGCTTTGGTATATGATATCTAGTAGTTATACAATTATTTAATTCTTTCCAGAACAAGGGAAACGGGAACATCCTGACATATTCATATCAACTCACAATTAAGGATTGATATAAACTCTGAATCAAGGGAATAGTGATCCTGTGACAAGCTAGGATGCACACAAGTGTGTGGCCCTTCTAATTTGGTTATCCTCCAACATACAAAAAAAATATCAAATATTTACCTTATTTGAAATTTACATTCTGGAACATATTTTTCACAACGAACGATATATTTTTTATTCTTTGACTCATCAACCACAAATGTGAAATGTCGCTCAATGTGGTATTTCTTTATCACATTTTTCATGACCAATTTACTTTCAAACTCCTACTTGTCATAGATAGCATTTTCATTTGATGAAGACCTATTCCCTATAATTCTAGGAAATTCAGAAGCCAGTGTAATGACATCCCAATCAAAATTTTGTTCACGAGACATTCCTTTAACTAAGGAACTCAATACTGAAGGATGATTACCACTAACCGGTGGATGTGTGGATACATGTCTCTCAAAGGAACCTTAGAAGGTTCATTTCCCACATCACCCTCACCCACATCTCTCAAAAAAACCTTAGAAGGTTCATTCCCCACATCACCCTCACCCACATCATCTCCTGATGGTTCCCCAGATTCTTCTTCTTTAGATAAACTTTCATTCACTATATCATCACACAAAGGGATGACATCTACATTCTCTTCTACATTTTGATCTTTTTCTTCATAACTTGCTTCTATTACTAGAGTCAAATGAGAAGGAGGCAATGAAAAAGACTGATGTGAAGGGCCAAATTGTACATATCTCACAAAACACGGTTCTGTAGTAGTCAGTTGCACCACATCTATATCAAAAATCACCAATACAACTCCATAAATCCATTAGCACACTGATGTCTAAATAAAGAAGATGCATCCATCCAATCATCATCATCGACCAAAGGGTACTCGGTGTGCCAAAAACGTTCAGGATGTTGTAGATGTCGATATTTGATTGAAGAAATGTATTGATCGACCCTCAGTTTTAACCGATTATGAATCTTATAGTGAACTGCATCCAATGTCATACAACCATGAAGATTTACCACTCTGACAGGTGGAACACTATAGTTAAATCCATGTTCTATATAAATGGTCTCACCGTTGTAATATATTTTCACAAACATTGTTACCTATAAAAAATAATTAATAAAATAATATATAATACATTAATATTTTACATTATTTAATTTAACGTTATTTTTTTTAATTAGTTATGAATAATTAATCATGACTTGATCTTAATACCTATGATTATTTTATCATTATTTGATAAACTAACCAAAACCTATGGACTCATGGAGTCTCTTTATAAAATATTTCAGTAACCATTAGCCTCCTTTCAAACAGAAATTCCTCATGTCGAATGCCTATTCTTGAACGCCTCTTTGGGGACACCTCTTGTTGATTGCATTTTAATTACAAATTTACTCACATGCATGTGAGGGGGTCTAGGGGTATGAAATACATAACTTTTTTTAAGAGGACACGTAGGTCCTTACATACTCAGTCAAAGATGACTCACATGTCATCAATATAGAAAAATAAATGAAATTATTACAAATTTAATAACCACATTCACAAAACAAGATATGCAATTTCAATTATGTATCGTTCGGTCATCTCAAGATCAGTCATCACAAAACATACCATATTTTAGGGTATACATATTATATCTATTACTATATGAAATACATATTAAATATCTACACCTCTTTTATACTTAATAAGTTTAATTGTAACTAATATAATTTAAAAAAATTATTTATAAAAAACTATTTTTATACCATTAACAGAAAAAAATTTCTATATATTTCTTAATAAATTTAAATATTATACATATAACTAATATATTATTCACAAATTATATTACTAGTGTATTAAAATATTATAATTTATATTAATATTACTTTCCAAATAAATTTTTTTATAACATATCTAATTTTCATAAACATTTAATACGAATTCATACAACAAACACATCGTTTATAAATTAAATCATACAAAAGACACTAATTTACACATCAATACATATGAAATAAATAAAACATACACACAAACACTAGTTTCTACATATCACAAATAAAATAAACAAATCATACATATGAAATAAATAAACACAATTAAACAATTGAAATTTTAAATATAAATTTTAACTTCTTAAAAGCAGCACAAATTTGTTGAGAAAGAAATTTTGCAGGGCTTCGCAGCAAAATCCATAGGAGAAGAATAAATTTGGGGGGGGGGGGGGTAAAACCCCTTTTATAGAACATCTCGGCCGGATGCGTGAACGGGGTTCATGCATCCTTCACCCCATCTTCAAAAGATGCGTGAACGGGGTTGATGCATCCTCGACGGGGAGAGATGCATGAACGCGGTTCATGAATCCTTAGAAAATGGGGTGAAGGATGCGTGAACCACGTTCATGCATCCGGTCGAGAAGAAGATGCATGAATGGCGTTCAGGCATCTAAAGAAACATTTTTTAAAATACTTCAAACCCTATCCCATTTCCATAATTTTTTTTAAAACCCATATATATATAAAAAATCCCCATTATTTATATGGTCGGAGCCCTCGGCCGGTCTTTCGCTTCACTAACAGCAAGATATGTTGTGCCTCTCCAACGAGGAATGAGAGAATTAGTAACAACTGGGTATTGGAATGTGCAGATTGGTGACCGTCAACGTTCCTAGTGCTAGACCACAATGATGTATTTGATCTATATTTTTGCAACAATAGTGTCAAGGATTGTTCCCTCTACTATTGGTTTTCCCCATGCCATTGATAAAGGTTTGTAGGGTTTCAATTATTAGGTTTTTTGTGTATGGTTTTGGGTGATTTTTTGGATATGGTGGTAGCCATCGAGTTTCTTTTATAGATTAGATGAGTTCGTTTGTTTTTGGTGGTCACTAGTTCATTATGGGACGTCGACGACATACTAGTATGGTTTTTGGTGGCTTTTATGGACTTCGATGATCTCCGGAAGGTGTGGTGGTTGAAAAATAAATCATCTATGGCGATGGCTTGTGATAAAGACATGATACTCATGATGTTGGCAGCAGGCAACTTGACTCAAGCTGGGTGGATCTGGTTCATGATTTTCATGGTTGTCGTGAGATGTTTTGAATTTTGAACTGTGAATTCGGGTCCCTTGTTTTGGTTCCCGGTCATCCATAAAGTGAGTTTTGAAAATAAAATAAAAATTGAGTTTCAATCAGTATGTCTAATTATTAAAATAATAAATATATTTATTGTTTAAATGTATTTATTATAATTTTATAATTATATATATATATAATTCTAATTATAAATAAATATATTTATATAAGTATAAATATATTTATATAATTTTAGATATTTATATAATTATATATATATATATATATATATATATATATATTATAAATATATAGAATAAAAATATAATAATTATTTTTATTATTTATATATATTTATAAATTTTTGTATATATTTATAAATATATTTATATAATTATATAATTATATATAATTATATAATTATTTATATTTATTTATCAATATATAAATATATATAATTATAAATATAATAAATATATTTATTATTGAAATATATTTATTGTAATTTTATAATAATTTAAATATACATATTTATTTATAATTATATAAATACTTTTTTGAAGATAATTATATAAAATTGATTTATAAAAAAAATATTAATATATGATTTTTATATTAATTATATACATTCAATTTTTAATTAATTTATATGAAAATGTATTTTTTGAGTACAAATATAAGTATTATATATATATAAATATTAATAATATTTTTTATTAAAAAAATTTATCAACAATATGAATAGTATTTATAACTGGTTGACCATTATCAGTGCTTTTTTAGCACTGATAAAAGTTATCTTTATTACTTCATTTAGCTAGAATTGATAAATATAACCCTTTTATCACTGCTTTATATTTAGTGCTAGTAAAAGACAATGATGAGTAAGACACGATCTATGGTAGTGAAATTTAATAATCTTATGATACAATTATTGTTTCCATGTTTTTTAATATCATGTCTAAGTAAAATTCTCATGTAATATAGCATTTGTCACCATTTCCCACCATCTCTGTGATTTCCTTCTATCGTATAATCTATATAATATTCCTTAGGTGTCTCAAGCATGTAAAAGAATTACAATATGAAATTAAACCACTCCAACCAATCCTCATCTTTTAGAGGTACACCACCAATGTTGAAAATAAGAGGATTGTGTCTAAGAAATTACAAGGCTATGTCTGTGTATATATTCATGTTCATGTTCATCACCCGACTAATCACTTCAATATATCAATCAAAGGTATACAAAATTTGATAGCCCACAAGAATATCTATCAATTTCTCAGCTTATCATCCCTATTTGAAAGCAAGATCCATTTATAGAGGTATTTTTAAAATGTTAAAATATATCTTTAATATTTAATAGAACTGAACATGTTATCTTTTATGATAGTATAAAAATCCATTAATATAAATCAAATTAAAATAAAAAAATGATATTTTGGTTTTGGATTTCTCTAGATGTGTATTTTAGCACTAATGAGAGATGATCCAGACATATCTATTATGATAGTAAGTAATGTGGTTTTTCTAGGTTTTCTTATTTCCTTTCTTCATATTTCTTCGGTGTATGTTTGTGGTTAGGATCAGGTGTATTAATTCTTTTAGTTTTCCTTCCATATTTGGTTGCACATTATGTCCTTTGAGGTTTGGATTTCATCACCACTCGTATCATGGATGATTTCACTCTTTCATGTGTCATTTGCGATGTGATTTTTTTCTGTTGGATTTTGGAAAAAGACCACCAATGTGAGTAAATTTTTACTAAATATTCTTCCATTTTCCTATATCATGTATATCAATGTATGCATTTAAGGAGTGAGTAAAATTTTACCTTGTAGTATTTTACTAAATAAATCTACTATATTCACATAAAAGATTAATTTCAATATATCTATGTAAATTACTTATTTAATAAAAATTATATCTTGAAAATATATCTTCCCAATAAAATTTATTTTAAAATAAATATTCATTTTAATTCAACTGTCAAAAGAGAATCCAACTCACTATATAGTTTAAAAATATATTTTCTTATAATTTAACTCACATAAGAGTTATAATTCCCAAGGTATCTAATAGTAATTCACCAATAAAAAAACTTAATTTTCCATAATAATATCAAAACCTTCATTTAATAGAAATATCATTATCGAAATCCTAATAACTTATGCACCAAAATAAACTAACATGTTCTTAGGTATTAGAGAACCAAAAACTTTATAGGTAACATTCATGAATGTTCATAGAAACATCTAAAATTTATCATGACCAAATTATAACATTTTATTGACAGAGTTTCCACCATTATATGCACCCACACCCTAACCTATTTTTATCATTATAACCCATACAGGAAATGTGTATAATCTCGGATCTGCAATCTCAGTAATTAAACTATTTCTTAGGACTTTAAAATAACTAATAAAAATGTAAACCCATTTTTTAAAACCCGGCAATCATCTAAACCCATAATAAAAGCCACTTCAATCATTTTTGAAATAAACCTACCCATAATAAATATTATTTTTTAGGTATGTTTAAAAAACATCAATAAATATTTGGAGAATAATTTTTATGTAAGCTGCTATAAAGAATAATGTTTTTCATTTGAAATAATCATTAAATCCATGTTAAATATTTTCATGAAAACCCCAATTTTTAAAAATCAAAGATTCTCACTTAACTAATAAGGGTCTAATCAAGAAAAAATAGTCAATGATATAAATTTAAAATCACAAAACAACCTTAGATTTACCATCTTGATAGGAAAACATAATATTTAACCACCATGGATAATATACGTAGAAAAACATGGGTCAACTAAATCATAGAACTTGATTATATTTTTAATACCAAAACCCCTAACATAAAACTACATTAAATAACTTAAAATCCAATTATATATAGATCATAATGTTAGTAACATGATTTCTAAGATATAAGAATAAGAATGTAAGAGAAAAGATAATGAATATATTAAATTAAGCACAAATTACATTAGATTATGAATTAGATAATCGAAATGACAAAATAAAATTAATTATATTCAAAGGAGATGGTTCAAAATGTATTTATGAGTGATATATAAGTTTTCTAAGAGTTAATAATAATTTTAATACTATTAAATGAAGTTAAAACCCATTTAAAGACTAAAATACACTTATTATATAGCATAAAATAATCATTTACATTATTAGTAGACTATGGAGGTTAAATATGATCTATTTCCATAACCTAAAAAGATACACACTTTATACCTTAACATATGAAAGATTCTCTATTTTAGCCTAAATTGGTATATATAATAATTTTGGGGTCAAGAATGTTCTGGATGTAGGAAGTTGGTACTAAATGAAATTTTTGAAACATGATCAAAATTGGAAGTTTTTGTGTCCAATAAACCTTTTTTAGATATTATATGTTATTTTAAAAGATACGTTTTCGCAACAAAACTCTCTACATGAATTATCCATGAAATTTTAGCTCCCATTGAACCTTATTTTTAAAGGAAGGCACCCACTATTAATTTTTCTAGAAATACCTTCGAATGTGAATTGGTTGATAAGATATAAATTTGGGATCATCCACACCTTTTATGGGAGAATAATTTCTTAAAATATTAATCAATTACATATTTATAATGTATTTGTAATTCCTTCTCATATCCTGATATGGGACTGGTTACAACCATGACAATGATTAGTCATCGACATCCATTACTGGGAATATCTGTTATATATCATAGGTCCTATATCAAAGAGAACATTGATTTGTATAAAAGGTTATATACATCCTATTTTTACTTAGGATAGATTTTTTTAGGGTACTATGTTTTAAACCCACCCAACTTGGCACATTGTATTTTATTTCCATCCAGGGAGGTGTCATGTGTTAGGGGTGTTGGAATTACGACTATAATAATGGATTCTTATATAACCCATTGAAGGGAATCAAAAAAAATGTAGTTTGGTTCCAATTAAAAGGTTAAATATTTACATTTATATCCATGTGAAGATGTCTAATTGTAATTAGCTTAATGTAATACAGAATAGACTATTAGGTGACAGATTCCTAGTAGTGGTCGGTGTTGGGATATACCTGAGAAAACCTTTCAGGGTAACCTCCCAGTGAATATGGAATAATGTGGATGACATTGTTTTAGGAGGAATATGTCCTTGTGAGATATATTTTTGGTTTGTATCATGGATATTTGGCCCACAAATCATGATTTGGCTTGAATAGAATGGTCTTGGGGAATATGTACCTATGGAAATAGTAATTCCTAGAGGGAATGTGACCTTCCAGGTGGAGAACAAGATCTCATTGAGATTATTTCAAAATAAAGATATGTATTTAGATATTAGGTTTGGGTTTTCATATTTAGACCTCATATAGGAATCCTAAATTTCGTGGTTAAGAGAAATTAAATCCCACATAGTTCGTGTTGAACAGATCAAGGTCGTTTGATAGGCATGTACCACACAGTTTACCATCATGCATTTAGGATGTATATTTTGTGAAAGGAGAGACAATATAGAACAGAATAGGGATTATAAATTTTTGGATACCATTTTTGAACATGTATTGTTAGGTAAAGTTGGGTTCTATCCATTGATTATTCCATGACTCAGGATTATATTTAGGATGAGGCCTATGTGGAACTCCGTAGCTAAGAGGGAATAAGTGGATTTTACACATGAATGTATTCTACCCATATGTAGGTGTTCCAAACTTATTAATAATTCAAGGTAATGAAATAATCAATGATATTATTGATGGGTACTACACAAAGGATAGAATAAAAAATTTTCATGTCTCATTCAGTAGACTAAGACATCCACCTATCCAAGGTGTAGTGCATGAGACATGAATGACTTCAATGATGTCCCTATAATGGAGATCCTTGATATCAAGGGGATAAATGATTGATAATTCCATGATGTTCCAATAAGGTATGGGGATACGTGGAAGAGTCCTTTTATCTAGGGAGCACATGATTGAAAGGGGTTTATGCTGGTATGTATACCCTGACCCTTCGTATCTGTCTGCTTTAGAGGAGGCCATGATATTTTAATTATCTAGTAAAATGAAAAAGTAAATATATTCTCTACCATTGATGTTAGGGTGGACCTGATACTATATAATGTGAGTGGTGAGGGTGGTTCGCCTTAGTGAGTGTAAATCCTTGGTGATGTCTTAGAAAGATATCTTACTTCTCCTTAGTGAGGTTAGGACATGAATTTGATTCTCCTAAATAATATCATAAGGAATACCCTAGATCACCCAAATAATGGATACAATAAATTCCCTACATGACCAAAATAAGGGATATGTAATATTTCTACTTAGTATAATTTAAGGTCAGGCTATGGGTCCCCTTCACTCAATACAAGGCTACACAACATGTCTGATTCACCTAATGAAAAACTATGTAATGGATCTGCATCACTAAATGAAATGTGAGGAAGTGTGAATATTAATATCAATACATCACTTGAATATGGGTCTATTGTACTCAATCAACGGCCTATAAATGGTTCTACTTCACTCTATGTGTGGATAGAAAATAGGTTTAGTTCACTCAACTGAGTAAATGGTTGCCTCTTCGTGAAGGAAGTTCCATGTGATCAGGGGAAACATTTGATGTTTTTAGGTGGATGGATCCCTTATATGTCATAAAAATGAAGGTTATTTATCCTATTTATGAGTTTCTAAGAGAAAATTGGTATTCCTTCAAGGGTTGTTAACATTTTTCTGTTTTGGGTGACATGATTACTCTCATCGGTTGGTTAATTAAATTAGTTTTGGGTGTATAAGGATACATAAAGGGGAACATGAGACTTGGGTGAATTGAGATATGGGTGATGCTTCATCATATCTAAAAGATCCAAATGGGGATCCCCTAGGTCATGTTTGGAGGAAAAATATCAAGAGTAGGGCGCATAGTCTATGGAATCTTTTCATTTCTATGTGTTCCTAATTCACATTGGTGTATAAGGGAATAATATGACATGATGGGCATGATATACTAGTAATATGAATTATCAATGGGTGTGGTATAATTTCCATTATACTGGGTGACTTTTATGACCAATGAAAATCCTCCCAAAGGCCTTTTACCTTCTCAATTCATATTAATTATTTTTTCAAATCAGTTCCAACAAATTCTCCCCACAGAATAGGGCCCGATCAACATGAAGAGGGAAAAATTATGTTGTTATGATCCCTATAACTCTCAATTTATGGTTCTCATATAATGAACCCAGAATAAGTCACTTCACATCAATTCATGAATATGTACACACTGAATTTCATTACTATGAAATGTCGGTGTACCTAATTTTTACACACCTTTGAGACTTGAGTGAGACTTGATGTTTATACACACTCTGTTCACTCATGTTATTTGTACTTTCCAAGGTTAGAATAATGTGATCTCTTTACATAACACTTCATCATCATTTAGTCACAAGATCATACTTAGGAAATAAAAATTATGAGAAATGGTAAGAGAAAATACATATTTATGGGAGTTCACCTAGGTGATCAAACATGGGTGAAGTTGGTTGTGTGCAACACATCTGGTGAAGATTGATTCCCAAAAAGACGTGTCGAATATTTCCATTGTGAAAATTTTCACCTAGTGATTCATGTGACATAGTTTTTCATTTCCACTCTTATTATTGAGAATATTGATCTAAATTTTTACACTTTTTGAATAGTTAATATAGATTATTTTTTTCTCCCATCGACAAATGCAATTTCTCAAATTCCTATTCCTATTCAATATATAGAGGATATATATCTCGCATATTGTAATCCATTCTTGTCTTACCTAGTGAAAGACATATAGAATAGCCACTGAGATTACTTACCATCGAGGGTACTCCCACTCTAAGGTTATGTATTACTAATTTAAATAGATGTTCTGAGGCCCAAATATAAAATACCAGGATCATGTTTCACTTTATACAGTCATGTAAGAACATCAAACATATCATCAAATGGGTTATAAATCGATATTAGGGAGATCACCATTTTATTCATAATGAATCTTTCCATAGTTTCTCCCAATAACCATCCCTACCCATACATATTGGGAAAAACTATTACTTCTCAAATTTCCACTAATCACTGACCAATCAGTTTAAAGGTTGAATAAATAATTTTTACAGTCCCCCTAAATGTTCCATAAAGCCTAAGTAGATGTTGGACTATTAGGATTGGAAAAAATGTGTTTAAACTAATGATACTATATAAAAACTGTGAATATAAAAAGCGGTAAATGTCTCATAGTATAATGTATATAAAAATTTAAAACACATTTCTATATTGCTTTGACACTAGAAATTAGAAACCAATTCATTCCAACATCTCCATAGAGAAGTGGTGATTATTTTGGGGATGTTTACAATATATCAGGGGATCTCACATTAATAAATATTCATGATAATTTTTTCCATCCCATGTATATATTATTATACAATTTATGAAGTCCTAGAAATAATTACACACTACTAATGGTGGTTGCGAAGGACATAAGAAAAGAAATACATCCTTTGGACAATCTCTATGTAGAAACCTGGAAAATATATATTTAGGATTTCCCAAATTTCCAAGTACTTATGAAAATTTCCAACCAGCTACCCCTCATTATAGTAGAGGTGATATCTTGATATGTATTGTAATGATTTATGAAGTTTCCAATATGAGATGTGAGGGTATTATGTTAGCCCCAATATTCTTTGAATGACCATATTGGTTGGTTTTTGGTCCATATGGATCTATAGCTATATGATTTTAGTATGAGATTCCCATAGAAGTGTATATCCCAACATATTCATTGTAGCAGTACATATGGTAGAATTAAACTAGGTAGGGTGAGCTCTGTTGATGTTATAAATTTTAAATTAGTTAATTATATATATCTATGATGGTAATACAACATTTCATATATTATTTTTATTTTAGGTGATGTGGGGGTGGGAAACAACACGTTGAAATGCGTAAAAACCCATGGGGAATGTAAAAATGACAATACTAAATTCAGACCATTTACCTAGATTGTCTCTAGTATCTGGAAACTAACTCTAAAAAATGATAGTGTTCTAATGATACTGATTTGTAACTATGAGTTGAAGGTCTATCCTTATTGTGACCCTCCCACTAATAGGATAATAGATGTTAGTGGTAATTTCTATGAAATGTTTTCTTATAACATAGCCCTATGGGATAGTACATTAACAACTATTTTCAATTTTGATATCGTTTATGAGCACTACTAAAAATATTGGTTTATCTAGCACTGGGCTTTATCAGTGAAAGATAAATACACTGATAAAGGCCTCTTTATGAGCCTTATAAAAAGAGATGATAAATAGGACCTTTTCAGTGATTTTTTTAGTGCTAATAATGTGGGTCTTTATTAGTTCTAAAAAAAGAAATAATAAAGGGTCCATTTATCAGCACTAATAAAAAAGCACTGATAAAGGGGGGTCATCTATCAGTAATACTAAAAAATCACTAATATATGGTTCCCTTTTTCAGAGCTAATAAAAATATCAAATAATGTGGGTCTTTTTATCAGTGTTGATAAAAAATTACTGATAAAGGGGGTTTAATTATCTGTGCTATAAAAAAATTACTGATAATGGTTCCCTTTATTAGTGTTTTTTTGTAGCGCTGATAATGGGTATATTTTCTAAAAATTATATTTCATTAAAAATAATATATTATGACATTAACATTTTTTTATTCATATAAATATAATTTAATTGTAACATATGATTTAGATAATGCTAAATACACATTTTCAATTAATATATAATACATTTTGTTAAAAATACTTATAAAATATATAGAAATTTTATTAATTATTAATTTTTTTATTATTATTGAGTAATAGCAATTTAATAACAATTTAATAACATGAAAATTAAATGAATTAGTGAATGGTAATGGATAAGTTTAAAACATGACTTGAAAATCAAAATGTCATAAACTTTGATCAAGGTTTATTTTTGGGTGTTACCGCATACGAAATCAATGTCTCTGAAGAGATCCATGTTACATTGATTGGGGAAACTCAGTCATTATTTTTTATCAGCCAAGAAGTACAAGATGTTGTCCAAAATTGATATTTTAGTTTGTATATCATATTTTCTTATTATTAGTTAGGTTTCGAACTTCATTTAAGAGAGCCTTTTTCTTTTTTTATGTGGGGATTGAATTTATTCCCAGGTATTGCATTTATATAGATATTATGGTTTTGAAATTTTTTCATTTTTCATAATTTAGTTTTATTTATAATTAAATATATTAACAATTTCTTACATTTACATATAATAAATCTATTATATAACTACATATTTAAACTTATTAATGTAGAAATGTATTTTTAAATATATAAACCAAATAAATATAAATGTTTATTATTCATTTTATTTAAAATAAAAAATTATTCATTTCATTTTACATATAAAAATGAATTAATATATATACATATACCTATAAAAGTAAGGTTTAATAAACATGTCTCTGTCAATAAAAAAGTATATATTTACATCTATATTCTAATATATGTAAATAAATACATATTAGGTAAATAGTTTTATATCTATGTTTGAAAAATAAATATATACTTGTATGTGTTAATATTTGCATTCATATTTTGTATATATACATCATATATTAATGTTTTTATAAATAAATCATTATCATTATCATTGAAAATATTTTAGAAACGTATCTTACAGTTAATATTTATAAATAAATTATAAACAATTTATATGTAAATATACAATTATATGAGATTATGTAAATATATAATCGTATAAATATTTATGTAATGTATAAAGTTTATATATAAATATACAATATGGAATCATATTCTATAAATGTGTTTAAAACAATATCTAATTGTTTTATTATATTGTAAATATATATTTGAATATGATTGAATTTATTCCCAGGTATTGCATTTATATAGATATTATGGTTTTGAAATTTTATCATTTTTCATAATTTAGTTTTATTTATAATTAAATATACTAACATTGTCTTACATTTACATATAATAAATCTATTATATAACTATATATTTAAACTTATTAATGTAGAAATGTATTTTTAAATATATAAACCGAATAAATATAAATGTTTATTATTCGTTTTATTTAAAATAAAAAATTATTCATTTCATTTTACATATAAAAATGAATTAATATATATACATATACTGATAAAAGTAAGGTTTAATAAACATGTCTCTATCAATAAGAAAGTATATATTTAAATCTATATTCTAATATATGTAAATAAATACATATTAGGTAAATATTTTTATATCTATGTTAGAAAAATAAATATATACTTTTATGTGTTAATATGTGCATTCATATTTTGTATATATACATAATATATTAATGCATTTATAAATAAAGCATTATCATTATCATTGAAAATAGTTTAGAAACGTATCTTACAGTTAATATTTATAAATAAATTATAAACAATTTATATGTAAATATAAAATTATATGTGATTATGTAAATATATAGTCGTATAAATATTTATGTAATGTATAAAATTTATATATAAATATACAATATGGAATCATATTCTATAAATGTGTTTAAAACATATCTAATTGTTTTCATATATTGTAAATATATATTTGAATATATATACATTTACTCATATAAATATATATTTAATGTTTATATATACATATGTTTGTGTATTATAAAATGAATATAGATTTATATTATATTCTCATATATGTAAATGAATATTTATATACAGTTTTTTTAAAAAAATAATAAGTATCTATATCAAAAAAGCATATATTTTTTAGATGTTTTTAGAAATAATTATATAAATATATGAATAAAAAAATATATGTGTAAATATATACAAATAAATATAAATATTTTAAAATAGGAAACAGAACATACTGGTGTAGTGGTAAAGGCATTTAAGTTCTAAATAATAGGTGCATGGATAAAATCTAACCACGCACAATGGGTCAACAATAGGTTGGAATTTCATAAAGAACTAACAAAGACCCATTCTAAGAACTGATAAAGGGGTAGATAGTTAGTGGATGAAATTTCATGATAATGTGGGGGGGATTCACAAAGGGGTGAAGGAGATATCCAAATATAAATATGTTTTTCACGCTTTAACAGTGGCTAATAATAATCATTGATAAAGGCCGTATTTATCTATTCTGAAAAAGGACCCCTTTATCAAATCTATTTTTAGTTCTATCAAAGGGTGCCTTTACAAATATATTTTTTGAGTGCTAATAAAGCCATCCCCTTAAAATTTCTCACATTATCACCACTTCTTTAGTGGTTATAAAACAATTTTTTGTGTTATTAAAGGGAAGATTTGTAGTAGTGAAGGCTTATTTCCCCAAATTATTTTGTAGGTTATTCAGGTCAATGAAACATTATAAG
The DNA here is from genome assembly GCA_963277665.1 of Viscum album. NCBI lineage: Eukaryota > Viridiplantae > Streptophyta > Magnoliopsida > Santalales > Viscaceae > Viscum > Viscum album. The sequence goes on from OY728158.1 coordinate 1,503,581,260, forward strand.
GTGATTCCATTGAAAAATGATATATAATAACATCTTCTAATGATTTTTGGAAAATTATGGGTTATAATGGCTTTAGAATACACATGATTCATAATCAAACTTCACTAAATGGGTGTGTCCATTAGAAAAGTTCAAATATATGTCTGATGTTGGATATCAATTTATTTGAATGGTGTTCTATCCATTAATGCACCCATCATTACATCATATAATTCCCAAGAATTGGGGAGAATGGCTACTATGATTCAACATAAAATTGTAGTATCTAGTGGAGATTTTGAGTCATCTGGATAGTCACGACTAGAATCCTTCAACCAACCTCGTGCTAACAAATCTCCACACTATGAACTACGAATAAGGGGATCAACTCGATGTCTATATAATAGTCCTCCCAAAAAACATGAGAGGCCCAAGAAGAGGATGAAGTTAGAGGATATCAAGTCATCCTTGGGTAAAAAAGAGAATCCAAATGATATCACTCTAAAGAGGTGTATCCCAAGGCTAGTATGTTTTGGAAACAGTGGAACATTATTATTGTGGATAAAAACATGTGGGTGGTTATTTAGGGTGGAATTTAGATCCCTAAAATTGGTAATTTAATGGAACCCCATGATCTGTACTTTTATACCAACCCATTATTAGTGATGAAGTATTTTTAGGGGTATAAAATTTGGATCCTAACCACTCACACAAGAGTTCAATTCACTTGTTGAGTTTAAGAAATATAATAGAAACTTATTGAGGGTGTGGTTAATGAGTCTCTTGATGGAAATTGGAACTAATTTATAAATATTGAATATAAAAGTTTTATCATACCAACTATATAATTACTTTCTTAAAAAATGTTCTAATTCACTGTTTTGTGTCTTTTTTTGTTGAGTATGTAATTATCTGGAATGTTGTCAAAATTCCGAATGTATGTAAGTTATGGTGTTTTAGAGGGATACATTGAAGGTTGTTCTTCCAATGAGGTGGAATAAGATATATCCCATAAACAAAAATCAATGTGGAGGGTAGAGAATAACAGAATTTTATATGAAGTCCTTCCCCATATGTTGACCCAGCCATAGATATGGACTGACCCCTTCCCATAAAAAATCAAGCATTGTCTAAGAGCTAAAAAACTAGGTAGGAATTTAAATTTTGTTATTAGTGTCTAGTCTTAAAATCCATTCTTTATTCATATCATTATTGTATATATATTTACACACATTCACATATAGGAGATAGAACCATGGCTCACTTACTAAGAGATCTCCCTCTTCTAAAATTCCCGAGGATAATCCTAAGGATTCTAGAAGGGGATCCCTAGGTAAGTCTCAAATCCCCTCTATTAATAAATCCATGTCTATAGTGAAGGGATAATGAGTAGTTGTCATGTCACCAACCCATGTTAATGATGGAGGAGATATATCGGGTATGATGTATAGACATGACTGGATTTTATGTAAGACCCACTGACCTCTATTATTATAATGTTACCTTCCCTATTTCCTAAGTCCATGTCGGCCACTAATAATATTTTAAAATTCATCAATACTTCTTCTTATTCAACCAATCCCAGGGAAATTAATAAACAATTAACCCCTCCAGAATAAACTTATGAACCTCCTCCCACTAGTCCATCCCACTATGAAATCCCCACCCCTCACAGTAGAGAATCAATAATTATAGAGGATGTTCAAGGCTAAATGGGTTATTATGATATGATGGGGAATGATAATTCCACCATAGTATGTGAAAAAATTACATTATCAACAATTTTCTCTCTCAATACTACAAATTAGGGGATTTTTATTTGAAGGGATGTTTATGTGTTACTAGAATCTGAAGCGACATCATTCACAAAGACTATCACATCATCTGATAAAGGTATGTATCCACATTACATTCCATTGAATATTGAATTTTCCAACTACAAATGTATTTTTCATTTCTCTCACCACATTTCCACCATAAGTGGGTGAAGATAAATTATAAGGGTGTATCTAGACATTATCCTTAAGGGACCTTGTCTAAGAATATGTTTTTCCCTATAGGAGTGACTCTAAGAAAGACCATGTGACTCTAAACATCTATTAAGGTGTCCATCAACATTCATGGAGAATCATATGGGTGTTTATTTTTTATACTACCAATGATGAGTTGAGAACAAAATTGCATTGAATTCATCATTACTTCATGTTTTTGGAAGTGGGGGCTTGAAATATTAAGAAATAATATCTTCTTTTAAAAGGGTTATTCAAGCCTAAGAATGATGAGGAGAATCCCAAGAGTGATTTCAAGATGAAGAATTCAATAAACACTCTGTAAGGCTTCAAGTAGAAGTACTTTAACAAGAATCCAATCATTTGGTAGCGGATATGGATTTGTAATGTATTTGTAATGAATAATATATTCTCATAAGCTTCATCTAGTAATAGTTATATTCTAATGATTGAATATTGATTCGATACCAATAGATCCTCTAGGATTCCTAGGTTTAGATGAAAAAGGCAGTTGTCAAGGAGGAATCCCTTCCTTATATTAAAGAGGTAAAGCCTAAAAGGCTAGCTAATTTTCTCCATATCTTTGAGCAATCTTAATAATCAATTGGCATGATTCGATCATCTATATAGGTACTTTTATTATGTTTCTACTAAATAAGTGATACTTTGTTTTTTGGTTTCCTATATTCCTTTTTTACTCTAAAAACAACTAAAAACAAGATACTTTTGTTTATTTTCTATCAATATTTTGATTACATGTTATTTCACAATGATTATCCCTTTATAATAACTGTATGAATCTATAGAAGGAAAAATAAAAAAAACATGAATCTATTTTAACATTAAATGTGAAACAAAAATGGTCAATTATGATTCTCAACCACTTGAGTATGAATGATTTCATTCAGAGCATGCATCATGGAAAGGTATAGGTATAATTTCTATCATTGTAATCTACAATAGGTATTTCTAGATATGGATGTTTTCCCCCTAATAATGGATCATGGACCGGTATAAGAATATGTTACATCACTATGAACTAGAGTTGTCCTGTTTTAAGGTATATGATTTCCTATTGTTAATCTATCATGGGAGTATATCTGAAGAAATACCATTATTGTACACTTGTTCTAGTACATTTGGATATTTAATGAGATTATTTGACATTAGGAAGATCATAAATGTGTAAGTTTCAGTGTGGGTTCTAATGTTCCTGTGGGTTCTAGCACCCTGATGAGACATTCTTATGCCTTTACTGTAGATCCACTAAATTTATATACTAGAGAAAAAGGGATGATGTAATTTTTTCTGAGCACAAGGGGGGCACCAATAATTTTTTGACATTGTTTGGGATCATATCATGTCCCCCAAAAGATTTGAACCTTCTTCTTTATAGACGCTAACTTTTTCTTAATCCACAAATGAGGAAGACTTAGCAGGATTGAACTCAAAATGATTCTTATAATTCCCTTTATGGGTTTTCTAAATACCTTATGTTGTTTATTTTCATTAAAAATACTTATTTTTTCCTATATCATGCGAGATTCAAGTCTATCAAGTGTATAGTATTATTTTTCCCCGGATACAAATCATGGGTTTCTGACAAGGTGTATTTATTCTTTCTTTCCTTGTGCAGTTTAAGGGAATACAACTCGTACATTTGAATTTGGTGTATAAGTATTGAAAAAAAGTGAATGAAAGGTGGAATGGTCTATGTAGAAACATTATTAAGGAAAAAATTATGATTTGAGCCATCATGATTCTTGATAGGTATACATATTTTTTTTAGTGATTGGACCATAAGTTACTGATGTTTATGGTTTGATAGCTTAGTCCACAAATAAATTCAATTTAAATACATATAGGTTTGACCAAAAGAGAGAGGATGAAAATATATGTGGAAATGGATAAGAAATTTTTTATCATGAATGAGGAGATAATTTCCTGTATACACTAACATATTAAGAGGAGAATTTAGTTTATACCAATGAATCATACACTACTATATCTTTATATTTCTTGTTAGATGATGGAGACCAATTAAAATTTCAATGAAAAGATATGGTATCCCTTAAATTAAAGTTAGCATGATATATAGATGCATAACATTGAGTGTATCAAATCCACATGAAATTACATATTATGGGTCATGTGAATCATAAATAAAGAGTCATAATCAGGGATAATGATATGGGACACATTTGTGGGGTATGGAAACAAAAACTATTTGATTGATGGATTATAATATATTTATTTTAGGACATATAGAGATTATTGGGCGTTTTTCATAGGAAAAAATCATGCATGTGGTTTCTAGGTCATGTTGAGGGTGTTTATATAGATTTGTATAAGGGAAATGTATGCATATCAAAATAGAGGTATCCTTTAAATCCACAATAAATCTCTACCAAGAACCATATTATTTTTTTGAGGAGTAAAACACTTGTAAAATGAGATAAATTTATGAAATAGTGAGTATTTAATTATTGTTCTAGTACATTGAAAGTAACTACAGGGAATACTGAACACATCCATGGGAAGAAGAGATATGATTTTTCAGTGGTATAAAATATTCTTAAACTAGTGGGTCCCAGATTTAAGGGATGGATTTTTCTATGGATATATAGTGGCCCCCAAAAGATTTGTTCCTTTTTTAATTGTTCCCTTATTTTTTCATAAATAATTTAAATGGGATGCTTAGTGAGAAGAGACTTAAATTTTTCATAGACCACCAACTACATGTTTTGATAATGAAGTGTTTTCTCTACATTCACTATAATTTTATGTTCATACAATTTGTAGCATTAAGGAATATATTTTAAAGTCGTATAGCTTTGTCCAAAGAGAAAAAAATTTAAGGTAATTATTTGTGGACTAAAAGGCACTAATTTTAATGTCATAAAACTTATATAAATGTGTGGAATGTAATCTATGTGGAAATTGATAGGTGATACATGAGATGAATGGGGTGACCAACTCCAATATAGAATGGCTCAGGGATGTGAATTTCATTTATGGTCATGATATTTCGACCATAAGGAAGGATACATAATGTATCCATCAAAAGAAAGGTAAAAGCTAACATGAATGAAGTGTCCAATTCTAATATAAATTATCTCGTAGGTGAGGCCACAATTTTTAATGGGAAATTTCATGGGAGATAATTTTAAGAAGAAGTATGAAACACCATCCCAATTGTATTTAAAGGGAAAATAATTTAAAAAAAAATTTGAATAGGAAATTGTGATTTCATAAATCAAGAATTAATGTTTTTGGATCATGGTAATGATATGAGATAGTTATGCAGGTGATGGTTGCTAATTATATTCCAAATATGGGTTTTCCTGCAATGTTATTTGGGAATGAATGGATCAGATAACTTTTTTATTAGGATAAAAACATACCAATGGTTGGTAGAACATATTAGTTTGAGTATGTTTAGCCATATTGGGACATGTATGCACATCCAAATAGAGGGTTACTTTAAAGCCAGAAGCACTGAATACTGATAATCGGGAAAGTTTAGAAGAAATCAGATACACATGAGGCACAAAGAGTGAGTTATGGAAGGGAAGTTTTATAAAAGCTAATATAGTAATTATAGACCTATGTTTACCATGGTTGGAAAATTATGGTCCTTTGTAATGGAATGAAAATGGGTGAAGGTCTATTACTGAGTCCAGAATTTTTAGTACGGGCATCACTACATATCTTAGGATGAATAAAATCAAGTAATACATAGTTATTAAGCATGATAAGTATTTATATTCACATAGGATGAACCTTTTATTGTGTGGTGTATGGTAATACTCCAAGTAATTAAGCGTTATGAATTTTAATTTAATGTGATAAGGACGCACACCACATAGGTTTATGTCATGTGATTGAGGTTTAAGTGTTGTGTAGTTCAATATCATGCAACAAGGAATCAAATTATGTAGTATAAATTCATTTGAAAATGATGTAGGTGTTGTGATGTTAAACCTCATTTGAAAAATACTCACACTATGCAATTTGACATCATGTTTTAGGGACCAATTTATAAGGTTCTTCATATAGATATGAATCATGCATAAGACAAGATAGCCACATTATTGTGTTGAGTTCTTAAGGACATGGAACTAGGATGAATTTACCTCTAGGAACTAGTTAGGAAGTTGTGGTTATGCCTAATAGTGGGTCTCCATGCATAAATAAATTTCTTATGAGGGTAGTAATCAAGACACACATAGTTCTTATGAGGGAAGTTTTCCCCATTATGGGTTAGGTGAACAATAAAAGATGGGGTGATCTGTGTTGCTATAACCACTGATGTTTTTGCTGGAATAGAATAGAGATACATATATAGATCAAGATATTTCATAAGTAATGGTCATTTTTTATCAAAATATCCATGTTTAGGGCTATTATAGATGATTCAGGCATCACTACATATCAAAAAGGGGTAAGAATAAAGTCACACAAAGTTCATATAAACCCATTTCATAGATCTAGATCATGCACCAATGAATATAATTTTGTGTTCTTACTATAACTTTAAGTGATTATTATAAAACTAATGTGAATTGAGAGGAAACCTATTTACTAGGAAAAAGATATATGAGGTTTTAATCTAGGAATACAATAACACATCCATGCATCAATACATATCCTATGATAACCAAGAATCATGCCATATTTAGTTCTCAAATAGGGGAAACTTTAGCATAGACCCTTGGATAGGGAATTATATACTAAAGGATGATACAGATATCAATATCATACATAGATGAGAGGTAATTTTTGAGGATATAATTTGTGACACCATGAATTACTATATATCCTGTACTGATGAGAATCTAGCTATATATAGTTTTTGAGGCCTCTTTTATATAGATCCAACTCATGAGTAGGGGAAGAGAATTAGGTTTCACAATAACACAGGGTCATCAAGAATGTTTGATGTGGACAAAGAGATCATAAATTTAAGGTGATATGGGTCATTCTCTATTGATTTATTTTTTTCTAGTCCTAGGAGTGAAGATTCATGTGTCACTATGTATCCTATAATAATAGGAATCATTCCATAAATTATTTATAAAATAAAAAAAATTATATGAATATAGATTAATACTCCAAGAATATCTTCCATGGATCAGACTATCATTTAAGGTTAATGACATTACCAAAAATACACCTTTATTAGTTTCAGGATTCACATATGGAAAACCTTATGTCATGTATTTTGACATCATATGATTGAGATTGGATTCCTTTTTTTCATATGTTTCACATCAATCATGTTAATCAGAGGGATTCACTGGGGCATTTAAGTTGACATGAGTCATTATTAGTGTGATAAATATGTGATAATTGATATATCATCTGAATTATGTGAGAGTTCATAATAGTAAAATTATTGGTAGAATATTTATCTTGATGTACGTAGGTAACTCTATAAGAATTTGACTTTTGTATAGAGAGATGTGGAAGATGGTGACGAAAATTCAAGGTTGGTCTGAAGATATGAGATCCATGCATCACTATATATCCTACGAAGAAGTTAATCATTATACATACAGTACATATAAATATCTTTGGTTTATTTTTACCACATTATAGGATATTAGAATTTAATATTCATACACTGAGGATATTTACACAGATCTGGATCTAATATACTAGAGGAAATAGATACTAACTATGACAATATATGTTGTTGAATGTTCTATAATAACAAACGATGTGTATTTCAGTTTATTATCATGAAACAAAGATGAAAGGGGTATTTTTTTCTTGACGTATGTTAGTAGATGGGGACATAACATGTGTTTGGTCTCTGAAAAGATTTGAAAATTTTACGTGATAAAGGCCATGATCCTATGAAATTCTGAGTAGTTTAAGGCCATGTAAGTTTGAATCAATGGTATTTATTTTAATGGATGTGTTATGGACCAACACTGAGTAGTTTAATTTCATGTGGAATTGAATGATGGGGGAATATATTTTAAGGACAATATTCATAGAAAACATTATCCTATAGTCTATGTTCATGAAATGTGGTCCTCTAAAACATAATTTAGCATCATTAAGTAAAATAGTATGCTATATAGTTTAATGTAATATAATTAGGGAAATATTTAGGATGTTTAGAGTCTTTTATAATGGACTATCTCTATGTTGTTTATTTTCTTATAGATCAGTCATTATGAACTGATGTGTGACTATTAAAAATATTTATTTAAAAATATTACAATGTTGAGGGTGTGATGTGCTCCCAATCCATCATGGCCACTTAATATGCTCTATTAATTTATAAGTTGTGTATGACCTAAGGTTTCTCCTATTTTGGTTGGAGTTCCCAAGGATTGTTCTCAAGGAAAATGAGATTTTGGTTTTCTATCACTATCTCACCTTAATTAAGGAGAAATGATAAATATTCTTGTTAAAGGATCATGAAAATTGAATTTGACAGACCTCCTTGTTTTTAATGTGCACAATCATTTGTCATCAAGTTACTCAAACTCATACAATTACGTATGAAACTATTTATCTTTAGAAAATTAGTTGAAAATGAAAATGTGAAGTGAGAGTAGGTGAAACTCAATGGGTATGATTTATTTTTACCATATAAAAGCACTTATGGTCTCTCTTGTATAATGGTGTGGGTTATGGTGAGATAAGACCATAATTTATTCACAATTTTATGATTCCCAAACATATTTTACTTATATATCATATTCTAAAGGTTATTTGATAGGGAATTTTAAAATAAAGTATCAATCCATTTTCCGATGCATGTTAGTGTGATTAGTGGTTATACTATATGTTGTATTCATGATATGTCCTTTTCAACTTATAAGAATATAATTTGGTTCTATTTTATGTCAATATAGTGTGAGGGACACTAAATATTATAAGGATATTCAACTTCACAAAGATGATAATTTCCTTTGTCCTGATTTTTGTGAGAGGTATAACATTTTCCCATTTGAAGAAGAATTTTGTGGCAGTAATAATGTGCCAGAACTTCTTGGATATTTCTGGGATATATGAAACCATAAATTCTATTCTTGTGATGAAAAATAACCAATAAGAGTATAAAACAGTTCCATAGGTTGATAAATGATGTTTGAATGTATCTGGTAGTAATAATTGTTTCTAGTAAACTCCATGTAGTCCTACATCATTTGTGGAAAAACATTTCCAAGCCTCATAATTTAGAGAGAGATCTTTGTTCATGACTACTGATAATTGTATGTTCCTAAATGTAATTTTTACATCATAGAGATATGGGATCCTATAGTTTGGTGGTAGTGTTGACTTCATTAACTTTTCAAGTTTATTAAAGTTGAATAGGAAGACCATCCTACAATGTGTAAGGTAAATGAAAATTTCATCCTAGCCTAGGTCTTACAGAGTGGTATCTACATTAATTATGGAATTACATCACACATTCTATGAATGATGGACATGAGTTAGAGTAAGTTTAAATTGTAATTCTATTGTTTTATCTCAAACAAAATCAAGTATAGGGATTAATTCCCCCTCTTGATGGAATATTTTCCATTGATTTATTATCACTAGTTATGAATGGCCTTTTATGTTGAATTTTTACATTAGTATCCACAGGGATAAATCCAATTAGGAAATAAAGGATTGATACTCCGCCTCATTTTTGGTTCTTCCCTTCTATAGTAAAATTATATAGGGAAAGACTAACTTGGTTGGGGAAATGAACACAACACCTAATCCACCCAATTATCTATTGAGTTATTCAATAATTTTACTATCAATAATTTATAAAAACTATAAAAATATATTCCAAAGCCTCATATGTATCCTATATAGATAATACATTCTTCTTAGAGAGAACTGTACATAATGGCATGCTCTTTGAAGTTTGGTGTGTTGTAAGAAAGGATTCCAATTCCTACCCCATGAAAGCATTATGAGGCATGGATCCTATGTCAAATTGTTGTTAGACAACTTCCCATATTTCTATGTTTCCCATCAATATTGGGTGGGTGAGGATATACATTAGTAGGTATACACAATATACCAAATGGATCCCAAGATTTTGTAGATAGTTTCCCACATTCTTTTTTTCATATACTAGTTAGAAATAGATCTTATTGAAATTAAAATAATAAGTATTAGTTTTTATCATGGTATGGATGATATAATACATATTATTTTCTTGGTTTTTCTCATCCAATTGATCCAATATAATTCCATGTGAGTCCTCTAGAGTTACCACATACATGAAAATTAGCTTTCCTTCAATAGGTGACATCCAGACTGAATGGTGGAGGAGGTACTAATTAATTTTATTAAATTATCTATGTGAGTCATTTTCCCATAGGTAAACCATAAATTTATTCATTAATCAAGTGATGGGTAAGAAGTTTTTAATGACAATGGTGATGAAGCACCTAATATTGGAAAGATTCACTTTGATCCCTCTAAATTAATTAAGGTTTCAGGGTGGGGATATTATGAATTACCAAGGTCTTTTATGGGATGAATTTGATGATTAAATAGCACTATTAGAAGTTAATAAGTATTTAGGGTGTTCTCCCAAAAGAATAATAATTTTTAAGTTGTGTTACAAAATATTTCATAATACAAATTCATAGTTAGCAAGATTGCCACAGTTCTTCTGGGATTTAACTACTAGTTCAACCATGTATAAATCCATGTTTTTTAAAAGAATTATATTAAGATGTAATTTATATCAAATTGAAATTTCATACCAACATTCCTTAATTTGAATAGAATAACATGATATAAATATATCCCTTGGGTCTATAAAAAGTGGTGGATTCCAAATTTGTTGGAGACATCCTAATCTGGTTATACCTAGATTTCCCATCCATAACAGATCAAGATTTAATCCTAAAAATTAAATTGATTAATATTTCAAGGATTATTACTAGGAAGATGTCTTAATAGTAATACATATTTAGTTCCCTAAAATATATGTAGTCATATATCTATTTTTTCTTTTGGACAGGGATGATGTTTTGTACCCACTTTTAATATTGAACTTCTTGGATAATATTGGGATTGATAAATTTTTCTACCCAATTATATAGTTTGTTAAAAATAAATTGATGTATTATTTAAGGTAAAAATTTTCACCTATAATACACATATGTAAAACCTATATTATGGGTAGAGACCTCACTATTCAATCATGGAGTTTGGATACAGATCATCTTTAAGTTGGTCTTCCTCCTCATTTACCTCAGTATTATCAAAACAAAATGATGAAGTGTTGTTGTTATATCTAGTATATGATGTGGAGAAATATTAATCTCAATTACTTGAAGAGGACATATCTCAAAAAGTTTAGAGTATTGGTGAAATTAAATCACAATCATGGGTATTTTGGATTTCATCACCTTCATTCCCACCATCATCGAGGGCATAGGAGGTACAAACATCTCCACATTTTAAATATGATATAAGTGAATATTTGGATTATTAATGTAATGTGAGGAAATTATTGGGTCATAATGATGATTCAAGGATTTACTTAGTTCAGGGATATGAAAATTGAGAATTTCCAATATGGGTATGATCACATGAAGTGTAATTTCCCAAGGATTTACCAGAGTCATCATTTTACAATCTCTCATTAATAAGAATTGTTGTGAACATATTTATTGGGTCATGTGAAGTATCAATCTCTAGAGATCTATCCTTATATTTGTTTTTTCTACCATAATAAAATTGATGGGAAATATTAATTCTTTATCAAATAGGCACCATGGGATTTCTAGAGTATCACCCAAACCTATGGGATAAAAAATGGGAATGTGGTCTACGATTATAATTTTTTTTCCTCCATTAATTAAAATATCACTGAAATATACTAATATTTAAAATATTCAAGGGGGGGTCGTCTCCATATAGTACTCTAATAATTCCAATGATATGGTAATTTTAGAATTGAGTGTATGATGGTGAAACTAATATATTCATGGGAATCAATGAAGTCCCTAAAAGGAAAGTAAATGGGTTATACTTCCAAACCACTATGAATTTAGACTCCAATAAAAGCTATCAAAATTTTACTTTTAGTTTGATCCTTCAATGTAGTTTCTTATAACTTTTATCATATGCTTGAATAGTCAACTTTGAGGGATTCAATTCGTCCTCACTATAATTCAAGCATCATAGAGTCATTACTATTATGAGATTAATCTCACATACATCACCAATTATATATCAATTAATAGAAAAATTATCGAGATTGAATGAAATGTATAGGTGTTTGATGTTCACTTGGGGAGTGGATTATTAATCATGATTTATGAATGAGATAGTTTTTTGGAATTATTTAGGGAAGACTCTTCATGATACACCATGGTGTAAACAACATAACTATTGAATTATCATGGGATTTTAATGGCCACAAAAATTTCTTTCCTATTTTTTATTAATAGTTGAGGTGCTTCCAGGATAAAAAATATGAACACAATGATAATATAAAACATCAAGATATTATATTTTTTCCCAATGGTTCGGTGCTTTCTAACAAGGTGTTGTTTCCAAGATTATGTCTTTGAGGCTAAGGCATTTGGAATGAATATTCCTAGTGCTTATTTGGTAGTGGGTTAGGTTGATCTTACATGCAGTCATGCATATGGATATCTGATAGATAAAAACCTATGAATCTATAACACCCCCATTGTATAGTATTAGGGAATTTTTTTGTGTATAATTATGTTATGGATTGTTTGAATTTTCCCTTAAGAATATTATCCATTATTTGAGGATATTTTAGGGTTAATTTAGAGGGTACACAGTAAGAACATAGTTATATCGAAACTATGCAGATTTTCCAGGTTATCATGGAAGGTGCTATAGAGACCCATGAATATAAATACAGTTGGTATATGATTTTGGTAAACCATGTGGTAACCATATTCCTTTGATAATTTTTATACAATACTGATTTTCATGTTTGTTTCATGGTTTTCCAAATCATACGGAAAAAACATATGTGTTATTAATGTGATAAAAATTTAGGTTTTTTAAATTTTATCTTCCCCTAAAACACCCATTAGTCTTCATATAAAAATTTATAACAAACTATATGATTCTTTTTGGATATTTTGAAGATTCCTTTCCTCTATGAGATTCTTCCCTTTGATTCTTGGAGTGTTCAACCTAGAAATCAAAGGCAAGGTCTCCACTTTTTCTCTTCCTCATTTCATATCAATTTTTCTCTTGGAAAAGACCTTACTCTTAGGCTTCAAGGAACATATTTGGTGGTCATGGTTTGTGTTTGTGGATATTTTTCTATAGATCATCATAGGAGGGTCTCGTGGGCTTAGATCTTTGAAGTTTTTGCACGATTCTATCATAGAAACCATGTTTGAGAAAGATATACTACCCACTTTTTCCACTCTCTCGTGTTTTCTAAAAAAATTACATCTAATTTGATTGGAAAAAATAATACTAAATACGTGTTGGAAATAAATTTTACACGATTAGTATTAAAAATCTAGATTTTTGTGTGACTCCAAAAAGGTTTTCGATTACACGATTTAATGAATTTAATTTTTAAATTAATGGTTTTTGTTGTGAGAATATGGCATGAAACTTTTGGGTGTGTGATCAAATAAAAATGGATAGGTCCATGTTGGGTAGACATGGGAATATTTACAAATCATGTTTTGTATTGGATTATTTCATGGAGTGATGAATTGGGATTATATGAATGGATGATTCTCATTAGTTGAACTATTTAGGGGGGGGGATTTTAATAGTGTTTACATTAGTGGGTGTTCTATATGTTTTTGTGGGATCATGTCGTGGGTGTAATTTTGGTTTGAGTTATTTCATATTCATAATATATATATATATATATATATATTAATAACTATCCATATTTCTTTTTTTATCTTCTAGATTAAATAAAATGTGAACAAACATGTTTCTTGTTTTAGTAGTAATGGGGGGATATATGAGGGTATTCCTACATGGTTGTATAGTCATCCTTGTATATGGACCTTGGAATTTGGATATAAATTTTTTTCATGATACATGCAAGGGGAAAGATTAATACTTTAATAGAAGGACATTATGATGTTTTGGTCATAGATATATAGAGTTTGATCTTGGGAGGAAATCATGTCCTGGAGTCTATAGTGGTTTTGCCTTAGTGCCTTGGGTCTTATCCAGTTGGTTTTATTAGTATTATGATTATGGATTTTTTCCAATCATCTGTTACTATAATGATATTTTTTTATTCCTATGAGACTTATTCATTCTTTTTATCATCTATCATCCATCATATGGTGTCTCTATGTTATGTTCTACTTACAAATTCTTTATTTATGTTCAAATATTTTATCATGATTTAATAAATCCATTGAAATTTACTATCATTGTTTGGTTCCCTTGGTATGTCACCTATGTTTAGGGGACTTTTAATTTTTCCTGGGACAATGGGTTATGATTAAGATTATTCAAATGGTATAAGAGGACACAGTTTTTTTGGTTATGATGGTAGTCATGGAGAGAGGATGTGTTATAACTTGAAATAGAGAGAACAAAAATAAATAGTTAACCACTTTATGAAGAACATAATGTTTCTATAGTGTTTGGTATATGATAAGAATTATGAAACACCTCTAGGTTTTTCATCACCTTGTCATCATGGTTTTAGCTAATTATAGTGTAGTATTATATACTAGTAATAATCATTCCCACTAGGATTCCATAATTTATGTAATAATTCTTTAGTTAATGATTGGTAAATGGGAACATGGTAACATTGTTTTCTAAAATAACTAGTTTTTGATGGATAAAACTAATAGTTTATAAGAAATATTTTATCAATATAGTTAAATATATACTATATTTAGATTTAAAATTTATTATTTTTAACATAGATCAAAAATATTTATTCCATGATTTTTATTGTTATCAAAAAACTAGAATTTTCATAGAAATATAACTAAATCTTGGTATGAGTCTAATAAGAGTGATGAACTAAATGGTAATTGGAATCCATGTTGTTTTAAGGAAACATAAACAATTTTAGAATGATAACTCAAAATATTAATTACATTTTTACACACTTACATTAATAAATATTTATAGAATATTAGAACATTGAATTATTATTTCCTTATATAATTTTATTATTTATTAAAAAGGAATTAACTATTTTAATTTTTTAGCTTTGATGAAATTAAAATTGTTTTCAGGTTATTTTTCATGAAAACATTCTGAATTATTTCATATAAGAATTTTGGTTGTTTATTTATACATTAATTGGGTATTCCAATTTAGTAATAAAATTTTTTCACTAAAATAATTAAACTTGAATATAACAGCATGGAATATGAAAAATAAATATTTATCTCAAAGAATTGTTTTATACTTAGCTAGAAAATTTTCACTAGATTAATATTTTGAGAACATGATGTAACTTATATCTTTCTTAAACTAGTTTATTGATCATGACTGGATAAGAAATTTATTAAACTTATTTGTTTATGAAATTATTAGTGCATATTTATAAAAATTTTCTTCTTGGTAGTTTCATGATTTTTTTCAGGTGTTTATGTGTTTTACATTGATAACCCATGTTATAATGAAAAATAGGTTATCAAAATAAAGGATTTATTTAAGAAGTTTTGTTTTGAAATATATTTTCATGTTTAAAATAGTTATTGAGAAATTATTTTCTAGAATTTTTTAAGAAAATATATAAGTATTTGAGGTTCAAATTTATTTAATTCCCTTTTTTAAAATTATCCTTTAAATATACCTTTAGTTAAAAAAATCATGAAAAACCCTCTTATTTTGAAACCTAAAACTATCTTCTTTGGAACAAGTTTTTTTACAAAATCATATTGTTTTATATAATTTTTTATTGAGATTTTATAAATAAGGATTTATTAATGATTTTACCGATGTTCAATATTTTGGAATTATTTAAAGAGTTTCTTTAATTGGGGTTTTATGGTTGAAAATTGATTAATTTAAAAAATTTCTTTGTTTTTAAATCTTTAAAAAATTTCATGTGTTTATTGGGGTTGTTTTTATTTGGTTAACTAGGGTTTGTAAACCTTCATGGCATCCTAGAATGGGAAATACAGAGTTAATTTGATAGGAAATACGTATCTAGATATTTTTTATGGAAATTTGAGTTATTGGTTGTGTTTTTTATAGTGGTCATGTTTGTTATTATTGTTTCCCTAGTTATTCTTGGGTGTTCACACCCTTTCTCAACTAGTTATTATTGTTTTGTGTTACATTTAATCCGTGGGAGAGTTAAATCAAGTTTTTATGTTGGATTCATGTCTTGTAGAAAAATAATCAATAAATATCATGAGTAGTGGAACATTCTTGGATTCAAATTGTTTACTATTCTCAATTACCATTCATATGGTCCAACTTGGGTGGAATTATCTATCCTAAAAGAGTATTATTTCAGTTATCCACTATCATAGTTCTTAATGGAGTTTCTCTTTATTTTCAATAGTAATGGGAAACAATTTTCGAAGGAGTATATTGTTACTAGGTAGAGTTGGAACTATATCTCATTAGTCACTGACTGGATTTTTTGAACTAGTGGTTCAATTATGAAAATTGAGAACTAACCTTTTTCTAATTTCTCAGTTATGTGTGTCTTATTGGGAATAAGTTCAAGACAGGTAGCTTCATCTGAGGATTTCATAGCCACGGGTCATTAAATGGTCGATTCCCTAGATTTAGTAATGATAAGGTTATATTCTTACATAGCATGAGGAATATTAAACTTTTTTATTATTGGGTTATTTTAATTTCCATGTTTATGTATTCTTAGGTCAGGTCACACTAATGAATGATCTATCTATGTTGTATTGTTCATGATTTATGGGGTATTATGGGTCTTAACTCAAAAGTCATTGGGTAAGAGTTTAGTAAAATATTTCATTACAAATAATTCAAGGATTCAATCGCTAACAAATACTTATGACTTATAGACCAAGAATATTTCATGATTTTTTTCATATTCCTCTTATTAGTTACATGGGAGACCATACCAAAGGAATTATAGTAGTCAAACTTTTATTTTCTTTTATTAAGTTAAATATTATTGCTATTAATCCTTCAAGGGATGGTCGAAGGATATAAATTTTCAATTCTACATGAGGATATAATTTTGTTTCCTCCTACTATAGGGATTGTCTCAATATTATTGGTTAGTATTATATTGGGAAGATCAATAAGGTATATAATATTGACCACATAACCCTGAAATGATATGGTTATTACACAAACCATTCAAGTAGGGGAGTGAAGTTTCATAGTATTTGGCCCCAACATGTATTTGAAATTATAATTGCATCGAGGTTAGCATTTAAAAACTCAATGAATAAATTAATTTCATTATATTTTTGAAATTCTTGTCCTTTTATCATGTAAAAATCATCATCGTATTTTTTTGAGACCTAGTTTCCTATGTGTTTTAGTGGTTGATCTATTTACCTTTGGGACTACGAATATCTATAACTAAAATATAATTCCCTCTATCAAAGGTGAAAAGGAGTTGATTCTTAGTCTAGGAGGAAATGAATGATGATATTTAGGGGTTCAATGGAGCCTTTGATTCATTTTTCATAGTTTTTATATGTTTCCATGTTATCCAAAGTTACATCATAGAGTTATAATAGTATAAATTTATAGTCCTTTGGGTCAAAATACATTGTTCAGGTGGAGTTTCATTAAATTCATTCCTGGGAGGAGAGGGTCTTCTCTAAAAGGCTACGAAATGTTTACTAAGTGGCTTCAAGATGGTGGATACATTAATCTGACTATCCTCATTTTTCATTTCATTTTAAATTGGGAAATCATTATTTCATGTGGGTATACTAATGATTAGATAGTTGTCTTTTGGGTAAGCATGAGTGGTAATCTTATCAGTGTCTCAAACAATTAGAAATTATTGACTATATCAGAGGGGTAGTTTTTTGGGTATGCACTTTTCATTACCTTATATCATTCTATTTGGAGTGTGAGTAGAATCCCAATTACATATTGGTTATGCTCATTTTACTATTAAGAAGATTATTCCACCAAGTAAGGATGTATTTCATATCATAGGACGATCATGAAAAGATAAAGCTTGGTTGACACATTACATTGGTACATATGTTATTCTATCACTGATGAATCTATAAGTAATTATTGAGGTGGCATAATATTATGATGGACATGTACATTAACAATTTTTCATGAGAAATCCATGTTTTAGTGTCATGAGGATTGTAAGACTAATGGTGGGGGGAATTTAATTCCTATGGATTGTGGTAATAGGATATAGGCTTTATATAATTAAGTTATGTAATGATTTTGTTTGGTTGTAGGAAATTTTTGAGGAATTTTAGGATTTTCTTTTTTTTAAATGAATTAGAGGGTATAGGATAGTGCATGGTTTAAGAGAGACAGTGATATTTCCTAGGTAACCATGTGAAGTTGAAAGGGGGCCTAAAAAGGAGTATGGTTAGAACACATTTTCGATAAACCGTATAGTAATGTTAAATTACACTCAAGAATAAACCAGACTGTGTAATATTTTCTTTCTAATAGACCAATAACATAATGTACATTTCACTTCCTGCAAACCCAGTCCCAAAAAAGGTACCCCTCCTAGGATATAAATTAGAAAATTGGTATATTTTTTCCGCAATCCTACCTCTAATAGGACATGTCTTAGTGAAAATATATGAGGGTATATCGTACATTCAAATGGGAGGAATTAACTATAATAATGAAAAATGGGATATATGATAGAAACACCCAAAAAATACAAATTAAAAAAAGATACCAAAAAAATGAATGTAATATCATACCAAATGGGAAACTGTAAAGAAACAACATGTACTAAAATAAAATCCTCAACAACAAACTCGAAGCCTAAACATCTTCTAAAAAACTCCATGACTTAATAAATACTTACATAATCTTCAACTAGCTTATGCATACCTAAAAATATTTTATATATACGTAGAGTGATCATAACATGTATACTTATTTGGATCCTCCTTAAATCCAATCAAACAAAAAAATAATGAATACTAATGTGTAATGAACAGTAAGTGAATCTAACACATTACCAAATCAGGTAGACTATATTCTTAGACTCCCATAGAAATCTCTCACCAAGTATCACATAAAAGGAATTATATAATATACAACAGCATAATAAGGTTCCCAATTACCACTACCCAACTTGTTTTCATTCTCCCCAAATATCACATGTCCTGATCCAACGATCTCTAAAATTAAGATATCCCAAAGAAACTAGGTATAATATATCATACCAAGAACATCATTCATAACATAACCCCATAATCATGTACCACGCACCACATGTATCATATCATATCATCATCCCAATCCACATATCCAGATAGTAATCAAGTACTTTCCATGAGAAACCACATCTTATATTTCAAGTATTATACCTGAATCCATCACAACTCATACACAACCTAACTATAATATTCCATGGGATACTATATTTTGGGAGACATGTGTGTAAAATTGCCACAATAAATTGAATCCTCTAATGAACATATATTGGGAAGGTAATATTCATATATACTAGTACATAATAATATCATGATAAGAGCGCAGGTAAAGTGGGGGAAATTATTCATCTCTTCCTCGCCACCCTAGATGTTAGGGAAAACACCCTCGCATGGTTCAATGGGTGTAAGTAACCCTTTAGAAACATGGTGGGGGTAGGATATGAAATCATATAAATACATGATATATATATCTAAAAACCATACTATGGGTATAAACCTAGTCCTAGTTACAACTTTATCTATCATCTCTCAGACACCTGGAAGGTATTTCTAAGGACTAGGTATCTTATATGAATACATGAATTCAAGAATAATTTCATTTAATTATTTCCATTAAACATTTCACATTTTGTTTAACCTTTCAATTTTACATACCATCACTTTAAAAACAATACAAATAGATTCCCATGTGCTCAATGAATAAACCAAATGACCTTATGGTTCATCAAGATTATCACCATTTTCATGTCAACAAGCTATCAACCCAATAAGTTAAAAAATTAATTATTCTTTATCATTCAATAATTCCATGCACTCTTAGGAATCATCCTATATGACCATAAAATAGATACATAAACATTACACAACCAACCTCTTCATGAAACAAGGAATAAAAAACCAAAAAAATAACATTCCCGTATTACCTTTAATGACAATTTATTAAAAATAAAGAAACCCAACTTTCAGCACAATAATAATGGGAAGTACCAACTTTAACCCACCTCGTTAGTCATGATGTCATCCATGAAACCACCATCCATATCTCCATGTATCCATCTTTTTGTCACCAACGCTTACTATTTTTCACAAACTCAAGCATCCCCACCCTTGTATATTCAAAAAATATTCATCCTAGGCTAGTGTCACAAAGATTCATAGGGATCACATCCATAGTAATGATAATATGTCGAAAAATAAAAAGCAATAGGTCATAGAGGCCCTAAAATCCTAGGAAAATGACCCTTATAAGTAAAAATGTTATCTCAACCCCAAAAATTTATCTTTATGAAACATTTAGTTCATTAATAATTTTTATTGACTGATTTATTTGTCACATGTTACAACAATATGAAACCTTAGGAATCAACTTTTAAAAGATAAGAATTATTTATATATGCTTCCAAGAATAACATCATGTTTTATTAAACTTATAGAATAGAATTAAAAAAAATAATCCTCCTTGTTATTTCAGAAATAAGAATACCAGGATTATTTTCCTTAACCAATTCCATTAACATATGAAAGAATGATTTCATTTAAAGATACATATTTATTTTTTTTGTCAAAAAAACATTAAAATATTTATGTTATTCAATAAATTTCAATGTAACACACATGTTAGTCCAAAA
Source organism: Viscum album (assembly GCA_963277665.1). NCBI lineage: Eukaryota > Viridiplantae > Streptophyta > Magnoliopsida > Santalales > Viscaceae > Viscum > Viscum album. The sequence continues at coordinate 1,503,602,182 of OY728158.1, forward strand.
CATAAAAAATTATGCCAAACATAGTGTAAACAAACATAGCATACTATATAGTAAACCCGGATGTAATGCACTATCATGGTGGAAACACATCTAACCACTACAACCAAAACCACGCTTCATTATTTAATCTAGTTTAATATTTATTAAGGTTAATTCCACATTCACCCAAATAGATTAATAATGATAAATTTATCATTTTAATTAAAATATAATATAACGTCCCAGTTCCGGGTGCCACTCAATGGGTGCCCCGAACCCGGTTCGCCATATGACCTCAAGCGCATTTACCCAAATGCCAGAGGATGCCAACTAACAGCGAGGGCCCAGGTCTGATAGTGGGGAAACTATGCCCTCATTTTTCAAAGTGCAGCGCAACGGAATGAGATAAAACATACAACAACAGCAGAATCCGTAAACCATACTCAACTGAATTAAACGACTGCAGTAGAAATAACCAACCAGTGTATAAATAATGGTTCCACATGCCTCAATTATAAGAAAGTATCCAAAACATGTTACAAAAAAATACAGTACAGTACAAGTAAAGGAAAGAAAAACATAACAAAACAACCGGTAGCATCGCGAACCTCATCCCGGTCCCATGATCTTTTACTCCTCAGTAGCAATCAATTACCTGTATAGAAACTCTTTCCCATATCCACGCCTGTATCAATATAATCTATTTGGGCCAAAAAGCATGACCCAAACAGGGTGTGAGAAATAAATCCTAGTAGGCACCCACCAAAGGCATGTGCTTAACTGCATGTAAACCTGAAACAACAGTGTGCAGTAGTAAATGAAATAAACGAAGTAGTACTACAAATTAACTAACTTAACTATTTAATTTAAATTTAATTATTCATTTACCCATTTAATATTAAGAAAACACCACTGTGAATTCTTAATTAATCAGTCAGCATCCTCAGACAAGCAAAACCTCACCCTCAGGTAATCAGAATATCACCCTCAGGAATTTCGAATCTCGCCCTCAGGCATACCAGAAGTTTCCCTCAGGCGTAGGAAGTGTCTCGCTCAGGCACAGAAGTCAAGCCCTCGGGCACTAAAGGTTACCCTCAGGTGAAATAAAACGTCTCCCTTGGGATAATATAGTCACGCCCTCAGGCTATAGTAAAACACCACCCTCAGGCATAAGTAATCGGGCTATGCCCAGCATATAAACATACAATTTACACACAATTCCTTTCAAGGAAAAAGTCAGGCATAATTAAACATGGAATACCCTCGAGTATCCTGGCCAAACGGCTAAACAGAGGAACGCTCCCTTCGGGATGGTCCTAGATCCAAGAAGTGATCCCAAATAGCATTTTAATATCACATCTAGTTACCTATATGATTCTAGGTATTTAAATAGCTATGGCCTCAGCCACACGACACCCCAACATGGGTTCGTAGCACAACAAATACACAAAATACACAGCAGTTGGAAAATAAACACCAAGCCACCTACCATAAATGCCCCAGATCAGTATACTCGAATGAAGTTCCACGAATCGTCCTAGAAAGAGGTAGATCTGAGGTGAAAGAAAACCCATTTAAACGTAAATAACTTAACTTAGATGAATAATTGGTAACAACTACTCTAGGAGAAGGGAGAACTCACTCGTGCGGTTCCAGGGAGATTGACGTTGCAGAAAACAGATTCCCAACGTGCGCTCGGCAAATCCTCGAAGATTCAGTCGTCCCTCTTGAGCTCCCGTCTCGTTCTAAGCCTTCCCTATGAACAGGGGAGGCCACTTCCCATTTTAATCGAAAAAACAAAGTACACGGGGTGTACTCCCGAGTACACGGTGTGTACTTTCGAGTACACGGCGTGTACTTCCTTCATTTAACTATTCATCTGCCAGTTTCCCATTAGCGTGGTACTGTTCACCTACCAACATGACTACACGGCACATCTCCTTCAATACACATCATGTTCTGTCGCACAGCTAGCCACCACCTTACTTTTTTCCTACCGACATACTACATGGCGTGTAAAGGAACCCTACACGACGTGTAGTCGGTTTTTACACCCTTCATCACTGACATGGTCACACGCCCCATGTACTCATCCCACATGGACAAAAGTACACGGCGTGTACTTTCCAAAATTTGGGATTTCCCCATTTTCCTTATTTTCTCAAAATCACTTATGGAAAAACTAAAATAATAAACCCATACCTCAAAAATAAGAACCGGGTTCTTACAAACTTCCACCATTAAAGCAATTCATCCATGGATTTCCCTTCCAAGGGTGGAAATGATAAAACTAAGAACAAATATGGCCACTGAGCACGTACATTGTTCTCCCGCTCCCAAGTTTCGTCCTACACTCGGCCATGCTGCCATAGCACCCGTACGAGGGGAACTAACCGGCCTCAGAGAACCTTTGTGCTTCTATCCACGATTCTAATCAGATGATCCTCGAAGGACGCATCTATCTGAAGCTCAACCTCCTCTGGCTGAAAGATGTGAGACGGGTCTGAATGATAGCGGCGCAGCTGAGACACATGGAAGACGTCGTGCATGGCTCCGTACCTCTGTGGTAACTACAACTGATAGGTGACTGGCCCAACCCTTTCCAGAATCTCAAATGTCCCTATATACCTCGGTGAAAGTTTACCATGTCTCTTGATCCACCTATGTCCCAACCTTAGTGAAACACGCAAGAAAACCTGATCCCTGACCATGAACTCCAAAGGTCATTTTTGGCGATCAGCATAATATTTCTAATGAGACTTTGCGGTAGCCATCCGCTTCTGAATCAACTGGACCTACTCAGAAGTCTCTTGCATGATCTGTGGTCCCAGTAAAGCTGCCTCACCGGCCTTTGACTAGCACAAAGGTGATCGGCATAGCCTACCATTTAAAGCCTCGTAAGGTTCCATCTCAATAGTTTCCTGAAAACTATTATTATAGAAAAACTCGACTAGGGGTATATGCTTCCCCCAAGAGCCCCAAAAGTCTAGGACGCATGCACGCAGCATGTCCTCAAACACCTGCATCTTACTCTCTGACTGGCCATCAGTCTGAGGGTGGTAAGCTATGCTCAGAAGCACCTGTGTACCTAGTACCCTCTGAAAACTCCTCCAGAAATGAGACGTAAAATGGGTGTCCCTATCTAAAACGATAGCATGAGGGACTCCATGAAGACGTATGATCTCTTTGATATACAACTTTCTGAGCTCGTTAAATCTGAAAGTCTCATTGATTGGAAAAAAGTGAGATACCTTTGTGAGTCTGTCCACAACAACCCACACTGCATCATTGCCTCGAGGTGACCTCGGTAACCCAGTCACTAAGTCCATCGTGACATCATCCCATTTCCACTCCGGAATGGGTAACTTCTGTAACAGTCCGGCTGGCCTCTGATGCTCCACCTTCACCTACTGACAGCTGGAACACCTCATAACAAAACTAGCTACATCTCTCTTCATATCCGACCACCAGTACTGATGTCTCAAGTCTCGGTACATCTTGGTAACCCCAGGATGAATTGCCCAAGATGAAGCATGAAACTCCCACATCATCTCCTCGCATATATCCCCTAGAACCCATACTCGTCCATGGAAACGCATTACCTCATCATCACATATCGTCCACCCAGGAGGAGGGTCCTCACTTGCCACCGACTCCCGTAGAACTAGGCCTTCTGAATCAGATAGTTGTCTCATCCTCACTCTATCCAGGAGGGTAGAGGTCACAGCTGAATATGAAACATAGGTCTTCCCCTGACCGTTGTGCACCTATAAATTCATCTCAGAAAACAAAGCCATAAGCTGCCATTCACCATAGTCCTCCTGCATTGCATGTATCTGAGTCTTCATACTCAGTGCATCAGCTACTGCATTACCATTACTAGGTGTATAGGCAATCTCAAAATCAAAGGACTGAAGGTATTCGTCCCACCTTCGCTGCCTCAGATTCAAGTCAAGTTGACTAAAGATATACTTGAGACTTTTGTGGTCAGTGAAGACCACAAAATGTTCTCCTAATATATAATATCTCCAACAGCACAATGCATGGACAACTTCAGCTAACTCGAGGTCATGTGTCGGGTAATTCCACTCATGTGGCCTCAACTGTCGAGACCCGTATGCAACAACTCGATCACCCTGCATCAACACATATACCATCCCAATTCCGGATGCATCACAGTAAAATGTATAGCTCTTCCCATGATCTAGAAGTATCAAGATTGGTGTTGATGTCAACCTCCCCTTCAGGTCCAGAAAGGCTATCTCGCAAGCTTCTGACCAAATGAACTTCACACCCTTCTTAGTCAAACCTGTAAACGGTACTGCTAAGTGGGAGAAGTCTTGTATGAAGCGCTTGTAGTAACCAGCCAGCCCTAGGAAACTCTGTATCTCAAATACATTCTTAGGTTGATCCTAGGAAACTATTGTTCTTACCTTATCTAGGTCTACTGAAACTCCTGCCTCTGAGATGATATGCCCCAGGAAGTGAATCTGGTCTAACCAAATGTGGCACATTGAGAGCTTAGCATATAGTCGATGCTCTCTCAGTGTACTCAATATGATCTCAAGATGGGTGGCATGGTTGTGTCAAGTGTGAGAGTACACCAAGATATCATCCATCAATACTACCACAAAAGAGTCCAGATAAGGATGGAACACATGATTCATCAGAGCCATGAAAACTACTGGTGCATTCATGAGTCCGGACGGCATAACTGTATACTCATATAGACCATACCTGCTCCTAAAAGCCGTAAGCGGTATATCCGATGGTCTCACGCATAGCTAATGATATCCTAATCTCAGGTCAATCTTCAAGAACACTCGTGCTCCACGAAGTTGATCGAAAAGGTCATCAATCCTTGGGAAAGGATATCGATTATTAACTGCCAACTGGTTCAATTTCTGATAATACACACAAAGTCCCAGAGTATCGTTTGCCTTCTTTATAAAAAAGACAGTAGACCCCCAAGGAGAAGTACTAGGTTGGATAAAACCCTTTTCCTGCAACTCCTCTAACTGCCTATTGAGCTCCTAAAACTCATGTGTGGCCATCATATAAGGAGGAATGGACACCGGTGCTACTCCTGGCACAAGCTCAGTAGAGAAATCCACATCTCGCTCCGGAGGTAGACCTGAAAAGTCATCTGGGAAGGCATCCCTAAAATGATCAACAACGGGAGGAAAATCTGTCTGACAAGTCCCCTGATCATCCAGATATAAGCTCACAATTTGGGTTGCATCTCCACCTTGCCCATGATGCTCTAGTCCAGCTCGACTCGCCTGAACATCCCATTCACCCTTGTAAAGAAACTCTCTGCCCTCTGGTGACGTGAAACTCACCCTACGATGATAGCAGTCTACAAAGGATTGAATGGGAACCAACCAGTCCATCCTGAGAATGACATCATATTCCATCATTTCTAAGACATAGAGGTCCCAAAGGATGTGACACCCACAAACCTCAAGGGGGCACTCCTTGCACTGACGCACACCAGTCGTTCTAGTCCTCAATGGAGTGTCTAGCGTCATGATATCGGAAGAAAAAGAAACACAGAGTCCAAGGCTCTCCACAATGGGTACAGATATGAAACTATGAGTGGTACCCATATCAAAAATAACTAAAGACAAGACAGAAGCTACTAGAATAGTACCTCTGACTTTAGAAGGTCCGGGATCCTGCTCCTGCTGGGTCTGTTGCACTACATATGCCTGCCCAGTGCCACGGCCCTGCGACGCAGCCTGACTACCCTGAGCTGTCCCGGCCTGCTGTCTCTAAGATCCTGGTGTCTGGCTACCATGGTCACGACCACCATCTCTTCCTACACGCTCTGACGCATTCCAGTTACCCGACTGGTAAGAAGCCACTAGTCCTTCTCCCGCACGTAGAGTCTTCACAGAACCACTCTCACTAGCCACTGGTAGAAACGCCCTGCAAAAGCCCTACAGATAACCCATCTTGCTGCAAGATCATCACTCCACTGGATCACGTCGACACGGCGGTCTCTTGTGCCCCTCCTCACCACACTGGTAGAACATTATCGGGCCACCTGAAGAAACTGCATGGCTGGTACTGCCACCCTGAGAGAAGTCCATCTGTCACTTCCTCTTACCAGTAGAAATAGTACCAGTAACTGGTGCTGAACCACCCTGGCCCACACCACTAGCTTCCCGCAGGTTCCTCTCTGTAATCAGCACCTAATTCACAATAGCATGTACTGACGGAAACCTGAAAACATTCACCAGTGCTCAGATGTCATATCGGAGACCATTCTTAAAGAGCCTAGCCCTCAACGTCTCATCACCCACCAGAACGGGTGAAAAACGTTGAATCTCGGTAAAGAGAGAAGAATAGTCCATCACCGACATAGCGCCCTCCTGCAGATTCATGAACTCTCGAGTTCTATCTTCCCTCAGCGTCTCTGGAAAGAAGAAGTCATAGAAGACTGCCTGAAAATCTTCCCACACCATGTCTCTATGATTCTTTGTCTGGGTGGTAACATCCCACCACCTCTTGGCAGAATCACGCAGCATATAAGTTGCAAGCTTGACCCTCTGCCCTAGAGGCGTCTCTAGATGCTTGAAAATAGTCTACATCGATCCAAGCCAATACTCCGTAGCCTGTGGTCCTCCATTCCTTGAAAACGTAGGCGGATGCTGCTGCTAGAAGATACGAGTCAGCTGGGTCATAGATGTGTCAGCCTACGGTGCTCTCTAAAAGGTATTCATGAACCACATGAAGCCTTCACGGAACTGTGCATATGTGCCTGTGTCTGGTATAACGGTTGTCGCCGCATCTGGCTCTTCTAGAGTATCAACTGGTAGCCCATGGCCCACAATTTTTGGAGTATAGTCGTTGTTTCTCTCCTGGCGAACAACACGCGGTCGTTTCAGCGGCATGACTCTACAAGTTCAAATGCACACCTTAGAACAATATTATCAACAACCGTAAATGAAGAAACTCAAAAGGGAATAGGAGGAAGAAGGCATTCAAAATTTGAAAAACAAGACTACATGGAATGTATACAGACTACACGGCCTTTACCTGACTTCTCTTCCCCTGCTCGAGTCCTTCTACACGGCTAAGCCACACGGATCCCGTTTTAACAAAACTACACGGGGTGTATTTGATATACACGGTGTGTATGGTGTAATTTTCCAACTACCTGTGTCGCTTGTGACACGGCCGACTACTCGTCTTGACACTACACGGCGTGTGACACCAGAACATGGAATGTACACTAACCCATTTTTTCCAGACATACGGCTAACTCCACACGGTCTGTCCTAAGACAAGACTACATGGCATGTCCCACAGGTACACGGCGTGTTCAACGAGAGGTGACACCAACCCGTTTTGTTATTTACACGACTGAGTCCCTAGGTCACACTACACGGCGTGTTCATCGTTGACATGATGTGTATGTATTAAGGTCTCCTCCATCCGTGTTGTTAGTTACACGGGCGGACTCCGGGTCAACACTATAGGGCGTGTACATCCAGTACACGGTGTGTTCACGCTATGCTCTTCCCTTCCCCGTGTTTTCGCCCACACGGTTTGTGACACGGGAAGATCCTACACAGCGTGTACTCAGTGTACACGGCGTGTACCTGAAAAAGTTTTTCTTTTCTTCCCGAACAGAAGAACATATATAGCGTGTTTAAGTACTACCTGGCGTGTATACTGGGTTTCCAGACAGTATGCCTCAGAAACTACTCCAGAGCCTAGAAAACACTGAAAAACAACACCTAAGTGCCAAATTCCGATCCGTGAGGGCCCATACTCCCCACGAATCAATGTTTGGAATCTTATCTATGTTATGAAATATGGTAAACACCCAATGATCCAACAAATTATGGTCAATGAGGGCACATACTCCCCAAAAACCAAAGTTTGGCATCTATTCTATAAACAGTCTCACACAATAATACCCTATCAAACAATAGGTATTTATCAAAGCATCTATCACAACAACATTCTTTTACTAGCACAACATATATCACAACAACATGCAATTTCTAATGCACCTACATGGCATGGAACTATGCACGAAATGTGACTTCTAGCATGTTCCTAAATGATGCATGAGATGGAATACCCTCATCTCATCAAGTTTCAACTAAATAGGCCCCATGAATAAAATATAACAGCACACCACAAGTGTGTCACCCAATGGTGAAATCATATCAACTATAAATTGAAAAATTAGTAAGATTTCAATACGAGGTAAATTGGATTTTCCCTGTACACGGGTTAGCTACTCCTGGTCACATCTTATTACCAACTACCATTCCCATGCTATCCCTGACTAAGGCTCCAAATAATAAGTCAAAGAAAAGAACCTGCCTCTGATACCACTTTGTAACGTCCCGGTTCCGGGTGCTACTCAATGGGTGCCCCGAACCCGGTTTTCCACATGACCTCAAGTGAATTTCCCCAAAATCCAAAGGTTGTCGACTAGCAGTGAGGGCCCAGGTCTGATAGTGGAGAAACTATGCCCTCATTTTGTCAAAGTGTAGTGCAGCGGAATGAGATAAAACATACAACAACAGCGGAATCCGTAAACTATACTCGACTGAATTAAAAAACCATAGTAGAAATAACCAACCAGTGTATAAATAATGGTTCAACATGCCTGAATTATAAGAAAGAATCCATAACATGTTACACAACAATACAGTACAGTTCAAGTATAGTAAAGCAAAACAGAACAAAATAGTCGGTAGCATCTCTAGCCTCAGCCCAGTCCCATGCTCCCCTACTCCTCAGCAGCAATCAAGTACCTTTATAGGGACTCTTGTAACTATCGACACCTGCAGGAATATAATCTGTCTGGGCCGAAAATCATGACCCAAACAGGGTGAGAGAAATAAATCCAGGTAGGCACCCACCAAAGGCACGTGCTTAACTGCATGTAAACATGCAACTATAGTGTGTAGTAGTAAATGTAATAAACTAATTAGTACTCAAAAGTAACTAACTTAACCAGTTTAATTGCCATTTAATTATTCATTTGACCATTTAATATTAAGAAAACACCACGGTGAATTCCTGATTAAGTAGTCAGCGTCCTCAGACAAGAAAACCCTCACCCTCAAGTAATAAGAATCTCTCCCTCAGGCATTCATAATCTCTCCCTCATGCATAACAGAAGTTGACCTCAGGCATAGGAAGTGTCACCCTCAGGCACAGAAGTCAAGTCCTCAAGCATGAAGGGTTTCCCTCAGGCGAACTAGAACGTCGCCCTCAGGCTATAGTAAAACACCACACTCAGACATAAGTAACCAGGTTATGACTAACATATAAACATGCAATTTACACACAATTCCTTTCAAGGAAAAATTCATGCAAAATTAAACATGGCATACCCTCGGGTATCCTGGCCAAACGGCTAAACAGAGGAACGCACCCCTCGGGATGGTCCTGGATCCAAGCAGTGATCCCAAACAGCATTTTAATATCACATTTAGTTACCTATACTATTCTAGGTATTTAAATAGATATGGGCTTAGTCACACGACACCCCACATGGGTTCATGGAACAAAAAATACACAAAATGCACAACAGTTAGAAAATAAACACCAAGCCACCTACCTTAAACACCCCTGATCAGTATACTCGAATGACGTTCCACGAATCGTCCTAGAAATAGGTAGATCTGAGGTGAAAGAAAACCTGTTTAAATGCAAATAACTTCCCTTATAAGAATAATTGTTAACAAATACTCTAGGAGAAGGGAGAACTCACCTGTGCGGTTCCAGGGAGATCGATAGTGCATAAAATGGATTCCCGACATGCGCTTGGTTGATCCTCGAAGATTTGGTCATCCCTCCCAAGATCCCATTCAGTTCTAAACCTTCCATCTGAACAAGGGAGGCTACTTCCCATTTTAAGCGAAAAATCAAAGTACACGGCATGTACTTCCTTCATTTAACTGTTCATCTGGCAATTTCCCGCTAGCGCGGCACTATTCATCTGCCAACATAACTACATGGCGTGTATCCTTGAGTACACGGTGTGTTCTGTCGCACAGTTGGCCACCGCCTTACTATTTTCCTGCCGACTGACTACATGGAGTTTAAAGGACCCCTACACAGCTTGTAGTCGGTTTTTACACCCTTCATCGCTGACACGGTCACACGCCCCGTGTACTCATCCCACACTGCCAAAGGTACACAGCGTGTGGAAAAGTACACGGAGTGTACTTTCCACAATTTGGGATTTTCCCCATGTCCATTATTTTCTCAAAATCACTTAAGGAAAAACGAAAAGAGTAAACCCGTACCTCATAAATAAGAACCAGGTTCTTACAAAATTTCCCCCTTGAAGAAATTCGTCCCCGAATTTCCCTTCCAATGGTGGAAATGATAAAATAGAGAACAACTCTGGCCACTGAGCACATACGTCGGTCTCCCACTCCCAGGTTTCGTCCTGCACTCAGCCATGCTGCCATAGCACCCATATGAGGGGAACTGACCGGCCTTGGAGAACCTTCGTTCTTCTTTCCATGATTCAAATTGGATACTCCTCAAAGGACGCATCTAGATGAAGCTCAACCTCCTCTGGCTAAAAGATGTGATATGGATCTGAATGATAGCGGCGCAGCTGAGATACATGGAAGACGTCATGCATGGCTTGGTACCCCTGTGTTAACTACAACTGATAGGCGACTAGCCCGACCCTTTCCAGAATCTCAAATGGCCTTACATACCTCGTTGAATGTTTACCATGTCTCCTGATCCGCTTGTGTCTCATCCTCGGTGAAAAATGCAAGAAAACCTGATCCCCGACCGTGAACTCCAAAGGTCGTCTGTGGCGATCAGCATAAGATTTCTGACGAGACTGTGTGGTATCCATCAGCTTCTGAATCAACTGGACCTACTCATAAGTCTCTTGCACAAGCTGTGGTCCCAATAAAACTGCCTCACCTGCCTCTGACCAGCACAAAGTTGATCAGCATGGCCTACCATATAAAGCCTCGTAAGGTGCCATCTCAATAGTTTCCTGAAAAATATTATTATAGGAAAACTCGACTAAGGGTATATACTTCTCCCAAGAGCCCCCAAAGTCTAGGACACATGCACGCAACATGTCCTCAAGAACCTGTATCGTACGCTCTGATTGTCCATCGGTCTGAGGGTGGTAAGCTGTGCTCATAAACACCTGTGTACCCAGTTCCCTCTGAAAACTCCACCAGAAATGAGATGTAAAACGGGCATCCCTATCTAAAACAATAGAATGAGGGACTCCATGAAGACATACGATCTCTGAGATATAGAACTTCACAAGCTCGTCAACTATGAAAGTCTCCTTGATCAGAAAAAAGTGAGCTACCTTTGTGAGTCTTTCCACAATAACCCACACGGCATCATTGCCTCAAGGTGGCCTCGGTAACCCAGTAACGAAGTCCATCACGAAATCATCCCATTTCCACTCTAGAATGGGTAACTGCTGTAAGAGCCCAGCTGCCCTTTGATGCTCCACCTTCACCTGCTGACATATGGAACACCTCTTAACAAAACCAGCTACATCTCTCTTTATACCCAGCCACCAGTACTGACATCTCATGTCTCGGTACATCTTGGTAACCCCAGGATGAACTGCCCAAGATGAATCATGAAAATCCAGCATCAGATCCTCGCGTATAACCCATGGAACCCAAACTCGTCCATGGAAATGAATTACCTCATCATCGCCTATCGTCCACCCAGGAGGAGGGTCCTCACTTACCACCGACTCTCGTAGAACTAGGACTTATGAATAATATAGTTTTCTAATCCTCACTCTATCCAGGAGGGTAGAGTTCACAGCTAAAGATGAAAGATATGTCTGACCCTGACTGTCGTGCAGCTCTAAATGCATCTTCGAGAACAAAGACATAAGCTGTCATTCACCATAGGCCTCCTGCACTGCCTGTATCTGAGTCTTCCTGCTCAGTGCATCAGCTACTGCATTACCTTTACCAGGTGTATAGGCAAGATCAAAATCAAAGTACTGAAGGTATTCAACCCACCTTCGCTGCCACTGATTCAAGTCACGCTGAGTAAAGATACACTTGAGACTTTTGTGGTCGGTGAAGACCACAAAACGTTCTCCCAATAGATAATGTATCCAACAGTGCAACGCATGCACAACTGTAGCCAACTCGAGGTCATGTGTCGGGTAATTCCTCTCATGTGGCCTCAACTACTGAGACCTGTACGCAACAACTCGATAACCCTGCATCAGCACTGCTCCCAGCCCAATACCTGATGCGTCACAGTAAATTGTATAGCTCTTCCCTTACTCTGGAAGTATCAGGACTGGTGTTGATGTCAACCTCCCCTTCAGGTCCTAAAAGTCTGTCTCGCAAGCTTCTCACCAAACAAACTTCACACCCTTCTTAGTCAAACCCGTCAACGTCCCTGCTAAGTGGGATAAGTCATGTATGAAGCGCATGTAGTAACCATCTAGCCCCAAGAAACTCCATACCTCAAACACGTTCTTGGGATTCTCCTAGGAAACTACTTCTCTTACCTTATCTGGTTCTACTGAAACTCCTGGCTCTGAGATGATATGACACAGAAAGTGAATCTGGTCCATCCAAAAGTGGCACTTTGAGAACTTAGCATATAGCTGATGCTCTCTCAACGTACTCAATACGATCTCAAGATGAGTGGCATGGTCATGTCGAGTGTGAGAGTACACCAAGATATAATCCACGAATACTACCACAAAAGAGTCCAGATAAAGATGGAACACACAATTCATCAGAGCCATGAAAACTGTTGGCACGTTCGTGAGTCCGAACGGCATAACCGTATACTCCTATAGACCATACCTGCTCTTAAAAGCTGTATGTGGTATATCTGATGGTCTCACGCGTAGCTGATGATATCTTGATCTCAGGTACACTCGTGCTCCACGAAGTTGATCGAAAAGGTCATCAATCCTTGGAAAAGGATATCGGTTCTTAACCGTCAACTGGTTCAATTTCCGATAATCCTTACAAAGTCTGAGAGTACCATCTGCCTTCTTCGTAAAAAGGACAGGAGAACTCCAAGGAGAAGTACTGGGTCGGATAAACCCTTTGCCTGTAACTCCTATAACTGCCTCTTGATCTCCTGCAACTTAGGCATGTCCATCCTATAAGGACGAATGGACACCAGTGCTACTCCTGGAACAAGATAAATAGAGAAATCCACCTCTTGCTCCAGAGGTAGACTTGAAAAGTCATCTGGGAAGACATCCCTGAAACGATCAACAAATGGAGGTAAATCTGTCTAAAAAGTCCCCTGATCATCCAGATATAAGTTCGCAATATGGGTTGTGACTCCACCTTGCCCATGAAGCTCTGGTCCAGCTTGACTCTCCTAAACATCCCATTCTCCCTTGTATAGAAACTCTTCGCCCTCTAGTGACGTGAAACTCACCCTGCGACGATAGCAGACTAAAAAGTCTCAAAAGGGAACCAACCACTCCATCCTGAGAATGAAATCATAAGCTTTCATCTATAAGATAAAGAGGTCCCAAAGGAATTGACACCCACCAACCACAAGAGGTCACTCCTTTCACTGACGCACACCAACCGTTCTAGTCCCCAATGGAGTGTCTAGCGTCATGATATCGGAAGAAGAAGAAACAGAGAGCCCAAGGCTCTCCACAACGGGTACAGATATGAAACTATGAGTGGCACCCATATCAAAAAGTACAAAAGACAAGATAGAAGCTACTAGAATAGTACCTCTGAATGTAGAAGGTCCAGGATCCGGCTCCTGCAGGGTCTGTTGCACTGCATATGCCTGACCAGTGCCACAGCCCTGCGACACAGCCTAACTACCCTGAGCCGTCCCGCCCTACTGTCTCTAAGATCCTGGTGTCTGGCTACCACAGCCATGACCACCATCTCTGCCTTCACGCCCTGGCGCATTCCAGTTACCCAACTAGTAAGAAGCCACTGGTCCTGCTCCCGTACGCGGAGTCTGCACAAACCCCCTCCCACTATCCACTGGTAGAAACACCCTCCAAAATCACTGCAGATGACTTATATTGCCACAAACTTGGCACTCCACTAGATCACGTGGACACTACGGTCTCTTGGGTCCCTCCTTACAACACAGGTAGTAGCTGATCGGGCCACATGAAGAAACTGCCTAGCTGGTATTTCCACCCTAAGAGAAGCCCATCTGTCTCTTCCTCTTACCAGTAGAAATAGTACCAGAAACTTTTGTTGAACCGCCCTGGCCCACACCACTAGCTTCCCACAACTTCCTCTCTATAATCAGTGCCGGATTCACAATATCATGTAATGAAGAAAACCTGAAAACATTCACCAGTTCTCTGATGTCATTTCGGAGACCATCCTCAAAGCGTCTGGCCCTCAACATCTCATCACCCACCAGAACGGGTGCAAAACGCTGAAGCTTAGTAAAGCGAGCAGAATATCCATCACTGATATAGCGCCCTGCTGTAGATTCATGAACTCTCAAGCTCTATCTACCCTCAATGTCTCTGGAAAGAAGAAGTTATAGAAGACTACCTGAAAATCTCCCCATGCCATGTCTCTGTGATACTCTGTCTTGGTGGTAACATCCCACCACCTCTTGGTGGAATCACACAGCATATAAGTCGCGAGCTTGACCCTCCACCCTGGAGGCATCTCTAGATGCTCGAAAATATTCTGCATCAATCCATGCCAAGACTCCGCACCCTGTGGTCCGCCATTCCCTGAAAACGTAGGCAGATGCTGCTGCTAGAAGATACGAGTCAGCTCGGCCATAGATGTGGCAGCCTGCTATGCTCCCTGATAGGTCTTCATGAACCACATGAAGCCTTCATGGAACTGTGCATATGTGCTTGTTTCTGGTATAACGGTTGGTTCCACATCTGGCTCTGCTGGAGGATTAACCAGTAGCCCATGGCCCACCATTTCTGAAGTATATTCGTCACCGCTCTCCTGGAGAACAACACGCGGTTGTTTCGGTGGAATGACTCTACAAGGTCAAATGCACACCTTAGAACAAGATTATCAACAACTGAAAACAAAGAAACCCAAAAGGGAACAGGAGGAAGAAGGCATTCAAAATTTGAAAAACAAGACTACACGGTGTGTATACTGACTACTGACTACACGGTGTGTACCTGACTTCTCTTACCCTTCTCGGGTCCTTCTACATGGCTAAGCCACAAGACTCCCATTTGAACAGAACTACACGACGTGTATTTCATATACATGGCGTGTATGGTGTAATTTTCCTACTGCCCGTGTCACTTGGGACACGGCCGACTACTCGGCTTGACACTACACGGTGTGTGACACCCGAACACGGCATGTACACTACCACATTTCTTCGATCCACACGGTATGTCCTTATACAAGACTATAAGGAGTGTCCCACAGGTACACGGTGTGTTCAAGGAGAGGTGACACCGACCCGTGTTGTTAGTTACGCGGCCGAGTCCCCAGGTCACACTACACAGCATGTTCATAATTGACACGGCATGTATGTCTTAAGGTCTCCTCCATACATGTTGTTAGTTACACGGGCGGACTCCTGGTCAACACTACACGGTGTGTACATCTGGTACATGGCATGTTCACCCTATGATCTTCCCTTCCCCATGTCACCGCCCACACGGTTTATGACCCGGGAAGAGACTACAAGGCATTTACTCAGTGTACACGGTGTGTACCCGAAAAGTTTTTCTTTTCTTCCCAAACAGAAGAACATACACGATGTGTTTAAGTACTAAATGGATGTATACTGGGTTTCCGGACAATTTTCCTCAGAATCTACTCTAGAGCCCAGAAAACACTGAAAAACAACACCTAAGTGCCAAATTCTAATCCGTGAGGGCCCATGCTCTCCAAGAATCAAATTTTGGCATCTTATCTGCATTATGAAATATGGTAAAAACCCAATGATCCACCAAATTCCAGTCAATGAGAGCCCATACTCCCCAAAAACCAAAGTTTGGAATCCATTCTATAAAGAGGATCACATAATAATACCGTATCAAACAACAGGTATTTATCAAAGCAGTTATCACAACAGCATGCTTTTACTAGCACAACATCTATCACAACAATATGCAATTTCTAATGCACCAACATGGCATGGAACTATGCATGGAATGTGATTTCTAGCATGTGCCAAAATGACGCATGAGATGGCATACCCTCATCTCATCGGGTTGCAACTGAATAGGACCCATGAATAAAATATAACAGCACACCACAAGTGCGTCACCCAATGGTGAAATCATATCAACTGTAAATTACAAAATCAGTAAGATTGCAATACAAGGTAAATTGGATTTTCCCTATACACAGGTTAGCTACTCCCAGGCACAGCTTATTACCAACTGTCATTTCCGTCCTATCCCTGACTAAGGCTCCAAATAGAAAGTCAAAGAAAAGAACCTGCCTCTGATACCACTTGATAACATCCTGGTTCTGGGTGTCACTCAAAGAGTACCCCGAACCCGGTTCGCCACGTGACCTCAAGCACATTTCCCCAAACGTCAGAGGTTGCCAACTAGAAGCGAGGGCCCAGGTTTGATAGTGGGGAAACTATGCCCTCATTTTTCAAAGTGCAGCGCAGCGGAATGAGATAAAACATACAACAACAGCGGAATCTGTAAGCCATACTAAATTGAATTAAACAACTGCAGTAGAAATAACAAACCAGTGTATAAATAATGGTGCCACATGCCTCAATTCTAAGAAAGCAGCCAGAACATGTTACACAACAATACAGTACAGTACAAGTACAAGAAATCAAAACAGAACAAAACAGCTGGTAGCATCGTGAACCTCATCCTGGTCCCATGCTCCCCTACTCCTCAGTAGCTATCAAGTACCTGTATAGGTACTCTTTCCTCTATCAACACCTGCAGCAATATAATATGTTTTGGCCGAAAAGCATGACCCAAATAGGGTGTGAGAAATAAATCCCATTATGCACCCACTAAAGTCTCGTTCTTAACTACGTGTAAACATGCAACAACAGTGTGCAGTAGTAAATGCAATAAACTAAGTAGTACTCAAAAGTAACTAACTTAACCCATTTAATTTCCATTTAATGAATCATTTAACCATTTAATATTAAGAAAACACCATAGTGAATTCCTAATTAAGCAGTCAGCCTCCTCAGACAAGAAAAACCTCACCCTCAGGTAATCAGAATCTCGTCCTCAGGCATTCAGAATCTCGCCCTTAGGCATAACAGAAGTTTCCCTCAGGCATAGGAAGTGTCACCCTCAGGCACAAAAGTCAATCCCTCAGGCACGAAAGGTTTCCATTAGGTGAAATAGAATGTCGCCCTCAGGCTAATACAGTAAATCCCTCAGGCTATAGTAAAACACCGCCCTCAAGCATAAGTAACCGGGTTATGCCCAATAGATAAACATGCAATTTACACACAAGCAAAGGAAGAAAAGTGAACTGTTTTCATGTCCACCGGCCAACCGGTGGCTTCACCACCGGCCAGCCAATGGAACCCAGACAGAAGGCTGAGCCACTGCCTCAGCACCGGCCAACCGGTGGCCTCAGCACCGGCCAGCCGGTGGCACCCAGACAGAGCAGTGTTTGCTACTGCCTCAGCACCGGCCAACAGGTGGCCTCCTCACCGGCCAGCCGTGGTGCCTGAGCCCGAAGGCCTCTTCTTTTTGCAATCACCGGCCAACCGGTGGCTCTGCACCGGTCAGCCGGTGGAGCCAGTCAAACTAGCCGTTGGGCCTTTGACCAGACCTGTCCACTTGCCTCCCAACGGCTCCGAAGCCTTTTCTAACGGCTCCGAAGACCTCCAAAGGCCATATGAGGGTCCCCCCTCTATAAATAAAGGACTAGGAAGCCCCGGAACAATACCAGAACCATAACCAAGCCAAGGAAGCCCACGGGACACATTTTGATCATTTGGAAAACCTCCGGCGCATTCCTCCAAGGGAACCCCACTTGCTCCAACACACTTTCACATCTAAGGAGCACCACCAAAGAAGCATGGGAGCGCTCTTCATCAACTCCTTCAATCCATTGGAGCCCAAGACTTCCCCATTACGGTTTTTATTGTTTTATTTATTTTGAACTTCAATTTGGGTTTGTGCCTACAAACCCCATCTCATTCTCTCATCCTCTCTTTTGGGTTCTCACACCACCTTCAAGGTGTGAAGAGGTTAGTCAAGCCTTACCTTTAAAAAGGCTTGAATAAAAGGTGATCTAGCCTTCACCTGTAAGAAGGCTAGTGGGTTCTCGCTCAACCATTGAAAAGAATGTGGGTTCTTGCATAACCATTAAAAGAAAGCTGTAATAGGTTCTAGACTAACCTTAAAGTCTAGTGGGTTTCTTGCTAAAACCATTAAAAAGCAAGCGGTAGTAAATCTCTAAACGGTTGAGTTGGGAGCGGAGACGTAGGCTTGGGTTTAAGCCGAACTCCGTTATCAAGTTGTGTGTTTTGCCTCTTTTATTTCTGCTGCACTTTTATCTTTGATTTTAAATTGTTAATTATTTTTTAAAAGGAAATTCACCCCCCCCCCTCTTGCCATCACTCCTTTACTTCTCCGCCTAACAATTGGTATAAGAGGGAAAATTTGAGTAATACCCTAACCGGTTTCAAATTCAAGATCCATTGTGATGGCTTCAACCTCTTTCACCCCCGAAGGCTATTCTTTGGGCCGTGCTCCATTTTTTGATGGAACCGACTACACTTATTGGAAAACCCGCATGACCACTTTTCTTAGAAGCATTGGCTATCCCATTTATAAAATTTTCATGCATGGTTATTCTCTCTCTTCTCCCGATGAATCCAAATGGACTCAAGCCGACATTAAAAATTTCGAGCTTGATGGCAAAGCCATGAACGCTCTTCATTGCGGCCTTGATCGTAATGAGTTCAATCGAGTTTCCACATGCACCTCATCACATGAAATCTGGAAACTTTTGGAAGTTACCCATGAGGGGACCAACAAAGTTAAGGATACTCGATTGGACATGTATCGTCAAGATTTTGAGTCTTTTACTATGCACCCACATGAAAATATTTCTGATATGTTTACTTGATTTACTGACGTTTTCAATGGAAGAAAATCTCTTGGAGATGACATTTCTGCAGAAACAATGGTCAAGAAGATCCTATGGATCCTACCAAGCTCATGGGCTCCAAAAGTCACGGCAATCCAAGAAGCAAAGGACATCAAGAACATGCCGGTCGAAGAGCTCATCGGATCCCTCATGACCTACGAGATCACCATGTGGTGGCAAGCTGAAATGCAAGGCAAACCAATCAAAACTCCAAATAACATCGCCTTCAAAGCTCAAAAAGAAGAAAGCTCCTCCTCCTCATCATCTTCCTCTTCAAGCGGAGATTCCGAAATGGAGAACCTTGCCCGCAAGATGCACAAATTCATGAAGAAGAACAAAAAGAAGAAATCCCGCAAGGCTCGAAAGGAAAAACACGACGAAAAATCCGAGCCCGAGGTAACATGCTATGGGTGTGGAAAGAAAGGCCACTACAATCCCGATTGTCCACTCAAAAAGAAAAAGGCCAAGCAAAAGGAAAAGAAGAAGGCATTCAAGGCCACATGGAGTGATAGCTCCACATCCTCCTCCTCCTCCTCCTCAAGTGACAACGGTACAAAATTCCTAATGGAATTTCACGAGGTAACCTCTTCCGACTCCTCTTCCTCTAGTTATTCAAATTCAAATTCTTTCAATCATTTATCCTACGAGGATCTCCAATATGCTAGAGATCAATTGGAGGAAGGTTTTCACGAACTTTCTTCCAAATTTGTTGCTTTAAAAAAGAATTTCAAAAACCTCTCTTCCGAAAAGGAACAACTTCTCAAAGAAAAGGAGGAGTTGTCCCTCAAAATCCAAAACCTTACCGATGTTGATTCTATGGAATCAACAATCAATGATTTAAGGGAATATCTTGCCAAGTTCACCCAAGGGGAACAAAATTTGACCAAATTACTTGGTTCCCAACGCATTTCAAGAACCACCCAAGGGCTTGGCTATTCCAAGCAAGCTTCCTCTTCCCATTCTCCAACTATTTTTGTAAGGGGGAGCTCTCAATTTAAATTTTGTAATTATTGCAAAAAACCCGGGCACTTAATTTATGAGTGCGATTGCAAAAATGCCCGGTATGGAAGGCCCAAAACTATTTTTTTTAATGATGAATTTTATAGTAGAAGACCCGCCACTAGACAAGTATGGATTGAAAAATCCCTTCTAGCGAGTCTCTCCGGGCCAAAATTTGTCTCGGTTTCAAAAACCTCTCCCCGGTGATTTGTTGTTTTTATTTAGGGGGAGTTAGGATTGTTTAAGCCTTTTTGCGTTTTCAATTCAAAACTTTCTATTCAAAACTTTCAATTCAAAACTATCATTTCAAAACTTTCTATTCAAAACTTTCAATTCAGATATCAAAACTTTCAATTGGTTTAAAATCTCTATCTTTTTTTTTCAAACTCTCCCTCAATCAAGTTTTATGCCCCGTGCTATTTTGATAATCACAAAGGGGGAGAAATTCTTGGTTGATTGGGGGGAAAATCTTTTAAAGCATGCCTCTCATTTCAGTCTTTTTACATTACTTTTTTTGGTGATTGTGATCATCAAAATAGGGGGAGATTGTTGTACCTCTCGAACCCCTCGTGGTTTAATTTTCATGATCACAATCACTCTCTTATTTTACTAATCTTGTTTTCAAGTGTTTTTGTTAATAGGCATGATTTCAGGAGTAAGTAGTGGCAAAGGAAGAAAAGTGGACTGTTTTCATGTCCACCGGCCAACCGGTGGCTTCACCACCGGCCAGACGATGGAACCCAGACAGAAGGCTGAGCCACTGCCTCAGCACCGGCCAACCGGTGGCCTCAGCACCGGCCAGCCGGTGGCACCCAGACAGAACAGTGTTTGCTACTGCCTCAGCACCGGCCAACCGGTGGCCTCCTCACCGGCCAGCCGTGGTGCCTGAGCCCGAAGGCCTCTCCTTTTTGCAAGCACCGGCCAACCGGTGGCTCTGCACCGGTCCGCCGGTGGAGCCAGTCAAACTAGCCGTTGGGCCTTTGACCAGACCTGTCCACTTGCCTCCCAACGGCTCCGAAGCCTTTTCCAACGGCTCCGAAGACCTCCAAAGGCCATATGAGGGTTCCCCCTCTATAAATAAAGGACTAGGAAGCCCCGGAACAATACCAGAACCATAACCAAGCCAAGGAAGCCCACGGGACACATTTTGATCATTTGGCAAACCTCCGGCGCATTCCTCCAAGGGAACCCCACTTGCTCCAACACACTTTCACATCCAAGGAGCACCACCAAAGAAGCTTGGGAGCGCTCTTCATCAACTCCTTCAATCCATTGGCGCCCAAGACTTCCCCATTACGGTTTTTATTGTTTTATTTATTTTGAGATTCAATTTGGGTTTGTGCCTACAAACCCCATCTCTTTCTCTCATCCTCTCTTTTGGGTTCTCACACCACCTTAAAGGTGTGAAGAGGTTAGTAAAGCCTTACCTTTCAAAAGGTTTGAATCAAAGGTGAGCTAGCCTTCACCTGTAAGAAGGCTAGTGGGTTCTTGCTCAACCATTGAAAAGCAAGTGGGTTCTTGCATAACCATTAAAAGAAAGCTGTAATAGGTTCTAGACTAACCTTAAAGTCTAGTGGGTTTCTTGATAAAACCATTAAAAAGCAAGCGGTAGTAAATCTCTCAATGGTTGAGTTGGGAGCGGAGACGTAGGCTTGGGTTTAAGCCGAACTCCGTTATCAAGTTGTGTGTTTTGCCTCTTTTATTTCCCCTGCACTTTTAACTTTGATTTTAAATTGTTAATTATTTTTTAAAAGGCAATTCACCCCCCCCCCCTATTTCCATAACTCCTTTACTTCTCCGCCTAACATCCTAGACAAATGGATAAACAGAGGAACATAGCCCTTGGGATGGTCTTGGATCCAATCAGCAATCCCAAAAAGCATTTTAATATCACATTTAGTTACCTATATTATAATAGGTATTTAAACAGCTACGACCTCAGTGACACGACACCCCAACATGGATTCGTAACACAAAAAATACACAAAATGCACAGTAGTTGGAAAATAAACACCAAGACACCTACCTTAAATGCCCCTGATCAGTATACACAAATGACATTCCATGAATCATCCTATAATGAGGTAGATCTGAGGTGAAATAAAACCCATTTAAATGAAAATAACTTCCCTTAGAGGAATAATTGGTAAGAACTACTCTAGGCGAAGGGATAACTCACCCGTGCGGTTCTAGGGAGATCGACGGTGCAGAAAATGGATTCCCGACGTGCGCTCGGTGGATCCTTGAAGATTCGGCCATCCCTCCCAAGCTCTCGTCCGGTTCTAAGCCTTCCTTATGAATAGGGGAGGCTACTTCCCATTTTAAGTGAAAAAAAAGTACACGGCATATACTTCTAAGTACATGGAATGTACTTCCTTCATTTAACTATTCATCTGGTGGTTTCCCACCGGTGTGGCACTGTTCATCTACCGACATGACTACACGACATGTATCCTTGAGTACTTGGCATGTTCTGTCGCACTGTTGGCCATCGCCTTACTGTTTTCATGCCGACTGACTACACATCATGTAAAGGACCCCTACACGGCGTGTAGTCAGTTTTTACACCCTTTATCACGGACTTGGTCACACACCCCGTGTACTCATCCCACACGGCCAAAAGTACATGGTGTGTGGAAAAGTACACGGCGTGTACTTTCCAAAATTTGTGATTTTTCCCATTTTCATTATTTTCTCAAAATCAATTAACGAAAAATGAAAATAAGAAACGCGTACCTCATAAATAAGAACCGTATTCTTACATATATGATTATTAAGGAATACCCTAACTTGAATAGAAGTCCAATGTTCTTCAAATAAGAATGGATGAATGAGGTTCAACCCCAAACAGAGGAAACTCCACCAAGATAAAGGAATGGTATCTAGAACATAACACAACAAACCATCATCACACCATGCTCAACAACACACAAAATTAGATGATTTGTCTTTGTGAAAATAAAAACGGGATAAATTAAGAAAATATAATGAAAATCGACATTGAACTAGAATAATTTGATTATCTATGAACCGGTGGTTCGAATCTCAGGGAATCAATCAATAGTCTCCAAGGGATGATTGAATAAAAATCACCCAGAAAAATATTTTTGAACAAGGACTCAACATAATAAAAAATGGAAACTAATACCTAGGTTTTTTGGATGCATCTGGAAAATGATGGAATTCTCAATGGGTGTGGAACATATATATTGACATGGAAAATTATCCTAAAATCACATTCCAGACCCCCATTATAGTTAATAACTTTTCGTATTTTAAATTGGTGAAGTTCCACAAAGATTGGTGTCTACTATGGAAATTTTAAAAAATGTTTTAATTTCGTCATATCTTCCACCATGACTTATCCATGGCCATGATGTTTCTTCATGTTTCATCCAAAATGGCTTGTGTTCAGGCATGTTGCCTATATCCAAGGAATTTTTCCCTCCCCATGCTTAAGAGAATAGGTTTAGTGTGCCTCTATTACTAGTTTTGGACAGGTAGTACTCAATGGTCTTACATCTAATTCTATTTCCCCACCAAGGAATTCCCTTCATCCCATTTTAGATAGAAGGAATACACCTATCCAAAAACATCCTACAAAAAATCTTGGAAAGCTATTTTACTAGTAGTAGTGCACCATAAAACACCCAACTGACCCCCAAACACTGAAAAATCCCACAGATAAGCTAACTACTAGGGAATTGTGAGATTAAAAATGGATAATACCACTCCCTAGACTATATAATGCCTACAAAAATTTCATCGACACCACCGAGCCTTTGGAAACATAAAAGAAATGATAGAATGTATAGACCATAACACCATTATCCAAGAATGTAATTACAACTAAAAATCTAAAAGAAAAATTATAAATTGAATTAGAAGAAATAAATTTTATTTTTTAATTCATTTTGTAATGTCATCTTAGGTTTATTTTTTCACTTTTTCAGAAAATATTGATTTTATAGTGAACATTAAAAAAATTTGATTTTATAAAACTATCAATTTTATGAAAATATAATGTTATAAAAATAAATATAGTCTTTATGACACCTTTTTTTATAGATATAATATATATTAAATATTGAATATAATGTATATAAAAATATAATTTGGAATAAATTAATATATGCTTAATGTTTTGGAAATATTTATAGTGTTTTTTTCAAATAGAAACTTATTTTAGATAATTTATTTTAGTCATTTATTCACAAGGTACCTTTAGGATATGATGTATTAAAGAAAACCCTTCCTCCTTTGAATTAGAATAATCCAATTAATCCCATTATAATAAATAATTTTGTTGATTTTTTCTATGAAAGAAATTTTATGCTTAAAAGTAATTTTTCCAAAAATGGTTTTCAATGTGTTTTCTAAAATTATATGAAAAAACATTCTCAAATTATAGGTGTTGGAAAATGAAAATTTTATTATTTATTTTGAATAATCATATTTAATATTATTTAACAAATTCAACTTATTTTTTTCATAATGAATAGTAACCAAGGTAAATATTGATCTCCTCATTTAAGGGTAAAATAAGTTTTAAGGGTTATGTATAAATGGATAAGGATTCTCGGTAATAGAAAGAACATGATTAAAAATAATTTGTTGGTTTTATTACAAAATTAACCATATCATATTATAATATATGACAATCCGGATCATCTTTATTAAGAAAATGGCATTATATTGTTATAATATTTTCATTTAGTCCATTTGTGTCCCTCCATTCACTTATAAAAGGGAACCTCTTATCCACCCTTATGCACATATTTTTAGCCCTATAGCATGGAAAATACCAATCAAAAAATCCATGATTTCTTGACTTATTTCTTGATCTACTTTTCTAACCATAAGACTATCCTATGAAGGATCAAGGTGTCACCCAATTGAGGACTCTCAAAGAATAGGTAATCATCTTACCCAAATATTTCAAAATTTATCTCTCATATTACTTATATTGAATCTATTTTATCTATAAAAAATGAATCTAATACCAAAAATATATTGAAATTTTATTATGATTATTGTAAAACTATTTTAAACCTTCTTTTTGTCCTATGGAAATAAAAAAACCATTCATGCGTACGTATGGCCTACCTTCACCATATAACAGTGATTAATTTTTCCTCACCATTTTAATTGGATAGTAATAAAGAGGGAATTAATAAAATATATATTATAATTATATAACAGTTTTTTTGTTTAAATATATGATTTTATCTACCTTCTCACTCTTATATTTATTGGAAAATGATAATGTCGCTTGTGTAAATATGTGGACTACCACCACCACGAATCGATGTGGTTCAATATTCAATTAACACCATCCATGGATGACTCTAAAATTGAATATATTGAATGAAAATTATATTCATTCCATTATTAATATTCTATAGATGACGTAAAAATTTCATGAAACCTTTAACCATAGACAATACACTCAAGTAATTTTGGATAACATTACAGAACAAAATTCAAGTGGATGAAATAATAAATAATTTTTTATTGATTGGATTAAAAATAGTTATAAAATGGATTTAATAAATTGAAATATAGAAAAAAATGTTATTAATAAAATATTTTAAAATTTAAAATTCATTATAAAGGCTGATCAAACATGTATGACTAAACAGAGACCCATGGTAAGGGATTTCTGTTACAATATCATTTTATTTCGGGATTATTTATGTTTAGATATTATTTTATAAAATTATATGATCATAATATTTTAACACCAATTAATTTTATTCTCTTGTGATTATTTTGGATTTTAAATTTTTTTTCCATTTATTATATTGACTGACTGACAACATAAATTCATATTTTTAAGAGCACTTTTATGGGTAAAGTGGGAACCCACAAAAAAAAATTAGACATAAATGATCATCAAAACGCATAATATAAAAGAATTCCATTCCAAAAAAATAACATTATTTGAATCATTTTATTCATTAAATATCATTTCAATTTAGGTTACATTCAAGTTTAGGTAAACCTTTTTGAGATCCCAAAATTGATAGGATATCTTTATTAATTTGAATATGCTCCTCCAGAAATATTTACCCTTTATTGAATCCACATGATAGAATATTATCCTGTTTATTGACCTAATAATATTTTTTTATTAATGTAAACATTCATCACTCCCTCAAACATTCAATTGGAACCCTCGTATGAATCATTTATATGTAAAACCTCATCCATTATCTCTTCCTTGGAGTGTAAAACTAGCTCTATGGAATTTTCTTTATCGTATTCCTCCTTCAACACACCGTAGATAGAATCAGATTCTTTGTCATTATCTTAGTTGGAATCAGGATTATTTTTTAAAAACTATATCAGGATTTTAATCCAAGGATCCTTTTTTAACCTGATTTGCATTCTCTTTTTTTTCTAGCGTCGTATTCCACTTCCAAGAGAGTCTCACCGAAACAGGTTTCTTCACATTAGTATTTTCAATCTATTTCCTTCCACTAGCTATAGGTAGAATCAAATATTCTCATGCCTCTACCTCAATATTCTTTGATACATAGCCTTTGATCATTCTAGATAATCTAATGGTCATAGGTTTTAGAGGTTTAGAATAATCCTTAGGTTCACTAGTTCTTTGATATTTTCTTTCTTTATAATTCACAAAAACAAATTTCATCTTTGGAATGATTTTTTCCACTTTTCGAGATTTAATTAACTTAATGAAAACTTATTTAAAATTGGGAACTAGTTTTAGATATGGATTGTTGTATGGGGAACCTATATCTATAATAGTAGGGAATTCAACATATCATTAATCAATGCTATAAATGTATTTTGATTTTCAACTAAATAAGACTCTTGAACATAAATACACGCATATCCCAAAATCACCAATACTTCTTTTCTTTTTTTACACCATCTTTTTAATCCTTACCTACAGGTTAAACTTCCTTAAAACTTATATTTCTATAATCAACAACATGTGATTTTTTTCTATATCCCATAGGATACTGGGATTACTAACTAAAAACTTCAGTATAATAATTCTACCTTCCTTTATTAGGTATATCCTCCTTAACCTTACCGAAAACTATCTGGTTTTCATTGGAAACTACTTCACAAGCCACAACCTCACACTCACAGGCAGCACCACCTTCAACATCAGTATGATGATCCTTGGAAATATGATTGAATGAATAAAAGATGTGGCCAAACCAATTCAAAGATGAATACGAATCAAAAAAATATTCAAAAAAAACTTTATTATGGAAATGAAATTATAATTCTATTTAAATTATTATCCAATCCACCCGTGATTTTGGGACATCATCTTCAACATAAATACAGGGTGAGATGAGATGACTAAGAGCCATGGTCCTTCTATCAAAACACATGAAACAACCAACTATGATACTAATCAATTTGAGGATATCGTATTATGGAATAGAACTGGTAACCTGTGTAAAAAAAATTATAGACCATCATAGTAGCGTAATCACAACTCATGTGAAACTTTTATAACCAGTGGAAGTGATAAAACCATAAACCATTTAAACTATTTGAATACATAGACCAAGAAGTAATTAGATGATAGAAAGTTTCAAAATTAATTATAATATTATGGGGATTAAATAGAACAACAACCACAATATCCCAAATTCCCTATGATACAAAAAACATTCAAATGAATCAACTAAAGGTTAATGTCATCCAAAATGATCCACCAGGTACTGATCTAGTAGTTTCAAGGCCTTTGTGAAATACAAAAGTGAAATCATAAGAAGAGGTATGTCATTTACCAATGAATATACTTTAGGGATAATATAGATTCCGGAAAATGGGTTCGGATGATATGGGTTGGGTGGTATCTAGCCACCATTGGGAATGTGAGTCATACATCCCCCTCTATTGGAATAGAGACTAGAGTAGTCACCATTATCATCAGGTCATGTAACCATCCTTCATTTAGAAATCTGGATAACATAACCCCAGTAACCTACTATGAATACTTAATTTATTCTCTTATAGGATCAAGAATCAACATATAAGATACATGTAACTCACTTTCTTTTAAGAAAAATTGATTTTTTCCTTCAAAATAATATTCTTAAATGTCTATATATTATTTCAAATGTTCTCAAGAATGTTTTTACTATTCTAAAACAATTAATTAATTTCAATTTTATCCATGTTTGAATTTATATTATATTGTATAAATGGAACATTTTTTTTAAACAAGGTACTTTTAACAAATAATATGAACAATATATCTGTTTTAGTGTACAACGCACTAATATTTTTTCCACTATCTTGACTAATCTTGACATTGATGATTCCATTTAAATTTTCCATGGTTTTTTTAAAAGAAAATATTTTTATCAATATTTTTTGGAATTTTTATTTAATATTATATCAAAATTAAAGGGTATTATTTTCTTATAGGATTGAAATAGATTTAAAAAATATATTTATAGCATTAATCATAAACAAAGTAATTGTGAATAAATTTTAAATGTATTACTTCTATTTTATTTTATAACTTCTTAGATTTTCTAAAAAACATTCATTTATGAATAATTGACTACATTATATCATCCATTACCAATAATGTATTATAAAATATTTTTAGATCATTTAAATTATTGTGAACATGTTCTATATCAGACTAATTTATTCACTGGATGTTATTTATCTCTTTTATGTCCATATTATTAATATTAAAAATAAATTCAGAATCATAATAATTAGTTTGATGATATTTCAATTGTATACCCTTTTTATTGAAGTCATCACCTGAAGGAATCTTATTATTTTATTTCATTTACTAGGTAAATATTGATGTTTATGTATTCTAGATTCAATATAGATAATTATCGACATATAATTTATTTTGAGAATGTAATATATTGATAATTAAAAATACGAGGAATGTATAGGACATGAAAGTTATTGTTGTGCTATGGTCATAGATAGGCCCTTGATGCATTGATATGTTTCATGAGACAAGAAATATGCATTCCATAATAGATGGGTATTTATTTTACACCTGCCAATTTAATATGAATGATCTCTTGGTTGTGAGGAAATGATGGTAAGATTCATGATAACTTGGTGAAGGCCTTGATGAATTTTTATTATTGATTGGATTTATGAATTTAATTTATTAATAATTTACTATTCATTATCCATGTGATTCCAATGTTGATATTATCCATGTATGTTCATTGAAGATCAATTTTTTATTGAATGGAATGATTTTTATCCACTCTTTCATATTGACTATGATATATTTACTCATATCTTAAGATGGATTTAACCTTTATTGAGAAACTAATCTCACATGTTATCTATTTTCATTTCACCAATAAATGAATAATGATATTATGAATAATTTTAAAGAGGAAGAAATATTTCTTATGTTCCAATTTTATTATCCAATGTTATTTGGGAAATAAGTATATTTGTAGTTTTCCAAGACTCATAAACCAATTGATGCTTTATGGTGTGATTCATATTATCTTGTAGCAATTTATTTGGGTAAACATCACATACAGGTTATTGGAGTTATTTTGTAACACCATGTGACTTTGTAAATTTTTAAACCGTGCCGATTCACACTATGGGGGTTTGATTTTCCAAATTTTATGGCCAAACTACGTTAATTATTTAATTATTATGAAAATTATTTTATTAACATTAAATTTCCTCTAAAAACCTTATTCCCCATGTGAAAAGGGATCTCAAGACTGAAGATTAATTTATAATATTTTAGTGATTACATTTCTCTCAAAGATTCTTATCTTGGATTATTTTTTAGTTCAATCAAGAAACTAAATGAAA
Source organism: Viscum album (assembly GCA_963277665.1). Taxonomy (NCBI): domain Eukaryota; kingdom Viridiplantae; phylum Streptophyta; class Magnoliopsida; order Santalales; family Viscaceae; genus Viscum; species Viscum album. The sequence continues at coordinate 1,503,632,040 of OY728158.1, forward strand.
TGTCTATATTTCTCCTCCTCAATTTCTTGTCTCATTATATATTGGGAAAAAATAATGTTTCAGGATTCTATGCTCAGATCCTATGGACATCGTATGTTTCAACGGATCTATTGTTATTTATCATCCTAGGAGGGTTGATTGGCTAGGATCTGTGAATGTGTTTCATGATTTATTCTTAGATATCATTCTTGAGGTAGGTGGACTATGCCATTTTTATAACATTTTATATAATGTGAATGATCTTTTTTAAATAAATTGATTCTCTTTTTCTTCAAAAAATTTTATGAAATACAATTTGGAAATCCATTATTCATGCTTGGCCTTAGAAATATTTATTTTTAGGTGACACCTAGTAGGTGATTGATTAAAATATCTAATTAATTTATTTTTTTAAGTAATGGTTTTTGGGTGTGGGAACATAGCATGAACTTGTTGGGTGTGTGTTCATATGTATATAGAAAGGGACATGTGGGTTAAACTTGGTATTTGTTGCAAATATTGGGGCACATAAAATAATGAAACTGACTTCTAAATTGGTATTGGAGGGATAGATACCTATCAGGAGTTAGACGATTCCAATGGGGCCTTCAGGAAGTAGTTTCATTGGTGGGTCTTCTATATGTGTTCATGTGCTCATGCATGTTTTTGTTTTTGATGTGAGTTATTTTTATTGTGTATAATATATATATATATATATATGAATATATTGATCACTATTTTTTATTTTTCTTTATCTCTTTTATAATAAATAAAATGTTTTGTTACTTGTTTCTTATTTTATTGAAGTTTTGGGGAAGTATCGGTGTTTTCCTATAGGGTTTCATACTCACCCCTGCATATACTCATTCCTATGAATATAGACTCTACTTTTCATGATACAACTAATTATAGGCTTTCATATGTTAAAATTTAGGCATCACGATGTTATAGTAATGTATATTTGGAGTAGCATGTAATGCCCCGAACCTAGAAGCCCAGAGCTGGTGCAGTATTTTAATACATTAGCATGATTACAAGGAATCAATTCCTGAAGGACCAATCAGATTAGTAGTCTTGGAAAAGAGATTACATATATTAACTTTATATTATAATTTCTAACATAAAATACAATATAGATAATCCTTTTATAATTTCATTATTATTCTTGCTTAAACGTGCATATAAATCAAAGTCCACTTCTTAGCATCCAAGGAAAATAAAACATAATAAATGGGTGAGATCAGATGCACAGTAAGGGTAAATAATTTAGCAAAAGCTATAATATTTTAATGAAATATTTTTAATAAAAAGACATCAACCTTTTAAACATAAACCTGAACATAATATGGAAAAATAAATTAAACATCACCATATAAACATGCACATTGATATTCTACTAGTCGAATAATCACATGTAATAACTAATTTCATATTGAGGGAATTCCTAACGTCAAACATCATTACCCCATAGTCAAGGCCTCATGCCAAGATTACAAATACATTTTTTTAAGGCCTTATACCAAGACACTAATTTGTCTCATGAGACCTACCGATTTATCGAGGGGTTATAGCGGGCCCCAGATGTCACTTACTAAGTCCACTTCATTCCTCATATGAAAATGTTGAAATATAACCTAAACATTCATATTAAAACTAGCTTACAAAATTTCAATACTACAGCCATAAACCATAAAGGGTATAAAAATAGCACATCCATAGTCAAACATATCATAACTTATTCAATGCAATATGGAAGATTGTATTATAATAAATCAAACTCAATCAAGAATAATATCCAGTAATGGATATTGACATAGTTGAAAATGATCAGTAAAACTTTTGAGAGAAATATACATTTTTGTGAAATCATTTAAAAGTCACACATTTATAAAGTATGTCATTTAAAATAGATTTCTGAGTAAAAGTGTACCATACCACTTTGAAACTTTTTAAAGGAATTAACATTTTAAAACATTCATGTCCATATAAATAAATCCTTAAAACCATTTTGAAAACATGGACATTAATGAGAAAGATTTAGAAGAATAAATATTTAAAACAATTAAAATGATGTTTTAGTTAAAGAGTAAATTAAAAATAATACTTTGGAAAACTATTTTATAAAACATGGACTTGGATAATAAATATGTCCCAGTAAAAATATACACATAAACAATTTCAGATAATAATGAGATTGAGGAATTAACCCTTACCTTGTACTTTCATTTAGTCAAGGGAACGTTTAACCTCTTTTATAATGACCATAGTATGTTATTAAATTATATCATAACCATATTAATATTTATGATATCATATATGATTCATTTATGAATTTATACTACCCATTTAATAATAATTTCCACGTTAAATTAACATTTTCAGTAATAATCGCTTTCTTTATCATATGTGTTTTAACTTTTTATTCTTGATAAAATCACTTAGATAATTATTTAAATACTTCCATAATATAAAAAATGATTTATATATCATATATATTTATAATATAATTATTTATAATAGATATATAAATGGAATGGAAAACATTGTTTCTGTTTTCATATCGTATTGAAGGGAAGTGAATGAGATATATATATGTATATATATATATATATATTTCTAGTATCATTATTATGTCATATATTATATAATTAATAATAATATACATTTTTATAATCATCATTTAATGATGAACGTGGAAATGAATCTCATCTCGTCGTGGAGATGGTAAGTTGTATATACGCACAAGCGATGATATCATTCTATTAATAGTGAAATATTATATAATTGGATGGTATATTATATATAAAGAATCATTAACATGTTATATTTACTTTTTACATAAATTTTACTCATTATTATACTCATCCAAATAATGAAGTGTTGAATAACAAACTACACCACAACGTGGAGACGGTAAGTCATACGTACGCACGCATGGTGACTTTGTTATTCTTGAGATGGATAGAATAATGAATATGGTTGTACCATATTTATAATAACATCAAATTATGTAGAAGCTACTAGATTTATTATTTTGGTATGGAAACAACAAATATAGATGAAGTTGAAGAAGAAGATAACATAGAAAAGGTGATGAAATTATTACCTCTTCTTCGGGTTCTTCCTTTTGATTTGATCAAAAGGGCTTCATAGGTTCTATTTATGATCAAAGTAAGGACTATAGGTTAAATTTATGGAAGTTTTGAAGATATTTTAGTAGGTTTTGGCTAAGAAAAATGGCTTTTGAGGGGTTAACGTTAGAGAAGGGGAAGTGCCCCTTTTATAAAAAATGTGAGGGGAACCTTAGAAAAAAGCTTGAAATATTTTTTTTATTATAAACTAATTTTCGGTTTCTAATGACTCTAAATAGATTTATTTAGAGTATAAGGTGGTTATGGGTCTAAATAATCTCAAACAATAGGTTTTATACAAGTTTTGGTCACAATATTAACCTTATATTTTAGATTTAACTATTAGTTAAATAGTTGAATTTTTAACATGTCTTCCTGAATTATTATAATAAATGGTTAATAAAATTATTATAAAAATATAAGAGAACCCCAAGAGGTTAATTATTGAAATATATATAATTATATAAGTCTTTTGGATGAACCTTATATTTTTAGAAAAATTATATCATTTAATAATTTTGTATTTGTTTAAAAAATTCATTTATGTCAATTTTGACAATATTTAGTATTTGGTTTTTTTGAAAGTCATAACAATATTATTTATTGGAAAAAAATTCATTGAATCAACCATAGCATTTCATATTACTCAATAAAATTTTTCTAATGAATAATAAGTCTCAATTTTGATTTAGTTTAAAATTTATAATAACAATTATTTTAATCTTGTATTAATATGGTAATTACTTCTTCATCATTGTGTCATAAATAAATTTATTTATTTAATGTCTAAAAATGATAAATAAAATACCATGATATATTAAATATTTTTAGATTTATAATTAATATTTTTAGTAAAAATTATCTTATGTATAACCCTATATTAAAAATGTTTTAGTTATTAAAATTTGAATTTAACACTTTAAACTCTTCTTTAAATAAAATAATAATAAATGTCCTAATCTAATCCAAGTTGACCAAAAGGATCATATTTTATTCTTAAGGTTTATTTTGGTCTAAATAAAATTATACAATAGAATTATGACATGTGTTAGGGTAATTATAATATGATTTTTACCTTTAATTGCCCTATTTACTTTTAACTGTGGTAAATAAAATTCAAAAGTCACTATCACCAAAAAATTATTTTAATCCTATTGATCAAAATTTTTCTTACTGATGTTGACCGTATCTCTTGGATTTTTGAAATTTAATTTACAGATGTAGTAAAATTGCGTTTTATGCAAATTTGCAAATGTTCCTAGAAAGTGGGTAAATGACGTTTAAAAAAATTAATAAAATATTATATATCTAATCTTATTATAAAATGACTCCAATGAATTAAATTGTAATTATATAGGTATTATGTATCTACTTTTAATTTAAAATAAATTTAAATAATAATTATTATTATTTAAATAAAAGTCGGTTTAAAACAATAACTTAATGTTTTTCTCTATTCATCAAAAATTAAATGCTTTCATAAAAATAACAAAAAATTAACTCTATGATAATTTTGATATTAAGAATCTAAAAATGATTCATTTTTTACCAAATTAAAGACAAATTAGTTGCATTAATTAATTTAAAATTAATTCTCGTTGTCAAAACCAAAAAGCGGGTTTTTAAGAAGTAAAAACTATCGAAAGATTGACATGTGTTTATGTTCAATTTAAATGTGAAATTACATCCAATGACCTAAATTATATTAAATAATAAAAATATAATCTAATTATACATTAAAACCACTCAAATTCATAATTTAACACTATAAATTATTTTGATTAAAAAATATTTTTTCAATTAAAATTTAGTATTTTCAATATTCACCAAAATATGAAAGTTATCATAAAAGTACCAAACTTTTATCCAAAATAAATTTTTATGTCCCAATTCTAAATAAGAATTTTATTTTATCAAATATAATATAAAAAAGTGTCAAATATTGGATTTAAAAAGGTTTCTCCATTAAGAGGCGGTAAAATTGCATTTTCTGAAAAATACTTCCATTATCGGAAAAATTGAATTTGTTCTTATATTATATCTAAGAAACTAATAAAATTGATGTTAAAATTATATGAAATATATAAATTTCAAAATTATATTAATATTATTAATAATCACTTTTGAACGACTAGTTAGGTAAGTTCTAGTGCACTCGAACTCGGTGTTGCATGTAGCGCAAACTATTAAATTACTTTAAAGAGATAATGTAATTTGAAATCCTGGGGTGTTATATTCTCCCCTCCTTAAATAAATTGCACCCTAACAATTTTAAATTGTTCTTCCAAAATAAAAGGTTGAAAATAGAAAATACCTTTGTGGAAAACCCACATCGAAAATAAGGTTAATAAAATCTAGTCTTAATAAGAGGGAAAGGGAAATGAAAAATCCACCACCAAATTATGATATCGAATAAGATAAAATTAGTGTAAATTAGAGACACATAATTAGTGAATAAATGTAAATATTTATAGGGAGTTATTACGGTCATCAATAACAAACAAGTAAACAATAAATGGAATATGGAGGGCCTCAAAGCCATAAATATTTGATGATTTAAATTCCATATGTTCAACAAAAATAAGGTATTAGGATAACACATTTTTGGTTTTAAGATACCTTCCCTAAAGTTTAAGAATTAATTTCTTCATTGAATGAGAGAAAAATAATACTTGACATGTAGAGTTCCATCATTCAACTAACTTCTACCACAAACTTATTTTTCACTCCAAAAGATAATAGAATTCAAAAATATTCTATTTATCCTAATCATATAGGGTTTAAAAAATGAATTTATAATTCATCTATCAGATCATTTATAAAACTACATTATACAATCCAGGACATCACATAATCCAGTGGTTAGTGAGTCACCCTTGTCACCCTTCTGCTACTGGTTCATGTCTTTTGGCCTTATTGGATGCGACGAGTTGTCGCCCGACCTCCTGGTTTTCATTTTTATAAAAATCCAAAAATAATCTTAAGAAATGATTTAAACTTAACCATATTATCCAATGTAAAACTTAATCCATTCCAACCTTTAGACATATCCAAAATAATCGTGTCCAAACTCATTGTCCAAAACTTTATAAGGGAGGTGAGCATAACATAATGAAGATCTCTTTTTTCCACATAATAACATGTGAGTACCTTCATCATATATTCTATTAAAACATTGTAACATCCTAAATTACCATAAAACCTTATTGATTACATTAATTATCACTTATTCCTTATAGAATGCTAGATATATTGTTTATATCCAAAAATTTTGAATACTCTAACAATGATGGAATAAACAAACCATTAATCAGTTCCAAGGTAGAAAAGAATATCCAAATCAATAATATGTTATTCCAAAATCACTACCTTAGTATCTGGACCATATTAAGGTTTATCTTTCCTTCAACCATTTATTTTCCAAAAAATTTAACTTATTGTTGAGTCACTTTTCATAGTACCATATAATATCAAATCCTCAATGAAATAGTACTACAGTACAATCCTTATTAATTTCCATAATTAATATAACCAATAAATCATTGATACAACACTCAAATGACATAATATAAGAATAGTAATTATTCCCCTTTATCTTCGGTAGTATCATAACTTGATTATTATCTAATAGCATCATTTGGGGTATACTCTAATGATTGGGACATTGATTTTAATAGTGTCCCAACTCATTGAAAATGAATCATTGTACATTTGAAACCTTTTTCTTTCCCTTAAAATCAAGTACTTGGTTTCATTTTCCTCCATACTTATAACAAACTCTCATTCCCTTCAACTATTTACCCAAGTGATTCATTCCACAGTTATCATGTATGGGAAAATCCTTCTTTCCCTTCACCCCTTTATCCATATTTAAATCTACCATCCTTTTATTCTCTGGATTCCCTTAAAAGTCATAGGACTAAGATAATTCATTACTTATCTTATTAACACATGATATTATTTCCTCATATGATGAGAATACATGTAAGAATATTTCACTTATAAATGTTTTCTTAAGACCATAAAAGATACGATCCTTCTTACTCTTTGGATCATTCGTATTGCTAGAGTTCTGATTCCTTCTACTGGGAACCATTATTAAATGACAAAATACACTAGGTTAGATTATATAATAATTTACAATCCAAAAACTACAAAAATTCTCAATATTAATTGAATATTTTCACACATCTATTCTCATAATCATAAAAATGGTTTCTTTCCTGACTTATTTACTCATAAATCCTTCATAATAGATTATAAATAAAATGTGAATTATCCTAAACATATCCCATGGGAGTTTTATAACCAAAAGTGCAGCAATGCCCGTTCTCATGTACCAGGATACCCCAGGTCAATCTCAAAACTCCTTTTCGGACTTTTCACTCATAGGTACATTTGTTCTAGAGCTACCAATACTTTTTCGTATCTAGACAGATATGTATTTCTTGTAAAACTCACAAAATATCTATATTACTAAAATTCTAGGAAGTTATTCTATACTAATCCTAAAATTTTATCTTAGGGTAATGTTCTCTAATCAGAGTTTTTCTAAATCTAGTTTCCACGGTTATTTTTAAACTTCCTCTGATACCAACACTAATGCCCCGACCCCCGAAGCCCAGAGCTGGGGCATTATTTTAATACATTGGCATGATTACTAGGAATCAATTCCTAAAGGACCAATCAGTTTAGCAGTCTTGGAAAATAGATTACATATATTAACTTTACCTTAAAATTTCTAACATAAAATACAGCATAGATAATCTTTTGATAATTCCATTATTCTTCTAGCTTAAACCTATATATAAATCATTGTTCTCTTCTTGGCATACTGGGAAAATAAAACATAAGAAAGGGGTCAGATCAAATGCTCTGTAAGGGTAAATAATATAGGGGAAGCTATAAACTTTTTATGAATGATGTGTAATAAATAAACTTCAACCTTTTAAACATAAACATGAACATAATATGGAAAAAATAAATCAAACATCACCATATAAACATGCACATGGATATTCTATTAGTCGAATAATCACATGTAATAACTAATTTCATCTTGAGGAAATGCCTAACATCATACATGATTATCACATATTCAAGGACTCGTTCCAAGACTACAAATAAAAAAAATTCAAGGCCTTATACCAAGACACTAATTTGTCTCATGAGACCTACGGATGCATCAAGGGGATATAGCAGGCCCCACCCATCACTTACTAATTCCACCGCATTCCTCATATGAAAATGTTGAAACATAACATAAAAATTCATATTAAAACTAGCATACCAAATTTCAATACTTCATCCATAAACCATGAAAGGTATAAAAACAGAACATCCATAGTCAAACATATCATAACTCATTAAATATAATATGGAAGATTTTATTATAAAAAATAAACCTCAATCAATAATAATATCTTGAAAAGGATGTTGACATAGTAAAAAATGATCAGTTAAACTTTTTTAGAGTTATATCCCTTTTTGTGAAATCATTTAAAATCTACACATTTATAAATTAATTCATTTAAAATGTATTTTTTAATCAAAGTTATCCATACCACTTTGAAACTTTTGAATGTAATTAAAATTTTAAAACATTCATGTTCATATAAATAAATCCTTAAAACCATTTTGAAAACATGGACATTGATGAGAAAGATTTAGAAGAATAAATATTTAAAACATTTAAAATGATGTTTTTTTAAATATTACATTAAAAATAATCATTTTGAAAACTATTTTTTGAATCATGGACAAGGATAATAAATTTTTTTCAGTTAAAACATACACATAAACAATTTCAGATAATAATGAGATTGAGGAATTAACCCTTACCTTGTACTTTCCTTTAGTCGAGGGTACATTTAACCTCTTGTAAAATGACCATAGTATGTTATTAAATGATAACAGAACCATATTAATATTTATGATATCATACATGATTCATTTATGAATTTATACTACCCATTTAACAATAATTTCCATGTTAAATTAACATTTTGGGTAATAATCACTTTCTTTATCATACATGTTTTAACTTGTTATTCTTGATTTTATCACTTAGATAATGATTCAAATACATCCAGTATATAAAAAATGATTTATATATCATATATATTTAGAATATAAATATTTATAATGTATAGATATATGAAATGGACAACACCATTTATGGAGACGGTAGATCGTACGTACGCATAAACGTTGTTTCCGTTTTCATATCGTATTGAAAGGAATTAAGTGAATGAGATATGTGTAAATATATATATATATATATAGTATCATTATTATGTATTATATTACATACTTATTAATAATATACATTTTTATAATCATCTTTGAATGGAGAACGTGGAAATGAATCTCATCGCGTCGTGGAGACGGTAAGTTGTGCGTACACACGAGCGAAGATATCATTCTATTGATGGTGAAATCATATATAATTGGATGGTATATTATATATAATGAATAATTAACATTTTATATTTATTATTTACAAAAATTATACTCATTATTATACTTGTCACAATAATGAACTGTTGAATAACAAACTACACCACAATGTGGAGACGGTAAGACGTAAAGACGAACGTTTGGTGACTTTGTTATTCATAGGATGGATAGAATAGTGAATATGGTTGTACCATATTTATAATAACATCACAGTATGTATAATCTACTATATTTATTATTTTGGTATGGAAACAACAAAGATTGAGGAAGTGGAAGAAGAAGATAGCTTCGAAAGAGGTGATGAAATTATTACCTCTTCTTCGGGTTCTTCCTTTTGATTTGATCAAAAGGGATCCATAAGATGGCTTTCTGATCAAATTAAGGCCTATAGGTTTAAGTGAGGGATGTTTGGAGAATATTTGAGTAGGTTGTGGCTGAGCCAAATGACTTTGGAGGGGTGAAATTAAGAGAATGGGAAGTTCCCTTTTATAAGAGAGATGATGGGAAGCTTAGGAAAAGTTTGAAATATTATTTTATTATAAAATGATTTTCTATTTCTAATGACTCCAAACTGATTTATTTAGATGATAAGGTGGGTATAGGTATAATTATTCTCAAATAATAGGTTTTAGACGAGTTTAGTTCACCATATTATCCTTATCTTTTAGATTTAACTCTTAGTTAAATAGTTTAACTTTTCACATGTCCTCTTGTATTATTATAATAAATGGTTAATAAACTTACTATAAAATCCAATCAAACCCCAAGTGGTTCATTATTGACATATATATAATTATATAAGTTTTTTACCGATCTTTATATTTTTAGAAATATTATATCATTTAATAACATAGTATTTATTTTAAAAATTTATTTATGCCAATTTTGACACTATTTAGAATTTGGTTTTTGTAAGTCACAACAGTCTTATTTATTCGAAAAAAACTCATTTAATCATCCCTAACATGTCATAGTAACCTATATAATTGTTTTAATTCATCATAAGTCTCATTTTAAATTTATTATAATATTTATAATATCAATTATTTAACTTTTCATTAATATGGTAATTACTACATCATCATTGTGTCATAAATAAATTTAACTATTTAATGTCTAGAAATTATAAATAAAATACCATGATATAGGAAATATTTTTATCTTTATAATGAATATTTATAGTTGTAATTCTCTTACGTATATTTCTATATTAAAAATATTTTAGTTATTATAATTTGAATTTAACACTTTTTAACTCTTCTTTAAATAAAATAATAATATATTTTATAATCTAATCTAAGTACACCAAAAGAATAATATTTTATTCCTAAGGTTTATTTTTGTCGAAATACACTTATCCAATAGAATTAAGACATGTGTTAGGGTAATTATAATTTCATTTTTACCTTTAATTACCCTATTTACTTTTAACTATGGTAAATAAAATTCAAAAGTTACTATTCACCAAAAAATATTTTCATCATATTGAACCAAATTTTACATAATTATTTCAACCATGTCTCTCATATTTTTGAAATTTAATACAAATAAGTGATATAATTATGTTTTATGCAAATTTGCAAATGTGCCAGAAGGTGGGTAAAAGACGTTAAAAAAATTCAATAAAATTTTATACATCTAATATTATTATAAAATGACTCCAATTAATTACATTGTACTAATATAGGTATTATATATCTATTTATACTTTAAGATAAATTTAAATAATAATTATTATTATTTAAATAAAATTCAGTTTTAAATAATAACGGAGTGTTTTTCACTATTCATCAAAATTTGAGTGTTTTCAGAGAAATACCAAAAATTCACTCTAATATAATTCTAATATTCCGAATCCAAAAATGTTTTCTATTTTAAAAAATTAAAAACATATTATTTTCATTAATTAATTTAAAATTAATTCTCGTTGTCAAAACCAGAAATCAGGTTTTTAAGAAGTAAAAAATATCAAAAGGTTGACATGTGTTTACGTACAATTTAAATGTGAAATTACATCCAATGACCTAAATTATATTAAATAATAAAAATATCTATAATTATACTTTAAAACCACTCAAATTAAAAATTTAACAAAATAAAATATTTCGATTTAAAATTTTGTTTTCAATTAAAATTTAGTATTTTTCACTATTCATCAAAATATGAAAGTTATCAAAAAAGTACAAAAAATTATCCAAACTAAATTTTTATGTCCCTATTCAAAATAAGAATTTTATTTTGTCAAATAAAATATATAAAAGTGTTAAATTTTGGATTTAAAAAGGGTTCTCCATTAAAAGGCGGTAAAATTTCATTTTCTGAAAAATACTTCCTTTATCTAAAAAATTGAATTTGTCCTTAAATTTTGTCTAAGAAACTAATAATATGGTTTTTAAAATTATATAGAATATATAAATTTCAAATTTTAGTTAATACTATTTATAGTCGCTTTTTAACGGCTAGTTTGGTAAGTCGTGGGGTGCTAGAACTCGTTGTTGCGTGTAATGAAAACTATTAAATTACTATAAAGAGATAACATACTAGGAAATCCTAGGGTGATACATAGTAGGTTGGGGAGGAAGTTGATTCTTGAAGTCATGAGAAGTGACACCTTGGTGACCTGGGTATTTTTTACACGATTGTTTCCCTTGAGATTGTATACTTATATTTTTAATTCTATTCAGTTTTTACTATAATTATTATTTGGTTATACCCATGTATTTTATTCTGGTTTTGTATCATGTGTCATATTATGTCTCTCTATTATTGTATAATTATTGGTTGTCTATTTAAAGGAAAATAACCCATCATGATTTTATAAATCCCTTTAAATTTATTTTTATCCATTTTTTTCCATGATATGTCGCCTAAATTTGGAGTTGTTTTGATCATACACAAGGAAATGGGTCAATGTTTTGGCACTAGACAAATGATCTTCTAAGACAATTGAAATTTAATGGCTCTAGGAAGACTCGTGGGTATCTAGATGTTAATTTTAGTCTTACTAAAGTAATTTAACTCATTTCATGACTATCTAAATGGATTTGGATGAAATTTGGGCCTCATTTTAAGAGCTTCCATGAATATTTTTTCCTCAAATCCCTCAGATTCTGTAGCCCCCTTCTTTTTCTTCTTAAGTATATGGGAGGAACTAAAGATCATATGTATATTTTTCATCATATAAGGGATATATCAAGTGACTAAAATTGAAATATTGGAAAGTTGAATATTCATATGAAAAATTTCCATTTATGGGCTGATATAAATACATTGAATGATGGGGAAAAAATACATAAGAGTTTGGACTAGTTTATAATTTGGTTAAATATAATCTTCATGCTCCATGTTCTATTATCCATGATTACAACTACCTCTAAATGTTGAAGTTCGGGATGTCGATTTGGAAGGTGATGCAGGAATTAGGGCCACAAATGGTTAAATTAGTTGTACCCAAAGGATATCATGATCCCAATCAACAAACTTCTGATCCATTTAATCATCAAACTTTCATTCACTGTTGAATGAGACTTAATGAAATTCATTTCATTCATATTTTTGGGTGCTGGACTAATAGGACACTTGTTTCTTAGGTTTACCCATTATCACCTATCCAAAATAAACAATTTTCTACAGGACTTCATTAATTATGAAGTATTGTTAAATTTTTTGGCCACACATCCACTAGAAAGGGAAATAATAATGAGGATCTCTTAGTCCAAATTAATCTGTTTTTCTAGCCTAAGGTAGCTTGCTGAATTATTTCCATGTCTATGATGAAGAATTTGAAAACATAATCTTTTTAGAATGAGAAGGTTTTTTTTTCTTCATCCCTTATAAAATAATCAAATATTTTCATTCCTTGGTTCTTGATGATGATAGTTTTTCTTATATTATCTCTGCATGGGAGGCATTGGATGATATGGAGCTTTCCTAGAACTACAAAAACTATTAGTGATGGTTTAATTTTGAAAAAGTAAATTTCCCCATTGATTGTACTTTTTCTATGAGGTAAATGTGTTATATGAGATTTAGACTTGGTTTATCAAATGAAATCATATAAATGTTTTTCAAGAACTATAAACTTCAAGAATCGACTTAGGTACATCAATAAGTTTAATGGTGTTAGGAACACTTCATACAGATTATCTATACCAATATCAATGAGTTTCCCATATTGGAGATGCACATTTATGAGAATTTTAGTCCTTTACATCAGTGTATAGAGTAAAATAACCCTATCATTTTCATGTTAATTGTGATTAGAGAGTTTAATTACCATAATATTCCTTAGAATATAGCTAAATTGAGAGATTAACTAGCAATTAAGGTATTCACATCTTGTTATTGACCTATATATAATGCTAATGTTTCAATTAAATGTTGTTGCCTTTAATTTTTTCACAAATAATCTATGTTTTATCACTACTTGGTGATCAAGTGTTCCCCTCATAGGGAAAAAATGGGAGAAAAACTATGTAAACTGTTGTTCATGAGTCTCTCATGACATTTAATATAAAGAATGGGTGGTTTTGTTTATTTCATAATGGATTAGAGTCAACCCACATGGGGTATGGATTTATATTGGGCTATACTTGGGTGATCCGTCGTTTGCTACATTCTATTTGAGAAATGACATACTTGATGAAGTTGAGGAGATTTTCAGGATATATTTTCAAATTTGAACACTAAATATTGGTAGCAAGTTAAGCATTATGTGTACACCCCATATATATTTGTTGGTAACTCAATTTTGAGTCATACTAAGATGAAATTATTGAAATAAGGTAAGCTTCTACAATAATGGAGGAAACACTGTCTCTTCCTCTACTACCAAGTTCATTTTAACTTTTTATCTAGGTATATAGAAAACCAAGTTTTCATAATCTTGTCATATGATGCGATTATCCCCTTTTGGGGTGTGGGGGAGAAATGTTCTCTTCTATTTGAAGGTATTACTCAATGGGAATATTTCCCTATTTAAATTCAATATTTATTCATTTAGATTTTCTATTCTAGTATCTCAATACACCGTCTTTTATTTTGTGGAGATAAACTCAAACATTTTTAGTGTCAAGTAGATATAACCATTCCTCTAACTTTAATATTTATCTAAACTGAAATGTGGTGGTGGATCTAAAAATTTATAGCTACTAGTATTAGGGGATTCCTCTTATATAATGTGTACACACCTTCGTCATGTCTTTCAATCAGAACCGTATCTCAGGAAAATGGGTCTTCATTACATGCCTCTATGTCTATGTATTATCCTATATCCTCTAGAATGTTATAGTATAATACATTCACTAATGCATATCAGGAATCATGAATTACTTCATTATAATTTTATTAATATATTTAATCTATATTCTCTATAACCCTCTTTAAAATCACATAAGTATCATCATTTACATCATCTCTCTTAGTGTACTACTTCAGCTTATGAACTATGTGGTTTTTAATTGATTCTAATGTGAATTTCCGTAGTAACGATATATGGATATTGATCCTGAAGGGGTCCACAACCACCCTTATTAGGGATTAATGAAATGATATGGGTTTTTTATGTAATAGTATGAATAGTGGAGGTAATGGTTTCTAGATCTCACCACCTTTCCTGGAATGGAACAACATTCTTAGATGAGGTGTTCAAAGTTTCCCCTTCCCTAATAGATGTGGAATATTCGATCATACCATCTGCAATGCTCTATATTATTGAGGTAGAGATAATCCCTAATGTGGTTATTTCCATATGAATAAAACAATTTCTATAAGATTAGTATACTATGGGATAGTTTAAAAATTTTCTATTAATGATTTTTTTTCTTAATTAATGTGCTTTCAATTGAGTGTGAGCCTAGTGTAATTCTTTATTAGAATTTGAGCTACCAGCTATTGTGAGTATTCCTACAGTTGATGATTTTCCATTATTAGTAAATATGTTCATATGATATTTTTGGAGGCTTGTAACATGAGTATATTAATGGTCTACTCCATTTGAATAGATCAATTTTCTTCCATAGAGCTGGTAGGACTTCATTTTGTGGACCAACTATCATAGTCCACATTTGATCATGAAACCTCTCCAATGATAATGAAATTATAGGATGAATTATTTAATGGAATATATTTATCATTTAATATAGTAATTTTTAATTATTTATATTCCCTCCATACATATATATATGAACAACATATATAGTATCAATTATTATCTACCAAAGTAATTTCGGGATACTAAGATAAGCATGTTGTACTTTCTTGTTGGGTTTCCTTAATCTTGGGTTCCAAGCTGTCAAAAAATTAGTAAACTCAATATAATGACTAATATTAATTATAAAATGAAATTTTATTTGAGATTCATATTAATGAAAATGGTTTTCCTTTATATGATTAAGGGTCACCCATAAGTTCTGTTATAGGAAATTCACACACTCCACATTCAACACCTTTGGGATATCATATTGGGGAGTGGAAATGAGAAATTATATGATTAATAGTTTATAGTCATCTTGTTCTTTCCATATATATGTTTTGTAAATATCATTTATCAAGGAAAATACATTCACTTAATTGAACAATAATATTTTTTCCATCTTCTTTTTCAAAAATAGGAGGGTTTCCCAAAGTCCCATTCATTAATATAGAGTATGCATGGGCTGGGGTAGTTTCAAGGAATTTCCATCACCCAAAGCCATGTATTGATGAAAATGAGATATTACTTATAGTAGTTAAGGTTATGGGTAAAATACCCCATGATCCCTCAAGTTCAACTCAGTATGATGGGACACTATAAGATGTTTCCATGAGAAAAGGGTCTTCATGTCATGATGAATTGTCACCATAGGAAGGAAATTTATAGTTACTTATGTGGAGTGAAAATCTAGTTATATGGATATGAATTTCATGGGGAGGAAATTTATGGTTTCCCATCATTGATGTGACAAGGGGGGACCTTTTCGCCAATTGATTTCCTCACTATAAATAGGACTTTCCCAACTGAAATCATATGAAGAGTTATCAGGATTAATATATGTGTTTCTACATGGGAGGACTTTATTTTAGGTGTTCTAGGGTGGAATTATATTGATGAATCTTGTCTTACTTTCTGGTGATGAGTTAGCATACTCTTAGGATACTAGAAAATTTTGTTTTATAGCCTCAAGAGCATTAATTTTTTTCAATGTAGCTGTATCATATTTCTTGTGGGTTATTGTTTACCTTCAATGAGATATTCTTTTATAATATCTACTTGGGGAAGGTTGGTGACCTTAATGGATTATAGTATTATGGGGTGACTCTCATCTCATTGATAGATGTAGTTTATGATCTCTTTAATTTCAAACATGTATATTGTTTTATCCATTGTTTTTTACTTTAATATTCTAATGAATCCCTCCATATTGAGTGGGAATATGTGCACACCTTTTAATAACCACTGAGATTTGTTTTTTGTCCTTTTAAAACTAAATCAGAGTAGAAACATGTGCCTTCTTCGGATCTTGTACCAAAATATATCAGCATAAATTTTAAATCAACGCTAGAATATGAGCCCACTATTATGTTCCTCTGATAATACACTGAAGACACTCTCAATGAGGTGAATGTATATTAGTCTGATTTTGTGTATATGTCCTGATATGATGAAACATTTCATCAACATTGATGGGATCAAGGATATGGGCCTTAACCTCTATGATTACTGTGATATTTTATCTATCACTATCTTATACAATTGTTTGGATATACTGATAACTTTTTAAGATGTGGGTAGTGATACGGGCTTGTCTATCCCCCACTTCCAAGTTGTTTTGATGAATTTCAGTGAAAAGAATAAAAATATTAGTAAATTATTTAATGGGGGTTGGGATGAATTCCCACTCCTTCCCTCCAGTCATCATCAAGATATGCTGTCAGACATCTTATATAAGGTAATAAATATAGAACTACCACAAGCCACTATCGCGATATGTCAAAATTCTCTTGATTCCATGAGAGTGCATTTTATATTTTTACTACAATGATTAGGGATATGGGTACACTCTTCCGAAATAATGTATTAATATATCTCCTTATATGGAAATCGATATTGGGCATATTTATAGTGTCTTGAGGCCTACTGTCATTGGTGAGACCTCTTTTCGGGTTCTCAAGCTTGAGTGGTTGGGACTAAAATATAGTGTGTAGCATCCTCAATGTAGCTATAATGAAATGGGATTGTATATAATTTTTAGCAATAATTATAGGATATTCCATCATAATATTAAGTTTGTGGACCACCTTTGGATCTTCCTCCAAATATAAGGGAGGTTCTAATTCCCATGCTCTACAGAGAGCCTCCAAATGCTATTACAGGTGTTGATGGGACCCAACGGCCTCACTATAAATTTTCTATTGTAGGATAACCTATTATTATTTAGTTCCTAGAGTCCCCCATTAGTGGTATCTAGGGATGGAATGGTACCATGCCGATGATACTCCCTTATTATTGTAATAACCTCTTTGGGATGGAGTTAATGGGAGGGTGATTCCACGATTTCAATTTTATAAGTGGTGTAATTTGAGGTAGTTGATGTGTATAAATATTTTCTTGATGATGATTCCATCACTTTTCATCAAATCGGTATCATGATATGGGTACCTGACACATAAGAATAGTAAAAACAAAAACACCCATTGATTCAATATCACAAGTAATTGTATATTTGACCAATAATGTTCTAGTTAATGGTTACACATCATATTCAATATTTTTTTCTCAAATGAAACACAAATATAAAAATGTATAAATTCTACAAGAAACATATTAATCATGGTTATTTAAAGATTAACATTGCCTTCACTATTGTTTTTCAATGGAAACTACCGATGTGGAAACTCATAGGTTTTTTGAGTCATTCTAGAACTACTTTTCAATGGATAGTGGCTACTAGTACATTTCTAGGGACATATTAGAATGATAATTTTTTTGAGGGGATGAGAGGTTAGGAACATACATACCTTTTTAGGAGGAATTATGTATTACTCTGGGGATCTCTTATTTATTAATGATGTATCCATGAATCCACCCCCAGTCCTAATAAAATATTGGTTACCCTCCGGCCATTTATTGATTATCAACACGTGTTTATATGAATATCTAATATATATCAATGAACTTGTATCAATGTGAACATCTATATAAACCATAGGTTATACATATTTTTCTTAGTACATAATGATTCTTTGTCTTCGGTTTTTATGGATAAAATCAACATAGTTGGGAAGTCTAAAATTTATTACTAATTAGGGAGGTAGTATAAGTTGGTGGTATCAAGATCAGTCCCATAAAAGGGAATAATATAAATCCATATTAAAGGAATCAGAAAACATGTAGTTCATTTCAACTATATGTGACACGTTTTATTTTTTATAATCATGTGAAATGAATAAGTACAAGTAGTTTAAATTCATTCTGAATAGACTATTAGGATAAGGATGTATAGAAATGGTTTGTGTGGGCTTGCATCGGAGAAAACATTTTCAGTTAAATAGAAAAGGAATATGGCCTAATTCGGATGGATATCTTTCATGTGGAATATGGCCCTATGGGATAATTTTTTGTTTTGGAAATGGGGGATATGTGCCACTAAGCTAGATATAGATTGAAGAGGATATATTTCTATGGAATACGGCTCTGAGATAGAGTTATGAAAATACATGGAGGGAATATGTCCTTCATGGTGAGGTTATGATTTTAGAATGATTATAAACCAATAAAAAATTTATTTGGAACTTACATTTGTATTTTTGGGTTTGGACCATATAGATGCCTCCTATATATCATGGATTATAGGAATCAGAGCCTATATAGTATGTGATGTATAGTTTATAGCTGTGTGGTAGGATTTCTACACATAGTTTAATCATCATACAATAAGAATATTTGTTACGTGAAAGGAGTGATGATAGAGGAATGAATATAGATTATTAATTAGATATTCTCATTTATAGAATGTATTATTGTAAATACTAGGGAGGTTTCACATGATGATAGCATGGTTTGGTCTTACACATAGGAGGAGGCACACATTCTTCTTGAGAACTAAGAGATAATGAGTGGCACTTACACATGAATGGATTCTTCCGAGATGTGTCTGTTTCTATCTCGTTGATTATTCAAGGTGATGAAATCATAAATGGGAAAATTGAAGGGGCTTGTACAAAGGATGTAAGCAAAAATTCTCATGTCTCATTATCTGGAATAGTATTTCACTAAGAATCCGGGAAAATAGGTCCTAGATCTTGGTTAGTCATATTGTAGTCTATGATCCAAGAATGTATTCATAGATATCCCTAGTGCAGTGATCCTCATTATTATTATGATATATGACTTCAAATCCCTTGAAGTTCTTATCAGTCATGGGGGTTAGGAGTGAGATATCATTAATCAATGGACTACATGGTTCAAAGGGGTGTGTGATGGTGTATATACCCTAACCCTATTCTATTGATGTGTATGGATAGGCCTTGATTATTTAATTTTTGGGTAGAATACCTGGGTGAAGGGATACCGTTCCATTTAATCAAGGGTGAACATAGTACTATAGAACGGGAGTAGGAGAGGGTAGTTCAGCCTAGTAAAAATTAAGATCTATAAAGGCACTGATATATGTATTTCTTCACCCTATTGATATCTAAGCTATGGTTTTGGATTTCCCAAATAGTGGTTATGGGAATAAACTAGCTAGCCCTAATGAGGGATCAAATTAATTCTCTTTATTTCACAAATATAGGATATGAAATAGTTATCTTAACCCAATATAGGTTTATACAATGGGTGTGCTTCACTCAATTCAAGGATATGAAATGTTTATACTATCCTCCAATGGCCCGAAGGCATTCATTTTTTTATTGATTTTGATAATATACCTTTCAAGGGGTGAGGTGGAACCCTTACAAGGCCCGTAGGTGTAAGTATTACATGGCCTATAGGCCTTAGAGGAATCCATTGCCCATAGGCTTCAAACATTACATACAACTAGAACTAACTACTTGGAACTACTCCTCCCCAGAATCTTCATTGTTAAATCAGCTCTCCACCTTCGCATGGTTGTTCTTCTAGGATTTCTCATGCATGCATAGGCTTGTCCCGATGGTAGGTGCCATACCCTCTCATTCTTGCAATCTGTTTATCTTTTTCTATGGTGAAAGCTTGTTTCCCCTCCTCTTTTTAAAGTTTGTTCCTTGTAGGTTGGTTGGTTTTCATTTTCACTTAAGGTGGCCCAAAGGCCTTGAGGTGGCCTGAATGCCTTACTGACCCAAAGGCTTAGGTGGCTCGAAGGCCTTAAAGGACTTGGGCACCAAATCGGTGGTCAAAAGGCCCCAATAGGGTAATATTCTTGGATTTTATAGTGTCAAACACTGCCTACTACAGTCCCGCTACAGTACCTAGAAATTATCCTCTGCCTGGATTTGATCTCGGGTCTCCTAGATGCAGTTAAAAAGTCCTCACCAACTGGGTTGAAGATTATGTTCATGTTTATACTATCCTCAATGTAAGGATAAGTAATGGGTCTACTTTCCTCAATACAAGGTTAGGCAATGGGTCTTCTTTTCTAAATAAAAGGCTCAATAAAGGTTTTGTATCTCCTAATTAAGGGCAAGAAATCATGTCATATTTTCTCAATGAGTTTCTTATAAATGGGTATTATTCACTCAACTTATTAAATGAATACCTTTGGGTGAATACCTATCCATGTCAGTGGTCTCATTTGTTGTTTTTAGGTGGATGATGCCTTAATATGAAATTAAAATGAAGTTATTTGTGAATATTTTTTAGAAAATATATGTATGTTTCTCTTCTTATATAGGTTCTTAACATTTTGAACCTTTATATGACACAATTACTCTCCTCAATTTGTTTATTCCTTTTGGTTTGGGCATAAAAGGACACCTGAAATGGGCCTAGAGGATTGGGTGATGGATGAATTGGTTACCACAATGACTACTCTAAATGTTTCAATTGATGAAATATTGTGTCCAATTTATAGGATAATATCTAGTTTTAGGTACATGGTGTAGGGAATGTGCATATCTCTTAGAATGATTGATTCACACAAGTTCATATAGGTACAACCTGCCATGATGAGAATGTGAGACTAGGAGTATGTGTTCTCAATGGGAGAACAATAAACCCCCACCCTTATGCCTTCTTACTTCCCAATCCTTATTAATTGCTTTTATAAAGGATCTACAATATATATCAGGAATTTTAGTTGATATGTTTGGAGATTCGTTGTAAGTTGTGTGATTACATTATAATTTTAGGTACATACAACTAAATTAATTGAAAGTGATGGGTTGGATGCTAATATTATATTTTTTTTCATTTTAATTAGAGATATTACACCATAATGACTATAAAATTTTATTTTCAAGTCATTTTTTAATTTTGGGTCACATCATAAATAAGTTATTCAAACCACAGTAGGAAAGGTTGTAGAACCATAATGTTTTATCTAGAATATTCTATTAATCTATGATGGGGTGAGCCAATTTATAATTATATTTTCAATAAATATATAGGTATTTTGACAACATTAATCTCATAGTTAAAAACTAAAATTGTGATATGATTTTTTAGGGAAACTATGTAAGAACTTGGATCTTCGTTTCAAGTATGTTTTCCTTTTTCTGGAGTTTTTAAGAAAAAAAGTAACTTTCTGGAATTTTTCGAAGTACACGCCGTGTACTTTCTGAGTACACGCCGTGTACTCTTCTCCGGCTTGAAGCCATGTGTTGGCCATGCCCGGGCCACACACAAGGCGTGTAGGGGTGACTTGAAGGCCGTTTTTACCGGAGTACGAAAAAACCCACTACAAGCCATGTACTTTAAAAATACACACCGTGTACTTTTCTTTTTTTTTCACTAAACGGACCGGGGTCGCGCCTCATCGCGATATACATCTTCTTCTAGGTCTGGTTCGTCTGAGAGCGACCTGTACGGCCGAATATTCCCTGTGCTCCTACCTCTCTCTCCATTCTTAGATTCGAGCACGGTCAATTGCGTTGGAAGCGCAGCGGTGAGCTCTCTCTTCTGCTTTAGCCTTGTTCCATTATTCCTCCTCATTTTAGAGTTATCGTGGGTTGATGGTTTTGTGAATTTTCTCAGATCTACGACGTTATAAGGGGGATCAATATTTTTGGTTCAAGTATATCGATCTCCTAGGATTGAGGTAGGTGGTTTGTGCCTTTATGTAGAAAGTCGATGACTATTTTGTGCAAATTCCTCCAATACACCTAAACGGGGTATTGTGTGTTCTTGTTTTTCCCTTGTTGTATTGCATGATTTTCTTTATTGCTTGAGTATATGTATTTGCCTATGAATATGGTAGTTTTTATTTTACTCTATATGTTTTCCATGCTTTTTTTGCTTGTTTGGCGTTTTTCCAGTTGCCATGCCTAGTTATAGGATAGTGGAACTGTTGCTATGTTATGTTGTTGATCCTTAGTTTGATAGGTAAGTAGTTCTTGAGGTTTACTTAGAAGTTGCATACACTATGAGCATGTTTATTTCACCTAGGACTGTGAGAACCTAGTGTAGTAGACCACGGGGAGAATAGACGTAAGGGCTTCTCCAAAGTTTCTTTTAATACAATGTGAGACCACAGGGGGAATTGATGATGAGTGCATCCTCAGAGAGTTTGTAGCTCCTCGACATGGGACACAGGGGGAATGAGATGTTGAGTGCTTCCCCAGAGAGCCTTTAGTATGATATGAGACTATAGGGGGAATTGACGGCGAGTTCTTCCTCAGAGAGTCTATTAATTCATAGCTGAACCAGAGGAGTGAGACTGTGTGTGCCTCCTAGAGGGTTTCTAGTACTTATAGGTTGAACCATAGGGGGTAGGCAATGAGAGATACCCAGAGGGTTACTTGTTTCCTTCTTGTTGTTGGTTGTTTACTTGTGTACTTTATTTGTTATAACTATGGATTTTAGCTACTTGTGCTTTCCTGTTTACTGCTTCTTGTTTTATTACTACCAAGTATTCATTGACTATTAGGCACAAATCTTGGGGTGATTGCCTACTGGGATTGTATCTCACACTCTGTTTGGGCCATGCTTTTGGGCCCAAACAGACTATGTTGTTGCAGTTATAGATAAGGGAAAGCGCCCTTCCACTTCAGGTTCTTGATTGCACTGGAGCTCGAGAGCATGGGACCGAGACGTGGCTCGCGATGCTGAGGAGTTTATTTTGTTTTCCTTTGCACTTTTTTTTCAGTTGTACTTTATCATGTTGTTTTGTTTGCTTCTTTATGTAGACATATGTACCATGTTGCATCATCATTATATTATCTATTGCTTCCGTTGTTCAGTTCAGTTGTTTTATACTGTTTATTATTTCCGATATTGTGTCTGGTTGTTTTCCACTGCATACTTTACTGAATGTGGGCATAGTTTCCCCACCGACTCACCAAGGCCCTTGCTTCTAGTCGGTAGCCTCTGGCATTTGGGGAAACGCGCTTGAAGTTATGTGGCGAACCGGGTACGAGGCACCAGTGGAGGGGCTCCAAACTCGGTTCGTTACAAAGTGGTTTCAGAGGAGTTCTTTTCTCTTGATTTACTATTTGGAGACTTTAGCCAGGGATAGGGTGGATTCGGTACTTGGTATTAAGCTGTGCTCGGGAGTAGCTAACCCATGTACAGGAAAAATCCATACTACCTCGTTAATTGAAGTTTGCTGGTTTTGAGATTTCCGGTTGATATGATTTCACCTAGAGTGATTCACATACTTTGCGTTGTTATTTTCTTAACGATTGAGGTTCTATTTCTGTCGCAACCTGATGAGATGAGGGTATGCCATATCATGCATCATATAGGCACTTGTAGAAATCACATGCCATGCATTCTTTCCACGCCATTTAGGGTGCATTAGAGATTTCATGCTATTGTGATAGGATTTGTGTAGATTATGCATGTTTTTGTGATATATGCTTGATAGATTCTATGCTGTTATGTTAGAAAACTATTTGTTTTGTTCTTTACTTAAAATGAATTCCAAATTTTGGTTCTTGAGGTGTCATGGGCCTTCATTAATCGGAAATTGGTGGATCATGGTCCGGTTTTCTCTTGTATATGACTATGGGAGATGCCAAGCTTTGATTCGTGGGGATTATGGGCCCTCACGGATTGGAATTTGGAACCTCTCTGCCTTGTTTTTAGTGTTTCTGGGATTCTGTGCAGTTTTTGAGCTACTGCACAAAAAAACCCAGAATACATGGCGTGTACTTTTTGGATACACACCATGTAGTTTTCAGGCCGTGTCACTGACCGTGTGAGCAGAACACGGTGTCGTGAATGTAACTTTAGGAACACGCCGTGTATGGTAGGTACATGTCGTGTAGTAATGAGCCGTGTACCCGGCCGTGTCACTAACAACACGAGTCAGGGAAGCTCGGGTAGAACACGTCATTCCCATAGGGAACACGCCGTGTGGTCCTGTCTAGGTACCCATCCGTGTCATGAACAACACAGGCCGGCGTTACCTTCTTTTCCACACGCCGTGTTTGTTTGGAACACGTCATGTAGTCTTGTTCAGGGACTCAGCCGTGTCACGAACAACACGGGGCGGTGTCTCCTTTTCCTATACACGCCGTCTTTGTTCGGAGAATTCCGTGTAAGGTTCATCCGTGTAGACGGCCGTGTGTTTAACAACACGGGCCGCCGAAGCCCTTTCCACTACACTCTGTGTCCTCAGGGAACACGCCGTGTAGTCTCAGTTTAAGAAAACTGTGTGGGTCAGCCATGTAAGAGACTCGGGTATGGGAATAGTTTTCAGGTACACACCGTGTGTTAGGGTCACCACATCGTGTAGTTGAGGTGTTACATGACTTGTAGGGCAAGAGCACACACCCATGTCAGTGGCTTAAGAATACACGCCGTGTAGTTTTTATACATGACGTGTAGTCAAGTTTTGTAAACTTGTGTGTTTTCCTTCCCATGTTTCTATTTTGTACTCTTGTGTTCTATGTCCTTGTTTTCCTGATCTAAGGCGTGCTTTTGATCTTTCAGATTTATGCCTCTGAGATGTCCTCCGGTCATATGTCTGTTGTCGGGCAGTGATCAGACACCAGACAGGGCAGATTAGGGACTTCCTGTCGATCCTCCAGTCGGGCCAGACTTGGCACCGGCTGTTATACCAGTTACAGGTGGAGATGCGCAGTTCAGGGAAGGTTTCATAAGGATGATTTATTCCTTCTAGGGAGTGCCGCCTCCTTCCATGACTATGGCAGACTTGACACGAGTTTTCCAGCAGCAGCATCCTCCTAATTTCTCGGGGGAAGGGGGACCTCAGGATGCAGAGTCATGGCTGGAATCCATGCTGATTATCTTCGAGCATCTGGAGACGCCTCCTGAGAGGCGGGTTAAGCTCACCACCTACATGCTCCGAGACTCCACCAAGAGGTGGTGGGAAGTGATCTCACAGGCGGGTCATCAGCTATTTATGTCTTGGGAGGAGTTCCACCACGTGTTTTATGACTACTTATACCCAGAGACCCTAAGGTCCGAACGAGCCCAGGAGTTCATGATCTTAGAGTAGGGTACTATTTCTTTCATGGAGTATTCCTCTCGTTTCACCGAGCTGTAGCATTTCACACCCCTTCGGGATGGGAGTGGGGTGTTCTTGGCAAGGAATTTCGAGGATGGTCTCATGCGGGAGATCTGGTCACAGGTGAACATCTTCCAGCTGACTTCCATCACTTCCATTGTCAATCAGGCACTGATTGCGGAGTGAAATCTGAGAGAATCTGGTGCTGCGAGCCAGGGCGGTTCTTCTTCCAGATCTAGCCTCCCTCCAAATGATAGTAAGAAGCACCATAGGGAGTCTACGCGCAGTGATCCGAGGAAGCGAGATACATCATCAGGTAGCCAAGAAGTATGCTACCAGTGTGGTCGGTCATGGCACACAAGGCTATAGTGCCAGAGAGACCCTGTGGAGTGCCGATATTGTAGAAAGATGGTTCACCTTCATCATTTCTTCCAGGTTTTCTCACCATCAGCCGGTGACCGGGGTTCTTCCATGACTCCTCGTTTAGGAGCAGCACCACCGGTTTCTCACCAGTTGGGGAACAGGAGTTCTTTCAGCCATTCGGGCCAAGGTGGAGGTCGAGGCCATGGCGGTCACCCACATGTCTCTCAACACCAACAGGGAGTTTCAGCTCAGAGAGGTCAACCAGGGGCGTAGGGCTGCGGTGCAGGCCAGTCTTTCACCGTGGAGCAGACTTATGAGGAGCAGGAACCCGGCCCTTCTACAGTTCGAGGTACGATTTTAGTAGCCTCAGTTTTATCTTTAGCTCTTTTCGATACCGGTGCTACACATAGTTTTATCTCTATTGTTGTTGTGGAGAGCGTTGGGTTTGTGTCTTCTCTTCTACTGACTCATTGACACTAGACACACCTTTGGGGACGAGGACATCTAGTGTACGCCAGTGTAGAGAGTGCCCTCTCGCGATTGTAGGGTATCATTTATTATGGGATCTCTATTTTATAGAGATGATAGGCTATTATGTCATCCTCATGATGGACTAGTTGGTTCCCTTCCAGGCAGTCGTCAACTATTATCTCCGCAGAGTGAGTTTCGTTTCACCCGTGGGTGAGTCTTTTCTTCATAAAGTTGAATGGGATGTTCAGGCGAGTCGATCAGGACTCAAGCATCACGGGATATGAAGGGTTACATCCCAGATTTCTAGTATTTATCTGGACGACCAGGGGACTTCATAGTTGGACTTTCCTCCAGTGTTGGATCGTTTCAGGGACATCTTTCTAGAGGACTTTTCGAGTCTGCCTCTGGAGCGTGAGGTAGACTTTTCTATTGATCACATGCCAGGAGCAGCACTGGTGTCCATTCCTCATTATAGGATGGCTACACCTAAGTTGCAGGAGCTCAAGAAGCATTTGGAGGAGTTGTAGGAAAGGGGTTTCATCTGACCCAGTACTTCTCCTTAGGGTCTTTTTGTCCTATTTGTGAAGAAGGCAGATGGTACCCTTCGGATTTGTGTGGATTATCGGAAGCTGAACCAGTTGAAAGTCAAGAACCGATATCCCTTGCCGAGGATCGATGACGTCTTTGATCAGATTCGAGGAGATCAGGTGTTCTTGAAGATCTACTTGAGGTCCGGTTATCATCAGTTGAGCATTAGACCATCAGATATACTCTGACAGCCTTCAGGAGCAGGTATAGTCTATACGAGTATACAGTCATGCCATTTGGTCTCACGAACATGCCAGCAGTTTTCATGGCACTGATTAACCGAGTGCTCCATCCTTACTTGGACTCTTTCATCATGGTATTCATGGACGATATCTTTGTGTACTCTCACACTCGACACGGCCATGCCAAACTTCTTGAGATCGTTCTGAGTACACTGAGAGAGCACCGGCTTTTTTCTAAACTCTCGAAGTGCCACTTCTGGATGGATCAGATTCACTTCTTCGGTCACGTAATCTCAGAGGTAGGAGTATCTATGGACCCAGAGAAAGTGAGAGCTATAGTTTCCTGGGAGCAGTCGAAGAACGTCTTTGAGGTACGGAGCTTCTTAGGGCTGGCTGGATACTACAGATGCTTCATTCAGGACTTTTCTCATCTAGCAGCACCTTTGACAGGTCTGACCAACAAGGGGTCAAATTTCTTATGGTCAGATTCTTGTGAGTCAGCCTTTCAGGAGCTGAAAGGGATGTTGATGTCAGCACTGATACTAGTCTTTCCAGATCCAGGCAAGAGCTACATTGTTTACTGTGATGCTTCAGGTATCAGACTAGGAGCTATGCTTATGCAAGGAGATGGAGTCGTTGCGTACGGGTCTCGGCAGTTGAGGCCACATGAGAAGAACTACCCTACACACGATCTGGTGTTGGAAGCTGTTGTCCATGCCCTAGGCTGTTGGAGACACTACCTACTGGGAGAGAACTTTGTGGTCTTCACCGACCATAAGAGTCTCAAGTATATCTTCACTCAGCATGATCTAAATCTGAGGCAGTGCAGGTGGGTCGAGTATCTTCAGTCATTTGATTTAGAGCTTTTCTATACGCCAGGAAAAGGAAACGCAGTGGCTGATGCGTTGAGTAGGAGAACTCAGGTTTAGGCTATTTAGGAGGCCAACAGTGAGTGGTAGCTGATGGATCTGTTCTTTGAGATGCATCTGGAGGTGCACGACAGACAGGGACAGACTTTCCATTCTTCTGTAGTTATTTCCTCTTCACTTCTTGTTCGGGTACGGATGAGGAAGCTATCAAACTCAGAAGGCTTAGTCCTGCGGGAGCGTGTATCAGGAGAGGACCCTCCTCCTGGATGGACATTGAGTGAGGATGAGATATTACATTTCCAGGGATGCGTATGGGTGCCAGCAAACATACGCGAGGAGATGATGCAGGATTTTCATTCCTCTATTTGGGCAGTTCATCCCGGCGTCCCCAATATGTATCGGGATCTTCATCGCCAGTACCGGTGGCCAGGTACGAAAAAAGATGTTGCTGGTTTCGTCTTGCGGTATTCTCCTTGTCAGCAGGTGAAGGCAGACCACCAGCGACCAGCAAGCCTTTTACAGCAATTACCCATTCTGGAGTGGAAGTGGAATGATGTTGCGATGGACTTCATGACCGAGTTGCCGAGATCGCCTCGAGGGAACAATGTTGTTTGGGTTGTCGTCGACAGGCTCATAAAGGTTGCTCACTTCTTTCCGATCAAGGAGACCTTCAGTGTCGATGGTCTAGGACGACTGTACATCAAGGAGATCATTCGTCTGCATGGAGTTCCATGCTCCATTATTTCAGACAGGGATGCGCACTTTACCACTCAGTTCTCACAGGGACTTCAGAAGGCTTTGGGTACACAGGTACTTTTGAGTATAGCATACCACCCCCAGACGGATGGCCAGTCCGAGCGCACAATCCAGGTGCTTGAGGATATGCTCCGAGCTTGCATCCTAGACTTTGGTGGTTCTTGGAAGAAGCATATTCCTCTGGTGGAGTTCTCCTAAAACAATAGTTTCCAAGAGACCATTCAGATGGAACCATATAAGGCTTTGTACGGTAGGCCATGCCGATCACCCTTAATATGGCTGGAGGCAGGAGAGGCAGCTTTGTTGGGACCTCGTCTTGTTTAGGAGACTTCATAGCAGATAGATCTGATTTGGAAGAGAATGTCTATAGCACAGTCTCGATAGAAGTATTATGTTGATCAGTGGAGATTACCTCTAGAGTTCGAGGTCGTGGATCAGGTTTTCCTACGTGTCGCACCAAGGTTGGGACACAAGAGGATTCGGAGACAGGGTAATCATTCACCATGGTACGTCGGGCCGTTTGAGGTCTTGGAGAGATTGGGGTCGGTCACCTATCGGTTGCAGCTACCACAAAGGTATCGGGCCATGCACAATGACTTCCACGTCTCTCATCTCCGACACTACTTTTCAGACACGTATCATGTCTTTCAACCTGAGGAGGTTGAGTTTGAAGAGGATGCATCATTTGAGGAGCATCCTATCCGGATTGTCGATCACAGTATGAAGGTTCTCCACGGGCGGTTTGTTCCTCTGGTATGGGTGCTATGGCAGCATGGCCGAGTACAGGATGAGACTTGGGAAAGGGAGGTCGATGTACGATCGCAGTGGCTGGAGCTGTTCGGGGATTCATCTTCTACGCCAAGTTAGGGAAATTTGGGGATGAGTTTCTTTAAGGGGGGAAGTTTGTAAGAACCCGGATCTTAGTTTCAGGTATGTTTTCCTTTTTCTGGAGTTTTTAAGAAAAAAAATGAACTTTTTGGAAATTTTCGAAGTACACGCCGTGTACTTTCTGAGTACACGCCATGTACTCTTCTCCAGCTTGAAGCCATGTGCTGGCCATACCTGGGCCACACACACGGTGTGTAGGGGTGACATGGAGGCCGTTTTTAGTGGAGTACGGAAAAACCCACTGCACGTCATGTACTTTAAAAATACACACCATGTACTTTTCTTTGTTTTCACTAAACGGACCAGGGTTGCGCCTCATCACGATATTCATCTTCTTCTAGGTCTGGTTCATCCGAGAGCGACCCGTACGGCCAAATCTTCCCCAACCTCTTGCCTCTCCATCTATTCTCCGATTCGAGCACGGTCAATTGCGTTGGAAGTGCAACGGTGAGCTCTCTCTTCTTCTTTAGCCTTGTTCCATGATTCCTCCTCATTTTCGAGTTATCGTGGGTTGAGATTTTTGTGCATTTTCTTATATCTACGACGTTATAAGGGGGATCAATCTTTGTGGTTCATGTATATCGATCTCCTAGGATCGAGGTAGGTGGTTTGTGACTTTTTGTAGAAATTCAATGAGTATTTTGTGAAAATTCCACCAATACCCCTGAACAGGGTATTGCGTGTTCCTGTTTTTCCCTTGTTGTATTTCATGCTTTGCTTGATTGCTTGAGTAGATGTATTTGCCTATGAATATGGTAGTTTTTACTGTACTCTGGATGTTTTCCATGCTTGTTTTTATTATTTAGCATTTTGCATGTTTCCATGCCTAGTTGTAGGATAGTGGAACTATTGATATGTTATTCTATTGAGCCTTAGTTTGATAGCCAAGTAGTTCTTGAGGTTTACTTGGATGTTGCACGTGCACTGAGCATGTTTATTTCACCTAGGACTGTGAGAACTTAGTGTAGTAGACCACAGGGAGAATAGATGTAAGGGATTCTCTAGAGTGTCTTTTAATATGATGTGAGACCACAGGGGGAATTGACGATGAGTGCTTCCTCAGAGAGTTTGTAGTTCCTTGACGCAGGCCACAGGGGGAATGAGATGTTGAGTGCTTCCCCAGAGATCCTTTAGTATGATACGAGACTGTAGGGGGAATTGATGGTGAGTGCTTCCTCAGAGAGTCTCTTAATTCATAGCTGAACCAGAGGGGTGAGACTGTGTGTGCCTCTTAGAGGGTTTCTAGTACTTATAGGTTGAACCATAGGGGTTAGGCTATGAGAGTTGCCCAGAGGGTTACCTGTTTCCTTCTTGTTGCTGGCTGTTTACTTGTGTACTTTATTTGTTAGAACTATGGATTGTATCTTCTTGTGATTTCCTGTTTACTACTTCTTGTTTTATTACTGCCATTTATTCATTGACTGTTAGGCACAAATATTTGGGAGATTGCCTACTGGGATTGTATCTTACACCCTGTTTGGTCCATGTTTTTGGTCCCAAATAGACTATGTTGTTAAAGGTATAGATAAGGGAAATTTCCCTTCAACTTTAGGTTCTTTATTGTACTGGAGCTGGAGAGCATGGGACCGAGCCGTGGCTCGTGATGCTGAGGAGTTTATTTTGTTTTCCTTTGCACATTTTTTTCAGTTGTACTTTAGCATGTTGGTTTGTTTGATGCTTTCTGTAGACATATGTACAATGTTGCATCATCATTATATTATCCATTGCTTCCGTTGTTCAGTTCAGTTGTTGTATGCTGTTTATTTTTTCCACAATTGTGTCTGGTTGTTTTCCGCTGCATACTTTATCGAATGAGGGCATAGTTTCCCCACCGACTCACCAAGTCCCTCGCTGCTAGTCGGTATCCTCTGGCATTTGGGGAAACATTCTTGAGGTCATGTGGCGAACAGGGTATGAGGTACCAGTGGAGGGGCTCCGGACTCGGGTCATTACAAACTATTATAGAGTTCAATTAGACTATAATACTAGATATCAAACAATAATATGATGGATCATAGTTCAACATGATAATTTGAATGTTTTGAAAATATTTTTTGATCAGATTAGTTCTTAAAATTTTAATTCAATTCTTATAAGTAGTTTTAAGGGTTAATAAATAAGTTATGTATGTCATTTATTTAAGGAATAATATAAAGGATTGAATTTTTATATTAATGGAATATTATAGAACGATTGAGATATTTTTTTAGATGTGAGAGAACATTGTTTAATTTGGAATTTTTTATAGATAATATACTTTTGTATTAAAAAAAAATATTTTTTTTTGATCATTATGATTAGAGTGTAAGATAAACACCCTCACTGTTCTGTGTTCATTATTTTTTTGATATTCTTATTAGAAAGTTACATGTTAGTTAATCTTATATACCCATTATTTAAGGAGTATATAGAGAAATATGTTATTTTAGTTACCCTTATTATAATAAAATTCATTAAATAACTTTTTAATCATATAAAATTTATATTGATTTATCTGGTACATCGATGCAATGTAAATGTATATTTTTTGGAAAAGCCCTTTATATCGTACCATGAAAAATCTCTACATCCTCATAGTATTTCATTAATTTTTGGTTTCATTGGATGTATTCTTGATCATTACAGGTCTGAAATATTCTTTCCAACATGATAAAAATATTTTTTAGACATCATGGAAGAAAATTTACACCCAAATTCACCCCCTTATTAGTCTATCTTTAGGACCTCCATTATAATAAGTAGTGTAATAGATATAATTATATTCATATAGGATATGTCAAAGGAAGAACATTAATATGAAGAATGCTATTTATGTGAAATTATATCCATTGTTAAAAATTATTTATGAAAATAATGAGATCATATCCACCTATATGTATCAATTTCAGGTGAGTGATCCCCTAGATAATTCATTGACTAATATGGATAAAAAGTTACTAAATTCCTCTACAAATGTTGGAAGTTCATTATACAAAGCCTTATTGAATATTATATATATCAAAATAATGAGCTTCATATATAATAATGAAATTTTGGAGACATTATCTATCATTTGTAGAAAACAAAATAGAGGAAATATTTCTGGTCATTCATAACAAGTTTAGTTATTTGAAGTGATATCCAAATGAAAATTTGAGTTATTTTTTCATTAAATCATTATGGTGGTTGTATCCCCTTATATATGTGGTAGGGTGAATTATGATCAAAATATTTTAGGAAAATAATAAGGTTATTTCAAAATTCATATAATAAAAATATTTCATCTATTAAAGAAATAGATTTAATAAATCTTTCAATCATTGATTTGTAATGAATCATAGTTTCATATGAGATATATGTATAACTATAAGAAATTATGATTTCCTTATCTAATTAAATTATATTTAAATTCATAGTGAAATTTTAAATAAAATAAGAAAAATGTTGAGAGGTATATGTACTTGAGGAATTCTTATCACTTGTGGATGGAAAATTTAAACAAAAAATTAAAGATCAGATGGAAAGATATCAATTGTTTTTTTCAAATGTGGGAAGGTAAAAATTTACTACAAGATTTAAAGGGTAGTTTGATGGTGATGGTGATGGAAATTACTCATCAAAGAAATAAAAGAGTTTTCTATGTTAAAAATATTCATATATGAAGATACATCGGGAAAAGGTATTAATTAAATAGATTGGAGACAATGGAAGAAGATAATGATGAGTTTTTATTCAAGGAAGGTAAAACTGAATTTAAGTCATTTTTTTGGATGTTATAATTGAATGAGGTAAATAATTTAAATTTGAAAATAATGAATAAAATAAATTGTTTGATATTATTAACCACACAACCCAAATTTAATGTTCTATGGAAGAGTTGGATACTTGTCACTAGAAAAAAGAAAATATCCTTAGACTATTGGAGGATTTATTAGAATATTTTGACCCTATTTAAGTTAAAATTACTCGGTTAGATATTTTTTTGTACATAAATGAATCTATTGATTAAATATTGTAATCTATAGTTCATTTGAAGATAGAAATTAAAGGTATTTTATTGTAATTAATGACCTTAATAATTATTTAGATCAGTGAGTAAGTAGGAATAAGTCTATTAAATAAAAAATGGTGACATTGAGGAGGAATATTAAAATTGAAATAAAAATAAAAATTTTGAATATGAATTTAAAATTTTTTATTTTATCAATTGAGGTGTTACAAGTTAGGGAAGAAAAAGGTATGAAAAGTTACAAGGAATTATTGAATGATCAAAAATTGAAAATATATAGAAAAATATAATATAATTAAAATAAAACAATTCAAAAATAAGGAAAAAATTAATAAAAATGAAGAAAACCAAAGACCTAATTGAATCATAGAAATATTTATATAGAAGGTGATAAGATATATCCCATAATTAAGTGCCAATTATTTATAAGACTAAGTCAAAACACATTTTATTGTGAATAATCAAATATTAACTTGAAAGGATATGCACTAATAAGTCAATGAAGGATTATTAAAATATATCATTTGTCTCAAAAGAGAAATTCTATTTATCTGTATTTCAATTTCTTCAATAATTTTGGAAATTAATAAATGAATTTTAAGATAATATGGATTAAAAATAACACAAATATAAGGACACATGGAATTAAATGATGGTTGTCAAAATATATTACTTTGGGAATGAAATTTTCATAATTTTAATAATTTGGAAACTATATTTATTATCATGATAAATGTAATGAGGATAAACCTTATTATATATTAAATCAAACTAGAATTTCTAAGATAAAAAATAATTAGAAGGATAATTCTATCCTGTTAATATTTACCTAATGGGGGAAAATATGATCACATAGATTCACTGTAGTAGGTTTTCATCCCACATGACAAGGAATATAAATATTTTAAAGGGTATCAATTGTTATATCAGTGGTATGATTCATTTTATAAATGATGGATTTTAAAAAATCAAAGGATGTGGAATCGCAATACTTTCATGAGATGTGTTAAAAAACATAGACATTTTTTATATGGATGTTATTTAAAGAAACAAAATAAGTGTATGTTAAATATATGGATTATGAAATAATATTATTTTTAATCAGAATGGATGATGTATCAAATGTAAATACAAAAATTAATCATCAAAGGGTAAATTATAAATAGTAAACTATTTAAAAATGTAAGTAAGAAGAAATATTTTCTCATCATAATAGAAGATGACAATAGATTTTGGTATTAGAGTCCAAGAAAAAATCATTAAAAATAATTTAAAATATAAAAAATCATAAAGTAGTGATTAGAATTAAAATTTTAATGGGAGAACATGAAATATCATTTGATAATTGTATGAGAGGCTATCTGGTCAGAAATCCTTATTCAAAAAAAAAATTAATAACATGGTATTAATTTTTGTTGATTTTATTTATATCAACATGTGCTCTTCGTTTTGGATGCTTTTGGATGGAAGGTCTGTTTTCCCGATGAAATTTATGATTCTTTCTTGTTTGGTGCTCTTCAGGATCTGTCCAGTGTGTGTTTTTGGGTTTGGCGGCGTCGTCGGGGTTTTTTGGGGCGGTGGAGTGGATTTCAGGTGGCTGGTTTTAGAGGTGTTCTGGTGGCCAGGCATGCGATTGTTCATCGTACAAGGCTGTCATGTATGGTTGTTTCAGTGTTGATTGGAACAGGCGGTGGGGGTGAATGTCGACGTGATGAAAATGGGTCGGCAACGACAAAAATTCTAGTGGATGGTCGCACCGGCGACCTACTCTAATTGGTGATGCGTGATGATGGGTTCTTGTCTTGATGTGGTTGTGTGACCTGAGGCGGACAAATATAATATGATTGATTGTATCAAGATGTTTTTAAAAAGACACTAAAATAAACCAATTGACAAATAATATTTTTAATTGTATAATGGAATGGAGTATATTTTCATTATGCTGAAAAATTATTTAGATAATCATCGAATGAAACAAGAAATTTTATTATGATATGCAGTATATTTTCATTATGGAATGATATCATATTTTTAATAATACAGAAAAGTTCTCACTCAATGTGATTGGTATCTCATTGAATTTTAGGAATGAATTGGTATAGGTAGAATTATATACTCAAAACCAAGAAATTTCAAACTTCAAAGAGAAGATAAAACCATACGATAAGTGTCATGAATAGAAGAGAAAACATAAAAAATTATATTTTAGATTAAATGTTATATCTAGTATAAATAATGAAATAAAAGTATGTATAGTGATATGGTAGATAAAGGAGTTTTTTATGTTAATAAATCTTCATTAAAGATTAAAATTTATCAACAAGAGGATAAATAAAATTATAGAAATAAATGATTTCAATGTGATTAAAGAGAATGATCTATAAAAAATATAGACAATGAAATTTAATGTAATTATGTGATATATAAGATGATGTTGACACAAATTATGGAGGAATACATAGTCCAACACATTAATGATATTTTTATATTGAATTACTGGAAGAATAATATTTTGATGAGAGTCAAACATTGACTCCAAGGAGGTGGACAAGTGTTAGGATTGATGAATAAAAAATTTTGTTAACCAATTTTCACCAAAACAAAATTTAATAATGTTGAGTGTAGATAGAATTTTTTTATTATTATGGAAAAAACTAATATCATTTTCAGGAAGAGAGAAGGATTAGTCATGGGTTAAATCCATTGAGGAAAAGCTATATCTAATTACGAAAAGAAAAACGTTACATGTTTTGAAAACACTAAATGATCAAAAAATCATTCAAAAAAATTAGTGTTCAAAAAAAAAACATAGTAAGGTGATCTAGAATAAAGAGATATATTTTTAAACATGATATACCGAAAAGGTGTGAAATTTTAGAAATATGGTAAGGTGTTGATTTGATAAGTCTTTTTTTACTAGTAATTATTCACAGAGTTCTTTAAATTTACCAAATAGATGCGAAGATATTTTTCTTCAATAAATTTCTCAATAAAGAAGTCCATGATGAATAACCAATATGGTTTAAAACTAGAGATGATTATTCAAATGTATATCAATTATAGAAATATTTAATTAGACTAAAATAATAATTAATATCTTGGTATTATCAATTTTATTATTTTTTGAGGAAGATGAAATTAACAATTTTCTTATAAAATCAATGTGAAATAATTAGAGGGATATAAATTCATGACTCTCATCTATATTGAGTATATCATCATTATTGTAAAAAAGACAAAATTGGTGGAATAATTTTCAAAATTGATTAATTTTTTATATTGAGATATACATGATCAATTATATTATTTATTTTGTTATGCAACATGTTAACCAAAACATTGAATATACTTTTATTTGTCAAGAAAAATATTTAAGCTAGTTTCTGAAGAAGGCTGAATTATAAGATTAAAAATACATTCCAAATACAATTACTAATGAAACTATACATTAAGAGAATGAAAATTAAAATATTATATTCATATATTGTAACTAAGAATCATTAGAAGCATGTTTTACATGAAATAAATGATGCTGAATATTATTCAAGATACTTCCTTGGCTATGAGTTTTAAATGTAATTATAAAGGGAAATATCTGAAAATTTTAAAAAATAATAATGATGTATGTACATCATAATCTTGATTATGTTATGGTATTTATTTTAGAAATTATCATGATGTATTGGTATATTTGGATGTGTATTGGGTTAGAGATATTATTTTATAAAAAATATATAATGAGAGGATCCTTCTTTATTGGAATAAAGGGTATTAGATATATTAAAAGGAATAAAGAGAGTATATATATTAGTGAAGAGTTGAATAGGATATGATGATTTTATTTATCATCAATAGTTAATTCAATATATCTTGGAAGATGATGAATAGATCAATGAATGATAGACTAGAGAACCCCATTACTGATGATGAGCTACATTTAAAGGGGGATCTTGAAATTTGAGATGTATCTCATATTTTCTATGATTTTTATATTTTATACCTACCATTGAATATACTTGGAAAGGGTGATTCATATATTGGTAATGTAATTAATATGATTGGATATCATTATGAATTTAAATAAATGAATAAGATGATGAAATTTGTACAGATGTTGTGGAACCCTACTTCTAACTACTTGGTGCACTAGTGCACACACATCATTCAAATTGGAACTCCTAAAAAAACTAATAAATATATTTTTCCTTGAGTTTTTATGGATCCTTATTAAACATACTTACATATTAAATACTCCTATAAATAATGAAATTATTGTGTTCCATTTTCATTACAAACAATTTCACTTCTAGAATTTCCTACCAAATTGGTGCTAAAGGATATCGATTAACTAAGTACTCCACATATTAGTCCAAATATTTTAATATATCCTTACATATTCATAAAACTTCACTTATTATACACACCTTTTTTATTAATTTATATTTCATTATTTTATCCATGACTCTCAAATTAGGTATTTCTAGAGCAATATTCTAGTGTTTTATCCCATTGTTTTTACAAAAGTTCAAAAATCTCCTTCCTCTATACTCTCTACCATTTTCATTACATAAGAACTAAAAATAGCTTCATTTTCATTGTAGACCATTATATTCCCCTAAACAAACACATTAAATTAATTATATCTGTATCTCAGAAAGGAAACCCATAGCTTACTCTTGAAATTATGAAAAGAAGTCACAAATAATTGTGACACTCGATGATATTTAATAGGATATGGTCCTTATATGATTGTGTGAATGAGTTAAATATTTTATATGTTGTTTGTTATTTCATATATGTTAAATTACACCTTATATTACATTATAAGTACAAAATAATCACAACTCCTTTTGTACATAAGTTCTAGCTTCAACATGAATTTATCTTCTAGAATATTCACATTCTTGTCATTGAAGTTTCTGAGTTAATAATTATATAATTCCAAAATCATGGAAATTATGGTTCAAGTATATTTTTTTCCATATGACACTCTAATACAATAAAATTTCCCAGAATATATCTCTCTATAAATAACTATTAAATTTTTTATGGTCTTCCACGCTCTTTTTTAAAGTATCAATTTTAATCCCACCTCATCCAACTGAACAATAAAAATGAATTTATTCCTTAAACATTTTCTGTCATGAATATCATTGAGATCATGGTAGATATATTTCTTTGTATGGACCAAATAATTTACCTTCTTGATAAATTCTAGAAGTTTATTATCCACCAAGTATATCAATAAAAATTTCCTAGACACATTATTTTCCAATAATCCCTTATTTTTTGTGAATTGGAGTGATATTAAGGAATCAATGATATTTGATACAAATCGAACATTCTTACTTAGTAATAAACATTTGATATAATTATATATATTATAATTAACAAAACTTTTGTTTCTAGAAACCACTCTTACAAAATTTACCCTTATTACCATGTAATATTTCATGATATGTTCTATCTTAATACAATGCAAAAAAGTTTGGCTATGGAGATATGATTTGCCTTGGATTGTTTTGTTTGACTTGTTATCTAATTTTCTATAAATTATAATTTTATTAGATAATTATGCACATATTTTAATTTTGAGCACTATTAGATAGTGTTTCAACTTCTCCTAAATATATATATATCCATTCATAATAATCGGTTTTACATCCTCAGATAGTAAGTCAAACGTACCACAATAATTTCTCAATGTAGTTACCAATGCTTCCCAACCTTCCATGAATGACTATAACAACATAAATTCATAGACAAAATCCACCAACTTAAAATATATAGATTCATGATCCCTAAAAATCATGTTAAAATCATTCACATTATTATCCATAGATATATCTTCTGAAAAGCTCATGTTTAACAATATCCTCATCATGAACACCTTAATCATTATTGTGGGATTTTCATACATGTCTTCTAGAGTATTTTTTAACACTACTAATTTCTTCACCTCTTAGATGTAAAATTTTATGTTTTGAGCCAATGGAAATTGAGTGATTATAGGAGCCTTTATATATATCCTCTATCATTCCTTCTTTTATATCTTATCGAAAATAAATCCAATCAAAAGATGTTCATAGTCATTTTTAATTAGACAGTCCAATATTAAAATTATCTAAAAGGCATAGTATTTTCTATGAAACATTTCAATATGTAAAATTGTCTAATTATAAAGGCATACAGTCCAATAAAATAACTCCCATTAAATAGAAATAACGTCAATATAGGAAATATGTTCCCAAATTTTCTACCTAATATGAATTTATAAGCTTAAAAAATGCATTAATTCCGCTTTTTATGGTAAAACCACAAAACTAATCCATTGAAATCATTTCCCCAACTATTATGGACAACATATGGAACATGACCAGAACACTCAAATGATTGGATATTAACCAGAAATCTTAATATATCAGAAGATAAGAAGTTCACAGTATACTAACTACACTATTGTTTAAATCACAAATATAGACTTTATATAACATAACAAAATCATGAAAGTGAAATAAATAAAAATGAATGAAAACATTATTTTTATGTGGTTCAATCAACTAAGACCAACATCTATGGGAGTAAAATGCTTCCATTTTTATTAATATGAATTGATACAAATGATTTTTATCAAGTTCAACAATATTATATGATAAAAAATAACTTCATTTCCATATCACAAGAACACATATACAATTGATCCCACCCCACTTATATAGAGGGCCCCAGTAGGTCATATGGTTGAGCCATTATTTGAGATTCATGGATTATCATCAATTTGAACATGGTGACATTTGATCTTTTATAGAATTTGGTTCATAACCATTGAATTTGGTGAATCTTTTTTGTTACCAAAATCCAATATCATCGATACACCACTTTTCTATAAATACACCACCACCCAGTTCACAACCAATGGGTGAAAGCATCATCTGACCAGCCTTCTAACCACTAAAGATGACCATAACTGTTGAAGTAACCATAAAATAATATAGTTTTCATGAGTTTCCCCTTAATATATATTTCATTTCTAGTAATAAAAAGAATAAAATTCACAATATCAACATTAATCACTTTAAATAACAAGTTTCAATAATGTTTGAGATTTTGGATATTTAATAACACAAAAAAGTTGTGATTAATATAGTGTAAAATAGCTAAGGTGAAAAAAAAAATACATGAGTGTCAGAAACTATCTATGTATTATTTAGTATTAATATTTCTATATTTATTTTTGAGTATCTATTTAGATAATAGTTAATTAATTAAATTTTTGAAGTAGGACTAAGATAGTTTGTTTAGTTTTGTTAAAAAATGAGTTTTGAGTGTTCACATGTTACAAGGGATTTTAGATAATAACTAATTTTCTTTAGTGATTTTTTTATATTTTAAAACAGTCATTTAAGTTTATTTGTTATTTTTTGGACTGAATTAGTAATTACAAGAGGATATTTGAATATATCCTGATATTCCTTGAATAAAATACTAAAAATTTTAACAAAGGGAATGTTTTTTTATGCTTTCCATCAGAATAAATTGAAAGTATCCTGAGATTCCATGTAAAAATTAGTTTATCTCAGGATGATTGGTATGTTTTTATTAAATCCCATGATGAAATATAGTAGACAAACTAAAAATTTAATGTTTCATATATGAAATGATTGTGAAATGTTTTTGGAAGTTACACTAGATATGTAAAATTATATATATGGTATGTTAGATGTTCACTAGAAATGAAGTTAAGACCAACTTAACAAAGTACATATGATTTAAAAAATATTACATATAAGCTATTAGATGAAGGAAATGTTGCAATTTCTTTAATCTCACTAAGATATATTATGATTATAAAACCATATTCATGGGTTTATTAAAAGTAAAATTGGTTGTCTAAATATTGCACAGATATGAATAGGAAATTAAATTTATTATATAATTTTTTATAGTTTAAAATTTTGGGAATAGTATTGTTACAAAATTAAATTTTATAAGATGATATATGTACCATATATAAGAAATGAACATGGTAAATAAGTTTAATAATGTTCTTCCTATTGAAGTTGGTTAATTTTTTTAGTCATATCCACTCTTGGAAGTGATAGACATGTAATAGTGAGTTTTGAAATAAAATTCAAGGGTTAGAGTTATGAGTGTGACTAGAAATTATATTATAATACTATTCTGATCAAAATAAAATTGGGAATCTACAAATATTGTAATTAGTATGATAAAATATAGTAAGATATTGAATGAAAATCACTTGTGATTTCTATGTTGTGAAATGATATTTCATGCCACAACTATAATAATTTAAAAAAGTGATATTTAAATCATGTCTGGAGATTTTTTTTCTATCATGAGACTCCATGAAGCTTGAATAAATATCATTGACTAGTATTCAAGGATAAAATATCACTAAATATAATCAATGGATATTACCATATTAAAATATATAAAAATTGTTAATGTGATTTTGTATAAAAAAATATAGAAGAATAATGATATAAATAATGTGAATAACTGATACTAAATAAAATTATAGATTATTGAAAGTATTAAAGATATAATTTGATGAAATTTTGGAAGAGAATGTTGTTTTCATCAACGAAGGAGGTATACGAATAATCTTTATGATATCTCCATATCCTAGAAGAGGTTTTGTTAGAGAATAAATCCAAAATTTATATTGCACTGTTGAAGCATGTTAATATGTAATTGTATAAAAAAAGGTCCACCCTATGATATATTGATATAATATGTATAATATTTAAATAATAAGGCCAATGTTCAAGCAATTACAATAAAACTAACTGGAAATCAAAGATCTATTCATTTAAAAGAAGATTTGATTTTAGTGATGTAGTTACATTCAGATAAACCTAAACATATTATTATGAAGTTCATTAAGAGGTTATTTTATATATCAATATGAGTTAATATAAAGAAAACAATCATGATATTATAATAATTATCTAGACACAAACATTTCCTTTTTATGATGTCATATTATATTCACTTCTACAATATAGTGAATATTTTTTTCTTATTGGGAACTGAGCATAGAAAGGATTAGGTACCCACATTGGAATTGGACCCCATAAAAACATTGTATAAATTTTAGTTATTTTATTGGGTTGAAAATTAGAAATGATAATAATTTAAATAAACATTGGATCATTAACTAAACTCACTATATAGTTTAATTTATTATAAGAAGAAACTATTAAAATCATTGTCACAAATTCACCCCCACCATCTTAGTGATAAAATCATACCATACCAAGAAAGTAAAATTACTATTAAAGATAACCCAATATAATTTTAAAGATACAATGTTGATGAAATTTGAATATGGATAATTGAAATTCATTTAATTGTTGTGGTGTTTCATTATTTAGTAGAAATAATTATCATTTTAGAAGAATATAACGATAAATTTTATTATCTCTCAAGGTTTAAAAGTAAATGATTCTTCTTTAGTAGGTTTTACTCAACATGATATAGTAACTTCTATGAAATTTATATGAAAAATTAATATGGAGGTTTATGGTAAAACAATTAATACAATTTTGAAGTACTTATAAAATGAGGTTTATACAAAATTTATGGGACTCAAAACTTCTAAATAAATTTAAGAAAAGCCTCATAAGACCTTTTAAGGAAATTTAAATTTTTAAGAA
The DNA here is from genome assembly GCA_963277665.1 of Viscum album. Taxonomy (NCBI): domain Eukaryota; kingdom Viridiplantae; phylum Streptophyta; class Magnoliopsida; order Santalales; family Viscaceae; genus Viscum; species Viscum album. The sequence goes on from OY728158.1 coordinate 1,503,675,983, forward strand.
GTAAAATTAAAAATTTTAATGGATGTTATATAGATATTATAATGGATTATGATTATACCACAGATGATTAATTCATAATGGTAAATTAAGTTGTTACAAATATCAAAGGTTTTGAGGAAACCTTGGGAGACATAACATTTTTCAAGAATATGATGAGGAACTTACTTGAAAAATTTTAAGAAAGGGTTTATTCCATAGAGGATAGACATGGGATATCACTTGATTAATTAATATATTTTATTATTTATTATTAAATGATGAAATACCTTATGTTCAAAAACAAAGTCACAGTTGAAATATATTTCAATTCCATGAAAGGTTACAAAATCAAAGGAAATATTGATAAGTCATTAAAACAATATTAATATGATAAATAAAAAATATTATTATTATTAGAGAATCATGTCTCTTATTTCAATAAACTTTAGATTATGAAGAGATAATTATAAATGTATTCTTCCACTAAAGTTCATTAGTTATGGTGGAATTAGGAATTTTTCAAATTATCTAAATTAGAAAGGTTTAGAAACATAGCATGATGAGAAAATAGAATACTTTATTAAAAAGAAATGTATAAAACCTAGACATTTATTCATGAAAATAAAACATTTCAGAGAAGGTTTAGAATGAATCTTGTAATAAAATAAGAATAAGTTGAGGTATCATCACAAAGTTGTGATATATAAGATAGGGATACTAAAAGAAAATAGTTATCATTTATTTATCATGTTAAAAAGAATGAAGTGATATTTATTTGTGATTAAGAAAAATATAATGAAGTAACTTAACATTCGCACTAGTGATGAAGAGGTTGAAATGAGTTTCAGTAAACATATGTTGAATGGTAATATTATATCATGTGTTGAGAAAAAATCATATGAAAAATAATAATATGGTTGAAAATGAGATGAAAAATAAAGATGTGTCGAAAGGATGTTCAGAATCTTCCTAGATTATTAATGTATTTTTAGAAGGAAAAAAATATATTAACATATAAGATCTAAATTTGAAGTTTATTTTTTGTATTTCATAACATTTGGGAATAAATCCTATTGTTTTTAATAAAATATGTCACTTAATTGGTGAATGAATTGATCAAGGGAGAGTAACTGCTGAATGCAAAGAATAATTTTTGTGAATTTGAGAAATGGTCTTAGGATGATAAATTTTATGACTAAAAGGTAAACATTCTAGCTACATAAAAAAAATTATTTTCTATAAGAAATATATTAAAGTGGGACCAACATGGTAACTATAATAAAATTCATAAAAAAATATTCCATGAAAAATCAAAGAGGATACTACAGATAATATGTTTTAAATAAGAGAATGGAATCCTAAAAATTTTGGCTAAAGGATTTTGAGTCAAATAAGAAAGTATAAAGAAACAAATTAATTTGTATATGATAAATTAATTCATGAAAATTCATATGAATAAGATTAAATTACTAATAGGTTAACTAAAAGTGACAACCATTGTGCTCATGAGATGTAATGTTTGATGTGAAAGATGGTTAGATATAACTAAATATATTATTTGATAATACTACAAGCTCAAGTAGATATGTTAAAGAATATGAATAAAGTAGTATAATACATGTGATTTGATTCCTCATGTTTAAAAGGAGATCTCACCCAAGGGGAAAAGAGATAAAATTATGATGGCCATGCTACCTATGAAGACCCATGAAATGATATTATTAAGTGAAATAATAATGTTTTCTTCTAAATATGGTGCTTTATTGAAAAAATTATCTTGGTTGAGAAGAAATTATAAAATATGTTTCTCTCACTAAGGATAAAATATGTTCCACCTTATTCAATATTTTTTATTTCAATTCAGAAAATTTATGGTGATTCATGTATAGATAGAGTTTAGTGTTGTTATAGCTATATAAAAATTGGATTTATCCATCATAAAGTTCTTAAAAATCCATGAAAAAATACAACCGTTTTTATAAAAATATTATTAGAGATTATTTTATATAATACCAACCATGATATATAAATATGGAGTGTATCCCATTAGGGTGACTGGTCCCAAAGGGATACATACAAATGATGTTATATCAACAGAAAATATGAAATTTTCATGACAATATTAAGTTTTGAGGTATGATGACCACTCTCACATATTATTTTCAGATGATATCAAATTTTATTATTAGGGGGGGTGCATGTTATAGTTGATGGGGGAAAGACATTCTTGCCCTTGGAATTATTTAATGTGTGTGTTGAATAAAAGAGTAGGTGTTTATTTTTAAATAAATTTGAACAACCCCTGGAATGTGGAATACGAGTTTGTATCACAAGATAGATAGCTTTATAGAAAAATTTTACATCTTGGTTGATCACACTTGTTTTATATACCAAGATATTTCAAGTATACATACATGTAATTAATATATGAATCATTTCTTAGGGAAATGTGTTTCCATCCTTTAATCAAGTGTTAAATTAGATTGTACCTTTCAGTAAGGGAAGAATAAAGGGGAGAAGATGAAATTTTCAAAAAAATAGAATAATGAATATTTTAATTTATACTTACATCTTTGTATTTATTCTCAATAAGGGAGAGAAATTTATAAATAATATTGGATATTTATTTCTAGTAATCTATGGGATTCATTTATGGGTATTGAAAAAAAATACAAAGTGGGAGATTGAAGAACCAAATTGGCTATGCTGGTTTTTTTAATAGGTAAGTAAACATGTATTTGGTGATGATGAAGAGCCTAAATAATGAGAGAGTGAAGAACCCATGAATTGATGACGAGTATGGTTGGTAGGTATAGTTTTAAATTTAATGAGTAATTTGAAGTTTTTTTGATTTCTTTATGTTATCTATAATTGATTATTTGAGTAATATATTATTCATTTGTTTTAAATTGATTCTAAATTTATTACTTCAACTAGTATTGAATGGAAAAATGAGATTAAGCATCATTGGATTTTAATTCTTAAATAAACTATTTTAATAAACAATAGTATTTACACATAATGATTGGACATATAGAACAATAATTCCCAAATGGAAATTGATAATCAAAGAAGGAACTATTATCTATTATATGTTCCAATTATTTAGGTGTTGTGAGATGAATAATTGTGAGAAGATATGAGTAATGTAGTATAGAGCTTCTAAAGTGGTGAGAAAAGATATATGGAAGTTTGGTTAACCATCCATGCATTTTTCATCATGGAGGATGCTATATTCACTGAAGAGTATCATATTTGAAAGAGGTCAGATGAATTTTGGTTTTGAATATGGAGTAGAAGGGGGAGTGTATTTTCATTAAATCTCTCAATGTTGAGTTTTTACATACTATATGGTTTTAGAAGTAATAATTGGAGATCATTGGAAATATGATAATATTTCCCAAATTCCTTTAATTTGGTTTGATATGTCCTATATTGAATTGAAGATTCTATGATATAGACACCCAAGATAAATAAAAAGAGTTATTTAATTATTTTACACGAATAATCATTTTATCTCACAAATTGTCACATAATGTAGATAAATGTAGGTTCGGTGTCTTAGATTATTATCTACATAAACATAATATTTTAAAACAGTCGTCAAATTTTCTTCACAACCACTGAATTCAAACCCTCCATATAAACATATTAAATTTAATTCCAATATTCATATCCTAGGTAAAGAGAACATAAGAAAATGTTGATCTCAAAAGCTCTATAATAGAAACATAATATATAACCAATGATGATTATAAGTGACTAAAATAAAATTATATGTGTATGAGAGAATAATCAAAATCTATAAACATAGAATTAAGAAAAGAAAAAAAAATTAACACCCCCAACTCCATAAACTCGTAGTTTGTGGTTACTTTATTACATTGGCACTAGATACAAGGAATCTTATCATGAAGGACCAAATATTATTGTAGTCTTGGGAAATTACATACATACATGACATTAACACTACATTTTAAACATAAAATAAAAAAATATTTGAGAACACCATTGGCCCCATAGCATAACCCTGCTTATCAATCATAAAACCCCACTTGTTATCTGATGGAAAAAAAACATAATAAAGGTTGAGTTAAAATTCTATGAAACGGATAAAAAGAATGAAAGATATCTTGAATAAATAATTTATAATCAATATGACATGGTAAATAACTGACACAAATTACATTTAATCAATAACTTTTCTATCATAAGAAGATAATGTCTAAACATTTTGTTGTTGTAAATAATTGGAATTAAATTCCATTTAATCAATACCTTTTGTACCACATGAATCATTAGATAATTTTATAGTCATGGATTTGTCTTTTGGTATTTCTATCCTATAATTTTTTCTTATCATTATTGTGTTTATTTTCCTAGTATTATTGAGAAAATAGTTATTTTGAGCCAAAAGAATTTAGAAAATAGTTGGCACATGGTTAGTAAAAACTATTCCCTGACCCATAAGAGATTTTCCACTATGGATAGTGTCACTGTCCAGGCCGTACGGGCATGTGACAAACCATGCATCAAGAACACTAAGTCTGTCTAAGGCTCACGGTCAACCGCATGAGCATGAAGCCTCCCCCGTGAACCATGTTACCTCATTCTTCTTTTTTTAGAGGTGGTTTATGGTTTCCACATGTTTTAGAAAACCATGCGACCTAACCGTGACTCCTATATAAAACATTAAAAATGTGGAATTTCTAATTTTCACATTCCCTGTTTTAATGAAAATCTACCCATTTCCTCCACCATTTAGGATTATCAGCCCTAGGTATATCTCCTTATACTATTGGCTCCCTTGGACTCCAAATCATGGGTGTTTTCATGTGTATCCTTCATGAAACTGCAAGTAACTTCCTCAATTCCTTTTCTTATTCATTCTTCTTGGTTTATTCTTCTTTCATCTTTGGTTTCTCATTTATACAACAGTTTGGTTTCCTTAATGTGTGTATAACCTTTATTTTTGAGTTTAATCTTGATTTTATGGAATTCTATTTACTCTATAGAGTCTCCTTGTTGAGAGGTTTTATTTTTCCATCATATTCAGAAAGTTTCTAAGCTAGAGGTCAGTGATTCTGCTCTTTAGCATTATTGAATGATTTCAATAGGCTTAATGTGATCTCTAAATATGTAATATGAATTTTCTAGGTGGTGTAAAACTATGATTTCAATGGTATTGGTGTTCTTAAGGATTTGAAATGGGGATTCCCTATTTAAAATGGAGGTTTTAATGTGTGTGTCTATTGTTGGATGTGTGTGAATTTGAAAGTGAAGGTTAATGGGTGATGGGAAGAGGAATTGAGCATAGAGGGAATACATGGTGAGTATATTGGTGGACTAGGATTGGTATTCTACTCTGATTTGTGGGTTCAAGGTTTGGATCCTTAGTTCCTCATGGATCTCCAAGTTTTCTCATATTATTATATGTTTACCATCAACATATGATGGAATTTACTTTTAACTATAAATTTAAAATCATGTTTTCCTTAAAATTTCTTAAAAATGTTTTCTTAATTGATTTTCACAAAATGTTTCACTTATTTATATAAAAACTTGAAAATTTATTTTTCATAAAATGTTATAAAATGGAATCTCTTTGGGTGGTATCCCACTGGGAATTACCTCACTCCCTACATACACCCTTGGTTGAATGTACATCTTTTTATATTTGACCAGGGTAAAGTCAAGATGATTTGTGGTGGAGATGGAAGATCTGGTTTCTAGTGGTCCTCTTCTTTTATATGTTAGTGGATTTGGATCACGGGTGGTGGACCTCATGTTGCATGTTAGTTTTTCGTATTTTAGTTTGTTCCCTCTATAGTTTTGTATGTTGGGTACTGGTTAAAATGTAAAATGTTTGACTCTTTTTATAATTTCGACTTTTGGTATATGTCTCTCTTTTGATTATGGTTTTTTATTTTATTGCAATTATTTACTATAGGGATCGGGAATGTGCTTCGGGTCATGTCGCAGGCTGGGTCGGGTGTCAGGTAAGATGGAACACTAACTTAGTTCGGGAGGAAATTGTATCATAGCAAGGTTTAATCCTTTCCTTGGGTCCTTTCATTGGGAGATTCCAAATATAGAGGTTCTAGGAATGTCAAGTATTGAGGTTCGGGTTTCAAGTGGGGTTTCTGGCCAACCAACCTCGTGACATACCTTGGGTCTCCATGGGATGTGGCAATTGGTTTGATTTCTCCTCTAGGTGAGACGTAAAGGTTGTATACTATGCAAGGACACTAAGAGTTGGTGGAGTGGATTGACTTATAAATGTGATTTTTTTGGTTTTATTTGGATTTATGGAAGTGTTTGTAATTTATTAATATTTCTGAAATTATTTCATAATGGTGTACGGACTATTTTTTCATATTCTTGTAAAATGATGTAGAATCATGCCCCCAAAATATATCACGTGTGACTTTTTGTAGAGATTGGATAGAGTTATACATCACTATTTAATTAGAGGTTAGTAATAGATGTTGTTTGAGTTGTCCAAGCCTTTTTTCAGGGAGTGGGCTCTTATCCTGGTCATGTTAGGGAAACTGAAGCAGGTACAAGAAGGGACCAAGATGAGGATTTTCTCAAGAATAACCCTCTTTCCTTCTGGGGTAGCATAGAACCCCAAGAAGGTGAGTATTAGATTTAGAATATTGAAATTGGTTTTTTGTTTTCTAAAACATGTCAGGTATTTATGGTGAAGTGTGATTCATTATTTTTGGAAGGTTCTAGTCGAAGGTGGTGGAAGTCAGTGGTTTAGGTTGGGAAGCTTGAGAAGATTTGTTGGAAGGACTTAATGGTCATAATTAATGGGAGGTATTTCTCTGATACCATGGACTTCACCAAGACCCAAGGGTTTCTTGATCTCTACTAGGGGGATCATACCATATTGGATTATTCCAACCACTTTGCTAAATTAGACTATTTTGAACTCAATGTAGTTTTTAATGTTAATATTAAGGATCAAATATTTGAAATGGTTTTTATGATGGATATCTAATCCTATGTATTTATATTTTATTTAAGGGCCTATAATGAGATGGTTGATCATTCCTTGATGGTTGAAATAGTCCATGTTAGCAAGAATGGGTTTTCTATGGAAGCTTCAATAGTGGGCCAAGGAAGTGGAGGTTCATCAGAAAATAATATTAATCAATATGAGAAGGAAAATAGGGGAGGTAGTAGCTGAGACCATACTTCTTGACCTCCTGCATATGTGGAATTAGATTCTATATTAATTATGTTCCATTTGTGTGGTATTCCAGGGAATATGTGGTCATCATGACCAACCCCACCTATACCCTTCCATTGGTGTGGACATGTGGTACACTTACTATAGTTTAAACGTACTTCAAATCCATACCAGGGTGGTATGTGTCCATTATCCTCTAAAGGGATGAAAAAATTGTCAGAACCATCCAGGAAAATGGGTTCTCAGTTTCATGGTCATGGTGGTAGCAATGGATCTTCTTTAGGGAAAAACATATTAAGTTGGAGACATGGGTTATCTATCTCTCTCTGATCTATGCATAGATGACACATCTTCATAGTATGGAACAAGAACTATTAGAATCAGATACATGCCTAGAAAAAGTATTATTTACTATTCTTATTACATCTTCCATAACTGATTCCATATTTGATATATCTACATCTATTTAATTTTTTTCTTCATGAATTGTTGAATTATTTCAATTTCAAAAAAGGTTCATGTCATAAGAAATATTTTCCGGGATATCTCTTTGTAAGAATAAATAGTAGGATTTTAGGTGTCTGTATTATGCTCTCACTTTGTCAAGGGTCATGTTGGAATGGGACTTCCATGTTTTGGGAATGGACCTCTTATATGTGATTCTTGGCATGGATTGGATAGTGTGTTTTCTAGCTCACATTGATTTTTATCACAACTGAGTGAGTTTTTTGGAACCTGATGGATTCTCTCAGGTCTTCCAATGTGAATGGGATCCTTAGTAATGTAGTAATTAACCACCACTTTTGGAATTGTGCATTCTTGTTTTTCAGATCTCATCTCTCATGTTGGTGAATGATGGTGTTGGTTCTAATGGTGGATTACCTCATGTGGTGTATGAGTTCCCAGAGGTATTTCTAGATGATTTATAGGGTTTCGACTTGAGTAGGATATGGATTTCACCATCGACTTAATGCTTGGAAAACATTTGAAATCAATTTCTTCATACCTTATGGCTCCCAAAAATTTGAGGGAATTAAATATGCATTTATATGATTTGTATTATAAAGGATTCATTGACCTGATCATCTCACCTTGAGCCACTGAACTTCTATTTTATAATAATTCATACGGATCTCTTTATTTATTTATCAATTATCAATATCTAACTAAGGTGATGATCAAGCATAAATACCCATTTCCCCACATAGATGAAATTTTTTATCATCTTAATGGAGAAAGGTAGTTCTCAAAGATCATTTTGTGTTTCAGTTATCAATAGGCCAGAGTTAGAGAGGAAGATGTTCCAAAAATAACCTTTTTAAGTAGGTATGACCACTTTGATTATTTAGTCATGCAATTTTGATTGGTGAATGATCTATGGTCATTATTTCACTAATGAATAGGGTGATCCATCAATACCTTGTGTCCATTATTATGGTATTCGTAGAAGACATCCTAGCCTATTCTAGGACCCAAGAGAAGCACGACCATCACCTGAGGATTGTGTTACACACCCTTTGAGATAACTATCTCTAGACTATGTTCTCCAAGAGCACCTACTAGATCAAGGAGGAAAAGTTTCTCTCGGATTTCATCACCCATGACTGTGGGTTGTAAAAGTTTAGTGGATCCGAGAATTTTAGGTTTTCTTTTGAGGATCTAATGTTTTAGTTGACCACAAACCATGTTTTGTTCTTAATGAAATCTATAAAATGATATGTGGTCTACTGTGATTCCTCAGGTATGGGTCTTGGATGTCTGTTAATGTAGGAAGATATTGTAGTGGAATATGGTTCTTTTAAAACCCAACCACATGAGAATAAATAACCATCCCAAAACTTGGAATTATAAGTTGTGATGAATGTTTTAAATAAATAGCATAATTTTCTATTTCGGGAGAAGTTTGTAGCATACTCATATCTTAAAAAATTGTCTTACACTTTCTCCTAGAATTATCTAAATGTGATACAACATTTCTTGGTCAATTGCCTCCAGGGGTTCAGTTTTCATATTGTGTACACAAGAGAAAAGGTAATGTGGTTGAAGATTATTTGAGCATGAAAATGATAGTGAATTATATAAAAGATTCTAGTGATTAATGGAATCTAATGGGACATTCTTCCTTAATGCATCAAGAGCCCAAGGATCACAACTGATGTGAGTTCCCGACTAGTGTTCAGCTAATAACCTCTCTCATGGAGCTATCTTGGTAACAACATTGTATTGATGAGTTGTGTTAGTATTCTATGAAGTTACTAAATAGTGGGGATGTTACAAGAGATTTTTATTTGTCTTCATATGGATTTATTTAATTCAAGTGATGTTTTGTGGTTCTATTGTCAGTGCAGAAGGTGGTGATTTTGTATAGACATCAGTCACAGTGGTTCATTAAACATGGGTCCACAATGATTTTTTATGATGTGAGACATATGTTCTGGTGTCCTAGCATGAGGCATGAAATATATGGCTCTGTATCACGGTGTTATATATGTCATCAGGTTAAAGAAGACGACAACCTATGGTTTTCTTAATCCACTACCCATTCCATACCTAGAAGTGGGATAAGGCTGCCATTGAATTTATAATTGGATATCCTCAGACACTCCAAGGTTGGAACATTATTTGGGTGATGATCAACCTTCTGACCAAATCATTTCATTTCATCCAGATTAGAGATTCAACTAAAGTGGGTGAGTTGGGTTGGTTGTATGTTCGGAAGATAGTGAGGCTTCATGGTGTGCCTTAATCTATCATTCCTAATATGGACCCATACTTTACCTCAATATTATGTGAATGAATTCTAAAGTAAATTGGTCCAAAGTTCAAGTTGAGTATGAAAAACCATCCACAAATGGATGGTGTAATGTAGCAAGTGAATTAATTCTTGGAATTTATGTTCCAATCACGTGGGTTTGATTTTAGAATCTCATGGGATATCCATTTTTTGGATAGTAAAATTTACCTATAATGATATTTACCAATGCTCGATAAGAATGGCCACCTTTAACGAGCTTTATGGTTGTCCCTGTCGGTCACCTTTGTGCTGGGAAGAGGTGGTGAGACATTATTTTTGGGACTGATTCTTGTATAGGATACATATTCTAGTGTTTTATTGATTTTTCAATTGATGTTGGTAGTTCATGTCCACCATAAGTATTACAAAAACCATCGGTTCTAAGACTTGAAATTCCATATTGGTGATAAGGTGTTTATGAATATGTCCCCTCTTTTAACAAACTATCATCTTTGTAAGCAATGTATGTTAATGTCGAGGTATGTCAGACCCTTCTAGATGACCGATAGAGTTGGTATGGTGGAATACTAGTAAGATTTATTGTCTCAGATTATTTTAATAAAATACCTTTTCCATGTATCATAGCTAAAAAAGTACAATCTAGATCCATTTCATGTTCAAAATTGGGAAGAGTTGGAGTTAGAACCTGATATTTCTGTGTTTGAGTAACCAGTTTGGGTTGTCGATTTCTAAGAGAGGATGATTCATGGTAAGTACATACCATTGGTTAAGTGTGGTAATGATGAACATGAGACTTAAGAGTGAAAATATTTGGTTTTGGAGAAATACCCATTCATATTTTTGGATCATACTTCCATTTGACTTTTTGAGGGTGGAATGTTTTCATGGTTAGGATAATTGTAACATGTGTTGATTAGTTATGTGGTATTTTAATCATTTATTTTGGACTTATCTATATTGGGTATATTTTAAAGGGTGTTTTTAGTAAATTTAGTTTTTTTAATATATAGTGGGTGTTACACGGTTGGCGTACAGTTAGTATAAACCTTGTACCAACCCAAAAGAGATTGTGTTCCCTCGACAGTGGCATTTTCCAGGCCGCACGACCTGTAATTCATGCATGTGAGAAACTGTGTGCCCATACTAGTGGTTATTTATGAGGTGTATTGTAACACCCCAAGCTTCTACGGTACGCTTCTCATTGAATAATGTGATAGCGTGTGTTGTACGCAACACCGAGTTCTAACACACCATAACCAATTAAACTAGCCGTTATGAATAGTAATACCTAATTTTTGAAATTATATATATTTTATATTTTAAAATGGACTTCATTTTTGGATTCAGAATATCTAATTTAGCCTAAGGTGAAATTTTGGTACTTTTTGGATAACTTTCATATTTTGATTAATAGTGAAAATTACTAAATTTTAATTAAAAACAACTTTTTTAATCAAAATAATTAATAGTGATAAATTATTAATTTGAGTGGTTTTAAAGTATATTTAGAATATATTTTTACCATTTAATATAATTTTGGTCATTGGACATAATTTTACAATTAAACCGAACATAAACAAGTGTCAATCTTTTGATAGTTATTATCTCTTAAAAACACGCTTTTTGTTTTGACAGCGGGAATTAATTTTAAATTAATTTCTGCCACTTATGTGTTTTGAATTTAGGAAAATGGATTCCATATTTGGAATCAGGATGTTCAAATTGTGTAAATAGGTAACTTTTATTTTTAGACATTTTGAATAATTACTGCGGTAAATATTTTATTTACCATGGTTAAGGGTAAATCCGGTAAATAAGGGTTAACAAATAATATTATAATAATACTAAATTACCCTAAAACGTGTCTTAACCCTATTGGTTGATACATGGTCTACCATGGGCATCTTTGGGTCGATTTTGGGACAGCATGGATCCACTTGTAAGTGATAATGACACTTTATTTTAATTAAGTTAAAATTAATACAAAAATGACACAAGCATATATCTTTTAGCAAAACAATTGTTACATAGGGTTATATATGTTGGATTTTAGATTATAAATATTAAATATAAAGATAAAACGATTTCCTACATAATTATATTTTATTTATAATTTTTAGACATTAAATAATTTATTTTATTTATGACACAATGATGATGCAGTAATTACTATAATAGTGAAAAATTAAAATAATTGATATTATAAATACCCAAATAAATATAATATGAAACTTTTAATGAATTAAAATAATTTTCTAGGATAATATGATATATTAGGATTTAGTTAATTGACTTTGTTCGAAGTAATCAATCTGTTATGAGTTTCACAAAAATCAACTATTGAATAGTGTCAAAATTGACATAAAAGAGTTATTAAAACAAATATTATATTATTAATTGATATTAAATTTCTAAAAATCTAAGGTTCTTCCAAGAGACTTATATCATGATAGGTTCATCATTAATGGACCACTTGGGGGTCTCTTGGATGTATGTAGTAAGTTTATTAACCATATTATATAAAAATACAAAGAGACATTGTAAAAGTGAAACTAATTAACTTAGAGTTAATACTTAAAGATAAGGTTAATATAAGTACCCAAACCTGTATAAATTCTATTGGTTGAGTTGTTTTCGACCCATCCCCACCTTAACCTTTGAATAATCAACTTTTTATCCATTAGAAACCGAATAGGAATTTATTATAAATTAATATTTCTAGCTTTTCCAAAGGTGCCCCTCACCCCTCTTATAAAAGGGCACTCCTCCTTCTCATTTCTTCACTCCTTCAAAGCCTTTTGGTTCGGCCAAACTCTGCCCAAATACTCTCCCAACATCTCTCAATAAAACCTAGAGGCCTTATTTTGATCAGAAAGACAACCTAAGGAGCCCTTTTGATCAAATCAAAAGGAAGAACCCGAAAAAGAAGTAATGATTTCACCACCCTTTTCCAAGTTCATTTCTTCTTCCACTTCTTCTTCCTTTGTTATTACCATTCTAAAATAATAACTCCAGTATCTCACATATACTGTGATGTTATTATAAATATGGTACAACCATATTCAGTATTCTATCCACCCTTTTAATAACATGTCACCATACGTGCGTACGTACGGCTTACCGTCTCCACGTCGTGGTGTAATTGTTATTCAATATATTATTATTTGGATGGGTATAATAATGATGTGTAACTCATGTAAATAATAAATATAACATGTTAATGATTCTGTATATATGATATACCATCCATTTATATATTATTTTAATATCAAAAGAATGATATTGTCGCTCGTGCGTACGTACGGACTACCGTCTCCACGAACGCGATGAGATTCATTCTCCATCGTATCCATTCAAGTATAATTATCATTTGATGATTTAAAAAATGATGTTTAAGGACTTGATATAATTATAGATATGAATAATATACAACCTATCCATTACAAATATGGCTTACGTAAAAAAACATATAAAAGAAAACAAGTAAGTTAACACCCGAAACAACGATAATACTAAGATATTATTATCAAATCAATATTAAAAGATCATATATGATATCATATTAATGTATATGATTCTTGTATAATTTAATAAAAATTATTTCACCATTATACAGGAAGTTAACCTACCCCAACCAAGGAAAAGTACAAGGTAAGGGTTATTTCACAATCTCTTCATTATCCGAGGTTGTTTATACGTAATAATCTACTGGGATTTCTTTATCATCCACATCCATGTTTCTTCGAAATGTATTTCAAAACATATTTATTATTTACAAGAATATGGGTTAAAGTCATTTATTCCCTTGTTTGAATTTTTATATGAGGTTTATAAAGGAATATTTCTGTCGTTTTCAAAACAAGGTCCTTTTTAACCTTTTCGACATAATTAAGGTAAGAATGTTTTTTTAACTTATACGGCGGGTGCGGATATTTTCCGCTGTTATAAAATCTTCAATGCTTCCCTTACAAGCTTATAAGATTATTTTCAAAGAAAATGTTTTATTTTATATGGATCTTAAATGATTTCAAAATAAAAGGAGATATTTCATTAAAAAGAATTTTGATTTTATCTATGTCAACATCCTTTGATGGATTTTAAGATTATTTAAAGTTGATTTATTATGATACAAAACTTCTATATTTTATTGAAGGTTTTGTGATATGTTTGACTGTGGATGTTCTATTTTTATACCATTCATAGTTTATGGTGAAAGTATTGACATTTCGTATGCTAGTTTTAATACGAATTTTTATGTTATGTTTAAACCTTTTCATATGGGAATGCATTGGACTTAATATGTGACGGGTGGAGCCCGCTATAGCTCCTCGATGCATTGGTAGGTCTCATGAGACAAACTAGTGTCTTGGCACAAGGCCTTGAAAAAATCTTATTTGTAGTCTTGGCCCGAGGCCTTGGCTATGTGGTTATGATAGTCTGGCATTATGCATTCCATCATTATGAAAGTGGTTATTGATTTTTCATGTGATTATTCGATTAGTAGAATAACCATGTGAATAAGTAAATGGCATTATTTCATTTTATTTATGCCATACTATGTTAAATGTTCAAGTTTAAAAGGCTTTTGTTTTAGTTATACATTGCCTTAAATGTTTATTCTTATTTATGAAAGTTTCCGCTATATTGTTATCCTTACTGGGCATTTGAGCTCACCCCTTTTCTATGTTTTATTTTTCCCATGAAGTGAAGAAGTAAATTACGAATGACATGCAGGGATATTATGTGAGGATATGAGTGTGGATTATGGAGAAAATATGTTTTTGTAGTATTTTTTCATTTTATGATGTAATGTAAAACTTATGAATATATCTAGTATTTCCAAGGCTACTAAACCAATTGGTCTTTCAAGATTTGATCTTTCTTGTGATCATGCCAATGTTATGTAATAATGCACCGACTCTGGGTAACTAGGGTCGGGGCGTTACAGTTGGTATCAGAGGAAGTTTAGTACAAACCTTGGAAGCTAGATTTAGATAAACTCTGATTAAAGCACGTAGATCTAAGATGAACTTTGAGGATTAGTATAGAATAACTTCCTAGAATTTTGGTATTGTAGAGATTTTGTGAGTTTTCCGAGAAATACATCCCTGTCTGGATACGAGCAGGTAGAGGCGGCTCTGGCACAGATGTACCTAGGGGTAAAACCTGAAAACACCGATTTGAGCTAGACTCGAACGGGAACTGGTGCACGACAACGGGCCTTGCTGCACTCTTGGTTACGACACTCCCGGGGGATATGCTTAGGATAACTCTCATTTTATTTACAAATCATTTTGAAGGGATTATGAGTATATACTTCCTCAAAGAAAACATTCTTATGATTATGGATTATATCCATAAATAGTTCAATTTATGTTAAGTGCTTTATAAGTATGGGATTATGTATTCTGATTCATAAACTGATCTAGTTTATGCCATTGTTTAGAAATGGCGCCTAGTGGAAGAAATGGGAACCGTATCAATGCACGCACTCCATGTAGGGATTTCCCTCCTGCTCAAGATAATTATAGTGGAGCTGGTGATGCAACTGGAGCCGATCAGCTAATCACCATACTGGGACAACTTACTCAGGTTATGAATAATAACCTTACCCGTATGGAGCACCCTGATCCGCAGCGTGGAGGATCAATGTTAGATCGATTCATGAGGCAACAACCACCAACGTTCAATGGGAATACAAATCCCTTAGTAGCCGAGCAGTGGATAAATTCCCTAGAGAAAATATTTCAGGCTTTGGGGAGCAGTGAAAGGGAAAAAGTTATCATGGCAGTTTACCGCCTCACTGGAGATGTTGATCAATGGTGGTCATTGATTCAAAATACGAAGGAAGATGATGAAGTATCAAATATGGAATGGAGGGAGGTCAATGATCTGTTTTTAGAAAAATACCTTCCTCCCGACCATTGAGCAGATATGGAAAGGCAATTTCTGAGTCTGAGACAAAAGGAGGATGAGAATGTCACAAAGTATGAGGCTAACTTTACAAGGTTAGCGAGGTATGATGGAGATTATATTCGCAACCCAAGAAGTAAGATTGATCGTTTCTTTGACGGGTTAAAACCATTTCTCCGTCGAGCATTAGTCTCACAATCCTTTTCATCGTACGAAGACATTGTCTCATGTGCTATCAAGACTGAAAATGAATTCTCTAAGTCTTATGACTTTAAATCAAAGCAAGAGAAGAAGAGACCTGCTAGTCAATCTGGGAATGGAAATAAGGGGAAGAAGGGAAAGGTTGAATATCCATCTTGTGGTAAATGCGGGAAGAAACATCCTGGTACTTTCTTGAAGGGAATGAGAGTCTGTTACAAGTGTGGTGAAAAAGGCCACCAAGCTCTTGATTGCAAGGGGAAGAAGGAATCTACCAACGTTCAGTGCTATAATTGCAGGGAGATGGGGCATTATGCAAATGCATGTCCTAAGCATCAGGAGAACTTACCTCAGAAAAGGCCAAGGGATCAAGGCCAAGCTTATGCTATCACTACTGCAGAGGTAGAAGCTCCAAAAGACGTGGTGGCAGGTAATTTAATGGTTTCCTCAAGTTTAGCAAATGCATTATTTGACTCTGGATCGTCGCATTGTTTCATATCATCCCAGTTTTCTAAGAAAATTAGATATTTCCAATTTGATTTAATAAGGGAGTTGTCAGCTGAAACTCCTAAGGGAAGTATCATTGCAACAAAGTTTTGTGAATCAGTCCCCATTAGAGCACGTAAATTTTCTTTATCTGCTGATCTCATCGTCATACCTATGATTGAGTTTGATATAATCCTCGGTATGGACTGGCTTTCAGACTATGATGCGAAGATTTATTGTAAGAAGAAAGAGGTTACGATTCTTGATGATAATGATAAGGAACACCTTATCTTTAGAGCATAATCGTCACCACCTAATTCTTATTTAGATCCACCCTCAATAGCTCAACTAAAATCAATTATTGGGGAGGAAGAGAATGAAATAACTGCGGGTGAGGAAAGGAATGTTCAAATAGGGGATGTACCTGTTGTGAAAGAATTTGTAGATGTATTTCCGGAAGATTTACCTGGACATCCTCCAGAACGAGAAGTTGAGTTTTCCATTGATTTGATTCCTGGATCAAGGCCTATATCGAAGACCCCTTATAGAATGGCCACTGTAGAGTTAGTCGAACTGAAGAAACAACTAGACGAATTGAGTAATAAGGGATTTATTCGCCCTAGTTTTTCTCCATGGGGAGCCCCTGTTCTTTTTGAAAGATGGATCTATGAGGTTATGTATCGACTACAGGGAGATCAATGCTATAACGATAAAGAAAAAGTATCCCCTACCTCGTATTGATGATTTATTTGACCAACTGCATGGAGCTCAATACTTTTCAAAGATTGACCTTCGATCTGGATACCATCAGTTGTGTGTGAAGAAGGAAGACATTCCGAAAACAGCATTTCGAACCAGGTACGGGCATTACGAGTTTACTGTAATGCCGTTTGGATTGACTAATGCACCCTCTGTATTCATGGATCTGATGAATAGAGTTTTCAAGGAGTATCTCGATGAATTTTTGGTGGTATTTATTGATGATATCTTGGTATACTCCAAAACCTACGAAGATCATGAAAATAACTTGCGCATTATCTTGAAGACTCTGAAAAGGCATGAATTATATGGGAAGTTTAGCAAATGTGAATTCTGGCTTCAGGAGATTTCTTTTCTTGGCCATATTGTCTTTAAAGATGGAATCTCTGTTGATCCTTCTAAGACCAAGGCAATCCAAGAATGTCCAGCACCTATGAGTATAACTGAGGTACGTAGTTTTATTGGTTTGGTAGGTTATTATCGACGTTTCGTCCAGAATTTTGCCCGATTGGCTAACCCATTAACGAATCTCACACGTAAAGGGGTTAAATTTGTTTGGACAAAAGAGTGTGAAGAATGTTTTTAAGAACTGAAGAAAATATTAGTCAATGCTCCTATATTGACTCTACCATCGGGGAATGATGGGTTCGTTATTTATAGTGATGCATCGAAGAAAGGACTTGGTTGTGTCCTTATACAGAATGATAGAGTTATTGCCTATGCATCACGACAGTTGAAAATTCATGAACAAAACTATCTTACTCATGATCTCGAGTTAGCAGTTGTGATCTTTTCTTTGAAGATATGGAGGCACTACCTCTATGGTGAAAAATGTGAGATTTATACTGATCACAAGAGTTTGAAGTATATTTTCTCACAAAAAGAACTCAACATGAGGCAAAGGAGATGGCTTGAATTACTCAAGGATTATGATTGTACGATACACTACCACCCGGGGAAAGCAAACAAGGTGGCATATGCTTTGAGTAGAAAAGACCATGGAGTTTTGAACAATATGAGAATTGAAAGGGATCCAATTTTCATGGATCTAGTGAAGATAGACATGGGAATAACCAGGGAAGGTGAAACATCATTTCTTTTTCAAATGGTTTCCAAACCATCTTTAATAGAAAGGATTAAGAGTACTCAGACCGATGATGAAGAATTTTAAAAGAAGATTAAAGATGTGAATGATGGGAGATTGAGAGACTTTGTGTATGAATATGGAATTTTGAAATTTGGGAAGAGACTTTGTGTTCCCGATATACCTGATCTAAAAAGGGAATTGCTGGATGATGCTCATAGTTCCAATTTCTCTATACACCCTGGGAGAACCAAAATGTATAGAGATTTGAAGGAACATTTTTGGTGGTACAACATGAAGAGGGAGATTGCTAATTTTTTGTCAAGATGTATGGTTTGTCAACAAGTGAAAGCTGGAAGGCAACAGCCTGGAGGATTCATGCAACCTCTTCCCATACCGGAGTGTAAATGGGACAATATTACGATGGACTTTGTCATGGGGCTACCAAAGACTCCTAGAAGGAATGATGCAATATAGGTTATTGTTGATCGTCTTACCATGTCAGCACATTTTCTTGCTATAAGAGAAGATCAACCCCTGGAACGTCTAGCAAGACTATATATTAATGATGTTGTGAGACTTCATGGAGTACCCCTATCGATTGTTTCTGATCGTGATCCCCGTTTTACTTCAAGATTCTGGAAAAGTCTTCAAAAATCCCTGGATACTAAACATCATTTGAGCACTGCTTACCACCCTCAGACAGACGGACAATCAGAACGGACTATTCAAACCTTAGAAGACATGTTGAGATCTTGATCACTTGACTTTCAGGGTATGTGGGATCAATATTTACCTCTGATAGAATTTTCCTATAACAATAGCTTCTATTCGAGTATTCAGATGGCACCATATGAAGCGTTATATGGAAAGAGATGTCGTACACCAACCTGCTGGGATGACGTCGGTGAAAGAAAACTTGTAGGTCCAGAACTGGTGGAGGAAACGATGGAAAAGGTGAAGGTAATCCAAAATCACATCAGAGCAGCTCAAAGTAGGTAGAAGAGCTATGCCGATAATCGAAGGAAGGATTTCGAATTTCAAGTCGGTGATCATGTTTTCCTAAAGGTATCTCCATGGAAGGGAGTCATACGTTTTGGTAAGAAAGGTAAATTTAGTCCCAGGTACATCGGACCCTTCGAAATTCTAGAATGAATTGGGGTTGTAGCTTACCGATTGTCAATGCCACCAAGTCTCTCTAAAGTTCACGATGTGTTCCACGTATCTCTGTTGAGGAAATACATGCCTGACCCAATGCATGTACTCACCTATGAGGAATAAGAACTGGAACCTGATCTGTCTTATTGTGAAGAGCCCGTCAGGATTCTTGATACGAGAGAACAAGTACTGAGAAACCGGACGACGCGTCTGGTAAAAGTTTTGTGGAGAAACCATAAGATGGAAGAGGCAACGTGGGAACCCAAGGAACTTATGATGAAGAACCAACCGAGGCTTTTCATGTGATAAGTATTCTAGAAATTTCGAGGACGAAATTATTTGAATGAGGGGAGAATGTAACACCCCAAGCTTCTACGGTACGCTTCTCATTGAATAATGTGATAGCGTGTGTTGTACGCAACACCGAGTTCTAACACACCATAACCAATTAAACTAGCCGTTATGAATAGTAATACCTACTTTTTGAAATTATATATATTCTATATTTTAAAATGGACTTCATTTTTGGATTCGGAATATCGAATTTAGCCTAAGGTGAAATTTTGGTACTTTTCGGATAACTTTCATATTTTGATGAATAGTGAAAATTACTAAATTTTAATTAAAAACAACTTTTTTAATCAAAATAATTAATAGTGATAAATTATGAATTTTAGTGGTTTTAAAGTATATTTAGAATATATTTCTACCATTTAATATAATTTTGGTCATTGGACATAATTTTACAATTAAACCGAACATAAACAAGTGTCAATCTTTTGATAGTTATTATCTCTTAAAAACATGCTTTTTGTTTTGACAGTGGGAATTAATTTTAAATTAATTTCTGCCACTTCTGTATTTTGAATTTAGGAAAATGGATTCCATATTTGGAATCAGGAAGTTCAAATTGTGTAAATAGGTAACTTTTATTTTTAGACATTTTGAATAATTACTGCGGTAAATATTTTATTTACCATGGTTAAGGGTAAATCCGGTAAATAAGGGTCAAAAAATAATATTATAATAATACTAAATTACCCTAAAACGTGTCTTAACCCTATTGGTTGATACATGGTCGACCATGGGCATCTTTGGGTCGATTTTGGGGACCCCATGGATCCACTTGTAAGTGATAATGACACTTTATTTTAATTAAGTTAAAATGAATACAAAAATGACACAAGCATATATCGTTTAGCAAAACAATTGTTACATAGGGTTATATATGTTGGATTTTAGATTATAAATATTCATTAGAAAGATAAAATGATTTCCTACATAATGATATTTTATTTATAATTTTTAGACGTTAAATAATTTATTTTATTTATGACACAATGATGATGCAGTAATTACTATAATAGTGAAAAATTAAAATAATTGATATTATAAATACCCAAATAAATATAATATGAAACTTTTAATGAATTAAACTAATTTTCTAGGATAATATGATATATTAGGATTGATTTAATTGACTTTGTTAGAAGTAATAAATCTGTTATGAGTTTCACAAAAATCAACTATTGAATAATGTCAAAATTGACATAAAAGAGTTCTTAAAACAAATATTATATTATTAATTGATATTAAATTCCTAAAAATCTAAGGTTCGGCCAAGAGACTTATATCATGATAGGTTCATCATTAATGGACCACTTGGGGGTCGCTTTGATGTATGTAGTAAGTTTATTAACCATATTATATAAAAATACAAAGAGACATTGTAAAAGTGAAACTAATTAACTTAGAGTTAATACTTAAAGATAAGGTTAATATAAGTACCCAAACCTGTCTAAATTCTATTGGTTGAGTTTTTTTCGACCCATCCGCACCTTAACCTTTGAATAATCAACTTTGTATCCATTAGAAACCGAATATGAATTTATTATAAATTAATATTTCTAGCTTTTCCAAAGGTGCCCCTCACCCCTCTTATAAAAGGGCACTCCTCCTTCTCATTTCTTCACACCATCAAAGCCTTTTGGTTCAGCCAAACTCTGCCCCAATACTCTCCCAACATCCCTCAATACAACCTAGAGGCCTTAGTTTGATCACAAAGCCAACCTAAGGAGCCCTTTTGATCAAATCAAAAGGAAGAACCCGAAAAAGAGGTAATGATTTCACCACCCTTTTCCAAGTTCATTTCTTTTTCCACTTCTTCTTCCTTTGTTCTTACCATTCTAAAATAATAACTCCAGTATCTCACATATACTGTGATGTTATTATAAATATGGAACAACCATATTCAGTATTCTATCCACCCTTTGAATAACATGTCACCATAGGTGTGTACGTACGGCTTACCGTCTCCACGTCGTGGTGTAATTGTTATTCAATATATTATTATTTGGATGGGTATAATTATGATGTGTAACTCATGTAAATAATAAATATAACATGTTAATGATTCTGTATATATGATATATCATCCATTTATATATTATTTTAATATCAAAAGAATTATATTGTCGCTCGTGCGTACGTACGGACTACCGTCTCCACGAACGCGATGAGATTCATTCTCCATCGTATCCATTCAAGTATAATTATCATTTGATGATTTAAAAAATGATTTTTAAGGACTTGATATCATTCTGGATATGAATAATATACAACCTATCCATTACAAATATGGCTTACGTAACAAAACATATAAAAGAAAACAAGTAAGTTAACACCCGAAACAACGATAATACTAAGATATTATTATCAAATCAATATTAAAAGATAATATATGATATCATATAAATGTATATGATTCTTGTATAATTTAATAACAATTATTTCACCATTATACAGGAGGTTAACCTACCCCAACCAAGGAAAATTACAAGGTATTGGTTATTTCACAATCTCTTCATTATCCGAGGTTGTTTATACGTAATAATCTACTGGGATTTCTTTATCATCCACATCCATGTTTCTTCGAAATGTATTTCAAAACATATTTATTATTTACAAGAATATGGGTTAAAGTCATTTATACCCTTGTTTGACTTTTTATAAGTGGTTTATAAAGGAATCTTTCCGTCGTTTTCAAAACAAGGTCCTTTTTAACCTTTTCGACAGAATTAAGGTAAGAATGTTTTTTTTAACTTATACGGCGGGTGCAGCTATTTTCCGCTGTTATAAAATCTTCAAAGCTTCCCTTACAAGCTTATAAGATTATTTTCAAAGAAAATGTTTTATTTTATATGGATATTAAATGATTTCAAAATAAAAGGAGATATTTCTTTAAAAAGAATTTTGATTTCATCTATGTCAACATCCTTTGATGGATTTTAAGATTATTTGATGTTGATTTATTATGATACAAAACTTCTATATTGTATTGAAGGTTTTGTGATATGTTTGACTGTGGATGTGCTATTTTTATACCATTAATAGTTTATGGTGAAATTATTGACATTTCGTATGCTAGTTTTAATACGAATGTTTATGTTATGTTTAAACCTTTTCATATGGGAATGCATTGGACTTAATATGTGACGGGTGGAGCCCGCTATAGCTCTTCGATGCATCGGTAGGTATCATGAGACAAACTAGTGTCTTGGAACAAGGCCTTGACAAAATCTTATTTGTAGTCTTGGCACAAGGCCTTGGCTATGTGGTTATGATAGTCTGGCATTATGCATTCCATCATTATGAAAGTGGTTATTGATTTTTCATGTGATTATTAGATTAATAGAATAACCATGTGAATAAGTAAATGGCATTATTTAATTTTATTTATGCCATACTATGTTAAATGTTCAAGTTTAAAAGGCTTTTGTTTTAGTTATACATTGCCTTAAATGTTTATTCTTATTTATGAAAGTTTCCGCTATATTGTTATCCTTACTGGGCATTTGAGCTCACCCCTTTTCTATGTTTTATTTTTCCCAGGAAGTGAAGAAGTAAATTATGAATGACCTGCAGGGATATTATGTGGGGATATGAGTGTGGATTATCGAGAAAATATGTTTTTGTAGTAGTTTTTTATTTTATGATGTAATGTAAAACTTATGAATATATCTAGTGTTTCCAAGGCTACTAAACCAATCGGTCTTTCGAGATTTGATCTTTCTTAAGATCATGCCAATGTTATGTAATAATGCACCGACTCTGGGTAACTAGGGTCGGGGCGTTACATGTATGGTCAGAATCATGGGCCTTGTACCATTCCTAGTAACTATGTGGCCAAATTTCTCTTTGGACATAGGGGGAACATGGTTGTCGCACGATTTGGAAAACCGTGTGGCCAAACCGTGGGGCTTTCCCATAACCATAATAATATAGAATTTTACATTTTTTTAATTTCTATATTTTAACCCAAATCAACCCATTTCCTCTACCATTTGGGATTCTAATCCTTATATTCCTCTCCCTATCCTCTTATCTCCTTTTCAATTCGAAATATTGGGTGTTTTTGGTTTGGATCCTTCAAGAAACATTAATTATGCTTCTCTATTACTCGTATTCTTCCTTCTCCTTGCATTCTTATTCCTTATTCTTTTGTTTATCAAATCATCAGCGGCTTGATTTACCTAATATTGGTTGAACCTTAGTTATTGATATTAATATTGATGTTTTTGGTATGATATTTCCATTAAAGTGTCTCCTTATGGTGTGGTTGTGGTTTTCCACTGAATTCTGGAAGTTTTCTGAATTGAGATAGGTTATTCCATGCTTTAGTATTGTTTTATGATTTTAGTATGCTTGATTTTATATCTAATTGTGTTCTGTGAATTGAGTGTGTGGTTTGAAACTATGATTTGAATGGTTTTGTTGTTCATAAGGATTTGAAAGGGTTTTTCCATTTAAAATGGTGATTTCCATGTGTTTGTGTATTGTTGGATGTGTGTGCATGTGAAATAGTTTGTTTTGTGTCGTGAGCATACTAATTGAGCATTAAGGGGATCCTATGTGACATTATGGGCAGACTAGAACTAGTATGATAGTCAGATCAGTGGGGCCTAGGCCTGATTCATTATTATAATATTCATTCTACAAAACTAACTAAACATATGATGATGAGAAGAGACCACTATAACTTTGGATTGACTCCTCTATAGTGTCGTTTGAATAAGGATGTTTCGAATTATGTATTCCATTCAATGTCCCTTAGGTATGAGGTTTATGGATTCCCACCAATTATAGTGACTTATATATTTCTCATGGTTATTATATGATTCTATGTGTACCATTAGTATATTGTAGAATTTAATTTTTATTCTAAATTTTAAATCATGTTTTCCTTTAAATTTTTTCCAAATGATTTTTAAAAGAGTGTCCTTAAATTTTTCCTTTATTTTATAAAACCGTGCATATTGATTTTACATATAAAATCATATCATGGAATCACTTTGGTCATTATCCTTCTTGGCATTAGATCACACCCAACATATGACATTGGGTGTATGTAGTCCTTGTTATGTTTAACCCAGGTAAGGTAAGATGATCTTTGGTGGTGATAGAAGATCTGGTGTCTAGTGTTTCTCTTCATACAGGTGATAGTGGAGGTTGATTGAGAGTGGTGGTCCTATTTTTTCTTGGAGTTTTTTTGGTAGTGTAGTAAGTTTCCTACCCATTTTTTGGTATTTTGGTTTTGATTAAAAAATCATAAGGATTAGCTCTATTAATAGTGTCTACGTGTGATAGAGGTATCTATTTTGATTATGGTTCTTGATTATGTTATGATGTGTTGATATTTG
The DNA here is from genome assembly GCA_963277665.1 of Viscum album. Taxonomy (NCBI): domain Eukaryota; kingdom Viridiplantae; phylum Streptophyta; class Magnoliopsida; order Santalales; family Viscaceae; genus Viscum; species Viscum album. The sequence goes on from OY728158.1 coordinate 1,503,701,212, forward strand.
TTTTGTTCATAGATGTTTATCATGGGTTAAATTATTCCCAGATGAGTTTATTGATTCCTAGGAACTAATATCCAGACCATGTGGATCGAGAACTCCCTTCAGGCCATTCCACATGTTAAGTTGAGTGGTGGGTTGGATGGCACCCCGACTTGGATCGTGACAAATAATATCATAGTGAAAATATCTTGGATAATAATATCAAAATTATTAATTTCATAAATTCTTAATTGTTGGATGTCATGTTCTCAAGAATATGATACCTCTGCTGTCAAGACCTTTTAACAAAATGGTTTAAAATAATTGGTAAAAACTATTCAATGCTAGATAACTGATTCACCTCATAGGACTATGAATGCACCTAGGGGCTCTATAATTCTTGGCCCCACCCATCACAATATACCCAAAGTATTTCTCATATATAAAATGATTGATTTAATTCATGAATCAATATGAATTATAAAAAATACCCTTATTGAGTAAAGAATATGGATTTCATATCATTTTCACAGTTATTAAATTATCATTCAATGTAATTAAATTATTTAAAATTTGTATATTGTTTAGTCAATAATCGTATCAATGATCTATGGAATAAGGATATTTTAGAGAAATGAAACATCCAATGATCATGAGTAAGTGAGTGATTCAAAGGATAGTATAATTAAAACATATTCCAAGTTTAAACTATTTAAAATTAAGGTTTGTTTTTATTGACATGTAAATGTACCATGAAAACATTAAAACCCATTTTTGAGGAATATTTTTTTTCTTTTAAAAATTCACTTTTAGAAAGAAATGGTAAAAATAAGAAGGAAAAAATTTTATTTGAAAATAACATTGAAAACATTTAAATGAAGCATCAAATAACCATATCATTATAATGGTGAGAATATAAAATCTTCTCTTAATAGTTATGAAAAACATTCCTATCATATTTTTGTCTGAAAAGTCACAAAGTAACTTATTTAGAAAACAATAGGATGATGATTTTAAAAACGTTTTATAAAAAGAAAAACATACATATAAATTAATTAACAGGATTTTATGAATAAATTAAGAAAAAAATATAAAACACTTCTTTAAAACATGGACATGGAAGAAAATTATTTCCCAATGAGGACATAAAAAAGAGACAATCCTGACTAATTATAAGATTGTGAAATGAAATCTCACCACTATGGTATCATATCAATAGGAATCCCCATGAAAGAAATAATTTCAAATAAAACATTAAATATCAAGAATAAAAATATATTAATGATATAATATATCAAATTGGTATTATACACACCACACAAATGAAATAATTGTTGAATGATGAATATGTATCATGGAAGTAAAAGTGAGATGGGAATTTGTTTCCTCATGTTTGGTTTCCTTCAAATGCATTAAAATCTTCTCTATAATGGATAAAGTAATGTTATTAATTTATTTAATAACATTATTAATGTTTCAAATATATTATATTATCCTTTAATAACATCTTATGAACCATCTAATAATAATATTTCATTATTACTATTGTATCGGGTGTTAGCTGCATCATTTTTCCATGACTATTTTTTTCATGTAAGTTCTAATTTATCTTCATGGGATATAGATTAATCATGTATAAAATTTTATTAATTATATAAGTATCATATTTAATTATTTAATACATTTTTATAACCATTATTGAATGTATTATATGGAAAATTAGTTTCATTGCTTCATGGAGATGTTAGGTCGTACATATCCCCAAGAGGTTGTATCATTCCCGTAATGGTGAATTGGTGGGGAAATTAATGATATATTAATTTTTCAGAATTAATATAATTCCAAATTTATAATATATATCCATTATTTACATTATTATAACCATAAAAATATTGTGTTTATGAAAAAAATTACATCGCTATGAGGAGATGGTAAGTCTTATGTACACACACAAATAATGTTTTCATTTTCCATAGTATGCATAAAAGTTGGATTATGGTTTTATCATAATTATAATAAAATATAATTATATATATGATATTGGATTTATAAATTTATTTTGAAAATAACACTTGAATAGAACTAGAATAAGATAAAAATGCAAAGATATGGTAAAGATGGTTACCTCTTCTTCGGGATACCTTCTTTAGATCCATTCATAAGAGACATGTGGTTGGTCATTAGAGAAGATAATAACCTCCAAAACATGGATAAGAATGTTTATAACTATAATGGGAAGTACTTGGTAAATCTTAAAGTCTCAATGGGGTGTAAATAAGTGAAGGAGGAGGTTACCTTTTATAATTGAGGGGAGAGGAACTTTTGGAATTTCTAAAAATAATAAAATATAATAAGACTATTTAAGATCCAAATGCATATAATTAGGCTATAAATTACTAGGGTATGGAATTTTAGACCATATCATACCCTATTTTCCTTATTTAATATTTTTATATTTTTAAATAATTTATGAAATATTATATTCATAAAATATCATTATTGTCTTTTTTTACACAATTCATTACTTTGAATTTAATAACACCAATAAAAAATATTAAATAAAACATAATAATTTAATACATATCTAATTTTTCATATGATTTTATAAAATTCATGGAACAAATTAATTAATTAAAATTATATTAATTTAAAAAAATTCAATATCATTTATTTGATTTTTTGATTAATTGGATAATTATTGCACCAATGTTATATAAGAATTTAAGGAAATTATTTAATTAATTAGATTTAGAAATAAATTATCATGATGAGTTTAAATATGTCATATTTAAAAAAATATTTATAGTGAATCATATCCATTGGACAACACCACATTAAAAATATTACACTTATTTTAAAAAAGATTATGAAATGTTTGACTTTTCATTAAAATATATTTTATAAAGGTGATATTCTCATCCAAGTGTCCCAAATAGTTTATAATTCTACCTTTGTCTAATTATGTTTTATATTTACTAATAAAATATGATTTATTCGCATTTTGGGGACATTTAATTGTTCTTATTGTCATTTTAAACATATCTTACCTGATTTATTCTTAACTGTGGTCACAAAAAATAATAAGGTACCTATTCATATTGACCAAAAGTAAAAGAGAAAATTTTGATTAATTTGGAGCTCTTGAATCCAGATATGTATTCCCTTTTTCAAAATCCAAATAATATAATTGGAATAATTTAATTTAAAATTAAACTAGGATAATGCAATGAAAAACAGTTTTTCAAACAAATGCCATTTTAAGTATAAAATTTATTTTATACCAAATTAAACCATAAAATTTATTCTAATGAACATAATAGGATTATTAATAAGAAAATATTACTAATTTTACTTTAAAATTATTTAAAAATAAAATTCAAATTTTCTGATGGTAGAAAAAAAAAATATTTTTCAATAAAATCTGTATTTGTCTCTATTCACTAGAAAAATAAATCCTTTCAGAAAAATACAGAAATATCACCATAATATAATTTGTATATGATTATTTAAAATATTGTATTAATTTTATAAAATACATTTTATTCAAGTGGGAAATTTTAATTATACTATTTTCTCAAAAAAGTAATAAAAATAATTTTTTTAAGATAACATATAAAATTGCTTCAATAAAATTTTATTTTATATTTCCTTAGAATTAGTCATATATTTTTAGTGATTGTGAAATTTATATATATATTTAATAATATTTTTAATCCTATTCACACACACCAATTAAAATTCTAGGTTATAATGATCATTTTTAAATAATAATATTTTGTGTTTTTTTAGCCCACTGTTCCGTACTGTATATGCTATCAAACATAGTATTCTTCTGAATTCCCATGGTGTTATTTTCTCCTATAATTAAATAAATTGTGTCTTCAGAAGTAAAGATTTTATTTGGTATTCATGGGTTAAATATTGTAAATTCCACATTGTAAAAAGAGTTAGTAACACTTCTTCTAAAAAAGATGGAAAGGGAAATGTGAAGGTCACCACAAAACATGGTTTCCAAATAGAAGATTATTACCAGAAAGTGAAAACATGGATGTTTATGGGAGAAATAACACCAAATGATAATTAGATATTGATATAGAACATAATTGTGGAAATTTTATCCATCATAAATAACTAACTTGTATTGGGTTAAATGGATATTGATTTCTCAGTAAGAAAATTAAGCAAATATCATTTTTATTTCACGGTCCTTTTACCAAATTCAATTAATTATTTTAATATCCAAATAAAGTGCTTGAGAAAACAAACTTAATTGATTATTTCTATCTCAAAAGTATAATATTGTTCTCTTTCCATTATTTTATCTATTTCCACTTCATCTCTTACTCTATGAAATGAGTACTCATGATGAAATTTCCGTGACTATATAACATTAAAAGTATCATAAAATTCATAAGTCATTCCTTTAGCCTATAAATATTTATTGAAAACAAAATGGTTATCATAGGTTATCCAATATTATAAATCATAAATTAACCTCAAACAATACTATCCAAAGTTAAACAAAATTCATTCCATAAGTTTTTAACCTTAAAAATATTTCAAAATATTTTTGGCTATATTAAAAATACAAAAACATTGATCAACCATTTATCCAAATAAACCATAAATCAGTTCATAATGTCACATTCCAAAAATGTAAATACATTGAAAATCAATTCTCTTAAAACACATTAGAATCTTGAATCACCAAAAAACATTAATTAAGACATGCATGATTTCTTGAATATAATATTCCCTTATTACATAGATAAAATCTTAAAAAATTGAATGTATTTCGTCATAAAAATGTAGTAAAATCCATCATTAATTAATTTTTAATAAATTCACTAGACATTTTAAAGTTCACCAGCACTCTCAGATAAACATCGCTTTATCATTACTATCTCGACACATGGCACATAATTAGGGTTATCTTCCCTAAATCATGTGTTTTTCAAAGGATCAACTTTCCTAAGAATCATTTTTCTTGGTTACTGATAATATTCATCACATACTTATAAATATTTAAATAATAACCACATTAAAATCCTAATATATATATCTATTGATTCTTATAAATATAATTTCATTGATTAAATACTTTTACAACAAAATTCCTAAATCCAAATACACAATCACTTTAATAAATCAACTTCATTCTTAAACCATTAACTTTGGTTCATCATCTTATTTATTAATACCTACATCCTTTCATATTTAATTATTAGTATCTTTATCATTAGAAATATAACCATTGTGATTAAAACCTTTATCAACCTCTTTACAGGCTTTCTCCCTAGGACACTGATTTGTCAAATTCCCATATTTAAAACATTTATCCATCAATGGTACCTTAGGGATACCATTATTATCATCTAGTTAATTAACCGAATTTTTTATTTTTCCTTAGTAATTACATTGATTGGGTCATTTTCCACACCCAAAACATTTTTAATTCATTTAACACATTCACTTGGGTATTTCTTATCACATTCTCATGATATAAGAAAATTAATAATCTTTCCTCCATTGTCTCCACTACCTGAGCTCTAATTAGACATTAAACAATAACCTTATCATCATTTCCAAGTTCAAGAGTTAGTTATGTTCTATGTTATTAATAATATTTCATGATAAATTATTATTCATAATTATAATATCCTTCACCCAATTTGTCACACCCAAGCACTGGAATACCCGGAGTTGGTTCCATACAGATGATCGAATTCGATTCAGGCTCTGAGAAACCAGCTACTTCTAAAATGTTTCATCTCCTAAAAGGTGTTACCTGAAAATTTTTAATCAAAAACGTAGGGTGAGTATATGAATGCCCAGTAAGGGGTTTTAAAATAAACCAATATGACTTTTCAAAACATTCTTTAAAACTTTCCATAAACATTTTTCTTAAAGAAAAGATATATCTCATGTAATGTATCATAAAAGTGCTCAATTAAAAATGTGCTAACAGAAATACAAGGATTCATGAATAAAATATAGGCATGCTCATTTGGAGTAATAAATAAAATATGTTCTAAACATGTATGACATATTCATATGAGGGTACAAATTAAACAGCTAAGAGTAATGAATAATCAGGGTTGCGCGTAAATGTAATAACTTCAATTTCATACACAGAATTCTAAATCATTGAGTGCTAAACATATGTGATGCCATAAGCTTTTACTTTTCTAATTCTCATAAGTAATGGATCATAACCATGGATATTCTACTAGTCAAATATCCATTTGGTTAATTAATTTTCATACACATAATGAGATAATGTATAATGTCGGACTTTAATTTCTCTACAAAGGCCTCGTGCCAAGACCTAGGGGTTAACTGTAACTGGACCCCAACCCAGAGAGCCTTTGTAACCGAACTCTATCCCAGAGAGCCTCTGTAACCAGACTCCAACCCGGAGAGCCTCTATAACTAGAATCTAACCCAGAGGGTCTACTATAACCGGAACCCCACCCAGAGGGCTTACATTTACCGGTCCCCAACTCGGAACTTACTAATCTCATACATTCAACATATATTCTATAAGGCCATCTATCCAAAGTTTCACATACCACCTTGAATACCTATACTCATGTCTTTTATTTGGGGTGTCCCTTACCAATAAAAATAATTAAATTATTAATTCATTATTATAAGTGATAAATAATAAATAGTTTGATTTATCACATAAATTAATAACTTTACAACTGCTTCCATAAACATACAATGAATTATATTTCATGTTTATAACATCAGAGAGGTATTTTTTATGCTCAATTCATGTTATGATAAAGGTAAATGACATTGGACTAAATTATAATATGCCCATTATTATTTAAATAATAATTTCTCAACGGAATGCATAAACTAGTAAACATTCTTTATGCATGTGAAATTAATTTAAAACATGAAAGTAATGGGGTTACCACATAAATTGGTAGTTCCTTAATTTTCAAAATCCTTGATTCATGGAAATGAATATTTTTAGTTTAAAAAAAACCAATTTAAATTAAGACAGATGTTATTTGTACACAAGCATGCACCGATAAATGGTCATGTCTTAATAAATGGCCATACCCTATGTTGCATAGCATATATGGTCAATGGATTCGCAGTGCAAAATTTATGCATACATTCATGTCAATTTAATTAATCATATGAACAATATAATTTAACCACTGATGTTTGTTTTAGGCCAACCTATTTTGGATTATGGTTCAAACTTATAGGTGCATACATATAACCATATATATATACATAAAATATGTATATGTCCCACCCTTACTTTATATATTCTAAAAACTAAAATTACATATACATATATATATATATATATATTAACATCTTACAAGAAATATAATTTGTTTAATAATAACAATCCTTAGTATCATAAAAGTAATTCACATTTTAAGCAAATGAACTACCTTACCAGAACTAGAAAATATAGATTGTATAAAGTAATAAATAAATTACCCTTACATTTTAAGAACATCATTGCAAATCGACACTTGATAGAATTAAAACTATTTGGATTAAAACTATATGGGTGTATGCGTAATAAATATACCAATCCATTTGAACTCAAAACTTTATTCACACCCAAGTCTTTATTTAAAGACTGTAAATCATCTTTAATAACATAAAATAGAAATAGATTGAATTATGTGTGTGTGTTCGAAAATACACTAGGTGTATAACAGAAAATAATTATAAATTAAAATAACCCTCAACTTATGTACACATAAAATAATAAGATATATATGTGTGTGTGTCTATATATATAATAATATAACTACCGTAATTTAATAAAATTACACCCTCACAAACCATAAGATTTAGAGATAAAAACATAAAATTTAAAACCATTATCATTTTAAAAATTCCAGGTTATATAGATAGATACGGTTTCTTATATATATATATATATCTATATATATAGACACTTATAACATTTTATAACAACATGGTTTAAGAAAAACAATTAAAACCCTTTCAACACATAGATTATAAAATCATAACGCAGTTTGGAAAATAATATGTTATAATGAAATATATAGATTCATATAAACATTTATACCCAAGTATATATGTGTGTACCTTTGTAAAAAAATAGACAAAAAATTAATCAAATTAATTAAACCCTTACAAAATATACTTTTAATGAAAAAATAACTCTTACTTCCATTATATCACCTAAACCCGGAACCCCAAAGACCCAGGTTCAGCACAGAAGAACTTTTAAACTACCGCAAAGTTATAAATATACCATTAGGATCATATATAAGTATATACTCTCAAAGAAACACAACAAGGAAAATTTACAACCCTTACCATGATTTTGATGCTTGGAAACACTAAGCAATGAAGTATTAATAGGGTATGTGATACCCTCAGCAATCGGTATTATGAGATCCAGAGGGTACAAAACACTAAAAATAAAACTCTAGAATGCAGCGCTGAATTAAATTATAGGTTGAAAGAGTAAAATGGGTTCACTGGTGTGTATGAATATATAAACTCAATGAATCTTACCCGAGCAGCTTTGTGGAAGAAGTGGTGATTAAAGAATGAAAATAAATCTCATCAGAGATCTAATTCACACCCAAACTTTGACAGAAAATAGGGGTTAGACTTAATTCAAGATTAACGACAAACATCCGAGTTATGAATAGGGAACCTATATCACCCCAATTCCAAACCCCCATTAGGATCTCTAAAGATATGGACTGCAAAAAAACTCAGGTGGCCTGCTCAACTCGGACTGCATGCCTCGAGACCCAACACCCAACGTCAGACCCTGTGTGACTACACCACCGAGCTTGCCCCACCCTGCTGAAACCCTAAACGCGACCTGGAGTCGTGACCTTAGCCGAAACATGACACACCCCTGAGGTATGGTCTCCCTTCTTCACGGACCTCACTAACTCCTCTATCCAAACGCCATCGGACTTGCTTGGAGCCACCCCCATGCGTGACGGATCCCGACCACAGCTGGTGTCTGCTTGACTCCCCCTCTCCTCCTCATCATGGCGCGACAAACCCTAGGACTCCAAAACTCCAAACGATATTCCCTTTTTTTATTATTGTTTTATTTTTTATTTTTTTCCTCCTTTTTCTTTACATATTTTCCATACACACTTTCAAATTTCCTTTAGACTTATTTTTTTGTCTCCAATTCAATCAAATTATCACTTTATTATTATTATTATATCTTTACCTTTCTATATTTAGGTTATTTTATATATTTTAACATATCATATGTTTAATATTAAAATATTTATACCATTATAATTTTTATTAAACAAGAATCGTAAAATTAATGATTTTATAAAAATTAATCTAGTCATAAATTTATAAATTAAAACTATTAATTATTAATTTATATATACACTTGTGTATATATCATAACTCATATAGTAGATCAACTAATTGTTATAATTGGTTTCAAAATATTTTTAAAAATGTTAATATTACACACATATATATTATTTAAAGTAAAAATAATTTATTTATTAAAAGATCATTCATATAAGTGAAAATTTAATCATTCAGTTAAAAATGGTTATATTATATATTTATAATTTTGTTAAAAAAATCCAAATGTTAATAATGTTATTAAACTTTAATCTAATCAAAATTTATGATAAGTATACATCATATTTTTGAAAATATATAAAACTCATGTAATTATTCATATAATAGATTCAATAATAGTTCTCATAAGAAATGGAATTAAAATATTTAAATAAAATAATTCTCAATGTCATATATAAAATTATAGAATTAGTTTTATATAATTATAATTAAAATCTTTTTTACATATGTGTATATATATTTATATATATATTATTTGGAAAAAAACAAAAAATTAGTTGTATTTATATATTAGTAAAATTATTATTAAAATATTCTATTAATTTATAATTCAGAAAGAATAAAATAATTATTTTAAATTGTACTTATAATTTAAACAATATAAATTTTCTATTTTTATTTATAAGAAACTGTCTTTAAATTATAACTATATCCATTTGATAAAACACTAATGGTCATCTGATTTTAAACTCTGATGGCTAAAACAACATTCACATGTCTTTAATTAGATAATATATTCCTTGTTTTTATTTCACAAGTTTATTATGGATTGCACCATAATCATAAGTTATCTTAAAATTTACAATTCGTAAATTTTGGAAAACCAAGTTCTACTTAAATGTTTTTAGTTAATTCACCACAAGGCCAATAGCTATAATTATAGCTGTTGGAATTCAACAGTCACCCAAGGCAATGGTCAAGTCGTTGCCTTATATAAAACCATTCCTTATAGTGCCCTAAAACTCAAGACAAAGAAGGAGATGGTTCACGTCATACCATTGGTTCTTAGTGTGGCCGTAGTGTCTTTGGCCATTATAATGTTCATACTGTCAGATTCTAAGGACCCATATTATTTTCTTGGGGTTCTCGTTGTTTTTAGAGGTCTCCCAGTAATTCTGATTGGGATTTTAATAGTTATATTTGGGTAGAAATGTTTCTTGTGATCTTGGTACATTGTAAACAATGTGGTTTTCCTGTTCAAATGAAAAGCGTTGTATCCATTTGTGTGTTTTACTCAGTTGCATTCTAATATATATTAAAACCATATTATTACTTCCTCATAAGAATCATGTTTTGTTTAGTTGTTATGAAATTCAAAAAAAATGTAAACATAAACTTATCAATACATGAGGTTCGTGATTTGGGGTGCTACATTATTCCCCGCTACAAAGAATTGTGTCCTCACAATTCATTCTATATACACCTAAAAAAACTCCCTCACTAACTTTACAACAACCTCCATTGTGGAGGGTCCTCTGGTGTGGCCAGGTAAATTCCCAAGTTGATTTTCAACTCTTCTATTTCCCTGGCCTAGATACATTTTGACTATAAAGGGTTAAACCTTTGAATAGTGCATTCAGGCCTCCATAGAGATGCTCGAATTGTGGAAAGTTCAGAGATGTCCAAATTAACCAACTCTCGAAGAATTTGTTGGGTCGACTCTCGATTAAGAACATCTAAGTCATAGATGTTTTCATATAAACTGACTCTGATGAATTGATACATATAGTTTTCAAAAAGGTTTCCCTCCAAATAATTCTCTTGAAATATCTCTCTAGTCGCGAAGTTCCGGCCCAGAGTAAAGCATAGAAAGAGTCCTTTGTGGTACTTCCCTCTTCGCCTATACTTGGCTAATTACACTATGGATATTCTATGGTATATGTAGGCATTCTCCTGATAGGAATGGATAATGTCTAGGTTGTTTGACACTTCATAAATTTTCTTGCACTTTTTTCACAAATTTGTGAAATGTGGGTACTCCTCTTCATAGGTTTTGACCAAGATGGTCTCTAGTATCTCAATAGGGAGAGATAAGATGTGAGTCTCTCCTTCCATCTGAAATTAATTATGAAGGATCAATCGGTGAAACCTATTTAGAAACATTAACACAGACTAGATAGAAGAAATAAATAAGGGATAACAAATTGCATTCTCATATCACCACTTGTTCATAAAAAGAGAAAGGCTAATGGTTTCCCCAATCCCCTAATACACAAATCCCCAAAACTAGTTCAAAACTATCAATCTCCCTGAACCATATGCAACCTGAGAAATCTGTTTTGATATCATGGGTGCACTTGTGTTGTCTCCAGAGTCTGACGTGTGGGGTGTACAATTGTGAGACGTTCGTATGTACTTGTTCTCTATACACAGAATGGGAGGCTTCATATTCAAGGATGTCAATGTCCATTACCTGACTAAAATGGCCATAGGATAAGACTTGAAAAATATATGTCGCACAGAGGTCTCCCTCTACTACAGCTTCTTGGAATGTCATGAGGGATGGTATTCCTTCTACAGTAGTGAAGCATCTAAAAATCCCCTCATAGTATTTTCCCCATCATACGTAGGATGGAAATTGGTCTTTCATCATAAATATGTAATCTAGACCCACTCTTCAGTGGAGTTGAAGTACTCAAGCAGAGTTGGATATATCATATAGGTTCTTACATGACATTCAGATACAGGTATAGTTTATAAAATTTTCATGGTTGGCTATTGAAATTATGGTTTCCAGGGCCTCACTGGGAAGAGACAGAAGAATAGTCCTTTCATTCTCCATCTGAAAATTATGAAAAATTTCATATTTAATAATGCTTAAGTAGATTTTTATTTGTTTCAGTTCTGGTTTTCTAGATTTATCTAAACTGAATCCTCTGATACCAACCTTCACACCCCAACTCCCGAATACCTAGATCTGGTGCCATATAGAGGATCGAATTCGGTTCAGACTCTAAGAAACCAGGTACTTCTGATATGTTTCATCTGCTAAAAGTTGTTACCTGAAACAATTTAATCAAAAATGTAGGGTGAGAATATGAATGACCAGTAAGGGGTTTTAAAATAAACCAATATAACTTTTTAAAACATTCTTTAAAACATTCCATAAAATATTTTTCTTAAAGAAAATCTATATCACATGTAATGTATCATAAAAGTGCTCAATTAAAAACATGATAACATAAATAATAGGATTCATGAACCAAATATAGGCATACTCATTTGGATTAACAAATAAAATAAATTCTAAACATGTATGACATATGCATATGAGAGCACAAATTAAACAGCTAAGAGTAATGAATAATCAGAGTTGTGCGTAAAGGTAATAACTTCAATTTCATACACCAAGTACAAAATCACTGAGTGCTAAACATATGTCATGCCATAACCTTTTACTTTTATGATACTCATAAGTACTGGCTCTTAACCATGGATATTCTACTAGTCAAATATCCATTTGGTTAATTAATTTTCATACACATAATGAGAGATTGTATAATGTCGGACTTTCATTTCTGTATCAAGGCCTCATGCCAAGACCTAGGGGAAAATTGTAACCAGACCCCAACTTGGAGAGCCTCTGTAACCAGACTCCATCCTGGAGATCCTCTGTAACCTGATTCCAACCTAGAGAGCCTCTGTAACTGGACTCCAACCTGGAGGGTCTACTGTAACTGGACCCCAACCCAGAGGGCATACTTTTACCAGTCCCCAACCCAGAACATTCGAGTCCCATACATTCATAATATGTTCAATTAGGCCATGTATCCAAAGTGTCACATACCACCTTGAATACCTAAACCCATTTATCTTATTTGGGGTTTACCTAACCACTCAAAATAATTAAACTGTAATTCATTATTATAAGTGATAAATAATAAATAGTTTGATTTATAACATAAATTAATAACATTACAACTGCTTCCATAAACTTCCAATGCATTACATTGCATGTTTATAACTTTGGATAGGTATTGTTTATGCTCAATTCATGTGTTGATAAAAGGAAATGACATTAGACTAAATTATAATATTTCCATTATTATTTAAATAATAATTTCCCAATGGCATGCAAAAACTAGTAAACATTCTTTTCACATGTGATATAAATTTAAAACATACAAGTAATGGGGTTACCACATAAAATGATAGTTCCTTAATTTTCAAAATCCTTGATTCGTGGAAATGAATATTTTTTAGTTTAAAAACCCAATTTTAATTAAGACAAATGTCATTTGTACATAAGAATGCACCGATAAATGGTCATGTCTTAATAAATGGTCACACAATATGTTGCATAGCATATATGGTCAACTGATTCACAGTAAAAAATTTATACATACATTCATGTGAATTTAATTAAGCATATCAACAACATACTTTAACCACTGAAGTTTGTTTTAGGCCAACCAATTTTGGATTATGGTTCAAAATTATAGGTGCATACATATAACCATATATATATATATATATACATAAAATATATATATGTCACACCCTTACTTTATATATTCTAAAAACTAATATTACATATACATATATATATATATGTGTATATTAAAATCATACAATAAATGTAATTTGTTTAATAATAAAAAACCTTAGTATCATAAAAGTAATTCATGTTTTAATAAAATGAACTACCTTAGCAGAATAAGAAAATAGAGATTGTATTAAGTAATAAATAAACTACCCTTATATTTTAAGAACATCATTGCAAATCAACACTTGATAGAATTAAAACTAAGTGGATTAAAACTATATGGGTGTATCCGTAATAAATATAAAAATCAATTTGACCCCGAAACTTTATTCTCACCCAAGTCTTTATTTAAATATTTTAAATCATCTTTAATAACATAAAATAGAAATATATTGAATTATGTGTGTATGTCTGAATATACACTAAGTGTATAACATAAAATAATTATAAATTAAAATAACCCTTAACTTATGTACACATAAAATAATAAGTTATATATATCTTTGTGTGTGTGTGTGTCTATATGTATATACACACATATAACTACCGTAATTTGATCAAATTACACCCTCACAAACAATAATATTTAGAGATAAATAATTAAAATTTAAAACCATTATCATTTTAAAAATTCCAGGTTATATTGATAGATATGGTTTCTTATATATATATATATATATATATATAGACACGTAAAACATTTTATAACAACATGGTTTAAGAAAAACAATTAAAACCCTTTCAACACATAGATTTTAAAAACATAACCTAGTTCAGAAAATAATATGTTATAATAAAATATAGGGATTCATATAAACATTTATACATAAGTATATATGTGTGTACCTTTGTAAAAAAATAGACAACAAAATTGATCAAATTAATTAAACCCTTAAAAAATATACTTTTAATGAAAACATAACCCTTACATCTATTATATCACCCGAACCCGAAAACCCAAAGACCCAGATTCAGCAGAGAAGAACTTTTAAACTACCGCAAAGTTATAAACATACCATTAGGAGCATGTATAAGTATATACTCTCAAAGAAACATGACAAAGAAATTTTAGAACCCTTACCATGATTCTGATGCTTGGAAACACTAAACAAGTAAGTAGAAACAGGGTATGTGATACCCTCGGTAACAGGTATTACAAAATCTAGAGGGTGAAAAACACTAAAAATAAAACTCTAGAATGCAGCGCTGAATTCAATTATAGGTTGACAGAAGAAAATGGGTTCACTGGTGTTTATGAATATATTAACTCAACGAAGCTTACCCGAGAAGCTTTGAGGAAGCATTGGTGATTAAAGAATGAAAATAAATCTCATGAGATATCTGATTCACGCCCAAAATTTGATAGAAAACAGAGGTTGGACTTAATTCAAGATTAACGACAAACATCCGAGTTATGAATAGTTAACCTATCTCGCCACAAGTCCAAACCCCCACCTGGATCTCTAAAGATAAGAAATTCAACAAAAACACAGGTGGCATGCTTGACCCAGACTGCATGCCTTGCGACCTGACACCCGATGTCAGACCCAGCGTGACTCCACCACTGAGCTTGCCCCACCCTGCTAAAACCCTAGATGTGGCCTGGAACTGCAACTTGCAGCCGAAATGTGATGCACCCATGAGGTGCAGTCTCCCTTATTTACAGAACTCATTAAATCCTCTCAGCAAATTCCGTCGGACCTACTTGGAGCCACCCCCATGCCCAACGAATCCCGACCACAACTGGCGTCCACCCGACTCCCCCTCTCCTCCTCATCGCGGCACGACAAACCCTCAGACTCTAAAACTCAAAACAGGATTCTCTTTTTTATTATTGTTTTATTTTTCATTTTTTTCCTGCTTTTTCTTTACATATTTTCTATACACGCTTTCAAATTACCTTTTGACTTCTTTTTTTTGTCTCCAATTCAATCAAATTATCACTTTATTATTATTATTATATCTTTACCTTTTTATATTTATGTTATTTTATATTTTTTAACATATCATATGTTTAATATTAAAATATTTATAGCATTATAATTTTTATTAAACAAGAATCATAAAATTAATGATTTTATAAAAATTAATCTATTCATAAATTTATAAATTAAAAATATTAATTATTGTTTTATATATATACTTGTGTATATATTATAACTCGTATTGTAGATCAAATAATTGTTATAATTGGTTATAAAATATTTTTAAAATGTTAATATTACACACATATATATTATTTAAAGTAACAATAATTTTTTTATTAAAAGATCATTCATATACGTGAAATTTTAATCATTTTGTTAAAAATGGTTATATTATATATTTATAATTTTATTAAACAAAATACAATATGTTAATAATGTTATTAATCTTTACTCTAATCAAAATTTATAATAAGTATACATCATATTTTTGAAAATATATAAAACTCATGTAATTATTCATATAATAGATTCAATATTAGTTCGCATAAGAAATGGCGTTAAAATATTTCCATGTAATAATTCTCAATGTCATATATAAAATTATAGTATTAGTTTTATATAATTATAATTCAAATCTTGTTTATATATGCGTATATATATATATCTTATTTGTAAAACAAACAACAAATTAGTTTCCTTCATATATTAGTATAATTATTATTAAAATGTTCTAGTAATTTTTAATTCAAAAATAATAATATAATTATTTTAAACTTTACTTCTAATTTAAAAAATATAAATTTTCTATTTTTATTTAAAAGAAACTTTCTTTAAATTATAACTATATCCATTTGATAAAACACTAATGGTCATCTGATTTTAAACTCTAACGGCTAAAACAACATTCACATGTCTTTAATTAGATAAGATATGCCTTGTTTTTATTTCGCAAGTTTATTCCAGATTGCACCATAATCAGAAGTTATCTTATAATTTCCCATTCGTAAATCTAGTAAAACCAAGTTGTACTTAAATGTTTTTATTTAATTCACCGTAAGGCCAACGTCTATAATTATAGTCATTGGAATTCAACAGTCACCCAAGGTAATGGTCATGTCATTGCCTTATATAAAACCATGCCTTAGGGTGCCCTAAAACTCGAGACAAAGAAAGAGATGGTTCATGTCATACCATTGGTGCTTAGTGTGTCCGTAGTGGCTTTGGCCATTCTTATGTTCATTTTTTCAGATTCTAAGGACCCGTATTATTTTCTTGGGGTTCTCGTTGTTTTAAGTGGTCTCCCTATAATTCTGATAGAGTTTTTAATAGGTATATTTGGGTAGAAATGTTTCTTGTGATCTTGGTACATTGAAAACACTACGGTGTTCTTGTTTAAATGAAAATACTTGTGTCCATTTATGTGATTTACTCAGTTTGATTCTAATATATATTAAAATCATATTATTACTTCCTCATGAGAAACATGTTTTGTTTAGTTGTTATGAAATTTAAACAAAATGTAAACATAAACTTATAAATACATGAGGTTCGAGATTTGGGGTGCTACACTATTCATCAACTGATTTGGTTTCTAATAAATACATTATCTATCACATTCAACATTAACCTTATTCCTTTCGATTCCATCCATTGACTAAAACCAAATATCATTGTGTGGGAAACACTAATCCAAGTGAAAAACGAAATTTTCACGAAGAATCATTTTTAGGATGTCTAAATCATGACACCTTCTTCTCAATATATTAGTCCATATGTTTAAACTAGGTTATCCATTATCATTACAAAATATATAGTAAGTTATCCATACTTAGACCTATCCTCAAAGTCAGTGATTGGGTTATCATCCCAAATATATGTTTTCCTAAATCTAATTTACAAGGTTTCTAATAAACTTCATATGATACCAACTATAAAAAATACCAAATTCAGAAGCCCATAGTTAGTTGTTACTTTATTAAATTGGAAATAGATACAAGGATTTGTATCCTGGAGGACCGAATCATTTAGTAGTCTTGGTAAACTAGATATATACTTGAAATCAATATTAAATTTAAAAAATAAAATAAAAATGTATTTTCTTTGATAACACCATTATTCCCATTATTTTAAACCTACTTATCCAATATAAAACACTTCTAGGTATCCTAAGAAAAATAAAACATCAGAAAGGGTTAATATAAAATTCTCAGTAAGGATTAGATAAAATTAAAGCTATATTGATTCAAGAATTCATAATCAATATGGAAAGTTATATAACTAAACACACATTCCATTTATTCAATAACTTGTCAAACATGGTAAGATAAGTATTAAACATTATGTAATTCTAAATAATTTTAAATAATTTTCATTAAATTAATAACTTGAGAACAATATAAATCCATGAATAATATCATAGTGAAAATTTCATCGATAACAATTACCAAATTTTTAATGAAGAAAATGATTAGTTATTGCACTTCATGTTCTTAGGAACATGATACCTTTATGGTCAAAACCATTACCAAGAGGTTTTAAAAATAAAGGTAGAAACCTATTTAATGCTAGTTAACTAGTTTTTTCTAATGATATTATCGATTTGTCAGGGTATAATATAATTATGAGGCCCACCTATCACTACATATACAAATTACTTCTTATATAATGAATGATAAATTTAATTCATAAATTATTGTGCCTTTTAAATAAATATAGTTATTTAGTAAAGAATATTGATTAATAATTACTTCCCACTGTATCCAAATAGCTTCCAGGGTTATCAGTGTATGTTAAATGGTATATGTTTTAGGAAATAATCATATTAATGAATATTTAAGAGAAATACAATATCTAATGATCAAGAGTAAGTGAATTATTCAATGGATTATATAATTAAAACATATACCTAGTGGTGAATATTTAAAAAAAATTGTTGTTGGTAATGATGAATAAAAGTATGAAATAAATACATTTTTGTGGAAAATAGCTTTTTCACTTTCAAATTTAATTTTAAAAATAAACTACAAAAATGAAAAGGAAACAATTTTATTTGAAAATTTCCTTATAAACATGTAAATGAAGCATCAAATAAATAAATTTTTATGATGGAGGTAAAATCTACTCATTTTTTATAAGCTAAAAACCATTCCTTTTTTATTTTTGTTAGAAAAGTAACAATGTACCTCATTTAGAAAACCATAAGAAGATTCATTTAAATATTTTTGTAAAAAATAAAACACGGTTAAAAATCAATTTAAATTTTTAAGGTGAATAGTAAATTCCATTTTCAAAATAATTTTTGGAAACATGGACATGGAACAGAAATATCCCTTATCGGGGGATTAACAATAAATAATCCTAAATAATGTTGAGATTATGAAATAAACTTATACCACATGGGTATCTTATCAATCATATTCCCCATGAGATAAATAACTTATAATGAATATTTAAATATAATGAATGAAAATAGTTTAATGATATAATATATATAAAAGAGTAATTATATACACCCCATAAAGTAAATAAGTAGTGAATAAGGAATATTTCTCATGGAAGTAAAAGTGCGATGATTAAACCTTACCTTATGTTCGATTTCCTTCAAATGTGTTTAAAATTTTTGTATAATGGTTTACATAATGTAATTAATTAATAACATAAACATTTTCATATTTATTATATCATGTATGATCCTTTTATAACATCATATGAGCCATTTATTAATAATATTTCATTATTAATATTGTTT
This sequence comes from Viscum album, assembly GCA_963277665.1. Lineage (NCBI taxonomy): Eukaryota > Viridiplantae > Streptophyta > Magnoliopsida > Santalales > Viscaceae > Viscum > Viscum album. The sequence goes on from OY728158.1 coordinate 1,503,720,725, forward strand.
TGGTTGATAAAAACATCATTTTACATGCTTGTTTTGTCACATTGGTTTTAGTTTATGTAAATTGGATATTGATTGATCATATATAGTATCTTATTAATTCTATTAGTTTCTTATTTAATAATTTAATATATATTTATAGCCATTATTAAATTATGAATATGGAAAATGGGTCACATTGCTTTGTAGAGATGGTATAAAATATGTATGCATGAGTGACGATATCATTACCTTAATGGTGAATATGTTGGGAAATTGATTATATATTAATTTTATATAATCCGAATCATTTAATAATTATCATATATATCCATTATTTCTATCATTATCACCATCCAAGTAAAGTGGTGATGAAAAATTAACTACACCACTACATAGAGATGGTGAGCTATATATACAAACGTGTGGTGTTTTTTATAGGATAGATAAATTTTGGAATATGGTTGTATCATAATAAAAATAAATTCTATTTATATTGATGATAATTTATTTGTTAATTTAGTATAGAAACAAAAATTTATGAGCTATTATAAGACTAAATGAAATGGAAAGTCGATAAAGATGATTACCTCTTCTTTAAGAGGCGAACTTTAGATCCTTTCTTAAGGGAATTAAGGTCGGTCTTTTGAGAACAGAAACACCTCCATGACATGGATAAGTAGGTTTATAATTGGAATTTTAAGTACATGTATGATATATAATGCACAAAGTGGTGTAAATAAGTGATTGAGGTGGTTCACTTTTATAATTAAGGTGAAAGTCACCTTTGGAATTTCAAAAAATATTAAAATATAAAAAGAATATTCTTGATCCAAATACTTCCAAATAGACTATAAATAAACAATGGATGAAATTTTAGATTATATATTATCCAATTTTTCCTGATTTAAATTTTTTTGTTTTTTAAATAATTTCATAAAAATATATTATTAATAACTTATCATTAATATCAATTTTGACACTACTTCTTACTTTGACTTTGATAATACCAATAAAACTAGATAAAATAGAAAATAGTAGTTTAATACATCTAGAATATGTAATATTATAATAAAAGAATCATGAATCATATTATTTTATTTTATTAAAATTATTTTTAGTTTTAATATCATTGATTTTATTTTTCCATTAATTAAATAATTACTGCATCAGTGTTGTGTACGAATTCATGGTAAGTATTTATTAACTAATAATTTGGAATAAATTTCCCTAATAATGTAAAATATGTTATATTTCAAAATAATATGTATAGTAAAACATATCCTTTGAATAATACTATATTAAAAATATCACTCTTGTTTAAAACAAGAGGGTGACATTTTTGACTTTTCATTAAATAAAATACTACAAAGGTCATAATATCATCTAACTGGCCCCATATAAGTCATAAATTCATCCCTTTGATTTTTATGGTTGATATATACTCATAAAATATGATTTATGAATGTTCCATGGTCATTTAAATTTTCTTATTATTTTATTTTTTACATAAATTAACTGATTTACCCTTTAGCATCGTAACAAAAATTACTAATGTTGCTATTCATATTGATGAAAAATAAAATGTATCTATTTAATAAATTTTTAACTAATGAATAAAAATTTGGATTCCATTTTTACAAATTCAAAATACATAAGTATAAAATTTTAAGTTTAATTTAAATCGGCATAATGCAATGAAACCCAGTTTTTCAAAAAAAATGTATTTTTTATGTATAAAAACCTTTTAATACCAAATTATATAATGATATTGATTCCAATTAACATAATAGGATTATTAATAATATAATATAAAAAAATTACTTTTAATCCATTTAAAATGAAATAGAAATTTTCAAATGTTTTAAACCAAAATAATTTTTTCAATAAAAAATGATATTTTTAACAATTTACTGAAAAAATAAAACTTTTAAGAAAAATCATAACCTTTAAACCTAAGATAATTTTTATATTATTATATGAAAAATGTATAAAATATTATAAAATATTGTTTATAAATATTGAAAATTTTCATTTTATTAGTTTCTTGTAAAAATACATAAAAAACATTTTTTTCAAAAATATATAAAACAGCTTACTAATATTTGGTTGTTTATTTACTAAGAATTAATCAAAAAATTATATTTTTAATACCATTATTAATAATATTTTTATTCTATTCAAAACCACAAATTTAAAATCTAGGTTATAACACTCATAATATTCTGTGGTTTGTTTAAGATCGGGGTTGCATGTTATATACGCTATCAAACACATCCTTATTTTAAATTCTCATGGTGTTATAATAATGAAACTTGGAGAAGAATATATTTTAAATAATAAATTAAATATATTTGAAAACAAAATAATATGGAACAAAAATGATCATAGGAATCATAACATAGTGGAGCAGGCATCAAAACCTATTTTTCCTCATGGATTAGGCATCAATCACTTGTTTCCTTTAGTGGATCATGATTCATTTACCTATTTCCCATAGTTTATTAGTCATTGGTTACCTATTTAACATTATTTATTGAGAATGAAAACTAATTTCCCTTATCTCATTGGATATAAATCTTTACATACTAAATTGGAGAGTTGCATACTTCTTGACCACCACTTAATAGAAAACTATATATATTTGTGTTGAAAGATATCAATCATTAAAAATATAAAAAAAATAAAGTGATAAAATGGTTTTCATTCATAAAATCATGAATTAACCATGTAAACAAAAATGTATTTCATAACATTTATTGAATGTATAATAAAAATTAACATTATGAATATAAATTTTTATAAAAATAAATCAATCTCCATAAAAATTAATTTATTAATAGTTATAAAGGGTTGTTTATGAATTATAACTTCTAAGGATATAAATACATTAGAGATAAATATGAAATTACACTGAAATAATAAAATAGTTTTTAGAAAATTATTTTATAATTTGTGTAAAATATAAAGTTATTATCATATTGAAAAGTCATTATCAAAATGTCACATTTGATAAATTGAAGATAAGGAATCTAAAAAATGATTTGTAAATAAATATTAATATTTTATCCCCTTGTGGGATTTATCATTCCTAGGGTGATGTAATCATTTTTCAAGAAATTGGTGACACAAGCATGATGTAGGCAGGTGGTGACACAAGCATGACACATGCATGGCGGCACGGACAGGATGATGCAAACATGATGCTACACTGATCCATTGTTCCATGTTCATGATACAATTTTAAATTATACTAATGGTTATATAATGGGTATATCTATACCCAAGTAGATATAAATCGTCTCTTTCTTAATAAAAAGAGGCTTCAACCCCAAAACATTTAAGAAATTAAAGGATACTTCAAAAATAAATAATTTTTTCAAATATGTGGTTGGATTTTTTATAGTAAAACATATACTTTTTCACAATAATAATGAATAAAAGATCTATTAAATTACATAAGGGATAAAAAATTAAAGTGGACTGGAATATAAAATATTTTATTTTGAAAGGATGGAAAACCATTGTTAACTATTAGGAAAAACCTTTATTGAAAACACACATTATAAAAAGAGTAACAATACTTACCTTTTAAAAGATGATAAGGGAAATATAAAGGAAACATGAGATAACAAATAATTGGGTTTCCAAATATAATGTATAACATTGAAGGTATTGGAAAATACTTACATTATGGGTAAATAGCAATTAAAGAGGTTGTGAATTATTCTCAATAATGATTTACTTCTTATGGTGAAGAAATTCATCAAGGAGAAGGATTTGAATTAAATTTTACTTTTTCAATAGAAGGGAAGAGAAGGTACCATGAAATGAAATATTAAGGTGAATAAAAAAATTCTAAGAATGATGTTCCAAAAGAAGTATTATAACTCAATGAATAAAGTTGATCTAACAAATAACCTTATGAACTTAGTATCCATTCCATTGAAATCCATTTCAAAAATGAAAATGACGTTGGTATTAAATTTCCATGAATTACATGAATGTGGTAAAATATATTCAATATAAACTAATCATAGTATATCAAACATTTCATAGTTTAGAATAATAAATATGTCTCAAGAAATTAATTGTTGAGATAAAGAACCCTCTAACCTTAGTACGCGACTTCCACTATATAACTTGAATATCCTATATAAAAAACATTACTATCTAAATATCCTATTTAAATAACCATAAACATATATATAACCTTTAATAATCTTTATTTATAATTATTCTATATAAATATATTAGTTAGTTAATATATATTTTCAATATCGGGTGTGATTAACAATGATTGTTTTGAACTTGTTTCCTAATAAGAGTTTTGTTATTTATTATTTTCCTATATGAATTCATTACCATATAATAAAATATATTGTAAGTTATTCTTAATTATATTTTATAATTTGATAATTCCATTCAATTATATTTTTAGTCACGGTTCTTGTTGACAAAATTGGTGATAAGAAAATTTCACTGATCTTCAATAAATGAATGATAATATCCTAATTATTGAGTTTATTATTAATTTTAGAATTACATATCTAAAATAAAATAATTATTTGCTCATTTATACCATATATTATTAGTAATTAATTTATCATAGTCATCCATGATATTATTTTATAGCATTGTTCAAGTTAGTGTTTAGACCGACCTAAACATGAACATTTCATAATTAATGCATGATAATGATTTTGAAAGTTGTTTATCTAGGGAATGATATAATTATTAAAAAATAATAATTATATTATTTATATAATATTAATTTGTTTAATAATATATTAAGAGTGATTAAAAAATAAAAAAAATTAAATGAAAATTGATATACATTGCTTTATAGAGGGGTAGTTCTCACAACACATGGTCCACATTTTCATTCCTATAAGAATGAGAGGTAAGGAAGGTGGATTATATTTTTCATTTTAATAATAATAAAAATATTACATTTTTTAAATTTATTCTTAATTGTAAACCTTATAATCAATTAATAGATTCAACGGTGAAAAATGGTAGTCGTTGCTTCATGGATGTGTTATTATAAACAACACTTGAATGAAAGTTTCATTTTTATTATTAGGATAAGGGATATGTGGTTAATATTTATTTTTTTAGAATAATAATATTAAGTATAAAAAATAACTATTTAATTAAATATGAATTATAATATTGGATTTTGGAATTTTAGAATGAAATGAAAATAAGTTATGAAAAAGTACCTACGTGTAGGTCTTTGACTTTTCCTTAGAAAAAGCAATAGAAATAGAGGTCTATGCCATTATCTTATGGCCGAAGGGTTATGGAAAAGTAATAAGATTATAAATTAAGATTAATTATCAATGGTTTTGGTAGAAACAAGCCATTTTAGATATATTGAAGTTGTGGTTAGTGGCGCCTTTATTTGTGGTGAGAATAGTTTTTTTTGTAAATATATCAACTTAATATGAAGAGAGAAAATATTTTCAATAAGACTCCAAATTAGAAACTGATGGATTGATGTATGAGATAAGTTCTACCATCTCTCAAAATTTTATTTTAAAACATTTTATAATCATTTTGGTAATTTATTTACTCTTATAATTTTCAATTTTACTATTTCTTGTTTTATAAATGTAACTAATTGTTAAGTAATTTAAATTTAATACATAAAAGTAAAATAAACCTTATAAAATAATTTGAACATATGGATTCCAGATATGAAATAAATTTCAAATGATTAAATCACTATATGAATGAATAGTAAATTTTACCATTATAAAATGTAATACATAAAAACCCATTTTTAGAAAAATCATATTTTTAAGAATAATATTTTTCTATATAATAAAATTATAAATTCATTTTCTTTATATAATATAAATTTTTTATTATAAAAAATAAAATTCATATTTATTTCAAAGAAATAAAATACATATTTTTACCAAAATAATATTCAATTAAAATGAACTACTAAAAATAGTTTCTTTTATTGGAAAATGTTTCTAATGTTCCTAAAAAGGTTTTAAAAATTCATATAAGTATATCAATTTGTATATATATTCTTTTTAATATATTTTTGACCATAGAAAATGTTTTATAGATTTTTATGTTACAATTAAATCATGATATAGTCATAAATGATATTTTTTAAATAAAATATATATTATTAAATATTATCCTAATAAACAATTATTTCAGAAGAAATATAAAAAAATAAGCTCAGGATAATATTGATATTTTGAATTAAAAAATGATTTTAATTTTGTGAAATTAACATTTTTAAATTTTTAAATCTATCATTCAAATGAAAATTAAAAAATTAAAAGAAAACACATTTTATTGAAAATTAACATTTCTAAATAAGAAGGGTCATTAATATTATTTCATAAAATTTTATAACATAAAAAAATTATAAAATGAATTCATATATTTCGATATCATATATTATTATAAAAATAATTTAAAGTAGTTTGATATAATTTATTAACAGTTTAAACATATATTTGAGAAAGAAAAATTAAATCATATTAATTATTATTCCTCTAAACTTAAAAACTATTAATTGATATATGTCTTTTTTATTTACTAGAGATTTTATACTTCTTATAATTTCTTATTAATGTTTATCTAATATGTGATATCTCATTTTGATTCAATTTTTCATGCATCAATCTATATAACATAATATAATGAAAAAAAATGTTCTAAAACATAGGGTGTTACACCTGAAGAGATTTGAAGAATTTCATATCTTACATAAATAATTAAGGAACTTGGAGATAAGGCCTGAATTATTAATAGAGGAATTTCCTTATTATAGTTTCCCTCATATTAGAAAATATAAAAACTATGTGGCTTCCCTCTATATGTATGTTTCACTCTGGATGTAACATAAATTTTTTTAATCTCATACTTATATATGTCAATAGAATTTGATATGTAAGTTTTTTTAGAGGTGATGGTTTAGAAAATTCCATGGTTTCTAAAATGGATATGAAACATTTTATATATGGTATGTAATATTTTTATCATAAATGAGTTCAATACTAAAACCATATCCAATGCATAAAATTTTAAAAATCATATATGAGATTCATTAGTTAGAATAAATGTGGCTATGTATAGAATCTAAAATATATATATATTAGAATTATAAAACCTCATGTGTGTGTTATTAACTATAAATTCATTATATTCTTGATATCACGCTAACATTCATAAGAAACTATATTTCTTATATATGTTTTCACTATTTTTAAATGTGAGGATCTTATGGTTATTCAATTAAACCCACGGAGATGATCCTCACACTATGAAGAAGTTTGATTATGAAATACCATATGAATGTGGTTCTATGTATGGATTTAAAACCACACTGTCAGGGGATATACATTACACATTGAGTTTGGTGATGATAGCTACAGTTTACAGACATGATTCTGACTGGAGATGCCACGTCGTTACTGTTCTAATTAAGTGATGATCAATATAAACATGACAATCTACTAATTATGTGAAATTAGTTTATACCATTGATCTCTATGTAATAAATATATATGATAGTGTGAATAAAAATAGATAAAATTATGGGTAAGTTTTGAAAAAGGATTATCCTAGGACTCTTATATTTTAGTGAAGATATTTGAAAATGATTAAAGGATTATATATCATTACAACCAATCATGGGATATTTTTATATTCAAATATTGAAAACATATTCAAATGAATATGTTTATAAAAATATAGAAAAATAAAAAAGATAAATTTTTTGGTGAATATATAAGGAATCAAAAAAAAGAATATCCATTATATTGAATAGATAACCTAACAATGTTGATTAGGAGAATAACCTATGTTATGAAGAAGAAGAGGTATGAATAACCCCTATAATATATTTCCTTCATGGTGAATGTTTTATTAAAAAACAAGGAAAAAAATTATTTTTCTATTCAAGGGATATAAATAATTGAGAAGTGGAAACAACGTACCTCCCTTTTATATATTCATATATTAATGTGAAAAGTTGAAGAATAAGGCCAATGTGCATGATACTACATTATAACTCACTGTATGTTAGTAATTTGTTTACATCTAATTATGGTGATATTGTGACATCTTTAATAGATTGAATAAATTTTTCTAATGGTTATTGGGAGTATTATATTTATAATTTTAGGACCCAATATAAATAAAAAATCAAGATATTTTGATACCTATCAAGATATAGGAGATTATTTTTTGAAGTTAACCTTTTATATTCACTTGAATAATATATTGAATATTTTTTATATTCTAGGGAACCATATATAGTAATTATTAATTACAAACATTGGGAAAAACCATGAAAAAAAATCAAGTGATTTATAGTTATTTTATTTCCTTGTATACAGGTTAGGGTGATAATTTAAAGAAATTGTGTATTGAGACATTAACCATTCATATAGGTTAATTTATAAGAATAGAAAATTATAAAAAGTATTTTCACTGATTTAAAACACCACCTATCAAAGATACACCATCAAAAACCAATGAACTACAAATTTCATGACTAAATTAGAATATATTTTTTATGAAGGAATGTACACTATTAATGTAGATAAAGTAACAATTAGAGGTTATTGGTGAGGAAGTATAAGTGAGTATGTGTGTCTTTTTTTATAATAATATTGAAATTTATTTAAAAAAAATCATGAATAACACTCCAAAAAAATTAATATTGAAATTTAGTACAATTTCATTATAGATAAGTTATAGTATATAAATTTCAAGGAGGTCATATCTAAAAAACTAAACGTGGTTGATATCTTTACAAAACCATTGGACACATCGGTGTTTGAGAAGAATAAGTTGAATCTCAATGTTAAAACACCCCCATCAGCATGTGGAGGTTTGGAAATATCCCATCCTCCTATATAAATTTATTATTTTACCTGATAATTAAATAGTTTGAATGAAATTAAAAATTAGGTTTTTTTAAAGGGGGGTGAAATAGAACATTTTCCTTTTTCAATGGTTGAAAAATTCCGATAAATTAATGAATGAATTAGGATAACTAAAATCAATAAATGGTGTAATTAAATAATTATAATTTCATGTGATAGCCATATACCCTACTAAATATGGAAGATTTATTTTATAATGTATAGGGGAGATAATATTCATGGGGAATAAAAATAATGAGTGAATGAATATCGGGGGTATGTGTTTTTTTATTAGATTTTTTTATAAAATATGAAATTTAGGGCCAGACATTATATCCTAGAATTATCTCTTGATCAGTTGTTTTCTACACTCAGCATACCTCATGTAGAAATAGAGTGATATTTGATTTAGTCTATGGCTATTTTTTCAAGAGAATATATGAATTTTACCTAGTATTTCCAACAAACCCAATGGGGAATAATTTTTGATATTATCTTAATATATGTTAAAATATTTAATCAAGGGTGTCCATGATTTAAAATATAATTTACAAAAAATATTTTTTAGAAAATCATCTAACAAAGTTATGTTATATATATATATATATATATATATTATGGAGATATTGTGGTGTTATAGAAATATATATATGGTTGTATAAGATTTAATGATCATTATATTGAGTACTCTTAGAGATGAAAAAAGATAACACAATATAACTGGTCAATCCATAATATAGGAAACAGATAATTAAAATTATATATGGATTATAGATTAATTTTACGCCTACATTTTCAAACCATAATCACTAACAGTAAACTTTTATGATTGTGCTATATTATTTTTTTTATTTTTAAATAATATGAAAAATAATAAAGGGGTTATTCATTCAACAATGGGAAATAAAATAGAGTTATATTGTTTATACCATAATATGATGCTACATTTTGGTAAGGTAATTCATGGTATAAGGGTAAATGGATAGAAATAACTGATGAAGTCAACTACATGAAACTAAATTTTCAAAATTCAGGTCAGGATAGGATTTTCATGATTCCACTTAAAATATTCTTGTTACACCATGATGCTTTCATGTCATAATGTTGAGGATTATTATTTAATTTTTAAATTTTAATATTTTTCAAATCTAGAGATATTGGATTTATTCCTAGTAGTTTTAGATTAATATGGATAATTTTTATAATTAATAAAAATAAAAATGTTTAATTTATTAAAGATAAAATTTTAAATATTAAATTAATCATGTGATGTTTTTTTAGAGGAAAAAACTTCGTCAAATTTGAAAATATATATATAAGATACTACCGTATTGAACAATGTTAGATATCATCTTGGGGTATAAAGGATTAGGGATGAAAATGATAAAATTACTCAATGAGAATACCCACCATTTCTCCTAAGACCCTTCTTGGGGTGGGGTTCCATTGTAACTTTAAGCAAGGTCCTCTATGTGTTCCAAATTTCCATGACCTTGTAAACATGTATGAACTACCGTAGAACTCTATATGTTTCACCTATGAAATATTGTATGAATAAACATAGAAATTATGTCTATATTCTCGACCCACTTATATAAACCACCTTGGTATGTAGAGACTTAATTCCTAGGTCATTTATTTCGCCTATAAATAGACCCATTGGGCTCCTATTTGAGTAAGAGATTCCTATATTTTGGAAAAGAGAGATAGAAACTCGAAGCTTCCTTAACCCATGTCTTATAAATTCCATTAAGGTTGAAAATATTAATCATAATCTAAGGTAAATAACTTAATATAATGTTTGTTGAGTCATATTAAGGAAAAATCCATCACTAATGACCATATTGCCCCTAATACACTTCCACTAGGGAAAATGATTCACCGCATCTTCCATACATGGGATCCACTCATCAAAGGGATTCTATGATAACCCTAGACCACTAAAAAAAGATTAAACCATGTTAACATACTTGGGAGAAGCTTCACCTAAGCTTATTTACTTGGGAAACCATTGAATCGAGGTACTTTACATATGTGACCATTCACCTAAGGATCTTCACATGGGTAACCTTTCACCCAAGGATATTTACATGGGAAACCTTTCAACCAAGTCTCTTCGCAAAGGAAACCATTAACCCAAGCCTCTTTACATGGGTGACCCTTCTCCCAAGGCATATGACTAGAGGGAATAACCCATGGTAATCCATTACTCAAGAAACCCTACATTTAAGCCTCCACTTGGGAGAAACGGCCACTCTCAACTCCAATACTCAAATATTATGTACAACCTAGTTTTAATGATATATAATACCTTCATCCATGTCCCTTGCATGGGCATATAATTATTAAGGCCCCTTCCAAAGATACCCAGTGTGTATGATTTTGGCATGCACACTAGTGTAAACCCCATTTATCATTTATTCCCTTGATAAAAGGAGGCCCAATTACATTATCCCAGATAGGTATTACCCACAGGGTAATCATAATAATAGATTCCCTTGATAATGATGATCCTTAGGGGATATACTTTTGAGGGGAATATCTTGACGGTACATACTATTCATATCCCCTAATTTTCATTGATGAGCTATGTAATAATGGAATCCCACTTCAATTACAAGACCCAGTATGGTTACCATTTATGATATCATCACTATGAATTAAAAAATTATCTAGGTAGGAAAAATTTTATTTAAGAAACATCAATTCCAGTTCGTATCGAGAATTGGATGTACAAAACTAATTTATAAATAATCCCCACTCATAATCTCTCAATTCCCAAGAGTAAATAAGGGAAGATTGTTCATCGTCCCTAAAACATCTTCTTCATCGGTCCATATCCCCTATAAGTCTAGTAATTCTCCAGCTTCCAATAATGAATTCAATAAATGAACACATAGAATGGGACTTCACTTGAGCTGTAAGCCCCAATACATTATTCCATTGTTAAAGATCTCATTATAATAATGAATTAATAAGATAAATTCTTAAGGGTATCCATAGTGAATAAGAACCATTCAGTCCCCTATTTTCTCCTCCATTGAGAGAGAAATATCCTAGTTTCATGATGTAAAACTACACAGTAAGTTCCTCGCCACATGACATTTAGCTTTATTGTATGCTTACACCACATGAACTTAAATAGTGAAATAAAAACAATTTAGCCTTTGATTTTTATCATTCATGATATATAAGATACATCTTTAAAGATAAAACCTAATATCACCTTTTATATCAATACTCATGAATCGATATCTCTCATGAATCCACTTAGGTGATTCCTCATTCGTTCATATTCTCTACATGTTTTCCCCCAATCAGGGCCTTTCCTTTACTAACTCCAAGGGGATGGAATTTAGGGTTAATAAATATTCCTCTCAACATAGGGAGATTCAACATATAATACTTAGATCTATATCTACCTAAAAATTTCTAGTTCACCCTAGAATTCAAGAATTGTATGATTTTTTCTATAAAATATCCTACCACTAGGGTCATATTCCTTAGTAAAATTTATTCTATAGGCCATATTCCCAATAATTCCAAATCCTAATTATTGGTTTGTGTTCCCATAATCCCAATCAACCATCTCTTGAGGCTATTTTCTTGATGAAATAATTCCTCGCCCGAAGAGGTATATTCCCTTTGGGTAATCACTGTCACAAACCGAGCCGGGTCGCCATCCGACCCGGCATCTGACCCGGTACGGAACATGGCCTGAAGGGTGTTCCTGATCCCCACGTGCTGGAACAAGTTCCTGGGTATCAAGAGTAACCTGTGGGAATGGTTTACCTGAAATAAGAGGCAGAAAAACAACTAAAAAGATAAATAAACAAACGCTGGAAAAAAACCAAATAAACCCTTAACATTTGACAAAACTTAAAGTTTACAATTCAACCCAAAACTCGCAAAGGAAAGAAATCTAACGCATCTATTCTCACCTCCATTCAACATGAGGATCCACCTCCTTATACAACCATTGTCATACATGCACAGGAAGACCACCGATAACCCATACCACCATCACTAAGCACGATGTCACAACCTGGAATAAACAAGAAACAATGTCTACATACACCCAAAGGTGTATGTAGGGTGTGATCCAAGATCCCAGTAGGACATCACCCAACAAAAAAGATCCATATATAAACATTAAATGACAAATACATTTTCAATATTAACTAAAGAAAAGAAATGAATTCTTAAACAGTTTAAAAGAAAACGGGATTAAAGAAAACAGTTTCAAAAGGAACAACTTAAATTAAAACACACACAATCACTTTTTAAAATAACCAATTTGTCACATTGATGAGCATAAGGTAACCAATGAGCACTAATATGGGAGAGACCTCGTGGGTGTTAGCTAGCTTGGGACCCTAGATCTTCGTGTCTTGGTGAAACATGGCTTAAAAGGCCACGCCCCTTAGCAAACATGGATTAGAATACCACAACCCTCAAAAAATATGTCTTAGAAGGCCACGACCCTCCTAAAATCATATGTTTAGTTAGTGTTGCAATCTTCAGTCCTGTTAGAGAAACCGGGTCGAGTCACCTCTAAAACACTAGCCCACTAGTCTAGTGAACCCTCCTAGCTACCCAGGATTCCCTCTTTGTGCTCAAAAAAGTTCCAAGTTCTTGTCACAAGTCATATTTATGTACCCAAAAAAACAAGACACTACAAATTCTAAAACCACTAATATCGCTCAGAAAAAGAACATTTTGAAAGAATACGCACACTTGGAATATTTCAAAACTAAATTTGAACTACTTTCACAACCAATTAAAATTACTATGTAGTCAAAAAAACACTTTCATAGTCAAACAAACCATTAAAGTAATTTATAAAACAATTTCAACATGTGTCGCATGACTTTAAACACAAAAAATCCACCTGAAAGATCATTTAAGACAGACGCTACAACAAAACACCAATTTCACCCTTTGCACCCAAAAATTCTCTAAAGATAATAATAATTATTATTCTTATTATTATTATAATTATTATTATTATTATTATTATCATATGGATGCCAAGAATCTTTACACAACTCAATTAAAACAATTTTGCATCCTTATTACTATTTAATAAAACATTTAAGATTTTAAGAAACAAATTTTGAAGAGAAGAACATAAACCGCCACTTTGCACATTTTCACAAAACAAAAACAGACTTTATAAAACACTAGAAGACAACTCAACATTGATTCTCACAGTAACAACCTACTCAGCACACAAAACGCCTTAACTTATGAAAAATCACATGCAACACCATGTCGAAGGCGCGATTGACACCACTTGCACATATGAAAAAAAAACTGCACAATTTAAAAATTACTACCAACTAACTAGATATAAGTTTTCAACAGAAAACACACATGTAACATAAACATGCTACTTAATGATTTAAATACAAATCAAACTCCAATTCAAACCAACTTTTTTACTACGAAAATTAATTAAATAATATGATAAACAAAATAATCTTTCAAATTAATTCATAAAATAATGATTAGATGTTAAACCACCTACCTCGGGTGTTGAAGACCCAAACACTCAGCGCGAAACTTCAATCGCTTGTCATTTTCACCATAAATAACCTAATGTGAACCCACAAACATGAATTCAAACCGACAAATTCAAGTTAAATCCCCCAAAAATCATAACATAACCTCTGAAAAAACAAAACTCAAATAGAAAGGGGAGAGACTTATTTGAATGGGGTGGTGCACGCGGGAATTTCGGTCATGGAAGAGAACGCTGGTCCGGCGGGAGCGGCGAAGGGGGACCGGTTTGTAGTAGGGTTTGAGGGAGGTGGTCATTGATTGATAAGGGAGGTCGGCAGGTCGCAGCTCTGGTGGAGGGTCAGCCAAGAGGTAAAGTGGTGACTACCCGGGCGAGAGAGGTCAGTGCGAATAATGGGGCTGGCTGAAGTGGGTGTGGGGCGGCGGTCGCTGGATGGAGCAAGGCTTGGGGTGGCATGAGGCAGGTGGATGTCTGGGGATCAGGGTGATGATTCGTTTCGGCTGGATGAGGGTTTCGGGGCAACGACGTGAGGGGAAATCCAGTTGGGGAGTTTCAGGGTGTGGCTTGTCCGGTGAGCGGGGTGTGCGATAGTAGTGAAGTCAGAAAGCTTCAGCGCAATAGGAATGGAAGAGTGAACAGGGGCGGTGCAGCACGATCAAAGTGGGGAGAAGGGATAGGTCATGATGGGCCTGTGGGAGGGAGAAAATGTGAGTGAGAGAAGGAAATAAAAAAAGGGAAATAGAAAAATAAGATATAAAAAATAAAATAAAATAAAATAAATTAATAGAAAAAAATAAAAATAAAAATGGATAAAAATCTAAAAAAAACTTAAACTAACCTGGAATAAACATAATGTGAATAAAAATAACCTACATAGAAATTGATAATTTAAAAATTGGTGCTAACAATATAAGTAGTAATAATAATAATTAACGTATTAATAATATTAATAATAATAATAATTTTAATAATTATAATAACTTAAATAAATTATCATCCTTAGAACTAATAATAATAATGATGATAATATACTTATATATTTAAACAAGCTATTAATTTTTTATCACATTTCTTATTTTATTTTATTTTTTCATTTTATTCCTCTTAAATTTTATTTCTTTATTAATAATTCATTTCATTTAATTAGTTGACCATCGAGCAGGGCATGCGGTGAACCGATCGAGGTTTCACGATGACCCAGGCTAGGTCGTGTGGCTTCGATAGTGGCACGATGAATGCTGTCAAGGTCAAACCACACGTTTTTAAATAAGAACTCAAAAATTTAAGTCATTCTTCAACCCGGACTACCTGATACCCAGAAAATTAATGAAATAATTTTATTTAAGATGAAGGGTGTGACAATTCTCCCCACCATAAAGCTTTCCATCCCTGGAAAGCCACAACTGAGGCTGATACCCAAAGTAAGAAATGACACCCCCTTAAGGTTCAAAGAGGATCTTTATGAAAACAAGAGAAAGGAGGAAAACACATTGTTCTTAGAGAAGGTGACTAAAATGAAAACTCAAGAAAATTGTAAAATGAAATTTTGAAATGTGTTTCCCTCCCCCAAAGATCTAAAACACCTCCAGTTGATTAATCAAGGATAAGAACTCTTGCACTCATAAAAAATGACTTCACAATGCACAATACCTCAAGCACCATTAAATGAAAACCACACCATTCGATTGGAATGAACAAACAAAGTCAGACCACGTCCAAGGAATGGAACCAAAAAACTAACATGGGGAAAGACCGAAGGGGCTCCCAACCATTAGAAACTTACTGTCATCCAAGAAGAAATAGGAAAACCAACATGAGCACGATCGAGTGGACTCCCTGCTATTATGAGGAAGGCTAACACCAATTTATTCATGAGACATTTGTACAAGACCCATCGTGGGTCTCCCCACCATTAGAACTGACATAAGGTACAAAACTATGAAAATTTTCTAGCGGTGACCAAACACCCCACCATAAGGGGCGGGGAGGGAGGAGCCCGATCATCGGGTGTCAAAACAACGACCTAAGACCAACTTGCATCTCCATGTCCTTGAATGAGCACTATTCAACTTTGCGACCAATTTACCTAACAGACCCCATAAAGACCACTAAGAGAGATTTCATCTGGTGGGACACAACACCCAAGACCTCAATGTAACGAGTCGACCACGCCTCCTCCTAGACACAGAAAACCTCACGCACCCAAATGGGTCGTTGGAATGGAACAACCATAGAAAAAAATTTAAACTGCTTTTACTTTCAACATCGGTGACATAAATAAATTCCGGATCCCATAAAATCTTGGGGATCCTGACTGTGCACCAGCTTCACTCTGAGGCCTATGGCTAGAGCCATGATTTTTGAAGCATCTCCTGCCTCGCAACCAGGTATTGAAGACTCCCGAACAAAGCTTCTCCTTTTTGGTGCCACATGAAACCACACCAAAACTGAAACAACACCAACAAACACAATGCACCACGACATCCAACTACTCCCACACAAAGCATTTACTAACACAGGGGTTTAGATGATGCACATGCATCACCTCTTACCTTAACTAAGAAACTTAAGAAAGAAAGATGCACGACAAACACTCCTCTTTCGATAGAAAAATCAAAACCTTCCAAGAGGAGGACGCACTCCTATGAAAACAGGGATTCTCAAAGGGTTCTACAAAACCCACCTTTACTCATCAAGAGAACTCATGCTACAAGATGTCACAAAACATTAACCTTGTAACTTATGAAAGCACTACGAACCTTTGAAACCATCGGTCAACACTGATAATTCCGAACCGCCTTCACCCTGCCCTGTTGGAATTCATTTCACCGTTTCTAGGGGAACCTTCAAACAAAACAATGTCAAACTTTGTACTTGAAAAATTACACAACCCCAAGAGACCAAAACTCCCTTAAACTCCCCTCACATATGTCATTCCACTGTGAGAGGATATGTTTAGTTATAAAAAAGGAGAGGTGGGTTTATTTCTATAATTCAATAGGATAGTCCTCTGATCAACTGGAGGGCCGGCCAAATGGAGAATTTCCTATGGCCACACTTCAATCGCATGTTAACTCTTTATAGGGGCATACACTAGTCAAGAAAGAAAACCAAGGACCTTACCTAACTAGTCCAATGGTTAAGAAATACCACAAGCGAATACTAAACGTGCAGGGGAACCATTGCAAGGGCTTCCTAAAGCACTTTTTAAAAGATTTCACTAACCACACACTTGCACATCAACTTAAGAGTAATATTTCAAACTCAAGACAAAAAAACATCTAAAAAGTATTCTCAGCTCGAAACACCTCACATCCATCATTTCAAAAACACAAGGGCACGCCATGCAACCACCAGTTACTAAAACACCAAATTCTCAATTAACAAAACTTTTTGAAAATAAGGAAAGCTAGTGGGTTACAAAAATAGCAATGGTTCCCCATGGGCCTCGCACATGCATGTTCCCATGTTGCACTGGCACTCAGCTCATATCCATCTAGGAATACACCTTCTCATGCCATTAACCATTTCTTTTTCCACATACATTCATGCATGTGGTTTTCCATGAGAACACCAAGAATCAAAACCAAACCTTTCCATTTTTTTCAAAACCAAACATTCAACCCACACTTTTCAAACCTTAAACATCATTTCATTTTTAAAGCACTTCATTTGAAAACATTTTCTAAGACCAAAAAATTTTTACTTAAAACCCAAATTTTCACAATTCCCAAACAAAGAGACGAGGGAAAATGAAAGAAGAAACTAGTGTCAGTGGGTGACTGGGGCATATGGTTGGCGTCCATATGCCAATCACACCACTACCATAGAGGGTATTCTAGGACAGTGTCCCTAGCTCCACATGGCTTGCCAGACCCTGTGAGCTCACTGGGACCACTAACCCTACTCCTTTTTTATTTACCCTAAACAAAATTAACCACACAGACCGAAGATGTAAACAAACATAAACTTACTTTGGTAACTCGAGTCCTTCCATGAGGTGTGTTGACCAGGAACCTTACTCGTAACTAGAACGTCGAGTTCCGACACCATTAACATTGGTCTACACTGAATCTATCCCAAAATAATGTGACCCAAGAGAGAAAACATTCCTATAATACCATTTTTTCATGAACCGAGCCAGGTCTCCATCTATCCTAGCATCCGACCCAGTCCACAACAGGGCCCGAAGGGCGTTCCTGATCCCCACAGGCTGGCACAAGTGCCCGGGTATCAAAAGTAACCTATGGGAATGTTTTACCCGAAATAAGAGGCAAAAAAACAACTAACAAGATAAATAAACAAATGCTGCAAAACAAAAATAGACAAACCCTTAACATTTAAAAAAACATAAAGTTTAAAATTCAACCCGAAACTCCAAGAAGACTGCAAATAAAAGAAAGCTAACACATATATTCACACCTTCATGAAAAATAAGGATCCACCTCCTTAAACAACCATCATCAGACATGCACGGGAAGACCATCGATAACTCGAACCACCATCACTAAGCACGATGTCACAACCAGGAATAAAAAAGTAACAAGGTCTACATACACCAAAAGGTGTATCTAGGGTGTGAGCCAAGAGCCTAGAAGGACATCACCCAACAAAAAGGTTTTATGTATAAACATTTAATGAAAATTACATTTGCAATATTAACTAAAGAAAATAAATGAAAGCTTGAATAGTTTAAAAGGAAACGGGATTAAAGAAAATAGTTTCAAAAGGAACAACTTAAATTAAAACACACACACTCACTTTTTAAAATAACCAATTTTTCACACTGATGATCATAAGGTAACAAATAAGCACTAATATGGGAGAGGCCTCATGGGTGTTAGCTAGCTTGGGCCCCTAGATCTTCATGTTTTAGTGAAACGTGGCTTAGAAGGAAACGACCCTCAGAAAACATGTCTTAGAAGGCCACGACCCTAAAAAAAAGTGGCTTAGAAGGCCACAGCCCTCAGAAAAGCATATCTTTATTTAGTGTTGCAATTATCGGTCCTATCAGTGAAACCGGGTCGAGTCACCTTTGGAACACTAGCCCAATAGTCTCGTCCACCCTTTTAGCTACTCGGGCTTCTCGCTTTGTGCTCAAACCAGTTCCAAGTTCATGTCCCAAGTCATATTTATGCACCCAAATAAAAAAGACACTACAAATGCCAAAACCACTACTCTTTCTCAGAAAAAAACATTTTGAAATAATACACACACTAAAAATATTTCAAAACTAAATTTTCACTACTTGCACAACCAATTAAAATTACTAGGTGTTCAAAAAAAACAATCATAGTCAAAAGAACCATTAAAGGAATTTATAAATTAATTTCAACATGCGTCGCATAACTTTAAACACCAAAAATCCACTCGAATGCTCATTTAAGACAAATGCTACACCAAAACACCAATTTCACCCTTTCCACCCTAAAATTCTCTAAAGATAATAGTAATAATAATAATAATTATTATTATTATTATTATTATTATTATTATTATTATCATCATCATATGCATGCCAAGAATCTTTACACAACTCAATTAAAACAATTTTACATCCTTAATAACTATTTAATAAAATATTTAAGATTTTAATAAACAAATTTTGAAGAGCAGAACATAAACTACCACTTTGCACATTTTCACAAAACAAAAGCACACATTATAAAACACTAGTAGACAACTCAACATAGATTTTCACAGCAACAACCTACTCAACACACAAAATGCCTTCAGTTATGAAAAAGCACATGCAACACCATGTCGAAGGCGTGATTGACACCACTTTCACAAATGAAAAACAAACTAAATAATTCAAAAATTACTACCAACTAACTAGATATAAGTTCTCAACATAAAACACACATGTAACATAAAAATTCTACGTAATGATTTAAATAAAAATCAAACTCCAATGCAAACCAACTTCGCAACTACACAAATTAATTAAATAATTTGCTAAAAACATTATGCTTGTAAATTAATTCATCAAATAATTATTAGATGTGAAACCACCTACCTTGGGTGTCGAAGACCCAAACACTCGGTGTGAAACTTCAATCCCTTGTCGTTTTCACCAAAAAGAACCTAATGCAAACCCGTAAACATGAATTAGAACCGAAAACTTCAAGTTAAATCCCCCAAAAATCAGAACATACCCGCTAAAAAAACAACAAAACTCAAATACAAAGGGGAGAGACTTATCCAAATGGGGTGGTGTGTGTGGGAATTTCGGCAAAGGAAGAGAGCACTGGTCCGGAAGGAGCGGCGAAGGGGAACTAGTTCATCGTAGGGTTTGAGGGAGGTGGTCACGGCTTGATAAGATAGGTTGGCTAGTCGCGACTCTGGTGGAGGGTCGGCCAATAGGTAAAGTGGTGGTTGCCCAGGCAAGAGAGGGCGGTGCAGACAGAAGGGCTGGCTGAGGAGGGTGCGGGGTGGTGATCACCGGACGGAGCAAGGCGTGGGGGGCGTAAGGAAGGGGGATGTCTGGGGGTCAAGGAGATGATGTGATCTGGATGGACGTGGGTGTCTAGGCGACGACTCGAGGGGAAAACCGGTTGGGGAGTTTCGGGGTGCGGCTTGTCCGGCAAGCGGGGCGCGCGACAGTGGTGAAGTCGGGAAGCTGCAGCGTGACAGGAATGGAAGTGTGAACAGGGGGTGGTGTGGTGCGATCTAAGTGGGGATAAGGGATAGGTCACGACGGGCTAGAGGGAGGGAGGAAATGTGTGTGAGAGAAGAAAATAAAAAAAGGTAAATTTAAAAATATGATAGAGAAAATAAATAAATAAATAAAATAAATTAGTGGAAAAAAATAAAAAAAATGGATAAAAACCTAAAAAAACTTAAACTAACCTAGAATAAACATAATGTGAATAAAATCAACCTACATAAAAATTATAATTTAAAAATTGGTACTAAAAACATAAGTAATAATAATAATAATTAACAGATTAATAATATTAATAATAATAATAATTGGAATAATTATAATAACTTAAATACATTATCATCCTTAGAACTAATAATAATAATGATAATAATATCCTTATGTATTTAAACAAGGTATTAAATTTTTATCACAGTTCTTATTTTATTTTATTTTATTTCATTTTATTCCTCTTAAATTTTATTTCTTTATTAACAAGTCATTTCACTTAATTATTTGACCATTGAGCAGGGCGTGCGGTGAACCGAGCAAGGCCCCACGGTGACCCAGGCGAGGCCGCGTGGCTTCAATAGTGGCGCGTTGAACGCTGTCAAGGCCAAACCACATGTTTTTAAATAAGAACCCAAAAATTTAAGTCGGTCTTGAACCTGGACTACCCGATACCCATAAAATTAATAAAATAATTTTATTTAATGACGACGGGTGTGACAATCACCAAATCTATCCTCATTGTGACATATTCCATTTTTGGTCAACTAAAAAAGTCCTATTATGCATAATACATAAAAATATCATTTCAAATTACCTTTTGACCACTAGTATACTATATATGACTTTAAATTAATCAGAATTTGTTTCTTGTCACACAAATTTAAGAGGTATGTTTTGTCCATTAAGAAATATCAAACTACATGGTCAATGATTCATTTCCAAAGGATATGTAGTAATCCTTTATTTTGGTCATAATCCCAATAAAACTAATATAAACTACCTCCTTGAATGTAAATTAACTCTAGAGAGTCTAACTATATAGAATTAAACCATGACACTGTAAACTAAGAAACAATAAATTTTAATAAATATGGAGATAATTTAATATATATAAAAATTAAATTCAATTCATTTTGATTTAAAATCATTATAATAGAGTTAATAATCCTCACATTATATTTTTTCATGATTCATGAATATTTCATAAATATATAAGAGAGTCCTGGAGTAGGAATAATTCCCCTTAATGTGGTGACATGAACTTGAATTTTCATCGTATTGACCAATGATTATTACAAGGTGTCATTGTTAACATCTTAGTAACCTATTACCTTTGTAATGTATTTCTAAAAATATATAAAATATCATGATCGAGTCACATCATAGGATTTTGACTGAAATAAAAATGGTAAATCCTATGTGAATATTTGAACTACGAAATAAATTGCTCTAACATGAATTTACTAAAAGTACTTCACTTATGACTGTTCTTGTTTGTGGTGTTACAATGTGTTAGGTACCCCAAAAAAGATCCCACATCTACTTAAAGTAAAGGATGCTTCTTTTATATAGTGGTATTATTCTTTATCCATAGTAAAATACAAATTCCCTATAAATAGAAAGATGACATCACCCACCCAATGCATCTCATACCATGTGGTGTATGAATTTGTGTTAGAAACTCACCAACATAGTATCATTCCAACCTTAGAGGATTCACTTGATCAAATCTATTCACTAAATACCTACAACTCATATATCTCAAGGTACATTACAATAAATATAGTGGAACCCATCGCTATCTCTGGCCACTTAGGAAGTCTCTCCCTATATATTAGTAATCATTATTTCCCCCATATCTAAAGGAGGAATATGAAGTGTTTGACTGCGACCTAACGACTATAGATGGGTCATTTGGAAGGGATTTTACAACCCATTATCCAAACAAAAAATGGAATACAAACCCCTCTCATTAAAATTTCACTGAAGAGACTTCTTATTGGATCCACATACCAGCTAATCAGACAAAGGTAACCTGTATGAGGTGTTATTGAGGATAAAAAACACAATGAAACTATAACCAACCCCATATTTCTATTCATATGGATGTGATTTTCTACACATAATTAAGGAAGATCAAGACCGTATCCCTTCTTATATAAGCCCATACTATCAGTTTTATCTAAAGGAATCTAGAGTGTATTTGAATATACAAACATAACAATGTATAGGCCCATATTCTTTGACCCACACATGAATCCCATAGACATATATTCACAGTGAATGAATGATTTTGGAGGTCATATATTACATCCCCCATCGAGAAAATAAATATATTATTTTTACTATTTTAGAGTCCTACTAATGCATCTTTGTGGTCATAGATGGACAAGATTACATTCCAACCTATGCCTTATAGTGTTTTTAGAATATCTGCACAGTGATAATAGTGGATGATAGTCATTGTATCTAGATGATAATAAAAAAGTTGAACCATATCCCTTCTCATAAAAAAATTGATTACATTTTTCATCCTATATTTAAAACTACTATAGATTTGGATCATTTCCCCACTCCCATTTATGAGGTTTATTGGTGTGTCATGATGGAATAATAAGAGTAGTATTATTTCCCCCATTAACCCAGGATGCATGTCAGTATATTATAGAAGAGTATTAAAACTAGTCACATTTCCTTACTTATATTATATCAAAGGAGGGCCAATGAAAAATTTCTGCAGCTACTAAAATGTAGGATTATATTCCCACCTGGTCTAAAATAACTCATAAATCTACTATATTGGGAAAAAGGGATAGACTCGTATTCCTTCTCAACTTCATATAGCTTATCAGTCACCTATTCAAATGAAATGCGAGTCACCTATGAAAACTCACATCCAATAAGGTCACTAAACATCCATAATACGAGAATATTACAAGATATATCTCAAAGGAAAAAAATTACCCAACAACATGAATATATTCATGCATTGATTATTGCTAAAGTTTACAAGAACCAAAAAAATCTTTCTATGGTGGTTCAATAGTATATTAAATCATAACAAAAAAAGGATATTAGGCTTACTCATTGAGGTCCTATAAATGATATTCTCACCAAAATCTCTATAGGCCATTCCTAGAACACATCCATGATGTTCATTCCTATGAAATCACATAGATCGATCCTGAGAGATCTCCCCATGATGAAATTTATAAAAAACATCTTTACAATGAGAAGATCAATGGAAAATAAGGATATCCTATTTATAACTCATTGATTTCCCCCAATGGTCCATATTATGATAGTTAAGTCTATAGTCACCTTGAAGGTCCTTCCATATGTGATGACTCATCAAGATAAGGAGGTCATCCCTTTATCAAAGATACTTTACAAACTCACTCATGTTGAGGGTTCCTCAACAGACCATGGTTGGTAAAATATTTGGCCTTGACTCCCATATATGATATTTCATCTGTATTAGTAGATGGTTAAATGTGAAATTCATTGTATATACCTCCTACATCACATAAATTTATTTCTTTAAGAAATGGGACTCCAATAAAACCTTCCATTTCTAATAAATATTTGGAAAACAACTAGGTTGTCAGATTTTTGTAAATAATTACCCCAAAATATATTGAGGATTATATATACATGTGGAAATAATTCGTTGACTATAACCTCCCAATTTTTTTCCTATTTCCACATTATGATATGACATCCCAGATGTTTTGAAAAAATAGTGTATTCCTTTTTTACACCATAATTTGTGGGTGACTCACCATCACCTAAAGGTTTGTAACTTCTCTTTATTATGAGTATAAAACCATATCTAGGATATGGAAAATCTCTATCATCATATTTAATTTATTGTCTTATTGATAGCTCAAAAGTTGTGATTGGAGAAGTACCAAAAGAACCTATTGCCTAGTTATCCCGTAACCTGAAGTCACTTCAACAGATGATTACAGATGCCATGTCCGACATGCATATCTAGGGATGGTGGAATATGGAGAATTAACTTTTACCCCATTATTAGGTTAGGTAATTCCCTTAAATAGGGAATACTATAATTTTATTTCAACAAGAGAATTTGGCCCCTAAAATTATATTTGGTAGTTGGTCTGTCCAAAAAAAATCCTAATACCTCTATAGTAGAAAATTAGTGCAACATTTAGTAATGATCAATAGAAAAACACATATTCCAAGACTCTAAAAATGTTACACAAAAATATTAATTGAGAAGGAAATGTTTCTTGATAAATATACAACCATCAGTGGTATGAACTATATATTCTGAACATGTATTACACCTAATCCGTGCATGAGTGAAGGCACACAAAATTAAAAATATTGCATTGGAATCTACTATGGATATCATCCAGTAAAATCCCTATCCTGTTGGGATGGGTAAATTTTGATACTAGAAAAATCTATAGGATCATTAAAAGCTTAATGATTCTAGGTTATATTGGTGTTGAAATCCAGCCATCCAAATCTCTTATTGTTGGGGGACTTTTTCTCACCTCATCTGAAGAAGAGGTATTTTCTAGGAATTATAGGGAACTTCAACATCCATCCATATATCATTTCTATTTTTATTTTAAACAATATCTATTATTTATGGAATAATTATCAAAAAAACTTGCGGACTCCCCTATGGTCACCAAACATAGATTTCTTTTATGATATTAGCTATTAAACAATATTAATCATCACAAATCCCACAAACCAAAATTTACTACATAGAGACATAAAAAAACAAGGATATTTATGTTCCTTTCAAAGAGGGTATTGGAAATAAAGATTCACTCTATTACATATTTGATCAAGAAATAATTATTATTTCCTTATATGTATTCGTGAAAATTTTATGTGATAATCTACTAGAGGATTATGGTCAAGATCTTAATAATGAGGTACCCAATGAATAAAAACATGCCTATGATACAGTTTACATTAAAACACATAAGGAATGCATGAGAGAACCCCAAATGTAGAAACCTAGTTTCACTGTCTAATTTAATCAATTAGTATAAGATATATTGGATAAAATTAATAAGGATTCACCAGTTTCGTAGTGTTGAAAAAATTGATACATATCTGATTCCTTTTTTTAATAAAAATAAAAATATAATAAAAGGAAAATATTTTCCATCCTCATTAATCATTAAATGAATCATTTTTAATTTACTGTGGATAGGGAACATAATAAGGGTTCAAAAAAATTATAATTAAGGTTTTTGTATAGTATAATCTATCATGAGTAAATAAGAAATAACCTAAATGTTATGGTAAATTAATAAACCAAAGGTCATTTAATCAATAACTATAGCATGTAATAAATCCATGACAATATCATGGATAATAATAAATAAACTCTCAATGATTTAATTCCATAATGTTGTACATCACAATATAATACATCATTAATTCTTACCATTAAGGCCTTGTTCCATGATAGTTTAATCAATGGGTATGTATACACCAAAAACCAATTTAACTGGGTTAGTCAATAGGTTTTTCTCATCATACATACTGATGAATCATGGTGATATGTAATTATTTTCCCTATGAATAATCATATTTCCAATTAATTCCTCATATATTATATAATCTATTTAATTCATAAAAAATAGTTCTTATAAAAATCAACTCTATTAAATAAAAAATATAGAATTTCAAGATTTATCGAGTCAATCAAATTACATTAATGATTAGAACCACACATAGAAAATATATGTGGTTGAATAAATTAGCATATAAATTGTACAAAGAATTTTGTTATAGAATATAAGTGTAATTTCTAATAAATGATTATCAAAGAAAGTGAATATTTCAAGAGAATTTTAGTGATCATAAAATTAATAAGAGATAAAAGAGGAAAAAATTCATCAAAAAAATATTTTTCCATAAAATCAATTCCTTGGGAGAATATAGAACATTTAATAGAAACATTTAAAATAATTTTTCAATTTATATTTTCATTGTGAAATCATAGAATAATTCTAGAAAATCTATATAGAATAAAACAATTTTGGTGGCATAAATTTTTTTTATCATCATATATATTAAAATGAAATATTACTTTGGACTTTAATTAATGAAATTAGAAAATTAAAAAATTGATAAGAAATAAGAAATATTCCTTTAAATCCTTGTAAAATGCGGATGATAACATAAAAACTCATTTATAAATCATTTTATTTAATATAAATAAATTTCATAAAATCGTTTTTAAAAATGTGGGCATGGAAGATAAATATACCTGATTATAAAGTGAAATAAGATTGTCTCTTCATTTGTACATTTAGCTTCTATTTTTATGTTTTAAATAGAGGAAAAGATACAATAAAACTTGGAAAACCCTTAAATATCTAGCGTATAATTAAATATAGAGTTTTTATAAAGGATTGATTATAAGATTCCTTCAATGAAAAATATAAGTAATCCTAGATGAAATGAGATTGTAAAATAAATTATTTCCTCTTTGTAAAAGTTTATATTATAACCCTTTGGAAAATTGAAATTGAATTAAAACATTAATAACAATAAGAAAAATAAATTCATTTAAAATAAATTAAATGGTAATTATATATAACACATAAAATAAAATAAGTTCATAATACCAAATATATCTCAAGATAGTGGATATTGATATGAAATATTGTACAAAGATCATATCATTAAATTTGTATTTTAAAAAATGATGTGACTATGTGTAAAAAATTTAAAAACACAAAAAACATGTAGAAATAAAATATAGTAAAATCATAGGTTAATTAACACAAAATCTTGGCCTAACCTAGAAAATTATGTAGATGTATAACCAAATAAAAGGAAATTGTGTCAAGAAATCCCTTAAAAATATTGTAACAATGAAGTGAGAATTAATAATTGAAGTTATTATGTGTAAAAATTATAGATACATAAAAATAACAGGTTATAGAATAGAAAACAATAA
The DNA here is from genome assembly GCA_963277665.1 of Viscum album. Taxonomy (NCBI): domain Eukaryota; kingdom Viridiplantae; phylum Streptophyta; class Magnoliopsida; order Santalales; family Viscaceae; genus Viscum; species Viscum album. The sequence goes on from OY728158.1 coordinate 1,503,748,753, forward strand.
AAAGTAATTCCCTTCATAATCATTTAATATCATAATGAATGAAGTAGTGGTATAACTCAGTGAATATAAATTCGGTTAATAAGCCCTTTAAAATTATCATAACATTTAATTGAAAATTAATCAATGAAGTTATTTCATTTAATAAAGTTTTAACCACAAAATACATGTTTAAAAGAAATATAAAAAACAAATTGTAATTTAAAAAGTAATCTTGGTAGAACAAAATCAATGAAGTGGTGTTACAACTCACTGAATAGAAATTGAGTTAAGAAACCCCTTACTGCATGCTTCCCTTTAGATGAACATGCTTAAAAATCCAATATATAAAAATTAGATTTATTATACATACATATGAGAACCAAATAAATATATATAATATCATATATGATCCACATATAATATATTATCAGCCATTTTTAACAATAATTCATTATTATGATTTTTTTGGGTGTATACTCCTTCATTTTTAATGTATATTTTATTTTGGATATTATGTTCTATGTGTTTTGATCATGGTTATATAATAATAGTAATGTTTATAATGATATATAAATAATACATGTTCATTATATAAATATTTAAATTCATTCATGATAAGAATACCTGAAAAAGTAATCACATTGCTTAATGGAGGTATTATATACATACACATGAGTGATGTTATCATTTTTAATGGGTGGAAGGTTAATGAAGTATATGATATATTAAATTTATAGAATCATAATTATGTTATGAGTATCATATATATCAATTTTTTCATCATTATTAATATCTATTTGAGGTGGTTATGGGAAACAAATGAATCAGTTAGTGAGGTGGTAGTCCTTTATACACATGATTGATTCTTTTTGCAACATCCCAATATTTTAAAAGGATAACATTGTGTTTGATATCATATATGACATGCAACACCAATGTTAAACAATAAATGAAATATATTGTTCAAACATGACCATTATAAACTCGTTATTGAATTGGTGGGTATGAAAAGGATTAATTGAATGATGATATATATATATATATATAATAAATAAACAATTTAATTATATATTCTTAGTAAATAATCACACATATTTTTAGTAATGTCATTTTATGATTCAAAATTCATTTTCTTCTGAAATAGTTCGATTTTTCATTTCCTATTTGGGAATTATAATTGATTCATTCTATATCTATAAATTTTATTTTATAAAAATAATACCATTTTAGAAATCCAAATATCAAAATTATTTTATTGTGAAATTTTTAGATTTTTCTAAAATGATTGAATTTCCAGTGAAGTGTTAAAAATACCTATTTTGGTAAAACTATAATTTATTTTCAATAAATTAAGTAACTTAAAAGTTCTATTATGATATAAATTTCATTTAAAATTAAAAAAAAAATTATTTTTTAGTATGATTTAAAATAATTGATTATATTTGAATCATCTTTATACCTGATTTTTTATAAGTTTATTATTAGATATAAAACACATTTTATCTAAAAGAAGTTTTTAAATTAATAATTTTCCTCCAATTTTATTATTTAAATTTAATACTAATAAGGAAATATTTAAATTAATTTTATATATTATATATCAAAATATATGAATTAAAATCCATATAATTATTATCACTCTTCATATAATTTATATAATATCATCTTATGCTTTAAAAAAATCATTTCCTGTAAAACTTTATTTCAACAAGATTTGAGGGTTTATTTTTAAATTAAATTCTACCACCTATATGAATTATATTTAATAGAATAGATTAAAAATTATTATTATTTGAAATTAATATTATATAATGTGGTCAACTTATTTTTTACTTATAATTATTAATAAATACAATAAAATTTATTGATCATGATTAAGTTTAAAACAGGGATTCACATGTTACATGTGGTTGAAATAAAAATAATTTTCTACACACATTGGATTTTTGATTGATAAATTAGATTTCACAGTAATAATTATTCTGTCCAAATTATCTGAAACAGAACTTTTTATTTTATTATTAAAGGATAAATTACCTAGGTAAAAAAAAACTAATGACCATAGTGAAAAATAAAATGTTAAAGATAAGTAGACTTAGAGGATAAGGAATTACATGTTTAAAACATGATTCATTTTCTATGGTGCAGGTGAAAATCTAGGTTAACTTAAGTCAAATCCTTTATTTATCAATTTTGGAGGCACGTTGGGTTAGAGTGACTTCCCATTATTTAATATTTTTGGGTATTTAGAAAAATGTTTTCCCTCCTCCATTATAAAAGTGAACTACCTCCCATCATTATTCACACCACTCAAGCTATTTGGTTCAAAAAATCCAAAAACAATTATCTCCTCAGCATTATTATACACATTCTAGAGTAACTTTATTTTAAAGTATAACAACCCTAGGGTCCTTAATAATAAATCCAAAGGATGTTTGTATAATATAATTCAATCTTCTTAATGATGTTCTTTATTTTCTTTATTTTCTTTTACCACGTTCATCCTGTATTAACAATTCCAATATAATAACACCATTATCTCCCATATACCAATATTTTATTATTACTTTTTAATAGGATTATCCAACATGGAGTCATTGATTATGCATTAGTTTTTATCAGATTAAAATTTATATTTCTAAAACTACACTTTCCTATAAAGGCGCAACATAGTGGTAGTGGAGGGTTGAACCAAGATGGAAAGCTATTAGGAAGGAAACCCAAGAGAAATAAACTTTTGGTAGTATTCCATATGATATCTATTTTTTTTTCTTTCAATAACTACATAGATTGGATTGAAATTTAGATGAACGGAGTGGTTCATATTAAATTTTTGTGCTTAGGAAAAAGATAATCCTAAATATATATTTGGATAATCCAATGGATTAAAATATGATGTAGTGAAAATGTTGCTAAATAGTATTGTTCTAACCAATTAGATATTCATAATCTATAATCCTCCAACCCTGATTTCCTAGAGTTGGTGCATTATTTTATTAAATTGGCATGATCACAAGAAAATCAAATCTTGAAGGACCGATCAATTTAGTAGCCTAAGAAATATTAGATACAAACATAAGTTTTACATTATATCTTGAAATAAAAAAACCTATTATCCCATTTGAAAAATATCATATCCCTTAGAATATTTATATAGTTTAATCATAATATACTTCTTCAAATCCTATGGAAAAATGAAAATATAATAAAGGGGGAGCTTAAATTCACAGTTACGATAAACAATATAGAAGAAGCTAGGATAAATAAGCATAAAATTTGATGGCAAGGTATAAAACTGAAACACAATCCTTTTAAAAATAATATTATGCATTATATGAAAAAATAAATCAAAAATTAGATTTAAACATCCACATGGATCTTATACTAGTAGAATAATCACATGAAATATCAATAATTAATCTCATAATGACGAAATGGATAATGTCAGATATTATAACCATATCGTCAAGGCCTCGTGCCAAGACTATAATTTATTATACCATCAAGGCCTCATTCAAAGACACTAGAATGTATCACAAGTCCTAATGATGCATTTAGGTTCAATTGAGGGTCCATATTGTCACTTACTAAGTCCAATACATTCCTCATATCAAAAGGGTGAAACACACTATAAGCGATCATTTTAAAACTATTATATGAAATGTTAATACATTAACCATAAATCATGAATGGTATAACAATAGCACATCCATAGTAAAAAATATAATAAAACCTTCAATAAAATATGGAATATTTTCTCATAATATATAAACCTCAATCAAGAATAAAATCTAACAAATCATTTTAGCATAGATGAAAATAATCTAATAAATTCATGAAAAATCTTTAAGTGAAATAACCCTTTTTTACTTTGAAACTATATAAAAGACGTAAATTTATAAAATAAAACATTTATTTTCAAAATAATATTTTATTCTTGTATGTAAATATTTATAATGTTAATGAATCATAATGGAATAAAAAAATTTCTTGCACTGTATATGTTAAAAACCACACTTTGCTAATTTTTTTGAAAAGGTTATAAAGTACTTTGTTTGGAAAATGATGGAAAAAATCCTTTAAAAATGTTTTATAAAAATTAAAACATGTATAAAAATTACTCTAAGAAAATTTTGATAATATTATGAAATAAATTTTAAGAACCATGGACATGGATGATAAATTTGTCCTAGTTGATACTTAGCTATAAATATTCTTGGATAATAATGAAATTGTGAAATTAACCCTTACCTTGTACATTAATTTAGTCAAGGGTTCTTTAACCTCCTATATAATGATTAAATTATATTATTAAATTATACCATAACTATAACCATATGTATGATATCATATATTATCCTCTTATATCATTTTTTAATAAAATGTTTGTATTACCATTATTTCGGGTGTAAACTTTTTCATTTTCTCATTCATGTTTTTATGTGTAAGTTATGTTTGTTATGAATAGGATGAATTTTATTCATATAAAAAATTATATTATGTTCATAATTGTTATTTTTACTCATATTATAAATTTTATATTAATTCTTGAATGTTTAGCATGGAGAATGAATCTCTCTATGTCGTGGAGACGGTAGTCAGTACGTACGCCTGAGGGACGCTATCATTCCCTTAATTGTTAAATAGCATGTAATTAGATGGTATATTAATTATAATGAATCGCTATAATGTTATATTAATTATTTATATCCATTATAAGCATCATTATACCCATAAAAATAAATTATAGTTAAATAAAACGTTACACTATGGCGTGGAGATGGTAAGCTGTATGTATGCACAAATTGTGATATTGTTCATCGTATGATGAATAAATGGAGGAATATGGTTATCAAATTATCATAAAAACGTCTCATAATGTATATAATGATGTAGTTATTACTTTATAATGTAATAACTATATGAGGTGGGATTAGAAGAAGAAAAGAAATTGAATAGAATTGGTAAAACAAATACCTCTTCTTTGAGTATATCCTTTTGATTTGAACAAAAGGACTCTATTTGTAGGATTTATACCCAAATTATGGCATCTAGGTTTAAGAGAGTGATTTTTAGAGGATAATAAATCAGGTTTTGGCTGATCCAAATGGATTTAGAGGTGTGAATAAAATAGGAGGATAGGTTCTCTTTTATAATATAGAAGAGAGACGCTTTTGGAAACTCCAAATCTATTAATTTATTATAAATTTATATTCAGTTTTAAATATATCAAAAGTGAGTTATTTATAGTAATAGATTATTTTTTGTCTAAATAATCACAATAAAAAATTATTTTTAGACAAGTTTAGGTCACAAAAGTAACCTTGTCGTTTGGGTTAACCCTGAGTGAAATTGTTTAACAATTACCATATCTACATGTCTTTTTATACTATAGGATAAGTAATTACTATAAAATGAAAAAATAACCCAAATTAGATAATTTATGACATATTTAACACAATACTAGTTTTTTGGAGAGACCTTTTTTTTAATTTTATATCATTTAATTAAATATTATTTATTTTAAAGTATTATTTATGTCAATTTTTATACTATTCCATATTTTCATTTTTAGAAATATCAAACCAACATGATAAGATATAAGCAATACATAAAATATATCACTTGAATGTATAAGTTATCTATAAAGTTATTGGATGTCTTTAATTAAGTCATATTATATTTATTTTAATAATTTTAATATTATTTATTCGATATTTCAATTAATAAAATAATTTCTACTACACTATTGTGTCCCCATTAATGTTAATTATTTGAACTCTAAAAGTTATAAATAAATTTCTAAGAGTTAGGTAATTATTTTATATTTTACAAATACTATTTATAATTGATGTTATTCCTTGGTGATATCTAAAATAAAATTGTTATACTTATAAGAAATGAGAGTGTGACATTTTGTCACATTCATTAAGTTTAATAATATTCATGGCATATTCATGGACACGGGTCAACTAAATAATTACATTTAGAATATTAGATTATAAGGGTCATATTTAGTCATCCAAAAGGAATTTTAGAGGTGTTAGAAAAAGTTTATAATATTATTTGTACCTTTAATTACATGATTTACCCTTAACTGTGGTAATGAAAAATTACTAAAGTTGTTATTCATAATATCCAAAAAATAAAAGTAACCTATTAACATAATTTTGGATAAATGATTCCTAATATGGAATCCATTTTTCATTATTTAAAACACATAATTTGATGTAATTAATCTAAAATTAATCCCCATTGACTAAATGAGAAAATGGGTTCTTGAAAAATAAAAAGTATCAAAATATTGACATGTTTTTATATCTAATTTTAATGTAAAAATAATTCCAATGATCTAAATTAGATTAAATAATAAAAAAATAGTATAATTATATTTCAAAACCAGTTAAATTGATAATATATCAATATAAATAAATTGGATGTAATAGTATTTTTGAATTAAAATTCAGTATTTTTTACTATTCGTTAAAATATGAATGTTTTCAGAAAAAACACCAATGATTTGTAAAAACTAAATTTTTATGTCCTGATTCTGAAGAAGAACTTTATTTTTTCAAAATGAAAATATAAAAGTTTCAAATATTGTATTTAAAGGGGTTCGCCATTAAAAGGTGGTAAAACTGTATTTTTTTGAAAAATACATCTTTTATTCGAAAAAGTGAATTTGTTCTTATATCATGTCCAAGAAAAACATGATATGGACATTAAAATTATATGTAATATATAAAATTCAAATTTTGGTTAATACTATTAATAACCTCTTCTTAAAAGGCTAGTTGTAGTGTACACAAACTCAGTATTGCATACAATTCAAGCTATTTAATTATTTAAAAAGAAGTGTATTGTGGGAGATTGGGGTGTTACATTCTTCACACCTTCAAATAATTTCATACTAGAAATTTATAGAATATCATTTCATATAAAAATTTAGGTGGTTATTCATCATAAATTCTTTAAGTTCCCTTGTCGCCTCTTTTATTTTGTGGTTTCTTCAATGAAGATTTACAAGACGAGTCATTCGATTTTCTCAACACTTGTTCTCGGGTATCAAGAATCTTGATAGAAACATCATTGTAAGATAGATTGGGTTCCATTCCTATTTATTCATTAGTGACTACATGCATTGTTTTTGGCATGTATTTTCTTAATAGTGAAACATGGAACACATCATGAACATTGGAGAGACTTGGCGGTATTTCCAAATAGTAATCTACAACTCCAATACGTTCTATAATTTAAAAAGGATAGATTACCTGGGATTTAATTTACCCTTCTTACTGAATTTTATAACACCCTTCCATGGATATACCTTCAATAAAACAAGATCTCCTACTTGAAATTACAAAGCCTTCCTTCAGTTATCAGCACATATATTTCTCCTACTTTGGTCTATTTTGATATGGGTCCGAATATTATTTACCTTTTCTGTTGTTTTCTCAATATGATCTGAGCCTATGATTTTTCTTTCACCAACATCATCTAAACAAGTTATTGTACGAAATCACATTTCGTATAACTCTTCAAATGGTTCTGTCTAAATACATGAATAGAAGCGATTGTTATAGGAAAATTCTACTAGAGTTAAATATTGATACTAATAACCATGAAAGTCGAGTGAGAATGATCTCAACATGTCTTCTAAAGTTTTAATAGTTCACTCCGATTATCCACCAGTTTGAGGGTGGTAGGATGTTTTCAAATGAAGCTCATTATCTGGGGCCTTCTGAACACTTTTCTAGAATTGTGATGTAAAACAGAGATCAAGAATAGAAAAAATCGATATGGGTACACAATTAAGTCTTACAACTTCATTAATATATAGTATTAATAAAATATCAAGTGGTAAATATTCTATTATATAAAAAAAATGTGTTTCTTTGATAAGAATAACAGTAATGACCCATACCACATCATTTCTTCTAGGAATATTTGGTATCCCTGTGATGAATTATAATATAATATCATCCCATATTCACAAATTTATTGTAAGAGGTTTTATGAATCCTCTAGGATGTTGTATTCCATCTTTCACCTATTGAAAAATCAAACATCATGACACATAATCTGTAATCTCTCTCTTCATGTTGTCCCACTAAAAAGTTTCCTTCAAATCTCTATACAACTTAGTGCTTCCAGGGAGTATAGATTTGAGCTATGAACATCATCCAATAATTACCTTTTTTAGATTAGGTATAACTGGAACCCAAATCTTTTTCCCAAATTTCAAAATACCATTTTCTAATACAAATTCAATTTGAATCCCATCATTCACAGCATTAATATTCTTTTGAAACTCCTCATCATTATACTATGAACTTTTTATCATTTCTAGTAAAAAATGTTTGGAAACCATTTGAAAAAGTAGTGATGTTTCACCTTCCATGATAATTCCCATATCCATCATTACTAGATCCAAGATCATAGGATCCTTTTTAACTCTAAATTTTTTAAGAATTACATGGTCCATTCTTCTCAAATAATCCTCCACCTTATTTTCAATTCCTCAGTGGTATTGTATTGTGCAATCATAAATCATGAGTTGCTCAATCCATCACCTTTGTCTCATATAGAGATATTTTTGTGATAAAATATATTTCAAACTCTTTTGATCAACATATATCACACATCTTTCACCATATAGATAGTTTATCCCTATCTTTAGAGAAACTATTACCGCTAAAAACTCAAGATCCTGAGTTGGATAGTTTTGTTCAAGGATTTTAACTACCTTGATCCACTATGCATAAGAACAAAACTAATTACTTTACTTGATTCATCACTTTAAATCACAAACCCTTGATTACCAGATGGTAAATTCAGGATAAGATCATTGACTAATATTATCTTCAATTCTTCAAACATTATTCACACCCTTTTTTCAAACAAATTTAACCCCTTTACGTGTGATCTTGGGTTTTTCAATTGGGAAAACTTCTGGACGAAAGGTGGATAGTAACTTGCTAAACTAATATAATTGCGTGCCTTTGTTATACTTGTTAGTGCTAGACATTCATGGATTTCCTTTTTCTTTGCAGGAACAATATAGATTCAATCATTTGAGACAATATGGAAAAGAAAATAAATTTCTTAAAGCCAAAATTTTCACTTTCTAAACATCCAATATAGTTCAATTCTTCTAAGAATATTCTGAACAATATTTAAGTGGTTCTCATTTTCTTTATAGCTTTTAAAGTATATCAAGATATAATAAATAAATACTATTAAAAATAATCAAGATATTCCTTGAACACTATATTCAGTATATCCATGAAAACAGAGGGTGCATTAGTCAATCAAAGTGGCATTACCGTAAATTCTTAATGACCATACCTTGTTCGGAATTCTATCTTGGGAATATCTTCTTTTTCGACACACAACTGATGATATCCAGAATGAAGGTCAATCTTTAAGAATATTGAGCTCCATGATGTTGGTCAAAATATGCATCAATGTGAGGTAGATTATACTTTTTTTTATTGTAATAGCACTGATTTCTCTATAGTCTATGCACAACCTCATTAATCAATATTTCTTTTTAACAAAAAAAACATGGGCTACCAATGAAGAAAAACTAGGGTGAATAAATCCCATATTACTCAACTCCACAAGTTGTCTATTTTACTCAACTAATTCCAAATTGGACATTTTATAAGTAGTCTTCGATATTGGTATTTCATCATGGATTAAATAAATAGAAAACTCGACTTCACGCTTTGGGGGGTATCTAGGTAAATATTCTAATAAACAACAATGTGTTACATTAAAATAGGTACATACTCACTTTTAATATTTATTTCTTAATCCATATATGTTATTTACACTTCCTTTTTAATAATATCATTCAATAAAGCTACTAAGAGTGGATTTTGATAAGAATCAGGTGATGAAGTTTTTACTCTAATTATAATCGATTTTAAATTTTCCTCAAAAATTGTAGGTTCCTTCCTCTTGCAATAAATTTTCACATAAAGTTTTGATATCTAATACATACATAAAATTATAAGAAAGTTGACCATAGGTTTGATGATAAAATCAGAAGATAAATCACGTTTATATTCCATAATGAGAACTTCCTAACACATATTTGTTGCAATGAGACTTCCCTTAGGGGTTTTGACTGTCAACTACCTTGTTAATGTGAATCAAAAATATCTAATTTTTAATGAAAAATAAGAAGATATAAAGTAATGTGAGCATAAAAATAAAATAAATATTTGGATAAATTTGAGGGGGTGATTAAAGTACCAACTACCACATCATTAGGAACTTCAACCTCATCTATTTTGATCGCAAAATCTTTACCTTGATCCCTTGCATTTTACTGGGGAATTATTCCTTGAAGAATAGGAAAATCAATTGCATAATGTCCCATAACTTTACAATTGTATCACTGAACATTGATATTTTATTTCTTCTCATTACAATCAAGAGATTAGTGACCTTTTTCTATACACTTGCAACAAAATCTCATCACTTTTAGGCAAGTACCAGGGTGTTTCTTCTTACAATTACTATGGGGTGGAATTTCAAATTTTCCCTTCTTCCCCTTATTTATTTTTCTTGAGTGTTCAGCTTCTCATTATTTACATTAAAATCACAATACATAAAGAATTTATTTTCTATCTTGATAGATCATGATACAATATCATTATACGATGAGAAATATTAGGAGACCAGTGCCCACTGGAGGAATGATTTTAACCCATAAAATAATCGATCAATCTTACTTATTGGGCTACATATGTATTTTTTATCATTCCTTTCTAACCATATGAATTTATCTTAAAACTTTGCAACATTATCATCCTCTTTCTACCTCAAACAAAGAAATTCCCTCTCCATATCTGCTCGTAGATCATGAGGAACATGTTTTTATATGAAGAGTTCTTTAAATTCTCTCCATTCCATATTTGTGACCTATTCATCTTCCTTAATTTTTCTAATTAATGACCACCATTGATCTAAATCTCATAATATATGATAGACTACCATAAAAGAATTCTATTTCGTTACTCTCTAAAGAAATAATTATTTTTATATGGAACATATCCACTTCTAAACTATACAAGGATTTTTAGTCCCATGAATATTGGATGTTGTTGTCTCATGATGTGGTAAAACATTAATCCTATGTGTTGTGGATCAGGATACTCCATATGGGTAAGTTTATTATTCATAACCCAAGTTAGTTTTCCCATTATGGTTATAAGTTGTTTAGCACCAATTGTGTCACAATCTTCACTATCATTATCATACATAAGAGGTCAATCCCTACATGAATTATGTGTGTTGATACAGTTTACATTCCTTCCACTAGGTTCCATTTCTATATATTGTCATATACTATATTAGGTTATGAATCACAATCCATAATTCCAAACTAGTAAAATACATAACAAAAATTAAAAAATTATGCATATATAATACATAATCATAAAAATGGTAATTTGGGGATATATTTGCTCATAGATCCTTCATAATAGTTTGTAAAGAAAATGTGAATTATCTTAATCATATCCCCCATGAGTGTTAAACCAGGTGCAAAATAAGGTCTACTGTCGTATATCAGGTTACCCAGAGTCAAGCCTAGAACACCTTTTCAGAGTTATTACTCCTAAGTACATATGTTCTAGAGCCATGTCCACTTTTAATATCTATATAGTGGTGTATTTTTCTAGGAATACACCCATAATATCTAAATTACCAAAATTCTAGGATGTTCTTCTATACTTATCCTCAAATTCTATCTTAGGTAATGTTTCATAATCATGATTATTCTATATATTTAGTTTTCAAGGTTTGTACTCAAATTCTTTTGATACCAACTATAATTCCCCAACCCCTATTTCCTAGATTCGATTCATTATTTTATTACCTTATCATCATCACAAGAAAGTAAAATCATGAAGGAACTATTAGTTTAGTAGCCTTGGAAATAATATATACAAAAATAATTTTTACAGTAAATATTGAAAAGAAAAACAACATATTATCCTCTTTGAAAACACTCATAACCCTTAGACTATCCCTATAGGTAAATCAAAATATACTTCTCCGCATCCTAGGGGAAATGAAAAATTAGAAAGGGGTTATCTTAGATGATAAGTAAGGATAAAAAATATAGAGGAAGTTATAATAAATAAGCATAATATTTTAAGAAATGGTATAAAAATGATACACAATCATTTTAAAAATAATATTCAGAATAATATTTCATGAATAAATCAAATAATTCCATTTAAACATTCAATTTTATATTTTACTAGTATAATAATTACATGCAATATCAATAACTAATCTCATAACGAGGTAACGCGTAATCCCATACATTATAACCATGCCATCAAGGCCGCATGCCAAGACCATAAATAACTATACCATCAAGGCCTCATGAAAAAACACATTTTTGTCTCATGAGACATTACGATGCATTGAGGGGCCATAGTGTTCCATGTCCATCACTTACTAAGTCTCATACATTTCTCAAATGAAAAGGGTGAACCAAAACATACACATTTGTATTAAAACTAACATATATAATGTTAATAATTTAACCATAAACCATGAATTGTATAAAGATGGCACATAAATAGTCAAAAATATCATTAAACAATCAATATAATATGGTATATTGTATCATAATAAATTAACCTCAATCAAGCATAAAATCCAACAAAGGATTTTGACATAGATGAAAACAATATAATAAATTCATTAATACTATTTGATTGAAATATCTCTTTATTGTTTGACATTATTTTAATGACACACAATTATAAAAAAAATATTTTATTTTGTAAATAACCTTGTAATACTGTAAGGAAGGATATGAAATATTAAGGTGTCATTATGGTGGAAAATATTAGCTTTCACCATAAAATTTATAAAACATTATTTCCTTAATCTGTCAAAAAATTTATAAAGTACCTCATTTGGATAATGATAGAAGGATTCCTTTAAAAATGTTTTATAAAAATTCAAATATTGGTAAAAATGTATTTAAAGTTTTTCATTAATATTTTTAAATACATTTTATGAAATATATACATTGATGATAAATATTTCCCAGTAGATACTTACATATAAACAACATTGGATAATAATGAGATTGTGAAATTAACACTTACATTGTACTTTACTTTAGTAGAGGGTGTTTAAACATCCTTTATAATGATTAAGGTATGTTATTAAATTATATCATAACTAGAACAATATCCATATTTATGATATTATATATGATTCTCTTATACCATTTTGTTAGTAATATTTCAGTATTACTATTATTTAGGGTGTTACTTACTTTGTTTTCCCATTCATGTTTTGCTATGTAAGTCATGTTTCTTATGCATAGAAAGTATTTTATTCATACCCAGAATGATATTAAGTTAATAATTTTTATTTTTACTCATAATATTAATTTTATAATCATTAATTAATGGTTAACATGGAGAATTAATCTCACCGCGTCGTGCAGATGGTAGGTCATACGTATGCACGAGCAACGATATCATTACCTTAATGGTTAAATGGTTTGGAATTAGATGGTATATTAATTATATAGAATCATTATAATTTAATATTAATTATTTATATCCATTATAATTATCATTATACCTATCCAAATAATGTAGCGTTTAATAACAAATTACACAAGGACATGGAGATGGTAAGCCATACGTATGCACACATAGTGATATTATTATTCATAGGATGGATAAATGAAGGAATATGGCTATCCCATAATCATAGTAACATCTCATAAAGTTGATTATTTTAGATTTATTGCATTATTATGGAAGAAACATTAGAGGAGGATTTAAAAGATGAAAATGAATTGAATAGAACTGGTAAAACACTAACCCCTTCTTTAAATTGTCATTTATTTTAAATTTTCATTTATTTCAATTTTGATTCTATTCAAAATTATCATTTTTAAAAATATCAAACCAACATTTTTACACCAATAAAATACCTAAAAATATCACTAAATTTTGTAAGTTATCTGTAAAATTATCGGATGTCAATAATTAAGTCATATTATATTAATTTTAATATTTTTAATATTATTTATTTGATATTTCTATTATGAAAATAATTTCTACGTCACTATTGTGTCATCATTAATGGTAATTATATAATCCCTAAAAATTAAAATAAATTTCTTTGAAGTAGGTAGTTATTTTATATATCCAAATACTATTTATAATCTATGCTATCTCTTAGATATCTCTAAATTAAAATTGTTATACTTATAAGAAATAAGAGTGTGACATTTAGTCACATTTATTAATTTTAATAATATTCATGTCATATTCATGGAAAAGGGTCCACTGAATAATAACATTAAGAACCTTAGATTATAAGGGTCATATTTAGATATCTAATAGGATTTTTAATGGTTTTAGGGTAATTTTATGAATTTATTGTTATTTATAATTACCTAATTTACCCTTAACTGTGGTAATAAAAAAATTACTAATGTTACTATTCATAATATCTAAAAAAATAAAACTAACCTATAAATGTAATTTGAACCCACTGATTCATAATATGGAATCAATTTTTTATAATTTAAAAGACATAAGTTTTAGAAATTAATTTAAAATTAATCCTTGTTGACAAATTGAGAAAATGAGTATTTCAAAAGTAAAAACCATATAAAGAGTTGCATGTGTTTATATCTAATTTTAACTTAAAAATAACTCAAATGAACTAAATTATATTAAATGATATAAAATTTAACTTAATTATACTTTAAATCCCATTAAAAGGAAAATATATCAATATAAATAAAATAGATGAAATAGATGTTTTTTATTAAAATAAATTATTATTTTACTATTCATTAAAATATGAAGGTTATCAGAAAAACACCAAAAAAATTAGAAAGTAAATTTTTATGTCCCACATCTAAATAAGAGTTTTATTTTGTCAAATTTAATATTTAAAATTGTCAAATATTTTATTTTAAAATGGTTTTCTACTAAAAGGCGGCACAACATCTTTTTTTGAAAAATACTAATTTTATTCGAAAAAATTAATTTGTTCTTATATAATGCCTAAGAAAAATGTGAGATTAATATTAAAATTATATAGAATATATAAAATTTAAAATTTGGTTAATATTATTCATATTCTCTTCTTAAACAACTAGTCCTGGTGTGCTCAAACTCGGTGTTGCGTGTAACACAATCTATTGAATTGTTTAAAAAGAAGTGTATTGTGGTTACTTGGGGTATTACATAAATAAAAACTATTCTTTTACATATATATATATATAATAAAAAACTAAGTTGAACTAATCTTAGCTACTTGGTTGAAATCATCACAAGATATTGGTATTATCTCAATCAACTCCATTTTGGTCAGGGTCCTTCAACGGAATTTCTAATGGTTAGAGTGGACGCAAAAATGGGTTTAAAATTTGTTTTTAACCTAATTATTATCCCTATGGTTAACATTTTTTTATTTATATATTAATTACATTAAACATATAACTATTTTCAACCCCTAACACTTAGAAAATTAGATGTGCATGAAGGTATTGTATGAAAGTATGGAAATAGATGGAAAGATCAACACAAAAATTTAATGATTCAAAATAAGTCAATCCATAATTAAAATCATATAAAATAAATTATATAGTAACATGAATGAATAAAAAATTAATAATTTAGTGGTAATCAATGATTCATGGATGATGGAATTGGATTCAAGTGTTGGTATAACAATACACAAATAATTAGTCTTGTAATCGGTAAGCAGTAACAATGGAAAGATTAAAAAATATAAGAAAGAAATAGAAACTAGTTTTAAAGAAAATGGGAAAGAAAAAAATAAAATTTCTATTCAAATACCCCTATTTTTTCATCAGATTAACTCTCCTATATATAGTTCTTAATGTTACCCAACATGTTTATTTTTTATTTCATGTAACTCTTTTAAGCATCTTATGCATCAATAATTTCACGATGTGTATGAGGATTTCAAGTTGTGTACTTCAAATTTTCAAAAATATCTAAATATTTTGGATCTCATGGATTTCACGAATAGTATATTTGGTGAGATTCACAATTCTATCTTCTCACATTGTGTATTGGGATAATATAGTGTATCTCATTAGGTTTAAAATTTAAGCCTTTCATCATGTGTAATATACATTTATGTCATGTACTTGGTTCTTATTATGTGAAAGAGATTCATGACATGTAATTTGAATAGATCATGGGATTCTCGATGAATACACATCATGTACATTGGATTAAAGTTTTACAATTTCTAATTTTCCAGTTTTCCGACATGTCCTTTGAATTCTAAATTCCTAATTCCTAGAAAAATAGATAAAATGAAATTTTTAATTGAATAAAGAATAATTAATATTAAATAAATTTATCAAATATGTTTATATAAATTTGGATTATCTAATTTCTCAACAGTTGAACAATTTCTTATCCTAAATAAAAAAGTATATCAATATAAATTATAGATAAAAAATGAAAAACGAAACATACATTACAACCAGGAAAAAAAACTAAGTGAATTTAGAGAAACAAATCCCTCCAAAATCATTCCCATAGAGAAAATAAAGAATACCTCAAAGTATTTTGGTTTATTTAGATTCATTGTTACATTAATTATAATGGTATAACTATTACTCTGAATTTATACCCATTTATTAATTTACTTGACTGTTAATTTTCTTTCATAAATCAAAGTAAAATAAAAATAAAGTTGTGATCATTCCTTGAATAAATTTTCATAACCATAGGCTTGTATTGGTTCTAACATATCTACTTCATATAGAAAAATTCATAATTAATCATGATTGAATAAGTAATAGTTTTAAAATGTATTTGAGGATAAGGATGTGTGGGTAGATGATAAAAATCAATCTCAAAATGGAGGCCGATCTCTATATAATTATGCATGATAATCATGAATTGTATAACTAATGAAGTAACTCCTCCTAGAAAAAAAATCTCTTCATACACCAAATAGCTAAAAGAAGTTCCATAAACATGTCAAGAAAACATAAATAATCTTCCTTATTTCTATTTATTTTTCATTTTATTTATTTTTTTGAAAATAATATCTAGTATTTATCTCACATCCATCACATAACCACATATGATCCATCATAAGATTCATAGGTCTAATAATGGTAATTTTTTGACCTTACTAAAGAACAACCCATTTTTTATATATTTAATTTTTTAGTGGAACATGGTATTCATAGAAAATTATAAAAATAATCATGAAACTTCACATATAAATTTGGTGAAAATAAAAATTTACATCTCTTCATAAAAAAACATACCATATGTGAATGATATGAAAAATCCCCCACAATTTTCAAAAAAAAATTATGCATAGTACTAAGAATATGGAAGGAAGGTATAATCAGTTTGAAATAGATTCATCCTAGTAGGGTTATTCAGGGATAATATGGGATGATGTATGATAGATATACATGTGATTCTTAAGATAATTGGCTCAAAAATGGTTACCTCAATCATTTTAACAATGTATTTATTCAATCATAGCCTTGATAAGATTCCAGTGAAAGTTATGGCTTATTTACATGATTTATGTATATCTCCAAAAATATTCTTAGAAAAAAAATATAAAAATTTAGTTCTAGAATCCTCTCAAGAATAGGAATATAAAATAGGTAAATCACTCAAGGAATATCATCCAATAATAATCGAATCAAAATTATATTCAAGAATCTAGAATTAGAATTAAACTAATAAATTTTGAAACCATTCTAACATTATAAATAAGAATAGATATTGATTTCAACAATATCCAACCAAACATTGCCTTTTATTTAAATTGTTGTGATGGGATTTTGAGTTAAAGAATTCTTTTAATGAAAAATTTCTCCTGGACTAATGAAAACAAGAATAAATCCATGTTTTTAGACAATAAAACTAAATAAATATCCCTCACAAATACTATGATATAGTGTTCAAACAATTCTAAAAAATAAGAATTGATAGATATAAATTGAATCTTATACATAAATTAAATGGAAATTTTGGAATTTAATTTAGGGAATTGAAATATCCCTATAGTGAGAGTCATGACATGGGTGAAATTGTTATATAGTGGTGTAAAATGGGATAACTATAAAAAATTGGAAAAAAATACATGTACTAGATAAATAATTACTTGATAGTGGTTAATAAATATGTAAGAAAAAAATGTCCAAGTGAACGCAGTCAATAGTATGATAAAATAGATCGTATAAATGTTGTAAGTGGCTACAAAGAAGCTTGGGATGATCGAAGAACATAAAGTTATATAAAATTAAAAAACAACGGTCAAAAGAGATCATCAAAAATATAGAAAATAAAAATTATATGTTTCCTCTCGTAAAGTTCTAACACTGAAATCATCATCTAGATGGATGGGAAAAAGACCGGTCAGTTCCATTCATAATATCATATTTTTTATGCCTCATTTAGAAATTGGTGGCGTTTTCATAGATCTCATGAGGGTTCTTGGTGAGGTTAACCACCTTCAGGAATGAGTCAACCAAATACCCATGTGGTTGTAGTAAAGGCTATGAAAAAGTGTATGATGGGTCCTGATGAGTGTGCATTTTGATCTAGGTCTCATCAAGCTATCTTTTTATATCATCAAGATGTTGATACATGTCATGCAGAAGGCTAGATGAATGATTTATAGTCTTTTCAATAAACATAGAGGATGAAATAGGTCTATAAAGGGGTTACTTAATGAAAAAGATAAAAAATAAATTTAAGAATGAAATAAGTAATTTCAAATAAATGTCCCAATAATATATATGAAAAATGGTAAATCATAAAATATGGAATACAATGAGAATACAAAAACAGACACCCAGATACAACATATAAAAGGGGAGGGGAACATGGACACAACAAAACAGTATAGACAATGTCACTACTATCTGTATCTATAATCTCCTCCCATACTATGGAGGACTAGATTAGATCTAACCTATCTATGGAAGAAATGGTGGAACAGATAGGTCATCGACTGTTGTAGTAGGTCTGTGGTGATGAAAGCAATCTTGGTCTTGATATCTAGTAGGGAGGTTCTAATGTATATTGTGGTCATACATCTAGTCTCTAGATAAATATGAGTCACATTAGATGTTGATGTAAGGGGGTTTTACCCCATCATTCCTACTCTACTAGACACTCTTGCTAGGTTATAGGGTTTGTGGGCTAGGGAGGTAGGTTGAACTGGGTGGGAGGTGGGGTGAGGATGGAGGTAGAGTCATGGTCTACTATGGGAGGTGGAAAATTTAAAGTTGGGTTGGTGTATGGATGAGGGTGGGTAGCGGGGATAGCCCAATGAATGGAATGATTTTATGGTATAAAATCCATCTTTGGATTTCTATAATATAATATAAATCAAACATGATGTCCTGGAGGAAGGGTTTTATAGGTTCTAGTGTGGCATGGATGGTGGTGTGGTGCTAGTGGGAGTTGAAGCTTGAATAATAGAGGTAGTGGGTAAAAATGTAGAGGTAGGGGAAGGTTCTAGGTTAGCATGGGAAGGGGGTCATGAGTGGGTCTTGGGGCTGGGTCAGGCTAAGTTGCAGACACTATAGGATTGACCAGGTACTCAGGGGCACAATAATAACTCTGATCGATCTTTCTCAAGATCCACATCTTGTAGAGCACGATGAGGTTTTTAAAATCCATCTTCCCAAGTAAAGAAGTAGGTAATATTTTATTAAATATGCAAAGATAATGTGCACGGTGGGTAATAAAACATCCCCCACCCCACTAGAGTACATCGGGCCCACCAAACCTAGGTCTGGTATTAAGAAGTGAACTAAAAGTTCGTGTTTATAGAAAAACCACCCATGGATGAGGGTATGATAATGAATTCAATCTGACTGATGTTTCCATGTGAATATCCTCTAACCAACCATGCATGATCCAAATCCGGATAAATAATCCATAGAGAGAAACCCTACAGTTGGTTTCCTTCATAGTACAATGGTCATGAAAGCTTTGGGGGTCTCAAGCAATCAATACCCAACTCTTGGCCACATCCCCCCTTCTCGGATCTAGAATCATGGTATTATAGGTATGGGAATCAATGAAATCCTTAGTGTAGATACCATGTCCAGCATCATAATATCCCAAGGTGATCTCCCAATTCTAACCATTAAGGAGGAAGGTGTCATGCATCACGTTGAGCTCTAATGTGGCTAAGAACTTTAGGAATAGATTTCAGTATATCTCCTTACAAACCTCAGGGATACCATTGATGTTCATCATGGTTGAAATATCAAGGAACTCCTCATTTACATGTACATGATTGAGAATGGTCTATAATAAGGACTTATTATCTTTCATAGGATTAGCCTATTGATGGACCAACCATATTTGTCGCTCGAGCGGTGAAAAAAAATCAATATAGGGGTGAATATGTAGGCATAAGGAAGCACTATGGGTCTAGTTGAATTAGGACTTTGAATCCTTAGATTTTCCATAGGAGGATGGGGTTTAAGAACAGGATAAAAATTGGGAGGTGTTCATATGTCTGAGTAGCGAAGGTGGTGCGATGGCCGAACATTTTGGTGGTAGAGGATATTTTCCCTATTGGGACACACTCTTGATAGTTTTGGTTCACACCATTTTTTGAGGAACTGATAATGAAGGATAAAATTATATGAATGGATGATATGGTTGATTTGGGGAGGGATATGGGTAATATGACAAGTCAGTGGACATGCAAGGAGAGAATGATGGTAGGGATGTCGTCAGTTGGGGGTGTTCCATTAACCTTGGGATCATAGCTTTAAAAGCTACACCAAACATTTCACATCATGTATTTAATACATGATATGAAAAATCTTGAATTTAATATTTTTCTAACACTTCAAATTTTAATGTCTTGTATTGTTTTTACAAGATATGATTTTTTTAATTTTAAATTTTAAAACTTTTGATAGTACACCTCTAAAACATCTCCAACGTTATTGACCTAATTTTCAAAAAAAATATAACTTAACCTATTTAAAATATCTTGAGTTTCCTCTTTTTATTTTCTTTGTGTTTTTTTTATATCCATATACATTTCCATTTAGATGAATTCATAGGTATGGACACACCCCTCAAGGAATGGTTCTTGATAACAAAGGGTAAAAATTATTGGATGACATCCCTTGTTAAAGGTTCAGTGTAATTCTAATCCTTGTGATTACTTTGTGTATTTTTATCAATATACATGGTATCTATTTCATTCTTACAATTTATATAATCATATTTCTCATCAGTAAGGAATATGACATGATAATCCAATGAATCACAACCTTTCTTATGAACCTTTACTAAGTCAAACATATCTTCTTCTTCACCGAATATAAATATCATCCTTCCTTGAGTTGCACTGATCAACACCGTCCCATTTTTGAGAAAGTACATATATATAAATACGGTAAAAAATAATTCTTCCTCCATATTTAGGAATAGTAAATCATTTGGAAAGAAGAATTTACCAACCCTTACAAAGATGTCATCAAGAAGTCATCGTGGGAACTTGACTGTGTGGTCAAAAAGTTGGAGTTCCACTCATGTTGGATTTAATTCTTAAAGTCCATGATTTTTTAAGACACTCATAGGAATGGTATTTATACTTCTTCCAAGATATCATTACACTCTTTTTATATTGGATGTCCCTATATTATATGGAACAGTGAACCATTTGGGGTCTTGCATCTTGGGTAGGATATTCTGATGAAACATTGTGGAGAATTCTTCATTTAATGAGATAAATTGAAGGTTATAAATTTTCTTCTTACATGAGGGAAATAATTTTAGAAACTCACCATAATCATGAATTTGTGCAATCACTTTTACAAATATATTAGTGATGTTAAATTTTTTAAACATATCTAAAAAAGTTATTATACTTCTCGTCTCTTTTTCCTTGACTCATCACCTCTAAAAAGGGAATACGGGACTTGTATTGTGGTTGTTACACATTAACATCACCCTTTTCATTATTCTCTTGTATGGGAGATTTTTCAATGGGTTTTGATTCCATATTTTTCATTTGATTAGATTCATTTGTACTATTCACATCATCATCATCATCATTGATTCATGAATCATGTTTCTCAGGCTCTTTTAACTTCTTTTACTAACCCAATCATGACTACTTAAATTCTAGTATTCTTCCACTTCTAAGAAAAAAAAACTTATCCAAATACCTTAATGTTTCATAGTATTATCAGGAAACATATCTGATAATTGGTCTGATGGTGTCTTAGATATCCATCCCATTTGATGCTTGAGGTTGTGCAGTAAAGTCCTTAGGTATTGAATATAAATTTCTTCGGTAGACATCCTATGAGTCTTTATTTCTATAAAAGTTGTGAGAAAATTATCTAAATTGTAACATGGAGGTTCCACTTGTTTTGGTTGTCATTTTGGATCTTGATGATACTGCTATTGTTGAATAGGTGGAAACAGTTTAACTTTATGGGAAAAAGGTTATTATTGGTATTTTTTAAATGACCAAGGATAGAGATTTAGTGGTGGGTAACCAAGTATTCCCTACTTCTATAGTGGTTCTTTTCCACTCTAATATTGATAATAACCTTTATTAGGTTGTTTTAGATGTTGAGGATTCCTTTGCTGATAGTATCGTTTCTTGTAATATTGGGGTTACTAAAAATGTAAAAAAAAAATTGATTGTAATTTTTATAATTACAATATTGGATATGAGTTTCATCCATACCTTCCCTATTGTGATGATATGGGTGAGTGAATCTAAAAATTTCACATGACTGTATTTATATAATAGAGGCCGAAGGGGGTGTTGGTAGAGTGTGCTACTGGACGGGTCAAGATTCTTAATGATATCATTATTTTGGGATTCCAGGAGAGTATTCACTTCTACATGATGGATTCCATGCCAGGTAAGTCCTCAATAATTCTTTCTAAAACTGGAATTATGATAAATCTTGTATAAATATGATCTTCTAACATTATGTTTAATCAAAATACCACTTTCAGTGGCGAAATATACATTAGTGTGTGCAGACGGTTGGAGTCCTTGATAGAAAGTTTGGATTTAAAGCGAAAAATAAAGTCTATGGTGTGTGAACTTACTATTTAACTCTATAAAATTATCCCATGATTCTCATGATGATCCTCCATATGTATGGGTGATGGTTTGGATCTCATTTAATAGTTTTCATGTTCATCCTGGGGGGAAATATTTGTCCAAAATAGTTTTTTGCAAAATTTCCCAAGTCAAGATAGACTCAGAAGATTGAATTTTAAGATCTTCATTGGATCAAACATGCAAGAATAAGGGATAAAAATTAATTTTATTGGAATCAAAGGATACACATAGGTCAATAAATGTTTCAAAAAATTCTAATGAATTTGAAATGTTCTCATGGGGATCTTTAATATGTAGTACACTAAACTACCTAATGTTCTTGATCATATGGATTATTCAAGGTTTGATTTAAAATGATTTCACTTAACTAAGAGGGGTCACAATACTGGTCACAACACCACTGATGTACAACAAATCATTTTCCTTGATGGGGCACTCCTCCAATACTGGTTACTCTTCTTGATTTTCAGGGGGTAGATATTGAAGGTTTGGGGATATAAGATCGTTTCATTCAGCCATGGTTAAGCATCGTCATGAAATGTCATATTTATCAATTTCATGATCTAAAGGAAGCATTTCATGAGCATCAAGATTATATTAATGATTCGGAGGGACTTTATGTATGCACTAGGCCAAAGAAGAATGGAAATAGGTTCTAGTCCATGTATAAAATTTGTTAAAAGAATGGGGGAAAATGAATACAGTGGGTGAGGTAATCCTAGGTTCCTATAGAATTTCACTACGCATAGGCATAGATATCCCTAAAAAAGGAGTCAAAATTGGACCATCCTGCATGGATTCATTGATTTCATGAAGGAATTCATCTGATTAAATTTTTATGATTCCCAAATTAAACTCGGCTATAAAGGCGTAACACATTGGAAGAGAGGGTCGAACCATAGGGACAACTGGTAAGAAGGAAGCCTAACAGAAAGAACATTTTTTTAGGATTCCTCATTATCTATATTTTGTTTGGGTTTTCTAAGAACTATATTATATGATGAGTTTTAATTCATATGAAAGGAAAGGTTTAGGGTCAATTTCAGGGCATAGTAAAAAAGATAACCCTAAATCAAGCTGCAGACAGACCTATGGATTATGATGTGAAGTAGTAAAAATATCATCAATTTGTCTTCGTCCAGAAAATTCAATCCACCTAATCTATAAATATTCATTGGTCCAAAAAAATCAACAAACTAGGTGTAATATTATTTTCTTCTAGGTAGAAAGTATCAAAAGCTATTGGTCTTACCTCTCTAAACTTCAATTAGGTCAGGTCCATTAATGGCATCTCCAGTGGTCATGGTAGAAGAAAAATAATTTGATTAACAATTTTTTATCATAATTATTATCCATAGGTTTTCCATGATTTGATTTATAGGTTCATTACATTAAAACGTACCCCTTCTCTCAACCCCTGACTGTAAGTGGGTTAGCTTCTCGTCATGGCATTAAACAAAATAAGGGAAACATATGTAATTTTTGACCTAAAAAATAAATAATTCAACATAAATAAACCCACAATTGAAATCATATCAATTCAATTACATAGTAACTTCAATGAAAAAATAATGAAGAACATAAAGGAAATAAAATTTTCACAGAACATAGAATTGGATTCAAGCATTGAAAAAACAACATGAAAAAAATGATTCTTGGAATCAGAAAATAGTAACAAAATAATGATTAAAAAATTAAAATAAATAATCATAAACATATTATAAGTAAAATAGAAAATAAATGAGAATAAATGAGTAAAATTCTAGTGGTCCCCCCCCCCTTCTGTATGAGGTTCTCCTATATTTATAGATTTTTACTTTAAACAACCTGTACATGATTTAAATCAGGTAAGTATTTTAAGTGGATTATTCATTAATACATTCATAGAGTGTAAGAGGATTTCATGTTATGTACTTAAGATCACAAAATCTCTCTAAATATTTTGGATCTCATTGATTTTACAAAATGTATCTTTGAAAGGATTAAAAAATCAAACATTTCATGTCATGTACTGAGCTCACTTCATATAATTGTTTGACATTTGAGTCTTTCACAATGCGTAATCTATATTCACATCATGTACTTTGTTTTTTTCATGTAAATGGGATTGATTTCATTTAATTCAACTGATAGGTGGTCTTCTTTATGAATACACATCATGTACTTTGGATTCATGATATTTAATGTAATTTTTTTTTCTATCACATCCTCCTTTGAGTCATAAATTCATAATTCCACCAAAAAAATAAACAACCATTATATTATATAATAAAGAATAATTAAAACAAAAATAAATGTATTAAATATGTATATATAAATTCATCTTATCATTATAATATTTATCACTCTTCTTCTCCATTGAAAGGGAAATAAATCCACCTCTCTTGTGTACGGTGGACTACCACTCATAAACCGATGTAATCTATCTTCCATCTCCAAATCACATGGATATTCATAATGATGTAAATAATTAATTTATATGATACATATGACATGATTTTTATTTGTTAAAATTAATATATAATTTAATTTCTTACCCATTCACCCATTATTGGAATGATATCATCACTCGTGGTTATGTACGGTCTACCGTCTCTGTGTAAATATTTTAAGACTGATTATAAAAAGGTATATAAGGAATAAATATTAGATTTATAACATTAATATAATTTTAGAGATCATTTATCAATATCCCATGCACAATAATAGGAAATCTTGTGAAAAAAAATTTATGAGAAAATGAAGTAGTTAACACCCGAACAAATGATAATAATGAAATACAATTAAAAAATGGTTTATAATATGTTATAATAAGATCTTATATAAAATTATAAATATTAATATGGTTTTAGTATAAATTAAAATCATTATTGAATTCATTATACAAGAGTATTAAACATTTTCAACTAAATAGAAGCATAAGGTAAAGGACTTCATCTAAATTTCCCTTCATTAAGGCATATTTTAATGTTATACACCTAATTTCTATTATATGGTGTACATAATTCCCCTTTTTACAGGTAATATCATTAATATTTCATAATTAATGGTAAATTATGTTTAAATTTTAATTATTCACCTATAGGGATTTTAATTGAATGTTATTATGTTGTAAGTAATTCCATAACTCAATTTGTTTTAATTGTGTCACATTACATCACCATTTTCTTTGATATTCTAGAATTATGAATCAAGTGGATTTTTATTATTTTATGTTACATTTATAATTTTTTGTGAGTATTAACATTTTATACACATAATCAACTCATTTATTAATACTCACTACAATGGTACGCTCATTGTAAGATAGTTCATCTCATTTTTCACTCTATTAATATATATTTGGTATTATGAACCTACTTATTTTTATTATGTGTATTAACATCCCCGTGATATTTTATACCATGATTATATTTATATTCATGGTATTTAATTTTTTATTAGAGGATATTTCTTTCATGGGGGTTATTATTCAAAAGAAACTATAGCGGTAAGTGTTTATTTCCCATCCTCATTTTAAATAGGATTCTTTTTGTAAGAATTTACATTGAATGAAATTAGTTGACAATTGTTTAATATAACCATTTAATTTTATTATTCATTGGTTATTCAAGAAATTTTCAATTAAAAATTTCATTTTTCTCTCCATGGTACATAAATTTATTGAGATATTTTTTTAAAAAAATACGAATTTATTTCTCTCTTCGATCAAAAATAATTTTCCTTCGAAATACATGTGTTATAAACAAAATTCAAGAATATTTTTAATATTCACATATAATTTTTTAATAATTATTATCCCTGATAGTTATTTTAAAAAAGTTTTAAAGGTAATCATCCTATCATTTTTCAAACATAGTACCTTTGAGTTTCCTTATAAAAATGTGAAAAGAATCTTTTTTTAACAAACTCAGCATTAATAGAACATTTCCCATAGTCATAACCAATATTTTCATAGAATATTCAATTACATATTTACAAGGATATTTTCTTTTAATTTTTTTCTAATATTCTTGGATTTTTTAGTTTTTAAAAGTTATTTTTAATATAAAAAGGTATTTTCCACAAAAAAATATTTTAATGATATTTTCATGGTATTTATATTCATAAATGACAATAAACCTTTATTTTACTTATACTTTATTGGGTATATAATTTATTTATACCACCCATATTAATTATCTAAATGTTTTACAATTATTTTGACATGGAAAAATATTGACATTCACATTCATGATTATTTTTCTTATCATTAACTTCCCCTTAAAATGTTCACATTCTTGTGATCGTTGGACATTTTATTTCCCCTAAATATCCATATTATTTTTTACGTATATTTTTATTTCTTAAACCATATTACATTTTAATTTATGGTGTTTTAATTTTAATGGTATATGATTAATTAGGGGAATATTGATATTTTCTATAATCATTTTAATAAAAACAATTATTGATAACACATATTTTTCATGAATTAAATTTATGATTTGATATATGAGGAATTCATTGGATATATAGTGATAGGTAGGGCTATGAATTAAATAGACCCTCAATGTATCAAAAGGTCTCATGAGACAAATTAGTTGGCTAACCTTATTTAACTAGGATTAGTGTATTCCTATACATCAATTAGTATATATATCCATATGTTTGAGATAATGTCATCTAATATTATGAATTTCATTTGATCATAAATAATATATTATTATCCATGATATTATTGAATATATATTATCCATGGATGAATTTTATGATCAAGTTATTTCTAAGATGATATGTGTATTAAATTATTTACCATTCTATATTGATTATGTTTTATCTAATCATGATTGTAGAGTTATTAATTAAGTGGATTGTGTTTTTAGTTTTAACCTTTCCATTTTTAATATGACTTATTTATTCTTGAGAGCTTCAACTATATGTAACCCTTATAGAGTATTTTTTCTCACCCTTATTTTGTTTCCCATACCCAAGATATGATGAAGGAATAATTAAATTAGTTAAACGACATAGATATTTACTTTCTCTATGTTATAATTTATGATTTCAAATGTAATATGAGACTCATGTATATATAGAGTTTACCTAGACTACTAAAACATTTGTTCTATCAAGATGTTATTCCTTATATCTTACAAAAATATAATAATGTTACCACTGACTTTGGGCTACTAGTTTCAATATATTTACAGTTTTTATGGGAGGAAGTATAGTAGGAACCTTGGGAACTAGATTTAGGAAAATAAACATATTATATAGCATAACCCTATGATAGAAATTTAGGGTAAGTACATAAAAACATCCTAATGTTATGGTAAGGAATAAATTACGTGGGTTTTCCAAGAAATGCATCCATGTATGTAAACTATAAGTAGACATTGGTCTATGCCTATTCTACCTTGTTATAATAACTTTGAAAAGTTCAAATTGGGTTTTGACACGATCATCACTTGGTGTGAAATAATGGGCCTTACTGCGCGCCTAGTTTGATACTCCTAGGGGATATTCTTTGGATAATTCACAATTTCTTTTAAAACCATTATGAAGGATTTAAATAGATGATGAAAATGAATGACATAGGTTAATACTATGGTTTAATAGATTGAAAAAAAGGTGTCATGATTTTTATATCCTATAAATAATCACATGGTTACCCAAAGTGATTATTGTTTCTTGCACTATTCTTTATGGTTTTAGTCAATGGATGTAACAGGAAAGATTCATGTTTACATTTAATATTATGGATAATGTGGTTAATATGATAAATTAATGGGATAATTTTCAGAGTGGAAGTTATCATCATTATAACTAATCATTTATCCCAAAATATGATTAATAACCAATAACATAACTAACTCTCAATCACACCAAAGTAGATAATTATAGAGTTAGTTAAAATCTCAAGTGGTGGAGACCATGTAGTAAATTAGTATTAATTTCCCTCATGTCAATAATGTTGAAAGAGACACCCAACATATTATATCAAAGAAATAAAAAAATTATATGAATAAAAATAGTGTAATAGAGAAATTAATTATAGAGGAAAAGTGAATAGTTCAATGGAGAGAAATAAATTTCACCCTCAATGTCTATTTATAGATCATTATCTTAAATATAGAGAACCTGAGCATTATTCAAGGTGATGAACTTTTTTTAAAATATTAACTCCTATAAAAAAGAAGGCAATATGATCAAGTAAAATGTTTTATGTATTTATATATTTGGAATAAATATTTATATTGTATAAATATTTTTTTGAATGGTATTTTGGTTATAATAACCAAGAAACATCTATGGGTTGTGTTAATGTCATCAAGTAGGATTAAATTAAGAGTTATGGATACCAACATGGCATTATGATTTTAAGGTTTATCATATGTTAAATTTTTTAAACACTCATATCTAAGGTTTTATATGATGGAGGTTTTATCCAGAATAAGGGTATTTTGGAATATAATTATGTAAATATTACCCACTCATTTAGTACATGTTTTAGATCAAAATTAATATAAGGAATAATTCCTTGATATTTTGGGGATATTAGATTAATGGTATAGGTAATATTTATGTTTTATCTTATCTTTTTTTTATATTAATTATAGTTAATTACAATTGGGTAACTTTATAGGGATTATATTAATATATTTTTGGAAAAAGTAAAAACTACATGTTGGGTTAAAACCCATCGTATCTGTTAAGGCCACGAGGTATGAACCCACAACCAATGGGTGACAATGGTAGTGAGCCTACCATTGGACTGAATGATTTCAAGGTTATTATGACATTGTTTTTACTTATATGGAATGACTAATAGATACTTATGGAATTAATAATGTTGAATTTTTAATGTTACTGTTGATGTTTTAGAGATTAATGAATTATATTTATCTGTATTGGGTGACCAATGAAAATCATTTTTATTTTATTAAAGAGTAGAGTAGTATCTTATTATACTTTATTGTATTTTTTTAATCCAATAAAATTTAATTTTAGTTCATCAATCATGAAATATTAATATTGGATATTCATTCCTCAGAGAAAGAGGTGAAGTATAAAATGTTCAATGTATAACCAAAGGATGGAATTTTTATTATAGAAACAAAATTACTTCTAGTATATATATTTTCCCTTTTTCCAATATCAATAGTAAAAATTCCCTCCACATTAATAAAAGTATCTTGAAAAAAATATCTTATTACCTTTATATCAGATGTATAAATGGCCATTTAAGTCATCATATATTTATGGTTTTGGGGTCATTGACATTCTCTAGATCATTGAATCTATTCTGATCAGTGATCGTTATCACTCTTCCTATTTTTTTATTATTTTCCTCAACTTTCATATTTTCAATTCCCACTAATGTTCTCTAAATTGGAATCCTAGTTATGTGTTATTCCTAATGATAAATGTATTTATATTTCACACTTTTAAGATGATGTTTTGTTAACCTTTTTTTACGATATAGGTTTTCAATAAAGTAATTTTCAAATATCAAACCCATCATTTCTAAGTGAAATTTAAAATTAAGAGGATGAAATTTATTGAATTTGTGTAGAATTTAACACCCCAATATGTTAAAATAATAAAATTATGTTCAAAAATGTATAATATAGGAATCACTAAGCTTAAATGACCCATTGATTATATTATTTGAATATGTATATTATAACCTAGTCATTAAATTGTTGGGTATGAATAGGAATAACAAAAATTTATAATATATATATATTGTATTCAATAATTTGTTTTATAAATTCTTTGTAAATAATCACTTAAATTTTTAGTAAACTCATTTTATGCTTCAAAAAACATTTTCTTCGAAAATGGGTTTATTTTCTATTTCATGTTTGTGAATTGTAAATAATTTACACCACATTTAGAAATTTAATTTTATAAAATAGAATATATTTTTTATATAATAATACTAAAATTATTTAAGGGTAAAATTTTACCATTTTTCTAAAAAAATTTATTTTTTAAAGAATAGCGAAAATACCATTTTTTAGAAAACATTATTTTCCTTTCAATAAATTAAATAAATTTAAAAAAAATTATTATTTTAATTTTATTAAAACATAAAAAATATTATTTAGTTAAATTTAAAAATAATTAATTAAATTTGAATCATCATTATTCTCTATTTTTTAATACGTTTATTTTTAGGCTTAAAAACACATTTTCCTGAAAAACTATTTTAAAATGCATAATTTTACTCTATTTTAATTAATTAAAATATAAATTAATAAAGAAAATAATTCAATGAAATATAGATATTATATATCTAACTATATTAATTGAAATCCACATTGTGATTATCACCAGTCATATAGTTAATGTAAGATCATATTATGCTTGAAAATGCATTCAAGAAAAATAGTTTTTTGACATGATTTGCATATTTATATTCAAACTAAAATTTACCAATTATATGAATTTAATTTTATAAAATATATTCCATATTTGTACTTATAATAATTAATATTAAATTATCACTTGAATTAAATTTTTTCCATAATGATTAATAAAGGTAGGGAAAAATATTTTTCATAATTAAGTTCAAAATAAGGATTTACGTGTTGCATGTGCTTGTAATAAAATTAATTTTCCACACACATTGGATTTTTATTTGAAATTTTTTTATTATTAATAATTATAGGTAAAAAGTTTCTAATTATTCACCTTTTATTTTGGTCTTAGTGGATAAATTACTTAGGCTAAAATAAACTAACTAGCTTGGTGAAAAAAGAAAATTTAAACATTTAGTAAAATGAGGGATAAAAAGTACTTATTTAAGGATTTTTTTTGAGGTGTTGAAAAAACATTAAATACATTCACTTTATTTTTTCCAATTTTTTAGGCACTTGGGGTGTGTGTGACCTCCAATTTTTTAATAGTTTTCTATATTTATTGAAATGCCCCTCCTCCTCAATTATAAAAGGGCACTCGCTCCCCTCATTTCTTCACACATATAAATCCATTAGGCTCAAAAAACCATGTAAAAATATCTATAATAAATCCTTATTTCTAATATATTTTTATTGTTTCTCCCAAAATAACAACCCTAGGGTTCTTATGAAGAGATCCAAATGTGGTTCTCTTAGAGATGGTAAATGTGTTAATGAAACTATTTCTTTTTATTTCTTCCTTTACCACCTTCAACTATGTCTTTACATATCCAATATAATAACACTATTATATGACATATAATAATATGTTTTTATGTTTTTTTAATAATAATTACCCATATCCTTCCCCATAAAATGGAAAACAAATCCATCATTCCTCTATATGGTGGAATTCTGCCTCACGAACTAATGTAATTTGTTTTCCATCACAAACTCATTGGGATAGGCATAATTATGGATATAATGAATATATATGATACATATTACATTATATTTATTATTTAAAATTAATATATCATCCATTTTTTACCATTTCACCCATTAGGGGATTGATATCCTCAATTTTGTGTGCGTACGACGTACTATTTCTATAAAGTGATATGATAAATTTTCCAAGATCAAATTCTAAGAATAACTATAAAATTATATATAAATAATAAATATTATATTTATAATATTAATATAATTTTATATATGATTTTTCTATTTCCCATCCTAAAGAACAGAAACATCTGCAACGAAATATGCATCATAAAACAAATTAGTTAACAGCCAAAACAACGGTTATAATGAAACATAATTAACAAATAGTTGATAATATGTTATAATAATATATTATATTATATTATAAATATGTATAGTGTTATTTTATAAATTAATAAAATTTATTAAACCATTATACAGGATTTTAATGCATATTCAACTAAAGGGGATGTGTGAGGTAAGAGAACTCTTCTCAATTTCCCTTCATTATGGAATATTTTAATGTTATGAACATAATTTATTTTAGTTGGGGTATATAAAACCCATTTTCAATATAATATAATGAATCCTAAATAGTTCATGGTAATTTAAGTTTCAATTTTAATTATGAAATCCACGGGTATTTGATTTGAAATTTAAAAATGGGTGATAAATTTCATAACTCAATATCTTTTTATTGGGTTATATTATTTATTCATTATATTTAATATTTTAAGATTATTTTGGTACTATATTTTGATCATTTTATGTTGTATTTACCCTTGTTTTATGTGGATTTAAATTTGATACACATAATTAATTCTCTGATTAATCCTCATTTCAATGGTATGATCATTGTATGGGAGCTCATCATAATTTCCAATCCAATGGCACATATTTTGTATTATGCACCTACAAATTTTCATAAGGTGTATATAAATACCCTTGATATTTTATTGAATTAATATCTTTATATTTATGTTATTTAATATTTTATTTGATGTTATTTATTTTCTAGGGGTTACAATTTAATGGTTACCAAGTTGTAAGGGTTTATTTCACAATGTCATTTTAATCACGATTGTTTATACATGAATTTACATCAATAGGAATTATTTTTCTATTATATAATAAACACATTATATTTTATTATAATCTATTTATTTATTAAGTTTCATTTAATACTACCATTTACCTCTCTTTGGTATATAAAATGATTGAGAACAAGTTTTTAAGAATATCCAATTTTATTTCTCTCTTCGGTCAAAAAGTATATATCTTCCAAATCCATGTTTTCTAAAAAAATACAAAAATGTTTTTAATATTATATTATAATTTTTTAAAGTAATTTATACCTATTAATTACCGTTAATTTGTTTATTCAAATTAATCTTCTTATCATTTTCTAAACAAGGAAAATTTACAATTTTCTAACAAAAATATGAAAGGAATCATTATTTAAATGTTTATGGAATAAAACAATCCCCAACATCAATAACACTCATTATATAAAAGATTAATTTAAACTTTTACAAGGTTTTTTATAATAATTTTTTCCTAATATTTTGAAATATTTGGTTTTTAGAAGTTATTTTCAAAGAAAAAATTAAATTTTCTTTTTAGAAACATCTGATGAACTTTTCATTCTATTTATATTTATCAATGACAACAACCATTTAATTTACATATACTCTACTCTGGATATTTTTTATTAACACCATAAATATTCTTTCCCTGGATGGTTTATGATCATTTTGAACAGGGAAAGTATTGAAATTATCTTTCTTGAATAATTTTTTTTCATTAACATTCCCTTGATATATTTAATTTTTTGTGATAATTGGAAATTATATTTCCATAAATATAAATATTCATTATAATGGATATGATTATTTATTAAATTATATTTCATTCCTATATGGTGTTTTACTTTAAAATTTATTTGACTGATAGGGGAAATATTAATAATCATTATTCAATATGGTCAATTATTGATAATACATAATGTTCATGAATTAAATCGATCATTTGATATATGAGGAATGAATTTGAAAAGAAGTTATGGGTGGGGTACATAATTATATATAACATAAATGCATTTATAGGTTAAATGGGGTTTGTTTACCATAATTATAGCCTTATTTAAATGGGTTTTGTTTATTCCTATATATCAATTAAACTATCATAGGAAAATTCTTGACAGTATAGTTATCATTATGTACTATATCTTAATGTCCAAAATTATTCATTTAATTTATTTGATAATTTAGTTATTATTATCCATAAGATTATTGAATTAAAATTATCAATGGATGTATTTCTTGCTCAAATTAATTCTTAAAGGGAATTTGTGTTCAGTTGTTTACCATGAAATATTAATTATGCCATATCTAATCAATATAGTCATGTTATTAATTAAATGGCATATTTTTTTAGTCATTTAACATTCCATATTTATTATGAGATTCCGATTCATGATATATTCCACTATAAGCAACCCTTATTCTGAATTTGACCCCCCCACCCTTTATTTTTATTTCCTTCCCTATAATTTGAAAAAAGAATCGTTGAATGAGTTCAAGGATACAAAATATTTACTTTCAGTATATTGTAATTCATGATTTAAAATATAATGAAAGACTCATGTATTTATTTAGTTTTTCAATATTAATAAATAATTTGGTCTATTGGGAACTGATTCTAATCATTTTATTCCAATTTAATAAAGTAAGTACTAACATTAT
Source organism: Viscum album (assembly GCA_963277665.1). Taxonomy (NCBI): domain Eukaryota; kingdom Viridiplantae; phylum Streptophyta; class Magnoliopsida; order Santalales; family Viscaceae; genus Viscum; species Viscum album. The sequence goes on from OY728158.1 coordinate 1,503,784,007, forward strand.
GATATTGGGGTTGGTGTATTTATATTTTTGTTTCCCATACTATGGAGAAGTAGGTGGAAAAAATTTTTGAGATATATGTAATAACATATAAATATAAGGGATATAGTGTATTTCCTATATTGGAATGGATATAAAATAATTTATGATGGTAAAATAAGAATAAAAATGAAAGTTTTCGATGAGGATGATTACCTGTTATTTGAAAAACCTCCATTAGATCTCATCTCAAGGACCGTACAAGTGGTATTTTGGGAAGACCAGCACCCCCAAAAAAAGGGTAAGGATATTGAGAAGAGATTTTGGTAGGCCTTAGTCAATATAAGTGTCCCTAGGTGGTGTTTTAAATAGAGTATTAATGGTTCCATTTTATATTAAATGGAAGGACACACATGGAATTAAAAAATTATACAAGTATAATAAATTCATTTTCATGAAAAAGTGGCACCACGTGGAAATAATTTGAAAGATAATATAATATATGGTTAAAATATCTTCCATTAAAAAAAATATCGACATGTTTCTATTGTATTTTAAACCTTATCTTATATTTTCACCCTTTATCAAACATTTCTAAAATTAAATGTGATATATTTAAAAAATTTGAACCTTTGGATTTAAAATCTAGAATCTATTTTTCATTATTCAATTTATAAAATTGGAAGAAATTTATTATAATATAAATTCGTAAAATTTAGTGAAAAAATAGTTTTTATAAAATTGGATTTTACGACTAAAAATTAGCATATAAAAATATTATGTATAATATTGATCATAATGACGTTAATTAGATTATTTTAAATCAAATGGATATAAAATAACTTTAATAAAAAACCAAAATAGAGAGGTAAATTTAAATTACTTGAATTAAAGAAAATACATGAATGTTTTATTTAACATAATAGAATTGAATTTTATTTTTTATCAATAAAGTGTTAATATGTGTTGAAGATTATAAGAAGACATTAATTAAAGGATAAGGAAGAATTATTATTATGTATAAAAATTTTGATGATTGGTGCAATGTTATTAATGTCTAGAACATTTGGAAAAGTATTTTTGTGTGTTCATTGTTTTCATAACATTTTGAGAAATGAAAATAAGAAGATGTGATTATTGATTTTAGAAGAAGAGGAATAAAAAAGTATTCCATTTTTTCATTTTCATTTTATAATATCATTTTTTCTTATGGAATGATGAAGGTGGTCAATCATGTATTTTAAAGAGGAGGAAATTTAATATAAATGCATAAGAAATTATAATTTGGATGCCAAATGTATTTGTGGTTGGAATTATCTTAGTTTATATACTAATTATATTTGAGTTGGGACTAAACATAAAAAATGGATCATCCCTAGCTGGATAACCAAGATTAATCGAACATGATCTTGTGGGAGAATGCTCAAACATTCGTAGAAACCAGCAAGGGTATCCAACCATGGTGACATAGGTGAAGGACTACATGGGAAGGTGGGAGTGCACATGGATTATTGAACATGGATGTCCCATAAACACTAGAAAAGAGAATCGCATGGGAAACTTTCGATGGTGTTTGTGGTCTTGTTCTAGGAGAATACCCTCATCTACCCACATTGATCCACTAGAGGATTGTATTATGTTATTAAGTGGAATTCAACATAGTGAAAGAGATATATGGGATAATAAATTTTTCTCACTATTCCTTCATCTGAAAAAAATACATAGATAACTAAGGACATCTGATCCATTCCATCAATTCTATTTGATCTATTCAAACCATTTTATTCAACCGTTAGTATCCAAATGGTGTTTTTTCATGTAGAATACAACCAGGGTTCACTGATACCCATGATCCTAGCTAACTCTAATAATCAACCCTATACAACAAGACAAGCTCATATTCATCAACACCGTGAATGTAATCATTGTCTTTCATGCATGTGACACTCTAGAAGCATTGTGTGATAAGTCATTGTCATAACATAAAGCCACAACATCACTTAAGGATGACCATATTTATGGAACTTCAATCATGTATATTCTTAGTATTATCTAACATGGTGCCTCGTGATTAAGAGAAGCAGTCATGTGATCATTTTTTCACTATGGTGTCGAATTCTACATCAGAGAGTTTCAGTATGAAAAATATTTGATATCTATTGAGATATTTGGAGCATTTAGTGGGCCCTTTATCACCTCAAATATCAAAGGATATGTGGTGAAAATATAACAAAAAATATAGAGGCATATGAGAGGTTTGAACAAAAAATTTGTATTTCATGGAGATATCTCATTTCTCCTTAAAAAATATCATGCATATTCTTTGATCACATGAAGTTATGGAGTGCACATGACTTTTTCATAGGAAGGATAAGGTACTTACGTGACCTACTCACGTGAAGGAGGATAATCTATGAACCTATATGGTCAAACTAGTTTTATAGAAGATAAGATTTTTGGGGGTCTATCCAATCAAGTAATAAGAGTTGGATTATAGGGGGTATAACTAGAATCGACTAGAGAATCATCTATCGGATTTTATAACCAATTTTTACATAAACCATTTTAATTTATTGTAATATAATAGTGAGCAATCCATTTTTTAGGTTCTATACAATGTGGAAGGAGTATGTATTTATACCAAATCATTTAAATACCATGTGTTATTCCCTCTCATTATATATGTTCTGAGATAGTGATATATCATTAATTTTATCAAAAACCATAAAAAGTTCAAGTGGTTATATGAAAAGGGAAAAATTCATAAAAACTAAACCAATGATTCACCCCTTTCTCTATGTTCAATCGAAATTGATGAATTAAAATTGGTATCAGATGAATGTTCCCTATAAAGATCCAAGATATTTATTATGAAGTGAGGAATTTAGAAAATTGGTGATCTTACTCCGATGGAGAAAAAGAAATTTACTACTAAGGATACTAATTTGGATATGTCTATCAAGACTCATACTAATCTGGATACGTCTTTCTACACTCAAAATACCAGAATGAAAAAATAAAAACTGAAGCTAAAGAAGAATCTTATAGTAATAGAAGAGATATCACTAACTATAGGTAATCATAGTTGTTTATGTTAAAATAATTATTTTAATTATGATTATTCTAATTAAGAATTTTCAATATTTAATGATAATGTATTACTTAGTGATATTCATTCTGAATTCAAAGAACATCTATAGAATGTACCTAAAGAATTGATAAATTTTTTATGGAACTATCAATGTCTTTAGGATGAAAAATTATAGTTGGAAGAATAAGTTGATGCATTAGAAAAGGCATTAGTTGAATAGTTTGGTGTATATAACACTCTCAAAAAACTATTTAGAGTAATGGATCATTCAATCAATCATTGAAATGAAATATATAAAAATGTGGATGAAAATTTACTATGTATTTTTTTGAGAAATATTTATTTTATATAGTTTTTTTTATAATCCTTCTTTGATATTAAAATATTTAAAAAAATATATAATTTTCAAAGCTATTAAATTAAAGGATAAAGAAAAAATGGTAATGTAGCTTCATTATTCCTTAGAATAATCCCTAAAAATCATTGAAGAACAAATAAATAAGATGATGTATGATTGTAAATAATATATGACTTCTATTGGTGATGAAAATAATTTCCTAGACATTATTTTTTTTGAGATGGAGGTGAGATTGAGGAATTAGGAATCACCAAAATTTGAAATATCCCATGTTGCTGGATAAATAAATATTTTAAATAACGATTATACTAAGATTCCTGAGTCCCAAAAGACTCATTTTTTCAGTATAAGATCATGTTATGATCATATTATTAAATGGAATCATCCTTTAAGAAGAATGTATCCCATAACCGAAAAACATAAATGTGTGATATTTTTATTACACTCGCTAGTATAGGTTTAATAGAAAATATTTGGAAATAATGGATGGTATAAATAATGATAAACCCACCAAATAAAAGGTGTATGATAAAATTTCAATAAATAGTTTCCCCCCAAAAAGGTTTCAAAATAGTGGTTGAACTAACCTATGATTTATATACTAGAAGAAATTTTCTATATTAACTTGAATTCTAATTTTGAGGATGTTCCAAATGGTAATATAAGATTTGGAACATAATTTCCAGAGTTTGAATACTATAATGTGTTGTTTTTAGACTTCGTTTAAGGCCCTAGTGGTGCCTCAGGTGTTCCTTCATGTTTTGGGAGCATCGAAACCGGAATCCTCAAATCTGAGAAGGATAAAAAGGGTGAAAGGGTTCTCTGAAACTGTGCATCCCTCTAGAAGAAACCATTTGTATAGTATAGAGGGATAAGGTTGCCTTGTAGTTATTTCTAACTGTCCATACTAGGCCGCATGGACATGTACAACAATTAAGGTTTTTTATAGAGGGGAAGTGTAATGTTTGCAGATGGTTCCCCAAATTCTGCACATGAAACGTGTAAGTATCCTTCTTGGGAATTGGTTGAAGGATAGTTGGTGTACAGTTTTTAAAAACATGAAACAAAACCATTAACCCCAATAAAGGGTTGAATTTTCCAATTTTCCCAAGCCTCATTATTTATTCTCCCCTCGTTTCTTAAACCTTTTTGCACACCAGTGGAATCCACTTGAGCTCCCTCTCCTCTCCTACTCTAGGATTCTAATTATATCTTAAGTTGAATTTCATAATTGAGTGTAATTAGTCTTATTGGGAATGTATGGGTATGATATTCCTTTTTCATGAATGAATCCTTCTTTAATCCTATCTCGATGGAGTTATTTTAGTGTCAGATAATTCTCCCTATATCCAGAGAATTTTTCAAATCCTTCATTTTCATATGTTTCGTCTCGAATAAAAGACTGATATTTGATGATTAGATCATCCATTTTATATGTTAGGTGTTATATGGATTTTCCATTAAAGTATAGCTCATATATTAAATAGTTTTTTATTCCGCATGTTATATTTTTTATCAGTTTCCCTAAAATTGTTGAATTAAATTTTTATAACCTAATATATTAAATTAAAATTCCATTGCATAATGATTTTCACCAAAAAATGATTCTCACATCATCCTAAACCACCCTATTTGTTTTGTTTCACATATTCCTATGACCTATACCCTTCCTAGTAATTAGTTCACCCTTATTAATGATGTCTCATGTTCTCATGTGTATAATGATTTGCATTATGCTTAAACGAACCATGGAGTGGATTAATTTAAAAACATAGAATATCCTTCTATATGAGTTATGTTATTACACATGAATGAGTTTTTTAAATTGAGTTAAATTAATTGCTTTATGAAAATGTCATTTTTTTCTAATAAACCCACCTTTTGACGTGCACTATCTTTCAAACTAAAAAGGATATGATTATTGTTTTAAATATTTATTGGATTTATTCTATGTATGTTTCCCCTTACTTTTTTTTAGTGTAAACTCTTTCTTAATTATTATTTTTTTGAGATGTGATGTGGCATGCTTAAGTACATGTCCCTTACTATTCATTAATTGAAATGGTAATGGGTGTTGAAATTATAATATACATGATTTTTGATTAATGGTATGAGATCTTTATAGCTAAACCATATTTTATACATAGTCAAGGGTGATAAATAGGCCCCTAATTAATAAATCCTTGGATGGGTTCATTGTGATTTATAATTAAAATTGTTTTGAAATTTAAATACACTATTTGTGATACTTAGAATTCCTTGGAAGGGATCATCAGGAATTTTTATTACCTCTACATGACATATTCTTGTTCCCTAAGAGATACATTGTTAATGGGATGAGTGGATAAATGGTTATACCGTTCTACAAGTGATACTCGTCCCCCTATGTGAGGTACCAAGGATGGGCTCAAAGGGATTAGTCTTCATTCTGTGCCTAGATTTATACTTTGGATTACATTTGTGGATCAACATGGATGGACTCTTATGGTATTAGGTATTTTTAGGTCCCCTAGAGAGACACTTGGGATTTCTATTTAAATCTCATTGGATGGTCTTAGGTTTTCTATTATTTAATTCCAATGAAAAGTTTTATATTAAAGGCTATGAATGCATAACTGATACACCAGGGATGTGTCTTCTAAGAAAAATAAATGCTTGGTCTTTGGTCCATCTCATGATACTAGTTTTATGATGACTAATTATTGAACCCTTATATATATCTTCACATTTTTCATTCCTTTCTGACATATCTGGGTTAGGCCAATGTAGTCTATGTTGTTTGGGTATCCATGAGGAACCTAGACCTATATGTTTAAATTATATATTGATTTCTATTAATTATGTACCTTGACACTACTGTATTATTTATTCATTGGTTATATTATGCTTTAGACACCATTGATGGTGGCATATTATAATGACCCAAAGTTTTATCAATGGAATTCCCATATTATAAATATGTCATAAAATCACATGAAAACACAACATTATGAACTAATAAGTTCTAATTTTCCTTTAAACTTAAGTTTGTCACTTCTGTGTTTGGAATTTCGAAAATTTGACATACACTTTTGCAATCTGTAAGTTATTTGGAGTCCAACGAGGAAAACATAATTTTTGGGGAATAGTAACCTACCCTTATGAATAGTAACATACCCTTATGAATAGTGATATACCCTAATGAATAGTAACCTTACCTATGATAATATATAAATAATATTTAAGTTTAATGTATGATATAACTATATTTTAGAATAAGTAAATGAATGTTTTAAAACTAGTTGTTCATAATAAATTATGATTTTAATTAAATATTAAAATAATAATATTTATAAATTTTTTTTAAAAAAATGGACTTCATTTTTGGATTCTACCCATCGAAAAATGGTTAGGATTATTTTTTGGGATTTTTCTGAAATACTTGAATTTTTGGTGAATAATAAAATACATTAATTTACCGTATAAATACATTATAATTTAAACCCTCTATTCCTGACATCACAAGTGATGGAATCACCCAAATATAGAAATCACATTCCCAATTTACTATTCTTGTTCATGAAAGACTCACTATTCCTTGTCTTATGGGAAATTAATAAACTATTGAATTAAATATTAAGGAAAACCCTCTCCCCTCTACTATAAATACCACACTTCACACCCTCATTTCCTCACACCTCTCAAGTTTCAATCCTATTATAAAATCTGCCCAAGAATCTTACCTAGCCCCTCCCCCACGTCCAAGAGCTTTTTGTCTCATCAAATGACCAAGCCTAGCTTTCTTAAGGAGGATCTCAAGAGGAGGATTCAAGATGTATTTTATCCCCCTATTTTCCTTTAATTTTCTTTCAATTTCAAGTTCTTTTGTTATTCTCCCCCCACCTATATTCTTCCAAATTGTATGTTACCTCCAGTATCATAAATATACTATAATTTAATGATACTAATGGTATATTATACCATCCAACCCCCTTCTTCTCTTCCTTTTATTTTATAAAAGAAAAATTTGTTCGTGAGGTTTTAATCTATCACGTTCAAGAACAACATGTTTTCTTTTTCCATTTCTACATTCAGATAGGGTCATGAAACCATTTTTATGGTTGAACCAGAATATTTTATATGTATTATTTCCTATTTAATTTTCTATAACTAACTTATTTATATATTACTAAATGATTAATTAAAACAAGTTCATTGTGGTCAAAAAACTGCCCAAATTAACCCAAACAATCATCATTTAATTCTTATCTAATGATTCATCCACATGGTATATAATATAATTCATTATAAGATCATTTAATCTTATGTAATATCATTAATAACATGAAATATCAGTTCTGTATGTTTATACATGTTCTGCACGAACTTTCATTTATGAATACATGTGAACCGCTCAAGAAATCCATAAAAATGAACATTCCCAAACAATATGTTTAAACTCTATAACTCATAAAAAGGCCCATAAAATAACTTAATTAAACCATAATGAAAAATATTCATTTACACATGGTTCTGAAATTATTTATTAATGAATCTAATGTTGTTATACAAGACATTAAAATGAAGGAAGTGTTCAGATATAAGGTAAGGGGAAATTCTTGAACCCGACTTTCATCCTTTGGGTTCTCCATATTTAACTCTTTTTTATGTTTACTCCTTAAAAATCATTTTTTCATCATTTTATTTTCTTTTCTTGGATATACATTTTTTTCACTGGTTTTTATTTCAAAAAAAATCCAAAAGAACTCTTCTTTTAAGAACACACCTTTTACTTCACATTTAAGGTTGACGGTTCTTGTAACATGTATGTTCTTCCCTGTTTCTTTTGGGAAACCAATGTTTATGAAGGTGTTCTTATGATATGAAACCAATTAATTTTCATGGTTTAGTTATGTTAATTTTTTATATATGTTCATTATGTCATTCAAGATAAATGATAATGTTATGATGTGACGGGTGTGCCCGGAATTATATAGCGCAATATGAATGTTTCAATGTGATGGGTGCGCCAAAAATTATACAGTGCTCCAATGCATTGGGTAAAGTTATTATTCTCATTATTTAATGTGAAATGATGTGTGAACAAGATTCAATATTTACTCACAAGTATGTGTGGTATTTAACCACTAATACATGATGTTTCATTTTTATGCATTGACACATTTAAAGTCTCTTATTAATGATTCCTCTCATGTTCATGATCCTTTGCCTATGTTATGGTTATGATCACCAATTTTTATATTGTTCTTATATATCCTATTACTGGGCGTTTATATAACCCCTTTTTATGTATATCCTCAGGTGACTACATGTACTAAAGAGAGGTTAAGTGTCAATAAGAAGCTAGAGAAGAAGGAATTAAATAAATGTTTATGCTTGATGTTGTAATTGTTATGTATGGTCCTTGTTTGACCAAGACTCTAAACCTTTGTATCTTCTATGTTTAATACTATTATGTTTTTTATCATTAAAATTGTGTAATAGTAGTATAAGAAATGGTTGGGTCACTATAGTTGGTATCAGAGGCAAGGTTTAGTTAATTTGGTAAATGGGAATAGTGAACCCTAGAGAAAACCTCTAGCATGAGGCTAAGTAAAAATATGCACACAATAATCTTTAAATAGGGATCCTGTATGTTATGAAATTAGTATAAATTAATCAAATTAATAAGTTATTCATGACTTTCTGACTTATATCTTGTTCTAACCATTTCTTTTTTAGAAAATGGAGGGAACCAGGAGAAACCAGGCCAACAAATTGTATAAGGGCCAATGCAATGATTTCCCAAATGAAATCCCCAATGATTTGGGAGGTGGAGTTCAAAACATCATGGAAATGATTACCCAAATATCCCATTTTATGAACAATAACCAAGTAGAAATTCCTCCTTTACCAAAGAGGGAGAAACTGGCTATCGAATGTTTTATGAGGCAATGACCACCGACGTTTAGTGGATCTTCTGATCCACTAGTTATAGAATAGTGGTTAAACTCTACAGAGAATATCTATTCTATGCTCCACTATTCTGAGATACATAAGTTGACTCTACCCATTTATCATCTAGATGGATAGGCTGATAAATGGTGGGATTTGATTAAGAACACCAACCCAAGGGATGAAATTGAAGAGATGTAATGGGAATACTTTAAGATAATGTTTCTTAACAAGTATTTCCCAAGAACTCTTCACAAGAAGATGGAGAGAGAATTCATAGATCTCAAGTAAAAAAATAGAATATTTCACAACCTATGAAGCTAATTTCACAAGGCTTTCATGGTACACTTTGGGTTTTTTTATCAACAATGATATAAAAATTAATAGATTCTTTAGTGGATTAAAACCACACCTTTGAAAGGATCTTGCAATTAGATACTTTGGGAGTTATGAAGAAGTTGTTCAGTGTGCTCTCAAATTAGAGATGGAGTTTAGAGAATGGTCTCACAACAATGTTGATGAGAAACAAAAGATGTAGTTTCAAACCGGAGGATCTAATGACAAAGGTGGGAAGAAAACACAATGACCCACAAGCCAAAAATGTGGGAAGTTTCACAATGGGAACTACCTCAAAGGGAAGGGGAAGTGCTTCAAGTGTGGGAAAGAAAGACACCATGCTCAAGAGTGTTGAAAATACATGAAAATGAAGGAGAATATAGCGGAAGAAAGGAGAGAACCACCCATGGTTCAATACTACAACTATAGAGAGATAGGGCACTATGCAATCTAGTGCACTAAATCTCGAGTTCTTGAGGGTAATCAGCATCAGAAGCCACCAAATCCAAAGGAAAAAAAGGGAGGATTATTCCATCAACACTACATAAGTGGATCAAGAGAATTAATTCATATAAGGTATACTTCCTATTCACTCAAGAATGGATAAAGTATTATTTTATTCTAGTTCTATGAATTACTTTATATCTTTCAAGTTTACTAGAACTATAGAATAGAAGCCTCGAAACCTTGAAGTAGAGATATCTATAAAAACACCAAGTGGTGAAATCATTTTAACCCAATTGTTTGACTCTTCTCTTATTGGCGTATATGGTAAGATTCTTCCAGTGAGTCTTTTAATACTTCCCTTAGTGGAATTTTATGTTATAATCGGAATGGATTAGATCTCATTATATATAGCACATATCAACTATCGAGAAAAGAAAATATCATTTCATATTCCAAAACATCATATTCTCCTCAACAAATGTAAGGAAGATCTTGAATCTCCTTTGAAAAATCCTTCAATGGTGTGGGTGTTGATTCCCAATAAAGAAGCATACCTCACTCAAATGGTTGAGCCAAAGGATAGTACCATCTTTATAGGAATTTCCATCATGAGTGAATACGGTGATGTATTTCCCAAAGAGTTACTCAGAATACCCCTGGATCATGAGGTAGAGTTCTCAATTGAACTCATACTTGGAGCTACTCCTATCTCAAAGTGTCCCTATAGGATGGATCCTATCGAACTAGAGGAGTTAAAGAAGTAGCTGCAAGAGCATTTAGAAAAATGTTTCATACTCCCAAGTGCATCACCTCGGGGTGTACCAATGCTCTTTTTGAAGAAGAAGGATGGAACAATGAGGCTTTGTATCGATTATGAGGAACTCAACATGATCACCATAAAGAACAAGTATCCTCTTCCAAGGATTGATGAATTGTTTGATCAATTAAGAGGAGCTCAATACTTCTCAAAGGTTGATCTTCGTTATAGATATCATCATCTAAATGTGAAGAAGGAAGATATTTAGAAGAATGTATTTCGTACAAGGTATGGGCACTATGATTTTCTGGTGATGCCCTTCAGACTTACTAATGCCCTTGCAATCTTCATGGATTTGATGAATATAGTATTTAGAAATTACCTCGACAAATTTTTGGTAGTGTTCATTGATGATATTCTCATCTACTCCAAGATCAAGGAGGAATATGAAGAATATCTAATACTTGTGTTGGAGACATTGAGAAAGGAGAAGTTGTACGCCATGTTCTAAAAGAGTGAATTTTGGATTAAGAAAGTCACGTTCTTGGGACATGTGATCACAAGTGAGGAAATATATATAGACCCTTCAAAAACAAATGTGATTGAGGAATGGCCCAGGACCTCTAGTGTCACAGAAATCCATAGTTTTCTTGGATTAGCTGGGTACTGCCAACATTTTTAGAAACATTTCTCATGATTGTCAAGCCCACTAACTAAGTTAACAAGGAATGGGGTAAAGTATGTCTGGACGGAAGAATGTGAGGGAAGCTTCAAGGAGATAAAGAGAAGGTTGATCGATGAACCTGTAGTCACACTACCAAAAAGTGGAGAAAGTTTTGTGATGTACAGTGATGCTTCAAAGAAAGGATTGGGTTGCGTACTCATGAAAAATGATAATGTGATAGCCTAAGCCTCACGGTAGTTGATGATCCATGAGCATAACTACCCGACGCATGATCTAGAGATAGCAGTTGTGATATTTGTGTTGAAAATCTGGCAGCACTACCGTTATGGTGAGAAGTGTGACATATACACCGACCACAAGAGCCTAAAGTATATATTCACACAAAAGGAGCTCAATATGCATCAAAGGAGATGGTTAGAGCTAATCAAGGTTCACGATTTCTCTGTTCACTATCATCCTAGAAATGCAAACAAGGTAGCTGATGCTCTAAGCAAAAAAGAACCTACTACTCTATCCATTTTATAGATTGAGAAAGACTCTATCTTCTTGGATATGTAATGGATGGATTTAGAAATTATAAGGGCAGGAGATACATCCTACCTTTCCCAAATGATTGTGCAACTATCCATCCAAAATATGATTAAGGAATCACAAAGGGATGATGTGGAGATACAAAATAGGGTGAATGTATTAAAGGAAGGAAAGATTCAATAGTTCCATATCGATGGTGATGGTGTGAATCAGTTTGGAATGTGGCTTTGTGTACCTTCATCACCCGAGATAAAGAAGGATTTATTGGAAAATTCACATAGCTCAACATTCTCTATCCATACTGGGAGTACCAAGATTTACCATGATCTCCGAGAACACTTCTGGTGGGATAACATGAAAAAGGAGATCGCAGAATATATCTCAAGGTGCTTGGTATGTCAGTAAGTTAAAGAAGAGCGACAAAATACCAAAGGGATGATGAAACCATTACATATACCCATGTGGAAATGGGAGAATGTTACTATGAACTTTGTCATGGGACTCCCGAAGACGTCGAAGGGAAATAATGAAATATGGGTTGTGGTTGACTGACTCACCAAGATTTCCCATTTTATCATTATTCAGGAAGCTCATTTGCATGAAAAACTTTCAAGGATATATGTGAAAGAAGTGGTGATACTGCATGGGGTTCCACTCTCAATTATCTTTGATCATGATCCAAGGTTCAAGTCTAAATTCTGGAGGAGTATTTAACATGCTTTGAGTACTGAAATTAATTTTAGCACGGCCTGTCACCCCCAAATTGATGGCCAATCTGAAATGACTATTCAGATTATTGAAGATATGATAAGAGACTGCTCTCTATAATTCAATGGTGGATGGGATCAGCATCTCTCATTGGTTGAGTTCTCATACAACAATAGCTTACACTTAAGTATTCAGATGGATCTGTAAGAAGCTTTGTATGAAAAATGATGTAGAGCTCCAACCTGTCGGGATGAAGTTGGAGAAAGAAAGCTACCTGGACCCGATCTTGTGCAAGAGGTGACAGAGAGGGTTCAAGTCATCCAGAAACACATCAAATCTTCTCAAATTCATCAAAAGATCTATGTTGACAATCATCTAAGGGACTTGGAGTTCGACGTTGGGGATAAAGTCTTCCTTCAAATATCACCATGGAAGAGAGTCATGCTATTTGGAAAGAAAGGGAAGATAATCACAAGGTACATTGGCCCCTTTGAGATCCTTGACTGGATAGGAGTCATGGCCTATTGGCTTGCACTTCCATAGATTATGTCTCAAGTTCATGATGTGTTTCATGTATCACTCCTGAGGAAGTACATACCTAATCCCTCACATATAATGAACTCATATGTGGTATAGCTGGAAGAGGATCTCTCCTATGAGGAGAAGCCAATAGAGATTCTAGACCAGAGAGATGAGGTTATACGCAACAAGACAACCCACATTATCATAGTGTTATGGAGGAACCATAAATTTGAAGAAGCTAATTGGGAACCGGAAGAGGCGATGAAGGAGAAGTACCCTCACCTGTTTGTGTAAATCGAAATTTCGAGGGCGAAATTTCATAAGGGGGGGAGAATGCAATGACCCAAAGTTTTATCAATGGAATTCCCTTATTATAAATATGTCATAAAATCACATGAAAACACAACATAATTAACTACTAAGTGTTAAGTTTGCTTTAAAAATGAGTTTTTCACTTCTGTGTTTGGAATTTAAAAAATCTAACATACACAGTTACAATCAGTAAGTTATTTAGAGTCCAATTAAAAAACATAATCGCTGGTAAATAGTATCCTACCCTTACGAATAGTAACATACCCTTATGAATAGTGATATACCCTAATTAATAGTAAACTTGCCTATGTAAACATATAAATTATATTCAAGTTGAAATTATGATATACCTATATTTTAGAATAAGTAAATGAATGTTTTAAAACTAGTTTTTGATAAATAAAAATTATGATTTTAATAAAATATTAAAATAATAATATTTATAAAATTATTTTTGAAAAATGGACTTCATTTTTGGATTCTATACATTAAAACATGGTTAGGGTGAATTTTTGGGATTTTTTGAAATACATGAATTTTTGGTGAATAGTAAAATACATTAATTTACTGTATAAATACATTATAATTTAAACCCACTATTCCTGAAATCACAAGTAATTTAAGCACCCAAATCTCGAACTCGCATTCCCTATTTACTATTATTGGTCATGTAATACTCACTATTCCTTGTATTAAAGGAAATTAATAAACTAATGAATTAAATATTAAGGAAAACCCTCTCCCCTCCACTATAAATACCACCCTTTACACCCTCATTTCCTCACACCTCTCAAGCTTCATTCCTTGTCTAAACTCTACCCATTAATCTTCCCTAGACCCTCCCCCACATCCAAGAGCTTTTGTTCTCATCAAAAGACGAAACCTAGCTTCCTTAAGGAGGATCTCAAGAGGAGAATAGAAGAGGTATTTTCTCTCCCTATTTTCCTTCAATTTCCTTTCAATTTCATGTTCTTTTCTTATTATATCCCAACCTATATTCATCCAAATTTTATGGTAACTCCAGTATCATAAATATAATTTAATTTTTTGATACTAATGGGATATTATACCATCCAACCCCCTTCTCCACTTCCTTTTATTTTATAAAATAAAATGTTGTTTGTGAGGTGTTAATCTATCACCTTCAAGAATGACATGTTTTCTTTTTCCATTTATACATTCAGATCTGGTCATGAAACCATTTTTATGGTTAAACATGAATATTTTATATGTATTATGTCCTATATAATTTTTGGTAACTAACTTATGTATATATTACTAAATGATTAATCAAAACAAGTTAGTTGTGGTCGGAAAACTGCCCAAATTAACCCAAACAATCATCATTTAATTCTTATCTAATAATTTATCCACATGGTATATAACATAATTCATTATAAGATAATTTAATCTTATTTAATATCATTAATAACTTGAAATATCAGTTCTATATGTTTATCAATGTTCTACATGGACTTTCATTTATGAATACATGTGAACCGCTCAAGAAAACCATAAAAATGATCATTCTCGAACAATATTTTTAAACTCTATAACTCATCCAAAGAACCATAAAATAACTTAATGAAACCATAATTAACCATAATCATGTAAAAAGGTTTTTAAATTTCTAATTAATGAATCTAATGTGGTTATACATGACATTAAAGCGAAGGAAGCATTCAAATATAAGGTATGGGGAAATTCTCAAACCCAACTTTCATCCTTCGGGTTCTCCCTCTTTCACTCTATTTTTTATATGGTTACTCTTTAAAAATAATTTTTTCATCATTTTATTTCCTTTTATGGGATATACATGTTTTTCACTAGTTTTTAATTCAAACAAAATATTTTCCAAAAGAACTCTTCTTTTAAGAACACACCTTTTACTTCTCATTCAAGTTGATGGTTCATGTAATATGTATGTTATTCCCTCTTTATTTTGGGAAACCAATGTTTATGAATGTGTTATAATGAGATGAAACCCATTCCTTTTCATGGGTTAGTTATGTTAATTTTTTATACATGTTCATTATGGCATTCATGATAAATGATAATGTTATGATGTGACGGGTGTGGGCGGAATTATATAGCGCAATATGAATGTTTCAATATGACAGGTGAACCCAGAATTATACAGTGCTCCAATCCATTTGTTAAAGTGATGAATATCATGAGTTAATGTGAAATGATATGTGAACAAGATGCTATATTTTTTCACAAGTATTTGTGGTAGTTAACCACTAAGACATGATGTTTCATTTTTTTGCATTGCCACATTTCAGGTCTCTTATTAATGCTTCCTCTCATGTTCATTATCATTTGCTTATGTTATGGTTATGCTCACCAATTTTTATATCGTTCTTATATATCAACTTACTAGGATTTTAGATCAGCCCTTTTGATGTATATCCTTAGGTGATTATATGAAATAAGGAGAGGTCAAGTTCCAATAAAAATATAGAGAAGAAGGAATTAAATAAATGTTTATGTTTGATGGTGTAATTGTTTTGTAAGGTCCTAGTTTTCCCAATAATCTAAACATTTGTATCTTCTATGTGTAATACAATTATGTTGTTTATCTTTAAAATTATGTAATAGTAATATAATAAAAGTCTAGGTCGCTATACCTACTTAGTATATATCACACCCTTCTTGGGTCTCTATTGCACTGGGTTAATAAAGAAGATATCATTTTCATATGTATTTGGATTATTTATTTTTTATGAATTGTACATGGGAGTTTGAAGTATAGTACTGAGCTGGTACATTGGATGATTATGGAGTTTCCCTTCAGGATTTTGTTCATTTTTGTTATTATTAATTCATACATGTACTTTTATATATCACATACTGTATTTTTATTTATTAGACTATGTATCATCATTATTTTGGCATGAATGAATTGTTTTATATTCTGTTTTGTCCAGTTTATCATCTATTATATTTATCTTCAAATTATTATTATTCTTTTATAATTCTTACACTTTTGAGTGATTTATTTATTACCTATTATATTATGGTGTTACTCTTTTCATGATGGTATAGTCTCCCCCCATACCAACATTATAACCTCACTGCTAGTTGGAAGCCTATAGAATACAGGGAAAACACACTTGAGGCCATGTGACGACCGATACGGCTGTTGTTTTCAATGTCAGTCAGATCATGATGTTATGAAGTTGTATCAGAGTTTTTTTTCTTTCCATTGAATTACTATTTCAGGGTTTGTATATGGGAGTCTAGGAATGCTCCAGTTCCTAGTAAACAGTTATATATGGGAGTCTTCAACTCACACATGATGAAAAAACAATGTGTTTAGGGATGGGATTATTGTTCATTCCATCCATCGTTATAGCTGATTATGATTTCACCTTGAGTGTTTAGTTTAATTTTCATTACTTAATAATTTATGGCATCTTACCCTTGGTCTGGTATGAAAAAAAATTAGTATGACATGAATCATTATAGTAACATAAGGATTAACATTCCATACATATTCCATTCCATGTACATTGAATTTCTATGATATTTGAGATTTGATGATGTGCCTTGTGTGTTTATTAGCATGCCTGTTATATACTATTTTAGGTATTTTATTAACATGCTTAGTTTGATACCTATATAGATATTATATTAATCAGCTTGTTTATATAACATGATGTGTGATTTATTTATTACATTTCATAGACAACATTTTTCTATGATATACTCACCATGCTTTTCTTATATACCATGATTCTATGGTTTATTTATTAAGTAGTAGATTTCCATAATTAATTTCCATATGTTTTTCTCACAGCTTTTGATAGAATGGATTGTTGTAATTTTAATAAAAAAATGTTAATTAAAGTGTCACGAAACATCATAGATTAATGGTGGATCCTTATCTAACAAATCAAGACATGTTGATCCATAGACCATCAGTTACATGGGGAAAAAGTATTGGTTGAAATTAAATGAGAACCAAAGTGAAATAAATAATGTGTAAGGAAGATTTAGAAATTTGGAAATGGAAAACCATATTATCAAACCATTATATAAGATAATGATATACATTGATACATTTCTAAATATAAATCATTTTAAAATTTAACCTTAAATGAATTGGTTTCCCTTACAAAGGCTTCTAACCCAATCACTTGGGAATGATGAACTATATAATGAAATTTCCTAAATGTGCAACTGGTACCTTGTCGGTAAGTTGGGGGCATGTTTCTTATGTGTTATACTTGACAAGACCCAAGTAGGTTAGTCATGGTGCTTATGGTTATGAGATAAATCCATTAAGTGTGTTTTGAAAATAATAATATTTTAAATAAAAGGGTGTGGAATTTAGTTGAAAAAATAATGTCTTAGAAGTAACTTCATAGGTAAGATTTATTTTGATATGACTTAGTACTTGACCCCATGGGGTAGGTTTATATTATATTGGAATGGTTATTTAAAATGTATACAACTACTTATATGGGGTCATATATATATGTATTGTGGAATTTTACTTGACCAGTCCCCTATTTGATAAATAAAATACACTATTACATACTTTTAAGATTTATTATTTATAATTAATTAGTTAATTAAATTCTTGTTACAATATAAATATTATATTCCCTTGTATATTGGAGTTGAAATTATCTTTAATTAATCCCATTGTGAAATGTTTTGAATAAGTAAATAATGTTTAAAATGGGTTTTCTGATATAGTTTTTCAAAAATATGATAAAATTTTAGTTAAATATCAATGATTAAAAATGATTTTAATAAAAAAAAATTAGGACTTATGGATTTAACTGAATAAAGTACTAAATATTTATACCTTGTGATTTGTATTAGATGTTACTTAAAAAACCAAACCCTGCAATTTTTAATGAATTTAATTTAAAATTAATGAAACTACTTATAGGAGTTCTTGTAGTTACCCTCATGTAATGGTTTTTTAAAATTTCCATTAAAGTTGTTTCCTGGAAATGGGAATGTGAGCATTATCGTACGTCATTTCTTCTATAGATAAAACCTAAATAATAGGTGGTATATTATAGTGATCTCTTCGGTTTGAACATGAATTAATCTTGACACTTTGTGATTTAGTAAAGGGATAACCTAAGGTAGGTAATTCCCATAGATTTCTAAAGTATTTATTATTCCATGATGAGATTTTCGATGTGTGTTAATGATTGTATGTTATTTATCTAGTGCAGGACTCCTAGATTCTAAATGATGCCTTCATCATGATGAATATACTTTAGATAAGTTGACCCTTATTATGGGAATTAGTATTTAGAAATTATCATTATTAGTATGATAGACATTCCTAGATCATGGTCGACCACATAATAGGTTTGTTTCCATCTTCTTCTTCCTATTTTTCTTCTTCTATGATGGAAGACTCAGTATGTCGTCCACTGGATTGTAGTCAAAATGGATAACATGACCATGGGATGATTATTTTTATGGTATATTAGATACTAGGATTCAAAGGGACAATAATCCTATGGATTGTATCAAGGATATTCTATTTATATTAGGAGATATTGAGGTATTATGGACCGATACACATATTACCCATCGAGTTACAAAAATGTTATAATAAATTGTTTGAGTGTGGTGATAATAATTATATCATTGATCTCTTTTGATATGTTCATGGGTTATATTTGAATTATATTCAACTAGGTGTTATAGGAAATTGGTCTTATCCCAATACTCAAGATGAAACTCTAAAGAGGATCAGGTGTTCATACATGCAGGTCAGCTAGTTTTGGATTTTAAGATTTATGATTTGGCAGGCATTCTATAACATGGGAGGAGTGTCATGAATTCATATAAATTAAATATAAACCTAGTTTTCATGAAATTTTATAGTTTTTATCTTTATTTACATTTTTTCTCTTGGTAAATGCATGTTGTAAACATCCATGTCCCATAGTCAATAGTTAATTGAGTGTGTTCCATGGGATGAGTTCTATCTTGGGTAAATCCAATGATAAAGGAAATCCTACAGTGGGAGAGTAACATGAATCTAGTTAATATTAATCCTTCCATGTATAAAAAAAATAATTTCCATTTAGAAATTGTTATTTCTTCTTTTGAATTCTATGTACCTGGAGAGTGTGTAAAAATATAGTAGTTCTTACAAGGGAACATTTTGATGAAATGGTTTGATAATTATGAAACCATTGAAAACATTATTACCTAGTGATGGATCTTGGTGTTTATCCTTAAGTGATCATAGGATTCCTTGATTAGTAAAGGAAATATGGTCGGAGTGGTGATGTGTTGGAAGGTGAATATGAGATCTTCATAAAGAAGTCTGCATGTGAGGATCGACTAACCCTTCCATATACGGTTTGATATGGTTGGTTCAAAACTGTACTGGGTACTTTTTCATGGATATGAAAGAAGTGTCTAAGGTAATCCTAGAAATTCATCTTATCCTCTAGGTATATTATTTTCTTAAGGAAAATAATGTACCCTATTTTGAGAGCATCCTTGTACGATGATAGAGCCTCATTTATATGCTGACCTTAAAAGGGAATTAAAATTACCTTATGTTATGATAAAAAGAATCTATGAGATTTAGGTTCTCAAATAATGGTTGGTTATAGAGAGATGAATAGTCCTGATTGATACTTGGGATCCCAGGTAGGAATTACTTAGATGAACTCATGGAAACCATCTAGTTCTTTGACCTATTTCCAATTGGACTCACTTAGCGTTTGTATACATTGGCATTTTAAATTTTGCACACACATCTCACATGTGAACACAGAAGTATGCACTAACTTGGAGAAGATATTTTGACCCTAGTTTATGATTCTGATACTAAACTAGACATATTTCAAGCTCGTATGGTGTTTTTTAGAGGGTAACAATCCAAGTTTTCCATATCAGGTATAAATCTATGTGGATGTTGGGACATGATAATATAATGGGTTTTTGGTCATGTAATGTCACTGAAATCTAGTCACAGTATTCAATGGATGTGTTCAAAGTAAAAAAAATGATCTGTAGGACAATGAATATAACAACACTCACTTTAAATACATTAAAATTAAATAACATTTTTCAGAATACATAATACATTACAAAAATAGATGCCCAAATAACATGTTAGTTTATTTCCTTTGGAAACATGTAACAAAAATATTATAACTCAGTGAATGATATTAAATGCTTCCAAAAATTATCTTCCCCCTTAGTAAATCTAATTAAAAACCTTTATTCATAACCATGGTAAAGGAAAAATAATAAATGGGTGATCTTGAATTTATAGTAAAGTTAAATAAATGAAATACGTAATTATATCATGAATATAAGGGTAAGAGAACATGAGCATAACATTTGAAGATCATACCTTGTATATCGCTTATCATAAACATTAATCATGTCATAAATATTTGTAGTTAGTAATTTAAGAACCATAAATAAATAAATAATGTAATCCATGAAAGAATAACATAGGAATAAGGCATGGAATTGTGGTATACTGATAAGCATTTAAAATGATTTACATAGTAATCACAGCGTCACTTATAAGGCCATCCTAGTAGTATGAGTTCACAACCCTTACCATATTGTTATTCATAGTCCTCTCCTATGAACATATTATAATTATGATTTCACTCCCTATACCATATTGGTAGTCATTTTTATCTCCCATGACAATTATAGTAGTCATGGTTCAATCTCAAGACCATCTTAGTTTATCTCATGAGATATAAATTTGTACCCAATCCATTAGAGGGAGATATAGGTCCCAACCATCTCATAATGAAATCATAAAGATATATTCAACAGTATCATAAATAATCGTATCATAACCCAATAATTGAAATGGGTTTCATAAACATGAAATCATTTTATAACATGTGCAAAAAAGATAGGTTTTATAATCATTTCATCAAAGCATAACCCATGAAAAGAAGTGGGTTTCATAAACATATAACCCATGAAAGATAAAGGGATTTCATAAACATATAACCCATGAAATAAAAATGTATTTGATAAACATATAACATATGAAAGAGAAATAGATTTCATAAACAAATAACCCATTAATATTAAAAATATTTCATATATATATAACCTGTGAAATATTAATGGATTTCATAAACATCGTGCCAAAAAACGTAAACCATTCAAATAAAGAATATCAAAAGATCCTTTATATTATTTACTAGAAATACATGAGTAACACCAATGGATTTAATATTTTTTGGGAGATAATTTTAAATGATCTTTTGAAAACATTTCCTTAGTAAAGTATCCTTTCTTATTAAAAAATTTCTTTTAAATAATGATACTTTTTGAAAATCATTCTCATTAAAAATAAACATGAAAACATATGAAGGATTATTGAATAAATTTTGAAAACTTTGTTCCATGAAAAATTATAAATGAATCGTGGAATCATTTTGAAAACCTTTTTCCTTGAAAACTTATAAAATAATCTTAAAAAGATTTTGAAAACCTTTTCCCTTGAAAACCTATAAAATAATATTGAGAACATTTTCAAATCCTATCTATTTTAAAACCTCTTTAAAATAATTAATTTCAAGAATATTAGTAAAAAAATCAGTTTTTTTAAAAAAACATTAAATTTTGTTAAGTAAGCTTCAAGGGAATGTTGGTCTTTACGGTAGGTAGATCTATACATACTGAACATTCTTTTCATGCTGTAAAATGGTTAGAAAACTGGCTCAACCAGAAAATGAAAAGAATATTCCTATATTGAAAAAGAAAAACTGGGTCAAAAGTTTCTATCAATAGTCATATGAGAATAGTTCAATATTTTTGGAAACATTTTAGAAAATGTGGTTTTAAAAGAACCCATATTTTCGACCGAAAAGAAAGGCAATGACATACTTTTTTAATAACACATTTTTTATCATAGTTTCCACACAAAAATGGAATAATGTAACCAATAAATAGATATAACATGAATAAATATATATAAATAAAACTCATGAGAGATATTGAGTAATGGATCACAATATTTCATCAATAGAAACATAGTCATAAACAGTCTTGATAAACGATGTTATTATTTCAACAAACTCTTATCACTTTGTAATGTCAAATATTAATAACCATGTATGAAAATGAAATTAAATAGAGCCTAAAATATAATTAAAATAATTATAATCATTATATAAAATTTTAAGGTAGTATATATACTTTTTAGAAAAATATTGGTGTATAATGTGGAATGGTTCTCAAAGATGGAAAATTAAGACGAAATCACGTTGCTGATTTGGTATCTTTTAAAACCTAAACCCAAAAAAATTAATCAAATGGGTATGTAAATAAGCATAAATATAAGTATAAAAATTATTTAATAAAATAATTTCATGTATATAAACCAAAAAAATTATATGATTGGGGAATAAGGCATGTATCTCAAGGAAATAAAATGTGAGATCAAATTCTCTTACCTTATGTCTTGAATCTCATCATACTCTTACAATATAACTGTATAATAAATTTATGTTTATGATACAT
This sequence comes from Viscum album, assembly GCA_963277665.1. Taxonomy (NCBI): domain Eukaryota; kingdom Viridiplantae; phylum Streptophyta; class Magnoliopsida; order Santalales; family Viscaceae; genus Viscum; species Viscum album. The sequence goes on from OY728158.1 coordinate 1,503,807,168, forward strand.
ATTTTATATAACCATATTATAATATCCAATACCATATATTATTTTATTATTACTTTATATTACATGATTATTAACAATTCCATGTTAATGTTACGCTTTGGGTAATATCTGCTTTGTTTTTCGCATTTGTCTTCATTTGTTTTATCTTTGGTCCTTATAATTATTTCATGATTTACATAATGTAAAACATGATATAAATAAAATTTATTTTCATTAAATTTTTATTATAATAATATATATAATATAAAACTATTAAATGTGAAACACTGTTCATGGAGACGATAGACCATACGTATGCTTGACCACTATTTTTGTTTTATTTTTATACTGAAAGAAAGTAAGTATATGAAATATATGTATATATGTATATAATATCACGAATGTGTAATTATTATGTTATATATATATATATATATAATATTTCATTAATACCATCCTTAATACCTTCCTTTTAAAGTTTGATCGAATCACATCACTTTGAAGAGGAGGTAGTCCACGCATCCACAAATGATGTTATCATATATACACAAGATGGAAAGAATAAATGTATATGTTATAGAATAATAACAGAATAATAAATTCATAATTAATATCATATATAAATATTTTATCCTAATAATTCCCAACCATGAAAGGTGGTAAATTAAAAATGAACAACATCATTTTGTGAGGTGGTAGTTTGTCGTACTCAAGAACGGTAAGTTCCTTACCCATTATATGAAACTGTGTGTAATTTAAGGTCAAAACCATAATATATAAACATATCATAATATTTATTACACTTTTTTATTATATAATAATTTAATAATGAGATTTTAGGGGGTGTAGAATGTAAATAAATATAAATATTTTGAGGAAATATGTTACCTATTATTTTGGTAACTCCTTTGGGTTTTCACGAAAGGGATTCATTGGATAGATTAATGCCCAATGTTCGGACTATAGGTTTATGTAAGGAATTTTTAGGATATGTTTTGGTAGATTTTTATTTAGAAAATTTGTCTTGAGAAGTGTGAAGAAGTGGGAGGAGAGGCGGTTTTTATTGTGGAGGTGGAGTGGCACTATTACAAATTTTTAAAAAGATAATTCCATCCACATTTTTTGAAAAAGATTACAATAATGGACCCAATTCAAAAAAAATTATTATATGGTGTAAATTAGGCCATAAATTTTTTTTTTACATGTTTCTAGGTTATTTGGTCTTTTACGTTTAAGGTTTAATACCTTGTTAACCTTAATTTCACATTAATCTTAGTAATTAATTATGATTACTTTCCCCAATATTTTTTTACCAAAAACTAATTTGAAATTATTAGACATAATAAATTATTTTGATTTGAAATATGGAACCTTTTTTTCCAATTCCCAATTATTTATGTGGATGAAATTAATTTAAATTTAATACCACATATGGGATGACAATCCGGGTTTTTAAAGTAAAAAACATTCAAATGTTTGCTTTGTTTTAATAGTAAATTTCAAATTAAATTGATTAAAATGAATTAAATTTGATTAATTTATATAATATTATTCTAATTAAACTTTAAGATAAATTTAAAATATAATTTATCCTTATAAATAAATTAGATTAAGAAGCATTTTTTAATTAATATTTAGTATATTTTTACTATTCATTAAAAAAATGATACTTCACTAAAAATACCAAAAATTCACCCTATTCTAATTTTTATTTTTTGATTTAAAATATAAATTTTATTTTTTAAAAAATAAATTTAAAAAAGTTCCAAATTTTATTTTTAAAAAATGTTCTCCATTAAAAGGCTGGAAAACTGCTTTTATAAAAATGTATGTTTTTCTATGTCAAATTGGGTTTGAACTAATTTTTTTCTAATAAAACCAATTAAATTAATATAAAAAATATTTATTGAATATGTAACAAATAAATTTATTTAATACCATTCAATAATAGTAATTAATTCAACATATTATGATGAATCATCTTTTTCCCATAAGAATAGTGTTTTATAAAATCGTTCCCTTTATATTCATTTGGTTTCTATATTCAATTATAATTAATAGGTTACCAATTAATTAAAATATATATTTTCATTAGTTATTTAATCCTATAATCCTAATTTAAATCTCTAGGTAATATCTTAATATATTAAATAAATATATTTTAAATATATTTTCCTGTTTGGAACACTTGATCTTGTGGGTCACGCAAGACATCTAGGAAAGTATGAATTTCATGTTACGTAAGATAACCTTAGTGTTCCATATAGAGAAAGATAAAATTTATGTTGTATTTAGTGTATACTTAACATGGTGTTGTGTATAATTCAATAAAAACAAACAAAAACAATTTTCAGTAATGTTTTTAATATAAAATATAAAAAATAATAAATTAATTAGAAAAAAAATATTCAACAAAATCTTGGGGTTTTACATTATACCCCATTAAAATGAATTTGTCCCTCGAAACTCATCTGGTTTATGAATGGTTTAATACTTTAATGTTCCTTTCATAGAAATACGCCTTATAAAAATTAATACCAAAACTTCCTTTAAAAAGGGAATGATAGAACCATAACTGTTACCTAAAGTAACTCATAACTGGATTCCCACATAGGAGAACAATATTGGGAAGTGAAAACAAGGATGTGTATGGGAAATCTAACCATAATGTTCTAATAGAGAGTGATATAGGTAATTGTTAGGAGAAAGTTAACAATCACAAATACATAAACTAGTGATGATATATGGGGACATTTGATTCATTAGAAATGAAGGTACTAGGATAAAATTTAAGGTTTCCCGATCATTTTTCCTAAAGTTAATGAAATTTAATGAAAATATATACATAAATGATTTCAAGACAATATTACCCTTCCTTTTTACTTGATCATCTCCCACTTCAAATCTTATTCCAATAAATAAAGGTGAATTTTTCATTCCTGAAGAATTAATATATGATGATATCCATGATAAGTCACCCCATCCGTCTTCATCTACCATAAATAAAAAGCGGTTAGAACAGGTTATCCAATATAAATGAATCCTCATATTTTAATATAACACTTTAATATCAAAAACTTCATCCAATGTTTAACTTAGACTTTCCATAAATGGTTTTCCTTATAACCCTTTAAAAATATGAAAATCAAAATATTTATAAATAAGTTCATGATATTACCTTAACATTAATCAAACATATATTCCAAATTATCTCTTGGTTTTCCCATTCCAAACATGTTAATACCCTCAATTTATATTCTCTTGAAACATAATAATAACCTGAATTACCATAAATCCTTTTAAAAATAATACATGATTCCTTATTCCAAATATTATGGGATATATTCCTTAAATCATATAAGTTATAAACTTCAACCATTATGAAATAGAAAGCTTTTTCAAAAAATGAATAATTGTTTCAATGTTCATTGATACTATCCAATTTACTTTATCCAAAATTATCAACTCATTATCCAAGCTAAAGAAAATTTTCTCTCTGTGTTGAACACATTAAAGGTTACCTTCCTTTAGTTAAAATAACACCATTCTATTAAATCAATTTCTATTTATTCAAAAATATTCAAAATATCCTTAAGTAAAACATATAGAGAAAATTATAATATATTTCATGATTCATATAACATAATAATTGAATTCCAAAGTGTAAATACTTCATTCATCCAACTTTATTTTTAAACTATCACTCAGGCTTCATCAACTTATTCCTTAATATCACTTTCCTAGAATATGAAATATGAATCATGTCTTAAGGTTCTTCAATCTCAATCTAATAATTATTTATACATTAAATGTATACAATACTAGAAGAACATCCCATACCTTTCACATGTCATTTTAGGTCTCTTCATCTTCAACAGTACAACCAATAATCATGGAACATTCGGATTATCTTCATGAGATTCACAATTTGTTTTCATCATGACTATAATTTTCATATATAAAACATTCAATGTTAACGTAGTTCCTTCTAGTTACCTCTATTGATTAAAAAAATAAATAATAAGGTGAGAAACACTAATTATAGTAGAAAACCACATAATCATAACAAAACATTGCCCATAGAATGTCTAAATAACGACACATACTTATTTAATCCATGAAACCTTTGGTTTATCCTAGTATATTCCTAGTAATATTCTATTTAAATCCTTAATGATGGTTTATAAAGTGTTTTGGAATCCCAAAATCATATCCCTTGAGAGTTTCAATGTAGGTGTACAACAGGGCACATTATCATGCACCAGGTTACACCAAGTCAGGCCCGACACACCTTGTCAGAGTTGTTACCCCAAGGTACATCTATTCTAGATACACATACAATTTTTCAATCCAGAATGATATATATTTCTATGAAACCACTTTCTCAATCCTATACCAAAATTCTAGTACATTTTCTTATACTTTTCCTCATCCTTAAACTTATTATTACAAATATCTATTGACATATATTTAGAAATACACCTAGGTATCTCGTTAATGTTTTATCATCATAGATTCAAAAGGTATACTAAACCTTCACTTTGACACCAAATATAGTCACCCACACATTAGATAAATTAACATTACATCCCATTTTATAGAGTACTTTATAAATTATGAAAACATGCTCCCAAAGATCATGTTATTTTAGTGCCTTTGGAAACATGGAAAAAAATATTCTAACTCAGTGAAATATCATAAATGATACCCACAATGATCTTCCCCTTAATAATTATACTTAAAACCTTTCATCATAACCTTATGAAAATAAAAATAAGAAAGGGGTGAGAAAAAATTCTTAATATGGGAAATAACGGAAATACCTAAGCATTACATGAACATAAGGGTATGAGAACATGATCATAACATTTAGATATAATAAATTTAATATTAGATATCATAAACATGAATCATGGCCTAAATATTTAATGTTCATAAGACATGAATAATAAGGAAATAAATAATGGGATCCCTAAAATATTTAAATATGAATAATACATTGAATTTTGGTAGAAACATAAGCATATAAAATGATTTCCATAATAGTTAAGTCATCACTACCAAATCCATATTAGTAGTTTTTATTCACTCCCCATACCATTTTTGTTGCATTATTTTACTCCCATGTCCATCCTATTAGTATGAGTTCACTCTCTATACCATCTTGGTAGTCATGGTTCACTCCCATATCTATCTTAATAGTCATGGTTCACTCCCAGTACCATCTAATTCTATATCATGATATATAATTCTTTTCCCCCTAAAATTGAGGGAGACATAGTTACCACACATCACATAATTAAACCATAAATACATGTTCCACTAGATCATAAAAAATTCATATCATGATTCATGAATTGAAATGGGTATGACAAACATCCAATCATATCATAACCTATGGAAAAGATTCAGGTTTCATAATCATTTCATCAAAGCATAACATATGAAAATAATAGGGTTTCATAATAATATATCCCTTCAAAGATAAAAGGGTTTCATATATATATAACCCATGAAAGAAAAATAGATTTCACAAACATAAAACTTAGGAAAGATAATAATATTTCATAAATATATAACCCAAGAATGTGAAATAGGTTTCATAAACATATATCCCACAGAACCTGATCTTCCAATTTCCCCTAAACACTTTTGTCACCATGGTTAGCTGAAAATTTCTTTTTCATAAAACGAGACAAATATTTTCACTTTAGATTTAATATTTGGGCTTGTTGGGAAGTTTTCTTATCACAGGAAGTTAATGAAATTCTTATTAAATGATCTTTAAACCATTGGATTTTTAGGATTTAATCTTGGTATTTTGAATTCGTCGAATTTGGTTTTCCGCCTTGACTTTGAGGATTATTATTATAGGCTTTGGGTATGGAAATCGTGGTTTTTTGGGGACTTCTCAATGAGTGTTCTCATATGGACCATGAATTCTAACCCCAATTCTGAACCTCCCATTGTCCAGATATAGATCATATTCCATGGGATGATACTCCACTTGTTTAAACAAAAATCTCTATTTATGATTTCCATGCTTATTAGAAATCCTCTAAAACTTGATTCAGCAATGATGACTCTCTCTAGACCATTTTTAGCAAGGATCTGTGTTGAAATTGATGTATCTATGGATCTTCCTTCCCAAATTTAGATTCATAATGCTGAATTCGGTTTCTTCCAAGATGCTTTCTATAAGAGACTACATGATTATTGTTCTTGTTTCCTTACACTTAGGCATGATTAGAAGTAATGTGGCTATAAAATCACAATACCTAGTGTTGTTTCTTGGGTATAAAAAAGAAATAATAGTCTTGGAATTTATGATATTAATGTTCTTAAAGAATCTCATTTGGCCCCACTACTATTGGAGAGCTGATAACTGATGCGAATAAGGATATAATGGTATACAATGCTTAGCCTTATCAATATATAATCTATTTTATTGACATGTTAGCATTTATTTATTCTCTTCTTAATGATACGGGTGACACCATTGTTCCTTCCCCCCTGGTGGAGGAACATGATAATTACCCTAAATCACATGATATAAGAGATAAGGAGCAATGTGACCTATCTGATTCTAGTGAGTAATTAATTGTGGTTGATGATCAACCTAACCAAATTGAGGAAGAATTACTCAAATAAATTTCTAGGAAACACAAATAACCAATGGTGTACGATGATGGTTAAATCACCCCAAATCCTAGAAAAACAAGGAAGCACATAGATTATTCTAACCTTGAAAGAAAAAATGTCACAATATATCTTGAAGATACTAGGAAGGATATTCCAACACTCCCAACAGTGTCTGATCAACTGAATTATTTCTCTAGCTTAGCTATGTATATTGATGCATGTAAGCAAAATCCTGTGTACGGATATTCCTATTGTAATGAGGAGGATGTGGGAGATTCAATTTATGCATATATGGATGAACAGTATGCAATCACATTCCATAAATATAGATATAATATCATTACAGCTGATAAATACCTTGGAATTGGAAAGAATATGTTTATTAGGATGTTGGATTAATAAAAAATAAATCCTGATTTCAACTTCAAAGTTATACCTTCGGAGTGATTCTTTATACTGCTCATTTGACTTTCTTATTGTGATTGACTACTATGAAGTGCCTTTTTTTCTTTGACCACAACTTATTCTGGGTGCCTTCCCTCATTGTTGCATGATGTTGTTGCATTTTCTCAGCCTCGTTGGATGGTTTCAGGATGGCCTTTTAAACACTCATTGGTTTCATTTTGTTCTGTCTCTACTTCCATTAATGGATTGATCTATTATATTTAATTTTATTGAATGTTTTTTATTTAGTATTGGATGTTCATACTATATTTTGTGGGAAAAAATTATAGGAGACTTCATTTGATGATTTCTAGTTTCTGCATAAAGTGTAGATAAGTGACTTTTCCATCAGTGGGAAGCTGACAAATTTCAATTTTTTCATCAACTTCTTTTTACAGCTTGTGGGTGTCCATCAGTGCTCAACATGAGGACTGAATGATCCATTATGGACTTTTCTATTCTTATTAATGGAAATATATTTTTTTATGAGTATTTGAAGAATCAATGTTATTGTTTCTTGATATAATGTTGAGATCGTGTTTCTTGGAATGATATTCTCATTGATTTATACTCTTTTTTCCTGTTTATGTTGGTGATACTTGGGGCGAGATGGTGAAGATTCTACTAGAGGCTTCTTCTCTACCTTCATTCCACTACACTTTATGGAGGATTTCATTGACAGTTTGGTGATAGGAATTTTTTGTTATGTTTCATGCATCTTGAGATTTTTTTTCTTGGAAATCATAGCTTGTGTTCCCCCTTAATCCCCTATTAGTGTAAGCTCTTTACACCTCATGTTTTTTGTAATATTGTTTTTAAAAAAATTCTTTAGGTCATGAATTGGGTGACCAATTTGTGTCGCTAATTTTAAAGAAAATGCTTATAAAGTTTTTATTAACACCAATAGATGTTAAGTTATATGGTAAATAATTTTGAATGATATTTTAAAAACATTTATTTAGGAAAATATCCATTTTTATTTATAAATTCCTTCTAAAAAATTAAACTATTTGAAAATCCATTTTCATTGAAAATAAACATGAAAACAGATAATGGATTTTTTAAAAAAATTAAAACCTTTTACATTGAAAACTTGTAAAAGAATCTCAAAAACATTTTGAAAAACAAAATCCTTGATAACTTGTAAAAGAATCATGAAAACATTTTGAAAATATTTTTCCTTGAAAATTTATAATAGTAGATTTAAAAAAATTACATCCTTTTTTGTGAAAAATTAAAAAAGAATCCTAAAAATATTTTTAAATTTTTTTTCCTTAAAAACATATAAAGGAATATTTAAAACATTTTGGAAAAAATTTTCATTGAAAAAAACATTAAAACTATAAATTTCTCTACTATTATGAAAAAAAATTATTTTTAAAAAAAATAACATTATAATATTTTAAATGAAGATGCAATGGAATGTCAAGCATGATGGTAGGTAAATCTTTACATTACAAACATTCTTGTTGTATCATCAAAGGGATAGTAAAGTTCTTAGACTAAAAAAAGATAAGAAAAATCATTCCATAAAAAGGATAAAACTGGGTAAAATGTGGTTTAAAAATAATAGGATAATAATAGAATATTTTTTGTAACCTTTTATAATGTTTTGAAGGAAAATATTTTTTCGAACGAAGAGAGAGGTAAAGTCACACATTCATAAAAACACTTTTATGATCATATTATGTAATAAATAGTTGAAATATGGTACCATTACTTGAATGTAACTTGAATAAAAAGAGGGTAGGAAAACTCAAGATAGTTATTGATAAATTGATCATAATATTTCATCAAACAAATCATATTCATAAACAATCATGAAAAACGTTGATATTGTTTTAATAAACTCATATCACTTGTAAATATTGAATAATACTCCCCTTGTAATGAAATTAAATTACATGCAGCCTAAAATATTATGAATAATAATCATATTCATGATATATCATGTAAATGGAAGTATATACACATCTCATAAAAATAGAATTTCATAACATGACATGGATATCAAAGAAGAAAAATTGAGACAAAATTACATTACCAATTTGGTTTCATTTGAAACGTAAACCCTAGGAAAGAAAGATAATAAAATGGGTATGTAAATACCCATATATTTATGTATATGAATCATGGAATACATTAATGGTCATTATATACCCCACACAAAATAAATTAGTGGTGAATAAGTCATGCATCTCACAGAAATAAAAAAGTGAGATGAGATTCCATTACCTTATGTCTTGATTCTCATCATACTCATATAATATTTCTTCCTAATAAAAGTATGTTTATTATACATATTTTATAGAATCGTTTTATTATATATACTACCATATTTTAGTTTATTATAGCTTTATCTTACCCTATTATCAATAATTCCTTGTTATGGTTATGCCTTGGGTAATGTCCACTTTGTTTTTTGAACGTGTATTAATTTGTTATATATTTGGTCATTATAGTTATATCATGATTTATTGAATCTAGTCCAAGGAAAAAATATCATTTATATTCATTATTTTTCATTTATAATAATCTATATGATATAGAAGTACGAAATTGTATTGAACATTTATGGAGACGGTAGGTCGTATGTATGAATGAACGTTGTTTCCGTTTTACAAAAGATGGAAAGTATAAGGGTATATATGATAAAATAATTAAAAAATAATAAATACCTAATAAATATAATATATATATATATATATTTACCATAATAATTCCCAACCATGGAATTTGGTAATGGAAAAATGAATAACATCATTTTGTGAGGCGGTAGTTCGTCGTACACAAGAATGAGAAGTTCATTACCCATTAAATGGAGGTGTTCAGGAGTGTAGGTTGAACCATTAATATAAAAACATATAAATATATTTATTATACTGATTTTATTATATATTAATGGAATAGGAATATTTTAGGTGGTTGAGAATAAAAATTAAATTTAAGTGGGATGAAAGGAGGCCTTTATAGTGGAGAAGTAGTACTATTGTAAATTCATAGAAAGGGAATTCCCCCCATATTTCCCCATTGAATTTGTCTCCAATAATGATAAACATTATATCCCATGGATGATAGGGTATAAATATGTCCATATAATGTATTTTAGATATTTTTCTAGGTCATTTGGTCCCTTATATTTATGGTTTAGTCACTTGCTAAGCTTAATTTCACCTTAATCGTTGTAATTAATTTTAATAATTTCACTAATTTTTTTGATCAAAAACAATGTATAAATTATGAGAAATTAAAAATTATTTTTATTTCAAATATGGAATCTATTTTTCTAAATTCAAAAAAAATATGTGAAAGAAATTAATTTAAATTTATTCCAGCAGATGGGAAGATAAGGTGGTTTTTAATTTAAAAGTGTTAAATTGTTTGTTTTGTTTTTATAGTCAATTTCAATGTTTAATTGAATAAAAATACATAAATTGGATTAATTGAAAAAAAATGTGATCTAATTAAACATTAAAACCAATTTAAAATATAATTTAACCATATAACTAAATTATATGAAAACCAATTTTTAATTAAAATTCTGTATTTTTTACTATTCATCAATAAAATGAAACATCACTGAAAAATACAAAATTTTCACCTTTAAAAAACTCTCATGTCACTATTTCAAAGATGAAGTTTATTTTGAAATTTTTTATTTTTAAAAGTTCCAAAATTTATATTTAAAATAGGCCCTCTACTAAATAGTTATAAAACTACTTTTATAAATATATATAGGTTTTTATATCTCATATTTGATTCATTCTCAACTTATTTCTATAAAATCAATTGGATTAAAATAAAAAATAATTTATTAAATATAAAACATATAAATTTAATTAATATCATTCACTAATATTAATTAATTTAAATTATTAACATAAATCAAAATTTTAACATAAAAATAGTCTTTTGTAAATCATTCCCTCTACATTCATTTGGATTCTATATTAATTTATACATAATAAGTAAAAAATGAACTCAAATATATATTTTCATCAGTTATTTAATCCTACAATCATCAATTTAATTTCTATGTTTTATATTATTATATTAGATACTAATATTTTAATAATAATTTATTGTTTCATAACACTCGGTCTTATGTGTTACTCAAGCCATCGAGGAAAGTCATAATTATGTGTAACGTAATATATCCTTGGTGTTCCATGTAGAGAAATATATTTTTTTAATATAATAAATGATTAACTTAGTGTTTCTTATAATTCAAGAAAAAATTATAATATTTTTTTCATTGTTGCATTAAATGAAAATTTTAAAAATGAATAAATTAATTTGAAATGCATATTTCATAAAATATCAGGGTGTTACAAGGAATCATGTTTCTAGAAGTGATATGTCGGTCATTTAATATTAATGTTTTATTTTTTGAAAATTTGTTTGGGATTTTCTTGAATTTCATCCATCTAATTTTGATGAATGCGGTTAGTGATGAACCATTTTAAGCATTCCTTCAGGTTAAGATAGGTGTAATGTAAACATTGTAATCACCTTTTAAGGAATGATGTAATGATCTTATTCATATTAGTCAATCATAATTTCCCTGTTTCCATAAAAAGGTAAAAATTTTAATATCCTTAGTGGTTTTGGGGTGGAAAATTCTATAAAAATTACCATGAGTGTTCGTATAACTCTTCAGGCATGCTTTGATCAGGAATTCCTATAGTGGTTATACCATGACTTATAATTTCCTACTAAATGATAGAACATCTAGTCAGGAGCACCATAGTACATGTGTTTAAATAGTTGATGCTATGATCATGTTTTGAGTTTTAATATCTTGGGTATGTTTTATATTGATGATTCAGTTCAGAAAATGAGCATTGGATCGATTTTTAATGGCTCGTGTAACATATGTTTAAAGTGAAATTTGGAATTGCATTGATCATATGGAAATAAAGCACGTAATTTTGGATGAAACTTGAAAACCCAAGTTGGTCAGGTGTTGATTTTATTATTTCCCCAATGCTTGTTTGGATGAGTTGTTCTAAGGTGGGGATATTATAGTGTCCCTTGTTTTTTGGACCAGATTAAATGTTATGAAGTAACATTAATTTCATTTTGGTGGATGGGAAAAATTGTAATCTATGCTTAGGAAAATTTTGAGAGTTGGGACACCATAAAGTGTTGTTTTTAGTCTTAGATTAAGTAATGAGAGGTACCTCATATGTTCCTTCATGTTTTGGGAGTGTTAGACCCTAAAACATCAAATTAAGGAAGGATAACAATGGGCACTCAGTTTTCATGAAACTGTGCAGCCCTCGAGAAACAATTGTGAGGCCAGTTCATAGTGGTTGAGGGTGTGGCATCATTTTTTATAACCATTTTCACTAGGCCCCTTTACCCTGCACCAAATTGAAGGTATTTTATAGAGGGGAAACACATAGTTTTAGAGAGGTTTTCAAAACTGTGGGCATAAAACGTGTGAATCCCCTTTATTGGTAGTTGTTGAAGCATAGTTGGTGAAAAGTTTTTCCATCCATGTAGACAAACCATACCCCTCATTAAAGGGGTGGATTTTTTGTTTTTACCTTACCTCCTTATTCCTTTTCTCTATCTTTTTCTTTATCCTTTTTTCACACTAAAGGAAACGGTTTAGACTCCCTCTCCTCTCATTCTCTAGGCTTCCAAGTATCTCCTTCATCTGGTGTCAGAATTGATCATAGTAATTCACATTAGACATATAAAGGTAATATATTCATTCCTCTTGAACTTATATTTTTTAATCATATCTTAGTGGAGTTATTTTAGTGAAAGATAATTTTTCCTATTTCTATTACATTTGTCAAATCATCTGTTTTCTTTTATACCTGCTCAAATAAAGGCTTGATATTGGATGAGTGAACCTTACATGGTATATTGTAGGTGCTACATGAATTTTAAATTAATTTCTATACCATTTATTAAATACTCCACTGTGACACGTTAAGGATAGTCCTTGCATTTCCCTTAAATTATGGAATCAAAATTGTAGAAACTATTATCTTAAATGAAATTTCTCATATGTAATGATTCACACTAGGAAAGGACTAACATGTCAATATAAACCATCCATTGGGGTTTGTTAGACATATTATAATGACATGTTATACTTCTAGGTAATTAGATCACCCTTATTGGTGATGTCTCACTTCTTCAAGTCTATAATGATTTTCCTTATGCTTATACCACAATTGGGGTGGGTTAATTTAAATACCTTGAATATCTTTCTAGGTGTGATAAATTTTTCTAGATGTATGAGATTCATAAATTGAGATAAATTATATTTTTATGTTAATGTCATTTTTTCTAATAAAAATCTTTATAGGGTGTGCTAACACCCAAACTAGAAAGGAAACGATTAATGTTTTCAAAATTTATTAGCTTTATGGTATAGGTGTTTCACTTAACCTTTTTAATAATTTTTCAATGTAAAATACTTATTATCTATTTAATGATATGTGGTGTGGCATGCTTAAGGACATAGACCTTGTTATTATTTAATTAAAATGGTAATGGGAATTTCCCTTAATATATACATGAGTTGTGATAAATTGTATGATATCATGAAAGCTAAACCATATTTCATACTTAGTAGAGGGCGATACAAAGGTCCCAGATTATGGATTCCTTGGATGGGATCATAATGATTTATAATTATAATTATTTTGAAATATAAATACACCAGGATTGATACTTGGAATTCCTTGTATAGGATAACTAGTAATTATCTTTGCATGTTCATGAGCGATTCCATTTCCCTAGGGTAGACATTATGGATAGGTAAGATTTCTAAATGGTTATAATAGGCCAAAATTTATACTAATTCTCCTATACAAGATGCTAGGTAAGTCCTCAGAAGGATTTTTCTTCACACTATGTTGAGAGTTATAATTAGGATTCCATTTATGGATATCCTTGGAAAGACTCATACAGTATTGGGTATTTATAGTTCCCCTAGAGAGACATGTGGGATGCCTATTCGAGTCACCTTGGATGGGATTAGGGTTCCATTTATTAAATTCAAATGATGAATTTTATATTAAAGGATATGAATTCATAATTGATACTTTAGAGACATGTCATATAATCCAAATGATGTTATGAGGGTTCATTCCATCTTCTGATAGATGTTTTATGATTACTAATTATTAAACCCTTACATATATCTGAATAGGTTTCCTTCTAATCCGATATATTCATCTTAGGATGAAGTAGGTAGTGTCAGTCTAGTATACATGATGAACCCAGAATGATATTTTTTACTTATTTATTACTTTACATTAATTCTATACCTCACACTATTGTATTTTATATTCACAGACTCAATTATGATTTAGACTCTATTCGGGTGTCCTATGATTTTATCTCCCACCATTCTTAGGCCTCTATTACACTGGGTTACCTAATATTACCTCATTTTTGTATGTATTTGGATTAATTATTGTGTTTTGGATTGTACATGAGAGTTAGGAGAATAGGTCTGAGCTGGTACATAGGATGCTCATGGATTTATCCATTCTGAATTTTTTTCAGTTTCACTATTATTTTTTCAAACTTGTATTATTCGATATCCCTTGCTATATGTTTATTTCATACCCTATATATCATCATTTTCTGGATATGCATGCCTTTTTCTATATTTTTTGTTGTCCAATTTATCAGCTATTATATTTATCTTCCGCCCCTTATTATTCAATTTTGATTCGTCTATTATTGGATGATTTCTTTATAACCTTTTATACCACTATACTTCACTTATCTTAAGGGTATAGTCTCCCCATCGTACCAACATTATAATCATTCTAATAGTTAGAAGCATCTAGCATTTGAGGAGGAAGGCATGAGGATATGTTGTGATCTGTCCAACTACATGCTTCAAAGTCATTCTGGAGGGGGTGTTATAGTGGTTGTTCCATACAAATATAGAAAGTTCCAAAATCATTGATATCAGGATATACTACATTATATAATAAGATAAATAGACTCATAGGCCATTGTTGGTGTTGCTGGATGATCGAGAATAGGGCACTATAATTTTTTAACGACATGAAAATTCACGAAAATAATAGAAGGCATGCATTTAGTGAGAGAAAATATGAAGAAAATAGAAATCCAACACAAGAGAATAGAAATCCACATAAAGTGAATCTTTCTATAAAGTACTGCTTTGAAAATTTTGACGATTAATATGAGCTTTTCAATAATAGGGGTCAGTATTATCATGAGTGATGGAATGTACCCATTATTTAAGAAGAATCTTATAATGTGAAATGAAGATAAAAATAAAAATTAAGTCATGTAAGATAAAATTGTGACAATTCCACCTTGGTATGTAAAAAAAATAAGGAAACTATTAAATAACTTTTTACTAACAAAAAAGTGAGATCTCCTCTACTAAATAAAATAGATAAGTAAATATGTTATGAAAATCATTTCCCCCTAAGAAATATAAGTATATGTTTAAAAAAGAATAAAAATAAAAACAAGTTTCCAAATAGAATGCATATCAAGGTAGAAAACTCAATTTTAGAGGTTCTTACTGGTGTTTTATAATGTATGTGAACAAAGAAAACTCTTTCTAGTATAACATGTTATTTCTATGAAATAACTATGTATCAAGGGGGATTCATGGTAAATATATGAGAATAAGTTCTCCAAGAAAGAATGTTTTGATCAGAAATCCATACAAGATACCAATTCAGAATAGATATAAATGCTTTAATGAATCATGTGGTAGTTGTATGAAGAAGGGTCGCATAGCTAATAAATGTAAGAAAATACTTCCATTAGATATTAACTTTCTTTTTAATGTGATGAATATAAAAATTGTGGTAAGTCATGTGAAGATTCTGAGAAGATAGAGAATGATAGGATATGGTGCCTAATTTTTGGCCCAAATCAATTTAAATTGGATAAACAATTATAAGAAGATTAAAAATCACCAATGATAATGGAATGAAATTATCAATAGAAAATAAGGTGAAATTAGATGATAATTTATCCATAATTTTAATCTTGATATGCTAGAATACATAGGTGAAAAAAAGTATTCCATATAAAAAATAAGTTCAAGGGAAGAAAAATGATAATCATATAGATGATACTCAAAAGAGAAATATTATTCTAAATAAATCATCCCATGTTAATAATGGGTTAATAGAATGGACCAGTTTATGATTAATCTATCAAATTAAATGCTACTCATAAAGAAAAAAAAGTTCCCCCTTTATTCCTTTTATATATTATTTTTTATTGACATGCATAGAATTTAAAGAGATTGATTCATACCTTGAGGGTGGAATTGATGAGATAAAGTTGTTAAATCATCACTACACATTGAATGTGTAATTTCTTAATAGATTTGTAAAATTTAATAATGAGGTTTCAAAATCAATCCCTAATCACTGCTCCAAATGAATTGAGAATTGTTATCACGGGGGAGTTGATATTGAGCTAATAATTTGGTTATATATCTTTGTGAACCTAAAATTTATGATGTCTTTATTATGGTTCGTGCATTATTTAGAATATAATTAATAAATATGAACACATAAAACCCCAAAAAATAAAAATTAAAATTTCCAAGAATGTTTTCACATGCATGGTAATTTATAGACAGCATAGTCAACATTGGTTATATATAACTTTTTTTATATGGTGGGTTATCCTACATAGAATTAGAGTTGATTAAATAAGGTATCTTTTCTAAAGAGAACCACATAATATCATCTCTCTCTCTCTTATATGTGTACAAAATAAGAATATAGGGGAGGATAATAAGTTTTGGTAAAATGATGAGATGAGAAGACTCCAACCTCTCATATCCTTTACATAATTATACTTATTATCAATCAAGGGGAGAAAAGGAAGATAAATTCACATATTAACTCGGTGAATTGTTTATGGGTATTGATAAAAATACAATGGGGAGGATTATTGAGCCTAATTGACTTGAATTTTATTTTTTCATCAATAAAGTTTCAAATATTTATTTTAGATTATATGAATATATTAAGTGAAGAGGCACGGAGAGTGACTATTCTCTATATCAATTTTGATTATTGGTGTGATGTTATTAAAGTTTAGGACATATTATAAAGGTTTAAAATGTTGATAAATGTAAATAATATGTTGTGATTATTCATTTGAGAATATGTGGAAGGAAAACTCATTCTATTCTTTCATTTAAATTATATAAGATTATTTTTTCATGAGTTATGAAGATGGAAGGCATACATGAATTTTAAAGAGTATGAAATGCATTATAAATGGATGAGAAATAATTTTTTTTCAAATTTATTTGAGGTCAGAATTTTGTGCTTGAATGGCCCAATGGCCTTCGTTTTTTATTTATTTTTTTGATAATCCCAATTTTTAAGGGTTGGAGGGGAACCCATACATGGACTATAGGCTTTGTGATGTTATAAAACCTGATGTTCTTCAATGAATTAATCCCAGACAATGAATACTTGAAACTACCCCTCCCCAGCATCTGCATCATGATCAGCACTCTACATTCACATGACTGGCCAGCTACCTATTCTATGCTCGGATGCGTAGGCCTGGTACCGATGGAATATCCATACTCTCCCATTCTTCCAAGTCAAATTAGCTCAGTTGTGATAAATTTTCCTACTCTGAATACTCATCTACGGCCTCGTTCCTTGTAAGTCGGTCCGGTATATCTGCAATTCATGTGGCCCGATGGCCTTGATGTGACCCAAAGTCATTGAGGTGACCTAAAGTCCCTTAGGTGGCCCAAATTATATACTTTCCCAATGTCCTTGGGTGGCCCAAAGTCCTTGAAGGACCCATGGAAAAAACCGGTGGCCCAATGGCCCTAACTGGTGAATAGATCTGACTACTATATTACCGAATAGTAGTTGCTATAGTACCTGCTACAGTACTACTATAGTACCCAGAAATATGACTCCAACTAGATTTGATCTTAGGTCTCTTAAATACACTTAAGGAGTCCCCAACAACCAGGCTGAGGCTCATGTGCTTCATAGTTCACATACTATGTAAATTTGAGTTCATCCTTATCTTAAATAATGGGCAGACCATAGCTAGAAAACCAAACCAGCTCAACCGTGCTCTTGTGGGAGTAAAATCAACCACACATGGGAACAAAAAGTCCAACCATCAAAGGTGGTATAGGTTAGATCCTATAGGGTTAGTTAGGTGTACGGGTCGGTGAGAATGCATGGAGGTGCCATAGCCCCCATTTAAGGGCATGGCATGATCATGTGTCATTATTGTGGTTCTGGGAGCATACCGCAACATACTCATCATGAGTTACTGAAAGAGAAGATTTTATTATTAATTAGACTTCAAATTAGTGAAAGAGTGATGTGGGATGGGTGAATTAATTTATTGTTCCTTTATATTAGAAAATTAGTAAGAAATAGAGGCCATTTGATCCCTTTCTTCTATGTTTTCTAATCTCTCAGAGCATTCACCTTCAACCTTCATCCCTCGAAAGGTGATTCTGAATGATTGAGAAAAATGGTTATCATCTATACCCATGATCATGACCATCACCAGTGATCAATATAACATAAAAATGAATTCTCGAACTCCTCTACACCATTGTTGAAACCATTTTGTTACAAGTATATGATACTTTTACAAGAAAAAATACATTGAATCATTGACTGAAGAACCGACTGCATCACATGAATTCATAGTGTGTGGTCAATATGAGAGCATGCATGAAATATATATCGTGTAAATCCTTAACTTTTTTCAACAAGTTTTTTTATAATCAATAAAATCGATCAGGTTATTTCATATTCACTTCATCGTAAAAATTTTGTGTTGAATGTTTTGGAATTCGAAATCTTTTATATCATCCAATATCTTTATATAATTGAAATGGAATTAACACTCCTTGAATATCAGAGGATAGGTAATTAAAATATTCTTATAAATAGAGATTAATTTTTGATTATAGAGCTATATATCAATATTTCATAGAGATCTTTTGTCTCTCATTGAAATAGATTATACCTATGCTTTAATAATGTAATGAAAAGAAGTTTTTGTGATTTATTCATGTGAAGTAAAAGTAACTCACATGATCAGTTCATGAAAATTTGTAGAATCCATAAACCTCTAAGTTTACATGAATAAAGGATAAGAGTCATAATAATATTAAATAGTCACACAAATGAGTCTTGGTTATCACAAACAATGGTAACTTGTATCGAAAAGATAATGTGCCTAAAAAATAAGGGAAATAATGTAGAAATATATATTAAAAAAAGTTAGTGAAGAGATCACATGTTCAATTATTTGAAAGAGAACACACACAAATAATCATGGAATGCATGAATTCCATGGACCCTATATGTAACTATGGAAATAGATCAATAATTTGGATGGATAGTCAAAAATAATATTAAATAGTGATGGAAATATTTTAATAAAATTGGGAGGGGAAAAAGGATAATGAGAATAAAAATTGGCTATGTTCAATTTTTATTCACTGTAAATTATTACATGTGTTCATGAATTATGTTGAGAACACAAAGATGAATCATTTAGAGTATTAAAATTCCCATATTTCATAAAACAATATTGAAGATATTATATGTACCAATTGAATACGTTTTATTGAGTTCAAGACATCATAAAATATATGGAAGAATTATTTCCCAAGAAACATGATTTACTAAGGAAGATCTTATCATCTACTTATTGTTAGATGAACTAGATAAACAATAGCAGACGTGATCGCTAACTACCAAGTATCATGTTGTTTACACAAGAAGGTTAGTTGATCCATAAATATTGTTGAGGAGGATTAGTATTCATTGGTTCATGAGAGACCAATTGTATAAAATATTTCAATAAAAGGCTCAAGACCAAGAATAATAAGAAGCTTGTGACTAGGGGGTGTAACCAATTTATGAAGAGGATCTTGTTTGGTAGGGTATAACATTATGAGGATAATAGAAGATAGTTTAGGGGATTAACTATACAAGATAGAAGAGTTGAATTGTATAGGGTATAACCGAGATCAACTGGATGATCAACTAATGGGGACTATAACTAGTTTCAATATAAACTGTTGAAAATTAATAATAATATTATAGTAGAGAATCCATGTTTCTTTGTCTAACCAACAATTAAATGATTTTTTATTTATAGAAAAATCATTTAATATGTGTGATTTTATCTCTTGTTTTATTTCTTCATATGTGGTGAGATTTCATGATAACTTTGAGTGTATAGAGAACCATAAAAAGTACAAGATGTTGAATTAAAAAAAAAATAATAATTTAAAAAAATTAATCCATTTATTCACCCCTATATTGGTGGAAATCCTTCCTGGATCTCTAAAAAATTTACAAAAATAGTTATGTCTAACTCATAATTGAACAAATTAATATTTTTAGAAATATAAAAAAAATTAAAATTAAGATAATATTGACAGGTTGATTTTAAAAAAGATATAATTTTCACATAATAATATTTCAAAAAAATGGTTCATTTAAAATTGGTGTTGTGTGAAATGAAATCTATCCAACAAATTAAATTTAATTAAATATAGATATATTAAAAAAAATTAAGGTTTGACATTATCACCCCCCCTATAATAATTTTTTCCTCCCTTTTCCATTACTTGGATACAAAAAAATAATGATACTTCTTCCCAATTACTTCCTTAGGTTCCCATGTATGAAACAACCTGAGTTTTTATGACCCTTTTTTGAATAAATTAATTTTTCATTGATTTATTTCATTTCAAAATACACCATGTTGATATTTTGTTATAAACTAAAACAAATTAATCTTATCCTACATATAACACTGAATTGGCTTCCGTTAAACGCAACACGGAGTGACTATGAAACAAAATTTTATTATTAAAATAATTTAAACAAGATAGTTATAACCAAGTGATCAAACATGGAAATATGAATAATAATAACTAAATTTTATGTATCACATATAATGGTCTTATATAAATAATAAATATTAATAATAAAATATTTATTTTTTTGTAAAGCCATAATATGTTTGAAAATACCATTTTCTCTAATGAACTGTATTTTATGCCATTATATGAACAATAATAAAATTACTTTGAGACAAATTTTGAAATTAATTTTGATTAAATAAAATTAATTTTTTAAATCCTAAGTCTAGAATTATTTTAGAGCGGATTCTTTGGATTTTTCTGAAAACATTACTTTTGGATGAATAGTAATAAATAGTAATATTTAATTCAAAACATCGTTTTCAAATAAATAATTCATAGGTTGAAATTATATTTTTAATTGGTTTAAAAGTTTAATTAGAAAATTTTTACCAAAATTAATCCAATTTAGTTCATTAAAATCAATTTCACATTGCAATTGGATATAAAACATATCAAACTTTTTAACATTTTTACTTTAAAAACCCGCTTTGTTGTCCCATCTACGAGATTAAATTTAAATTATTTTCATCCATTTCATTGATTTTAATTTTGAAAAATTGATTCCATATTTGGAATCAGAATAATATATAATGTATAATAAGTTCAAATTAGTTTTAGACCAGAAATATTAGTGGAATTGATTAAATTAATTACAACGATTATGAGAAAAATTAGCTTAACAAGGACTAAACCTTAGAGTTATGGCCCAAAAATAGAAATACGCTTGTCCAAAATCCATTAGATTTGCCTTTTTTATAGTATCCTCCATTTTATATTATTTTCACCATTATTATATCCACTCTAAATGGTAAAAATGTGGGTGTAATTCCCTTTTCAAAAATTTACATGAAAGCCACTCGTCCTCCACTATAAAATGGCACTCACCTCTCCCACATAGTCACATCTCTAAATCCCTTTTTCATGGAAATAATATTCCCAAATATCCTCAAAATATCCCTAACATCATCCTAGATTCTTATTTTTTGGATCAAATCCTATCATGGAATCCATTTGGCTCAATCCAAGAGGAGTTACCCAAAGAAGAGGTAACATCTTTCCACACGCTCTTTTGTTTTATTTTCATTCTCCCACCACTAAAATATTCTTATTACATGCATATATAACAATATATTAATTCTAAATATACTGATATTTTTTTTAATATGGTTTATAATTTTACTTACACACACTTCTATCTAATGGGTAACCAACTTACAGTTCATGTGTATAGCGAACTGTCACCCTGTGAAATAATGTTGTTCATTTTTTCCATTACAAACTATTATGGGTGATAATTATGGTGTAAAAATATTTTTAAATTATATATGTGATATTTATGATTTATTTATGCTTTTGGAATTATTATATAAAATATACCTAGACACATTCCATTCTTTAAAATATGATAACTTCATTTTTGGAAGTGTGGACTACCACCTCCTCAAAACAATCTGGCTCATTCACACATTATAGAGAATGTATTAAGGATGGTTTCATTAAAAATATGTGATATATATTAATTAATAACACTTCAGGAATTATTATATATATATACATATATTTCATTTACTTTCTTTCATTAAAAATGATAATAAAATGGAAACATCATTCATGAGTATGTACAACCAACCATCTCCATGAATGATGTATCTACTTTTATATTTATTATTTTTATTGATTATTATAAATTTTTATATAATGAAAATATACATGAAATTTATATCATGTTTTACATTCTTTAAATATGTAAATTATAATCTATGTTAGTGGGAAAAGAATAATAAGTCAAAACATGTATGAAAAACAAAGAGGATATTACCCAAAGAATAACATTAACATGGAATTGTTAATAAGTGGGTAATATAAAGTCATATATGTTATTTTATATAATAATATGGATATTTTTTAGATTAATAATAATCGTATATTTAATATACATGAGGTTTGACTGAGTACCAAGATAATCAAGACGTAAATTAAGAGTTTTCTCATCTCACTTTTATTTCTATGTGACATATTCCTTATTCACCACTCATTTCATTTATGTGGTGTAAATACTACCCATTAATTTATTATATGATTTTTATAATTATATTTATGGTTATTTACATATCCATTTTATGATATATATTTCATGGGGTTTATGGTTCAAAAGTTACCAAATCACTAGAGTAATTTTGCCACAATTTTCTTAATTTGAGATCAATGCTTTGTTATTAACCTATATTCTTTTACAAGTTGTATAGATATCCATTTGAAATTGTATGTAATTTATATAATTATTTTAATGAAATTTTAATATTCATTTAATTATACTTTCTTATATGGGTAGTATGATTAATAGTTTCTAGGTGGTAAGAGTTTATTGCAACAATCTCATCGTTTATCAATATTTTTTAGAATTATACTTATATTGAGGAAATATCATGATACTTCACTAAATAATAGTAATTAATTTTATCATAATATGGTTATTCATGACTTCTTCGGGTATAAGTTCCATTTTCCCACTATTTATTACTTATGATAATTAAGAAAAAAATTTGAATAAAATCTGACCTTATTTCTCTCTTTGGTTGGATAACTGTTTTATTATAAAATAATGATTTCAAAAAATTTAACACAAAAATTAATAGGGAATTTTCTAATAAAATCCATTTAATCCCATGAGATATGCTTTGATGACATTATTATGAAATATGTATCTTTTTTCATAGGTTATCATAGGATTACATGTTTATGACACCCATTTCATTTCATGGGTTATGATATGATTGTTTATGATCTTGTGGAAAAAGTATGTATGATTTCATTATGATATTGGTGGGACCTATATTTTCCTAAAATACATTGGATGATGATTTATATCTCATGATATAATTATGGGAATCAAGGTTTTGGGCATGATCCACCATGGGAGTTGTGGAAACTTGGTCTACTATGGTTGATGGGGAAACCCAATCCACTATGGGAAGATAGGGAATGCAATCCACCATGGGATGATAGGAAAACTTGATCCCTTATAATGAAAGTATTATGAATGGGGATGGTTTTGTGTCCCAACCAATAGGTGTAATCCCCATAAAGTACCCTGATTGTTTTTACAAGTGTGCCTTAACTTATAAGGAATGATATTATATGTTTATATGTGCCACAATTCTATGTATTATTCCTATGTTACACTTTCATGTCTTATGATCTTGATTCCCTTATGATTCATGTATTATAAACTACCAATTTTTATTCCTTTATTCTTGTTCATAATATTTAATGTGCATGGTATGATCTTATGTTACATCTTGGACCCAAATTGCACTCAATGGGTTCCCCGAGCCTGGTGGGACACATAGACTCAAGTGTATCTCCCCAAAAGATAGAGGTTGTTGACTAGCAGTGAGGGACTAGGGTGTGTCCATGGAGAGACTATTTCCTCATTACCAACGTGTAGCACATCAGGTGAATATAAACATAGATAAATAGTAGAAGCAGTAAAAGTAAGTAGAAAGCACAGTGGAAAATATAGAAAATAGTAACAATAAATGAAACAACTGGAATAGTATTCAAAACTCATGATATCTCATGTCACTAGAAAACTGGAAAACATGGGTATAAGACAACAGGTATAAAATGATCCACATAAGTAGGGAAATCAAAAACATTTCTAAGAATCCTCTGTTCTAACTCAATCCTCTACTATCAAGATCCATATTAAACAACAAGCAATCATGTGTTTGAAGCTGTACAATTCCCTTTGTCAACACCTTCATCCATGTAATCTACTCTGGGTACCAAATGGTTCCCAGAGAGGTGTGAGATAAATCTTAGTGGGACACCATTAATAGTGTCTATAACATTCGACCTATGTAATGGAAATTTAACAGTGTGATAGCATTCATATAGAGATTAAAGTTGTACAATCTTACTAAATACCAATGTACTTAATTCTGCTATTGGATGGTGTCTAAACATGTAGACAATTTATTATTTGATTATTACTAGTTTATATATAAGTCATATGTTTTCAATTGAAAATTTTCCATGTTCTAACAAGGAAATCTGTAATGATATTTAATAGTGAAGTCCCAAGGTAAAAACCAAGGCAACATAGACCTCAAGGTTTGATAACTCAATGATAAATTTATCCTGGAAATAGTAAGAGTGTAGTCCCAGGAGAATATTCAATGTAATTACACAATAATATGCCTACTAAATCCAAGGTGATCATCCAAGGTAAAATGGGGCTAAGCAGTTACAGGGCCTTATGGGTTGTAACCATGGAACCTACATGTCAATGTTAGATCCAAGGAGTATATATAAGGAATACTAAAATGATAAAGAATGGATCCTACAGTGTCATATTGGAAATCCATAGAAAATACAAGGATCAAGATCTAGGTGGGTCTAAACCTAAGAGAGTTGTATCTTTGAATCAGAATGCGGTTCTTGAGTTCTCATGGAATTCTATGATAATTCTACAAGGTGATATCAAGTCAAGACATTCCTATTTTAGTATAAATTCATTTAATATTTAATTTGGTTTAAGCCTTTCCTTTCATTAGTGTGATAAGTTCAAGTATCATACAACCTTTTAATCAAGTCATTTGGTTCATGTATTGCCTTTAATTAGTGTGACAAGTCCAAGTAGAATGCAAACTTTATTAATTCCATTTAAGTATTATTCAATAATTAAGGTTCATTCTACTACCTTCCATTAATGTTGAAAGGGGTTCTACAGGCATGAACCCTGTTAATAATTCACATTTAATCTGGTCAAGTCATATCCATAGTATACTTGTTAATTTCCATTTCCAATTTAATTATCAATATTAGGCACTTCTCTTATGAGCATCAAGTGGTAAACATACATGGTACTTTCCATTATGAAATTCACAATTTAAATCAATACATTTAATATAGGAACACTTTCCCTTAGAATGGTCAATCCAAGTCAGACCCTAATTGTGGATCAAACACATCAAATACTAAAAACCCAGTTATGGCATAACATCCAACATGGGATGAATGGAGTTGTGGGTGTTACCACCAAAAAATAATCACATATTTGTAAATAGAATAACTATACAGTTATAATGATTATAAACATGGAATATAAATTCTATAAATGGATCCTGATGAAATCAGTGGGCCCCACCCAAAAAATTCTAAAATCAACGAACTTGAGGCATGAGTTATAGACCACCCACCATAGGATTGTAGGAATATCCTCCTCCGATATTGGCCCTTGATTTGGATCAGATCGGAGTATGTCTAAGAAAAAGAGAAAAATATGCATGCCCTAATAACTAGGTCGAGATCAAGAGAGAAGGAGAATGGCTTAAACAGGCATGAGTACATACAGTTTTTTATCCAACGTTACAAAAGGAAGCTCGAACAGATCTAATATGAAGAATATCTTAGAATACCTTACTTTGGCATTCAAAAAACACTAAAATGAGAGCCATGGAGGTAAATCCTGTATAAACATGGATTGGTAAAGGAGGGATCTAATTATAGCATTAAGGGAAATTTTGTTAAATTACCCTGAAAATAGCCTATGCACGGTTTTTCTACATGGTTTGAAAAACCATGAGAAAACTAGGCACAGTTACCTAATTATAAGGGGCACTTGAATGGTTCTACCACACAACCATTAGCCAACCGTACGAGGTGGCTCTGTCTGGAAAACACCATTTGCATAGTTAGGCAAATTGTGTGTTAATTGTGTGCCAACCCTACGACTTGCACAGTTTCCCCAAATGATGTGTTACGGGCTCTGAAAAAGCCCCAAACACCCTTTATACCTTTAAAAACTAAAAAATAATCCAAAAAAGGTCCAAGATTAGAAATTATACTATAATTTAAAGGATTCATACCTGAGTGAAAAACCAAGTTCTTACAGTATTCCCACCCTTAAAGAAATCATCCCCGAGTTTACCTTAAAAAGGTATATAAAAAATATTTTAGAGATAATTTGGCCACTATGAACATATGTCATCTTCCCTATCTGAAGTCTCATCCTGTACTTGGTTGTGCTTCTATAGCACCTATACCATAGGGACAAACCAGTGTGGTAGAGACTTCATGCTTCGATCAGTGATGCGTATTGGATACTCCACAAAAGTACCATTAGTATCTAACTTGACTTCTTCAGGATCAAAATTATGTGATGGATTAGCATGATACTGGAAAATTTGTGAGATGTGAAAGACTTCATGCTTCGCCCGATACCTCTGAGGTAATTATACCTAATAGGCTATCGGCTTCACACACTCTAGAATCTCAAATAGACTTACGCAATGAGGTGAGAGATTTCCCACCTTCAATCCCCTATCCTAGGTTATACCTGAAGGAAAACACATTCCCTGACCTTGAACTCTAGAGTTCATCAATGGTGATCAGTATCATATTTATTTCTATATTGAGCAGTATTCATACGGTTTTTGGTCATCTAAAACTGCTCTAAAGTCTCACGAACGAGATGAGGACCTAGTAGGGCTTCCTCACCCGACTCTAGAAAGATAAAGGGTTTAACTCCCTGCCCCGATTTACCCAGAGTCGGTGCATTATTACATAATATTGGCCTGATCACAAGGGATCAAATCTCGAAATATCGGTCAGTTTAGTAGCCTTGTAAGTACTAGATACAAACATAAGTTTTACATTACATTATGAAATTAAAAACAACAACATTTTGTCTCATTTAAAAAAATTAACCTCCCTTATAATATCCATGCAGTTCAGTCATAATATACTTTTTCTCATCCTGGGAAAAATAAAACATCAAAAGTGGTGAGGTTAGATGCTCAGTAAGAATAAAAATATTACCGAAACTTTCATAAATAAGCATAAACCTTTAAGAAATGTATAAGTCTAAAACACAAGTATTTTAAACTTAAATTTCAGTATAATATGGCAAATATAAATCAAATAATTCCATTTAATTATTCACATGGATATTATACTAGTCGAATAATCTCATTTAATACAAATAGATAAATTTATAATAATGGAATGCATAATTCCACACATCATAACCACATAGTCAAGGCCTCGTGCCAAGACTAAAATTAAAGATTTTTTCAAGGCCTTGTGCCAAGACACGAGTTTGTATCAAGAGACCTACAGATGCATCAAGGAGCTATAGAGGGATCCACTCGTCACTTACTAAGTCCAATACATTCCTCATATGAAAAGGTTGAAACATAATCTAAACATTCGTACTAAAACTATCATATGAAATGTCAATATTTTAACTACAAAACATGATTAGTATAAAAATAGCATATCCACAGTCAAACATAACTCATTAAATACAATATGGAAGATTCTATCAACCTCAATCAAGAATAATGAAGGACATTGACATAGATTAAAATAATCAGTAAAACTATTTGAGGGAAATATCCCCTTTTTCTTGAAAACATTTAAAAGTCTTACTATTTATCAAGAAGCTGTTAAAAATAGATTTTGGAATCAAAGTGTCTGATACTACTTTGGAACTTTTAAAAGAAATTTTAATTTTAAATCATTCATGTACATGTAAATAAATCCTTAAAACCATTTTTAAAATATGGACATTAATGAGAAAGATTTAGAAAAATAAATCATTAAAACATTTAAAATGATATTTTAATTAGAGTTCCAAACCAAATGAGAGAAATTTGAATACAAAAACATGAGGTAATAAATACTTTACAATATCATGTTAATAAATGGATTCATGATATACTATGTCAAAATACAGTATATACACCATATAAAAGTAAATTGGTGCATAACAACAAAGAAGTCTCTATAAAATGTAAATTGAGATGAAATTCCTTATAAAGACTGCATCCTTAGTTTAAGGATAAATAAATGACATAATTATGTGTGAAAAATATAAATACACTCAATATGATTTTACATTCAATGTAAATCAATCATAGGATATTCATACATATTCTTGTAACAACAACACCAATGACTTGGATGTTTAACTCAATGAATGGAAATTGAGTAAAGAATACTCTTATAAAGTTTATATTGATGACTTGAGAATTTATAAATGGAGTGATTATGTGTATCAAAAGTATATTCACAAAAGGGGAGTGGAAACTACTATATAAATAAATAAATAGTGATTTCACACATAATCATGGAGTAAAATAATCAATGAAGTTTTCGTAAAACCCAATGAGTGGAAATTGAAATTAAAAATTCCCCTACTAATTTGGTAACATAAGAAACATACACCCCATTAAATAAGGATCATACGATGAAGATGAAAATTCTCATAAATTAAATTATATTACACAAAGAATACAATCATGGGCAGTATATACACCACACAAAAGGAAATAGTGGCAATATAGCATGAATCTCACGAGAATAAGAAGTGAGATGACAACCCCTTACCTTGTACTTTTCCTTGGTCAAGGGTAAATTAAACTTATTTATAATAGTTAAATAATTTTTATTAAATTATAAAATAACCACATACATAAATTTTATATCATATATTATCTTTTAATATTTCTTTGTTAATATTATTTCAGTAGTATCATTGTTTCGGGTGTTAACTGATTAGTTTTCCTTTATATGGTGGGTTACGTAAGCCATGTTTGTTATGAATAGGATGTATTTAATTCATATAAAGAATTATATTAAGTTCTTAAACATTATTTTTAATCATAAAATAAAAATTATTCAGGAATGGTTTTGATGGGGAATGAATTTCATCGTGTTCGTGGAGACGGTAATCCGTACGTATGCACGACCGACAATATCATTCTATTGATGGTGAAATCGTATGTAATTGTATGGTATATAATATATAAAGAATCCTTAAAATGTTATATTTATTTTTTACATTAGTTATACTCATTATTATACCCATCTAAATAATAAAGTGTTTGAATAACAGACTACACCACGACGTGGAGACGGTAAGCCATATGCACACACGTATGGTGACTTGTCATTCATAGGATGGATAAAATAATGAATATGGTTGTACCATATTTATAATAACATCATAGAATGTATAAGGTACTGGAGTTATTATTTTTTTATGGAAACAACAAACAAAGAGGAAGTGGAATAAGAAAAGAACATTGAAAGAGGTGGTGAAATTATTACATCTTTTTCGGGTGTTTTCTTTTGAGTTGATCAAAAGGGATTCTTAGGTTGACTTTCTGATCAAAGTAAGGCCTCTAGGTGTAAGTGAGTGTAGTTGGGAGTATATTTGGAAGGGTTTGTCCAAGCCAAATGGCATTGGAGGTGTGATTTTGAGACAAGGGGAAGTACCCTTTTATAAGAGAGGTGAGGGTCACTTTAGGAAAATATTGAAATATTATTTTATTATACAATCATATTTGGTTTATAATGGATTCAAAATGATTTATTTCGAGTATAAGGTGGTTACGGGTCGAAAACCTCACAACCAATAGGTTTTAGATAGGTTTAGGTCACAATATTAACCTTATCATTTAGATTTAACTCTTAGTTAAATAGTTTAACTTTTACTATGTATTCTTGTATTATTATAATAAATGGTTTATAAACTTACTATAAAAATCAAATCAAACCCCAATTGGTTCATTATTTATATATATAACCTTATATAACTCCTTTTTCTGATCCTTAGAGTTTTATAAATATTATATCAATTAATAATATAGTATTTGTTTTAAAAACTCATTTATGTCAATTTTGACACTATTTGGTATTTTGTTTTTGTTAAATTCATAACAACTTTATAAATTTGAAAAAAAATATATTTAATCAACCCTGACATGTCATATTAACCTAGAGAATTATTTTAATTCATCAGAAGTCTAAATTTATGTTTATTTGGATATTTATAATATCAATTATTTTAATCTTTCATTAATAAAGAAATTACTACTTCATCATTTTATCATAAATAAATTTAATTATTTAATGTCTAAAAATTATAAATAAAATACCATTATGTAAAAAGTATTTTTATCTTTATAATTAATATTTATAGTCGAATTTATCTTATTTATAAACCTATATTAAAAATCATTTAGTTATTGAACTTTGAATTTAACACTTTTAACTCTTCTTTAAAAAATATAACAATAAATGTCCTAATCTAATCCAACTGGACCAAAAGGATCATATTTTATTCCTAATATTTATTTTAGTCGAAATAAACTTATCCAATAGAATTAGGACATGTGTTAGGGTAATTATAATATCATTTTTTACCTTTAATTACCCTATTTACTTTTAACCGTGGTAAATAAAAGCCGAAAGTTACTATTCACCAAAAATTATTTTTATCTTATTGAACCAAATTTTACTTAATTATGTCAACTGTGTCCCTTGGATTTTTGAAATTCATTTCACAGAAGTGGTAAAATTACGTTTTATGCAAATTTTCCAATGTGCTTAGAATGCGGGTAAAAGACGTTAAAAAGTTCAACAAAATTTTATACATCTAATTTTATTATAAAATGACTCCAATGAATTAAATTGAAGTTATATAGGTATTATATATCAATTTTTACTTAAAATAAATTTAAATAAAATAAATAATTATTTAAATAAAAATTCGGTTTTAAACAATAAGGCAGTGTTTTTCACTATTCATCAAAAATTGAAATTTTCAGAAAAATACCAAAAATTCACCCTAAGATAATTTTGATATTATGAATTCAAAAATGAATTCTATTTTACCAAATTTGAAACATATAAGTTTATTTAATTAATTTAAAATTAATTCTCATTGTCAAAAATAAAAGCGGCTTTTCAAAAGGTAAAAACTATCAAATGATTAACATGTGTTTATGTCAAATTTATATGTGAAATTACTTATAATGACCTAAATTGTATTAAATGATAAAAATATTATCTAATTATACTTTAAAACCATTCAAATGCATAATTTAATACTATAAATTATTTCAATTAAAAAAACTGTTTTCAATTAAAACATAGTATTTTTTACTATTCATCGAAATATGAATGTTATCAGAATAGTACCAAAAAATTATCCAAACTAAATTTTTATATCCCTATTATAAAGAAGAATTTAATTAAATTAAATTTAAAATATAAAAGTGTCAAATATTTGTTTTAAAAAGGGTTCATCATTAAATGGCGGTAAAATTGTATTTTTCGAAAAATACTTCTTTTATCTAAAAAAATGAATTTGTTCTTATATTATGTCTAATAAACAAATAATTTGGATTCTAAAATTAAATGGAGTATATAAAATTCAAAATTCAGTTAATATTATTCATACCCGCTTTTTGAACAGCTAGTTTGGTAAGTCATGGTGCGCTCGAACTCGGTGTTGTGTGTAGCGCAAGTTATTGAATTACTTTGAAGAGATAACGTACTATGAAATATTGGGGTATTACATTCTACCCTACTTCAATAAATTTAATCCTCTCAATTTTTAATTGTTCTTCAAAAATAAAAGGTTAAAAATAAAAAAAAATACCTTTGTAGAAAACCCACATCGGAAATTGGGTTAATAAAATTTAGTCTTAATAAGAGGGAAAGGGAAATGAAAAGTAACCACAAAATTATGAGATCTATTAGGAGAAAATTGGTGTAAATTAGAGACACATAATTTGAGGAAAATGTAAATATTTATAGGGACTGATTGAGCTCATCAATCGCAAACAAGTGTAAAATTGAGGTCCTCAAATCCATCAATCTATGATGATTTAAAATATCATCGGTTCAAAAAAACATAATGTATTATGATAACACGTTTTTGGTTTTAATATCCCTTCCCAAAAGTTTAAGAATTAATTTATTCATAGAAAAAAAGGAAAAAAAATATACTTTATGAGTAGAGTTTCACCCTTTAACTAATTACTACAACAAACTCATCTTTCACTCCAAAATATAAGTATTCAAGATGACTTGGTCACACCTAAAGCGCTAGAATCATCTTCTATAGAATCACGTAATCCACAAAAGATGAACTATATATTTCCCTTATCTTTAGACATTAACCAAAACTAAAATGGTTAGTACAATATCATATGATCCCTAAAAATGATAGTCCTTTATAGAAATAAATAATACTCTTAATCTCTAAAATTAAACAAAAAATATCCAAAGTTTAAAAAAGATAATTCAAAAAAACAATCATCTTTAAAATTCGTCAAAATAATCCAAACTAAGTTTGAAACCCAAAATCTAGAAGGATTTGATCACATATTATTCCATGATAAATCTTAACATTTTTCTCCAAATAACATTAACTACTCTTAATATCACATAATTAAAATTAATTAACCTAATCATATATTCTCTATGATAGGTTAATAATTTTTCATAAATAACCCAAATCTTTATATATACACAAAAAAAAGTTACATTCTTCCAAAATAAAAATCCACCATTACTCCACAAATTAAGTCCCATAGTATTCTATTTTCCTTAGGCACATAGTATTCCCAAAAGAGAAAACATATTTTAAAATAACATGTATCACTTAATCACCAAATCATTTTCATTTACTAAGTATAAATAATAATTTCCAAAATCAACATATTCTTGATCTATAAAATTATTTAACTAAAAATAATTAGTCCTGCTAACCAGGGACTTCACGTAGTCTAGTGGTAGGTGATAAACCCCAATCGCACTTTGGTTGTGGGTTTGATTCCCAAGGATTTGTCTGACGCAATGGGTTGTCACACCGTCTGCATGTTGTCCTTTTTTAAAAACTCTATAATTTTTTAACATTCCCAAAAATGAGATAAATTTCTCAAAAATAACCATAACATATTTTAACCACAAATGTTTTCTCATACCTTGCTTTTTCTTCCCAAAAAGTAATAACATGTAATTGACTCAAATTCAAGGATCATATAAACCCAAACGGTTCTTTATAAATATATCCACAAAAGAAAAGATAATTCTTCCTCAAATAGAATTTTTACATAAAAAACTGCAGGGTTACACATAAAAGAGAAAAGTATTCCAAAGTAATCCCATAAACAACGATCATTAATACTTTTAAACATTTCTCCATCCATTTATTTCCACATAGGTTCTTCATTGACTTAGAGGTTATCCTATAGAATAGTACATTGACTCGGGTAATGCCCAGGTCCCCAACATTTATGGAAAATGACTGTAAATGGATTCTTAAGATCATTTTTATTTTCTTCCATAGTACTCTTCTTTTTTTCTCAAAAATTCATTAATTTATGTCCTTATTTCCCACACATAAAGCATTTTTTTATTCTATTGAGACACTTTCCTAGGTGTCGCCTTCCACATTTCCTGCATGATGGAAAATGAGCTTTCTTTTCTCCATGGTCTCCATTTCTAGAGCTCTTATCATTCTTTTCCTTTCTCTTCTTTGTTGAGTTCAGGAGTTGGTTAATGTATATGTTGTTGATCAAATTTTTGGAAAATTGATTCTTTATTAACATGATATACTTTAATCCTATCAACATTCCGTATCATTTCTCATTTCCACCACTATGCCCACCTTTTACATCATCTTCAATGTTACTATGACTTCCTTGGAATCCATTCATTGACTAAAATCAGAAAGTATAGTGGGAGTAACAATTGTCATAAAATAATTTAGAGAATATCATGACACCTTATTTTCAGTCTAAAACAACATAGGATTAATTAAGGTTATTTATTCTAATATTATATTAAAATCCTTCAAATCGTTTTGTAAATAAAACACGAATTATCCTATGCATATAACATGGGACTATCATAACCAAGAGTGAATCAAGGCTTGTTGTCGTGTACCAAGATACCTTGGGTCAAGCCCAAAACTCATTGTCATATTTTTCACTCCTAGGTACATATGTACCAGATCCACCTCTACCTGCTCGTATCTAAATAGGTATTTATTTCTTGGAAAATACACAAAATATATATATTACCAAAATTATAAGAAGTTCTTCTATACTAATCCTCAAATTCTATCTTAGGGTAATGTTCTCTAATCAGAGTTTTTTTAAATCCAGATTCCAAGGTTTATACTAAACTTCCTTTGATACCAACTGTAATGCCCCAACCCTAGTTACCCATAGTTTTTTCATTATTAAATAACATTGTCATGATCACAGGGGAACAAATCCCAAAATATCGATTAGTTTAGTATCCTTGTAAGTACTGGATACAAACATAAGTTTTACATTACATTATGAAATGAAAAACAACAAAATTCTATCTCATTTTAACACATTCATCTCCCTTAGACTATCCCAACAGGTTAGTCATAATATACATCTTCGCATCCTGGGAAAAATAAAACATAGAAAGGGGTGATCTCAGATGCTCAGTAAGGATAACAATATAGTGAAACTTTCATAAATAAGTATAAACCTTTAAGGCAATGTATAAGTCTAAAACACAAGCCTCTTAATCTTAAATTTCAGCATAATATGGAAAATATAAATCAAATAATTCCATTTACTTATTCACATGGATATTTTACTAGTCGAATAATCATATGTAACATCAATAGCTAATTTCATAATGATGGAATGCATAATGTCAGACATCATAACCACATAGTCAAGGCCTCGTGCAAAAACTACAAATAAAGATTCTTTCAAGGCCTTGTGCCAAGACACTAGTTTGTCTCATGAGACCTACTGATGCATCAAGGATCTATAGTGGGCTCCACCCATTTTTTACGAAGTCCAATACATTCCTCATATGAAAATGTTGAAACATAATCTAAACATTCGTACTAAAACTAGCATACGAAATTTCAATATTTTAAAACCATTTTTAAAACAAGGACATTAAGGAGAAATATTTAGAAGAATAAATCTTTAAAACATTTAAAATGATATTTTAATTAGAGTTCCAAACCAAATGAGAGATGATTGAATAAAAATAATTGAGGTAATATAAACTTTATAATATCATGTTAATAAATGGATTCATTATATACTATGTCAAAGTATAGTATATACACCATATAAAAGTGACTTGGGGCATAACAATAAAGAAGTCTCAAAGATGAAATTCCTTATAAATACTATATCTTTGGTTAAGGATAAATCAATGAAATAATTATGTGTGAAAAATATAAATAAACTCAATATGATTGGATATTCAGTGTAAATCAATCATAGGAAATTCACACATATTCTTGTAACAACAACACCAATGACTTCGATGTTTAACTCAATGAATGGAAATTGAGTTAAGATTACTCTTATCAAGTTCCTATTGATGACTTGAGAATTTATAAATTGAGTGATTATGTGTATAAAAAGTATATCCACACAAAGGGTAGTTGAAATTACTACATAAATAAATAAATAGTGATTTCATACATAATCTTGGAGTAAAATAATCAATCAAGTTTGCGTAAAACCCAATGAGTGGAAACCAAAATTATAAATTCCCTTACCAATTTGGTAACATATGAAACATACACCCCATGAAAAAAGGACCATAAAATGAATATTAAACTTCCAATAAATTAATTTATATTACAAAAATAATACAATCATGGGCAGTACATACACCACACAAAAGGAAATAATGACAATATAGCATGAATCTCACGCAAATAAGAAGTTAGATGAAAACCCCTTACCTTGTACTTCCACATGGTCAAGGGCACATTAACCTCCTGTATAATAGTTAAATCATTTTTTTAAATTATAAAATAACCACATACATAAATATGATATCATATATGATCTTTTAATATTGCTTTGTTAATAATATTTCAGTAGTATCATTATTTTTGATGTTAACTGATTCGTTTTCCATTATATTCTTTGTTACATAAGCCATGTTTGTTATGGATAGGATATATTTGATTCATATACATAATGATATTAAGTTCTTAAACATTATTTTTAATCATAAAATGAAAATTATTCTTGAATGGTTATGATGGGGAATGAATTTCATCGTGTTCGTGGAGACGGTAATCCGTACGTATGCACGAGCGACAATATCATTTTATTGATGGTGAAATAGTATGAAATTGGATGGTATATCATATGTATATAATCCTTAAAATTTTATATTTATTATTTACATCAGTTATACTCATTATTATACACATCCAAATAATGAAGTGTTTGAATAACAAACTACACCACGACGTGGAGACGGTATGTCGTACGAACGCACGTAACGTGACTTTTCATTCATAGGATGGATAGAATAATGAATATGATTATACTATATTTATAATAATATCACAGTATTTATAAGGAACTAGAGTTATTTTTTTATGGAAACAATAAACAAAGAGGAAGTGGGAGAAGAAAAGAACTTTGAAAGAGGTGGTGAAATTATTACCACTTCTTTGGGTGTTTCATTTTGAGTTAATAAAAAGGGATCCTTAGGATTACTTTATGATCAAAGTAAAGACTCTAGGTCTAAGTTAGGGTAGTTGTGAGGATATTTGAGTAGGGTTTAGCCAAGCCAAATGGATTTGGAGGTGTGATTTTGAGAGAAGGGGAAGTACCCTTTTATAAGAGAGGTGAGGGTCACTTTAGGAAAAGCTTGAAATATTATTTTATTATACAATAATATTCGGTTTATAATGGCTCCAAAATAATTTATTTCGAGTCTAAGGTGGTTATGGGTCAAATATCTCCCAACACATAGGTTTTAGATAGTTTTAGATCACCATATTAACTTTGTCTTTTAGATTTAACGGTTAGTTAAATAGTTTAACTTTTACCATGTCTTCTTATATTATTATAATAAACGGTTAATAAACTTACTATTAAAATCCAATCAAAACCAAATTAGTTAATTATTGATATATCTAACCTTATTTATTTCTTTTTTCTCATCCTTATATTTTTAGGAATATTATATCAATTAATAAAATTGTATTTGTTTTAAAAACTCATTTACGTCAATTTTGACACTATTTGGTATTTTGTTTTTGTTAAAGTCATAAAAACTTTATCACTTTGAAAAAAAAATTATTCAATAAAAAATAACATGTAATATTAACCTTGAAAATTAGTGTAATTCATCAGAAGTTTCAATTTACATTTATTTGGATATTTATAATATCAATTATTTTAATCCTTCATTAATAAGGAAATTACTGCTTCATCATGTATCGTAAATAAATTTAATTATTTTATGTCTAAAAATTATAAATAAAATACCATTATGTATAAAAAAATTATATTTCTAATGAATATTTATAGTCGAATTTATCTTATGTATAAATTTATATTAAAAATGGTTTATTTATTGAACTTTGAATTTAACACTTTTAACTCTTCTTTAAATAATATAATAATAAATGTCCTAATCTAATCCAAGTAGAAAAAAATGATCATATTTTATTCCTCAGGTTTATTTTTTTCTAAATACACTTATCCAATAGAATTAGTACATGTGTTAGGGTAATTATAATATCATTTTTAACCTTTAATTACCCTATTTACTTTTAATCGTGGTAAATAAAAGTCAAAAGTTACTATTCATAAAAACTTATTTTCATCTTATTGAACCAAATTTTACATATTGATGTCAACCGTGTCTCTCGGATTTTTTAAATTAAATTCATAGAATCAGTAAAATTACTTTTTATGCAAATTTGCAAATGTGCTTAGATGGCGGGTAAAAGACATTAAAAAGTTCGATAAAATTTTATACATCTATTTTTATTATAAAATGACTCCAATAAATTACATTGAACTTATATAGGTATTATATATCAATTTTTACTTAAATCAATTTTAAATAAAATATATAATTATTTAAATAAAAAGTCGGTTTTAAACAATAACGCAGTGTTTTTCACTATTCATCAAAAATTGAATGTTTTCAGAAAAATACCAAAAATTCACCCTAAGATAATTTTGATATTCTGAATTAAAAAATAAATTATATTTTACATAATTGGAAACATATAAATTTTATTAATTAATTTAAAATTAAATCATGTTGTCAAAACCAAAAGTGGGTTATTAAAAAGTAAAAACTGTCAAAATATTGACAGGTGTTTATGTCAAATTTTAATATAAAATTACTTATATTGACCTAAATTGTATTAAATGATAAAAATATAATCTAATTATACTTCTAAACCATTCAAATTCATAATTTAACACTATAAATTATTTTGATTAAAAAAGTTGTTTTGAATTAAAACATAGTATTTTTCATTATTCATCAAAATATGAAAGTTATAAGAAAAGTACCAAAAATTTATCCAATTTAAATTTTTATGTCCCACTTCTAAAGAAGAATGTAATTCCATTAAATTTATTATATAAAAGTGTCTAATATTGGTTTTAAAAAGGTTTTCCCATTAAAAGGCGGTAAAATTTAATTTTTTGAAAAATAATTCTTTTATCTGAAAAAATGAATTTGTTCTTATATTATGTCTAAGAAACAAATAATATGGATTCTAAAATTATATGGAGTATATAAAATTCAAAATTTATTTAATACTATTTATCCCCACTTTTTGAACGACTAGTTTGGTCAGTCATGGTGTGCTCAAACTTGGTATTGCGTGTAGCGCAAGTTATTAAATTACTTTGAAGGGATAACGTACTATGAAATCTTGGGTTGTTACAAAGGTTGAATGGAATGGACTACCATATAAGGACTCAAACAGATCCATATAAATTGTTGAATGAATGCTGCAATTATAGGAGAATTCGATGAGAGGGATATGATTCTCCCACGAGCCGCCAAAATCAAGGACACATGCTCAGAGAATATCCTCTAAAACTTGTATTATTTGTTTTGATTCTCCATCGGTATGAGGATGAAAATATATGCTTATATAAACTTGTGTTCCCATAGACTTCTAAAATCCATGCCCTAACCATGATGTGAAATGAGAATCCCTATCAGAAATGATATTACAAGGGACATCGTGGAATAATATGATTTCAGAGACATAAGGTTTTCCCAACTTATCAATTGAGAAAGTTTCCTGAATAGGAATGAAGTAGGATGATTTAGTTAGTTACTCAATGAATACCCATATATCATTACTACTTCTCAGAGAATGAGGTAAGATGACTATGAAATCCATAAAAACGCCTTCACATTTCCATTTAGGGACTTGAAGTGGTTGTAACAAGCCTTCGGATCTCTAGTGCTCCACCTTCACCTGCTGATAGGTGGAACACCTAATGATAAAGCATGATATCTGATGTTTCATCCCAGGGAACCAATACTAGCATCGCATGTACCGATACATCTTCGAGATGACTGGATGAAATGCCCACTGAGAATCATGGGATTCACACATCAACTCCTCTCTCGTATCTATAAGAAACCAGATATGTCTACATAGACATATGTCATTGTCTCTATCCACATACCAATTCGAATGTGGGTTATCTCTTGATATACTCTCTTGGAGAACCAAACCTTTATTACATGAAGACTATCTACCCATCACCTTCTCAAACAGGGAAGAGGTACTATCAATGATGACAGGTACGGCTGCTCATGATTGTCATAAAACTCTAAATGCAACTCAGAAAAGAGGGGGATTAGCTTCCATTCATCACTGGATTCCCATACATCTAGTGTTTGTGTTTTCCGAATCAGTTCATCTATAACCACATTGAACTTACTAGGAATATAGGAAAGTGAAAAATCATAGTATTATAGATATTCAACCCATATTAACTCTCTAAGGTTCGAGTCA
Organism: Viscum album; assembly: GCA_963277665.1. Lineage (NCBI taxonomy): Eukaryota > Viridiplantae > Streptophyta > Magnoliopsida > Santalales > Viscaceae > Viscum > Viscum album. Next base: position 1,503,847,796 of record OY728158.1, read on the forward strand.
CATTGAGAAAAGATATATTTTTTTCTCTTGTGGACTGTGTACACCACAAAGTTCTCACCCAAAAGATAGTGTCTCCAGAAACGTAAGGATTGGAAAACTACTACTAGATCAGGGTCATTTATTAGGTAATTCCTATCATTAGGCCACAACTATCGAGATCTGTATGCAATTACTTTTTCCTCCTACCTCAGCACTGCTTCAAGGTAGATTTTTGATGCATCATAGAAGACGGTATAACCTATACCTAGATCTGAAAGAGTCAAAATAGTTTATGATACAAGCCTCCCATTCAACTCTTGAAAGGATTTATCACATACTTATGACCATATGAACATGAAACCCTTATTTATAAGACTAGTAAGAGGTGAATAAAGGTGGTAAAAGTCTTTTTTGAAATTCATGTAATATCCTTCCATCCCCAAGAAACTCCATATATCAAACATGTTATTGGGATGCTCCTAGAAAACTATAGCACTAACCTTTTCTGGGTCAATAGATATTCCTAGTTCTGATATTATATGACCCAATAAGTTAACTTTGTCATTCCAGAAGTGGAACATAGAAAACTTTGTGTAAATCTTCTGTTCTCTCAGTGTACGCAGAATGATCTCAAGATGTTTGTCATGGTCTCTTCAATTGTGAGAGTAATCCAAGATTTTTTCCTCAAAGACTATGAAAAAAGAGTCTAAATAGGTGTGGAACACCCTATTCATCAGAGCCATGAAAACAACGGACATGTCCGTAATATAGAATGACATAACAAGGTACCCATACAGAATATACCTGATACAGAGAGTTATATGACATATGTCTAATGTTTGTAATTTTATCTGATGATAACCTAATCTCATATCAATCTTGGAGAAGAAATTTTCTATTTAGAGTTGGTCAAAGAGATCTGATATTCAAGGAAGTTGATATTGGTTCTTGAACGTAAGCTGGTTCAACTTTCTGTAATCTACACATAAATGTAAGGTTTCATCATTATTCTTGGAAAAATCATTGGGGAACCCCATGAGGATGTATTGGGTTGTATAAAACCATTGTCCTCTAAATTCTCTAACTTCCACTTGATCTCTTGAATCTCTGTATGTTTCATCCTGTATGGAGGAATAGGTAATGGAGTTGCTCCCAAAACTTGCTCAATTTTAAACTCTACCTCTCTCAGAGGAGGTAAGCAAGAAAAATTCTTGGGGAAGACATCCCTAAAACAATCCACTAATGAAGGGAAATAAACTTATCATAAACACTGATTCTCCATGAAGAGATTTGCAATTTGGGCGGTCACTCCACCTAGCCCATGCTACTTTGGATTATCTTTATCAACCTAGACATCGTACTCACCCTTATATAGATAATGGCTACCCTATAGTGATGTAAAAGCTACCCTATGGTGATAGAAGTATACAAATTTGTGATATTTAACCAACCATAATTTCCAAGTATCACATAGAATCATGAAATCTTGAGAAAAAAGAACTTATATATGTAAAGGTAACTGCCTACCTCCAGGGGAAAGTCCCTAAAATGGAATATGCCCTCTGTCTGTACCCCTAACGGCATGTCTAAGGTCATTATACCATAGTAATAATGAATATATAGTCTGATAATTTCCATAATATATACAAATATAAACAATTTTGAAGCACCAATATAGAATAAAGAAGATACAATGGTAGATTCTTAAAGAATAATATCTTGCAGTGTAGTTGGTATTGCAGCCTAATCCTCATGTATCAGTTATAGAGCATTCAACCATCCTAGTCCATGCCCATGTGAAATAGATGGACTAATAGGATTATAACTGCTCTGTTGGTACTACTGGTGATTATGGGTATAGCTACCATGATCAGGACCTCCTCGTTGGTTAGAACTACCAATGTTATTCCAAGTCCCCACCTGATGCAACATAAATGGTCCCACTCTAGATTTTGGAGCTGGTGTTGATCCCTCCCCACTGAAAACTAGTGTAAAGGTCCTAGAAAATGTAAAATATTCCTTATATGGTTGTAATACGGACACCCTAATGGGTATCTATCATAATGAGGCTTCAATTTCCCCCATTGTTCACACAGATTACAAACTTTGGAGCTATCGAAATGGGCACTCTGGTTATCACTCAACTGACAAGAAACCTTGAGAGAACATTTCCTACCACTGGAAGAACTACCAGCCTGACATGGCACTAGTCCTCTGTGGATCGTACTATTAAAATCACACAGGATTCACTCAGTGATAAGATACTAATTGACTATTGAATAAAAGATACGCTGGAGAAATACATTCACCTATGTACAGATGGCATAATGGAGCCCATACATAAAATTTCTAGCACATGAAATCCAATCACCACCTAGAAGGATTGAAAAGAACTATATCTATATGAAATGATATGAATATTCCATAACTGGTATATATAACCCTTCTCGAGATTCATCCACCCTCTGGATCTTTCATATCTCAACATATGAGAAAAAAACATATCATATATGGCAGTCTGGAAATCAACCCATAACATGATCTGATGATGACCGGCCTGGGTAATCACATCCAACCAACACATGGAAGAATCACAAAGCATGTATATGGAATAATGGACCCATAAATCTGGAGGTGTATCTAGATTCTCAAAGATAGATAGTGTAGATTCTATCCAAGACACAGCAGCTTGTGGACATCCATCCCCTTAGAAAGTAGGACACTACTGTTGGAACTCACAAGTCAGATCAGCCATCTTAGGTGCAATCCATGGAGCACTATGCATGGAATTCATCAGACATAGAAAACTATCATGAAATTTTTCATCAGTTTTCATATCAGGTACAGTAGTCAGTTCCTCAAGTGGCACTCTTAGAGGTAAGACTGGTGGCTCAGGGCCCACCACGTCTGGAGAATGGTCGTCACCACCCTCCTTGCACATGATACAAGGATGTTGTGGAGGAAATGGTCTATAATAGTCATGAACACACCTAAAAACTAACTTAAGTAGAAATATAGAATCACTAGTGGAATCTGAACATAGGAAAACTCACTATTCAAGGTATATTACCCCAACTACCTGCTTTGACGACCAGATATCAGTAAGGTCTCAAGCATAAGTTTCATTTCATTTTACATTTAATTACCTGGTTCACTCCTTTACATTTCATAATAATGATAGGTAAGGATAAGGATGTACAACCAATTGATTTTATATTTTATGATTCGCATTATAATGGATAAACATTTTTGGTGAATCAGGGCCCATAAACCTATAAATAGAAATGAATCCCATTTATTTTGAGCATATCATATCAACACGGTATATTAATAATCCCAACACATGGGGGTCATATACCTCATGAATTGAGATAGGAAGTCACTAAATTGAAACCTAATATAATATATGTTAAATATAACTATCACAATATCAGTCAACAATCACAAGAATATCAATAAATGAAAAGCATTGAAATTAACCCATATGTCATGGAAATGTCCATGACATTGGAATTCAAGGTGCCTATAATCATTCATGTAACAATGCTCCTTGCCCTCATATCATCGGGCCAAAGATGAGAGAAAATCCCCAAACAGGGTAAAAATCAACAACACCATATATCATGTGAGTCACCCAACTGTGAAATAATGTCAACTGTAATAGGAAAAAACAGAATGACAATTATAATTTAGAAAACTTGGTTTTTACCCTGAATATGGGTTCGCGATGCCCAAACATAACTTATGACCAAGTCCCCAGTGTTCCTAATCTCTAATATATTGTCTCCAAATAGTAAATCAATAAAGGAAAAGCCCCTTTGATACCACATTGTGATTTCCAAGGCCCAGATAACACACAATGGGTTTCCCAATCCCGGTGGGACATATGGCCTCAAGCACATCTCCCCAAATGCTAGAGGCTTCTGGCTAGTAGAAAGGGCCTAGGGTGTGACTGTGGGGAGACTATGCCATCATTACCAAAGTGTAGTGTAGTGGGTGAATGTAAACATAGATATATACAGGAAGCAGTATAAGTAATAAAAAAGCATAGTGAAAAATAGAGATAATAGTAACAATGACTGAAGAAAATGGAATAGCATTCAACAAATGATGATGTGTTATTTTACTAGAAAATTGGAAAACATGGATACAAGAAAGCAAGCATAACATGTTCCACATAAGTATGAGGGAAATAAAAAAATATTACAAGCATACCAAGTTCCAACTTGGTCCTATGATATCAATATTCATACTAAATAGTTTGTAATCATGTGTTCAAAGTTCTATGCTTCCCTTTGCCAACACCTAGAACCATGTAATCTACTTCGGGTACCAAACAGTGCCTGAATAGGGTGTGAGATAAATCTTATTGGGGCATCACCAACGGTGTATATAACATCCAGCATGTGTAATTGAAATGTAACAGTGTGACAAATTGCATTTATTGATTAAAGTAGTACAATGTAACTAAATACCCAAGTACCTGCTTCATCCCTTGGATGGTTTCTGAATATGTAAACAATTCACTATTTGATTATTACCATTTTATAAATTTTTCCCATGTTGGACATTTCAAAGGTTCCAAGATGTAACAAGGAAACCTATAATGATATTTAATAGTGAAGTCCCATGGTAGTAATCATGGTGACATAACCTCAAGGTTCAAAAACTCAGCTATAAATATAACCTGTAAAGGGTGAGAGTGTAATACAGTGAGAATATTCTAAGGCATTCCATAATAAGATGCATACCGAATCCAATGTGATCATCCAAAGTAAAACGGGGCTAAGTAGAGACACGACCCTATGAGTTGTAACCATGGCACATACTTGTCAATGTTGGATCCAAGGAGTATATCCATGGAATCATGTAATGATATTGAAGGGATCCTATAGTGTCATACTGAGAATTCAAAGAAAAGACAATGATCAGGATCTATGGGGGTCTCAACCTAAGTGAGTCCTATCCATGAATATGAATGGGGTTCATGTGTGCTCATGGAATTCCAAGATAAGATTCAGTGGTGAGATAAAGTCAGGAAATTCTTATTTAATTATGAAGTCATGTAATATTTCATTTGGTTCAATCCTTTCCTTTTATTATTATGATAAGGTTGTGTAGCATGAAACCTTTTAATCAAATCATTTGGTTCACGCTTTACCTTTCATTAGTGTGAGTAGGATATGTTGCATGCAACCTTTATTAATTTCATTTAAGGTAAATTCAATAATTAAGTTTTATTCCTATACCTTCCATTAATGTGTAAAGCAGTTCTGTAGACATGAATCCTATTAATCATTCACATTTAATCTGTTCATGTCTTATATATAATATACTTTCCAATTTCCATTTCACATTTAATTGTCAATATAAAAAACATACCTTAGGCAGGTGAAGTGTTAAACATACATGGTACTTACCGTTATTGAATTCACAATTTAAATCAATCCATTTAATATGGGAAATATTACCCTTAGAAATGTCAAGCCGAGTCACACCTGAATGGTAGCTCAACCACATCAAATACTAAAACCCAAATTATGGCATAACATATTACATGGGATGAATGGAGATGTTGGAGTAACCACCAAAAATTAATCTCATATTTGTAAAGAGAATAAATATATAGTGCTAATGAGTATAATAATGGAATATAAATTCTATAAATGGCACCTAATTTAATCTTTGAGCCCCACACAACAAATTCCAAAATCAACGAACTTGAGTGATGAGTTATAAACCACCCACCATAGGCTTGTATGACTCTCCTCCTCTATTATTAGTCCTTTATTTTCCTTGGATCGAAGTAAATCTATGAAAAAGAAAATATTGTTCATGCCTCGATAACTAGGTTGATAGTAATAGAAAAAGGATAAAGGCTTAAACAAACTCAAGTACGTACCATTGTGCATCCAACATGATGAACAGAAGTGAAAACAGATCCTGGTTGAAGGAGATATCTGAATCCCTAGATTTGGCATTCAAAAATATTTAAGATGAGATCCATGGATATAAATCACACATAACCTCATATTAGGGAATAAGGGGGTCTAATTGGATCATTAAGGGAAAATTTGTAAAATTACCCTAAAAATGGATTGTGCACGGTTTTTCCACACAGTTTGAAAAACCGTGTGCAAACCATGTACATGGGAATAAGGGGAACATGCACGGTTAGGCCACATAGATGTGCACCAACCATCTGAGATGGCTATGTCCATAAAAATATCATCCTGAAAGTTAGGCAAACTGTGCGCCAACTTTGTTTCAACTGTGATACTTGGCCAGTTTCCCAAAAAAGATGTGTTCCAGGCTCCGAACAATCCTCAGACACCCGTGGGACCTTTATAAACTAAAATTTCATCCACAAAACGACCATGATAAGGAATTATACTGAAATTTGAAGGATCCATACCTGATTGGAGAACTGGGATCTTAATTCTTATAATGGTATTAACCCATTCTCATACCCTTATTCTCATTTTATTCTTACATATATCCCTTTTTTACCCTAACTAAGCATTTTATCTCACCCCTTTTTATGTTTCCTTTCACTAATTTATGAAGATATGTATTATTATGATATGTATAAGAATGTTTTTAGTCATTAAGAACCTAGTAAGAGACAATGTGGCTCCCATATTTACAAGTTTTTAAACTCACATGTTTCGAAAGGCACTAAAATAATACAGTCTTTCGGTATCTATTTATGTAATATATTATGTATTCCACAAAACTTATGTGATATTATTATATGCTATTTGAGGTTCACTGTAGTTATTATCCAAAAAAAATTTAGTTGACCTTTGGAACATGGGATGAGAAAACCATAGCGATAAACCTAAGGAAATGTATAAGTATAAATCAAAGGATGAAGAAAAGTATAGGAAAATATCTTCAAATGTGGGTAAATGATAGAGTGAGTTGTTTCCTAGAAAAAAAAATCATGTCTAGATATGACAAGTGGATGTGTCTCTAAAATGTATTAACATAGGGATAACCACTCCGATAATACCATATTGAGGCAGACTCGATTGGGAACTAGTGCATGACAATGAACCATGTTGTATACTAGGTTTGACACTCCTGAGAGATATGATTTGGGAATTCACAAAATCTTCATAGACCATCATAAAGGATTTAAATATGAGTTAGCAATGAATAACCTAGTATAAAATTAATGCTTCATATATTAAATGATATGTCATAATTTAGACATCCATTAAGGTTTTTTTGATTATTATGTGGTTACTCAATATGATAAATGTTTCTTACTCTATGATTTTTTTAGTCAATATTTGGACCACGAAGGATGATAGAAAATGAAGAAATTTTCATCCTAAAAAACCAAATGATATGGGAGCTTTAATGAAAAATATCATTTATATGATAATAAAAATTTCAAAAGGTATGAATCATGATGTACGTCCAAATGAGAAAAGGAGGGAACAAAATATTTTTGAGTCATTCATGAGGAAACATCCACCATCTATTAGCAGATATTCTGATCCACTTGTTGTTGAAAAAATTATGAGTACCACTAAAAAATAATCTACATTCTTCAGTGTTCGGATCATGATAATTTCATTCTAACAGTTTATCGTTTACAAGGATAAGAAATCCAGTGGTGGAATATAGCCAACAATATGATGAAGCAAGATGAAATTGAATCCATGGATTGGGATAATTTCAAGAACATATTCCTCGGTAAATAATTTCTTCATTTTCATTATATAAAAATTGAAAACATGTTCCTCGAGTTAAATAAAAAATGATTGTGATCTGTAGGTACCTATGAGGCTAGATTCACAAGACTTGTGAGTTATGCTTCATGTATTATCATTCTACCAAAAAGTAAGGTTGATAAATTTTCAATGGATTAAATCTAAGTCTCATAATATAATTTCCCATAAGATAATTTAGTATATATGAATAGATTGTCCATTTTGTGTAAATGGTTGAAATGGAGGTTGTAGTAATATATTAATCTCATGGTTATAATAAGAAAATAAATATGGAGTTTAATGGAAATTCTTAAAACTATAGAAAGAAGAAGATCATCTTTACTTTATTCTCTATGTGTGGAAATAAGCATGGATGGAATTGTATTATGGGATCTAATAAATTATTTAAGTGTATAAGGGAAGGCCATCAGGAAATTTATTATAGAAATAATGGGTTAATATTGGAAAATGATGAAAATAAAGGAAAAGATTCATAGAATTCACCTCCCAAAAATCAGTGCTTCAAGTCTAAAGAGGATGGGAATTATGTTGACCAATGCCCATACTTGAAGGTTAGTGATGAGTATTGGTTTCACCAACCTCTTAATCCAATGGAAAAGGGGAAATATAATGTGATCACTATTTTTGATGAGGGGTAAAATAATGATGTGGTGAAATTTACACACACCATACAATCTAGAACTAATAATGTCTCATTTTATATAGATATACCCAATTTTCATATCTAAATAATTTTCTAAGGGTATTAAGATTCCACCCAAACAATTAGATGTGGAATTTCTAGTAAAAACACCTAATGGTATGATGATTGCATCTCAAGTATATGATTCCTCTCTGGTTGATATTTTTGGGAATGTTCTTACTAAAAATCCTTTAATTCTTCCTTTGGTTATGTTACATGTCATATTAGTCATGTTTTTTCTTTCTTTGCATAAATCCCACATCAATTTTTGTGTAAAGGAAGTTATGTTTGTTTTTTAAAACCAACTATAATCAAATATCAATGTGACTCTAATTGATAAAATCTAATAGAGATTACATCTAGTATAACTATCTTAATTCCAATTTAGAATCTATGTTTGTCTCAAATGGTTGGGGAGAAACTCTATATCGATGATATTCCTATTGTTTATGAATTTTTGGATGTGTTCCCAGAATATTCCATAAGCCTTCCACCAAAACATGAAGTTGATTTCTTGATAGAACTCGTACCTAGTTCCATACCAATTTCAAATAATCCCTATAGAATGACCCCAATTGAGTGGTAGGAATTGAAGTAGAAACTCCAAGAAAACATTGTTAAGGGATTCATTCAGCCGATTTTGCTTCCTTGGGGTGAACCTATTATTTTTTGAAAAATAATGATGGATCAATTTGATTATGAATTGATTTTCGGGACTTGAACAAGATCGATATCAAGAAAAAGTATCATATTCCTCATATTGATGACTTGTTTGATCACCTACATGAAGATAAATACTTTTATAGGATTGAAACCCATTCTAGATATCTTAAAATGAGGGTCAAGAAGGAGGATATACCTAAGATGACATTTCGTACAAGGACTGGATATTATGAATATATAGTGATTCATTCTGGTCTTACTAATTCCCCTATTATCTTCAAGGATTTTATGAATAAATTATTTAGAAATTACCTCAATCAGTTTTTGGTAATTTTTTTATATGATACTCTTATCTATTAAAAGACAAATAAATATCATTAATACCACTTGAGAATTGTACTAAATATGATAAGGAAGGATAAGTTGTATGAAAAATTTACCAAGTGTGAATTTTGGCTGAAAAAGGATTTATTTTTGGGTCACATAATCCCAAGAGATGGTATAGAATTAGATTCATCAGTGACCAGGGCTATTGAATACTGGATCAAACCAACCATGATGAATGAGATCTATAGTTTTATTAGTTTATATATATATTATCAATGGTTTGTGCAGAATATTTCAAGACTTTATAATCCTATGATTAAGTTAAGTATGATGGGTGCCAAGTTCCTCTAGATAGATGAATGTGAGGAAAATTTTAAAGAACTATAAAGAAGGATGGTCAACTCTCCTCTTCTTACATTAATCTGTAGTGGATAGGGTATTTTAATATTTAGTGATTTAACCAAGAATTTATTGGGATGTTTTCTTATGAATAATAACATGGTTATAGCATATACCTTATGAAAAATAAATATTCATCAGAAAAATTACCCAACTCATGATTTGGAGTTAATAACGGTAATTTTTTCATTAAATATATGGAGGAATTATATTTATGGAGAAAAGTTTGATATATATAATGATCCTAAAAGTATGAAATATATATTCACATAAATGTATTTGAACATGTTCTAGAGAATATGGTTAGATCTGATAAAGGATTATATACATTACCTTCCTTAGAACATGAACAAGGTGGTTAATGCTTTGAGTCGAAATGATCATTCTATCTTATCCATGATGAGGATCACAAAATATCCAATATTTTTGGATTTTAAATGGATGCATCTAGAAATCCTGAAGGAAGGGGTAATTATTGTCTTTATCAATTTAATTTTCAACACTCTATCCAAGTAAATATTAAAGTGGTGAAGAAGGAATATGTAGAGCTGGAAAAGAATTTTCGAAATGTTATCGATTTTAACCGTGATTTGGATAGAGTGATGATGTTCAAGAACTGTATATATTTTCCTTCTATATCGAAGTTAATGAAGGATCTGTTAGAGGGGGTCCATAGTTATTAATTCTTTATTAATCCAAAAAGTATGAAGATGTATATATATTTGAAAGAATACTTTTGGTGGGATGGTATGAAGAGAGATATCGCAGGGTTTGTATCTCGGTGCTTGGTATGATAAAAAGTTAAGGCTAAAAGAAAACAATTTATAGGGATGTTGCATCCATTACCCATACCAAGATGGAAATTGAGGAAAATCACTATGGATTTTGTTATTCAGCTCCCCAAAATCTCTAAATGGTTTAACTATATATGGGTGGTAGTTGATGGGCTTATTAAGTCAGCACACATCATCACTATACAAGAATACGTCTCCTTATTTAAGGTTTCCAGTATATACGTTGAAGATGTTGTAAGTTTTCATGGAGTAACACATTCAACTATATCTAATCAGGATTCGAGGATTACCTCAATGTTCTGGTGAAGTCTTCAGCAATAACATGATATAAAATATATTTTCAATACTTCTTATCTTCTATATATGGATAGTCAGTCTAAAGTAATAACTCAAACCCTAGAAGATATGTTGATATATTATTCATTAGATTTAAAAGGTGGTAGGTATCCTCACCCTCATCTATTTGATTTTTCTTACAACAATAGCTTTCAATCAAGAATTCAAATGGCTTTTTGTGAATCCCCTTATAAGAATAAATATAGATCTCCAACGTGCTCGGATGAAGTTGGAGAAATAAATCTATTTAGACCTGATATAGTTGAAGAAATTTCATAGAAGGTTAGAACCATTCTACAGTATATCAAGGATGATAAAAGTAGGTAGAAAATTTATGTTGATAATAGTTTTCATAATATATAATTTTATGTTGGTGAGAAGTCATTTCTATGAATTTCTCCATGGAATAAGGTTATGATATTCAAGAATAATAGAAAACTAATCCGTATGTATATTGGTCCATTTGATATTATTGATAGTATCGAGACGATAGCCTATTTCATGTTAGTTCCTCCAAATATCTTTGAATTCTATGATGTGTTATATGTATCTCTCCTGAGGAAGAACATACTTGAATTTTCACATGTACTGAACTTAGAAGTCATACCGTAGGATCTTGATCTTTCTTATGAGGAACAATCGGTTAAAAATTTTAGATCGTACAGAGAATGTTCAATGAAGAAAGATCACTCCCCTAGTAACATTTTTGTGGATAAATTACCAGTTATAGGAGTCTACATAGGAACTTGAGGATCTGGTGAGGTAGAGGTATCCTCATTTATCTATATCAAAATAACAAATTTTGATGTCCAAATTCATTTAAAGGGGGGTAGAATGTAAAACCAAAAGTTTTTATGACCTTTTTTTTAATAAATTAATTTTCCTTTTATGTATATCATTATATGAAACACCAAGTTATGATTTCATTATAAGATACAAAAAGTTAACCTTACACTACACACCACACCGACTTGGCTTGTGTTACATGTAAAATTGAGTTTCTACGAAACAATATTTTATTATTATAACTATTTAAACAATATAGTTATAAACTAGACATTAAACATAGTAATATGAATAGTAATGAATAATTTTTAAATATTATTTATAATGGTTTTATATAAATAAGACATATTGATAATAAAATATGTAATTTTTTATAAAGCCTTTATATGTTTGAAGGTACTATTTTCTAAAATGAACTTATTTTTATGTCTTTCTTGGAAAAAAAATTAACTACAAAATTTTTAATAAATTTAATTTGATAAAATAAACCTCATTTTAAAATCATAATTTCAAAATTATATTTTGGTTAATTTTTGGTATTTTTTTGAAATACATCATTTTTTCATGAATAGTGAAAAATACTAAATTGTAATTCAAACCCAATTTTTCAATTAAATAATTATAGAGGAAATTTATATATTTAATTGGTTTAAAACTATAATTAGATAAATTAAAAATCATTTAATCCAATTTAGGTCATTGGATTTAATTTAACATTGAAATTGGATATAAAAATATTTAAACGTTTAAACATTTTTACATTAAAATACAGGTTTGTCGTCTCATCCACATGATTAAATTTAAATTAATTTATTAAACATATGTGATTGGATTTTGAAAAAATAGATTCTATATTTGGTATTAGAATAATTTATAATATCTTATATGGTCAAGTAATTTTTTAGAAAAATATATTAGTGGATGTGACTAAAATTAATAACAATGATTAAGAGAAACATTAACTTAAAAATGGACTAAACATTAAACATAAAGAAAAAAATGACCAAGAAACATATCCAAAATCCATTTTTTTTTCATATTTCTACCATTTCCTCAATTTATCATATTTTTACCATTATTGGATCCACATCACATCATAAAAAGGTTTATGTAATTCCCTTTTCAAAAATTTAGAAGAATGCCACTCCTCCACTATAAAAAGAACTCACCCATCCCACTTATTGCCACCTATGAAGCCATTTTTTCTTAGAAAAGTTCTTCCACAATATCATAAAAAAATTCTTACCTTCATTATATAATCCTCCCTTTGATATGAAATCTAATTAATTAAGATCTTTTGTGAAAACCAAGAGGAGTTACTTGAAGAATCGGTAACGCCTTTCCACAAGCTATTTTGTTTTATTTTCATTCTCCACGCACTAAAATATTCTAATTACAAGCTAATATAATATCCTAAGTTTCCTAAATACACTGATATGTTTTTATTCCAAGGTTTCAACATATAATTATACACATTTCTATCTAATTGTTTTCAAACATACCATTCGTGTGTACAAATGAGTACATCCTTGTGAGACAATGTTGTTCGTTTTCCCATTACCACCTATAATAGGTGGGAATTATTATATAAATAATATTTTATATAATATATATAACATTTAAAATTTATTTATGCATTTTAATTATCATATAAAATATGCATTCATTTTTCTGATTTTGTGTAAATATTATAACTTTGTTTGTGGATGTGTGGAAAACTACCTCCTTAAACCAACGTGATTCATTCACAATTTACGTGGAATGTATTAAAGATGGATTTAGTAAACGTATATAATTTATATGAAACAAAAATTCTATTATAATGACTATATATATAAATATATTTCACTTAGTTTCTTTTAAAACGACAATAAAATACAAACAATGTTCACGCGTACGTCCGACCTACTGTCACCAGGAATGATGTATTTAATTTTTTTTACCTTTTAGAGATTTTTATAAATTTTATATACTGAAAATTTATATGATATTTATATATTTTTATAAATTCTATAATTAATGAAATCATGATCTATGTAAGAGTATAAATAATAATAATTCAAAACAAGTACAAAAAAGGAAAATATTACCTGAAGCGTAACCTTAACATGGAATTATTAATAAGTGGTTAATATAAAGTCATATATGGTATTTTATATATGAATATGGTTTTTGGTAAATTTAAAATAAAATTATATTTATTATAAAGGATGTTTGAATGAGTACGAAGATAGTCAATACAAAAGGTAAGGGAACAAGTGCCTCAACCAAGTTAGTGAGGACTTGCCAAGTGCATCCAAGAGACCCGAGTTTGAAAACCAGGCAGAGACATATTTTCAGTACTGTAGAAATACTGTAGAATTCACTGTTCGGTACTGTAGCGACTGGAACTATTCATTTGTTTAGGATTTCGGGCCACCAGTTTGGACCTCAGGTCCTTTAAGGCCTTCGGGCCACCCAAGGCCTTCGGGCTAGTAAGGCTCTCGTGCCACCTCAAGGCCTTCAGGCCACCTCTAGGCCTTCAGGCCACCTAAAATTGTGCTTAAATGACCAGACATACTCTACAAGGAGCAGACTACAGATGGGGATTTAGAGCAGGCACATTCACCAGAGCATAATCTAAGAGGATTTTTCAGAAATAGATTGTATGGAATTACCATCGAGACCAGCCTGTGCTTGCACTGGAAGCCTAGCCGAACAGCCATGTGAAGGTGGAGAGCTGATATTACGATGAAGAAGATGGTAGGAGGAGATATAATTATAGTCTGTATATTTTCTAAGACCTACAAGCCATGTAATATTTAATCCTAAGGTCCTTTTAAGGGTTCCCCCACATCCCTTGAAAGGCATATTATCAAAATCAATAAAAAAGAAGTCATTTGGTCCATTCAGGCTAATACATAAGGTAAGGGTTTTCTTATTTCACTTTTATTTCTATGAGACTTATTCCTTATTCACCACTCATTTATTTTCTGTTGTGTATATACTTCTCATGAATGTATTATTGTATTATTATAATTAAATTTATGTGTATTTACATATCCATGTTATTGTATCTCTTTTATGGGGGCGAGGGTTCATTAGTTACCAAATCGGTAGAGTAATCTCCTCTCCATTTTCCTTCTTTGAGATAAATTTTTTAATATGAACCTATATTATTTTATGAGTTATATACACTTCCCTTTGAAATTTTATATCATGAATATTATTCTTGTAATAATATTTTAAGATTCGTGTAATTTCATTTTCTTACATGTGCAGTATGATTCAATGTTACCAAGGAGAAAGAGTCTATTCCCAGAATCTCATCATCTATCAGGGTTGTCTATGATTATTCTTCCATTAATTAATCCTCATGATACAACTCTCAAGAAAACTAATGAATTTTATTATCCTAATATTATTCATTATTTCTTCATGTATTATTACCATTTTCCACTCTTATTTAATTAAGATAATTAATAAAATGTTTTTAAGAAAATATGTCCTTTTTTCTCTTCAGTTGGATACCTAGTTTATTCAAAAACAATTATTTCAAAAAAAATTAAAAATGTTTTTATTTAAAAGATCATTTGATATAATTTTAAAGTAAAAAATTATTTTTAAATTATTTTTATTGATTTTAGTACTTCCTTTATAATTTTTAATTTATTTTCAAATATAAAATTTTTCAAAAATGTTTTATGTTTTATAAGTAATCTTTCAAATATGAAAGGATTTTTTCCTCAAGAAATGTTTTTAAAGGACCTTTCCATTTTATATTACATATAATATGACATCTTTTGGTGTTAATCATACCTCTCAGAGGATATTATCCAAGTATTCCATTCTTATTCTTTCTATGAATGGTTTATTTATTGAGGACATTATGTTTATGAAAACTTTTTCTATTTCATAGCATATATGTTTATGAAACCCATATAACTTTAATACTTATATTATTATGAAATATACTTCATTTAGTGGTTCATTATTTGATTAAATGATTATGAAACCCTTCTCATTTTTCAAAGCTTATAATATGATTACATGTTTATGACACACATTTCACTTCGTTGGTTTCGATTTGATTTTTTATGACCTTGTGAAACATGTATGTATGATTTCATTATAAGAAGGGTGTGACCTATAAGTCCCTATAATTTGGTAATGATTTATATCTCATGATAAAATTATGGGAATAAAATTGGTGGGCTTGATCCACTATTGATGATGGTAATAACTGATTCACTATAGAAGTTGAGGAAACCTGATCCATTATGAGAAGTTGGGAAAGCCAATCCACTATAGGAATATGGGGAAACCTAACCCCTTATTTGGAAATGATTTTTACTAGGGTTTCCCACCTAGTGGGTGTATACCCCGTGAAGTTCCCTGATATGTTTTGGTAATGCGCCTTCCCTTATGAAGAATGATAATACATGTTTATGTGTTGAAAAAATTGCATTTCATAATCCTATGTTATGATTCCATAGATTATGCTCTTGATTCCATTATGATTCATGTCTTATTAACTACTAATATTTATTTCATGATTCTTGTTTGGGATCATTAATATATATGGTATGATCTTCAAATTTTATGATCACGTTCTCATACACTTATCCTCATTTTTATAATTACATATCTCCCTAGTTTACACTTATTGTGTATCTCAGCTCAACCCTTTTTATGTTTACTTTACCCAATTCATAAAAATATATATTATATGATATTTATATGATGTGTTCTATTTCTAGGGAACCTAGTGGGGGATAGTTTATTTTACTTATATACAAGTGTTTATGGTCCCATGTTTCTAAAAGCACAAAATTAATACAGTATTTGGGTGTCTATTGGTGTAATGTATTAAGTATTCCAAAAAAAATGATGTAATTTTAATGTATTTTATTATAGGGCCACTATAATATAGCTTCCAATAATAACCCTTTCACTAAAAAATAAACAAAACTTATTGGTTTTATTCCCATAATGGTCTATAAAAATATCATTTAACCATCATAAACTCCCATCATAGAAAACCATAAATGGTGTATATTTTACATTAAACTTATAAGAAACATTAGAATTACAAACACATTACACATTAGGTTTATCCCATATTAAGATGAAATATCATAGGTTTACATTGGTTCTATCGTCCCATTTTTCAAAATGGTTTATAAAGATAATGTGAATTAACCCAATCATATCCCCCTGGAATGTCAAACCATGTGCGTAGAAATGGTTTATTCACATTACATATGTATGATGGTCAATACATACTTGACTAACTCCTTTTAGGGTTATTACCCCTAGATGCATATATTCCAACAAAATGGTGACTTGTAGTATCCATTCGTGAATGTACCTCAAGAAAAACACAAAATGTCAGCCTTTCCAAAAAACTATAAAAATATCCTATAATTAGACATATCCTCAAAGTCATTCAAATGTTTATATTCCCAGATATATGATTTCAAAAATCTAATTTCCAAGGATTATATTAAACATGCGTTGATAAAAACTAATAAAACCCCAACTCTAGTAACCTAGAGTTGGTGTTTAGATTTCTATATAAAAATTTGATACAAGGAACTACATCATCAAGGATCGGTTAGTTTAGTATTCTTTAATAACTATATACATTCATGGTTCCTTTTTTAAATTGGAAGTAAAAATATAAAACCTAAAAAAATAAATTTTTCTCAATCCTTGCAAGTGATTAAAATATTTTGTCTTTATATCATGGGGAAAGGAAAAAAATAATGGTGAGATCAAATACTCCGTAAGGATTTCATAACATGGAATATATCATTACTTAATAAGTCATAATCTATATGGAAAGGTAAATCAATTAAAACATGTGACATTTAATCAATAACCTGAGAGAAATTACATTCATTGATAATATCAATGTAATAATGTTAGGATAAAATTATGTAAATTCTCAATGAAAGAAATTCATAATGGTGGAAAAATGATATGAGATATCATGAATTATTAATATCAAGGCCTTGTGCAATGGAATTTTAATTGATGTATAGGTATACACATAAAACCCATTTAATAAGTTTATCCAATAGGTTTTTTTCATTATACATACTGATGCATCGATGGGTTTTTTAATTTCAAGATCCGCCTATCATTGCATGTAAAATTCATTAATCATATAATTAATGATCAATTTAATTCATAAATAATTTGTATTATGAAATAAATATTGGTATTTACTAAAAAAATATAAAATATCAATACTTCCATAGTCAATTAAATATCATTTACCATTAAACACTGAATGTAGAAATAATATATAGTTTGGGAAATAATCATATCCATGATATAAATAATATGTACAAGGAAGAGAAATGTAATGGACAATAAAATATAGTCAAAATAAATTGAATGTTTTTATATAAATTAGATAACCAAAAAATTAATAAAAGATAAAATGTAACCATCGTTTCATCATAAAATTAGATTTTTTAGTAAAATCGTGTCTTTCGAAAAAATATAAGAAAAAAGAAGGGAAAGTTTAAAAATAATCTTTCATTAAATGGTTTTTTTTAATCCATGTAAAACTTTTTGGAGAAGATAAATATCATTAAATTTCTATATAAGTTGGAAATTTTTTTAATGATGTATACATTAAAGAGAATCATTCATTTTGACTTTTGGTAATGAAAGTATAAAATAACCCTATCATAAAAATTTTAAATATTCCTTCAAACCTTATATAAATTCAAGGTTAAAATTAATTGTACTTAATAATTTATTTTAGTAAATAAAAATTACTTTTGTAAAATAAGTTTTAAAAATATAGACTGGGATAAAAATATACCCAATCAAAAATAAAAAATAAGATCACATTTTATTTTATACATTTCATTTCTTAATTCAAGGTCTAAATAGAGGAAAATTTAGAAGAAAACATATAAACACCATAAACATAAATTGGATAAGAAAATAGATTTATTTTATAAAGGATGAATTATAATATGCATTCAATGAAAAATATATGTAATCCCAAACGAAATGAGATATCAAAATAATTTCGTACCACTACATTTACTTTTATATTATAACCCCTTTAGAGAATACACATGCATTGACAATTTTATCACCATGATTAAATATAGATTCGAGTTAATTGCCTAAATTGTTCAATATATATTCTATATAAAATAAATTTTCTGAAAAATACCTAATATGTCTCAATTGAGTTGAAATTTAGGTTAAATCCATTATAAAGATCACATCATTTAAGTTAGAATCTAATCTATGAATTTATTATGTATAATCATTGTAAATTCTCAAAAATAAGTGGAAATAAAATATAATTAAATAATATGTCATTTAAAAATTTATCATGGTATAACATAGTCAATAATGTAACAATATTTCCCAATGAATGAAAATTGAGTTAAAAAACACATTATAATGATTGTAACATTGAAGTGAAAATAATCAAATAATTGATTATGTATAAAAATACAGAACTAAACAAAATAATGGAGATAGATCATAAAACAATAAAAAGAAACTTCAAACAAGATAATGGTATAACATAATCAATGAAGTAGTGGTATAACTCAATAAATAGAAATTGAGTTAATTACCCCCTTAAAAATATCATAACATTGAATTGAGAATTTTGAAATTAAGTGATCACATGCAAAAAATGAAAATCCATAAAAAATAAGTGAAAATATAACACACAAAAATTGAAGTTAATTTCACACATAAACTCAGAATATAAAAATTAATGAAGTAATAGTATATTACAATTAATATAAACTATATTAAGAAACACATTGCCTCACGCTTAATGTCTTTTAACCCCCTATATAAAAAATTTATATTTATTATACATACATACAAGAATCGTGTACAAATCGATAATATCATATATGATCCATGTATCACTCTTATCAGCCATTTCTTAACATTCTATCATTATTATCATTGTTTTATGTGTTTATTGATTTGTTTTTATTCAATAGTTTTTGTCCTTGTTTCTTGATCATGATTCTATCATCTATAAAATTGGAATAATGATATAAACATGACACATGTTCATTATTTACATATTTACAATAATTTTTTAAATGTGTACATGAAAAATTAATCACAATTCATTGTGGAGGTGGTATTATTACACACATACACACAAGAGACGTTATCATTTATTAATGAGAAGACATGTATCAAAGTAGATGATATATTATATTTTTATAATAAAAATTATATTATAATTATAATATATATTCAATATTTCCATCATTATGACTATACATTTGATGTGGATGTGGAAAAAAATTACATCAGTTCATAGGACAAAAGTACATAGATGAGCAATAGTTTTGTTTCCCATTGATGGAGAAGGAGATGGAAAAATGATATGACATAAACATAATAATATATCAACATATAGGAGATACTGGTATTATTATATTAGAATGTTTAGTATAGAATTTAATGTGGTAAAATAAGAATAAAAATGAAATAATTCAGTCATGATGAGTATATCATTTTTTAAAGTGCTTCTTTAGATCTCCTCTTAAGGACTAAAGGGTTTTCCTATTTCAAAGACTGGAACCTAAAAAAATAGATAATAATGATGAGATGAGTTTTGGTATGGTTTTTTGTGATATTTTTCTCTAGGTGGTGTATATAATAGAGGTTAAGTGGTCCTTTTTTATAGAGAGAAAAAGGACACACACTGAATTAATAAAAGGATATAAATATTGTAAATACATTTCAACATGAATGTGGAACTATGTGTCTATAATTTCAAATAAAATATATGATCTGGTCTAAGTAAATTCAAAAAATGAATTTTTTATGAGTTTATGTGTTATTTTAAATTTTATAGTTTAGTTTAACCCCTTCGTTAATGAATTTTAACCTTGATTTATAGATTTACCCTTTATCGAGGTGATACATTTTACCACTATTAATATTCATAATCCATAAAACTAAATGGGGAATATTGACCATATTTAAACATAAAAATTCCAAAAATGGAATAATTTTCTCTTGAATCAATTTTTATAAGTGGTAGAAAATAATTTTCATAGAAATTCATCAAATTAAATGAAAATAGTTTCTAGACAAATGTATTTTTAAGAACAAAAAATCAACTTATATCAAGATCATGTAAAATTATGATCCTAATGGAATTAAAAATATTATTTTAATTTTAATATATATTATAACACTTTAATACCAAATCCAAAATAGAGTATAACTTTTAAATTAATTTATATAAATAAAATAAATAACAATTTTACAAAAAAATCGGTAGATTTCACTATTCACTAAAAATAAATCTTTTTTGAAAAATCCTAAAAGTTCAGCATAATATCATATTGACATGGTGATTTAAAATTTGATATAACTATCACATAATAATTTTTAAATTATTTTTCATGATTTTTTTATACTTGGTGTTGTGTGTAAACCATACTATCAATGAAATTAAATTTATTTTAAAAAATTATATCATAAAATCCCAGATTGTTACAAGGAAAGTGAACACGAAATTTGAGGAAACTAATAAATATGTAAGATCCAAATGATTAGTTTCCTCCCACTTGATTTAATTTAGATAAACATAAAGGTAATTCCATGACTATATCCCACTTTCCACCCAGAGAGGTCGAAGTACTCTCCTCTAAAGTAAAGGTGGGGACGTACGTGGCTGAGATATACAATAATAAATGAATAAATGTTTAAATAATTAGGGAAAATATTCATTATTAGTATAACCATAAATAAAATAGAATATTTCTCCTCTTACTCACCAAGAGGTAGTTACTCAATACAAAAGGATAGTGTTTAATAGCAAGTTTGTCTTGAGATTCATGAAATTGGTTTAATTAACCCTTGGGGTTGAAAAAGTCAAGGATTTCCCCATAATGAAATAATACTTATCTCTATTTTTAAAGTCACCCTAGTCCTAATTGAAAAGGGAGTAAACAACATATATATGAAAGGAGATCACAATAATCTTTTCCCACTACTAAGTATCTAGGGTTACCTTAGAAATGTTTTCCTCTAAAGGTCCTCTAGTCCATCAAATCCCTTAATTCCCAAATAGAATCCATATATAGACGGATTCCCATGGTGTATTCAAAGAGTAAACCATGTACCAAATACTTGAATTCCACTTCTCCTCCACCTAAGTTTTTGAATCCCAAATTTACAACCTTTAATGGAATAAGGGATCTATAATTTCACTAGAAAAAATTCATTTTATAGTGTGTACCTATGAAGAAAACACTTTATTTTCAGGTGTATTGAAATCTTAGATTCTTTGTGAAAAAATTTGAGGTTTTAACATTCATCTCTAATAGTTTTTTCCAGCAAGGTACATCATAGGATGGGAATAAATTCATTTTCTTTTCATCTATAAGTTTATCTCTATACTCAGTAATATGATGTTCATTTACCTCTATAATTATAATTAGTATAAAAATGAGAGGGTTTCCAACATCATATTTAGATATAGAGGTTTGACAAACTCACTCATTTTTAAGATCCCATAAAACAACTACTAGAGTATTATATAGAGAATCTATGTAATGATATGTTGACACTGTTAGACCCATTAATGTACCTATGTCAATCCCTATAATTTATAACCATGAAACAGTGTATAGAGGATAACATATGGAAAACCATATCCAAATATTGATCTTAACCTTCTACATGGGGGGAAAGGGATGGAATGTATAAAATGAAATTATCACACTTAAAAAACTGCTAATTTTTGAAGTGCCTTGGAAGGATCCAAATCACTCAACACCTCCCATGGAGTGGAAATAATTGAAATATTATCCCTATATAGATGAATGGAAGCAGTAACCTTTCCATGATATGATGACTACAAAAAAATAATTTCCTTCCAAAGATAATAAACACATAGATACTTCATTTTATCCATTAAAAATAATCTTCTAAAATTTTTTGAGTGTAAGAAACCTAAAAATGATATCCTAAAAGATTTTACTAACTATTTTCATTTACACCAGATGTTCAGAAAAAAGATTCAAGGTTTCTTTATCCTTAATTAAATCTCCTTAAAAAGATTCTATTTTGGACATATTACCTTGGGAGAACCTCTATCATAAGTATCATATATTCACACTAACCAATAGTAGGGATTATTTAAATGAAAGGAAGTCTATTATAGGCATGAGAAAAATATTGATGACTATATGTATTGAAGGATAGTTGGTATAGATTTTTCTATCCTCATGGAACAAGTCAATCAACCAGTTGTGACCTCGATTCCCCTTTCACCTTCTAATGACACACCCTAGAAACAATTTTCTAATAGAAAGAGTAATCAATGAAAATAGAGATGGGTGAAGGAGGATGATAATTGAAAAAATCCATAACCAATTGAGATGAATTTATTTTCTTCCTTATCTAGTTATACCATGGGAACCACACCATCAAAAGGAAACCTTTTTAGTAAATTACAAATCTTTTAGATTTGTTAATTGAGTTCACTTGGATGATCCTTTATCTTTTGAAGAATATCCATGTGAATTAAATTCCATAATAAAAGTTGGGTATGATGCGAGAGAGTACATAGAGGCTAAGGGAACCAAATAAGACATGTCCATGGAAGATTCTACTATTTAAGACATATCCCTTATAAAGTTATAAGTGTAGCTGAGACTCAAGGTAAATCGCTTCAGTGATCTCAGTGAGAATATACAGATTCTCTTGAAACAAGTAGGATTTGTTTTAAATGTAATTATACTTGAATATTATTTGGTAGGTGTGTATTTATCGTATCAATTCATGCACATTGGAAGGCATCAGAACCTAGATTACCAGTAATAAATATGACTTTAAATACCATTCATGAATGAGGACCATCATTTTTGAATACCTCAAAATTGAATCCTCATGATAATGAACATCCCCACCTTCGAAAACACTATCCCTTGGTGTTTATTTTCAATATCATAATGTAGTTAGTTGTCTTACTATTTAAACATTAAACTGTAGAAACAATTAACCATATGAAATACCTAAAATAGGTATTTCTCAAGGCCCTTTGGATCCCCGTAGAATTGGAGGTTTATGTTTTTTTTAAGGTGTATCTTCATAACATTTCCGTAGTAGAATTCCATGTGGTTATCTCATTTACAGAGTAGAATCAAGAGGTCACTGTATATGGAAATATCATACCCCTGTATGTATCATGAAATGTCAATAATTTCATCATTTTTTGATCTATAAGTAATTATGGGTCTATAATTAATCTAATAACAATCTAGGATATTCTATGCTTGGGTTATGGTGAAGAGGGAATGTCTTCCTCAAAATTAACCATTAAATGTTTTAAAATAGTAATATGAAACTACATAGAAGGATAAAATAAAATACTTATTCATATATATTATATTTGAATATAAATTTAATATAGTATGGAATGATATAAAATTTAGTTTACTTTTGGGTATGTTGTTCCTTCATCGCTTCATAGTAGTTCCATGATAAAATTACCAATGTCCAAATTACCCTATCAATAGAAATGTTGGAATAATATTTAGAAATGATTCCCTCTTTGAATATTGTAAATCATATTATGTTTAAATATTCTAAAATATAGAAGAAAAATAACTAATTATAAGAGGAAATATTTAGGTCACCACACCCTATAGTTTGGGAGCTGCTCTAGTAAACCCTTGGATCTTACTTGGTGAGAATTTTTTATTTCCCGTCAATCTAATCAAGGAATCAAGCTAGGGTTTAAATAAAATATAAGAATTAATAAATTCATATCTTTATATAAATATGGTGACTATAATTCCATATAATGTGAGAATATTAGTTGGTTAATATGGCTAAATCATGAAAAAATCTCAACAAGTGATAACACCAAATATAAAATTGTCATTTTCCAAATTCAGAAGCCAAAAATATCCTTGTATCATCATCCTAATCCAAATATACTTCCACATCACTAGTGGAAAACAAAGATAACCTCATATAAAATTTTTAACCTCAAGATATTTATACCCCATATTCCCTCAAAGATATCTAGTGGGAAGGAGACTATATCCAAAAAAACATTGATGGCTATAAAATTTAATCCTAATTCAAAAAATCTAAAGGAATTATCCTTATTATTCATTGAAGATAACGAATTCCTCCCATCATCATTTTGATATTATAAATCCCCATTTTATTATTACCCTGATAATTTTGAGATAGTGGTAAAGGAGGAGGATGGCCTTAGAGATGCCCTAATATTTGCAGGAGGCATGTATACCAACATTGATGATCCCTAATAGCTTAGTATTAGAATAAAAAAGGCCTCATGAGTTATGGTCATTAGTCTAGACATTGAACTAGAGGAGTGTAAAGAGTGTATTTCATTGTCTAAATGGTATCATGATGTATTTTCATGGAACTCAAATGAAATTATAGGATTTTATCCTGATGTGGCCACCCGTCATTTGGGTTTTCCCAAAGACCGCCACAGATTTAAGAATAAAATGATAAGAATGCATCCAAATATTATTACCAAAATATATGTTGATATTGAGAGGCTCTTAAATTTAAACATAATTTGAGATGTCCAATATATAAAGTGTTTATAAAAAAACATCCATATTAGGAAGAATAATGGTTCGATCTGATTCTATATCTACATTATAGACTTTAAAATGAACTACCTAAAAGTTGAATTTCCATTTACAATCATAGAATTATTGATTGATGTAATGAATGGTTTAAAGGTGTTGTCCTGCATGGATGGGTACTCATACTAAAATCAGATTAATATTTCTTGAAACGATGATGAATACACTAATTTTAGGAACCCCAAGGGATATATTTCTATCAGGAAACTCCCTTTTTCTTAAAGAATATGTGTCCCACATATCAACATGCCATGCACTATATCATAATTTCCTTATAGGGGAACTCTATGGAATTATATATGGATTCCTTTATAGTCAAACCTAAATAGTTTTTTGACCAACTTACTAACCTTGAAGCAATATTATGTAATATAAAGAAACATAATTTCAAAATTAATTCCCTATAATTCACTTTTGGGGTAACCTCAGGGAGATTTATCAACTTTGTGGTCTTCCAT
Organism: Viscum album; assembly: GCA_963277665.1. Lineage (NCBI taxonomy): Eukaryota > Viridiplantae > Streptophyta > Magnoliopsida > Santalales > Viscaceae > Viscum > Viscum album. Next base: position 1,503,873,614 of record OY728158.1, read on the forward strand.
CATGGTATCGAGGGTGATCTTCAAAAGATCAAGTAAATTATTATTATTCCTTAAACATAAAACCCTAACAAATTGAGATGAATCTAATGGAATCTCACCTACGTCAGACACTTCATCACTAATATAACTGGTAAATACTTACCCTTATACAAACTAAAGAATAATGGGGCATCTTACTAGTGGGATAATGACTACTAGATAGACATCGAAAATAAAAAATAAATAACTCCTCAACAATCCAGTTCTTATGCCATTCGTTGTTGTAAATCAATTTTTTCATACATGGATACTTTAGAGTGTTATCTTGGTGTTCTCCTAGATCACAATAAGATACTGTATATTATCTTATGTGGACTATGATAAACACCAATACTTGGTATTCTAATATCAAAAAAACAATTTGGAATTTATCTTTATGGTGTATATTTTAGAACATTGTATCCAACATCACAAGATCCATTTAGCCTCTCATGTTTACATGTTGAAGTATATCCTTAGTCTCTCAATTCATACTATACATATTTAATGATGGATAGTCATACTTCAACAGTTTTACATCCAATTCATACATTTGAAGGATGTCAAGGGGAAGGTGTTATAAGATTTTATTGCAACATACGTGAATCTTGAAAATGTGAAATTAAGTAAAAATCTCTCTAATAAGGAAGTATTCTCCTTACAAGATACATCTCATGTATGGGAAATATACATCAATGGTTATTCTAAAATCCTGATAGGAATATGAATGGAGAACTAAAAAGATAATTGTGATGTATTAGGTATTGTGTTCATTTCCCTAACCAATGAAGTCATTCCCTTTCTATTTCTACTATAAAAAAGATACATAAATAATGTAATAGTGTATCAAGAACTCATCAGTGGATTGAAGTTATCCATGAATATACTAGTGGTTCACCTCAACATAAATGGTGATTCAGAATTGGTGATGAAATAAATCAATGGTGAATATTATACCATTAAAGAATAATAAATTCCTCTTCTTGATTATGTCTAGGATATGATTATGGAGTTACCATCTAAGTATATGATGACCCGTGTTTTTTTCATGTGACGCTAAAGTCGATGACCTAGTTAATGTTGTTACTACCCAAGCATACCTAGACTAGGATGAGATGATCATCCATATTGTGCACCATGGGATGTTCTCTTTGTTCATTGGTAATATACTAATTGAGATGAATAAATTCAACACTATCCCTAATTATTTATAATATATATCATCATCTATCTATGTTTCCAATGAGTGTGTGCCCCAAATTTTGGACTTCCTATAAGAAAAAAATCATTCCCACAAAGTGATATAAGAAATACTAGATTCCTTATTGGGTGGTGAGATTCACCCTCTATAGTAATCCTTATTTTCAAAAGGTCCTCTATAAATTTACATTTTATGGTATTTTCCTTAAAGGAAGTAATAGGAATGAAATCCTCACTATTATGTAAGAATATCATTTAGTAACCTGATGTACTCAAAAGTAAGGGATAAATCTATATCACCAAATTAAGAGGCATATATACTTTTGGCCATTAATGATTCATGTCTACATATATATCACTAGAAAAGTCCATTCTTGACAAGATATGTGCTTGTTTAATTTATCAACCCCAATATTTTCTATATATGGACAGATATTTTTGAACATTCACCACTAAAGTAATGGATGTCATTAGGTTATATCCCCTAACTATAGCCATGCTATTTAAGTATACACTTACTACCACCAATTTATTAATTAAATGCGATGAGGATATAAGCCTTAGAGATTTAGGGACAATGTCCATTGTTAAATTTTGTGAATTGAAATATTATCACTAGATTTTGAGTCCCTCATTAAATGGAAATAAAAAAATAGAACCAAATTTTTTCCTTGTGAGTTGAGAAGGAAATATCATGAATATAATATACAGTCTAACCAATCATTCTACATCCATGATGTGGAAAATGTAAAAATACATGTTTTTAACAATTATCTGACAAAAATATAACTAATTACACTGGATAAATATAAGACATTATGGCTATAAAGACTCATGCATTCCTTCTAGTCTTATCGAACCACAACTAAAACTACTATTAAGGAGACCCCACAATATCTTGTATAAGGGACAAAGGTAGTCTTACCCTTTGAGGTTTAGCTTCCATCACTTTACATTATTATTTCAAATTAGTTTTATGAATATTAGAAATCATATAATTCAATGTATGAGGTAGATTGAATTAAAGATAAAATATTGCACACACTACATAACCTGGAATTCTATCAAAAATGAGTTTCATGAAAATTCATTAATAATGTTTTTCCCTAGTCATTTATTAATGGGGACATGATTCTAGAACTCATAACTCCCATGATCCCTAGATAGAAGATACCAAATATAATACTATAATTAGTGGGTAATTATATTATACTTGGGGTCTATATAAAAGGAGCATAATAAAATTCCATAATAGATGGGTAGAGTATTACACTGCCCTCAAATGTATCATTTTTTAAGAAATATGAATAATTTCACATCAGTCCAGAATTTCTGGGATATAAGACATTAAACTACCTAGGTATTATCCATCCTACATGACATTAAATTTGTAACACCCCAACTCCAATTGCCCAGAGTCAATGTGTTATTTTATTACATCGGTATGATCACAATAAAATAAAAACCTGAAGGACCAATCAGTTTAGTATCCTTGGAAATACTAGATAAAAATATATGTTTTATAATACATCATGAAATGAAAAACAACATATTATCCCCACTGAAAACTCTCATATTACTTAGAATATCCATGCATGTAAATCATAATACACTTCTTCACATCCTGGGAAAAAATGAAACATAAGAAATGGGTGAGCTCAGATGCTCAGTAAGGATAAATAATATAGTAGAAGCTATCATAAATAAGTATAAAATTTTATGGTAAGGTATAAAATGGAAACACAAACCTTTTAAACATAACCAATAGCATAATATGGAAATAATAAATCAAATAAATCTATTTAAACATTCACATGGATATTCTAAAAGTCGAATAATCACATGAAATATCAATAACTAATATCATAATGGGGAAATACATAATACCAGACATCATAACCATATCGCTAATGCCTCTTGCCAAGACCATAAATAACCATACCATCAAGGCCTCATGCCCATACCATAAATAACAATACCATCAATTCCTCTTTCTAAGACACTAGTTTGTCTCATGATACCTATCGACGCATCGAGGGGCTATAGTGGGCCCCTCCTGTCACTTAAAAATTCCAATTCATTCCTCATATGAAAAGGGTGAAACATAACATAAAATTTAATATTAAAACTAGCATACAAAATGTTAATACTTTAACTATAAAACATAAAAGGTATAAAAATAGGACATCCACAGTCAAACATAACAAAAAAACTTCAATACAATATGGAATATTGTATCATAATAATTCAATCTAAATAAAGAATGAAATCTAATAAAGTATATTGACATAGATGAAAATAATATAATAAATTCATTAAAACTCTTTGGGAGAAATATCCCTATTTACTTTGAAATTATTTAAAAGCCACAAAATTATAAAAGAAAAGAGTTATTTTGAAAATAACTATATAATATTTTATGAAAATATTTAAAATTTTAAGGAATCATAATGGTATAAAATAGCTGCTTGCATCGTATATGTTAAAAACATTATTTTTATAATTGTTTGAAAAAGGTTATAATATACCTTGTTTGGAAAATGAAGGAAAGAATCCTTTCAAAAAAAATTATAAAAATTAAACATGGGTAAAAATATATTTAATCAAATGTCAATAATATTATTTAATACATTTTAAGAAACATTTATATGGATGATAAAGATGTCCCAGTAGATACTTACGTATAAACAACCATGAATAATAATGAGATTGTGAAATTAACACATACCTTTTACTTTCCTTTAGTTGAGGGTGAGTTAACATAATGATTAATGATTAAATTATTTCATTAAATTATACCAGAACCATATCCATGTTTATGATATCATATATGATCTTATTATATCGTTTTGTTAATAATATTTCAATATTACCATTATTTTGGGTGTTAACTGCTTTATTTTTCCATTCTAGTTTTGTCATCTAAGTCATGTTTGTTATGGATAAGATGTATTTTATTCATATATATAATGATATTAAATTCATAATTGTTATTTTTAATCATCATATAAATTTTATAATTATTCTTGAATGGTTAACGTGGAGAATGAATCTCACCGCGTCATGGAGACGGTACGTCGTACATACACACGAGTGAAGGTATCATTCCCTTTATGGTTTAATGGTATGAAATTGGATGTTATATTAATTATAAAGAATCATTATAATGTCATATTAATTATTTATATTCATTATAATCATAATTATACCTATCCAAATAATGTAGTGTTGAATAATAAATTACACCACGACGTGCATATGATAAGTCGTACATATGCACAGATGGTGATATTATTATTTGTAGGATGAATAAATGGAGGAATATGGTTGACCTATAAACATAATAACATAAAATCGTGTAGATTATACTATATTTATTAATTTATTATGGAATCAACATAGGAGGAGGATGTATAAGAAGAAAAGAAATTGAATGGAATTAGTAAAACAATTACCTCTTCTTTGAGCGTGTCCTTTTTATTTTCACAAAAGGACTCCTTAAGATGGATTTCATCCCAAAATATGGCCTATAAGATGAATTGAGGGATGTTTTAAGGATAATTTCTTAGGTTTTTTCCCATACAAAGGGCTTTATATGTTTGAATAAAAGAGGAGAGGTGCCCTTTTATAATATAGGGGATGGCCACTTTTGGGAACACCAAAAATATTAATTTATTATAAATTTATTTTCGATTTAAAATAGTTAAAAAGTGAGTTATTTATAGTTTAAGATTAGGATGGGTCTAAATAATCATAACCAATGATTTTTTGACAAGTTTAGGTCACAAAAGTAACATTATCTTTTGGGTTTAATCCTTATTTAAACAGTTTAAATCTTACTGTGTCTACTTATCTTTTTATACTGTAGGGTTAATATAGTTACTATAAAATTATAAACAAACCAAAATTGAATAATTTATGACATATGTGACAGTATCCAAGTTAATTGGATAAACCTGATATTTTTATGAATTTTATGACATTTATTAAAATATTATTTATTTTAAAGTATCAAATATGTCAATTTTGATACTATTCGATATTTTCTTTTTAAAAAATAACAAACCAACATGATATCATCGAAATAATACTTCCCATATATCATTAAAATGTATTAGTTGTCTGTAAAATTTGTTTCTGTCATTAATTAAGTCATATTATATTTATTTTAATATTTTTAATATCATTTATTTGATATTTCTATTAATAAGATATTTTCTAATTCACAATTGTGTAATCATTAATTTTAATAATTTAATCTCTAAATATTATAAATAAATTTCAAGGAGGTAGTTATTTTTTTATTTCCATAAAATGTTTACAATGGATGTTATCTATTAGATATATCTAAATTAAAATTTTTATACTTATAAGAAATGAGAGTGTGACATTTTGTCACATTCATTAATTTTAATAATATTCATGTCATATTCATGGAAAAGGGTCCAAAAAATAATTAAATTTCAAAAATTGTATGATAAGGGTCATATTTAGTCATCCAATAAGATTTTTATAGGTTTTTGGGTAATTTTATAATATTATTTTTACCTTTAATTACCGGATTTACCCCTAACTGTGGAAATAAAACAAAATTACTAAACTTACTATTCATAATACCCAAAAGACATAAAATTAACCTGTTAAAATAATTTGGACCCACTGATTCCAAATATGGAATCCACTTTTATAAATTTAAAACACAGAATTTTTAGTAATTAATTTATAATTAATCTCTGTTGACAAAACGAGAAAACAGGTTTGTCAAAAGTAAAAACATTCAAAATATTGGCATGTGTTCGTATCTAATTTTAATGTAAAAAAATTAAAATGAAATAAACTATATTAAATGATAAAAAAATATAATTATAATTTAAAACAATTAAAATGATAATTTATCAATATAAATAAATTATATTAAAATGAAGGTTTGAATTAAAATGCAATATTTTTTTAGTATTCCTCAAATTAAGAAAGTTATCAGAAAAACACTAAAAAAATTTACAAACTAAAATTTTATATCCTTCATCTAAAGAATAATATTATTTTGTTATATTAAATAAATAAAAGTTTCAAATATTTTATTTAAAATGGTTTCTCAAATAAAATGCGGTAATGCTAAATTTTTGGAAAAATGATTCTTTTATTCAAAAAATTGAATTTTTTCATATATCATGTATAAGAAAAAAATGAGATTAATATTAAAATTATATAAAATATTTAAAATTAAAAAAAATTAATACTATTCATCCTTTCTTCTTAAATGACTACTTGTTGTGTGCTCAAACTCAGTGTTGCATGCAGCATAAGCTATTGAATTATTTAAAAAGAAGTGTATCGTGGAAGATTAAGGTGTTGAATTATTCCCTCCATTAAATAATTTAATCCTAAAAATTTCTAGAATATCACATCATTGTAATATTTGGATGGTTCTTCGTCATATGTTCTTTAGGATCCCACGTCGCCTCTTCCATTTTATGGTTTTTTCAAAGAACTTTTTCTAGAGGATTCATCTGATTCCTCAACAATTTCCCTTTGGTGTCAAGAATATTGATAGGAACTTTATTGTAAGATAGATCATGTTCTACTTATATTTATTTATAGGTGAGTACATGTGTTCAGTATAACATGTATTTCCATAAAATTGACACGTGGAACACATCATGAACCTTAGAGAGACTTGGTTGCATTTCCAAACAGTAAGATACAACTCTAATATGTTCAAGAATTTAAAAAGGTTTGATTTACATGGGGATTAATTTACCATTCTTAACTAATCATATTACACCCTTACATGGAGATAAATTCAATAATATATGATCTCCTACTTAAAATTCCAAATCCTTACTTCAATTATCAGTATAGATCTTTTGCATACTCTGAGTTGTTTTGATATGGGTACAAATAGTCTTTTCCTTTTATGTTGTTTCCTCTACATGTTTTAGGCCTATGAGTTTTATTTTACAAACATAATCCTAACAAGTCAGTATACGACATCTCTTTTCATATAACGCTTTATATGGTTCCATTTGAATACTTGAATAGAATCTATTATTATAGGAAAATTATACTAGAGGTAAATACTGAACCCACATACCATGAAAGTAAAGTGAGCAAGATATCAAAATGACCTCTAAAGTTTGAATAGTCAGATCCTATTGTTCATTAGTTTGAGGGTGTTAGTAAATGCTCAAATGATGCTCAGTATCTAGGGACTTCTGAATACTTTTCTAGAATTGTGATGTAAAAGCAGGATCTCGATTAGAAATAGTTGATAGGGGTACCCCATGAAGTCTTAAAAATTCATTAATATATAGTCATGTTAGATGTTCAAGTGTCGATTCTTTTTTCATATCAAGAAAATGTGTTTATTTGGTAAGACGGTCAAGAATGATCCATAATGCATCATTTCTTATGGGAGTCTTTAGTAGACCCATGACAAATCCATCGTAATATCAACCCATTTCGACACAGGTATTGGAAGTGGTTTCATGACTCCTCTACGATGTTAGCTTCCATCCTTCACCTGTTGAAAATCCAAACATCTTGACATATAATGAGTAATATCTATCTTCATGTTGTCCCACCAAAAATTTTCCTTCAATTATCTATTCATCTTAGTGCTACCAAGTTTTATAGAGAAATTAGAGCTATGATCATCATCCAATATTTTCCTTTTTAGCTCAGGTATATCTAGAAAACAGTTATTTTTCTCAAATTTCAAAATATCATCTTCAAATATGAAATCAATTAGTCTCCCATGATTCAAAACTTTAATTTTCCTTTTAAACTCCCCATCATTATACTGAAAACCTTTAATCCTTTCTAGAAAATAAGGTTTGGAAACCATTTGAAAAAGTAGTGATGTTTCACCATCCATGATAATTCCCATGTACATATTTACTAGATCCATGAATATTGGATCTTATTCAAATCACATGTTTTTTAGAACTCCATGGTCCTTTCTACTTAAATAATCTACCACATTATTTTCCTTCACTGTGTGATAGTGTATTATGAAATCATAATCCTTGATTAGCTAATTCCATATCCTTTGTCTCATGTTATGTTATTTCTATGGGAAAATAATTTTCAAACTCTTGTAATTAGTATATATCTCACATATTTCACTATAGTGATAGTGCCTCCATATCTTTAGGGAAAATATTACAACTAATAACTCAAGATCATGAGTTTCATATTTTTTTCATGATGTTTTAACTACCTTGATGCATATTCAATAACCCTATAATTTTTCATATGAACACAACCATGTCCTTTCTTTGATTCATCACTATAAATCACAAACCCATCATTCCCAGGTGGTAATTTCATGATAGGAGCATTGATTAATCTTCTATTTAATTCTTCAAAACATTCTTGATAGTCTTTTTTTCAAATGAATTTAACCTCTTTAAATATGATCTTGATTAACAGTTTTTCCAATCAAGAAAAGTTTTGGAAGAAACTCCGATAGTAACCTGCTAAACCAATAAAACAGTGTACCTGAGTTATACTTGTTGGTTCTAGCCATTATTGAATTTCCTTTTTCATTGTAGGATCAACATAGATTCCATCCATGGAGAAAATATGGCCACGAAAATAAATTTCTTGAAACCAAAATTCGTACTTGTTAAACATCCCATATAGTTCATTTCTTCTATGATTATTCAGAACAATTATCAAGTGGTTTGCATGGTCTTCGTAGCTTTTAGATTATACTAAGATATCAGCAATAAATACTATGAAAAAATCATCAAGATATTCCTTGAACAATTCGTTCACTAGATATATTAAAATAGATGGTCCATTAGTCAATCCAAATGGAATTACCATAAATATGTAATGACCATACCTCATTCAAAATTCTTTCTTTGGAATATAATATTTTTTTACACATAATTTAAGATATTCAAAATGAAGGAAAAACTTTGAAAAATATTGATCTCAATTAATTTTTTCAAAAAAATCATTAATGAGAGGTAGAGGATATATGTTATTTATTGTAATAGCATTGATTTTTATATATTCAATGAAAAGCCTCATTGATCAATATTTTTTCTTAATAAAAAAACTAGGGATCACCATGGAGAAACACTGGGGAAAATAAATACCCTATTAATCAACTCCTATAGTTTTTTCATTAGCTATACTAATTCCACAATGGCCATTCTATAAGTAGTCTTTGATATTGGGCTTGTATCAGGGATTAAATCAATAGGAAACTCAACTTCGCACTCTGGGGGGCGCTCTGGGGGGTGTTGTGGTAAATATTTTGTAAAAAAAATAAATTTATTCCTTTAAAATAGGTATATACTCACATTGAATGTTTATTTATTCATCCCTATATATTATTTCTTCTTCTTCCCTAAGAATCTCATTCAGTAAAGCTACTGGGGGTGGGTTTTCATAAGAATTATGTGATGAAGTTTCTTCTCTAAAGATAATGGATTATACATTTTCCTCAAAAATCACAACTTCCTTCTTCTTGAAATAAATTTTCAAATATTATTTTTATATACAATCCATACTAAGTATTATATCAAATTCGACCATAGGTCTGATGATAAAGTCATTAGATAAAGCACGTTTATATACCATAATGGGAATTTCCTGACACATATTTTTTGCAATGAGACTTCCCTTAGGGGTTTTCACTAACAACTCCCTTATTAATGTAAATTGGAAATATCTAATTTTTAATGAAAACTAAGAAGATATAATTAAATAAAAGGATCTAGAATCAAATAATTATTTAGATACATTTTATGAAATGATTAAAGTACCTTCCACCAAATCATTAGAAACTTCATCCTTAGTAGTTGTGATTGAAAAATCATGGCCTTACACCCTTGGATCTTTCTAAGGAATGTTTATATGATGCTTAGTACAATAAGTTTCCAAATTTCCCATCTCTTTACACATTGTATCACTAAAAATTGATTGTTTCTTTTTTCCCCTTGCAATAATGAGTTTGGTGCACTTTTTCTCCAAACTTGTAACAAATTCCCATCCAATTTAGGCAAGTACCAGGGTGTTTCATCCAATAATCACTATAGGGTATAAATTAAAAATTTAAATTATTCCACAAACTTCCTTTTCTAGAGTTTTCGTCAATCCTCTTCTTCTCATGCTTTACTTGAAGTCATATGAATTAGAGAATTCATTTTCTATTTTGATAGCACATTAGACTATATCTTCCAATAACAAGAAAGATTTTGATGTCAATTCTTATAAGAGGAATGGTTTTAAACCATAAAAGAATCTATCAATATTACTATTAGGTTATATATGTAGTTTTCAGCATGACTTTCTAACCGTGTGATGTTATCTTCATACTTTTCAATATTCTCATCCTCCTTCCACCTCAGACTTAAATTACTTCTCCATATCCACTCTTAGATAACTAGGAACATATTTATATAGAATGAGTTCTTTAAATTCCCTCCATTATATATTTATGACCTCTTTATCCTCCTCTATGTCTTGAATTAATGACCACCATTTATCAACATATCTTGATAGATGATAGACTACCATAACATCTTTTTTTATTTTGTTACTCCCTAAAGAAATACATATTTTGTCTAAGGAACATATCCATTTCTCAACTACAAAAGGAATTTTAGTCTCATTTAATGTTGGAGTTTTTTGTCTCATGAAGTGGTTTAACATTGATCCTCTAGGTTTTCGATCAGGATGCTTCATACGGGTAAGTTTATTATTCATAACCTAAGTTAGTTATCCCAGTATGGTTATAAGTTATTAAGTTCCAGTGGTATCACCAGCTCCACTATCATTATCTTTCATAGGTTGGAAATACCTACATAGATTACGTGTGTTGATACAGTTTCCATTCCTTCCACTAAGTTCCATTTCTAAACATTGGAAAACACTAGATTAGGTTATGAATCATAATGCATAATTAAAAACTAGTAAAATACATAATATAAATTGAACATTTTATGTATATATAATCCATAATCATAAAAAATTTTGTTTGGGGAGTTTGTAAATAAAATGTGAATTATCATAATAATTTCCCTCAGGAGTGTCAAACCAGGTGCACATTAAGGATCATTGTTATGTACCAGGTTTCCCTGAGTCAACCTGGAACACCTTGTCGGAGTTGTTACTCCTAGTTACATTGGTTCCAAAACCACATCCACTTATAGTATCCAGATAGGTATTTATTTTCTATAAATACCCACATAATATCTACATTACTAATATTCTAGGATGATATTTTATAATTATCCTCAATGTTTATCTTCGGGTAATGTTCCGTAATCAAGATTTTTCTAAATCTAGTTTTCATGGTTTGTATTAAACTTCCTCTAATACCAACTGTAATGTCCAAACCCCAATTTCCTAGAGTCGATGCATTATTTTATTACATTATCATGACCATAAGAAAATAAACTCCCAAAGGACTAATTAGTTTAGTATCCTTGGAAATACTAGATACAAACATAAGTTTAACATTACATCTTGAACTGAAAAACAATATATTATCCCCTTTGAAAAATATCATTTCCCTTATACTATCCCTAAAAGTTATTCATAATATACCTATTCTCATCCTAGGGAAAATGAATCATAAGAAAGGGGTGAGATTAGATCCTCAGTAAGGATAAACAGTATAGTGGAAGCTATTATAAATAAGCTTAAACTTTTAAGGAAAGGTATAAAACTAAAACACAAGCCTTTTAAACATAATATTCCACATAATATAGAAAGAATAAATCAAATAATTTCATTTAAACATTCACATGGATGTTATACTAGTAGAATAATCACTTTCAATATCAATAACTAATCTCATAATGAGGAAATTCAAAATGTCGGATATTATAATCATATCATCAAGGCTTCTTTCAAAGACCATAAATAACCATAATGTCAAGGCCTCGTTCCAAGACCATATATAACCATACTATAAATTCCTCATTCCAAGACACTAATTTGTATCATTAGACTTACCAATGCATCGAGGGGTTATAGCAGGCCTTTCCTGTCACTTACTAATTCCAATTCATTCCACATATGAAAAGGGTGAAACATAACATAAACAAAACTAGAATATGAAATTTTAATACATTATCCAAAACCAATAAATGGAATAAAAATATCACATCCCTAGTCAAACATATCATAAAACATTCAATACAATATGGAATATAGGATCATAATAAATTATCCACAATCAAGCTTAAAATCTGACAAAATATGTTGAAATAGATGAAAATAATCTAATAAATTAATTTAAAATCTTTTAGAGAAATATTCCTTTTTTTCCTTGAAATTATTTAAAAGCATCAAAATTATAAAAGAAAACATTTCTTTTGAGAATAACCTTGTAATATTTTAAGGAATGTTTAAAATGTTAAGGAATCATAAAATCATAAAATAGCTTCTTACATCGTATAAGTTAATAAAATATTCTTTCCCTAATTTGTCGAAAAGAATATAAAGTACCTTGTTTGGAAAACAATGGAAAGTTTCCTTTCAAAACATTTTATAAAAATTAAAACATGGGTAATAATTTCTTTAAACAAATTTCTATTATTTTTTTATATACATTTTAAGAAACATGGGCATAGATGATAAATATGTCTCACTAGATACTTATGTTAAAACAACCTCGGATAATAATGAGATTGTGAAATTAACCCTTACCTTTTACTTTCCTTTAGTAGAGGGTGTTATAGCCTATTGTATAATTATTAAATTATGTTATTAATGTATACCCAGAACATATCCATATTTATGATATCATATATGATCATCTTATATAATTTTGTTAATAATATTTTAGTATTACCATTATTTCGGGTGTTAACTGCTTCATTTTCCCATTTCTATTTTGTCAAGGAAGTGATGTTTATTACACATAGAAATTATTTTATTCATATACATAACGATATTAATTTTATAATTTTTCTTTTTTACTCATCATATAAATTTTATAATGATTATCGAATGGTTAACATGGATAATGAATCTAATTGTGTCATGGAGATGGTAGGACGTACATACGCACATGCTATTGTATCATTCCCTAAATGGTTAACTGATATGGAATTGGATGGTATATTAATTATAAAGAGTCATTATCAGTTTATATTAAATATTTATATCAATTATACTCATCATTTTTTCATCCATATAAATTAGTGCTCAATAACAAATTATGCCACAGCGTGGAGACAGTAAGTCGTACGCACGCATGGTGATATTTTTATTCATAGGATGGATAAATGGAGGTTGTTGTACCATAATAATAATAACATATAATCATGTAGATTATACTAGAGTTATTAAATTATTATTTGTGAAACATAGGAGGAGGTATTATAAGTTGAAAAGAAATTGTATGGAATTGGTGAAACAATTACCTCTTCTTTGAGCGTCTCCTTTTAATATGCACAAGAGGACTCCTTAGGCAGGATTTTTTCACAAAGTGTGGAATCTAGGATGAATTGAGGGAAATTTTTATGAGTTTTAGTTAGAGTTTAGCCAACCTAAAGGGATATATAGGTGTGAATAAAAGAGGAGGAGAGGTTCCCTTTTATAATGGAGGGGAGGGGCACTTTTGGAAACTCGAAAACTATTAATTTATTATAAATTTATTTTCAATTTAAAATATCTCTAATGTTAATTATTTAGAGGATAAGATGATTATGGGTTTAAATAATCACATCCAATGATTTTTGGAAAATATTAGGTCCTAAAATTGACATTATCTTTTGGGTTTAACCTTTAGTCAACCATTTTAACTCTTACTGTGGTTATTTGTCTTTTTATACTCTAGGGTTAATATAGTTACTATAAAATGAAAAAAGAACCCTAATTGGATTATTTATCAAATATTTAACACTATTACAGTTATTTGGATGAACAATATATTTTTTATGAATTCTATAACATTTAATAAAATATTATTTATTTTAATTTATCATTTATGTTAATTTTGATACAATTTAATATGTTCATTTTTAAAAATATTAAACCAAAATGATAACATAAAATTAATACATAAAATATATTACTATCATGTCTCAGTTATCTATAAAATTATAATATGTAATTAATTAAGACATATTATATTTATTTTAATATTTGTAATATCATTTATTTGATATTTCTATTAATAAAATAATTTCTACTTCACTATTAGGTCATCATTAATGGTAATTATTTAATCTCTAAAAATTATAAGTAAATTTATATGAGATAATTAATACTTTTATTTTTCTTGATAATATTTATAATCGATGTTATCTCTAAATTAAAATTGTTGTACTTATAAGAAATGAGAGTGTGACATTGTGTCACATTCATTAATTTTAATAATATTTATGTCATATTCATGGATAAGGTCCCACTAAATAATTCCATTCCGAACTGTAGATGATAAGGGTCTGATTTATTCATCCAATAGTATTTTTAAAAGTGTTATGGTAATTCTATAATATTATTTTTACCTTTAATTACCCAATTTACCCTTAATTGTGGTAATAAAACAAATTACTAAAGTTACTATTCATAAAATCCAAAAAAATAAATTTAACATATTAACATAATTTGGACCATGTGATTCCAAATATGGAATATATTTTTCAAAATTTAAAACACTGAAGTTTCAATAATTAATCTAAATTTCATCCTTGTTGACAAAATGAGAAATCAGGGTTTTCAAAAGTAAAAATCATTAAAAGATTAGCATGTGTTTATATCTAATTTTAATGTAAAAATAATTCCAATTACCTTAATTATATTAAATGATAAAAACATAGTATATTTATTATTTAAAACCAATTAAAGGATATTCTATAAATATAAATAAATTAAATGAAAAAGAAGTTTTGAATTAAAATGCAGTATTTTCTAATATACATTAAAATATGAAAGTAATGATAAAAACACCAAAAAAAATTCCAAACAAAATTTTTATGTCTCACTTCTAAATAATAATTTCATTTTTTCAAATTGAATATATAAAAGTGTCAAATATTGTATTTAAAAGGGTTCTCCATTAACAGGTGACAAAACTACATTTTTTGAAAAATACTAATTTTATTCAAAAAAAATTGAATTTGTTCTTATATCATGTCTAAGTAACATATGATATTAATATTAAAATTACGTGGAATATTTAAAATTCAAAATGTGGTTAATACTATTCATAACCACTTCTTAAATGGCTAGTCATGGTTCACTTGAGCTCAGTGTTGTATACAGCACAATGTATTGAATTATTTAGAAAGAATCATACAACGGAAGCATGGGGTGTTATAAAATTTACTTGATAAATACTCATTGAAAATTTTTAAAATAAAGAGTAAATATATCAACCACATGAAATTGAAATAGGTGGTATATGATCTTTTCACATGAAATTATATTTCAAAACATTAAATCCACTCTATATTACATTAAACTTATTTGAATGGCCAATATTTATAGCCCATTACCCCACATAAGGGCCAAATCCAACTTAGATCCCTAAAATCATTTTATCCCCATTTTCTAGCTGAACATAAGGGAAAAATTGATCTTATTCATCCAAGTAAAATGATTCAAAACTACACAATATGAAATTAAATATTGAAAATCCTTCAACTTCTTGGATTTTCCTTCCATGTATAATTGGATTGCCTTACATGAGATCCAAATCCATTAAATAATCCTTGATGTATAGCTTATAAACTCTACAAGCCTACCCAAAGGTATAAATTCTCCCATGTAAACAAGAACTGCATGTGGCTATACTCCTCTTCTTGTAGGATATATAGGTATTCCTAGATCTCATATCCTAGGATCGACCATGAATTTTATTCACTCTCAACCTATTATCCTTGCATGTGATCCAAACCCATGTAGAGTTTTTTTCCATTCATTAGGATGAAAATTCTGATCATGCATTCCATGTCATGCCTACTTGTGTGACTTGTAAAATTTCTGAGTTATTACTTTTTTCTCACACCGAGCAAGACTCACATGAGTTAGAAGTCAAAATTAATCAGTTTTATTAGAATGAATAAGGTCCAACATTTTAAAATAAAAAATATGGAATCAAATCTTGGTTGCATGAAATTAAACTACATGACGTAAATCACTCTTCAAACAATTTAAGATGACTTATTTGTGAGACCCATTCCCTTACATGAGAGATAGATCCATGTAATATTTTCTTAGTGGGTTAATATACATTATAATCCTAATTAAGAACATGTGAGGATAAATTCCCATCATCATACGATATGTATCGATGCTTGGATCTATGATCTGAGCCACAAAAAAATCTATCATGAAAAATTCACCTCTCACATATAATAATCTGATCAATGTAGGACCATTTTGCATCATGGGTCTAACCTAATAACCAAAAAAAATTACATCCGTCTTCATCATGGGTATCAAGTCACTCTCCAATAATTTTAGGTTTTTTGTGACCCTGTGATGTTAAAATAATACCACTAATAACTTTTACATTATACATAATCTTGATTTTCTCCAAGGATTAATAAATATTATGTATATATTTATTATTACCCTAATTAGGATATGTGGTGAAATGGGAATACTATATCAGATTCTCAATCACAAATTCAAATAAAACCTCAACCTGTCCAAATTTTTATTGCAATTTCCTTACACCTTATTTGATTGTTTTTTCTAGGATTGTTGCATTTCATGCCCACGACAACCAAAAAATAGGCTCTCAGCATATGGTTAGTAAATAAAAACTTATTCTAATGAAAAATTCATCCATATTTAGATGTTTAATACTATTTATATGATCCTTCATACCCAACACTAAGATGAATAAATTTCATATTATGCACGAGTTAGATCTGTATGGATTTCTCTATATTTAGGTCCATATCAAATGATGTTAAACCACATGGTGTGAGTCCTTGTTTCTTCACATTAAAATAAAATACTAAATCTTCATGATATGATATTAAACTAAAAAAAATATGGTGCATATGGTATGTCCTTTAATCTTCATAGAGTGGTTTCTGGTATAAAACCCAATATTCTTACAAGATGATCAAATTAGTTCAAAATATTATAATATTTTGGTTTTGTGTCCATAGAATTAGGAGAATATTAAAATACAATCATTATTTTCTCCAATATTATCTTTCTTCCCATTCTTTATTTTCTTTAATAACCCTCTATCAAATGATTCTATTGTTTTTTTCACATGATCAAGATCCATGTGAGAGTGCACAACATACTTAAGAACATTATGTGTCCATATTTTTTTATTTCATCTTAAGTAGAGAAATATGGACCGTACATTATAGAATAATCCATATACCATTACCCATTTTAAATACTTTCAAGGAAATCATAATATCATAGTCATGGAATTATATATTTTAAAATTACTCTATAACCCTTCATGAACATATTTTATAAAAATCGCACTTTGTTAAATGATCATCTTGTATTAACATGAAACTTTCATGGACATTTTATATAAGTGTATACAACTATAAGATATAGTTTTATTTAATTATAAATATATTCCCCTAATATGGCTCGACATATGTGACCACAATATTTCTTTTTAGCCAGATGTGTTTTCATCCTACGTGGTTGGTACTCTTATCTTGTATGCCCATAAACAATTACAATGGATCCATTTTTTTAAATTTATATAGTCGTTATCCTCAATATACATGTCCCATATCAACACCCCTAATTTTAACATCCTGAGTTATGATTTATAAAACACAAAACATTATTATTCAAGTGGATTTGATAATATTGATTCTACATAATTATGCATCGTACTCACATTCCTAGTGTAGATTTGACATCTCAACTTTGAAATTTATATTGGTCCACACTGCATGATCATAAACTACATTAAAAATTGGTCAATGTTTTATGACCAAAAATCAAATTACCCCCTTTGGGTTTTATATAATGGTATTAAGACCCCATTGGAGTTGGATTTTTCATTTCCCTTTTTAGGTAGAATGATATACTCATTTGTTAAAATCTTGTTAAAAACAAAATATCAATCAGATTTGGACCATATACTAAATTGGGATTTCCTCTCTTATTCCTTCACCATTAAAAATTACCAAATCATACCTACCTCCCATGAGCACACAATCATGATATAGAACACTCTTAGAAAGTGAAATTACACCATATCTGATATCAATGGTAACTGTAATCTGGATGACTTGGTTGGTTTCATGTAAATTATAGTGAAAACCATCTCAATATATGGTTAAAGATGTATATTTATAAATTAAAAAATCTTTTGGGATGAGTGTCATGACTATATAATAGATTCACATGGTTGTAATGGTTTCTATACTGATAGCATCAGGATTTTCTAATTCATAGTCGACCAATCTCATTTGTGTTACTGGATAGGCTACCGTACATTTTCATTGGTTGGATCTATACATTCTCAAACTATAAAAATATCTTCTATAAGTTATCTAACCATAAAATCTAGTAAAATATTGTCTAATAATTCAAAATTTAATTAATGTGTACCTATACATATATGTCATGGAATATATCCTTTATTCATGAAACCTTTCCCATTCTCAGGATACTACATAGATCACCTCACTTATTTTTCAAATACATTCGAACTAAAATACCAGTAACCTTTTTTCCAATTATTATTACTATAAACTACATGTATCATCCCTTGATTCTATCTATATCAATGTTTTTTAGGCTCTATATTCCCATCTGATTTACTCTATATAGATCACTATGAAAAGTCTCACATTTTTCTCTTCTATCGATGTTTCTAAACATAAAACACCACCCATGGTGGTCTAGCTTACCTGACCTTAAACTAACTATAGAAAAATAAATAGAACTTTTTAGGTTGGAAACCAATGAAGGGAAACATGATAAGAATACAAATATCTACTATATATGTTTTCTACTCCAAGGTATTGAGTAAAAGTTAGAGAACAACTGAAAAATTTACCAAATTGTTTAGATTCGTAACCCATAATGGGTGAACAAATAACACTTCAAGGCCCTACTCATTATGTCTCCCCAATATGCAACTTATGAAAAATTTAGGGTGATAAAAAATAGAGATACAAGGATAATGGGATCCAATATATGATCTTTTCAAAATTCCAGAAATGATCGACTTTGGATAAATTTAGGAAACTCTATAATTCTTAACATATTGGTTATGTTATGATATAAAATCACATTAAAGTGAAATTTCATGACACTTCATCCCCCTTGAACACTATAATTATATATATAAATTTACCCATTATGATCCTCATCAGATTGATTCATAATTCAAATATAAATGGATCAACTATAGTATTACAGAGTTGGGAAAATTCCTATATCCATTCATCATACATGGCTTGGATGAAAACTATTCATATAAAATTAGATGAAATATTGTGTTTCAGTGGTGGCGTTATGCATATACTCATTCTTGATCCATGTCCTAGAATAAATTATTCATATCCAAATGGATAAAATATTGTGTTCCGGTGATGGTTTTATGCCTATACTCATCTGTGATCCAATCCTAGGGGATGATAATTAATATAAAAATTTACCGAATCTATTGTTATAGTGATGGTATTATATACATACCTATTTATAAGACATTCCTAGGAGGAAACCCCTTTAACCCATGTGTTTGATAATAAATATTGATTTTTTCAATTTCGATTGAAGGTTCATGTGGGTCCAAGTTATCTTGATATTTCACTTCAAGGGTTTTATAGGCCACCATAAGTGATATTCAAAGTAAAGAAAAAACGATGGATGGATAGTAAGTAAAACCAAAAATATGTTTATAATTGTTTTAAAAATCAAAAAATAACAGGAGAATACACTAGTTGGAGTATCTCTTCATCAGTAGTGACCTATTATAATATACCCTCTATGGAGGCCTAAAACTCGTCGATGATGTATTGATCTTCCTTAATGATATGATGAAAATTATATAGACTTAGAGTCTCATCCCCTTCAACAAATGGAATACCTTTTTATTCTCAACTTAGGAAACATGAAGGATCATTTTTTGTCCCACTAGTTCATCTTTGAAAACATATAACTCCTAATGAAGGTATATTGTGTGAATATCCTCTTATTTATCAAGGAATTACTACTCCAACTCCACACTATTTAATGATAACAATATTTATGCATCAAATATCAAAGAATTATGGACGATTTTGTTATATATATATTTTTATGTGACCATTAATATTCTTCTATTTTCTTTTGTGTCTTAATTATAACCTTTATGTTATCATGGATATCATGGATGTTGAAGCACCCACTACCCAAAAACATGATGTAAAGATAATCATGGTGTAGATTTACATGTATATGACAACTAGGAGTGTCAAAAAAATAACTTCAATTTACTACCCAAACACGTCAATGAGTAGTTAGGTAGTAGTTGAGATCCCCATGTTCCATTTTAGAGTCACTCTTGAATACCAGAACATGGTTTTCAATATGATAATTTATGAATTCTTCTTTCATGTTCACTTATTATTCTAACAATTCTATTTGTATGGGAAATACTATGTGGTATATTAGAATTCCATGTAATAATTTGAATAATTAATCCAATAAAGATTCACGTGGATTCACATACTTATCCATTAATGTGTGAACCACAATAACATATGAAACCTCGATTGGCCGAACAACCTGAACATCACCTTAAATAAGAATATATTGAAAATTATCTATAAAAGGATCAATTATTACTGTAGTTCCATATAAAGGTTCCATGTGGATGTCCTCATTCCCCATTATGAAATGATCACCCACTAATCCATGATACCTCTTTGTTGTAGTTCCCTCTAAAGTATAATGGTCAGGAACCTATGAGTGGGGAATATCACTATGAAAAGGTTTATGAATATATTTAGGTAGGTCTATTACATATTAATTTCTTAGATCCAAGATGTAGATGTAATGGAATTAATGTATTCCAAGATATATTTCATTGTCTGTATAGACTCGGTATAAAAAAATTAACCTATTACAAAAAGTGGGTGAGTAAGTGGGTGTTATATAGTATCACATTCATTATTGATCATCATACCTAAACCATATTCCTTTCCACTAGTTTTTGTAGGAGGAGTGAATATTTTCGGTCATCCCTACATTATCGGTACTCCCTTCAATCATAGTTTCCCCACTATGGTGGACACTACTATCTTAGAGGTAGTGGTTTGGTCCCCAATGGGGTCCCCCTCACTTATGACCATAGGATTATACTTAGACCTTTTCGAACAATGATATCCTTCAATTATTAATCCATTATGTTTTCACAAGTACGTAAATATGCATATACATAGACTACAATATTCATCGATTGACATGGGGATTAAAAAATATTATTTGGGAGAATGTGATTGGACAATTTCTTTGGTTTACATTATTATTTAATTTTTTATAAGGATTTTTTAAGAATATTCACTAGTTTTATTATCATTGGATAAGCGATGAAGGGAGAATTTTGTTATGCCCTACACTTCACATTATCTAGTGCTTTGGGGATAGTCTCCCTTATTACACACTAGAGGAACGCACTTTGAATTCATCCTCTAAGGACCCCCTACAATATACATCAGGGACTAAATATTTTCTATAGATACTCTTATTTTCTATATGAAAAATCCAAATTTGTAAATCTGGATGAATTTTTACATTGAAGGTTATAAAACCTGAAGGAAACATATTATATATTTATGTTCAATGAATGAATCAGATTCATCATCCAGATACTTGTTGAGTATCCCATCAAGGATTCCTCAATGTTTTGTATTCTATACCCACTGATTTATGGGAACCCTTGAATCCTTGGACATAATAAGTATATAAAACTCCTAGATACTCATCACCACATCCACAAGGAGAGTCTTGATACTGATGTATGGGAGAACCTTCATGTTTCCAATATGGGGAACATGAACACAACTCTAGATAAATAACCGCGAGTATGGAACATCATTCATGGTGGGACAAATTTTAAACAACTGAGGTCCTCATAATTAATATCTACTTAGGGGTCTTCGGTTGGTTTCTTCTTAATTATCATAGATGATTTGTCCTCCATTGATTTTATCCAATTTTTTGGTTTTCCAATTTAATTCAAGACCTATCACTATAACTACTAAATATAATATCATTGTATGACCTCATGATGATTTGATTCAGTCCTTAGTGATATATTATCTTTGGATTCAGGATGAATTTATGGTTAGAAACACCATATATCCTCTTCCTTTTGTGTTTTTTTCTAATTTTCCACATCCCTTTTTATGAAGTGCACCTAGAGGTGTCCTTGGGAACACTTCTAAATAATATTTCTATAGGGTATTAAAATATCTAGCAACATGTATAATCTTAAAATATATATATGATAATGTATTTGGGTTATATCTTTATTATGATTTGTGTATATTATTGGGCCATCATCCCCTAGAGCATCTTCTTGACTATATTATTCTTCTATTGATTAACATCCACTATAGGTGAAACCATTTTTTCTGGATGAAATTGAATTGAGGAGAAAAATATAAGGCATGTAAGAATCACAAGTAAACACACAATAAACCTAGAAAACCATCAATACATCCCTTGTATCTATCATATATGACCATAATTTTTCTTTGAAACTCTCATTGTTAGTGATCATTTCAATGGGTGGGGGTCTGTATGTGTAAAATTAAAATTTTGAGTGAATACTTATTTTTTTTAGTGTGGAATAAAACTTAAATTATAATTTTTTTGATACCATAAACACACTAGATTAGAGTTTAAAATATAAATCTTGTAACTTTCACCTTGTTGAGTAAGTCATATGTGTTAAAGTGATCCTTCGTCCAGCCCTACAGTATCTAGAATAGCCCCAAGATATGATAGGGGAAATTCCTTTGTTGATATGTAGCACAAATTAGTGAATTGTTTCTAATAAATGAGTGTATATGCACATAAGAACCCCTACCACCAACTTGGTAGCCAACATAAATAGACATCACAAAACTTCATTGTGAGATCCATGTACTAGAAGAAGGTTCCCACTCAACTACATAACTTTGAATGCATCTAGAAGAGTTTAATCAAGGATTTTTAGGTAGATTTCATATCCCCATTTTTCATATTCTCCTTTATTAATATTTAGTATATACTTTCTATGGGATCCCTTTTCTAAAAAGAAATAAATCATGTTAGATGCTTTCATGTGGGACCATCTCCATGAAGGATAAGGGGTATATTCATCCAAGTCTCAAATATGATATTTTTTGGGGGACAGTGTTATTTCCCAATGTAATCCTTGTAATATTTGAATAATTCTTAGGATAGGGGTATGATCCTCCGAAGGTCCCCCAATTTATTCTACAACGGAACAAAATCACCATACATGTCCTTGAGGACTAGTTACCTAGATATACTATAAATTTCTCATTTTTTAATTCCTACCACATCATGGATGTGGTGAATGGTGTTAGTCTAAGGACTCCCATGAATTATAAATTTAATAATTAGATCATTTTTCTTTGAAATATATTTCATGTTGATTCATAAGGGCTCATAGATAGCTACATAATTTATACACGTCTTAAATTACATTTACATTATTCATACCCAATAAACCCACATTAACATAGCCATGAAGAATCACCTAGGAAATTGGTCCCACTTCTAATTCCTTCCTTGTGATTAATCACTAACGGAGTTAATAAAATAAAGGACCAGTGGTGTGTGTAAGGATATGTTTTGTACTTGCTATTTCTTGGAGTAATCTTGGTGTGGGTGAGAAAACTTGATAAATTATAGGTCCCTTAAGGAACATATGTTCCTTATGAATAAATTTTTGTGATACCTAGATTAATTTTCTATTCAATACATAAATTATAGTGGTAGGAATCAGGATAAAGGATGGTGACATTAATCACCATTAAATACCAATATATGGTTAGGAAATCAGACATCAGATATTATCAAAGATGTTCCTTCATTACATTGGATAATTCTAGTATGATTTGATACTCCTTAATGATATTCCCATGATTAACATATGAATTCATATACTATATTTAAGATGTGGCCTCATTATTTGAGACAATACTCAGAGAGAAGGCCATCAAAAAACACATAACATAATTTAATAATTCATTTATATGATAAATCAATGTATTGGGAAACCCCAAGGTGATTATGAGTTGAGGATGCAACTGGATATAAATTTGACAAAGTCAATTCGTTTTTCTTGGGGCCTAGATCAAAACCCTTTCACTAAGGCCCCTCACCAAGGTGAATCCCCGATGTTCCCTTACAAGGCCCCTTACCAATGTGGCTCTCTACATCCTCTCTAAAATTACCCTTTCTAAGGTGCCACATCAAATTACATTTCTAAATACCTTCATCAAGGTTTTGTTCCAAGGACAACTCACAAGGCCCCTCACCAATTTTCATCATTAATGCCTCTCACTAAGTTTCCTCACTAGTGACCACCACCATAGTGATTCACTGGGGCCCATCTACAATGTGGCCTCAAAAAGGTTTCTTAAACTTAGTGGGTGGGGGGAGCTCTCACTAGGGTGGAATACATATCTATTTATCACCACATAGTAGAATGAACTAAAAGATAGAGAAAATAGTATAACACTACTGATCTTTCTTTGGTTAATGATGGAGACCAAAAGTAGGGGTGGGAACATTGTTACATATATAGGGGTTTCTCTATTACACCAACTAACCCACATGTATCACCCAACATTACCCACCTACTCCACACCAAGCGTTCATGTGTTCAGTGTTTGCTTGGACCCTAGTTATTTTTCATGCTAGAGACACATCTACCTTAGAATATGATCATCTCTATTTTAATCATATACCATTATAAGTGGGTAATTTTTTAGTTCCCCTTTATGTGATAAAATATTAATGTTGAAAATAACAAATTTAACCAAGGAGAAATCCCACACTTTCTCTGAAGACCAGTTAAGAGGGGAACCCAAGTCAATTTTCCTAGTCTCCTCTATGTACTCCTCGGTAGCCATTCCCGTGTATTCATGTGTCAGTAGCCATAACACCTAGGCTTTTGTGTATATAAAATCAAATAATATCTTCCTTAGTGATTAGGTATTCATGATCAAGAAACCTATATGCACTGCTTTTGCACATAGACCCCTTACACCCAGGTCTTCCCATATTTATATAAACCGACCCCTTGGGCTCCCACTTAAGAATGAGATTACCACCTTCAAGATGATTTAGAGGCACTTAGATCTCCCACCACCAATGTCTCTATAACCCCCAATGGATAGCCTATAAAACTATAAACCTAAGATAACTAACATAAATGAATGGTAGTTGAGTCATATGAAGGAGAAAACCTTTGTGAAAGACCACTTCTCACCTTTTCCTCTTGCACTAGTGTTAAGAAGCCACCATATCAACCAAACAAGGGTTCCATTCACCCAAGGGATTCCATGAGAATCCTTAAAACTGAGGAAGATATTTTCCTAGGTTTCCCTTCATGGGAGGCATTTCACCAATGGCTATTAACATTGGTGACCTTCCACACATGGATCTTTATTTGAATGACCTTTCACCCAAGTCTCTTCAATTGGGCGACCTTTCACTAAAGGAACATCATTTGGGTGACCATTATTTTGAAATCGGGTTCCCTATAACCTACTCGTGTATGAAATTTTATTACCAATACATGTATATAGTTAATATATACATGTGTTCATCTTATTATAATAGTTCTGATACTCCTATATTCACTATATATTTAGGGTAATGGCCTTATATTATGTGTTTTATCAAAAGGTTATAGCAGTTTCTTTGCTATAATGAGAACTTAAAGATACCGTGACAGTAAGATTAATGTAATTCCTTATTGTATAGATACATTATACATATAGGGTAAAAATGATTTGTGACCATTAGGTACTAGGGAATCATAAGTATTAATACTTATTCCCATGAATTTCACACTTGGTGATATCTAGTTGGTGAGATCATGAGGACAAACCCACCAATAAGAACACCAAAAGTAAAATGTTTTATCAGTTGTTAATATATAAGGACATGTGTAATTTTCTTCTAACATGAGATCATTATCAATGTGTTCTACTTGATCATGTACATTGATTCAAGAAAAAACCCATGACTTTGAATTCATAGAGAGGTATCTTGTATTGGGTGTGTCATTGTGGTATTACATTGGTTAAATGGTTAAGATAGAATTTTCTCCTATGATTTGAGGAAGAGATATATTAGGAATTGTTTATCATGATTGTAGTACCTTCATAAATCCCTGTTTAAAGTAGTCTTAGTTAATTACTTTCAGTTAGATCAATAAATAATAAATCATAAATAAATGATAACTCAATTTTTGCATACTGCATTATGAGATATCATGAGGCAAATAGATAATATTATAGAGTGTGTCTTCATAGAAAAATTGTCATTTCTATGACAATTTCATGTCACTTTAGGGGCCATGATGGTTTTCCAGACTTCAATCATGGTCAGTGAATACTATTGACTACTATCAAGATAAGGGCCTAGAGGATCACACACAATAGCGTATTCAAGAGTCATCCATATTCTGGTGAATAGGTATGTAGAACATGGTGGGCCCTACTGTGGGTTCTGAGATTTTTCCAAGTCTTAATGATTACTGAAAAATAAATTAATTAATTATTACTTGCGTATAGAGTAATTGTGATGAATTTGTTAATTAAAATTATTTACACGTATTTATGTAAATACAAGAGACAATATTATACCAAGGAATATAATTTTAATATTCAATGATTATTTAATGTTAGCAAGAATTATTCCCCCCAGGGCCTATCCTAGTGGAAAAGGTTTTTGTGCGGTTTCTGTGAGGTCTCAATTTTGAGTCTCCCTCACTTCCTGCATGTGTTGTTTGTATGTTTCTTAGTAGCATTGTAGTTCCCCTTCCCTGAACTTATGTAATATTACTATGAATTATGATCCATGTTAATCAATTTGTTTTATCACATAAAATGATTAAAATATATTACAAGTATGTGATGAAATATAAAAAAAATTATGTCATAATTAGTTCATCATAACTAATTTTTTTATTTATTGGATGTTTTTGGTGCCAAAATGTTGTAAGAAAAGAAGGAAGAGAAAGAGGCCCCATGGCCAACTTCAAGAAGCTACGTCGCGGAGTCCCACCAAGCAACGCGGCCGCCACGAAGCAAAGGAGGAAGTAACCTCCGCAAACACCCCTGACGTTCGCGAGCCGCCGCGAAGCAAAGGAGGCGGTAACCTCCGCGAACACCCCTGACGTTCATGAGCCCGCCGCGAAGAAAAGGAGGAAGTAACCTCTGTAAACCCCCCTGACATTCGCGAGCCTGCTGCGAAGAAAATGAGGTGGTAACCTCCATGAATTCTCCAGATGTTCGCGAGCCCATCGTGAAGCAAAGGAGGACATAGCCTCCGCGAACGCCCTTGATGTCCGCAAGACACCGCGAAGCAACCCAATCCCCCTTCGCGCCGCGTGATCTCTGCTTCGTGGCGCCTCTTGCCTATAAATACCGGGCTCCACCTGATCCCGGGGGATGAAAATTCGACCTTTCATCTTATTAGCTCCCAAATCGTGAAGCACCCTTTGCTCTGAGAATCATGAGCTACGCGAGGTATTTTTTGCTTCGCGAGGTGCCCCTGCATTGTCTCGTTTTGATCCCCTCTTCCAAGAGGGATGCCTTTCGAAAATCCCAAGGGCCTTCACGAAGGAAGGGGATCCCCAGGGGGACCTGGGTCATCTTAGAACATTTATTCTTTGTGAATCACCCCTCATGTACACGTGATCCATATGCCAAGGCAGGATCACTATACTTCGTGAAGTGCCTTGCTTCACGACGCTCTGCTTCGCGAAGCACCTGTGATTCGTGAGGCTGTGCTCCGTGAATGCCTTTACACTTCGCGAAGAACCTCTCACATTCACCTCCTCCCCATGCTAAGGCTAAGTCACCCCACTTCGTGAAGCACATCCCTTCGCAAGTTCCCTTCGCCATGCAGAGTAACCGAGCTCCACAAGGCCCCTGCCTATGGACCCCTCTGCTTGACATATCATTTTCCTGTGCAACCCTCCAGGGTTGTGCGATGCGATTTCAAATTCCCCTGGATGATACCACCTATAGCGTTGCTTTTCCTAATGCTTCTTCGCATATGCACGCTAACAGCTATTGCTTCTTCTCATAGCCACGCTAACGTGTACCCCTCGATGGTTCGCTCTATGACCCCCCTTCTGCATGGAATTGTTGGTACCTTCCCTCCCATAAGGAGTAGAGGGTACCGGTTATGTAAGTCCTAGGGGTGAGAAGTAAACCCACCTTTTCCGAGATAAAGGACGTTAAAATTTCAAGCACCCTCATCCTCAACACACGATGTTAAACTATGACATCTCCCCATGCCTCTCACGCGGGGTGCCCTCACCTTGGACATTCTGCACGCACCCCTCCCCCTTGGTCCCCACATGGGATGATATCCTTCTTTTCAGGGTGGAGTTTGTCTGCAGGGGAAGGGCGTCCATCTTGGTGTAAGCCCCTAGCCCTTCTTGCGGAAGGTATCACCCATGCACCTCCGTACTTCCTCAGCGCCAGGGCCAGCGGAGAGCATAATGGGAAGTGGGACTTCTACTCTCTTTTTGGGATCCAAATCCCTCTCCCGCAACACTTTTTCGCCCTTGGGCCTCCCTCCTGGAGTAAGTCCCAGCACCATGGGTTTCCCAACGTGTAAGACCCTCTTTGCTTCCCACGGACGCACCCTTCGCGACGTGATCATCAGGTCTGTGCAACCTCTTGTTTCTCACACTGAGCATGACTCTCATGAGCTTAGAGTGATCACCGACCCTGACCCACACCCATCAGCGAACTACGAGGAATTTGATCCATATCAAGTCATGGTACGTAGGAAGCCTCATGAGGTTCATACCCAACACCCATCAACGAACTACGAGGACTTTGATCCATATCAAGGCATGGTACGTATGAAGCCTTGCGAGGTTCAAGCCCAACACCCATCAGCAAACTACGAGGTATTTGATCCATTTAAAGGCATGGTACATAGGAACCCTCATGAGGTTCAAGCCCAACACCCATCAGCGAACTACGAGGTCTTTGATCCATGTCAAGGCATGGTACGTAGGAAGCCTCACGAGGTTCAAGACCAACACCCATCAGTGAACTACGAGGACTTTGATCCATGTCAAGGCATGGTACATAGGAATCCTTACAAGGTTCAAGCCCAACACCCATCAGCGAACTACGAGGAATTTGATCCATGTCAAGGCATGGTACGTAGGAAGCCTCACGAGGTTCAAGCCCAACACCCATCAGCGAACTACGAGGACTTTGATCCATGTCAAGGCATGGTACGTAGGAAGCCTCATGAGGTTCAATCCCAACACCCATCAGCAAACTATGAGTACTTTGATACATGTCAAGGCATGGTATGAAGGAAGCCTTACGAGGTTCAAGCCCAACACCCATCAGTGAACTACGAGGACTTTGATCCATGTCAAGGCATGGTACGTATGAAGCCTCACGAGGATCAAGCCCAACACCCATCAGCGAACTACGAAGACTTTGATCCATGTCAAGGCATGGTACATAGGAAGCCTCACGAGGTTCAAGCCTAACACCCATCATCGAACTATGAGGACTTTGATCCATGTCAAGGTATGGTACGTAGGAAGCCTCACAAGGTTTAATCCCAACAACCATCTTTAGAACTATGAGGACTTTGATCCATGTAAAGGCATGGTACGTAGGAAGCCTCACGAGGTTCAATCCCATCACTCGGCTATTCCGACCCCCTTCACGTCGGTTCACCCCCGTCCCTCATGACGTTAAACTGTATCCATATAAACTACATGGCCTTTGATCCATGTCAAGGCATGTTATGCAGGAAGCCTCCCTGATGTTCAAGCCCATCATCCACCTGGACCAAGGTCCACCTTCACATCGGTTCGACATCCCCTTTTAAATCCTAACTATGAGGACTTTGATCCATGTCAAGGTATGGTACGTAGGAATCCCCCCTGAGGTTTAAGGCCACTAACCATTGGTCTTGACCACCTTAGTTTCGGTGTGCCAGGACCCTATCCCGAACTACGTGGACTTTGATCCATGTCAAGGCATGGTATATAGGAAGACTCCCTGATGTTTTAGCCTATCACCCATCATACCAAGGTCCTCATTCTTTTCGATTCACCGGCATCCATACCCGAACTACGAGGGCTTTGATTCATGTCAAGGCATGGTATGTAGGACGTATGTTCGGGGCTCAAGACCAAAACCATTGTCCATCCTGACTCTTATCTAGGCCGCCACATCTTGGTGAGATCATGCCACCTCATTCCCCTCCATAGAATTTGGGAAGATGCCCACGTGTTGGCCCCAATATCGGTGTTCCCTCAAGGGGGTTCTTCAATCTGATCCACTCTGTCTAGTGTTCTGATCAGTCCAATCCATCTCTGCTAGATGTTAAACTTGCGGCATACCCTGTGTTGAACATGGGAAGCTAAGGAAAACCTCAGATACATGCCTATGGAATATGATTCCCCATGCTCGATGTGGGATTCTTCGGGCTTCCACACCATCAAGAAGCCCTATAATAAGGGAAAAAAGACAGACACGCGAATTCCCTAGCGTCCAGACATGCTAGTGATGCCTCATCATGACTACTCCCCCAACCGGAGGTTGCTTCCCTAACCGGACCCCTTGGAATGTCCCGACAGAAGCAGCGTAATTAACTGGTGTCCATGAAGATATGGCACCGAGAAGAGTTTCACAAACAACATATTAAATATATGAGGGAGACCCGGACTAGGTGACGAGTTTCGAGGCAGAATCCACAGAAGGAAGAACTAACATCCCATCATCCTGTTTCGATCAAGGAGCAAACGTACCTGAACAAGGAACAAATGTCACCCGCCTTTGGAAAGAAGGAATGTGGGGTAACAAAAGTCGCGCCTATTGCGCCCAAACGGACGGCCGCGCATGCCCCGAAAAAAGCGTCGGAAACAGAAATGTTGAACCCAACGTGAAGTTATTATCCTCCATGTGGAGATTAGTATCGCTCGAGACATCAGTAGATTGACATGTCACCGGATCCAGATATCCGGCGTCGAGTCCTGCCAAGAAAATAGCGGGCCTAGTGTGAAGCTCACTAGAAATTGGGGCAGTCAAAATTTAGGGCATCTCGATCTACGACGTTGTCAGTGTGGATCCCTCTTACCGACCATAGAAGACGGAATGGTGCTGGGGCACTGGGTGTCAATTTCTTTTGTTGTTAGTACTAATGATCTGATCTCCCTGCCTCCGGGAACCCAGCTGCTGCATCCGGAACCCGATCACCTCCTGCCCACCGACACGGGGGCAGGGGCAATCTCAACGCGGCTACCCCGCATGGTTCTACCTTTTCTATGATGGCATCAACTGTCGTGGCTACTGGTCACCCACGCCCCCTCTCTCCGTCAGAGATTATCCAACGAAGGGTAATCAATGACCTTGTACGTAGGTACGAGGAGGAAGGGGTAATCCCTACGAGGGACATGGCCCGCCTAGATTTAGAGGCATCTACGCCTCGCCATCAACACCGCCCCCGAGGGTCGCGCAGGGAGCCGCTGCTCCCCACTCTGACCTTCAATCATTTCGGGAGCTTGTCCCCAAAATGCCTCGATGACTCCATGCCCTACGCCGATGAGGTAGGGGATGTTCGGGCCTGCCCGGCCAGAGTTCTGTCCTAGGGGTTCCCAGCGAGGGCCCCCACCAGGCCGCGCCAGCACCGCCACCCGGTTCCCCAAGCTGAAGAGCAGGTAGATTACCTACCTGCACCACTGGTACCGGCCCGTCTGACTCGACACCAGTGTCGGGCGCAGGCCGAGGAGGACGCCCATCAGGGGGCATCAACGTCAGTGGCTACTATGGCCCAAGCCACCGCCGACGTGCACCATCAACCCCCTGCATACGCTGAGCAGGGGAAGTTATATGCCTGAACCGGATCGAGGCCCCAACCACCCCACAGGCAGGCTGGGTCGACACTCCTGGTTGCAGGCACAAGCAGTGGCCACCGCGGACTAACCCGCAGTAATTCCACCCACTACGGGGGACCTCCCCGTGCAACCACTGTGGAGGATGCGTGCCTTTCTCGCTCCCAGGACTGGCTCGGAGGTATGCCTCGTGCCACCTTCGAACCAAATGAGGGCCTTCCCCATGGTAGTGACACCTCATATGGGATCCTCTCCAGCACTCATTACACGAGATACAGATCCATCCCTTCTGCTACAAACCGCTGGGGTGGGGACGTCACATATCCAGTCACTCTATGGTGTGAGGACCTTCCTCACATTCTTGTAGCAGCCGATGAAGGCCCTCCTCATCCCGGTAACTAGAGGGGTGGAGATCAACTTCACTTCACCATCACCCAGCATGAAGGTCCTACCCCTTTTCGGTCCAATCAGTACGGGGGCCTGCCTCACACTGACATCACCAAGGGAACTAGGCATGGTGGTCCTACATGTTCTCTCGTCAGCTCCAAAAGGGGTCATACCTGTACCAGTATCCAGCACGGAGGTCCTCCCCGTATCCCCTTTGACATATTCCCCGGTGCTCCTCGCACCCCGATCCACTCAGGCAGAAGTAATCCCCACCCCAACACTACTACGGCCGAAGGACCTTCTCGTGTTGGGAATTGTCCCTTCCCCGAAGAGTCGTCACGAGGTAGGAAAGCTAGTTGTCACTACTGCAAGAAGAATACCGAAAAGCTTCAAACTAAGATCAAACCGATATTTTTCTTGGATATTGAAGAAGAGCATGACTCAACGGTGGCACCCTCCCCTCAGTCCTCTGTGTCGAGGACCGGGACAGGAACAAGGCGTATAAGCCTCATCCTTCCAAAGTGTGAAGCCCACCGGATTCCCGCCTCTCTTCACAGGTACATCCAGGAGGAAGAAGTTTTGTGAGTCCCACAGGTTCCGACCGTGCATTCACCACCATCATCACTAGAAACGCCCTCCACCTCATCTAGGGATTATGGAGAGCTATTTTGGGGACTGATGGCGGTTGAGAAATAGTGTGACCCATCAGCGGTAACCGTGATCCCTGCACCATAAACTGTGGTTGTCAGCCCTTCGTATCATGACGTAGTGGTCAGGTCACCGCACTCCTCAGAGGATGGCCCAGAATTCGGCGGCCAATCAGCTCGTTCACCGTGTTCTCAACCGCCCAGTTTACTGTCTCAAAAGTCTGCCTCAGTACTGCTACCGGTTCCTTAGCCGCCACCAGTTGATGAGTGGGGCAATACGGAGCCAGACCCTGTATCCGAGCCCAGGAGCTTCTGGAACATTCTTGCGCCAGATCACTTCCTGGAGAAGTTCTGGCTGACTGCTGCTTTGAACTTCTGTGTTCCGGAATCCCTCTCCCCAAAGGAAGTCGAGTGCTTCCGTCAAACCATATGGGCGCTGCACTTTTGTCTTCACTATCATCAGGTGATGTACCCCAGGAGCCAAGTGACACTACTACAAATACGGCTTTTATCAGTGATAAAAATGGCCTTTATCAGCGCAAGAAAAGCGCTCTTAATGCCGGTGAAGATAAAGGGGGGGTCCCCTTTATCAGCACTCCAAAAAAGTGCTGATAAAGACCCCTTTTATCAGTGCTAAAAAAACACTGATAAAAGGGTCTTTTATCAGCGCTTTCTTTTTAGCGCTGATAAAAAAAAATATTGTTAATCTCGGGGGGGGGGGGAATTTTACAGCACTTGAGTCCCCCTTTATCAGTGTTTCCCCGCACACACCGCCTACACCATTTATCATCACTAGCCCCTCTAAATCACCCTTGCACGCGTGCCCCTGCCTCCACCCGGATTTGATCTCGAGACCTTCCCCCAGCAGACCTAAAGCCTTTTCCACTCCCCTATATTGATTTATTCTCTTATTTATGATATATCTATTTATTTATATATATTTAGTTATATTTATTCATATAGTAATATATATTTATATTAATATATATATTTATATTAATATATATATAGTTATATTAATATATATATATATAGTTATATTAATATATATATAGTTATATTAATATATAGTTATATAAATATTCATATATTGGTATTTTAAATAAAATGGATATTAGTTATTATTTAGATAAATCTAATATATTTTATATGTAAATATGTTTAATTGTTTATTTAAAAAATTTAATTTTTAGGTGTGAATATATAAAAAATATGTACAAATAGTTTTATATTTAATTATAAATAACAGTTAATTATAAAAAACGATAAAATTTCAAATACATAATATCAGTATGAATGTAATACCTTAGAATAAATTCATTCCCCACCAAAAAAAGCCAATAATACCCCCTTAAACGTGGCTAAAAATCCACAAAATGTTAAAAAATCATGGTACCCCGACTAAAAAGTCAGTTTTAGAGTCATTATAGGCCTCTTTTAGCCTCTAAAAAACCTCTAACGAGGTCCCCCTTAATTATAGCGACGTAGATCTCATCGCAAGCTTCTATTTGATATGTGGTAGAGCTCAAACAGACACCCGGATCAAAAGTTATGGCCGTTTGAAGTTTGAGTTGCGTTTTCAACATTTTTTGGATATTTTTTTTATTTTTTTTATTTTTTTAGTCTTAAATTTGTTATTAAATGACTATTAATCCATAATAATTATCAAATTATTAATTAAAAATATTTTTTTAATTTTTTTATAAACCATCTTCACTAAATATCTAATATATTAAGTATAATAAGTGTAAATGTATATTTATACTTATCTAAAATATATTTAAAACTAATATATTATATTTATACCAATATAACTATATTGATATATTTATATATTAATATATTATTTTTAATTAATTTTTTTTTGAAGTTGAACCCTTTATCAGCTCTTTTAAAAAAACACTGATAAAGGCCCCCCTTTATCAGCGCTACTAAAAAAGCGCTGATAAAGGGGGACCTTTATCAGTGCGAAAAAAAGCGCTGATAAAGGGGCACTTTTATCAGTGCTTTTTTTAGCGCTGATAAAGGTGCCCCCCTTTATCAGGGATTTTTCGTTAGCACTGATAAAGGGGTGGCGCTGGCCTTGCCCAGTTTTGTGGTAGTGTGAACTTTGAGGAAATCGACGAGCAATGTCGTCTGGTCGATTTGGCCGCACTCCCTGTGGCCTAGCGCCCTGAGTCACCGGGTCTTCGAACAACACTCCAACAAAAATGAGTTCAGAGTTTCAGGGTACTCCACAAAATCATTAGGGAGGCTACCCCCCACGTGCAAGTCCGTGGCTGGTGGAAGTACACTGCCCTCCTCTTCATCCCTATTCGACGGTAGCCCGAATAGCTATGCGATATTGAGGACATGCCCCCGGGAAGGGTCACGGTCCAAATGGTCGACATCGTGGACAAGGAGGATGACCTGGAATTTCTTGATGGAGACTTACCCCCTGAGGATGTGCCACTATTGTTGGACCCAACAGGGAGTATTACCCGTCAGTAGAGGAACCTCCTTGGTCTCCCTACACCCACCGAGTCGTTAGTGCTCTACCGGAATGTCGGCAAGGGTAAAGAGTATGTCGGAGCTGTCAAGCACTCCGAACCGTCTGCCTCAGTGCAGAAGACGGAGGAAGACCCCGAGAATACCGCGTTGCGCCAGCAACTTGTTGAGCAGAAGAGGCTGGTCGACGAACTCCTGGCCAAACGCGCTATAGAGCGATGACCCGACTTTGGAAATCCTAGGCCGAGGCAGTAGGGGCAGGAACAACTCCCCCCCGGGGAGATGCCTCCAGGAAACCCTGATCATACCGCTCCCGCGGACAGGGTTGAGGCTGAAACTCACGGCAAGAAGGCACGATATGTCTCACCAAACCCTCCCGAACGGCGCGGCAATTCGAGGAATGCAGCCCGGGTTCCCCTAGCTGCCCCTCAGGCCACTCTGCCAGTCGCTCCATGAGCTGTTGAACCCATCTACCATGTCAAAGATCACGGCAACACACTCGTGGTTAGGGATCCCCGTCAAGATAGGGACCCCGCCCAGATGATCTGATGGTGGCACTCATCTCCTGCCTCGAGGTGTTGGAAACGTGACAGGTGGCAGTCCCACCAGATGGTAAGTTGTACACAGTGTGGGTGGATGATATGCCTACACCTCGGGGTTTTGTAAATCCCACTTTCTCACCCTTTAATGGGACAGGGGACCCACCGCAACACCTGGCCCACTTTTCCTCCAGGTGTGGCCCCATGTTGGGGACTCCAGCACAGTCAGAAGCCGCCAAACTCCGGTGTTTTGTGAAGACATTGTAAGGCCCTTCGTTTTTCTTGTACAGCCAGCTTTCCATTGGATCGGTGACTGGATGGGAGGATCTTTTCTGGCAATTCCTATACTATTTTATCTCCACCATGCGAAATACCAGCATCGCAGACCTCTTCAGGTGAAAACAAAGGCCCAATGAGCGAGTCGCGGACTTCATCGCCCGGTGGAAGGGGCTCACATACTCCCTTGACATGCCACTGACTCAGGAGAAATTACTGATGATGTGTGTGGGGAATGTCAAAACAGAACTAGTTCCTTCCCTTATCACTCAGAACTACCCCGGAGGGTTCCAAGACTTCTCAGATAAGGCCCAGCGCCTTGAGGAAGCTCTGCAACAGGCTAGTCAGGCACGTCTACTACCCCCTTTGATCCCCGTAAAGAGGGCTGCCAGAGACGAGCCCATCACGGTGGCCCAAATATAAGCCCCCATGCATCTAGAATTTATGCCAGTAGCACTGGATCCACATCCTCATAGAGGCCCTCCACCTCAGGAACAGCCTCCTGCCTAGCAAGGACCGCCTCAGAATCGGCAGGTTCCCCTACGCAATGTGCCACCGCCGCCTAGGAGAGATAATCAGGCTATGCCTCCTCGGCAGGTTCCTCTGGCCCCTCATCAGGGCCAGGCTCCTCGAACCCCCTATCCAGAGAAAAGACACCAGACTTACTCATTCAATGAGGATCAGGTCCCTAGTTATTTCTGTAGTTCCCTAGAGTAGGGGATCGTGCGCTTACCTAAGTGCAGAAGGTCGACAGAGGTGAATCTCACTGATCGCCCCAACTACTTCCCTTATCATCGGATTATAGGGCACACCCTCAAGTAGTGTTATGAGTTTAAATACTGCATCCAAGACCAGGTCGATAACAACATAGTCAGGTTGGGCCCGTCCCTGACACATGTGGCGGGTGTCTTTGTGAGGTTAGAAAGAGGTAGCGATGACGAAGGTGAGTGGCAACAGGTTCCCAGCCGCAGATCCCAGAAGTAAGATGAATGGATGGCCTGTAGAATAGTCTCCTGATCCCATGGTATTATTCGGGCACACCTGCATCATTCGGAGCCTTCAGAAGTTGTGACTAGTGCCTCTGCATCATCATCTCAGCCGGCCTCTTCCCAGAAGAGTAAGCATCGGCGGCACAAGAAGAAGCAATGCGCTCCACCAATGTCATCATCATCTCGCACTCTCAGTGACTTCATGCCCCCTGAGATGGGGATTCCTCACAAAATCCACCCAGTGGTGGATGATTCGTCAAGTGAAAGTCAACGGTATGCTTCGGTTAATACCGTGGAATTGGTAAACCCCTATATGACTCCTGAAGAAGGGGAACGCCAGGAGAACCTCCCTAATGTCCCCGACCAAAGCCAACGTCGGTGGAGCCGTGACCATATGGGTTATCAAGGCACGTCAGCTGGTACATTAAGCCACGTCATGCATGCCACTGAAACCAGATAGCAGGCCCAGCGCAGAGCTCAGCACGCGCAACCTCCTCATCCAGTTTCCTCATATCTACATCCACCGTCGTTCGTGCTACTAGATCGGGCAGAGCTGCCTCATCCACATCGTGGCCAGTTTCTCCCTACTACAGGCCAATTCCAGTAATCTGGTCCTCGTCTAGCAGCTACTCTTCCGGACTCGACTAGTGAGCAACGGGATGTGCCTAGCACTAGTCAGCCGTCGACTCAGCTAGAAGAGGTCACCGTGCCTCCAATTGTAGAGCGACCTCCTGTAAGCAGAAGTTCATGCTTGGAACTGAAGTACGATGTCCTCAAACATCTTCCTGGCATTCCAGAAAGGCTCTCTATCCTGGAGGATCTTCACCTGTCTTCAGACATGCGCAAGGAGCTTGCCGAGGCCCTAAGGAGTCCCCTCCAGTTTGAGATGGAGGTAGCAGTTGTAGAAGCCTTCCACGTTGAGGCAATTGAAAACTCTGAGTTCCATGAAGTTATTTCATTCTCTGGTGAAGACAAAGACCCTCCCATACAGGGACACATTCGTCCATTTTACATCATTGGATAGTTCAAGGGCATGGAAGTATGTCGATGTCTTGTTGGCACGGGCTCTGGGATTAACCTAATCTCGACTCGGACACTACGGAAGCTGGGTTTGTCTGAGGATGATTTAACTCCCTCCGACCTGATAATCCAGGGATATGACAGGACCGAGCAGACTCCGGTCAGCAAGATCTGCTTGAAGACCCAGTTCGGTGGCCTAGTTGCCAGTATCGAATTCATGGTTGTCTCCCAGGACACCACGTACAACGCATTTATGGGCAGGCCATGGCTCCACCTGCATGAAAAAGTCCCTTCGTCATATTACTAATGCCTCAAATACTCTCTTAACGGTCGAGTAGGAATACTCCAAGGTGATGCCTCTCCTTTCACCTCTTGTTAAGATTTTTATCTGGACGCTGAATATTACAAGAGCAAGGATAAGCAGATTATGGCAAGTGAGATTGATCCCGCCCCGGTCACAAGTGACCCCTGGGAAGGTCTGGATGATGCCTATGTCTTCTCAATCCATCGATTGGAGGCCACGACCCCCAACATGGGGAAATGCTTTGTTGTTTCGGGTATGAGGGGAAGGCATATTCCAAGGTCCAAACGACGGCGAAAAATCACCCCGTACTCCTACACCAACCAGGATTGGGTGATCCTGAAACCTCCTACCCCTGTACGGTATTGGGATGTCCACCCCCATGGAAACGGAGGTACGTCCTACGTGTCTATTCCACCGGGCTAGAATTAACTATCTCAAGCCGACGTGCCACTACTGCTTTGATATCATCAAACGTGGACCTCTAGGTCGAAGGCCAGATGGGATTGGGTCAACTGCCTTCATCGCCATGGTTTCAGCGGCTCATGAATCTCCTAATGCACTGTCCACTGCTGTCTGGGCTGGTACCAGCCTCCCGTCAGGTTCCTCTGATTGAGGGGAAGCCTCACCCACAGAGAATCCCTCCTCCGCAAGCGAAGAAGAGGATTTAGAAGATGCTCCCCCTGTCATTGAAGAAGGCGTCTCTACCACGGTCGATGAACTGATACAGGTGAACCTTAATAGTGAGGCATATCCGAGACCCACATTGATCAGTGCCACCATTTCCCTCGAGGAGCAGCAGCGATATGTGAACTTACTTAAGCATCATCATGATGTGTTCGCCTGGAGTTATGCTGAGATGCCAGGACTAGATCCCCTGGTAGTGGTCCACCACCTTGGTCTCCCTCCAAACCATCGCGGGTTCAAGCAGCCTCCCAGAAATATGAGCCCTTCTCACAGTGTTATGGTTGAGGCCAAAGGTGACAAGCTCATCAAATCCAACTTTTCCAAGGAAGTCCAGTACCCCAAGTGGCTAGCCAACATTGTGCCAGTCAGGAAGAAGAACGGGCAGATCAGAGTCTGTATCGACTTCTGGGATCTCAACCGCCATTGTCCGAAGGATGATTTTCCCCTTCCAGTGATAGAGTTGTTGATTGATGCTACAGCAGGGTTCCAAGCCCTCTCCTTCATGGATGGGTACTCTGGGTACAACTAGATATAAATGGACCCTGAAGACGAGGAGTCCATTGCTTTCAGGGGCCCCCAAGGTACTTTCTGTTACCAGGTTATGCCCTTCAGCCTGAAAAATGCAGGTTCCACCTATAAGCGGTCCATGCATCACATATTCAAGCCTATCTTGGGGACATTGGTGGAATGATATGTGGACGATCTAGTGGTCAAATCTCACCAGTTCCAAGACCATCTCAAGGACCTTGATAAAGTGTTTGATTTCCTCCATTCCCACCACCTGAATATGAACCCATTGAAGTGTTCCTTCGGGGTCACTTCTGGGAAGTTTCATGGATTTGTTGGTAGGTACCGAGGCATCGAGATCGACCCTGATAAGATCAATGCCATTAGCCAGATGCCTCCCTCGAGCAATATTCGAGAGCTTTGAGGTTTTCAAGGACACTTAGCCTACATACTCTGGTTCATCGAGAACATAGCCGACAAGTGTAAGCCCTTTTCTTGACTCATGAAGAAGGTAACCACCTATGAATGGGATGAAGAGTGTCAGGCCTCATTCGAGGAAGTCAAGCAGTATCTGCTCTAGCCTATGTTCCTAATGCCACCTGTCTCCAGAAAGCCACTGATCCTCTATGTCACTGCTCTGGATCAATCTCTCGGTGCCCTGCTTGCCCAGAAACATAATGAGGGGACATAGAATATCCTCTACTACCTCAGCCACATGCTCCTCGATACGGAGACCAGATACTACCCTATTGAGAAGAGCTACCTTGTGCTCGTATTTTCTGTACAGAATTTGTGACATTACCTGCAGCACCATGAGGTATAGTTGGTCTCCTGGGTAGACCCGCTGAAGTACATCCTGAACTACCCCATGTTGACTGGTCGACTAGCACGATGGGCGATAATTCTTCAGTAGTTTGACATCAGGTTTGTGCCTCGAAAGGTTATCAAGGGGAAGGCATTGGAAAACTTCTTATCTACCCATATAACCTCCGAAGACCAGTCCGTGGACTTGGACTTTCCCGATGAGGCAATCCTCTCAGTAGACCATGCCATCCCATGTTGGAAAATATACTTCGACAGTGCCTCCCGGAGTCCCACCATTAGGAGGCTCAATGATCCTAGGCTCAATAGAGTAGGTTTGGGTATCATCTTCATTACCTCGGCGCAATTCGTTCTGCTATACTCATTCCTATTGTCAGAAGGATGCACCAACAATAAAGCGTAGTATTAGGCTCTCATCACTGGCCTTGAGCTGACCCTCTAGATTGATGTACCCCATTTGCATGTGAAGGGGGATTTTGAGTTAGTCATCAAGCAATTCAATGGCGAATATATTGTCAGGAAGCCAGAGCTTGTGCCATTGTTGGAGTGAACCCTCCATCTAATGACCTAGTTCCCTTCTCTACCGGAGGTTACCAATGTCCCTCGGTCACGGAATGGTCGAGCGGACGCTTTGGCCGGCTTAGCTGCGTCACTTGCAGAACCCGAGTAGGATGATCTGATTATACATGTGGCACACCAGAGAGTCATTGCCCCCGTCATCTCAGAGGATGATGACGGACCGCGAGTAAGCCATCTTACCACCAGATCCTCCACATTAGGAGCACCAGGTTCGTCATATCCAGTGATCGAAACGACTCCCCACTAGAGAGAACCTTTTGTCGAGTATCTCCAAAATGGATGTCTCCTGGATGATCGGTCCGAGCGCGAGCAGATCCGACACTGCACACTGCAGTTTACCCTCCAGAGTGGTTCCAGTCTTGAGTAGATCCTCTATAAGCATGATTTCGATGGTGTTATCCTCCGTTGCATTCAAGGATTCGAGATTTCTCAGGTCATGCAAGAGGTTCATGTTGGTTCCTATGGCGCCCACCAGGATGGGCTGAAGTTGTCCCATCAGATTCGGAGGCTAGGGTACTTCTAGCCCTCTATGATCTACGATTGTATTGAGTTTTCCAAGAGATTTTACGTGTTCCAAGTGCATGATAACTTTCTACATCGGCCACCAAAACCCCTCCACTCCACCAAGTACTCTTGGCCATTTGCGGTATGGGGACTTGATGTCGTGGGACCCTACCCACCGGCGACAGCTCGCCAGTGTAGGTTTATCCTGACCGCTAAGGATTTATTCTCCAAATGGGTAGAAGTAGTCTTACTCAAGGAAGTCAAGGATCGATCCATTGTCGATTTTGTGAGCTCCAACATCATCTACCGATTTGGGGTCCCTCACATTGTCCTCGCTGATAACGGCACAAGCTTCTGAGCAGCTGAGCTGAAGAAATTATATTCCAAGTACAACATTCGCTCCAACCATACCACCCACTATCACGCGTAAGAAAATAGAAAGATCGAGGTGTTCAACAAAACCCTCTCTAATATTTTGCAAATAATGGTTGTCCAGAACAAGAAGAGTTAGTCGGACAAGATCCCCAACTCCCTCTGGGCTTAATGGATGAAGACTCGCAATTCCAGCCAGGTGACCCCATATTCCCTGGTGTATGGGGCCAAGGCCGTCCTGCCCATCGAGATCCAGCTGCCATCGTTACGCATTGCATTCTCTGACCAGCAGGCGCCAGATAAGGTGACCGAAATCCATATAGCTGAATTGGAATCACTCAATGAGAGTAGGCTCTATGCCTTGCACAATCTGGAAAGGCATCAGAATAAGATAGCTAGAGCCTTCAACAAGAAGGTTCGCCTTTGCTCTTTCCTACAATAAGACCTGGTATTGGCCCTCCAAGCGCCAATGATCCCCAGTAGGAAACCACCCAAGTTGGAGCCCAAATGGGAAGGAACTTACATCATTCACAATGTTTACTCCAATGGCGCGTATTCCTTAGATACCATGGATGGTGAGCGCATAACGCCTCCCACCAATGTCAAATTCCTCAATCAATACTTTTCCTGAGCCTGAAGGTCCTGCATGACCTTAAACTGGACGGTCCTATACAACCTTAAACTGGACGGTCCTGCACGACCTTAAACTGGACGGTCCTGCACGACCTTAAACTGGACGGTCCCGCATGACCTTAA
The DNA here is from genome assembly GCA_963277665.1 of Viscum album. NCBI lineage: Eukaryota > Viridiplantae > Streptophyta > Magnoliopsida > Santalales > Viscaceae > Viscum > Viscum album. The sequence goes on from OY728158.1 coordinate 1,503,916,756, forward strand.
ACTACACAACAGTCTTGCATGAACTTAAATTATCCTATCCTGCATGACTTTAAACTGTGCATCATCCTACATGACGTTAAAATGCATCTTGAGAACTACGTGTGGCTTGATTTCCATCCTTGTGGGATACATATGAACTCTCGGAAGTCTCATTTCGTGCCCAGTCCCAAACTCTTCTCTTTCAACTATTCCCCCTGAGTATAGTTCTCTCAGAGTATCCTCACATGATATGGTGTAGGATTTCTTATCCCCACTCATACAAGGATTATAAGGGTTGCACCTTGTTCCCACTCCTATTCTTTTATCCTCCCACATCTTCACTGCATGACGTTAAATTTCATGGCCTTCAAGAACTACGTATGGCTTGATTTTCATCCTTATGGGATACGTGGGAACGCCTAGACATTTTTTCTATTAGCCCATCCCCAAACGCCAGAATCTTCCCCCCAGGTTAAGATGTATGGTGAGGGTGCACTTTTTCCCCAATTCATGTTGAGCTAACCTCAATACAGCCGTACGTCCCACTCCCTGGAGATGTTCACCTCTTGGAGAGATGGGTATATATATGCTTCACCTGCTCCTTGACTAGGATTATGTCACCTTCCCCATCCAGAAGCGCCCCTGAATGGTATAAATGCTAAGCCTAAGGTCTCTCTCTTACCACTTCGGGCCAACGCCCTCGAGGATGTCGAGAAACAAATTGATATGAATCCCATGTTTCGAATATGGTCAACAGTCGATGCTCATTTGTTTCTCTTAATGCAGTGTTTTGAAAATGGTCAAAATCTATCCTAGATCGTTAGGGCCGCCCCAATGGGTCCCAAACGTCGAGTGTGGTGGTTCATTCTACCCTGCTGTATCTCTAAGCGACGAACTCCCTCTGGGTGATGCCAATTGTCAGGCCCCTTGGCCTTTTTCGGGCCCCTGGCCCAAGTTCTCTCTCATGGGATTGTTCGGTGTGGTATGAGATTATGTCCTCATCCACATCGGTTTATTCATCGTGTCGTACACCTCACTTGTTTAGGGTATCCTATTCCCCTCCTCGTCCTCACTACATGACGTTAAACTACAAGCTGGTCAGGCCTTCCTAGCCAAGGCCCCTTGGCCTTTTCGGGCCCCTAGCCCAGGTTCTCTCTTATGGGACTGTGTGGTGTGGCGCGGTATTATGTCCTCATTTATGTTGGGTTACTCTCCACACCGTACAATTCCTTTTTTGGGTATCCTACCCCCCAGGTATCCTCTAGAACTACGTGTGGCTTGATTCCCATCCTTATGGAATACGTAGGACCACCCGAATGTCTAGACTTTGGGTCCAGCCCCATCTCTCAGAAATATTCATTTCACCTTGGCCCCTTGGCCTACCCTCTCTTTCCTGGTTACCTTCTTCAACCCTCTTCGGTGATTTTCCAATGTGCTTAAGGGTACTCTGGTTCAGTACTTGGAATGTCATACTCTTCTCGTACATGTCTCCACCCGCTTTTCAGGATTTGTGTTTCGCTTCACTGGGGCTTCCATCACCTTTCACACCTGAAGGGACCCCCGAGTGGAATGGATGTTAGGCCTAAGGGCTCTCCTACCATTATGGGCCAACTCCCTCGAGGTTTTTAGGCAAAAAATTGATACAAATCCCACATTTTGAATATGGTCAGCGGTCGATGCTCATTTTTCTGTCCCCATTTCAGGCTAACGCAATGTGGATGCTGCGTTTCATCCACGATCAATAACTATCCTCCATAACCACGCCAACCCCATTAAGCCCAAAATGTCGGTTACATGATTCATATCCTTCTCCATCTCATCATGTCCGATTAGAACTTCAAAACTCTTAGTATTATTCCTCGGTACACATCTGCGTGTTAAGAGGACCGAAGTTGTTATAGGGGATCCACACTGATTGCCCTTTGGTGTGTGTTCCATGTATTACAATAGACCTCTTCCTCCCTTGTTTCCCACACCGAGTTTGACTCACGTGGGCTTAGGGATCAGGTCAAGGTCTACGCTTACTTGGAAGGTTTCCATCATCCTAGGGTCCGTGCTCTAAGACCATAAACTAAGATCTCCTCAGAATTATGAGTGACCTGCATTCCCATCCTCAAGGGATACATAGGAATGCCTGGACCTCTTATCTTTGGGTCTGGCCTGAGTTTGGCTAATTTTTCTTTTCTATCACGCTTTCTGGACTTTGACTACAGGACCATGTGTCGTGGTATGGGATTATGTCCTCATTCACGTCGGGTTTGTAATAGTCGCCCCACGCGCACCTCGTCCTAAAAAATTAGCCCTCCTATTTCCTGTTCCTCCTGTCCCGCATGACATTAAAAGTCACCCTCTAGAACTGTGTATAGCTTGATTACTATCCTTATGGGATACGTAGGACCACCCGGACGTCTCTTTCTCGGGTCCAGCTAAGCTAGGAGCTAGTTTCTCTAGCCCATTTCACTCTTACCTCTATGTAGGCCCCTTGGTCTGAGGTCCCCTCTCAGAATTGCGTACAGTGTGATGTGGGATCATGTCCCCATTCATGTCAGTTATGTTTCATCGCACCGTACACATTCCCCGCCTAGCATCGTCTCTGCTACGTATGTGATGCGCGACGTTAAAATTCATGCTTGGTCCTATCACATGACCCTAAATTGTGACACTATCATCCTGGCCGCACGATGAAAAACAGCACTGCATTGTGATGACCTCACCGTAGGGGACATCACGTTGGGTATTGGTTGTACGCCATGCCATTTGTCAACACCTACTACGGCTTGATTCTTGTGACGACGTCAGGGCCTGCTACCCTAGGCTTGTCACTTCACAAAAAACACTTACATTAAAGTACAAACAAGATTTATCAAATACATCTCTTTTTGGTGTGCGGGCCATGCCCCAACACCTCTTTTATCCCTGGCATTGGTACCTCACCATGCCCCCTTTTCAAGAACTACGTGCAACTTGATCCTCATCCTCATGGGGTACATAGGAACGCCTTTTCATTTTGCCTCAGGCCTAGATCAACTCTCATTTTTGGTCCCTTGACCTGAAAAAACTCTCTGAGGAGCACGTAGTGGTCGGAACCCCCAGTTCCCATTCACGTTGGGTATTTGAGTTACCCCACCACGTGTCTCTTGTGTTTCCTCCAATCCATGGTCCGAATTCTACGACCCTAAACTAAGATCTCTCTATGGGGAGGGAATCGACTCCCTCTATCTAATACGTATCGTTGTCGTATTCAGACGTGTTTTGACAAAGATCCCGAAGTGTGGAATTTTCATGGTGACATTCCTATCGTTCCATGTCCAAGCTTCATGAACTCTCTATTTGGATCCTCATCCTCTTCCACATCCAAAAGGACCCCCGGACGACATGGATGCTAGGCCTAAGGGATCTCCATGGATGCTAGGCCTAAGGGCTCTCCCATCATTTTGGGCCAACGTCCCTAAGGATTTTTGACGACATTTTCCATAGGTCTTGTGTTTCGAACATGGTCAACGGTCGACCCTCACTTGTATGTCCCCATTCCAAGCTAACGCGATGTGGATGCTGCGTTTTCGCCACGGTCAATGGTTATCCTCCATCATCAGGCCACCATCATCGTGGTCCATATTTCGAGCTTCATGATTCACACATTTCCACTCTCTCATGTTCAAGTGGAATTCCAACATACTCGGCTCTATCTCTTCGCACGTCTATGTGCACTTCATGGGCGAGTTAGTATCATTGGGCCGGTATTCATCGAGTATCCCTTCGTCCTAACATGCCCTTCCTATGTCAAGAAAGTACCACCATTACTTCTTGTCTCCCACACCGATCATGACTCATGTGGGCTTAGTAGTTTTGGTAGGATGTTTACAAACGCGGCCAGGCTTCTCATCGTCCCGCGTGATGTTAAACTTCGCTTCCGGAACTACGTATAGCTTTATTCCCATCCTCATGGGGTACGTAAGAATGCCCGACCACTCTACTTTGGGCCTAGCCTAATTGTAACTCTTCGTCCATCGACCTAAAAAGTTTCCTCAAGGGATACATGGTTTGATTTGGACTCCAAGTACTCATTCACATCGGTTTCATAGCTACCGCACCACATGCTCCCTGGGATCTCCCCTTTCACATCCTATCGTATGACGTTAAACTGCAGGAGGCCATATATCCTCAACGCATGACACTAAACTACGGTTCTACCTTGAACAATTTTGGGATGCCCCATGTTGATCATGGGATGCACCAGAGCCTCTGCTAGAGAGAATATCACCTGTCAATGTTGGTCTATGACTACACTGTGCTTCCAAAACTATGTACGGCTTGATTCCCATCCTCATGGGATATGTAGGGACACCCAGGCATTTCACCTCAGGTGCAGCCTCATGAATCCTATGATCTTGTTCCTCCCCATTTCTGACCCATGGCCTGACCCCTCGTGAGGGACCATGTAACTACAACTGCACCCCGAACAAGTCTGGGATTCCCCAAGATGACATTGGGAAGTGACAGCTCCCTTTTCGGAGAGGTCTTGTCTGAAGGACAGAATGATCCATGATCAAACTGATGCGTCCATCCAGTGTTCTTCTGCCATAGTGGCATAATTTCAAGAGTGTTGGATTCTGTTCGAACAAACCCTCACTCCACGTTCCATGCTTTGCGTGCCCCTTATTCATACCCTCATCCTATTTCATTTCTGGAAGAACCCCCTAACAGTATGGATGCTCGGCCTATGGACCACCTACTGTCCTGGGCTGATATTCCAGAAGATTAATGGGTAGCATTTTTGAGTTAGGCCCCGTGTTTCAAACATGGTCAACGGTCATCCCTCATTTGTTATCCCCATTTAAGGCTAACGTAATAAGGATACTGTGTTTCGAACATGGTCAACAGTTATCCTTCATTGTCATGCCACCCCCCATAGCATTCCAGATTTTTGGTTATCATGATTCACACCTTCCATTTCCCTATGTTCAGACTAATCCCAACGCCCCTGGCGTTACCCCGCTCGTGCACTAGAGCACATCAGAAGAACAGATCGTTGATTGTTCTGAGGTCCTAATCCTCTGATCGGGCCTCTCCCATGTCTTCTCGAAAGATCTGGATGGGTTACTTAAACCCCAGATACCCGAAGCTTGGTCGACGCATTATGTTCAGATGGAATAGCATGGTGATCACCCCTTATTTCTCACATTGATCTTGACCCGTGTGAGCTTAGGGACTGACCTTCAGACATTTCACAAATGTAACAAATGCATATAAATCCAAACTCGATAACGGAACTCAGGCATGTGAATAAATCGAAACATGAAAGTACGTTTGAGAGTTTGTGATCCTTACAGCACTTGGGGGTTTATCCCTCCCATGGACAGGTTAACCCCATCAAAAGAGAGTTTCAATTCCTCCACCATTCGACTTGTGGCATCCAGGGGTTGCTGATGTCGGCTCAACTCCTGCTCCTCCTCAGTAGGGATGGGGCACAGTTCATTAGCCTCAATTTGGGCTCGCTTTATGTCAGCCTGAATGATGACCATTTCTTCAGAGGCTCGCCTCATACGCTCTTCTTCCTCTGCCAACTGGGACTTCAATCACAATATTAGCTCCGATTGTCCGTTAAGAGAGGCTGAGTGCTTGTCTGCCCGGATCTGTAGTTGCTAGACTTCATTTTCAGCCTCCCGGAGTTTCTTGGTGTTCGTCGCCTTCCTCCATTGCCAGCCCACGCTAAGGCCACAATCATACTCTAGGATCTTCTCCGCCATAAGATCTCATATGAGTAGATGAGGATGTTGGGCATCCACTCCCCCATCACACAGATCACGCAGCCGTAAGCGAAGCCTGTCCATTTCGTCCAGCCATAATTCCTGGGGGGTCTTTTTGATAAAGTGCATGATCAACTTCCATGATCAACAATAGACTATATTGTTGTCCTCTTCATCAGAGGCCATCTCATCCCAGTTTGCGTGGTTGGAAGGCTCGTGTGCGGGATACGCCCTCAAGAAATCTTTAGCGGGATCTACATCTGGCATTAGATCAGGCACAACATTTGGCATCGAATCAGGCGTGGCAGTACTTGGGTTGATCAGTCGATCCTCTTTGTTGGACCCCACCTCAATGACCTCAGGCACGACCCCACTGGTGGTCCTGCCAATGATAAGGGGAGATGCAGCTCAGGTGGGCTGGGTAACTATCTCCACGATTACTGGCATGCCCCTGGGAGGGACACCACCAGAAATACCGACTAGCCTCGCCGCAGTGGCCCATGCCAGTCGAAGAACTGCACGTAACAGGAAAGGGCACTGATGTCAGTTGGTACGATCAATGTATGGTAGTAATAAGCTCAGTTGAGAGGACATACCGAGATCGAACTCCTAGTGTCGCTCCTGAGTTGATATTGATGGGGCCCCGAAGCGTGGCCCTCCGTATATTTTCAGGAGGTCCAAATATTTTGGAGGAGCCACCTCATATGTCCCAGCCCCGCCAGACACAGAACTAGACATGACCATAGGTGCGGGTTCTGAGGGTCCTGCATCATCACCCACCGAGGGTCGAGAAAAAGGTCTGTGTACAAGGTCCTCCTACTCGGTTCAAATATTGGTGAGAAGCCCATAATGACCTGATAGCAGACCGTGAAGAAAAAAACTTTGAATACTACCTCGAGAGACTCCGTGAAATCATCGAGATCTGAGTCTTGATCGCCGAATTTGACTTCCTCCAACGGGCTCCCTCCACCGGCCTTGTCCCCCCGAGAGGATTCATCTGATTCTTCCGATAGGGGGAAACGCTCTCTCAGCTCAACGGCCGACAGCTGTGGGGGAACCTTTTGGTTCAGCAGTACCCTCACTTGGTCCGTCATTGGACGCGTGGCACCCCTGGAATGCACGAAGTCCTCCATATCAACCAAATATTGCTCCGCCTCCACCAGAGACACTACGAAACCGGCCTGGACAGGGCCTATACCCAGTAGGTCCATCCCGAGACGTTTCAGGTGTTGCCACATCTCGGGTAGGCCGAGAAACTGTTGGTTGACATCCCAAATGTATCAGGCCTCTGGGAAAACAGTATCCTATGGCATTTCAATATGGCACAACCGTTTCCCCAGAGCCTGAGTGGATATCCTGTGGAATCCCCTCGATGGCCACCCCTCCGGATGGATTTTCGCTTCCGGGACCATCGGATCCATTGCTGCTACTGGATCTGCCGCCACTACCTTACCCTCACCCTGTGCAGGTCTCGCCACCATGGAAGATCTGCCACCATGAGAAGCCCTTTCCTCCCTCCGACCCCGACCTCGGGATAGGGGAGGCCCACCGTCACCAACTCAAACAGTTGGATGCTTCATCATTTCCCCCGGATAAGTTGTCTTCCAGCTTATGACATACTCTTTCACCAGTCCAAAGTCGGTAGTAGGTGAAGGCAATTCATTTCGCATTTTCTCATCTTCTCGTGTGAACATGAGCCATAATTGCTTCATAACACATTCGTGATCCTCATGGCGCACCTCCCAGTAGACCTATGGGGTTAGCCGCTGCAGGCACCTGAATTGCCTTGCAAACCAGTGAGGGGTGTACAGCTCGCAGAGAGGCTCGCGGTCCACCCTTACCACCAAGACTCCACCTCGAAAGGCCAGGAGATAGGCTCGATGCTCTTCCATTCCCCGACAGTCATTGGTGAGTACCCCTGTCGGCAATGGAAACGGGTGGAAGTTAAACATGTCCGCCTTCCACACCCGGTTTAACACTAAGGGAATGGTCAATTTGACTGGAAATCTCCCGGAAGTGTTCAGGATGGATGGACGGAAGTTTGACCTTGGAGGCGAGATGGGATTTGGGTATTCGTAAACACCCCTGATGTGTGCCGCGATCCACCCATACAAGAGATGGAAGGGCTCACATATTATCGGTGGCTTCTTTCCCTCACTAACATGCCGTAGCATCTTGTACAATTTGGAGAGCATCAGAATCCCCAGATTGACCCGCCCCCCTGTGGCCAGCATGTATGCCATGATTAACGGGCTGGGCCGCACCCCCCATGTTGGTATCCCTCACTGGTAGGATCCAACCACAGATAAGGGTCATGATAAACTCCACCAGTCTGACTATCGGCTGTTGTTCGGTACTGAAAATGAAACCCCAAGTCTTCCATTGGTTGTCCTCTAAGAGATGCCAATATGAATGCTCTTTGCCCCATTGATCCCCCTTTGGGAAAGTTTGAGGCCTCATGGGAAACTCTTGATCCTTCAGGAAGTTTAGGAACTCCTTGAACCACTTCTTAAAGTGGACATCCCTCACTGCTTCTTTATCTTCTCTGGGGACCATCCCCATCAGTTTCAGCGCTAGCCGCGGCATCTGCTCCAGATCCTCCCATGAACTTATGATAGGAAGGAACTCATCATACATATCCCCCAAGATCGGGACCCTCGAAATCTGATGGACATCCCATATACCGATGCCAACCTCCCCATGGTGCAGGTAAAAAGTGTTTGTCCTAGACGACCATCTGCTCAATAGCTCTGTCATCAGCTGTTTTGGTTGATAAATTTGGAATTGGGAGGCCCATGCCGCCTCATACAAGACCAATCTCCTAAGATCAACTCTGAACTCCTCGCATGATGCACCTAACCAGTAGGCCCATGCCCAGTCATTTGTGAAGTTGCTGCCCTGGAATAGGTCCCACTCATCAGACCACCCCTTCTTCGAATCCCTTAAGGCTGCCTTCAGTATTGTGAGGTACATGGGAGGGGATGCCTTTGGCTGCAAGGGATTCCGATCAACATTGTTCAGGTGACTGTACAGGCAGTCGGCAGTGACAGGTGTGAAGTCTTCCTAAGAGTGACCATTGGCCGCCCTGAACCACTGGCGCTGGCATGGTGTGCTCCTAAACCAGTAAGCTGGTTCGTCTCTACTCACCTCAGGAATGAAGACGTCGTCCCTCAGCCCGAAGCCATACAAGGGCATCTTCATGCACAGCGGATAGTTCTTATGACTCTCGGATAGCAGCTCCATCAATTAATTGTGGTCCGAGTGGCTATGAACCAACTCTCCTAGGCCCAAACAATTTGTCATCTCATCCCTCCGAGCGGTGTCTACGAGCACCCCCAGCGCAGCTTCTTGTCCGGTCATGGCGTTTCAGGACTTAGACAAATTTTCATCTTGGGTCGTAAAGCTCGTTCACGGAGATCATTCATGAAGCCAAATCATAGAGCCTGACCTCGTCCTACAAATTCACGTTCGCGTGGTGCGGTCATGGAGTCAGAGACTTGCGGTTCGCCACGAAGCCCGATTCGCGGAGAGCAGGCGAAAAGTACGCAGAGCTTCACAAATCGAGAGTGAAAAATGAAAAAATCGTGGATAAGTAAAGGAAAAAAGAGGGGACTGACCCCCTATTTATAGGTAGCGGACTTTGGAGCTTCGCAGTGCGTCTAGCCCACGCAGAGCTCCGTGGCGTGCCCAGCCCGCGCAGCCCCTGTCCACCTCGTGCATCCTCTTCGCGAGTGAGCACCATAAACGGCCGATGATTTTGGCGATTTCCCTCAAACTTCGACCCTTGATTCCTCCGCATCTCCAAGTCTGAGGGGGGAATTTTTTGGCACCAAAATATTGGAAGAAAAGAAGGAAGAGAAAGAGGCCCCACAACCAGCTTCGCGAAGCTACATCACGGAGTCCCCCCAAGCAATGCAGCTATCACGAAGCAAAGGAGGTGGTAACCTCCGTGAACTCCCTTGACATTCACGAGCCCGCCGTAAATAAAAGGAGACGGTAACCTCCGTGAACCCCCCAAACGTTCGCGAGCCTTCCGCGAAGCAAAAGAGGTGGTAACCTCCATGAACGCCCCTGACGTTCGCGAGCCCACCGCGAAGCAAAAGAGGTGGTAACCTCCACGAACACCCCTGACGTTCATGAGCCACCGCGAAGCAAGCCAATCCCCCTTCACGCCGTGTGAGCTCTGCTTCGTGGCGCCTCTTACCTATAAATACTAGGCTCCCCCTGAGCTCAGGGGATGATAATCTGACCTTTCATCTTCCTAGATCCCAAATCGTGAAGCACCCTTTGCTCTGTGAATCATGAGCTACGTGAGGTATTTTTGCTTCGCGAGGTGCCTCTGCATTGTCTCGTTTTGATCCCCTCTTCCAAGAGGGATGCCTTTCATGAAGCCCAAGGGCCTTCGCGAAGGAAGGGGATCCTCAAGGGGACCTGGGTCATCGCATAGAGATTATGCTTCGAGAAGCACCCCTCATGTACACATGATCCATATGCCAAGGCAGGATCACTATACTTCACGAAGCGCCTTGCTTCATGACACTCTGCTTCACGAAGCGTCTCTGCTCCATGAGGTTGTGCTCTGCGAATGACTTTCCACTTAGCGAATCACCTCCCACTTGCACCTCCGCCCCATGCTAAGTCTAAGGCACCCACTTCGCGAAGAACATCCCTTCGCAAGTGCCCTTCGTCACGCAGAGTAACCGAGCTCCACAAGGCCCCTGCCTATGGACCCCTCTGCTTGACAAATCCATTTCCCATGCTACCCTCTAGGTTTGCACGATGGGATTTCAAAGCCCCCTGGATGATACCGCCTGTAGTGTTTCTTCGCCTAATGCTTCTTTGCATAGGCATTCTAACAGCTGTTTCTTCTTTGCATAGTCACGCTAACGTGGACCCCTCGATGGTTCGCTCTGCGACCCCCCTTCTGCATGGCATTGCCGGTACCTTCCCTCCCACAAGGAGCATAGGGTACCGGTTATGTAAGTCCTAGGGGTGTGGAGTAAACCCACCTTGTCTGAGATGAAGGACGTTAAACTGCCAAGAACCCACATCCTCAACACAGGACGTTAAACTATGACATCTCCCTGTGCCTCTCACGTGGGGCGCCCTCACATTGGACATTCTGTACACCCCCTCCCCCTTGGTCCCCACATGGGATGATATCCTCCTTCTCGGAGTGGTGTTTGTCCGCGGGGGAATGTAGGCCATCTTGGTGTAAGCCCCTAGCCCTTCTTGCGGAAGGTAGCACCCATGAACCTTCGTACTTCCTCAGCACCAGGGACAGTGGAGAGCATAATGGGAAGTGGGACTTCTCCTCTCTTCTCGAGTTCCAAATCCCTCTCTCACTATGCTTTGTTGCCCTTTGGCCTCCCTCCTGGAGTATGTCCCGGCACCATGGGCCGCCCAATGCATAAGCCCCTCTTCGCTTCCCACGGACGCACCCTTCACGACGTGATCGTCAAGTCTCTGCAACCTCTTGTTTCTCACACTGAGCATGACTCCCGTGATCTTAGAGTGAGCACCGACCCTGACCCACACCCATCAGGGAACTACGAGGACTTTGATCCATGTCAATGCATGGTACTTAGGAAGCCTCACAAGGTTCAAGCCCAACACCCATCAGTGAACTATGAGGAATTTGATCCATGTCAAGGCATAGTATGTTGGAAGACTTACGAGGTTCAAGCCCAACACCCATCAGCGAACTATGAGGACTTTGATCCATTTCAAGGCATGGTACGTAGGAAGCCTCACGAGTTTCAAGCCCAACACCCATCAGCAAACTACGAGGACTTTGATCCATGTCAAGGCATGGTACGTAGGAAGCCTCATGAGGTTCAAGCTCAACACCCATCAGCAAACTATGAGGAATTTGATCCATGTCAAGGCATGATACTTAGGAAGCCTCGCAAGGTTCAAGCCCAACACCCATCAGCGAACTATGAGGACTTTGATCCATGTCATGGCATGGTACGTAGGAAGCCTCATGAGGTTCAATCCCAACACCCATCAGCGAACTACGAGGACTTTGATCCATGTTAAGGCATGGTACGTAGGAAGCCTCACAAGGTTCAAGTCCAACACCCATCAGCGAACTACGAGGACTTTTATCCAGGTCAAGACATGGTAGGTGGGAAGCCTCACACGGTTCAAGCCCAACACCCATCAGCGAACTATGAGAACTTTGATCCCTATCAAGGCATGGTACATAGGAAGCCTCACGAGGTTCAAGCCCAACACCCATCAATGAACTATGAGGACTTTGATCCATGTCAAGGCATGGTATGTAGGAAGCCTCACGAGGTTCAAGCCCAACACCCATCAGCGAACTACGAGGACTTTGATCCATGTCAAGGCATGGTACGTAGGAATACTCATGAGGTTCAAGCCCAACACCTATCTCCTAAACTACGAGGACATTGATCCATGTCAAGGCATGGTACGTAGGAAGCCTCATGAGGTTCAAGCCCATCACTCGGTCATTCCGACCCCCTTCACGTCGATTCACCCCCGTCCCGCATGACGTTAAACTGTATCCATCTCAACTACGTGGCCTTTGATCCATGTCATGGCATGGTACATAGGAAGCCTCCCTGAGGTTCAAGCCCATCATCCATCTGGACCAAGGTCCACCTTCACGTCGGTTCGACAACCCCTTTTCAATCCGAACTACGAGGACTTTGATCCATGTCAAGGCATGGTACATAGGAATCCCCCCTGAGGTTCAATCCCACAAACCATTGGTCCCGACCGCCATCGTATCGGCATGTCAGGCCCCTATCCCGAACTAGGTGGACTTTGATCCATGTCAAGGCATGGTATGTAGGAAGCCTCCCTAAGGTTCAATCCCATCACCTATCAGACCAAGGTACTCATTCATGTCAGTTCATCAGCATCCATACCCGAACTGCGAGGGTTTTGATCCATGTCAAGGCATGGTACGTAGGAAGTCTCTTCAGGGCTCAATACCAAAACCATTGTCCATCCTGACTCTTATCTGGGCCACCACATCCTGGTGAGATCATGTCACTTCATTCCCCTCCATAGAATTCGAGAAGATTCCCACGTGTTGGCCATAATATCAGTGTTCCCTCAAGGGGGTTCTTCAATCTGATTCAATGTGGCTAGTGTTCTGATTAGTCCGATATGTCTCTGCTGGACGTTAAACTTGCAGCATACCCTGTGTTGAACATGGGAAGATGAGGAAAACCTCAGATACATGCCTATGGCATATGATTCCCCGCGCTCGATGTGGGATGCCTCGGGATTCCGCGCCCTCGAGAAGCCCTATAATAAGGGACAAAAGACAGACACGCCAATTCCCCAGCATCCAGACATGCCAGTGATGCCTCAACATGACTACTCCCCCAACCGAAGGTTGCTGCCCTAACCAGACCCCTTGGAATGTCCCGACAGAAGCAGCGTAATTAACTCATGTCCATAAAGATATGGCACCGGGAAGAGTTTCATGAACAATGTATTAAATCTATGAGGGAGACCCGGACTAGGTGATGAGTTCCGAGGAGGAATCCACGGAAGGAAGAATCGACATCCCATCATCCCGTTTCGATCAAGAAGCAAATGTCCCTGAACAAGGAACGAATGTCAGCCTCCTTTGGAAAGTGAGAATGCGGGGTAACAAAAGTTGCACCTCTAATGCCCAATCGGACGGTCGCGCGCACCCCAGCGAAAGCATCAGAAACAGATGTTAAATATATGGGTGTTGGGGAACCCTGTAAAGATATTTCTAACATCCACTATATAAGTTAGCAAGATCCCTTTTCTATTATGTTGTTAATTCATATGGATTGATAGATCCTCTATACTTCTACATCCTAGAGAGATAAAGGATCAATATATGTGATTTATCCAAGAATTCCTTCATAGATCGAAGGTATGATATCGAGATGATCATCATGACATCGAAGAAATCGTCAGAGCTCCATACTAGCACAAAAACCTAGATAATCGGTGTATATAAGGATTATTGAAGCATATGTGGATGATCAAGAGCGGATCAAGATTGGATACTTCAAGAAATGAACACTGGTGATGACCTATAATCGAACACTCACTGAATCAAATGAGAAAACCATTCATGTTTATGTTTTGTGTGATGATAATTCACATGAGAACATCAAAACATATGAGGGAAAATATGTAACGACCCAAAGTTTTTCAATGGAAATTCCATGCTTATATTTATGTCATAAAATCACATGAAAACACAACATAATAAACTACTAAGTGATAAGTGACTTTTAAACTTAATTTTGTCACTTATGTGTTTGGAATTTTGAAAATTCGGCATACATGTTTGTGTTCAAAATGTTTTTTGGAGTCCGATAAGAAAAACTTATTTTTTTGGTGAATAGTAACCTACCCTAATGAATAGTAACAAAACCTTATGAATAGTGATATACCCTAATGAATAGTAACCTCGCCTTTGATAGTATAAAAATAATATTCAAGTTGGAAGTATAATATACCTATGTTTTAGAATGAGTTAATTCATGTTTTAAATCTGGTTTTTTATAATAAAATATGATTTTAATTAAATATTAAAATAATCATATTTAGAAAATTATTTTTGAAAAATGGACTTCATTTTTGGATTCTACACATCAAAAAATGGTTTGGGTTAATTTTTGAGAATTTTCTGAAATACTTGAATTTTTTATGAATAGTAAAATACGGTAAATTACCGTATATATACATTATAAGATAAATAAACTATTCCTAGAATCATGGATGATGTCACCACCCATGGTTCAAATTCACATGACCCATTTACTATTCTTGTTCGTGGAATACTTACTATTCTTTGTCTTGTGAATAAAATAATAAATTAAGGATTATAATATCATGAAATCCCTCCTCTCCTCCACTATAAAAACCCCCTTCACTCCCTCTTCTCTCCACTCCTCTAAAGCTCCAAGCCTTCTCTAAATTCTGCCCAAATCTCTCCCCAAGGTCCTCACCCATGTTAAAAAGCTATCAGCCTCCTCAAAATACCAAAACCTCTCTCCTTAAGAGGTTTTCAAAGGAGGAAGTCTCAAGAGGTAAATTCCTCTTCCCAAATTTCTTCTTTTCTTTTAAGTTCGTTTCTTTTTTATTTTCTTTCCTAACCTCCCTTCAACATAATAGTATGATAAATACACTAACATAAATGTGTTGTAATGTCTTCATGCTAGTGTTATATTTCATTATCTTCTCCCCTTTTCCCACCCTTTTATTTGAAAGAAATGAAAGCATCATTTGAGATGTGCTAATTTAGCACATTCAAGGACAACAGTTTATCAATTTCTATTATTATCTTTAATTATGGTCATGAAACCATTTGTGTTATAGTTGAACCAGATTATTATATATGTAATATATCCTATTTTTGGTTCTGTAATCTTTTGGTACAAATGGAATTAAGTTATAAATCAAAACACATTCTTTGTAATCAAACCCACCGAATAACAAAAACGGTTATCACTAAGGTTATATATGTAATAATTCAACATCACTCTAAGTAACCTAATTAAAATTAAAACCATGTAATCTCCTAGATATTAACCAAGGAATATAACTTCAATTCTGGACAAGCACTTTTATCTAGCATATAATCCAAACTTGAATATAAGTGAACCAACCTTTAAAGCCAAGTAAACAAATGAGCTCGAACAATGAAATTGAACCATATAACTAATCAAAAAGCCTTTGAATGAACTAAAAAGGGTTGTAATAAATAAATTAAATATAGAAGAGGTTCTGGACTTATGAATTAATAATCCTAATTTTCTTATTCAGGTCATTAATAACAAGTGGAGAACACCACCAGATTTAAGGTAAGGCACTACTGGAAATAATTGCATTTGCGATGGGGCATTTGCGTCGGGATCCCGTCGCTAATAGGATTTTGCGACGGGACCCCGTCGCAAATAGCCCGTTGCGGAAAACGGCGTCGCAACAACAATTATTTACGACGGGCCCATCGCTAAAGGTATTATTTGCGACGGAGATTCTTCTCGTCGCAAATATCAGATCGTATATTTGTAAAAAAAACTTTTTAAAATAATATTTGCGACGGGCCCGTCGCAATTAGTATTTTTTAAAAAAATAAAAAATATTAATAAATTATTTTAATGAATATAATAATAATACTATTTGCGACGGGCATAGTATCCCGTCGCAAATACTATAAAAAAATAAAAAATAAATAAATTATTAATAAATTATTTTAATTAATATAATAATAATCCAATTATAATTCAAAAATAAAAAAATATTAATAAATGATTTTAATTAATATAATAATAGAATTATAATTCAAAAATAAAAATAATAAATTATTAATAAATTATTTTAATTAATATAATAATAGAATTATAATTCACAAATAAAAATAATAAATTATTAATAAATTATTTTAATTAATATAATAATAATAGAATTATAATTCAAAAATAAAAAATAATAGAATATTAATAAATTATTTTAATTAATATAATAATATTAGAATTATTATTCATAAATAAAAAAAATATTAATAAGTTATTTTAATTAATATAAAAATAATAGAATTATTTTACATTCAAATATTAAAATAATTCAAATATTACAAAAAAATATAATTAAATTATAATATTATAAAATTTTAATATATATATATAATTTAATATTATAAAATATAAATAATATTATTATTCATATTAATATTATTATTTCAAAATATAATATTATTAATATTTTATAATGATACTGAAACTACGAATAGAAAAAGAAATCATATTTTGATTTTACAAACTTTATAACATAAAAACAAACTCTAATCTGAAGGAGGGGGGAGGGGGGAGGGGGGATCTGCAGATGCTAGTGGAGGAAACTCCATCCCTAAAGCATGAGTGAGTCGGTGCATGTACATCATCTGCTCCTGGTGCTGCTGCTGCCACCGACTCATCTGCTCCTCGTACAGCTACTGCTGGCGTCGATGCTCCTCCTCATGCTACTGTTGCTGCTGACGCATCTGCTCCTACTCCTGTCGGAGACTCTCTATCAGTGCAGTCTGAGATCGCAACTAATCCTCATACTGTGTAGCAGAAGAAGATGAATGACCTCCTCTCGAGCTGGACGCCGACATCACAGCACTGCCATAAAAATCTCCGGGAGTCAGTCGAGAGCTGATACCAACTACCCGGCCCTTCTCGAAGGCATACTGGGTGGCCTGCATCCATGCCGCCTCATCAAACTAACACCAATGGTCTGATATGATGACTCGGCCTGACTCTCAGGCCGGGTCTGTGACGATGCGACCTCATATGACTCATGTAGTTGCAATTTAAAATTAAAATTGTGAATATATTATATGCAGTTAATTTTTAAACTTGAAAACAAATAATACTGACCATGATGTGACGCTGACGATCACCTCTGAGCTCTCCAGTAGCAGAATCACTATACATCTTCTGATATACGTCGTACTCCGTAATATCGGGGTGCTCGATAGCCTATAAGAATAAAAAATAAACTGTTAATATTTATAGTTATATAAAATATTTATAAATAATGTACGTACCAGATGTTGTCTATGAGTACTGAAAGTACAACTCCCAGCTCGATGAGTCACATCCTGTCTCCCCCGATTCTGCCTCCCCACCGATGATCTCCTCTGAAAGGCATCACTCAACCAGTGCGCACATAATCCATCCCATACATGGGATGAAATGTACTCTGGTCGGTGTGCTCTACATGACTCATCAAAATCTGACACTTCTGCTTTCTTCGTGGCAGATTTTCTTAAATTGTGCAAAAACTGACGAAAGCGATCACGCATGGCCACCTCCCATGCCTCGTGGATGGCGTCACGCATGGTATCCTCAATCGGATACCATAAAACCTACAAATAAATCAAAATATCAAGTTAGAAATGAAATAATTTTCAAAATAAAAATTATTTATTTACGTACGTACGTACCAACCAATGGTCGAACATGGCCTGCTGCACATCAATGGGAATCTACTCCCATGTGGTCCAAGGCTGAGAGAAATAGTTGCGCAAAATAGCGCTACCCTGTCTGACTGCTATATGCGGAAAACTGTAAAAATAATAAACATTTATTATGTGAATAGATTAATGAAATCTTAGTCAAATCCACAGGTTATCACACAGGTTATCACACCTCCGTGTGTGTGGATCAAACCCAAGACGTGGATGTCGCTCGGGGACGGGGTCAGGAATCATCAATCATGCAAGACCGCGCCCCCTCCGCGTACTCCTTGGAGCACCTGTAGGCTGAGGGTCATCTGCCAGCAACTCATCTTCATCGAAAGGCAGGTCAGCATCCGCCAACTCACGAAATTTTTCGTCATCCATCTGAAACAGAAAATGTTAATGTTTTTAGCAAATAATTGATAATTACTATTATATATACATATATATTAGTTATGATTATATATAACTACCATGGAATTATATCAGTGTTCATCTTCATCATCATCTTCATATATGTCAATGTCATCTTCATATTCCTCCTCAACATCATCGATATCCATTCGAGTTCCAGTTGCTTCATCTCTTACCATTTCAAATTCATGTGTGACATCATTAACATCATCATCATCACTGACTCTTAAATGTGGGGTGTCGTCATCGATACTCATGTCTTTTTGTAAAAAAGATTTATTTTGAGTACTCTCTTGAAAAACTTCAATTCTTTGCACATCAGTGAAAGCACATTCACTTTGACTAAACTGATTGTCTCGAATTTTGATTTTTATTATACTCCACCAATCAGTCAAGTCTCTTGATGTAGCACAGTACTTTACGTAATAAACTTGATGTGCCTGTTGAGCCAATAAGAATGGTTCATTTACTGCGAGAACACTTTTACATTTAATATCGATGATTCCTTGAGTCGGATGAACACGCACGCCTCTATTTGTATCCAACCCCCAACATTTGAACATGGTTATGTAATGTTGTCCAAGATAACAGAGTTCAATGATTTCATCAAGTATGCCATAAAAGTCAACTTCATTTTCTTGATGATGAGATCCTCTCAAGCTAACTCCACTGTTCATTGTTTTTTTTTGATTCCCCATATGCATTTGTGTGAAATCGAAATCCATTCACCACATATGCATTATAAGTTTTAACAAGTTTGGAAGGTGGGTTACTCAATATACACAGTCATTTTTCAATTTTATCAGCATGTCGAGACACCTGAAATTTTTTGAAATAATTATCAATATAATAAACTATACATTGAATGAGTTTCTAAAAGATAAAAAATTTATGTTACCAGTTTTTGAAACCACTGAGAGAAATTTTTCTGTCGGCGTTCTTCGAGAGCAGCTGCTATAATTTGTGGAATTTGTTTCTTGATATGATTATCATACAACCTATAAAAAACAAAGTTATTTACTGTAACATAAATGATAGAATAAGTTATATAAACACTTACAGTACAACTGATGTCATCTCTTCACAGTTGAGCAGAACATACGTATGAGCTCTATGATGTTCATCATCTGAAATCCAGCATTTATAAACTCCACCAAAACCAAGCTCTGGCTGGTTGAAAACAGATAATTGATTGTCTATTTCATCAATATTCCTCTCGTTCCGTCCCATTCGGTTGTGTTTTGAAGGATACTCAGATTCAAAATAATGGGAGCAGAAAAAAGATATTTCCTCTTGCAAATAAGCTTCTTCAATAGATCCTTCAACAGATGCTTTGTTACGTACTTTTCTTTACAATTTTTTCATGCATCTTTCAAATGGGTACATCCATCAAAACTGTACTGGACCTCCACATTTGTCTTCATATGACAAATGTAACATCAAATGTTTCATTGAGTCGAAGAAAGACGGCAGAAATGTTTTTTCCAGTTAACATATAATTACAACAACATCTTCTTCAAGTTTGCATAGAGCATCATAATCTGCTGTAGCCGCACAAATTTCCCGAAAAAAATGAGGCATGTCTGTTATGGAATCCCAAATCACAGAATTCAACATACCTCTTAATCCAATGGGTAGAAGTGTTTCCATTATAACATGACAATCATGAATTTTTAATCCAGTAATATGACCATTCTTTACACATCTACCCAAATTAGAAGCACAGCCATCTGGAAGTCTCAAATCTGCAATCCACTGACAAAATAATATACGGTTTTCTTTACACAGTGTATAAGCTGCTTTTGGTTTCAGTAACCTTTCTGTTCTGACATTCTCAAACAGTTCCAGTTCTGGATTCCTGCAAATTTGGGCAAGATCTAAATGTGCATTTACATTATCTTTGATATTTCCTGGCATATCCAAAACTGTATGAAACAAATTATCAAAACAGTTCTTCCCAATATGCATGACATCCAACATGTGGCAGACCAACAAATCAGACCAATATGGAAAATCCCAAAATATGCTACGTTTAATCCAATTGTGTTCTTTCCCAAAACCAGAAATTTTCTGTTGGTTTATTTTGGGACCAAAAGCGATGGGAGGTAATGAAAATACAACTGATTTTAACTCCGAACCTGATAGCATTTTTAGAGGTCCATCCATTTCAACTGTTCCTTTTCTGAAATGAGATCTGTTTCTGCGAAAAGGATGATCAGCTGGAAGAAATCTGCGATGACAGTAAAAATAACAAGGTTTCTTTCCATGAATGAGCATAAATGCTTTGTTCTCTCTTATACAGTAAGGACATAATTTCTGACCATGTGTACTCTAGCCAAATAACATCCCATAAGCCGGGAAGTCACTAATTGTCCACATCAATGCTGCTCTCAGTATGAAATTCTGTTTCGTAGCAACATCATATGTACTGACACCAGTACTCCACAATAAACTTAATTCATCAATCAATGGTTTCAAATAAACATCAATGTTCTTCTTCGGATGTCCTGGAATTAGTAAAGTCAAAAAGATATATGGCTCCTTCATCAACATCCATGGAGGTAAATTGTACGGAGTTAAACAAACAGACCAACATGAATATTGACTACCATAAGATTCGAACGGACAGAAACCATCAGTGGAAAGGCCTAGTCGAACATTTATAGCTTCTAACGAAAAGGATGGATGCACTCTATCAAAATGTTTCCATGAATCACCATCGGCTGGATGATTCAAGCTTTTATCGGTTGAAATATTCGCTTTATGCCATGACATCATTGTCGTTGTATTCTTAGACATGAATAAACGCTGAAGTCTGGATGTAAGTGGAAAATATCTCCACTGTTTTACAGGAATCAAACCAGACTTCCCATGTTTCCCTTCTTTATATCTCAGTTTCCCACATGTGGGACAACTATCCAACAACTCATTTTCCCTAGAATATAAAATGCAGTCATTTGAACATGCATGAATCTTCTGACAAGTAAGTCCCAAATTTCGTACCATCCTCTTACTCTCATAGTAATTTGCAGGCAAAACATTTCATTCGGGTAACAGTGTTTTAAGCAAAGAAAATATCTGGTCAAAACAGGTGTTTGAAATTCCGTTATCTGATTTGATAGCCATAAATTTTGCAACTGCTTCTAATTTTCTCATCTTGCATCTAGGATATAATGCATCCTCAGCAGACCTCAACAAATCATAAAATTCAGACGGTGCCAACTTAGGATTTGAAGCTATATCAGCTGGAGTTTCTGTATGTTGAACAGATGAACCTGCAACATCATGTACTAAATCTTGAAACCGGGATAGATCTGGAATCAAGTTGGTATCACCTACTCTGGAACTGCGTTCACCATGTTGATACCAAAAAACATAATCTGGTTGAAAACCAAAACGCAAGAGATGTCCCCCCACTTTGTCAAACGTGTCAAACGTTCTCAATGCACATTTTCTACAAGGGAATTTTATTTTGCCTTCTAAAACAAATTCTGGATTTGATGCTTCAAATGATAAAAAAGTCTCCACACCCTCTATATATACTGGATTTAAACCAGAACTATTTAGATTTCTACGTTGATTTATCCATATGCGGTCATCTAATAATGACTGTTGACGACCTCATTGTTCCATATTTTTCTATAAAATATAAAAGCATTACTGGTTTTGAATAATTTGTTAGAAAAAACACTCAAGAAAGGATAATTATAGAGTTTACATCAGACACGACTGACGCAAACTTTTTATTGAGATAGACCTAAAAATTGACCCTTTAAGAATTGAATATGTTGAGAATAAAGCAAAACCTGTTACAAATATTGATAATTTTAATATTATATAAATTTTTTATTATTTTAATAATACTAATATTATTTTTTTCATAAATATTAATTATATAATAATAACATTATTACATTATTAGTATATTTTATTATTAATATTAAAATAATATAATTTTCTGTATTATATACAATTCTCCTTTCATCAGTGTGTTTAACATTCTGTCTCCATATGTAATATTTGCATTCACTTTCACCTCTCCATTGGTGAGTAGTTTGATAATTTTGAAAAAGAATGCAAATATTACATGTGGAGACAGAAAACACACAGATGAAATGAGAATTTTATATAATATAGAAAATTATATTATTTTAATATTAATAATAATATATACTAATAATGTAATAATTTTATTATTCCTAATTATTGGTAAATATTGGTAATTATTGGTAAATATTGGTAATTATTAGTAATTATTGGTAAATATTGTTAATTATTGGTAATTATTGGTAATTATTGGTAATTATTACTAATTATTGGTAATTATTAGTAATTATTGCTAATTATTCCTAATTATTGGTAATTATTGGTAATTATTGGTAATTATTACTAATTATTTCTAATTATTGGTAATTATTACTAATTATTAATAATTATTACTAATTATTTGTAATTGTTATTAATTATTACTAATTATTGGTAATTATTGGTAATTATTTCTAATTATTACTAATTATTGGTAATTATTACTAATTATTACTAATTATTGGTAATTGGTGATAATTAGTACTAATTATTACTAATTATTGGTAATTATTGGTAATTATTACTAATTATGGGTAATTATTGATAATTATTACTAATTATTGGTAATTATTGGTAATTATTACTAATTATTGGTAATTATTACTAATTATTACTAATTATTGGTAATTAGTGATAATTAGTACTAATTAATACTAATTATTGGTAATTATTGGTAATTATTACTAATTATTGGTAATTATTACTAATTATTGCTAATTATTACTAATTAATGGCAATTATTGGTAATTATTACTAATTATTCCTAATTATTGATAATAATTACTAATTATTACTAATTATTACTAATTATTACTAATTATTGGTAATTATTACTAATTATTACTAATTATTGGTAATTATTACTAATTATTGGAAATTATTCCTAATTATTGGTAATTATTGGTAATTATTGGTAATTATTTATAATTATTGGTAATTATTGAAATTATTACTAATTATTGGTAATTATTACTAATTATTGGTAATTATTACTAATTATTATTAATTATTACGAATTATTCCAAATTATTGGTAATTATTCCTAATTATTACGAATTATTACTAATTATTGGTAATTATTACTAATTATTGGTA
The DNA here is from genome assembly GCA_963277665.1 of Viscum album. NCBI lineage: Eukaryota > Viridiplantae > Streptophyta > Magnoliopsida > Santalales > Viscaceae > Viscum > Viscum album. The sequence continues at coordinate 1,503,940,054 of OY728158.1, forward strand.
ATTATTACTAATTATTGGTAATTATTACTAATTATTGGTAATTATTGGTAATTATTGGTAATTATTGGTAATTATTGGTAATTATTACTAATTATTACTAATTATTACGAATTATTCCGAATTATTGGTAATTATTCCTAATTATTACGAATTATTACTAATTATTGGTAATTATTGGTAATTATTGGTAATTATTACTAATTATTGGTAATTATTTCTAATTATCACTAATTATTGGTAATTAGTGATAATTATTACTAATTATTACTAATTATTGGTAATTATTGGTAATTATTGGTAATTATTACTAATTATTGGTAATTATTGGTAATTATTACTAATTATTGGTAATTATTGGTAATTATTACTAATTATTGATAATTATTGGTAATTATTACTAATTATTACTAATTATTACTAATTATTACTAATTATTACTAATTATTACTAATTATTACTAATTATTGGTAATTATTACGAATTATTGGTAATTATTACGAATTATTGGTAATTATTACTAATTATTGATAATTATTACTAATTATTACTAATTATTGGTAATTATTGGTAATTATTGGTAATTATTGGTAATTATTACTAATTATTACTAATTATTGGTAATTATTAATAATTATTACTAATTATTGGTAATTGTTTTTAATTATTACTAATTATTGGTAATTATTGGTAATTATTTCTAATTATTACTAATTATTGGTAATTATTACTAATTATTACTAATTATTGGTAATTAGTGATAATTAGTACTAATTATTACAAATTATTGGTAATTATTGGTAATTATTACTCATTTTTGGTAATTATTGGTAATTATTACTAATTATTGGTAATTGTTGGTAATTATTACTAATTATTGGTAATTATTACTAATTATTGCTAATTATTGGTAATTATTGCTAATTATTACTAATTATTACTAATTATTGGTAATTATTGGTAATTATTACTAATTATTCCTAATTATTGGTAATTATTACAAATTATTACTAATTATTGGTAATTAGTGATAATTAGTACTAATTATTACAAATTATTGGTAATTATTGGTAATTATTACCGATTTTTGGTAATTATTGGTAATTATTACTAATTATTGGTAATTGTTGGTAATTATTACTAATTATTGGTAATTATTACTAATTATTGCTAATTATTAGTAATTATTGCTAATTATTACTAATTATTACTAATTATTGGTAATTATTGGTAATTATTACTAATTATTCCTAATTATTTGTAATTATTACTAATTATTACTAATTATTACTAATTATTGGTAATTATTACTAATTATTAGAAATTATTACGAATTCTTGGTAATTATTGGTAATTATTACTAATTATTGGTAATCATTACGAATTATTACTAATTATTGGTAATTATTGGTAATTATTGGTAATTATTTGTAATTATTCCTAATTATTGGTAATTATTACTAATTATTGGTAATTATTCCTAATTATTGGTAATTATTCCTAATTATTGGTAATTATTCCTAATTATTGTTAATTATTCCTAATTATTGGTAATTATTCCTAATTATTGGTAATTATTCCTAATTATTGGTAAATATTGACAATTATTTGCAATTCTTGGTAATTATTGGTAATTATTGGAAAACATATTGACAAATATTGACAAATATTGGCAATTATTGAATATTGGGAATTATTAGCAATTATTACTAATTATTAGTAATTATTACTAATTATTGGTAATTATTATAAATTATTACTAATTAATGTTAATTATTTCTAATTATTATTAATTAATTCATATTAATTTTAATTTTTCATAATTACTGCTAATTAATTGTAATTACAACTAACAATTTTAAATTAATTAGTGTTTAATTGTCTCTAATTACTGTTAATTATAAATACTTATTCATAATTATTTCTAATTAGAAATCAGAAAAAAAAATCTAAAAATTTAAACTAAATAAATATAATAAATAAAATAAATATTAAATTAAAATTCAGATAAAAACCTTAAACTTGATGTCAATGTCGAGCTGCTGTAATTGTAGAACACCACCAACTGAATCCTCGAAGTCGGAAAAAAAAATTACAACTGAAAGTCATAAAAGATTCAGAGCGGAAAAATTGGAATGGTCGAGAGTTGAGAGTGAGAAAATTGTAATGGTTGGCAGTATTTATAGGTTAGATTAATTGCGACGGGTTTTTTTGTGACGGAAAACCTGTCGCAAATAATCTTGACCGCATTTAATTATTGGCGGCATTAAAACGGTTATTTGCGACGGGACTGCAGTACCGTCGCAAATAGTCTTTAACCGCCGCTGGTAATTTGCGACGGGGATAGAACCCCATCGCAAATAACCCCTGCCGCCTGGGTATTTGCGACGGGAATAATTCTCGTCGCTATTACCCATTTTTTCCGTAGTGAGGGGTCCTCTCTTTTTCTCTCTTAATCAAGATTGTCCTCTATACTATGCCTTTATATGTGTACTAGATAATGATGGGGTATTCTTAAGAACAACCCCCATAATTTCTTCTGGATTTATAAGTGATGAGAAACCTCATTTCTCTCTCATCAATCCCTCTTGGTCACACCCGACACCATGCCGATAAAATCGTAACGAATTCTACTCGAACCTTCTTTGTTCTTTCGGGTTGCCTTATCATTCTTTCAAAATGGTTTTATCTTATCTATCTATGTGAGTCTTATGACTTCTGGTTAGTTATAAAATATTCTTATATCAAGACCCTTCCATCACATTCTTTTGGGGATATACATGATTTTGAAAGATTCCCTCCTTAGAACTTTCTGCTAAGCAAACCTATTTTAAGGGGACTTCCCAAATTTTTACCCAAATTTCAAATGCACTCTATCCTATGTTTTAAAACAACATTGTATTTATAAAATCAGTATTTTTATAATAAAAACATCCTTGGTTAAATTCTGGTTTTATTTAAAATAATGTTCTTTTTTCTATTTGAAAAGCTCTAAAGTGTTTTCCTTAAGACCGCACAAAAATGTTTTAATGCTAATGTTTCTAAAATACATTTTTTTATATGTTGTAACTTATATTTGACACAAATTACCATGTTATATGCCTATATTACCCTATTAATTTCCATGTGTGTTCTAATCCTTTCCCTTCATGGACACTTTCGTGATATGCCCATTGGATATGTTTTGTGTCATGATTGTGGTACCCAATTCTTTCCATGGGTACCCTTATGTTTATATATGGTTGATTATGTATGATTATTTATGTGGAAAGATTATTTATGTGTCAAGAATATTCATGAATATGTTGAGATGGGTGCACCCAGATAGTGCTCCAATGCATTGGGTAAGGTTAAGTCTCATGAGATGCGATGTGAAACGGGATTGGCGGTTAGCCTTGACCCGTACTGAAATGGGAAACGGGATTGGCAGTTATCCTTGACCTGTACTAAAGAAATGTTTTATGATTCTTCCCCAGTTATATGATCCCATGCTTATATTAAATGATTTTATAAGTTTCATTCTTTTGATATCATTATGTCGTGTCTCCTAACGCATGTGCTTGAGATGTATCCTTATGTTCATTCCCTTACTAGGATTTTTAGCTCATCCATTTTTTCATGTGTTCCCCAGGGTACCCTATGCAGATGTAAGGGCTCAAAGGAAGTTAGGAGCTCATTATGGAGATTAAATAAAGAAGTGTTTTTTTAGTCCCATGTTTTATGTTATATGTACCTAGTCTTCCAAGACACTAGACTTAACGATACTTGGCTTGTACTCTGATGATTAATTATTCTTAAAATAATGAAATGTTATATGTAAAAGGATCAGGTCGCTATAGTTAGTATCAGAGGATGGTCTAGTTATTTTTGGAGATTAGGAATAGAGCACCTTAGTGAGAACCTTAAGGATGAGATGAAGTATAATAAAACATCCCTAAATTTTGGTAAGTATAGAGTAAGTAGTTTATCAAGCAAATACATCCCTGTCTAGATATGAGAAGGTAGAGGCGGCTCTGGCACAGATGTACCTAGGAGTGAAAACTCTGACAAGGAGTTTCAGGATTGACCTGGGGTATCCTTGTACACGACAAAGGGCATTGCTGCACTCTTGGTTACGACACTCCTGGGGATATGCTTTGGTAGATTTATGAGCTCAGTACAAACCATTATTAAGGAAAAAATCCCAAAAAATATAAGTTAAGAAATAGATCAAGGATAACCTAGGTTTTAACCTAAGGAATCACAAGTTAGGATGAACTTATTCCTTATAATTTTACCCTTTTATGTTGAATGTTTCCTTTTATGCTCAATAAATAAGTATTCAAGCCCCCTAATTGTATGTTATTCTTTCTTAGTTAATGGCGGTAAATAGAAGAACGTGTGCCAACAAACAATGTGATAGGCAATGTGACAACCACCCTAATGATATGCCTAAGATGATGGGAGCCCAAGTTGAACATATTGTGAACTTTTCTAATTAGCTATTGAAAATCACAATCAACAATTGGTACATAGTTGAATGCCCAAATTCATCAAGGAGGAGGAAGATGACATCTTAAGGAAGTTTATCTGATAAAGGTGATAAAGGAAAGAAGACCAAATTTCCTTTGTGCAAAAAGTGAGGAAAGAGGCATCAAGGAACCAAGATATGTTTTAATTGTGGGAAGGTGGGGCATAAAATATCCAATTGCTATAAAAAATGGATAATGTGATGAATGGAGATAAGGTTATATCTAATTTACCTTATACTGTTCATTGTCATGAATGTAGAGAAGTTGGACATTATCTAGGAAAATGCTCCATTGGAAGGGATGAGAAGCATGATGAGCATCAACAATCTCCAAGGACAAGGGGATAATGCAAGTCCAATGTTGAGATAGATCATGATGACTGAAGTACATGTAACCTCTTTGCAATTATTATGTATGTCATGTTGTATTTCAGTTCATGCCCTATGAGCATGTCTTAAATGTTTTCTAGGAACATCGAGTCACTACTTAAAATGATTTTATATCATTTGGGGAAAACTTCTATGATTATGTATCACATGTTGATGTTTGTGAAATTGTTCATCTTTGAAATAATATAAGTCTCCCTTTAGTGTAATTTGATGCAATTCTGGGCAAGGATTGACTTTATAGAGCCAACATAAATATATTCAAAGAAATTCTTAGGCTATTTACTAATGCAAAATGATAAAGTGATAACCTATACCTCGCGATAGCTGAAAATCCATGAGAAAGACTATCCCACACATGATCTGGAGTTGGCGGCTATGATATTTGCGTTGAAAATCTGGCGGCATTATCTCTATGGGGAAAAATGTGAGATAAATACTGACCACAAGAGTCTCAAATATATATTCACACAGAAACAGATTAATATGCGCCAACGAAGATGGATAGAGCTCATCAAGGATTATGACTTCTCAATCCACTACCATCCCGGTAAGGCAAACAAGGTGGTGGATGATCTAAGTAGAAAAGATCATGCATCTTTATCAATGATGAGAATTGAAAAGGATCTGATCTTCTTAGATTTTCAAATGATGGACATGGGAATCATTAAGGGAGGAACATCATCAATCCTTTCTCAAATGATTGTTCAACCATTCCTCATGGAGAAAATAAAGGTTGCTCAAAGAAAGTATATGGAAATTTAGAAAAGGGTGGAAGCTGTTAAAAATGGGAAATCCTCTGATTTCAAAATTGATGAGGAAGGAGTTGTAAGATTTGGGACATGATTATGTGTACCATCTGACCCAGAGATAAATAAGGAGCTATTGAATGATGCACATAGCTTGACATTCTATATCCATCCTGGGAGTACCAAAATGTACCATGATCTCCGAGAACACTTCTAGTGGGATAACATGAAGAAGGAGATTGCAGAATATATATCAAGGTGCTTGGTATGTCAGCAAGTTAAAGCTGAGAAACAAAAGTCCAAAGGTATGATGTAGCCATTGCCTATACCCATGTGGAAATGGGAAGATGTTACTATGGAATTTGTCACAGGTCTCCCGAAGACGTCGAAGGGAAATAATGTGAAATGGGTTGTGGTTGACCGACTCACCAAGACATCCCATTTCATCGCTATTCGGGAAGATCTCTCGCTTGAACAACTTGCAAAGATATATGTGAAAGAAGTGGTGAGACTACACGGTGTTCCACTCTCAATTGTCTCTGACCGTGATCCAAGGTTCACATCTAAATTCTGGAGGATCCTTCAACATTATTTGAGTACTGAATTAAATTTCAGCACGGCCTATCACCCCCAAACTGATGGCCAGTCTGAAAGAACTATTCAGATGCTTGAAGATATGCTTAGAGACTGCTCTCTAAAATTTAATGTTGGATGGGATCAACATCTCCCATTGGTTGAGTCCTCATACAACAATAGCTTCCACTCGAGTATTCAAATGGATCCATATGAAGCTCTATATGGAAAGCGATGTAGATCTCCAACCTGTTGGGATGAAGTTGGAGAAAGAAAGCTACTTGGACCCGATCTTGTTCAAGAGATGACAGAGAAGGTTCAAGTCATCCAGAAACACATCAAAGCTACTCAAAGTCAGCAAAAGAGCTATGCTGACAACCATTGAAGGGACTTGGATTTCGACATTGGAGATAAAATATTCCTTTGAATATCTCCATAGAAGAGAGTCATGCGATTCGGGAAGAAAGGGAAGATAAGCCCAAGGTATGTTGGCCCCTTTGAGATCCTTGACTGCATAGGAGTTGTGGCCTATCGGCTTGCACTTCCACCAAATATGGCTCGAGTTCATGATGTTTTCCATGTATCACTCTTGAGGAAGTATATACCTGACCCTCACATGTACTAAATTCAGAGGTGGTGCATCTGAAAGATGATCTCTCCTATGAGGAGCATCCATAAAAGATTCTGGATTGGAGAGATAAGGTTCTACGCAACAAGACAACCAATCTTGTGAAAGTGTTGTGGAGGAACCATAAGTTGGAGGAAGCAACATGGGAATTGGAGGAAGCAATGAAGGAAAAGTAACCACACATGTTTTTGTCTTAGTATGTAAAATGAAATTTCGAGGGTGAAATTTCATAAAGGGGGAAGAATTTAACGACCCAAAGTTTTTCAATGGAAATTCACTTCTTATATTTATGTCATAAAATCACATGAAAACACAACATAATGAACTACTAAGTGATAAGTGACCTTTAAACATAAGTTTGTCACTTATGTGTTTGGAATTTCGAAAATCCGGCATATGCGGTTGTGTTCAAGATGTTTTTTGGAGTCCGATAAGAAAAACTTAATTTTTTGGTGAATAGTAACCTACCCTAATGAATAGTAACATACCCTTATGAATAGTGATATATCCTAATGAATAGTAACCTCACCTATGATAGTATAAAAATAATATTCAAGTTGGAAGTACAATATACCTATGTTTTAGAATGAGTTAATTCATGTTTTAAATCTGGTTTTTGATAATAAAATATAATTTTAATTAAATGTTAAAATAATCATATTTAGAAAAATATTTTTGAAAAATGTACTTCATTTTTGGATTCTACACGTCGAAAAATGGTTAGGGTGAATTTTTGAGATTTTTCTGAAATACTTGAATTTTTGATGAATAGTAAAATACGGTAATTTACCGTATATATACATTATAAGCTAAATAAACTATTCCTAGAATCATGGATGATGTCACCACCCATGGTTCGAATTCACATGAACCATTTACTATTCTTGGTCATGGAATACTTACTATTCTTTGTCTTGTGAAGAAATAATAAATTAAGGATTATAATATCATGAAATCCCTCCTCTCCTCCACTATAAAAACCCCCTTCACTCCCTCTTCTCTCTACTCCTCTCAAGCTCCAAGACTTATCTAAATTCTTCCCAAATCTCTCCCAAAGGTCCTCCCCCACATCCAATATTCTCTCAGCCTCCTCAAAATACCAAAACCTCTCCCCTTAAGAGGTTCTCAAAGGAGGAAGTCTCAAGAGGTAAATTCCTCTTCCCAAATTTCTTCTTTTCTTTTAAGTTCCTTTCTTTTTTATTTTCTTTCCTCACCTCCCTTCACCATAATAGTATGATAAATCCAGTAACATAAATGTGTTGTAATGTCTTCATTCTAATGGTATATTTCATTATCTTCTCCCATTTCTCCACCCATTTATTTGAAAGAAATGAAAGCACCGTTTGAGATGTGCTAATTTAGCACATTCAAGGACAACAGTTTATCAATTTCTATTATTATTTTTAACTATGGTTATGAAACCATTTGTGTTATGGTTGAACCAGATTATTATATATGTAATATATTCTATTTTTGGTTCTGTAATCTTTTGGTACAAATGGAATTAAGTTATAAATCAAAACACATTCTTTGTAATCAAACCCACCGAATAACAAAAACGATTATCATTATGGTTATATATGTAATAATTCAACATCACTCTAAGTAACCTAATTAAAATTAAAACCATGTAATCTACTGTATATTAACTAAATAATATAACTTCAATTCTGGACAACCACTTTTATCTAGCATATAATACAAACTTGAATATAAGTGAACCAATCTTTAAAGCCAAGTAAACAAATGAGCTCGAACAATGAAATTGAACCGTATAACTAATCAAAAAGGCTTTGAATGAACTAAAAAGGGTTGTAATAAATAAATTAAATATATAAGAGGTTATGGACTTATGAATTAATAATCCTAATTTTCTTATTCAGGTCATTAATAACAAGTGGAGAACACCACCAGATTTAAGGTAAGGGATCCTCTCCTTTTCTCTCTTAATCAAGATTGTCCTCTATACTATGCCTTTATATGTGTACTAGATAATGATGGGGTATTATTAAGAACCTTCCTCATACTTCCTTCTGGATTTATAAGTGATGAGAAACCCAATTTCTTTCTCATCAATCCCTCTTGGTCACACCCGACATCATGCCGATAAAATCGTAATGAATTCTACCCGAACCTTCTTTGTTCTTTCTGGTTGCCTTATCTTTATTTCAAAATGGTGTTATCTTATCTATATATGTGAGTCTTATGACTTATGGTTAGTTGTAAAAGAATCTTATATCAAGACCCTTCCATCACATTCTTTCGGGGATATACATGATTTTGAAATATTCTCTCCTTAGAACTTTCCGATAAGCAAACTTGTTTTAAGGGGACTTCCCAAATTTTTAACCAAATTTCATATGCACTATATCCTATGTTTTAAAAACACCATTTTATTTATAAAATCAGTATTTTTATTATAAAAACCTCCTTGGTTCAATTCTGGTTGTATATAAAAGAATGTCCTCTTTTCTATTTGAAATGCTCTAGAGTGTTTTCCTTAAGACCGCACAAAAATGTTTTAATGCTAATGTTTCTAAAATACATTTTTTATATGTTGTCACTTATATTTTACACCACTTTCCATGTTATATGCCTATATTACCCTATGAATTTCCATGTATGTTCTAATCATTTCCTTTCATGGACACTTTCATGATACGCTCATTGGATATGTTTTGTGTCATGATTGTGGTACCCAATTCTTTCCATGGGTACCCTTATGTTTATGTATGGTTGATTATGTATGATTATTTATGTGGAAAGAATATTCATGAATATGTTGAGATGAGTGCGCCCAGATAGCGCTCCAATGCATTGGGTAAGGTTAAGTCTCATGAGATGCGATGTGAAATGGGATTGACGGTTAGCCTTGACCCGTACTGAAATGGGAAACGGGATTGGCGGTTAGCCTTTACCCGTACTGAAATGGGAAACAGGACTGGTGGTTAGCCTTGACCCATAGTAAAGAAATGTTTTATGATTCTTCCACAGTTATATGATCTCATGCTTGTATTAAATGATTTTATAAGTTTCATGCTTTTGATATCATTATGTCATGCCTCCTAACTCATGTGCTTGAGATGTATCCTTATATTTATTCCCTTACTGGGCTTTTTAGCTCATCCCTTTGTTCATGTGTTCCCCAGGATACCCTATGCAGATGTAAGGGCTCAAAGGAAGTTAGGAGCTCATTGTGGAGATTAAATAAAGAAGTGTTTTTTTTGCCCCATGTTTTATGTTATATGTACCTAGTCTTCCAATACACTAGACTTAACGATCCTTGGCTTGTACTCTGATGATTAATTATGCTTAAAATAATGAAATGTTATATGTAAAAGGCTCGGGTCGCTATAAAATATCATTCGAGGAAATAAAATTTCACCACTCCCCTGATGAAATATTATAAATCCCTGACCCATTGGATTCCTCTCTATGCCTAGGTACCATCTAATGGTTTTATAGATATCATGTTTATTTTAAAATCCTAGGAAAATTATTTTCCATTAAATTTAATTAGATGGATTTGATTCAGTATCAATCAAATTGACCACACTTCAATCCAGTTTTTGAAGTCCATGTTATGGCCATAAAAAAAAATACGGATCGAAGTTGGTTTGTTATTGTATGTATATATATTTACATGGAAATTTTATATATACACACTCAAAACTAGTCTCCTTAGGTTACCCCGATGTGGTGGTCAACGAAAAATCAGACAATGTTTTGTTTTTCAAGAAACATCCAGTCAGATTCTAGGGGCAAGATTTACTCATACTAGTGACCCAAAACATCCATTGGAAATGGAATAATAAAAAAATCCCAATACCAAAAAATATAGGCTTTTTTAATTAAAAAACAAATTCAATGTTGAAATTAAGGGTGGGTGGACTTTTATGGTGGAAAAATATACTAACAAAAGGTCATCCACTTTTTACAAAATAAAAATAAATACATAAAAAACTTTATTTATTTTCAAACACAAAAAGGTTAATGGGGTTTTTCGTACAACAAGTGTGGGACCCTTGTCTCTCCCACTAGACCAATTCCATCCCTCCCCTTAATGTATCCTTTATCTAGACCGTCACAAACCTCTACTACTAGTACCTAGACACCACATTCCAGCCATCACGTGTATTTATCCTCTTAATTATAATTCCATTATACCATGGCTTTTCGGATTATCACAGACCCCTTCCACAAGATAGCCAGCCAGCACCATGCCTCCCTCAAGCCAAATTGCACCATCTGTAGGCCTTGCTGAGCTATTGCCCCCAATTAATGTTTCTTCCTCTCGATAGTGACTAACATGCACGAACCCCCTTATCTAGTGCAGCCCAATACGATCGGTTTCCCATGGACCCCTTGGGTCATATTGGACCCGACCCTCCCAATAACAGGAAAGGGAAGATCTTCCCAACTCGAAATGGCTCTGGGCGGGTCTTCCTGGGCCAGATTATCCCTAAATTGGATCTTCCATGCCTGAAATGGACCAGTAGGGTTTCTACATTGACCTATGATGGGAATGGTTTGGGTATCTAGACCCAAGAAAAAATTTAATGGCACCAAAAAATTATGTTATTAATTTTTGTGCTTAAAATAATAATAATGATTTGTTATATTAAAAAACAATATAATTTTAGTATAAATTAAATAACTTTATTAAATTAATTTTTCTAAGAGAAATTAAATTCAAAATGAGACCAAATAGAAATAAATTATTTGAATTTAATTAATTCATTTAATTTATAAAAATTCCCCTAAACATTAAGTTTTTTGAAATTTAATTTTATCATGCATTTATTTGATAAATGAACTTGTCTTAACTAGTGAACCACCATTTGTATGTCTGGTTAATTTCATTTATTTATTTATTACCTGCAATTGATTATTTTACACTACAAAAAATGACTTATACCAACATATATTTTATGTCAGATAATATATTTGTTGGTAAAAATGAGTAATTCCAACAGATATATCATTCTGTTGATATTTTTTATATGTACCGACAATTATTTTTACCAACATATACATATGTTATTATTAACTCTTTTATACCAACAAATGATTTAGTATAAATTAAATTTGTCGCTATATCATACTAACACCAACAATTATCTTTCAAACCAATGAATATATTTTTATTATTTATTATTAATGACAAATATTTTACCATTAAACACACACATCGCAATAAATTATTCGCTTTCAGTAAATATTTTACTAATAATTTAATATATATTTATTAGTTTTTTTTCATAAACAAGTCATTTTTCAATGAAAATATATTCTTATATAATGAATTAAAATATTGATAATTTAATAATTTTTCATCAAACTAATGTATATAATTTTAAATTATTGATAAATGATTCAAATTTATGTTGACTGTATCCAAATAAATTATAAACATATAAATAAAAAACAGGGAATGAGATGTAGGTATAACAATTAATTTATTTTAGAAACATATAATTGTTATTAAAATAATTATTTGTTATATTTATTAAATAAAACCCGCGCCAAAATTCTCAGAGCCGCGACAAGGTGATTCCCAAATCTTTTAACCTGATAACCCTAAAGATTCAGATTCAATCAAGCCCCCATCGCCACAGCGTTCACTTCAGTTCATCGCTGCAGCGGTCATTCCCCCTTCGGTCTGTCGTGATCCCTTCCCTTTGCCACCGCTTTGCCAGATTTATCATTCTTCCACAGCTGCTCCTCATCTCTCTTCACCAACACAGGTTTAAACTGGTAAATGGAGTAGATGACATTTCTTCCGATCCGTGCGACCATGTCCAAGAACAGATTGTAACCTTCTAGCTTGTACTTAGTCAGCGGATCTCGTTGTACATGTTTTTTTTAATGGGTTAAAGGGTTTAATAAATAGTTAAATGAGTCTCTTGAGCGCCACTTCAAGTGGCGCTCAAGAGAGTTGAAACCGGAGCGCCACTTGAAGTGGCGCTCCACCAACTTGGCGGAAACTTCTTTCAGCGCCACTTGAAGTGGCGCTGAAAGAAGCTGTAGAAACCGTGCGGCGCCACTTCAAGTGGCGCCGAAACACCCCCCAATCCTATAAATAGGACCATCGCCCCCACCCACATTCCTCACTTCCTACCCCTTCCTCTCTCTCTCTCTCTAAAACTTCTCTCTAAAAATATTTTTTGTTGCTCTGCGTTCTTCGGTTGCTCTGTCTGCGTAGCCTTACTTCTTCGGTTGCTCTGCCTGTGTACCTACGTCGTCACAAATTTGAGGTAAATCTTTCTTTAAATTTATTTAATATTTTGATTTAATAATTTAGTTGTTTAATTTATAGAATAAGTATATAATATTTGTATTTTATAAATAGTATGGTTTTTTTAAATGTAATTAGATAATGAAATGATTAGTTAGTTAATTAATTAATCACAATTAGTTGATTAATCAATGATAATTAAGTTATTAATTAATCATAATTAGGTAATTAATTAATTGTAATTAGGTTATTAATTAATCATTATTAGCTAATTAATTAATCATAATTAGCTAATTAATTAATCATAATTAGCTAATTAATTAATCATAATTACTTAAATAATGAATCATAATTAGTTAATTAATTCATTATAATTAGGTTATAAATTAATGGTAATTAGGTAATAAATAATCATAATTAGTTAATTAAATAATCATAATTAGTTAATTAATGAATCATAATTAGTTAATTAATTAATCATAATTAGTTAATTAATGAATCATAATTAGCTAATTAATTAATCATAATTAGTTAATTAATGAATAATAATTAGTTAATTAATGATTCATAATTAGTTAATTAAGTAATCATAATTAGGTAATTAATTAATCATAATTAGGTTATTAATCCTAATTAGGTAATTAATTAATCCTAATTAGGTAATTAATTAATCATAATTTGGTAATTAATTAATCATAATTAGGTTATTAATTAATCCTAATTAGGTAATTAATTAATCCTAATTAGGTAAGTAATTAATCATAATTAGGTAATTAATTAATCATAATTAGGTACTTAATTAATCATAATTATGTAATTAATTAATCATAATTAGTTAATTACTTAATCATAATTAGGTAATTTGTTAATCATAATTAGGTAATTAGTTAATCATAATTAGGTTATAAATTAATCAATATTAGCTACTTAATTAATCATAATTAGCTACTTATTTAATCATAATTAGCTACTTATTTAATTATAATTAGGTACTTAATTAATCATAATTAGCTACTTAATTAATCATAATTAGGTACTTAATTAATCATAATTTGTTAATTAATTAATCATAATTAGGTAAATAGTTAATCATAATTAGGTAAATAGTTAATCATAATTAGGTAATTAGTTAATCATAATTAGGTAATTAGTTAATCATAATTAGGTAATTAGTTAATCATAATTAGCTACTTAATTAATCATATTTAGCTACTTAATTAATCATAATTAGCTACTTAATTAATCATAATTAGCTACTTATTTAATCATAATTAGATACTTATTTAATCATAATTAGCCACTTATTTAATCATAATTAGGTACTTAATTAATCATAATTATGTAATTAATTAATCATAATTAGGTAATTAGTTAATCATAATTAGGTAATTAGTTAATCATAATTAGCTACTTATTTAATCATAATTAGCTACTTATTTAATCATAATTAGCTACTTATTTAATCATAATTAGGTACTTAATTAATCATAATTAGCTACTTATTTAATCATAATTAGCTACTTAATTAATCATAATTAGGTACTTAATTAATCATAATTATCTAATTAATTAATCATAATTATGTAATTAATTAATCATAATTAGTTAATTAGTTAATCATAATTAGGTAATTAGTTAATCATAATTAGCTACTTATTTAATCATAATTAGCTACTTATTTAATCATAATTAGCTACTTATTTAATCATAATTTGGTACTTAATTAATCATAATTAGGTACTTAATTAATCATAATTATGTAATTAATTAATCATAATTTGTTAATTAGTTAATCATAATTAGGTAATTAGTTAATCATAATTAGCTACTTATTTAATCATAATTAGCTACTTATTTAATCATAATTAGCTACTTATTTAATCATAATTAGGTACTTAATTAATCATAATTAGGTACTTAATTAATCATAATTAGGTACTTAATTAATCATAATTAGTTAATTAATTAATCATAATTAGGTAATTAGTTAATCATAATTAGGTAATTAGTTAATCATAATTAGGTTATTAATTAATCAATTTTAGCTACTTAATTAATCATAATTAGCTACTTAATTAATCATAATTAGCTACTTATTTAATCATAATTAGGTAATTAGTTAAACATAATTAGGTAATTAGTTAATCTAAATAGGTAATTAGTTAATCTAATTAGTTAATCATAATTAGGTAAATAGTTAATCATAATTAGGTAATTAGTTAATCATAATTAGGTAATTAGTTAACCATAATTAGGTAATTAGTAAACCATAATTAGGTAATTAGTTAACCATAATTAGGTAATTAGTTAACCATAATTAGGTAATTAGTTAATCATAATTAGGTAATTAGTTAATCATTTTTATGTAATTAGTTAATGATAATTAGTTAATTAATTAATGATAATTAGTTAATTTTTTAATCATAATTAGGTAATTAGTTAACCATAATTAGGTAATTAGATAAACATAATTAGGTAATTAGTTAATCTTAATTGTGTATTTACTTAATTATAATAAGTTAATTGAGTAATCATAATTAGGTTATTAGCGAAGTAGTTATATTATTCAGCGAATTAGTTATATTAATTAGCGAAGTAGTTATATTAATTAGCCAAGTAGTAGTAAATTGCTTATGGAATATACCTTTGCATTACATTCTAGGTATGATAATGAATTTAGTTTCCAGTCTACCTTGACCTCAGTTTGTAATTGAAGTTATGAACTTGAATTTAGTAGTTCAATATATTTTTTTCATATTAAGTGTAAGAGTTATCATGAAATGATTGCTCTCTTGAGTAAAGTATCCCCGGGTAGAGGGGCTTTGGGTCGGACCACCTACTTTCCTGGAGGCTTGCCTTGTCTAGGAAAGTGAATGGGGTTGGCTATCTGTCACTCCGGGCTTAATCATGTGGAGACTTTCAATTTCATATAACTCTATGCTTTTTACATGACGTGTTCGTGTACCTCATGCATATAATGCATGTGGATATGTATAAATATATTTGACTTCTATTTTTGGGTAAGTAACACAAACTTGTGGGTTGTGTAAATAGTTACACATCAATATGGTTTGAACATATTGATTTGGTGGATGGATTAGGATTCCAACCTAAATTACTAGAAGCATGCATACATAAATTGATTCTTTAATCAGATTTAATTAATAACAGTGGTTTCTTTTAGATAAAAAAGATGGTCGCCGCTTATATTTATTGCAACGGTAAAATAATTGAGACAGAACAAGGTTGCAGTTATAGTATACATCCAGAACCTGTTGCGATGCTTGGAGGATGTACTACTTTGGAAGCTGTGCAAAGGAAAATTCATCGGAGGTTAAAACTGGCGAGGAATCAAGTGATAGAGTCCATCACATTCAGACATCTCCAATTTATAGATAGGTTTTGGCATGTTCCCTATCCGGTAAATGATGATGATGATTGGGAATATATACTTTCATTGGTTAAGTATATACCTGAGAATCAAATGATGGAGTTGTATGTCACTATAGCTACAATGGAGGTTCCATCACCATTGGAAGTTGACCCATCTCAAAGTCATGAGACTATGTCATATGCTCCTTCACACCAGGATGTTCCATCATCACCCATGCCGCCATCTTTCATACTGGATCCTTCACATCCTATATGGTTTCCTGAGGGTATGATGACAGCCCCTTCTACTTACGTAGTGGGAGAAGGATCTCGTGCACACGATGACATCCCTCCGACACCTCCTTCTATGCAGACTATGACAGAGGATCCCGTGATTGATGTTCCAGTGCCCGAAGATCATCCCTCTCCAGGTCATCATACTCCATCCCAGCATGGAACACGTCGCTCTCGATATGGACGTAGCATTCGCACACCACCTTGTGGGACAGAGCCTCACCATAGACACTGACATTACTTCTTCATGTAAGGTGAGATGAGAAGGGAGGTATTATACCATCAGGAAGAGAGATTCTAGAAATGTACAATGTTATGACAAACCTTTTGATGAAATGTGTCAGTTCCCCACTAGATGTGCAGGTTTCTTCAAAATTTTCAGGCTGGAGATAATCCACCTTAAGTTTCACATAGCCTTATGTCTTCCATGGATTAATGTCAAACACTTCAACCAATTTTTTTACTTTATGGGGAAGTAAAACCTCATTCCTTTGAATATGCACATTACCATGAACATATAAAATCATCATTTTGCAAGAAAAACTACTAATCTCATGTTCACTGAAATACCCCTTAACGTAAGAATGATACAAATAGTGTAAGTACCCAATAGAAAGATTCCAATACATTTTGACTGGGCTATGTGGAATCATTGGTGTTTTCATCTGATTAATAATTTAAAAGGTTTCAAAACCACCTTTCTGAAACTCAAAAATGTTTCAAGTAAGTGACTTTGAAAGCCTATAAAATATAAACCATAAGATCTATTGAAATGAAACTTAAAACATGGATTAAGCATATAATATGTAATTGAAAATAAAAACCATTTCTTAAAAATTGCTGATGAAATAAAATTATATGCTTTCAAAAACACTTCTTTCAACTCAAAAATATTTCATATATGAGACTTGGAAAGCCTATAAAATATAAACTTAATGACTCATATAAATGAAACTTAGAACATAGATTAAACATATAAGAAGTAGTAGAAAAGTAATTAGTTAATTCTGGTGAGGGGGAAAACTGTTAGACCCTGGAATTGAAGGATAATGGGGATGACAATGAAACATCAACCCCCACGCCCACCCCTTCCACCCATTCAACCAACTTCGGTAACTCCTATAGAAGTAGTTTTTCAAAAAAATGAAATGTCACACCACCACAGCTTCCTACATCCATATTAACCCCCTAATTCAGTTTCATTAAATGTGGACAGTCCCCATTTTTACCAAAGTCAATGATGCACTATTAAACCATCACTTTTCAACCCCCGCCTCAATAATACAAAATGCTTTGAGGGATGAGAAATGATTCAGTGCATTTTAGAACATTGAAATGTGTCGAATCATTTCTCATCCCTCAAAGCATTTTGTATTTTTGAGGCGGGGGTTAAAAGTGGTGGTTTAATAGTGCATCATTAACTTTGGTAAAAATGAGGGCTGTCCACATTTAATGAAACTGAATTGGGGGGTTAATATGGATGTAGAAAGCTGTGGTGGGGTGACATTTCATTTTTTTGAAAAGCTACTTCTATAGGAGTTACCGAAGTTGGTTGAATGAGTGGAAGGGGTGGGCGTGGGGGTTGATGTTTCCTTGTCATCCCCATTATCCTTCAATTCCAGGGTCTAACAGTTTTCCCCCTCACCAGAATTAACTAATTACTTTTCTACTACTTCTTATATGTTTAATCTATGATCTAAGTTTCATTTATATGAGTCATTAAGTTTATATTTTATAGGCTTTCCAAGTCTCATATCTGAAATATTTTTGAGTTGAAAGAAGTGTTTTTGAAAGCTTATAATTGTATTTCATCAGCAATTTTTAAGAAATGGTTTTTTATTTTCAATTACTTATTATATGTTTAATCCATGTTTTAAGTTTCATTTCAATAGATCTTATGGTTTATATTTTATAGGCTTTCAAAGTCACTTACTTGAAACATTTTTGAGTTTCAGAAAGGTGGTTTTGAAACCTTTTAAATTATTAATCAGATGAAAACACCAATGATTCCACATAGCCCAGTCAAAATGGATTGGAATCTTGCTATTGGGTACTTACACTATTTGTATCATTCTTACGTTAATGGGTATTTCAGTGAACATGAGATTAGTATTTTTTCTTGCAAAATGATGATTTTATATGTTCATGGTAATGTGCATATTCAAAGGAATGAGGTTTTACTTCCCCATAAAGTAAAAAAATTGGTTGATGTGTTTGACATTAATCCATGGAAGACATAAGGCTATGTGAAACTTAAGGTGGATTATCTCCAGCCTGAAAATTTTGAAGAAACATGCACATCTAGAGGGCTTGAACAGAGGAATGCGCTATGGATACCATTTCCAACGTGAGCTAGATACAGTTCTTCAGGAGGCCACAACATACCGTGTAACTGCATTTAATCATCCTGAGCAAATATTTGAGGTCGCTGAGCCTGGTGACGCTGTAGCATGTAGTAATGGTCGTGTGCGAGTTGTTTTATTGGAGAAGCGTTACTGTGATTGTGGCAACTTTCAGGCACTGAGATATCCATGCGGCCATGTGATTGCTGCATGTGCTTACGTACACGTATCTTGGGAGCAGTTTGTTGATCTAGATTATCGACTCGAGAGAATCAACTCCTGCTACAGTACTCCGTGGATGCCAATCGGGGAATATCAGAATTTTCAGCTACCTGATGACACACCGACGCTTCTACCGAACAACAATAGACTTCGACCTAAAGGGAGGCCAAAGTCGACTCGTATTCGGAATGAGATGTATTGGCCTAGTGAACATCCAGCTGGACGGCGGTGCATCATATGCCGCCAGGAAGGTCATACGAAGACACGTTGCCCTAGACACATAGGGCAATCATCTAATGGTTAAAATGAATCACGTACTCTATCAGTTACTGTAAAACTTTGTACATGTGATTATTTTTATCATTTCACCATTTTTAATCATATTTGTTGTACTTGTAAATAGGGTAATTTTTGGAAAATGTACCACGATTTCACGTGACTTTTTTTGTCGAACGATCAACATTACATGAGTAGCTTTAAACAAACAACACCAACTCAAAAAAAGGAATGTACCTATATAAGAAACCAAAACCATTTGAACTATTAAATGAAAATGTCATCATTTTTTTATAATGAAAGATGAACTTACAGTGACTACAAAACAAAAACGAGGAAACTCTGAACGTCTTCACCCCAACACCCCAACACGGGAGACAACAACTAACCCAATGTGTTTATGATTCTTTCAAAATTATATGATAAATTACATATCTTACATGATAAAAGTCATAACTTACATGAAATTAATGTTTTATTGTTCGCACAT
Source organism: Viscum album (assembly GCA_963277665.1). Lineage (NCBI taxonomy): Eukaryota > Viridiplantae > Streptophyta > Magnoliopsida > Santalales > Viscaceae > Viscum > Viscum album. The sequence continues at coordinate 1,503,960,132 of OY728158.1, forward strand.
TCAGATGGAGCAGCCACTTTTATCTTGTCAGGAGACGCACGTGTCGTGCGATGTGTTGGCGCGACGACCTGTTAGACATCTTCATGTTCGGAGAGTGCACCGTTTCCATCATGAGGCACCGCCGGCAGCTATTTGTCCATACCTTAGACGTGCAGGATTTTATGGAGTCGCTATGTGTGACTTCAAAACCATCGACCATCATTTGATAGCTGTGTTGGTTGAGAGATGGCGGCCAGAGACACACACATTTCATCTCCCAGAGGGGGAGATGAATATTACATTAGAGGACGTCGCCTACATGCTTGGGTTACCTATCCATGGAGATGCAGTTACGGGGGCCAGTACTGGCGATTGGGTTGCAGTCATACAGAGGCTGCTAGGCATTGACGTCATCGGCGCACGGGGTGTCCTCCAGGGTTCGCGCTTGCAAATGAGGTGGCTCGATCAGCATTTCGACGTCATTCCAGATGATGCAGACGAGGAGACGCTTCCTCAGCACACACGTGCATACATTTTTCGGCTGCTCGGAGGCATGTTGTGCGTCGACTACTCCACCGCTTTGGTACACATGATGTACCTCCCATTACTTGAGGATCTGGATCAGACTGCTACATACAGTTGGGGATCCGCTGTATTAGCACATCTGTACAGATCTCTCTGCACCAGTTGTCAGGCCGATTCACATCAGATTGCAGGTTGCATGGTGTTAGTACAGATGTGGGCCTAGGAGCGTTTTCCACGCATCGCTCCTCGAGTTGTTGCACCGCTTGCACCGGAGATACTTCAGGACTGTCCTCGGGGATGATGGTATGTCTACGTCATTACTTTCGGTTATTTAGTACTTTTGTTATTGTTTTTTATAAACTTACCATAGGTTACTCTTTTTTCACCAGGTGGAGTCTGTCTCATAAGTTTGCACATACTCCGAGACATAGTGTGCACAGCTTCAGACAGATATTCGATGCTATAGTGCCGACTGATGTAAGTTAAACAGTACTTTTTTGTAGGAAAATTTGTTTTGGTATCACTATTTTAAGTTATTTCAATATAATCTCAGTAAAATTATCATGCTACTATATGAATTATTTTTTGAGTTTACATTTCAGGTTTCATGGACTCCTTATACAGGTTATGTCTACGCATCACTTCCACTATACTGCACATCTTTGGCTAGAGATCGTGCTACAGTAGTACCACTCATTCAATTCCACATCGTTGAGTGGCACCAGCCAGACCGTGTCATGCGCCAGTTCGGTTTTATACAACATATCCTTTTGGCACCATGACAGTCTACCGAGTTATATTCGATTGTGCTTATAGGTAGACAGACGACAGACTGGCGGTGACATCATGCATCTTATATCCAGCTTTGGGACAGGCGTGCCCGATTCAGTATCTTTCCACAGGGATATATCACATCACACTCTCATTTATCTGATTAGGGGGATTATGCACACTAGTATCGACGTCACACCATCATGCACCTTACACGTCAGGGGATTGGCATTCAGCGATTGGTACGTTTACTAAGATTTATTAATTTTGTTTAACTCATTTTTGATATTAATTTGATTGTTATTTCATTTGCAGACAGACGCCATTAGTCAGCTTGCACATTCCACGCAGCCTCAGGAGCATGCATATATTCTACGGGAGGTAGTTCATCGGGATGTGGTGGCTCTATTGGATCATCTCCGGTTGATACGTGATAGTTTTTTTTGATGAGGAGCCATAGATATATCCTGATCCATATCTTCAGGCAGAAGCACCTGAGGATGACGATGTCCCTGTTATGCCTGCCGAGGAGGATGCACCACCACCGCCGCCGCCAGCTGGACGACAGAGACGAGCACATCCGGAGGGGCAGAGGCGACGACATCGACATCCGAGAGCGGCTCCTGCAGATGTCGTCGCACCACTGAGAGACGATCCTGCCTAGCCGACTGATGATTTTGCACAGCAGGGAGACTCTTATATACCGCATATGGCATCTCTGCAGACTACTATGGACTTCAATCTGGGTGAAGTCACACAGCTTATGGCGGCCCCCTCTCCTCCCGATGAGACCTTCTTCAGTACCCCATTTCTACCATTTATAGGAGCATCAGAGCCATATGTTACCCCATATGATTTTGGGGCATCCTCACATGATTTTGGGGCATCCTCACATGATTTTGGTCAGTCCTCTACACAGCATCATGGGGAGGCACCAGAAGCACCGGAAGAGGAGGAACCTGCAGAGAGGACACCGGAGCGACACGGACGTCGGACGCGGAGAGGACGTGACATTCAGACACCGTGTTGTGGTACCGGGGGGCATCGTCATTGATGTTTTTGGATGTAATGTTGTATATATTAAAAAAATTATTCACTATGATAAGTAATTGTTGTTTAAGTCGAATAACAAGAAAATCAAAAATATATTAAATACAAACTTATTTCAATTAAATATTAAATTATAAAGTACAGGTACAATATAAACAAAATTTATCACAGCGACTTAACCATTAATAATTAATAATTATAATGACAAATAATAATTAATAATTATATTACTAACTAATTAATTATTGTATATCAAAAAATAATGTTTTATAGACGTTCAAAGTCACATAGTTGAAACATTTTTAAGTTTCAACTATGTGGTTTTGAAAGCCAATAAAATATTTTCTATCGACATTTTTTACTTATTTTTTTTATTTTCATCTATTTAGTATATGTTTAATCCATGTTTTAAGTTTCATTCATACTGGTCATATGGATTATGTTTTATAGACGTTCAAAGTCATATAGTTGAAACATTTTTAAGTTTCAACTAGGTGGTTTTGAAAGCCTATAAAATATTTTCTGTCGACATTTTTTACTTATTTTTTTTATTTTCATCTATTTAGTATATTTTTAATCCATGTTTTAAGTTTCATTCATACTGGTCATATGGATTATTTTTTATAGATGTTCAAAGTCACATAGTTGAAACATTTTTAAGTTTCAACTAGGTGGTTTTGAAAGCCTATAAAATATTTTCTGTCGACATTTTTTACTTATTTTTTTTATTTTCATCTATTTAGTATATTTTTTATCCATGTTTTAAGTTTCATTCATACTGGTCATATGGATTATGTTTTATAGACGTTCAAAGTCACATAGTTGAAACATTTTTAAGTTTCAACTAGCTGGTTTTGAAAGCCTATAAAATTTTTTCTGTCGACATTTTTTACTTATTTTTTTTATTTTCATCTATTTAGTATATTTTTAATCCATGTTTTAAGTTTCATTCATACTGGTCATATGGATTATGTTTTATAGACGTTCAAAGTCACATAGTTGAAACATTTTTAAGTTTCAACTAGGTGGTTTTGAAAGCCTATAAAATATTTTCTGTCGACATTTTTTACTTATTTTTTTTATTTTCATATATTTAGTATATGTTTAATCCATGTTTTAAGTTTCATTCATACTGGTCATATGGATTATGTTTTATAGACGTTCAAAGTCACATAGTTGAAACATTTTTAAGTTTCAACTAGGTGGTTTTGAAAGCCTATAAAATATTTTCTGTCGACATTTTTTACTTATTTTTTTTATTTTCAACTATTTAGTATATGTTTAATCCATGTTTTAAGTTTCATTCATACTGGTCATATGGATTATGTTTTATAGACGTTCAAAGTCATATAGTTGAAACATTTTTAAGTTTCAACTAGGTGGTTTTGAAAGCCTATAAAATATTTTCTATCGACATTTTTTACTTATTTTTTTATTTTCATCTATTTAGTATATTTTTAATCCATGTTTTAAGTTTCATTCATACTGGTCATATGGATTATGTTTTATAGATGTTCAAAGTCACATAGTTGAGACATTTTTAAGTTTCAACTAGGTGGTTTTGAAAGCCTATAAAATATTTTCTGTCGACATTTTTTATGTTTTTTCCCATATATTTATATATTTTTAATCAATGTTTTAAGTTTCATTCATATTGGTCATATAGATTATCTTTTATAGTGTTTAAATTCACATAGTGGAAACATTTTTAAGTTACAACTATGTGGTTTTGAAAGCCTATCAAATATTTTCTATCGACATTTTTTACGTAATTTTTTTAGTTTCATCTATTTAGTATATTTTTAAAACATGTTTTAAGTTTCATTCATATTGGTCATTTAGATTATATTTTATAGGCTTTCAAAGTCACATACTTGAAACATTTTTAAGTTTCAAGTAGGTGGTATTGAAAGACTATATGTTTGACAATATTTCAATTTTTTTATAAATAATTACTTATAACTACGTAAATATATATATGTACAAATATATAATTATAAATATACAAGTATAACTATAATTACAATATAATTCTAATTATAATTATAAATATAATTCCCCCCACACACACATACTTACATATATATATATATATATGAATATTAAATATATTTATAAATAAATTTTAAATGTATTTGTAACAATATTTTCATAATTATATATTTTAAATATATTCATATTCATATAATTATAAATATTTATATATAAATATTAGTTTATAATTATATAATTACAAATATATTTTTTATTTAAAAAATATATATAAATAAATTTATATTTATAAATATTTATTTTTAATTATATATATACGTAATTATATTTATACACACACATATAATTATATATATACAAAAATATAATTTCATTATTATATAATTATAAATATAATAATAATTAATTTATCATTTTTAAATACATATTTATAAGATTATTTTTCAAATTTTATTTATTTATTTTGAAATTATTTATTAAAAAGAGATGAGGTTGAAAAAAAATTAAAACAACAAAAAAGGAAAACAAAACCATAAAAAAAGGTGGCAAAGCGCCACTTGAAGTGGCGCTAGCCACCCGAATTGTTGAGAGCCACATGAAGTGGCGCTCAACAAACCCATAATCCTAAATATATTAAACCTAGACCCATTTAAAAAAAACACCATCCCAACCAAATTTGCCCTTTCTGGCATTCATTCCAAAACTGATTGATATTGCTCAAAACCAGGAACCTCTCAGCTTCTTTCATCAGGTTGGGTGACTACTCCTGTGTCCTAAAATTTCCCTTATTTAACGTTTTTTTATTTTACCGAATATCAATAAATCGATGTTCTTAATTACTCATTGAATATAGAGTACAAACTCACTGTTCTTTCTATCAAATGTTTCTCTCCTGGTTTCTATTATCGAGATTCAACAATTGTGTATTTTTTTATCTTTTCACCATCACTCATGTTAGCTGTACCATTAATCTGGTCACTTTGTAAGGTTCACTAGCCTTGTGTATTCTTTCACTTATCTTCCCTGTCATCATTGTGCAATGACATGTAATTTGAACACCTCCATGCATCCTTCTTAATTCATTTTTCATGCTGTTATGAATTCGTTGGTGTTCTTAAAATCTGATTTGTTTATGCAACATTTTGAATTGCAGGGAGTCGATCCCCCCCCAGTTTCACCTTTAGAGCGAGCATTGATTTTATGGGTTCCATGCAGGTCTCTCTCCAGGATTGGTCATTTCTATGTATTTTTTTGTTGTTTGTTGGGAGTGGGATGTTTTGATACAATCCCTCTGGTGTTCAGTTTTTACTGGTGAAAATGTTGATGATGCGCTTCTTTTGTTCTTGATGGCTCCATCCATGCCGTTCTATGCTAGTTAAGTTTCCTTTAATCAATTTCCCCTTTGGTTCATCGATATCACCCCCTGTATTTCTCATTCACATCCCATCATTATTCTTCTCTGCTCATGTGAGAAATAAATGAATTTGGTTATGATGAACACAATTGAAGTGAAAAAAAATGTGAAATGTCTATTACGATTTATCAATTCATGATTATAAATGTTGTCAGTGACATTGTTTTAAATTTTAACACACACAGATAAAGACTTTATGGAAGTTTGAAGATTGAACGGACTCCTAAATCATCCTTCAGCTCGTTTCCACCCCGTTTACCCACCGTTGGCACATCACTAGACTATTAATTCCCTTTCGGACTATCGCTATATGTTTACCCCATTCAGATTATACCCCGTTTGTTCATCCCTCAAATCTATTAGCCATTCTATCGAATGGAATATGTTATCGAATTTTTTTACTCATTATTTATTTTCTAAATTTGAAAATGATCCAAATAAATAATTTAGATATTTCTTATTTTTGGGATTTATTGAATCATTGCTATAATCATTGTCTCTTAGTAATTGAGTGATGACTTGAACTAATTAAGGATGTTTGATTAGGTTGACTATTTTATTTATTATTTTTTGGTTTCCGCTAGTTTCTTGGAGATTGTTTGTCATGTTTTTTTAGTTTACATTGACTTTTTGTTTTCTTAATTTTCCCTTGTCATCTCTATATTGAAGGTTTGATCACTTACCTTGCGATCTTTACTCGTGAGACTGGTAGTTTTGGTGAAAAATTGGTTGTTTGTGGTCTCCCATTTCATTTAATGATTATTTTGAACAATAGAGGGCATTCCCTTTGATAAATCGCTAATGATGCACCTATTAGATGTGTGTGTATTATTATGGTTTGTGAGAGGTTGTGTTTTCATTTATTTTCATGTTCTATTTCTGTATTGATGGTTCATTTCAATGTTTTATAGGTGTAATTTGGCTTTGATGGATGGTGTTTAGTGGTGTGCTACAGTGTTTGTGGTGGGTCTTCAGCACCAGATTCAAGGGTGGGTGGTGCTAGAGGTATGACTGTTATTTGGATTGTTTGTTAATGTTGGGTTTGTTGATGTGGTGCGGTGTGGAAACTAGTGGCTTGGATCTTGAATCAATGTGATGACAGAGGAAAAGAAAGGGAGAGTAATATATTTTTCCTCAGGGTTGTGGGTGTTTGATCATTGCAGTAGCATGGAATCCTGAGATGGATATGACATTTTTCTATACTTTAGGTCTACAGGTGAATGAAGTGTTTTTTTGGGTCATGATTTCCTTTGGACACACCATTGAACCCATTTTTTTCATGTTCTTGTGGTCTTTCGCCTTCTTTTACTTTCCCACATAAATTCAACATGGTTTGTAGGATTCACCTTTATTTTATCTTGTTTCTTTGATCGACTAATCTTGAAGATTCTCGACTCTGAGTACTATTTTATCATCTTGGATGTTTGTGGTCTTATTTTTGATTTGTTAAGAGGTGAGAGATGAGTTTTCTAGAATTTTGATTGTATTTTTGTAACTGTTTCTATCAATGTTTTTCTAATTTATTGCAGATATAAAGCTATACAAATAGATGGTGGAGGAGAGTTTGATAGCCTTGTGACGATAAGGAAGATAATATAGGTCCAGTATGTTGTTCATTCTGGGGTTTTTTTTGTGATTCTATCGTTGTGTTATGGTGTTCCATAATTGTAAATTTCAAGCTCCAATTCACTGCACTTATCTTAGTTAGTGTTGTGTTCTTTAAGTCTAGCCTATTTTTGTTTTAAGTTGCTTGGTTTTTAACCGATTTTTTCTTTTAAAAAACGATTGACATTGTAAAGGTTTTTTCTCTCTGGAAGAGTTAGTTTCACTTGCAGGTATTTGCAACACTTACAACAATGTAAGTCTTCTTTCACGAAATCACCTACAATTAAAATTAAATGAAATTGGATTTTGATTGAATGATGATATCCCATTGGTATATTTATGTCTGCAGTTAACAATTGTGAAGGTAACGTTGTTGGGAGTGTGAGAGAAAGAAATTTCCAGTGTCAATCACTGTAGTGACATTCAATGTTGGAAGATCATGGATGAACGTTATAGGAGGATGAGATATAGCTTGGGTTTATATTTTTTTGAACAGGTTGAGTTTTTGTTTCGAATGTACATAATACTTCTTGATTTTTTATTTTTTTTGTTTGTGTTGTTTTGATTAGAAGTTGGTGAAGTAATTCTTTTTTTTATAATTATTACTAAAATAGGTTGATGTTGTAAGAACATTGATGGATTATATTGGAGTATGACATGCAGTTTGGGCCTTTCTAGAATTGTGGCGGATCATGATGTGTATGAGACCAAACCAAAAACTCCCCTATTTTTAGTTGATATTAAACTTGCTTTTATCTGGAGTTGGTCACTGGAGTTGTTCGTTGGAGCTGGATGTGACTAGATGACATGGATGGGTCGTTGGCATGGTTGAGGTGCTGGAGCTGGAGGTGACTAGATGGCATGGATGGGTCACTGGTATGGTTGGGGTGTTGGATATGGAGGTGACTAGATGGCATGGATGTGTCATTAGTATGGTTGGGGCACTATAGATGGAGCTGACTAGATGACATGGATGTGTCACTTTCATGGATGGGTCGCCTGGAGGGGGGTGGACTCTATTGGGGGATCCAGTGGGGATGAGATTGGAGGATGTAGAGTTTTGTATAAAATATTTCATTATTAATATAATTAATTTTTTTTAAGTTTGAACATGTGTTAAAATCAGATTCTATGTAATATATATGAAAAATAATAAATATATATAATATGAAATTTTAATTGCAATAAAAATAATTATATTAATAATGAAATATTTTAATATAATAAATATAATATGAATTTTTAATTTTAATAAAAATTTATAATTTTCATCAAAATGTAATTTATAAACAAATATATATTATATGTTGGTAATATTATTACCAATAGATAAATTTGCCACCATAACCTGTTGTTAAACACTTTAACCAACATATATATTATCTGTTGGTATAATTATAATTGCAACAAAATTATTTTATCTATCGTAAAAAAATTTAGCGACAGAGTTATTACCAACAGTTTAGTGACAAACACATATATGTTGATAAAATGTTTTACCAATAGAAAAAGCACTTTTACCAACAGATGCATCCATGTTGGAAAAAGTGAAATATTTTGTAATTAGATAATTATATCATTATCTGCATATCATCCTTTTAATTTAGTATATATAAGGGAATACACATGCATTTTTACCTATATATATAACTCCTGAGACCCACTCGCCCTTTAGTTTGTATACCTATAATTTTGATGATGAAGCTTTAAGATGTAGACCCTACCTAGATGAGGTGGTATGCGAGACAAGAATTGAATACAATGGATTGGGGGCAAGCAGAATATTGGAGTCACTTTTTGACTCATTTATGATACCCCTCGGACATGGTTGATCCACTCTGTTTTAAATGGATCGTCCAATGTTAAATTCTCATGATAATTTTGTTAATTTTGTTTTATTTATCCATTGTTTATTATTTTAAGAATTTTCATGCTTACTGGGAGAATTCATAAAATAATAAATATGTAAAATTTATAAAGATGCAGTGAATGTTTTTTATATTAATTCACAATCAGTTGTGATCGCAACAATAGAGTATGAACATATTTAATAGAAATATATTGCATTATCCAAGAAATATTAAAAATCCCTCAAATATATTTTATGTCTTACAACCATTCATTGTTAAAATTTGAACAAAATCATGTGAATGGGGTGGACTTCAGCCATTATTTAGGGTGAATCCTACCACTAGTGTAACATCCCTAGATATTAAAAGAAACACCATATGCCTAAATGAACTACTAAATACTATGTGATGTTTATAAACTAATAATTAAACATAATTTTTCCACTTTTATGTTTGGAATTTCAAGAAACGGTCATCTACAGTTGTGATCAGTAAGTTATTTGGAGTTCAATAGAACCAACTTGTTTTTTTGGTGAATAGTAACATACCCTTATGAATAGTAATATGACCATAATCAATAGTAAATTGTATTATTATCTTTTTAATGCTTTATGATAATTGCATCTTGATTGATTTTTCAATGTGATAGAAAATCAGTTATAGATTTAAAATTGTTATTTTTTTTGAATAAAGTATGATTTTATTTAAAATTAAAATTAATAATATTTTAAAAAATATTTTCAAAAAATGGAGTTAAATTTTTAATTCTACATGTCAAAAAATGGTTAGGGTGAATTTTTGAGATTTTTCCGAAACAGTTGAATGTTTGGTGAATAGTAAAAATACAGTTTTGAGTTTTCGGTATGTTTAATGACATCATAATGATATAATAATTAATATAAAATACTGGTATACTTTTTTACAATAAAATATGATTTGAGGTTCCCAAGCGGCTAATATCATGGGCAAATACCATAGGCAACCCCAGGGTTTTGCAAAAACCACTAATGAGGTGTCCCTTGGAAAATAATAAAATATTCCCTCACTTCTGCTATAAATACCAACCCATTCCTTCATTCCATTCATTAAAAATTCCTACTCAATGAAGACCTGGTCTTCTTACCTCCCTAGTAGACCTCCCAAGGTGTCCTCAATCCCCCAAGGTCCCAACCTTCTAGTTTAGGAGTTACTCTTCAAGGTCAGGGAAACTTTCACCCACCTCTTTTAGTCAACACTTCTTTTATGTTATGTCTTTGAATTTCCATTTTCATATGTTGGGGTATGATATTATGTTTCCATTTTACTATCCTTTCTATTTCCTTATGATGAGTTACCCCTTTTCTCTCATCAATTCATTTTCTGAATTTTTATGTGATGTCGTTAGGTTGCAGAATTTTCATAACGGATTTCTCAACTATTCTTTTATTTCGAGTTCCTTTCATTTCTTATTATTGAGTCATATCACCTTATCCAAGAAGAATTAATGATATAGTATCTTACATATTCTTTATTTTATCATTTTTATGCAATATTAACCATCATATTTATTCTCCCATTTCACTTATTCAATAAATTAAAACACAGTCTGTGATGTGACGATATACCGACATCATGGACAATGTGATTTCAATTTCTTTTACTTCCTTTAAGACTGGTCATGAAACCTTTTTTATGATTGAAATAGATTATAATTTATGTATTATAACTTATATAAGGTTTTGGAATCATTTTTACATATGTTATTAGTTTATAAAACAAAATGAGTTCTTTACGATTGAAGAATCACCTAAATGACTTAAACAAATATCAATAATGCTTTAAGTTATGAATCATCCTCATGTCAGAATTAAAAATTATAAAAGGTATAATTTATGGTTATGGAAACATGTAAATACCATTTAATTCCTATTATGGAGTTTTACTTCCAATCTACAAGGATATCCATCATGAACCGATCATGGAAATCATGTAAAGAACGCACCAAAAAAAATAGAAGGGAAAAAATACTAACAATTAAAGGGAGAAATGATGTAATGAAATGATCATATAAGGTATTATTAACATGAATATGTTTCTTTAAGATATTAATGACACTATTTTAAACATTATATAAGAGTTTTAAAACATGTTTGAAGTGAGAAAAACCTGACGTAAGGGAATTCTTAACCCGATTTCCATTATTTGGGTTAACCTTCTACTTCATTATCTATGTGCTATTAAAATTGTTTGTGTGATGGATTTTGATTATAATATGTTGAATTAGTTTTATTTATAGTGTATATACATATTTCATCCACTATATTAAGTCTCTCTTCCACTATATGATATTTATAAGGGACTTTTCTTTTAAAACCCTCTTTTTAAATCATGATTTACAAAATTCAAAAGTAATGTTTTTATGCAATTATTCATGTTGTATGATTATATTATGGTTCTTGTGAATTGTTTATGATGATTTTTGGGACTTATATCTCCCTCCAATTCATTGGGTATGTGTAATATGTAGGTCGTTCGTACGATTACTCCATGTATAACTATGATGGTTACACAAATTGTAAAGTAGTTGTGAGGGTTACAAAGTATAAGGTAGTCAAGAGGGTTACAAGTTTATGTAATTAATTTCCCAAGATACCTTTATGGTTATATTTATGTTCTTATGTTTTGTGGGAATATTGTGGAAATATCATGTTTTACAAAGTAATTTTATATGGGTGTGTAGTATGTATTTTGAAAATGATTTTTTTCATTACAAGTATTGATGGAGTAATGTGCACTTTCCTTATTTTCATCCCTTACTAAGATTTTTGTGCTCATACCAAGTTTTTAAATTATTTTCACAGGTTATAAGGATTTTTAAGACAAATAAGGAATCCAAGTTAAATGTTTGAAGAATTTTCCAAGAAATCATGTTTTATTTGAAATGTTTTATATATTGGAAGAAATGAGTACTGTTTTTAGGCTGTCCACTCTGTATTAATGTGTTATGTACCTTTCCTCTAAATCGTTAAAGTTGAAAATATCCTCAATGTGAAAGGAAGTGATTTCTATACTAAATTCAAGAGTATGTAATGTAATAAGGTCGGGTCCTTATATTTGGTATCAGAGAAACAATCTAGACAACTTTGGAGATTAGATGTTGGCATTTAAAAAAAATAGTAATAAAATTTACTTTTGAACATATAGTTAATTATGTACACATAATAAAATGTGTTTTCATAATTATTGATATGTATATTCATAATTATAACTATAACGAACGAATTGTGAGGGATCAATTCATTTAAGAGCGGAAAAATATAACATACAAATATTTTAAAAGAAACACTATGTTCTTAAATGAACTACTAAATACTATGTGAACTTTATAAAATAACCATTAAACATAATTTTTCCACTTCTATGTTTTGAATTTCTAGAAACGACCATCTATGGTTGTGATTAACAAGTTATTTAGAGTTTGAAAGAACCAACTTTTTTTGGTGAATAGTAACATACCCTTATGAATTGTAATACGAAAAGTAATATGAACCTATTGAATAGTAAATCATATTATTATTTTATTTCCTTAAGGCTTTATGATAATGACCTCTTGATTAATTTTTCAATGTGATAGAAAATCTGTTATAGTTGAAAAATTGTCATTTTTTTGAATAAAGTATGATTTTATTTAAAAATTAAATTAATAATATTTAAAAAATTATTTTCAAAAAATGGATTTTATTTTTGAATTCTACACTTCGAAAAATGGTTAGGGTTAATTTTTTGGATTTATCTGAAACAGATGAATTTTCGGTGAATAGTAAAAAATACAATTTTGAGTTTTTGTTATGTTTAATGACATCATAATGATATAATAATTAAAATAAAATAATGGTCAACATTTTTATAGTAAAATATTAAGGGAGGTGTCCAAGTGTCTAATACCATGGGAAAATACTATGGGCAAGCCCTTGGATTTGCAATTACCTCTAATGAGGTGTCCCTTGGAAATTAATAAATTTTTTCCTCAATTTTGCTATAAATACCAACCTATTAATTCATTCCATTCATTCCAAATTAATCCTCAACAAAGATCTGGTCTTATTACCTCCCTAGTAGTCATCCCAAGGTGCCCTAAATCCCCAAGGTCTCAACCTTCAAGTTTTAGGAGTAACTCTTCAAGATAAGGGAACCTGTCACCCTCCTCTTTTAGTCAACACTTCTTTTATGTTATGTCTTTGAATTTTCATTTCAATATGTTGGGGTATGATATTATGTATCACTATTACTATCTTTTTTATGTCCTTATGATGAGTTACCATTTTTCTCTCATCAATTCATTTTCAGAATTTTTATGTGACACCATTAGGCTGCCAAATTTTCTTAAGAGATTTCTCATCTATTCTTTTATTTTGAGTTCCTTTCGTTTCTTATTATTTCCTCATCTCCCATTATACAAGAGGAATGAATGATCTAGTATCTTTAATATTCTTTATTTGATCATGTTTATGGAATATTCACCATTATATTCCTTCTCCTCTTCCACTTATTCAATAAATTAAAGCATCGTCCATAATGTGTCGATTTACCGACATCGTGGACGATGTGATTTCAATTTCTTTTACTTTCTTGTAGACTGGTCATAAAACAATTTTATGATTGAACCAGATTATAATTTATGTATTATAACTTATATAAGGTTCTGGAATCATTTTTTACTCATTTTATTAGATTAAAAAAATGAGTTCTTTACGATCGAAGAATCGCCAAAATAACTTATACAAATGTAAAAAATGCTTTAAATTATGAATCATCCTCATGTAAGAATTAAAAATTATTAAAGGTATAATTTATGGTTTTGGAAACATGTAAATACCACTCCATTCCAATTCTAGAGCTTCACTTCCAATCAATAAGGATATCCATCAAGAACAGATCATGGAAATCATGTAAAGAACACACCCAAAACAATGGAAGGAACAAAATACTAACAATTAAAGGGAGAAATAATGTAATGAAATGATCATATAAGGTATTATAAAATTAATATGTTTCTTGAATATATTAAAAACACTCTTTAAACCATTATACGTGATGTTTAAAACAAGTTTGACGTCTGAAAAACCTAAGGTAAGGGAATTCTTAACCTGATTTCCATTCTTTGGCTTAACCTTCTACTACATTATCTATGTGGTATTAAAATTGTTTGTGTGATCGGTTTTTCTTATAATACATTTAATTATTTGTATTTACTGTGTATATACATATTCCATCCACTCTATTAAGTCTCCCTTCAACTATATGATATTTATAAGGGACCTTTATTTTAAAAACCTCTTTTTTAAATTCTATTTTATGAAATTCAAAAGCAATGGTTTTATTAAATTATTAATTTTTTAGAATTATGTTATGATTATTGGGAATTTTTTTATGATGAATGTTGGGACCTATATCTCCCTCTAATTAATTGGGTATGTGTAAGTTGGAGGTTGACTGTATGGTTACTCTAAGTGTAACCGAGATGGTTACAAAAATTATAAGGTAGTTGTAAGGGTTACAAATTATAAGGTAGTCGAGAAAGTTATAATATTATGTAAGTAATTCCCCAAGATAAATATATGGTTCTATTTATGTTCTTATTTTTGTGGGAATATATTAGAAATCTCATGTTTCAAAAAATATGTATATATGGGTGACAGGTATGTATTTTGAAAATGATTTTATGTGTTACAAGTATTCATGGAGTAATGTGAACTTTCATTATTTTATCCCTTATTGAGCTTTTTTTTCTCATCCCATGTTGTTAAAATATTTTCACAGGTTATAAGGATGTGTTATACAATGAAGTAAACCAAGTTAAATGTTTTAAGAATTGTCAAAGAAATCATGTTTTATTTGAAAAGATTTACATATTGGAAGAAATGATTACTGTTTTTATGGTATCCACTCTGTATTAATGTGTTATGTCCTTTTTCTATAAAGATATAAACTTGAAAGTATCCTCAATGTGAATGGAGGTGATTTCTTGAATAAATTCAAGAGTATGCAATATAACAAGGTCAGGTCCTTATAGTTGGTATCAGAGAAACGGTCTAGAAAACATTGGAGATTAGATGTTGGCATTTTTTTAATAACAAATTAGTGATATAATTTACTTATGAACATATAGTTAATTATGTACACATAATAAAATGGTTTTTCATAATTATTGACATGTATATTCATAATTATAAGTATAATAAACGAATTTCAAGGGTGAAATTCATTTAAGGGGGGATAATGTAACATCCTGATATTTTAAAAGAAAAACTACGTGCTTAAATAAACTACTAAATACGATGTTACCTTAATAAACTAACCATTAAACATAATTTTTCCACTTCTATGTTTTGAATTTCAACAAACAGTCATATACTATTGTGATCAGTAAGTTATTTGATGTTTGATAGAACCAACTTGTTTTTTTGGGGAATAGTAACATACCCTTAAGAATAGTAATATGACCATAATGAATAGTAACTTGTATTATTATTTTATTTTACTAAGGCTTTAAGATAATTACATCTTATTAATTTTTCAATGTGATAGAAAATCTATTATAGTTTTAAAATTATTATTATTTTGAATAAAGTTTAATTTTATTTATAAATTAAATTAATAATATTTAGAAAATTATTTCCAAAAAATAAAGTTAATTTTTGAATTCTACATGTCAAAAAATTGATAGGGTGATGTTTTGGGATTTTTCTAAAACAGTTGAATTTTTGGTGAATAGTAAAAATACAGTTTTGTGTTTTCAGTATGTTTAATAACAGCATAATGATATAATAATTAATATAAAATAATGGTTGGATTTTTTTTTCAGTAAAATATGATGTGATGTGCCCCATGTGGCTAATACCATGTGCAAATACCATGGGAAAGCCCATGGTTTTTCAAATACCACTAATGAAGTGTCCCTTGGAAATTAATAAAATATTCCCTCATTTTTGTTATAAATACCAATCCATTCCTTAATTTCATTCATTAAAAATTCCTTATCAATGAATATCTGGTCTTATTACCTCCATATTTGTCCTCCTAAGGTGTACTAAATCCCCTAAGGTCCCAAATTTCAAGTTTTAGGAGTTACTCTTCAAGGTAAGGGAACCTTTCACCCTCCTCTTTTAGTCAATACTTCTTTTATGTTATGTATTTGAATTTCCATTTTCATATGATGGGATATGATATTATGTATCCCTATTAATTTTATTTTTATATACTTATGATGAGTTACCATTTTTCACTCATCAATTCATTTTCTGATTTTTTATGCGACGTCGTTAGGCTGCCGAATTTTCATAAGGGATTGCTCAACTATTTTTTTTTTATTTCGAGTACCTTTAATTTCTTATTATTTCCTCATATCCCATTATCCCATAGGCATGAATGATAAGGTATCTTAAATATTCTGTATTTCATCATGTTTATGGAATATTCACCATTATATTCCTTCTCCTCTTCTACTTATTCATTATATTAAAGCGTCGTCTGTGATGTGTCGATTTACCGACAACGTGGACGATGTGATTTAAATTTCTTTTACTTCCTTCAAGACTGATCATGAAACCATTTTTATGATTAAAAAAAGATTATAATTTATGTATTATAACTTATATATCTTTCTGGAATCATTTTTTACACATTTTATTAGTTTATAAAACAAAATGTGTTCTTTACAGTCAAAGAATCACCAAAATGACTTAAAAAATATCAATAATGATTTAACTTATGAATCATTCTCATCTCAGAATTAAAATTCGTAAAAGGTATAATTTATAGTTCTGGAAACATGTAAATACCACTCCATTTTAATTCTGGAGTTTCACTTCAAATCGACAAGGATATCCATCATGAACTGATCATGGAAATCATGCAAAGAACGCACCCAAAAAAAAAGAACAAAATAATAAAAATTAAAGGGAGAAACGATGAAATAAAATGACCATATAAGGTAATATAAACATGAATATTTTTCTGTAAGATATTAATAACACTCTTTTAACCATTATACATGAGGTTTAAAACAAGTTTTAAGTGAGAAAACCCCAAGGTAAGGGAATTCTTAACTTGATTTCCATTCATTTGGTTAACCTTCTAGTTTATTATCTATGTGGTATTAAAATTGTTTGGGTGATGGGTTTTGTTTATAATATGTTGAATTATGTGTATTTACAGTTTATATACATATTTCATCCACTATATTTTGTATCTCTTCAACTATATGATATTTTTAAGGGACATTTCTTTTAAAAACCTGTTTTTAAATTCGGTTTTACGAAATTTAAAAGCAATGTTTTTATGAAATTATTCATGTTGTACGATTATGTTATAGTTCTTGGGTATTTTTTATGACGAATGATGGTATCTATATCTCCCTCCAATGCATTGGGTATGTGTAAGTTGTAGGTCGGCTATATGGTTACTCCAATTGTAACTGCGATGGCTACACAAATTGTAAGGTATCTATGAGGGTTAAAACTTATAAGGTAGTCGAGAGGGTTACAAGATTATGTAAGTAATTCCCTAATATACTTTTATGGTTCTAATTATGTTCTTATGTTTTGTGGTAATCTTATAGAAATATCATGTTTCAAAAATTAATTATATATGGGTGACAAGTATGTCTTTTGAAAATGATTTATTCGTTACAAGTATCCATAGAGTAATGTGCATTTTTCTTATTTTTAACCCTTAATAAGATTTTTGTGCTCATCCCAAGTTTTTAAATGGTTTTAATGGGTTATAAGGATGTGTAAGAAAAAGAAGTAAGCCAAGTAAAATGTTTGAATAATTTTCAATGAAATCATGTTTTATTTGAAATGTTTTATATATTGGAAGAAATGATTACTGTTTAAGAGTATGTAATGTAATAAGTTCATGTACTTAGAATTAGGGAGTTCTAATGAGAGTTATGGATTGAATTGAATCAATTTTATAGAAAAAGAGTATTAATATCAATATTTCTATAACTTTTTAAGAAAATAATTAAGGGAATCATGGTTACAATTCAAATAGGCTGGGAATTTACAAAACAAATAAAGGAATTGAAAGTTAATGTGGATGGATAACTCAATGTATTCCTTGGAAATATCTAATTAGTGGTATATCTATAGATTGATAACTATGAGGGGAGATTTAAATGATCTTTTCCACTATGATAATCAAGAGATGGAGTATTCAGATTCAAGTATTGTGGGCTAATTGAGTTCGCTAAAATAGTGGGATACATTTATAAATTAATTAATTTTTCAATAATGTCTAAATTTTAAATCAAAAAAACAAAATAACTACTAATGTTTATTTTTTGTAGATAAAAAATGGGAAACACCAACACCACTAGAACATTATCACTATGATAAATAATATATAAAGAAAATATCTGGACCAACCATAACTTCTAAGAGTTTTATAGCCTCTTGCTGATAGTAAGATGCCCAGAAGGGAAGATTTATGTGTTGAAGTCCTCAGTTCATGCTAAGCCTCCATAGGTAGGAATAAATTTAGATACATAAAAGTATAAAAATCAGGTAGATTATGCACTAGATGTAAAATGAATCTTATTTTCATCAACGACTAGTAAATTTTAGAAAATGCAAGAGGTTGAATCTACCGAAAATATGATGACTCATCTCCAAGCATTATATTAGGATATAAATGGTAATAAATGTTTGAGATATCCATTGCACAATATAGGTGCGAGATAAAAGAAAGGAATCATGTAAGTCCTTATGTACTCAAGGTGATCATGTATATTAAGTGACTTGAATCCCTTGGGTTCAATAAAACCAAGAACTTGTGGATGATTTCATTCACACATCTTTAACAACAATATTTTTTAATTTTATTATTAATTAAAATATAAACTACATGAAAAAGTGGCTCTTAGATATCTTGGATCCCATTTTCCAAGATGATAAGGATATGAAGAATACCAATTATTCGGACCTTATGGTGAATAAGAGGAGGAATGATAAGATTAAGGGGTATATGTATTTGTACAGTCTGAAGACACTAATGATATTCCCTTCAAAAAAGACAAAGATATGGAGGGAGGTAAATGAGTAGGAGGTTGTATACTTTCTATTTGGTAAGAAATCCCACTAGAAGATGAATTGTAGAGATGGAAAAAAGAAACAAGGTTATGTTAATACATTAGGTATTTTTCCATTGAATGAAAACTATTATTATCTACAAGATGGGTATTTGATATAGTATGGAGATTGGAAATCAATATTATTATTAAGGAACCAAGTAGATTAATGAAAATTTAAAAAGGTTAGGTGGATCTCCAAACTACAAATGGTATAATTCTAGAAGATTTTTGAGTGGGAGATTATAACTTAAATGTTATTCGGGGTTTTGTTCTTGAATTGAATAATTCTTATTATGTACCATTAATAACCATAAACATAATATTAGTGTCAAGTGTATGCCCCATGGGATTTTAATTCAAATTTGGAAACACATTTTCTCCCTTTTATGAGGATAATATGTGTTATGGTATGACACATCTTAGAAATGTATTATATATACTTGAACTCGATAAAATTTTAATGTAAATCAATGACAAAAACAACAAAAATGGATCATTAAATACCTATATATGGAACTTTATACTTATTAATTTAGTTGAGAAGAAATTATAGAAATTACATCAAGATGGGTATCTAGACTCAATTGAATTAAAAACAATGGATGCATGTCATTATTGTTTATAAGGGAAAATGACCAAATCACCCATTTCTTGGAAGGTAGTAGGAGCCATTCAATTACCAGAATTTATTCATAAAAAAATATGTGGTCAATTTTTAGTAGATAAAAGGGTTGGGTTTTCATAATTCAATAATTTTACCGATGACTATAGTATGTATGGGTGTATCTATACAATGAGGATTAAGTTAGATTCTTTTTAGATGTTTTAGGAATACCAACATGAAGTAGAAAAATATCTTGGTTATAAGATTAAGACACATATCTCAGACCGAGGAATATACTATCTTAACTAATAATTTATTTATCACATAAAAGAGGGTGGGGTAGTATCCGAACTCACTCCTCCATATACAACACAGTGGAATAGTGTTAGTGAAAGGAGGAATCAGATCCTGTTAGAGATGTTCAGATCTATAATCATCCATGAAACTATTTTATTATCCTTTGGGGATCCTCTTTGAAAATAATTGAATATACCCTTAACATAGTACCATGTAAATATATTCACGGAATTCCACATGAGTTTTGGTATATAAATAAACCTAGTCTATCACACATAAGTGTATGGGGATGAGAGTTGTTTAGGACTTACCAAGTTAAAAATTAGAAACTTGAAGAAAAATGTTAAGTTTTATAGGTTATCCTAAAAAATATATATTACCTATATAACCATTAACATAGAAAATTGATTATGTAAATCCATGTAACATTTCAAGAAATGGAACAAATTTCCAATGGAAATGGTGGGATCATTATTGAATTCGATAATTTTGGTTTTCTAGATGCATGGGAGTTGGTATGGGAATAATATCCATAACTGATAGTGGTAGAAAAATTTGTTCACATGATATAAGTACTCTATATATCAACTCGATATATAGAGAACAATAGTGTTATGGTTTTCATATCACCAATTCAGGTGACACATTACTCATAGAGAATGACAAACCAATAACCAATAAAGAATAAACATATCAGAAGGATGTTGTTAAATGGAAAGGTGTTATGCATTATGAGATGGAGTCTATGTATAAAAATCATATTTGGATTTTAGTAGACCCTCCATCAAATGTAAAATCCATTGGGAGAAAATGGGTATTCAATAACAAGCTGGACATGGATGGTAATGTGAATTACTAGAATTCAAGATAGGTAGTTAAGGGTTTCAGGTAATGTAAATGTATAAAATATGATGAAACATTCTCCCCATCAGCGATGATTAGATCCATTATAATATTACTTAAAATATAATACTTATATGATAATGGGATTTGAGACATATTTTATTTGTCCATAGTGTAAGTGGGAGTGCAGAAATTGGGTGCCCTAGACTGAATTTGTGTATGTACTTTGATTACCAATACATGTATACATTTTGATATATACATGTGTTTAACTTATAATAATAGTGTTGATACTTATACATCAGCTATATATTTATGTTAATGTGCATAGATAACATTCCATATCAAAAGGTTATTTTAGTTATCAGGATATGATAGAAACCATGAGATACTATGATAGTTATCTTAAAGTAATTTCTTTTGTTCTATATACATCATACTAATAAGATACAAATTATTTATGATTTTGAGGTGTTGTGGGATCATAGTAATTGATAATTCTTCTCATGATGTTCTCAAATGGTCATCTCTAGTAGTTTATATCAAGAGATCAAACCTTCCAACAAGAAAAACACATGTATTTGGTGTCATTGGATTTTAATATCCATGGACATATGTATTGGTCTCATAACTAGTGATCACTGTTAATATGTGAAATTTGATCATGTAATTCAATGAAATAAAAAAAACATGACATTGAAGTCATGGTTAGGTAGCTTTTGTTGGGTGCATAATTGGTGGTATGACATTGGTTGAATGATCAAGACTAAATTTGTCGCTTTCAAGTTGGGAAAGTGATATCTTAGGTCTAGTTGACCAAGATGGTAGTTCCTTCACAAATCCATGGCCAGGGTAGTAAGAGGTAAGTCTTTCCAGTTTGATCAATAAATGATAAATCGTGAATGGATGATGAAAAATGTTAAGACTCATAATTTAAATATTTTTTTTAATTATTTGGGATTATTACGAGTCTATGAAAATTGATGGCACATGATTCTAAGGCCCATAGAGCTCGGAACGTAATTTTGAACTTTTTTTAAGGTACGTTTAGTAAATGTGAAAGTGATGATTTCTATCTTTATAACCAGTTCTCAAATTAAAAATCCGAGGGCATCGTTGAATTCGTAGCACCAGGATTCACTTAAGGGAAGCTTAACATTATTTGGAAAAGTTGGATGAAAATGTTAATTTTTGGACTTTACAAAAAAATAATAAAATAACTAAAGGTTATTTTATTTTATTTTTTCAATCATTGAGCAACGGTGCTGGGACCGCAGTGCAAAGTTGGACATTAATTAAGATACTTTTAAATGCCTTGAACCTCTCATTTATTTGGTTTTGTAAGGACAATGTCTGTGTGTTTAATTGACTCATTAATTACAGTTAATTAATGAGCCATAATATTAAACACATTGTTGGAGATTGTTCTCCTATTTAATCAAAGCTTGGGAATGGGTTTTGGGAGAGATACAAGAGGAGGCTCTGATGAATCCTTGGCGACTTTCCACTCCAACAAAGAATGGTGATTCGAGCGATGATCATTGGAGGAATCGACAGGCGACGACGAACACCGACAAACACCTTCGAACACAGACCCTACTTCCTCATCTGCAGTGCCTTCCAACAAATTCAATGTACGGGTTTGTATCAATTTATTTATAAGAGTTTTATGAATTAATACACCATTGATGATGTTAAATTCTTTCCATGTAATAACGCTAATGCGGAGGCCGCATGCCGAACGAACAAGGCCCAGACCCTCCGCCGAACTTTCTTTGGTTGTGTTCCTTGTGGGCGATCGAGAAATGTGGTGGCAAGGTAAAACAGAGGGCCACGTAGTATAGGAAGCATCCTGGGAGGCCCGTAGGCACATATTGAAAGAGTAACGGACCTCCATAGATTCACCGGAGGCCCGTGGAAGTCTCACCGGTGCGGCGACACCGACGACCGAAGGAGGTGGCGACCGACTCTCATCGGCCACGAGGAGGGTGTGACACCCAAAGGCACTATGGAAGACATGGGTGGCCTTCTGACACTGACCAAATTGACGGTTGTAGAGCGCCACGACAATGCGCCTCGAAGGAGGGCCGTGACTCCAAGACGCGGTGTAGGGCGGATCCGTGCCCGCGGGTCTGCTGTTAACTGGTCCACACGGACTGGCCAGCTGGAGCGGCGCCAACTGGTGCCACTGATTGATGACCCTGAATGGACTAAGTACACTCAAGAGGGGAACTAACCCACATGCCCAGTTGGTGGGCCGCGCCCAACCAGCAGGACCGGTTGGTCCTGCAGCCCGGCTAGCTACACCCAGCCAGGTGGGCCGGGTCGAGCCTGTGGCCACTACTATAAAAACGGGCAAGGGAAGCGCGACCCCTTTATCAGTGTTTTTTTAGTAGAGCTGATAAAGGGGGGATTTATCAACTCTTTTTCCTACCGGTGATACATTTTATGTTTAAAAAAATAATGAAAAATAAATTATTGGTATATAAGTATATTTATATTGATATAAATATAATATATATTTTTTAAATATGTTTTAGATACATATAAATAGACTATTAAATTTAATATATAAGAAATTTAATGACAATGGATTTAAAATATTTTAAAAAATATTATTAATTAATAATTTGCTAATTATTATCGATTAAAAATAATTTAATAACAATTTGAAGCCACAAAAAATCAAAACAATTAATAAAAGATCTAAAATAAGTTGAAAATGTAACTCAAACTTCAAACGGCTATAACTTTTGATCCGGGTGTCCTTTTGAGCTCTACAACATATCAAATCGAAGCCTGTGATGAGCTCTACATATTGGTGATTGAGGATAAGCCTATGTCACATTTTTTGAGGCCAAAAAAGTCCCAGAATGCCTCCAAAACTGAGTTTTTAGTCAGGATACCCCGATTTGTTAACATTCAAACAGGTATAACTTCTGATCTGGATGTCCGTTATCCCTGTGCCACATATCATATCGAATATTGTTTCATTTTATTTGATTTTAATGCTTGTGGAGTTTAAAAAGGATTCTATATTATAAGTTATGATTGTTTTAACATTCTATGGATTTTCAAATACACATATATATGTATTTATTCGTAAATATATATGTGTCTCTGTGTGTCTGTTGTATATATGTATGTATGTATTTATTTATTTAATTATAAAAACACATAAAAAACATATTTCATAAATGTATTTAAAACTAATCTTATAAGTATATATTAATATACAAATAAATACACGGATAAAAATTATAACTAAATATATATATATATAAATAAATAAATATAAATATATATTAATATACGAATGAATATATATATACTAATATATAAATAAATATATTTATATTAATATGAATCTATATCAATATAATAATAAATATAACTATATGTAACTATATAAATAAATAGATATATCATCAAATAGAGAAAAAAACAAAATAACTTAGTGGTAAAGGTGCAACCGTGAAAGGGGGAGGTTGCGGGTTCGAGTTTTGGTGGAAGCGCAAAGGGGTGCATGTGTGTGAGGATGCGCAGGAAGGGCAGTGTGCAGGAGACCTCCAAGCGCTGATAAAGGGGGGGTCAAGCACAGTTAAAAGCTATCCCGCATTATTTAATTCTTTTTTATTTTTTATTTATTTTTTGACCTTTATCAGCACTTTTTGGAGCACTGATAAAAGAAACCCCCCTATATTAGTGATGATCTTTACACAACTTTTTTAGCACTGTTAAAGCCTATTTTGAACACTGATATAGGCCTTTTTTGTAGTAGTGGGACCAGTCCCTTCGGGTCAGGCCCATCTAAATCGGGCTGAGCCCATCCCTGCGGGCTGGGCCCGGTCGGTCCGACCAGACCCAGACCCCCTTACGACCCAATTTCCCTTAAAGGGATATATCTCCTAAACTAGACGTCCTTTTGACAAACCTTCTATAGCGCCATAACCCTTAGGATGAGGTCTTCCTTTTGAGATACTCGACATGGATTTTTGAAAAAGATGGATTACAGTTGGGTTGGATCGGACTCGAATCCAACCAGGCCCTCGGTACTAAAGTGCCTATAACTTACAGACAGACCGCCTGATTGATGTGCCGTCAGTTGCGTTGCAAACCTTATGACATGAAGGTTCATTGGATTAATTCTTAGTGGGACTTCTTGGATGTTGAAATACTGCCTATGGATTGTGGAGTGGAACCTCTATAATCAAGCATACTAAGTTTGGGAATCTAGTGGTTGGATGTGACATGAAGAAAAAATAGTGATCCTTTGAGTGGGTCAGTACCTAGAGATCCTCCATGGGTCATCACCTAGCAATCCTTCGTGGGTCACCACCTAGAGATCCACTAGGGGTCAGATCCAAGAGATCCTCCATGGGTCATCACCTAGCGATCCTTTGTGGGTCAACAACTAGCGATCCTATGTCGGTCAGCACCTAGCGATCCTTTGTGGGTCATCACATAGAGATCCTCTGTGGGTCAGTACCTAGATACCTTATGCAGTATAGAAGAAAAAAACTCTAGATAGAATAAGATGATATATATTTATGACTAATCATATTTATTCCTATTATTTTAGTTATATACCTAGTTTGATCTGAGTCTTTCCTTGTGCTTTGTTATTGAGATCATGACTTGTGGGTTTTCCTTTGTGGTATTCAGATATACCTTCGGGGGTATCGGGGTCCCTACTAGGTATTTCTATACTTAACCATGCATGGGAATTTCCCGCACCTTGTTATGTCTTATGCAGACGACGAACAACTTTGACTGAGGTCTGAGAGCTGGGACCAGACGGTGCACATATGTGACTAATTGACGTAGAGATACACAATGATGAGTTGTAACTAATATTCAGGTAGGATCCTTGGTGGATGATCTCAGGAGTTTTTTTTCTTTTTATTTTGTATTATCTCTTTTATTTGGACTTGTATACTATCCCATTACTTTCAGTTCACACTTTTACTTCAGTTGTTTTACTGTGTGGTTTACTTTTGTTGTGTACCTAGTCTGTGTGTGTACAGGTTTAAAGGAAATGTATTTCCGTTTTAGGGATACACTATTCTAGTGCTAGTCTACAACCCATGGACTATAGAAGGTGAGCTTGGGGTTGTCACAACATGGGCACCAGGGGACGGGTCATGACAAAGTGGTATCAAAGGAGTTGGTCCTACCAAAGAACTAAGACTCTGATCTTTTCAATAGGGAAATTACGTTATGTGTTTTGAGTACGATTTTTAGTTTGGGGAGTTTAGTGTTGCTGCGGAGACTGATGTATCCATACAATAGGACACTGAGTTTTGTTTTCCTACACGATACAGAAAAACACTGATTGCATGTGTTTTTTAATTTTTTTTATTTTGATCTCTTTTGAGCCAGCACACGAGGTATAAATTATTTACTATGGAACACCTGTTTCTTTACAGGATTCTACTACATAGACAACCATCCGGGATTCCAGTGAGAGATCACAATGACGGCCCACCGAGTGATGAGGCATCGGTGCAGGTCCCTCTTACCATGTTAGCACCTTCGAGTGGTATACCAGCAGCACCACTACTCGTAGGGTAGAAGATGCCACCATCCCCACCAACAGACAATGCACGCTGACTGAGCACATTGCATGAGTTACAAAGACATAGTAATTTGAGGTTTTGAGGTGAGACAGACCTGCAGTCAGCTGAGGATTGGATGGAGGCTGTGACACGGGTTTTTCATTTGGTCGAGACACCAGCAGACCAAATGGTAATCCTATATGCTGGCCTCTTTTAGGAAACAATAGGGAGATGGTGGAGCCTGAAGCTCCAAACATATGAGGAGGTGACACTCTCCTGGTTGGACTTTGAGGGCCTCTTCAGGGCGGAGTTCGTACCAACGAAACTACGCTCTGTGCGTATTCAGGTGCTACTACACTTACAAAAGGGCAGCTTGACAGTAGCCCAGTACACGTCGAGATTCAATGAACTCTCTTTATACTCCACCGAAATGTTAAGGGAACCTTTCTTTAGGGACTAGACCTTATATCATGGTCTCCTAAGGGAGATCAGAGCATCGATGATATCGCTCAATATCTCAACTCCGGTTGGAGTGCTTAAGCAAGCACTATTGGTGGAGAGCTTCCTAGATGAGAAGGCACCGACGGTGAGAGCCACCACAAAATGACATGAATCCAAGTCATCTGCAACATGCAGTAGGTAGATGATTCAGAGGTCCAAGCAGGCCAAAATTTCCATAGGGTGACTCTAGGACACAGGGTCGGAGGTGCGGAGCTCACGAGCTAGAGGAGTTCATCTGAGGACTAGAGTCTATTTCTTTTGCAGAAGACCGGGGCACATGGCTCGCTACTTTCTAAATCCTCACATGGATAACCAGAAGATGGTTGAGGTAATTATAATATAGTGATAGAGGTATGAGCGAGGAGGTCCTTAGGGTGGTGTACGTGACAGATGAGCTGACCGAGAAGTAGGCAGTGGGCGGCAATTTGAGGTTCTATCGCCACCACCTCCAAGAGGCCCACCTAGACCTCAGGGAGCAGGTGGATAGGGATGAGCTCAACATCTGACAACTTAGGACTATGAACTAGATTCTCCATAGATGATTCAAGGTACGATCTGTGTTTATTCCACCCTATTTGTGGTACTTATAGACATAAGTTATGGTCACTTTTTTATTTTGACGACTCTCGTTCGGATCTCAGAGATTCTGGTAGATCCATGGCTCAATCCTTATGATTAGAGACTCCTATGGGAGAGGATTAAATGATTAGGTACTGGTTCCGGTAGTGTGATATTACTTTAGGAGGTGATATCTTCAGCTGGGATATCCTAGTAGCAGCATCGAGGTCTTACGACATCATCTGAGGTATTGACTGGTAATCCATAGTCTATGCTCAGATTGACTGTTTTTGGTGCAAAGTATGGTGTGAACACAAGGATGGGACCAGGTTTTCCTTCACTGGTAAGAAGGGAACCTTTTCATCTCAGGATGGACATTCTTGGAGTAGGGTTCATCCAATCACTCATCAATTGGATAACCTTCCCCTTGGAGCAGTTGACGAGAGGAATCTGAGTTATCTTGTAGTGGTGGACCAGTACGCTGATGTCTTTCCTAATGATGTTATGGGATTACCTCCTCATGGAGATGTAGACTTTGACATCGAACTGTACCCTTGGAAAAAACTAATATATACACCAACATGTCAGATGGCTCCCGTAGAGATTCGTGAGCTGAGGGTATATCTGGAGGACTTGTAGGGTAAGGGGTTCATAAGGACCAGTGTTTCTCCACGAAATACCCTAATTTAGTTCACCAAGAAGGCAGACATGAGTTTGAGGCTTTGCGTGGACTATCTGTGCCTGAACCAAGTGATCGTTAAGAACAAGTATCCACTCCCTAGGATTGATGATCTCTTCGACCAGCTGAAGGGAGCATGATTGTTTTAGAAGATAGATCTCATATCAGGCCAT
Source organism: Viscum album (assembly GCA_963277665.1). NCBI lineage: Eukaryota > Viridiplantae > Streptophyta > Magnoliopsida > Santalales > Viscaceae > Viscum > Viscum album. The sequence continues at coordinate 1,503,988,645 of OY728158.1, forward strand.
CATCAGCTTAGGGTACATGATGAGGATGTAATGAATACATCATTTAGATGATGGTATAGCCAATATGAGTTCTTGGTGATTCCTTTTGGTGTGACCAATGCTCCGATAGTGTTCACGGGACTCATGAACATGATCTTCTTGCCTTACCTCGATTGCTTCGTGGTGGTTTTCATTGACGAAATCTTGATATACTCGGTGTCTGAGGAGGAGCATGATACGCATCTACAGATAGTTATGGAAACACTCTGAGAGCACCAAATTTATTTAATGGATTCAAAGTTTCTGTTCTAGATACGGGAAGTCCACATTATGGGACAAGTTCTCTCAAAGGCTGGAGTTGTAGTGGATCCAAAGAAGATAGAGGTAGTTCTTTCTTGGGAGCCACCCAGGAGTGTGACTGGGGTGTAGAGTTTCTTGGTATTGGCTAGGTACTACCGGAGTTTCATAATTGACATTTCTGGAGCAGAATCACCCTTGACATCTTTAAAAAAATAAGGGACATCCTTTCTTGTGGACAAAGATATTCTAGAAGAATTTCTAGGAGATGAGGTGGAGATTGATGAGTGCCCACATCTTGAGGCTACCGAAATAGGGAGTTGGGTATGTAGTATACTACGACGTATCGGGGATTAGACTGGGATGTTTCCTGATGTAGGAGTGAGAAATGATCTCCTTCGGCTCACGAAAGCTGAGGTAACATGAAAATAACTACACTACCAATGACCTTGAGTTAGCAGAAATGGTATTTTCCTTGAAGATGTGGTGGCACTACTTGATGGGTAAACGGTTTACCGTATACTCCAATCACAAGAGTCTCAGGTATATCTTCTCACAGAAGGAAATGAACTTGATATAGTGGATATGGAAAGAGTTCTTCTAGGATTATGACTTTGAGATAGTCTACACTTCTGGGAAGGGGAATGTGGTGGAAGATGAACTCAGCAGGAGGCCTGGTTTACATTTGCTGAGTGAGGTGACAAAGTAGCTTGCCGCATTGTAGTTATCCTTTGTGGATAGTGATGGAGCAGCTTACCTCCAGTCTATGATAGTAACTCCCCCACTCCTTTAGAAAGTCGGGGAGGAACAACTTGGGGACGTTGACTGTGAGGCCCGACGTGCTCAAATACTCAGGACATGCTCTTGAAGGATTTTCTAAATATGGGGAGCACATCATCCTTTTTAGATAGCACACCATGGTACTAGTGATGCTACGAGAGGATGCGTTGAGAGAGTTCCACACATCCCCTTTGGTGGTACATCATGGGGTGGAAAAGATGTACCAGAACCTCTGACATTAGTATTGGTGGCCAGGGATAAGGAAAGTAGTGGTGGAGTTTGTTTCACGATGCCTCACTTGTCAGCAAGTGAAGGCAGAGCACCAGGTTCTAGTAGGCTTGAATCAGCCACTTGAGGTTCTGGAGTGTAAGTGGGATGGAATCCCCATGGACTTCGTGAAAGGGATACCACATATGTCTAGAGGCCACAATTCCATCTAGGTGATCATTGACCGACTTACCAAGTCGGCCCACTTCCTACCCATCAGTGAGTAGGGATTAGTAGAACGATTGGGATGCCTTTACATACAAGATACTGTATAGATACATGAGGTTCCGTCAAAGATCATTTATGATCATGATTCTGATTTTACATCTTGGTTTTTGGATGGGATTTTAGGAGGCTTTTGGGAATCAACTATTCTTGAGAACTTCTTTTCACCCTCAAACAGATGGTCAGATGGAGTGGACCATACAGACGCTTGAGGACATGATTCGTGCTTATGTCCTTGATTTTGGATGCAATTGGGAGGACCAACTACCACTGGTGGAGTTGGCATACAAAAAAATTTATCACTCCACCATCGACATGGTGCTGTTTGAGGCCTTGTACGAGCAACCATGCAGATCACCTCTATAATAGACATACCCAGGGAAGTCAGCACTTATGGGTCCAATGTTGGTACAGGATACCACTGAGAAGGTGCAGATCATCCAGGAGTGAATGAATACTGCACATATCCAGCAGAAGTCTTATACTTACAGGAGACAGAGAACCTTTGGAGTTCTAGGAGGGATACCATGTATTCATATGGGTATCACCTCGAAGAGGATTGCAGAGATTTGGCCGGGGTGACAAGCTATCTATGAGGTTCATCAGACCTTTCCAAATCCTTATCAGAGTAGGAGAAGTGGCATACCTCCTAGATCTTCCCCAATAGATGCACTATGTGTATAATGTTTTCCATGTGTCGCAAATGAAGAGGTACGTGCATGATCCATCACACGTTATTGATTGGGGCGAGATGGATATTGATGACAGGGAAACATTCACGGAGCTTCCGGTGGAGATAGAGGATTGAATAGAGAGGGTCCTTAGTGGGAGTTTGATTCCTCTGGTGTGAGTTCAGTGGCAGCATGGGAACCTCTAGGAGAGCACATGGTAGTGGGAGGCTCAAATTAGTGCTCAGTACCCCCATTTGTTTCCCCAGTTTTGTTGTAGTATTTGGTGACAAAAATTCTTAAGCTGAGGATAATGTAAAGGCCCATAATTTCCATATATATATTTTTTAAAAATTATTTGGTATTATTAAGAGTTTGCAAAAATTGAAAACATGTGATTCTGAGGCTTGGAGAGCCCATAACGGAATTTTGAACATTTTTTAAGGTACATTCAGTAAACGTGTGAGAGACGATTTCTATATTTTGAACCAGTGGTCAGATTAAAAATACGAGGGAAGCGTTGAATTCATATTGCCAAGATTATCTTAAGAAAACATAATTTTTTTTTGGAAAAAGTCGGATGAAAAAGTTAATTTTTGGAATTTACAAAAAAAAAATAAAAAAAATAAAATTTATTCTATTTTATTTTTGAAACCATTGAGAAACAGTGGTGGGACCAAAGTGAAACGTCAAAAATTAATTAAAAGACTTTTAAATTTCTTGAATCTCTTGTTTCTTTGGTTTTGTAATGAAAACATTTGTGTGTTTAATTGACACATTAATTACTATTAATTAATGAGCCATAATATTAAACACAATCTGAGAGATTATTATCCTATTTAATAAAAGCATAGATATGGGTTTTAGGAGAGCTATAAGAGGAGGAACTGATGAAACATCGGTGAATTTATACTTCGATGAAGAACGGTGATTAAGCGATGATCATTGGAGGAATTGACGGGTGACGACGAACGCCGACGAACACCTTCAGACGCAGACCCTACTTCCTCATTTACAGTGCCTTCCAACGAATTCAAGGTTGGGGTTTGTCTTGATTTATTTCTAAGAGTTTTATGAATGCATCCACCCTTGAAGATGTTAAATTATTTCCATGTAATAACACTATCATGGAGAGCATGGGCCAAACGAACAAGGCCTAGACCATCTACCAAACTTTCTTTGGTTGCGTTCCCCGTGGGAGATCGAGAAATGCGGTGGAAAGGAAAACCCAAGGGCTACACAGTGTAGGCAGCATCTCGGGAGGCCCTTATGTGTAGATAGGAAGAGGAACGAACCTTCAGATCTTCACCAGAGGCTTGGGGAAACTCTGATGGCGTAGCGACACCGACGATTGGAGGAGGCGATGGCTGGTCGACGCTGGTCACGGGGACGGTGGCGGTACGCTGTGGAGGATGGTCGCAGCTCGAAGACACAATGGAGAGTGGACTTGTGCCCATGGGGTCCGCTATTGACTGGTCCATGCAGTCTGGCCAGCTAGAGTGGTGCTAACTGGCACCGCTGATAGAAGACCCCTAACAGACTAAGTCCGTTCCGGAGGGGAGCTGACCCCTGCGCCCAGCTGGCGGGCTGCGCCCAGCTAGTGGGCCGGGTTGGTCCAGTGGCCCCGTGGGTCATGCCCAGCCAGGTTGGCCGAGACCATCTGAACTGGGCTAAGCCCAGCCCCTTTGGGTATGTCCCAGTGGGTCGGGTCGGGTTGTTCTGACTGGGTCAGACCGGAACCGGACCCACTTACGACCCAATTTCACTTAAAGGTCTATATCTCCTAAATCGAGCATCCATTTGATGAACTGTCTATAACACCAAAACCCTTAGGATTAGGCAGTCCTTTTGATATAATCCAATTTGATTTTTAAGAATTTTTTAGTATGACTGGGTTGGATCAGACTCGAATCTAACTGGGCCCTCAGCACTAAAGTGCCTATAACTTACAAACCGGGAGTCCGATTGATGCACCGTCAGTTGCATTGGAACCCTTATGAAATAGCGGTTAATTGGGTTACTTATTTGTGGGACTTAATGGAATTAGAAATTCGGTTGATGGATTGTGGATAGGATCCTCCGGAATCAAGCGTACTAAGTGTCGGAATCCAGTGGTTGGCTGTGATGTGGAAAAATAATAGTGATCCTTATAGTGGGTCAGCACCTAGCGATCCTCCATGGGTCATAACCTAGAGATCCTATGTGGGTCAGCACATCACGATCTTTTGTTGGTCAGCACCAACCGATCCTCTGTGTGTTGGCACCTAGCGATCCTCTGTGGGTCAGCACGTAGCTATCCTCTATGGGTCATCACCTAGAAACCATGTGCGATCTAGCAGAAAAAACCTCTCAACATAATATAATGATATATCTTTATGACTAATCATATTTATTCCTCTTCTTTAAGTTATATACATAGTTTGAGTTGAGTCTTTCCTTGTGCTTTGGATTGAGATAATGCTTTGTGTTTTTTCCTTTGTGGAATTCTGAGAGACCATTAGGGGTCTCAAGGTCCCTACTGTGTATTGTTATTCTCACCCCTACACGGGCTTTGCCTGCACCTTATTATGACTTGTGCAGATGACAGACAACTTTGACTGATGTTTGGGAGCTAGGACCAGACAGTGCACGTAGGTGACCAGATGACGTAGAGAGCCACAGTGACGAGATGTACCTACCCATCAGTTAGGATCCATGGAAGATGATCTCATGAGTTGTTTTTTTGTATTATCTCTTTCAGTTGAGCTTTTATACTGTCCCCTTACTTTTAGTTCACACTTTTACGTCAGTAGTTTTACTACGTGCTTTACTTTTGTTGTGTACCTAGTCTGTGTGTGTACAGGTTTAAAGGTAATGCCTTCCCATTTTAGGGATATGCCTTTCTGGTTCTAGTCGCCAACCCATGGACTATGGAAGGAGGGTTTGAGATAGTCACGACACGGGCCTCGGGGGACGGGTCGTGACAACACAAGCTGTGCATCCTTCTTTATGAGATATCATGACATAAGGAGATTATAATAAACATCATGTGTTCATAGGATTGTTGTAATTTTTGTGATTATTCTATATATATTTAGGGTATATGATGGGTTTCTAGAATTTAGTATTTTTCTATGAATACTATTAACTGATATCATGATATGGTCTTAGATGTTCACACACAATATCATATTGAAGAGTCTACCATATCTGGTGAATAGGTATATACGAAATGGTGGGAACTATCATGGGTACCAAGATTTATCCAAGTATTAATGATCACTGAATAATAAATAAATTCATTATTATTTTACTATAGAATAGTTGGGTAGATTTTTTTGTTAAAATTATTTATAAATATTTAAGTTAATACATGTGATAATATTATACGAATGAATTTCATATAATATTAATTTTTCATTAAATGTTATCAGGAATTATGATTCAATTTAATGAATCAATTTTATGATGTAATATATTTAATATATATTACAAGCATATGATAAAATATAAATAATATATATGATGCAGTTAGTTTGTACTAACTATTTATTTACTTCTTATTTAGTAGATGTTAAATATACACGGGTTAGGAACCCTATCTAGGTAATTCTAAAATAAATTGTATAAGTTTGAAAGAGATGATTTCCATTATGTTGTTCATTCCAATGGGTTAAGAACTCCTATCTCCTCCCACATCTTAGAGATAAAAGGACCAAGAAAAGTGATGAATCCAAGAACACCTTCACGGTTTGAAGGCACAAGATTTAGGTGATCATTTCAACATTGAAGAAATCATTAGATCTCCATGATAGCAACCAGAATTATATGATAATAATATGCTTGGATTCATGATGAATTTGTGGAAGATGTTGAAGGGATTGACATTGGATCCTTTGAGCAACGGTCTCCAGTGAAAAGATTCAGTAAAATACACATCGATTCGAACAAGGTAATTGTCTGTGTTTAAATTTTATGATTTTAGAACTCATTATATATCCTTAAACCTTACTGGGGCTCAAATGAAAGGATATTGTAATACCCTATGTTACACTGACATTTCTACGAAACATCATTTTTCAGTTATAATTATTTAAATGAGATAATTAAAACCTAACCATTAAAATTAGTTATATAAATAGTAATAACTACTTTTAAAATATTTCTTATAATTGTTTTATATAAATAAATAATTTTGATAATGAATGATATGATATTTGGTAAATTCCTTATTTGTTTAAAAATATCATTTTCTCGAAAGAACTGCTTTTAATGCCCTTCTACGAAAAATAATATTATTAATTTTAGAAAAAAATTTAAATTTAATCTGAGAAAATAAACTTCACTTTTTATTTATAATTTCTAAATTATCTTACTATTAAATCTTGGGATTTTTTGAGTAACTTTATTTTTGTATCAATAGTGATAAATACTAGAATTTAATTCAAAATAGCTTTTTATATAATTTATTTATAAGGATAAACTATATTTTAATTTTGTTTAAAAGTTTAATTATATTATAATGTTATCAATAAATCCAATTTAGGGAATTAGAACCAATTTCCCATTGAAATTGGATATAAAACATAGCAAACCTTTAATCATTTTTACTTTAAAAACCCGCAATGTCGACCCAATCACATGATTAATTTTGGGATAATTTCAACCATATATGTGATTTTAATTTGTAAAAATAGATTCCATAAATGGAATCAGAATGATTTATAATGTCTAATAAGTTCAAATTAGTTTTTACCAAAAATATTTGTGAAAGTAATTAAAACTATTTACATCGATTAAGGTAAAATTAAGGTTAACTAAAGACTAATCCTTTAATTTAAGACCCAAAATGACTTAGAAAATTGTCCAAAACCCATTGTATGGCCTTTAATCGTCCATTAACCTTATATTATTTTTTTTTTGGTTTTTATGAATTTATTTATTTATAAACGTTGTTTAACCTAACCTTTTTAAAAAATTCCAAGTGTGGCCTTTCTTTTCCCTATAAAAGGCCACCTCCTCTCTTTATTCTTGAATCCTATAAAACCATTTATGTTCATACAATATCTACAAAATACAATTAAAAAAAAATCCCTACCATCATCCTTTAATCCTTTATTTTTTTCATAAATTCTTCCATGCAATCCTTTGGGCACAAACTAAAAGAAGTTACCCAATTAAGATGTAACGTCATCTGTCAAGTTTCTTTCATTTATTTTCCTTTTTCACCCCCTCCACTCTATATATTACATTATTATATAAAAAATAGTATCCTAAATATAAAAGTATATTTTTATGATATGGTTTCAACCTACACTTACACATGCCTCCATCTAATGGGTAGCGAACATACTGTTTACATGTACGACGAACTACCACCTCACTAAGTAATGATTGTTCATTTTTATTTTACAACCTCTCATGGTGGAAATTATAATGAACAGTATGTTTATGTATTTTATATATTATATTTTTTATGAGTTTAATATTATGTATTACTTTACAATAGATATATTTTTTAATTTCCATTTGGTGTAAATATGATAATTTTATTTGAGAAAGTGTGGACTACCAGCCCCTCAATGTTATGTGATTTTTGCACACACTACATGGAATGTATTAAGAATGGGTTTTATTGAAATTATATGATATATAAAAAATTATAATTATAATTTAATGATATTATAAACATATATACATATATATCATTTTCTTTATTTCTTTCAATACGATAATAAAAAAGGAAACATCGTTCATGCATATGTATGGATTACCATCTCTATGAAAGTTTCATTCCATTACATACATCTATATTATATTAATTATTATAATACAAATAAAATGAATATAAATAATATTTATATAATTTTTTACATTCCTAAATCATAATATAAGTATAAGGACCAATGATATAACAAATTAAGACACATGTGAAGAACAAAGCGAATATTATCCAATGTGAAATCATAACATAGGATTGTTAATAAGTGTGTATTATAAGGTCCTCATCAAACAAAATATGGTATTATAAATAATTATACGGTTCTTTAAAATATTTATAATAATTTTATATTTATTATACATGTTTTTTTAATGAGTACGATGAGAGTGAAGATAAAATGTTAGGGGATTTCATCTCACTTTTTATTTCCATGAGATACAAGATGTGTTTTCCACTCTTTCCTTTTGTGTGATGTATATAATACACATTATTTTATTATATGTATCATATAATTAAATTTATGGGTATTTAAATATCTATTTTATAATCTTTATTTCATGGGGTTTTAGTTTCAAAAGTTACCAAATCGGTAAAATAGTTTTGTCTCAATTTTCCTTCTTTGAGACACATATTTTGTTATGCACCTAAATTTTATTTTGAGGTGTAAATAATAAAATTTTACATGTTATATAATTAATTTAAGTATTTTAGATATATTTTAAGTATTTTAGAGAAAATTATATAATTTTATTTTCTTAAATGTACATTCTCATCCCATGTTACCAAGTTATAAGAGTTTATTGAAACAATCTCATCGCTTTCCAAGAATGTTTATGTTTATAATTACTTTGATGAAATATTATTATATATCTCTCAAGAAAAATCATGAGTTTCTATATTTTATTCTTATTAATGTTATTATAATGTATTAGTACCACTCTCCAACTCTTTGGTACTTAAGATAATGTTTTTATGTAAAATATTACTATCTCTCTCTCTAGTTGAAAATCTATTGTATTAAAGAAACTATGATTAAAAAAATATTTTAAAAAATGTTTTAAAAATATATTTGAAGCCCGTTTACAAGGATAAGGATTTTAAAAACGTTTTATGGTTTTCAAATATTTCATTATTAGTTTTCAAAAATGTTCTCAGAGAAAAAAGGTTTTCAAAATGTTTTTTAGTTTTAAAAAGAATTTTTCAATGCAGAAATGATATTTTCCTTAGGAATTTTTTTTAAAATGTATTTCAAAATTATTTCCCATCTAAGATAAAATCAATTTTTGTTACTAATGTTTTAATGGGGGAATCATTCAATGTTTATATTAATATTCTTTCTCTGAATGTATTATGTTTCGAAGGGATAATGTTTTTGAAATCTGTTTCTCTTTCACGAGTTATATGATTTTGAAACCCACTTATTTTCACAAGTTATGTTTATAAAGTAATGATTATGAGACCTTTCTCTTTACAAAGTTTATAAAGTTATAAATTTTTTATAATACCCATTTTATTTCATTGGCTATGATATGGTTATTTATGATCTTGTGTAACATGTATGTATGAGTTCGTTATAAGATGGGTGGGACCTATATCAACCTCTAATAAATTGGGTAAATATTTATATATAAAGAGATAAAAATGGATGGAATTATAAAGGAAATCAGATTAGTATTATGGGGATGGAATGGGAAATGAACTTGTTTCAGTATTACAAGGCTGGAATGAGGAGTGAACTCAGTTCAGTATTATAGGGATGGAACGGGGCGTGAACCTAGTTTAGTAAATTACTTTGTCCACTAAGATGATCTCAGCAGAAATGCCTTGGCCTTTATAGAAATAATTATATATTTTTATTTGTATTCCAATATTCCATGTTTTATTCCTATGTTATGATTTAATGGATTATTTTCATTATTTCTTTATTATTTATGTCTTATAAACTACCAATATTTATTCAATGATTTATGTATATGTTCTTTGATTTGAGGGTATGATCTTCAATTTTCATGGTCATATTCTTATACCCCTATGATTATAATTATTATTATATATCTCCCTTGATTTCCCTTACATAGAATTTGACCTCACCCCTTTTTATGTTTCCTTCCACAGGTTATGAATATATGTATTATGTTTAATGTGTCTAAGATGGGACCTAGCCAAGAAGAACCCAATAATGGATGATGTGGATCATTTATGTACTAGTGTTTATGTTTCCATGTTTCAAAATGTACTAGATTGGTATGATCATTGAGCGTATTATTTTTATAATTTCTTAAGTATTTTTAAAATTCTATGTAAGGATAATGTATGAAAAGTCGGGGTCTCTACAGTTGGTATTAGAGAAAAAAGGTTTATTCATCCTTTGGGAGCTATGATGATAAAACCTTACTGAGAACCCTCAATAAATTTCTATGGATAAGTCTAAGGATATGGAAATTCATATTAAAATTTCATGGAATATTGGTAAATTATATAGTGAGTGGTTTCCTAGAAATACATCCCTATCTGGATACTACAAATGGATGTGGATCTAGAACATATGTACTGTAATGTCCTAGACCTACATGGTCCATTACATTGTCAAAATCCAGTGTTTAGGGTGTTCTGGGAGGCAACAAAATATCATTTCAAGAGTTATCCAAATTTACAGTATTTCCGTCGGTAGGTCTGGGAATCGGTAGGTTGAAGGCATTGGTATTTCATGGTGTCGGTAGGTTGAAGGCGTCGGCAGGTTGAGGGTGTCGGTAGGGAAAGGCATCGATAGGTCAAGGAGTCAGTAGTTTGAGGCATTAGTAGGTTGAGGTGTCAGTGAGTTGGGGCGTCAATGATTCTAGACATTGGTGAGTCAGGGTATTGGTGAGTCAGGTCATTGGTGAGATAGGGCATCATTGAGCAAAGGTATCAGTGAGTCAGGGCATTGGTGAGTATATGGATCGGTGATTCAGAGCGTCAATGAGTCAGGGTGTCAGTAGGTCACGTCAGTGGATCAATATCGGTGGATCATCATCTGTAGCTCAACATCGGAGACTACATGTCGGTGGAACACTATTGATGTCTTGCTATCAGTGACTCACCCATCAGTAACTCATTTCCAGTTTTTCCTATTTCACCCCTCTTATGTTTTATTTGACATAAATCTAGTTTAAAACCTTTTTTGGGAATTTCTAAAGGTGTTTCAAAAGGATATTAATTATATCATTAATATCCTAATGCTCCATGAGACTTTTATAAAATAAAACCACGTGGTCTTGGCCTTTATCCAACTTTAATGGTCCTTGAAACCATTTCCCATTCCATTGATATAGTATTTGGATTTTTCTAAAGGTGAGGTCTTATCCTCTATTTTATCTTGGTGTGCAGGGAACTTTTCTTCTCAGATGATTCGTACTCTTGTGTTGTACCCCCCCCCTGTTTAGTTTCCCTTGGAGTCTCCTACTAGAGCGACCCCCTGTTTTGGCATAAATAGGAGTATCGATCACCTATTGTTACGAGTAGGGATTCCATTGTCTCTCCTTTAATTTTTTATCATGCGGGGTGGGTGTATTTATATCCTCTTGTAAATATGGATGAATCCAATTTAAATAATATAATAGGAATGAATAATTGGGGATGATGAAGATGTTGATGATCACTTGCTTTTATCTGTTATCTTTGATCTATAATGTGAATTATAGGGGTTGTATCCCTCTTAAAATCACGGTTGTTGGTTGTTTTTTCTTGTGCACCCATGATGCTTCATGATTATTATTGATTATCTCTTTAAATTACTGTAAACATGAATTTTAATTAGTCACGTATACCTGGTTAAATGAAAAGGATTCCCCAGGATCAAACATGATTTTTGATCACCCATGTTCGTCAAAATGGAATTAAAGAACCTTTGTTGGATAAATCCAAATACACTCAACTTGTTTGGGTGTGGCTTTGTTTTGGGTGGGCCTTGTTGGGTTTTGTGCTTTATAAGGGTTATATGATGGTGTTGTTAGTAGTATGGTATTGGGAACAGGGGTGGGTAGAAGAGTTGGTTTTTTGAGAAAGGTGTTGTATTTTTGTGCAGTGGGACAGTGGTTTAGGGGTGGTTGTTGTGGGATTTGTATATGAGGTGGTGTATGAGGTGTGATAAAATCTCAGGTTAAGATTTTTATTGATTTTATAATGTAATAACATGTTATGCGGTGGGAATTAATCTAGTAAGTGGTTGGTAATTGGTTGGGAAGTGGGGCTATAGGGCTGGTTTGCATCATGATTTCATGTTTGTGAGTGTTATAATGGGTTCCCTTACCATTATCTCTTGCTTTTCTTGTTTGGATTAGGCAGTGGTTGGTGTGGTTGCTTTGAATTATAATGTCTATATTTTTGGGTAGTTTCTTGGGTATGGATGGGAATAAATAAATGAAATATTTGATAATGAAGAATGATAATTGTTTATATGAATTGATTGGGGGTAGGTTTCGGATTGGGGCTTGTAGTGAAGCAGCGTTCAAGTGATCATCATTCATGGTGGTACATACATGTAAGGATATAATAAAAGGTGGTTTTGAGTGGTCTAGTTGTATGTTTGGAATCACATAGGATGGGTTGACTATTTTTTACCTATATGTTTAAAATTTTAGTTCCTTTTGTTTTCTATACACACACCACTAGTGTTGAGAACTATGTGCTGAATACCCCCATTGTTATGGGAGATGATGTATTTCCCAGCATCACTGTGGGAGGGTGGATGGATGGTTACTGATTTTACAATGCTCCCTCTTCTAGGTATTTACTGCTTAATACTCTTCAAGAAGGCTGTAATAGCTTGAGGTTTAATACATGATTTATGGTATTGGTTGTGAGGGATGTGGTTTGTTTCCAAGGTGTCTTGAAGATGAGGCCCATGTGTTTTCTAACAAGACATGTGGTTGTTTTGGCCCATGTATTTGTGAGTGGGATGTTGTGTGTGGACCAGGTGTGCATAAGAAGGTTGTTTCAGTGGTCTTGTGGTAGAGTGTGGTAGTGTTAGGACATTCGCCATTAGGGATGATCAGTTAACCAGTGGGAAGTGGTGTGGGTACCCAATTATCCATGTGCTTACTACTTTACTTTACTTTCATTACATGGTTAGCATGAATTAGTGAGGATGGGGTGGATATTATACATTTTTAGGTTTTATTGAGTTTCTATTGTTTTCTCATACGTCAATTAGTATGCTTCTCCAACTTTTGAATGGGTGTATTTGGTTTTTCCTACTGAGTATACTTGTATGCTCACCCTACACATATAAAATAGTTTTCATGTTTCCATGGAGATTATGTGAGCCATTATAGACCTTAATAGCTTGGACATTGAGGACTATTGTTGGATCACTTCTTAGTTTTATTTTGGTACTTACATTGGCGTTTTCTTTTTATTTCTTGTAGTTTTACTTAAACATTCATGTGGGATGGATTATGGTTTCTTTATATATATTTGTCTTGGAGTTATTTAAGGTTGATACATCTTATGTCCGAATATTATTTTCAATAAAAGGGTAATTTCTCCCACTTTTGTGAGATTTATATACCCTTGGTGTTGGTCTCCACCACGGGGCTTATTGGAGGCGGGATTCGAGGGGTCATTATCTCTCCATCATCTTGAGTAAGGAAGATATTAATGTCTTGTTATCCCTTCCCTCATCTTGAAGAAGGTGGGTCATGATAGAATGGTATCAGAGGTGATGGTTGAGAGGTAGGATGTAGTTTGGATTTAGGCATAGTGAGGATTGCATGGGTTGGTAGGGAAATAGTGTTAGGTAATCTTGGTGCATGACATAAGTTAGGGAAGGCTAGCTAGGACAAGGGATTTTAGGGTCCCCCATGATCTGATGTAAGAAAATTGAGATTACCAAATGAACAATTGAGGCTACATCAATTGTGGGGTAGAGACCCTAGGAAAGGTACATGCATCATTATGATTTTCATTATTGTTTTATTTGGATTTTTTGGGAAATTAAAATAAACAATGAGTGAAAATGAATCCTAAACAAATTACATACTACCCTGGATTAAGAGTTCCTTGTTCTCCTTTCAGATATGTCTCCCAGACGTCACCCACGTGTGTTAAGAGAAGTGGAGGGTCATTATTCTAACTCATTTAACTGGTGGAAGGTAAATCCAATGGAGGAGGATGATCAGTGAAAGAAAATGATTCATGATTTCCAGAGATAGACTTTGGGGAAGTGCGAAGACAACGTTTCATACATAGAGACATAGAGTTGTATTAAGGAGTTAGTGATCACATTCAGTTTGATTCGAGGTCTAATACAGTACCAGGTTCCCCAGATAGTGATCCAAATGAGAGGATAATCATGTTAGTGGTGGAAAATTTACCTCAGGGATAGGAAGGAGTCTGATGTTCTATGTGTCGACATAGAGAATGAGTTCTGGGTGGAATTTCTTTATTCCACAATAAAGGTCAAGAAGAGGTAGGAGATACTCTCCCTCCAAAAGGGTAGTATGTTGGTGAGGGAATTGAGGACCATTTTCAAGGATATTCTAAATTTTTCTCTAGATCTAATTCTGAATGAGGATTCTCAAGCGAGACGTTTGGAGGAGGGACTCCATCCTTCCCTCTATTATATGGTTACTACCTTCACCCTACCGACATACTTAGAGATTCAGAAGAATTATGAGGTTCTGAAAAGGATGAAAACATAAGGAGGTATGCCGTTAGAGGGAATTCATCCACGTTCTTCAAAGGGGATGGACTTCAGTAGAAATTCTTCAGTGTCAGGGCCTTCCAGGTTTTATATAACAGAGATCCAACCCCATTAGTTTCAGTTTTGACCCTCTAGTCCTTTTCCTTTTGCCACAAGATTAGGGAAGATGTGTTTTGCTTGTGGGGACCACATTCACTTTCAGAGTAATTTTATATTTCAATATTATTATGCTGGAGGTGGGCAGTTTTAGTGCCCAACTCATTAGTGGTTTCCAATCAGGTCTTCCCAGTAGTTGGGACAGCAGGCCCCTACTCCACTAAGGGAAAATGATGCAGGAGGGGGCTGACCTTCGGGTGATCCTCATGTACCTCGAATACAGCATGGTCAGGGAGGAGGATGACCTCAGGGTGATCCTCATTTACCTAAAATTGGGTATGTTCAGGGAAAAGGTTGACTGTTGAGGGACAGAGGAGTCGGGCGTGGGTAGTTTCATGCCGCAGAGGTAGCAGTTGTAGTAGGGCTAGAGGTCGTTTGAGGTACGATCAGTTTGTTTATCATGATTTATTTAACCTTGAATGATTCGGGAGATTCTCACTCCTTCGTTGAACTCAGTCTAGAACATTCCTTGGGACTATACATAGAGATACTCTCCATTCCCCTGGTGTTGAGTACACCAGTCAGAGGCTAGACTATCTTGTTTGATGTTTTTTAGGGATGTAGACTAATGATGGGACAACATCAGTCCAACATAGATCACTCTAAGCTGTAGATGTAGCCATAAAATTTCATCCTTGGTATTAACTAGTTGTTTTAGGTTCATGCTATTATAGACTTCTTCCAGAGAAGAGTTTTTTTTTCAAATGTGAAGGGCCATTGTGTAACTTTAATTGGTAAGAAGAGCTTTCAGGTGGGCAGCCGACGTATGAAGCCTCCTGTTTCCTTATTAGCTGAGTTTTTAGTTTTATTTATGGATATTTATATGGTGGAGGTTCAAGGAGATTTTTTGGAGTTTACGGATGTTTTCCATGAGTATTTTGTGACTCTACCCACTCAATGTGTCTTTGAGTTCAGAATAGACTTACAACCCGATGCTAGTCTGATTTCAATGGCTCCTTATTGGATAGTGCCTTCCAAGTTGTGGGAGTTACAGATCCAAATTGAAAACCTAATTAAGAAGGGTTTCATTCGACCCAGTTTGTAATTGTGGGGTGCCTTGGTCATGTTTGAAAAAAGGAAGATGATGCTCTAAGGATGCGCATAGACTACAAGAGACTGAATCGGGTAATAGTCAATAACTGTTACCCTCTCCCGAGGATAGATGATCTTTTTGAATAGATGAGGAAAGAGAGTTTTTTTCCAAGATCATTCTATGGTCTTGATATCACCAGTTTAGGGTGAAGGAGGGTGACATCTCAAAGACTTATTTTAGGTGTAGGTATGGGCACTTTGAGTTCTTAGCTATGTTGTTCGGTGTTACGAATGCACCAGTCGTGTTCATGGGACTCATGAACTCTTTATTCCATGAGTTCCTATACCAGTTCATAATTGTATTCATCGATGACATCTAGATCTAATAGAATCCATAGGAGGATCACACTAAGTATCTCATGATTGTCCTAAATATCCTTCGGCAACACCATCTCTACAAAAATCTGTCTAAGTGAAAGTTTTGGACATAGCAGGTCCAATTTTTTGGGCATGTGGTGTATCATTATGGTGTAGTATTGGACCCATAAAAGTTTGAGGAATTTTTTTCTTGGGTATCACCCAATAATGTGGTAGAGATTTGAATTTTTCTCATTCTGGAAGGCTATTACCGGAGATTCATACCATATTTCTCCTGAGTAATATCTCTATTCACGACTCTAACTAGAAAAACACATGATTTTTTGTGGGTAGAATAGAGTGAGGAAGTCTTTGACTATCTAAAGAAGAATTTGTTTAGTTCTCCAGTGCTCAGGCTACTAGAGGAAGTGGTGATGTTTGAAGGGTTTTGCGACGCCTCTCGTCAAGGATTGGGGTGTGTTCTAATGTAGTAATGGAGAGTTATCTACTATGGGTATAGATAATAACATCCCCATAAAAGTAAATATGCCACCCATGATCTAGAACTATCAGCGGTCATGTTCATATTAAATCTATGGTGACATTACCTCATTGGGAGAGTGCTTTGTGGTCTTCATAGATCACAAGATATTGAGGTACATATTTTCCCAGTGAGATTTGATTTTGTGATGGTGGAGGTGAATGATGTTTTCCCATGATTACAATTTTGAGAACTCCTACACCTCATAAAAGGGGAATGTTGTGGCCAATTCTTTGAGTAGGAAGTCGCAGAAGGAAGTTGTTCATGAATCTGCAGACGCTTAGAGGGTGATGGTGGAGTTTGATTCCTTGTACTTATATAAAGGAATGGATGGAAGTAGAGGATATATATTTCATATGATCGTACAATCATCTCTAAGGAAGAAGGTGGAGGATTCTTAGTGGAGAGACTCAGAGGAGAGGGTGATTCATGATCGCATTGACCATGGTGATTCTCTGGATGGATGGTTGGAGGATAGTCAGAATAGGATGTTGTTCTGTGGGAAGATTTTTCTCTAGTAGAAGCCTTCAAGGATGTTCTATATCAGTTTCATAGATAACTCATATCAGTACACCCATGAGTTTTCTAGATGTATCAGGGTTTTAGGGAATAGTTCTGGTGGCCCGGGATGAAGCGGGTAGTGACGGAGTTTGTGGAAAAGTGCTTATTATGCCAATAAGTGAAGGCTGAGAACCATGTCCCCAGTGGTTGGTTACATCCCCTAGATGTCCCTAAGAGTAAGTGGGATAACATATTAATGAATTTCATCCTAGGATTACCCAAGGACTAGGGAGGATTCAATTCTATCTGGGTAGTAGTAGATAAGTTGATGAAATCAGCTCAATTATTATAAATCAAGGAGTTGAGTGCAGTGGATGCCTTAGCACAAAGGTATGTGGATGAGGTGGTGTAGCTACATGGAGTTATGAGATCCATCATCTTAGATCGGGATACACATTTTACCTCATAAGTCTATAGGGTATTTCATAATTTTTTTCGCACATAGTTACGCCTCAGCACTAATTTCCATCCTCAGATGGATGGACAAACATAGAGGCCCATCTAGGCCTTGAACGACATGTTGTGGGAATGTGTTCTTGACTATATTGGGTCCTGGGTAATAAATTTTCTATTGGTATAGTTTTTTTACAATAATATTTTTCACTCTTATATTTTCATGGATCTATTTGAGGACTTGTACGATAGGTTATTCCATTCACCCTTGTACTGGATAGAAGTTGGGGAGGTAGCTAATCATGGTCCAGACATGGTGTAGTGTACTGAAGAGAAGGTGCAACTTTACTTTGAGAGGATGAGGGAAGCACATGACCAATAGAAGTCGTATGCCGATCACAGAAGAAGACCTTTGTTTTTTGAGGTCGGGGACCATGTATTATTAATGGTTTCCCTTAGATATGTGTAGTGGAGGTTCGACAGAGAGAGAAATATTTCTCCTAGGTTCATCAGATCTTTCGAGGTGTTGGGATGAGTTGGAAAGGTGTCATAGTAGCTGGATTTTCCACTATAGTTGGGGAGGGTCCGCATCATATTTCATGTCTCCCAGCTTCATCAGTATCTTCATGATGACTCCCACATTATTGATTGAGGAGAGATGGATATCATGGATGAAGAAACATTTATAGAGAAACTAGTAGAGATACTATATAATCCAAATAAGGTGTTGTGTGGAAGTACCATTACCTTGTTTCATGCATTGTACGAGACTTTTGGTCTTGAATAGAGTACTTGGGAGTGAGAGATGCAGATGCGTGCCCAGTAACCAGAGTTTTTTTGAGTTTTTATAATGTTTTTTTCTTTTTAATGTAATGATTGAACCTTTTTTTTCTTTGATATGTGTTGTTTCCCTATTATGTGGTGTATGATATAGTATTGATGTATGAGGAGGGAGGACCTTATCCAAAATAAAGACACATCAATTCAGGTGTGATTAAACCCATGTGGGAGAGTTAGTGCTGCCCAAAGTGGATAGTATGTTGACATTGGGGAATGAAAATTCATGATTCATATGTTTGGGAAGTGTAAATTTTTGTGCCTGTATGTTATGTATTGAATTTTTTGGGTTGTAAAATATCAGAAGAGGTGTTCTTGGATGTTGAGGTTTCTCTCCAATGAGGTGGTTTTTCCTTGATAGGTATCTTACAGGATGGTAGTTCAAACCCCTATTTCTTCAGAGTTTGGTTTTGAATTATTGAGGGAGAGAATAGTTTGAGAGGTATCTGATGTAATAACCTGGGCATCCATTTTCCATTAGTTTTTCAACATCCAGTGTTTAGGGTATTTTGGGAGGAAATTGTAGCTCATTTCAAGAGTTTTTCAAATTTTCAGTTTTTCCATCGGTAGCTCAGGTCGTCGATAGTTCTAACGCATTAGTAGGTCATTGCACCAGTAGGTTGAAGGTGTCAGTAGGTCGAGGGGGTTTGTATGATGAGGCGTTGGTAGGTAGAGGCATCTTTATGTCAAGGCATCATTAGGTCAAGGTGTCGGTAGGTCAAGGCATTAGTTATTCAGGGCATCGGTGATTCATGGCATCAATGATTTAGGGTGTCGGTGAGTTAGGGTGTTGGTGAGTTAGGGTGTCGGTGAGATTGGGTGTCAGTTAGTTAGGTTTTCAGTGATTCAAGGCATCAATGAGTGAGGGAGTTGGTGAGTCAGGGCATCCATGAGAGAGGGTGTTGATGAGTCAGGGTGTTAGTGAGTATGGGCGTCAGTGAGTCAGGGGTGTTGGTGAGTCAGGGCGCTGGTGAGTCAGGCATCGGTAGGCCATGTCTGGGGATCCTCATCGGTGGATTAACATTGGTATCTCAACATCGGTGACATTCTGTCGGTGGATGGGTGTCAGTGGCTTTCTGTCGGGACTCACCCGTTGGTGACTCATTTCTAGTTTTTCCTAGATTTGCAAGTTTCTCCACTCATACATTTTATTTGATGTAAATTGAGTTAAAATATATATTTGGTCAATTATAAAGTCATTTAAAAGGATATTAATTATATTTTTAATATCCCAACACTCTAGGGGCTTTGAGATAGTCGAACTGCATGGTCTTGGCCATGATCCGACTTTAATGGCCCTTGATACTGTTTCCTATTCCATTGATATAGGATCTGGATTTCTATAAATGTGATTTCTTCTCATATATTTTATATTTTTATAAAAATAAAATTTCCTACTATAAGAGATGTGTTCCTATGCTGTAGCACCCTCTATTCAGTTTTCCTTGGAGTTTTCTCCTCGTGTGACCCCCTGTGTTGGCGCAAATAGGAGTTTTGGCTGCATGTTGTTCCAAGTAGGGATTCCTTCATCTCTCCTTTAATTGTGTATGATGCGGGGTGGTTGTAAATATGTCCTATTATAAATAAAACATAAACCAATTTAAATAAGATAATAGGATGGAATAAATGGGGATGAGGAATATTTTGATGATTGATTTATTTTATCTATTATCTTTGATCTATAATGTGAATCGTATGGGTTGTATCCCTATGAAAATCATGGTCATTGGTGGTCTTATATTGTGCACATTTAATGCTTCATGCTTATTGTTGATTCTCTCTTGAAATTTCTATAAACATAAAGTCTGATTAATCATGTATACCTAGTTAAATGAAAATGATTATCTAGGATAAAACTTAACTTGTGATCACCCATGTTTATCAAATTGTAATTAAAGAACCATTGTTGGATAAATAAAAATACACTAAGCTTGTTTTTTTGTGGTTGTGCTTTGTCGACACATTCTTGGGTTTTTTTCTTTATGAGGGTAGTATGTTGGTGTTGTTGGTAGCATGGTTGTGGGAACAGGGGTGGGCATAGGAGTTGGTTCTTTGAGAAGGGTGTGGTATGTGTGTGCAGGGGGGATGTGGTTTAGTGGTGGTTTCTATGGGATTTGTGTATGAGGTGGTTCATGAGTTTTGATAGAATCTGAGGTTGAGAGATTGATTGATTTTAGAATGGATGGACTCGTTATGCAGTGCGGCTGCATCTGTGCAGGGGTTTGGCAATGTGGTTGTAGGACTGTGATGTGTCATGATTTCATGTTTTTGAGTGTTAGAATGGGTTACCTTACCATTAGTTCTTATTTCCATGTTTGTCTTGGGAAGTTCTTGGTATGGTTGATTCACCATATAATGTATGTATTATTTGGTAGTTTCCCGAGTAGGGATTAAAAAAAATAAATGAATGATTTGATAATCTAGAATGATAATTGGTTAAATGAATCAGTTGGGGGTATGTTTTGAATTGGGGATTGTTGTGCATCATCATTCAAGTGACCATCATTCATGGTGGTATGTGCATGTAAGGGTAGAAAAAATGTGGTTTGAAGTGGGTTGGATGTATGTTTGGAATCCCATAAGATGGGATGAGTGTTTGTTACCTATATGTATAAACTTTTAGTTTCTTATGTAATCTATACGCACCCCACCTATGTTGAGAACTATATACTGAACACCCCAATTGTTATGTGGGAGGGTTTCATTCCCAACACCCCGGTGGGGGGATGTATGGATGATTACTGAAATTACCCTACTCCCTCTTCTAGTCATTTACCTCCTAAGACTCTTTAGGTAGGATGTAATGGCTTGAGGTTTAATACCAGATTTATTGTATTAGTTGTGTGAAAGGTGGTTTGTTTCCCATGTTTCTTCGGGATGAGGCCTAGATGTTTTGAGGAGAGATGTGGGGTGGTTGTACCCTAGGTATTTTCAAGCGGGATGTGGTGTGTGGCTTAGGTGTGTGTGGGAAAGCTGTGACAGTGGGTCTTAGGGAAGAGCGTGGTAGGGTCAGGACATTCACCATTAGGGATGAGATGTTAACCAGTGCGAAGTGGTGTGGGGTACCCAAATATCAACGTTCTTACTGATTTAATTTACTTGACTATAATTATTTGGTGATCATGCCTTGGTGAGGTTGTGGTTGATAGTATACATTATTAGGTTCTTTTTAGTTTTTGTTGTTTTCTCATAGCATCTTTAGTATGGTTCTCCCACTTGTGCATGAGTTACATTGGTTTCTCCTACTGAGTATTCTTGTATGCTCACCCTATGTATATAAAACTATTTTCAGGTTTCTAGGGAGATTATGGGGACTATGGTGGACCATACTAGCTCAAATGTTATTCATGGTTGTTGTGTCGCTTCTTAGTTTTATTTTGGTACTTACTTTTGATTTTTCTTTTTATTTATAGCAGGTTTTCTTAAAAATGAATGTGGGAAGAATTTTTGTTTCTTTATATATATATCTATCTTTCAGTTGTTTGAATATTATAAATATTATCTCCCGATCATGGTTACTTTAAAAATGGTAATGCCTCCCACTTTCATGAGATTTCTATACCATTGGTTCTGGTCACCACCCTAGGGCCTATTAGAAGTAGGACTCGGGGGGTTATTATCTATCATTTCTCTTGAGGAAGTATGGTCTCAACATCTTATTATCCCTTTGCTCATCTTGAATAAGGTAGGTATTGACATTTACCTAGGGGTAAAAATTCTGACAAGATGTTTTGGTCCTAACTCAGGGTAATCTGGTACACGAACACTGGCCTTGCAGCACACCAGGTTTGGCACTCTGAGGGTATATGATTTGGAAATTTACAAACTCTTCACGAACCATAATGAAGGATTTAAATAGATTTTAGCTCTCAATAACCTATTATTAACCTAATTTGTCATAGATTAATGAAGGTGTCTCCATTTATACATCCTATAAGTGATTTTTTAGAATTATGTGGTTCCTCATTATGATAAATATTTATTACCCTATGATTCTTGGTTTTAGTAAATGGCCGAAACCTGAAGGAACTGCTTTAATAGTGATTTTGATGGACATTAAAACAATTTTCCTCCTGAGGAACCAAATGAAATGGGAATGGGCATGAAAAAACATATTACTATACTCACACATCTTTCTCAATCTATGAATCATTATGGAATTCCAAGGGGAAAAAAGAGGAAACGACATTTTTTTGATCACGTCATGAGGCAACATCCAAATTCTTTTAGAGGGTCTTCCTATCCACTTATTTCCAACCAATGGACCAATACTATTGAAAATATATTATCCATTATTAAATGGTCATATAATGATAAAGTAATTATGGATATCTATTGGTGGGAAGGAGATGCATGTCAGTGGTGGACTCTAATAAAGAATATAAGGAAGAAATATGAGATTTAATCTATAGATTGGGAAGAGTTTAAGACATTATTTTTCAATAAGTAATTTCCTTGTATTATTCTTTCCAAGATGGAAAAAGAGTTCCTTGAGATGATGTGAAGGTATGATTAATTAGTTGGTACCTATAAGGAAAATTTCATGAACTTTCAAGGTACACCTTAGAAATTATCATCCAACCCAAAAGTAATGTTGATAGGTTCTTCAGTTGGTTAAATCCAAGTATCAAAAGGGTGATGTCCATAAGAGACTTTATTAGATATAAAGATATTTTTCTTTATAAAATCAATGTTGAAATAGAGGTTGGAGTTACATACAATCCTCATGTTTTTGACATGAAAAAAGGTGGAGTTAAAAGGAAACTCTTAAAGCCATGGAGAAAACTAGATGAGTTTTCCTATATGTTATAATGTGGGAGGAAGAATAGAGGAATTCATCTTAAGGGGTATAGTAAATATTTTAAGAGTGGAAAGAAAGGTCACTAGGAAATTGCCTTTTGAAATTATGGGAAGAAGATATCTCAAAATGAAATTGAAGAGAAACATGTATAGAATTCACCTCCCATGATTTAGTGCTACAAGTGTAAGTAGAATGGGAATTATGCTAACCACTTCCCAAACCCAAGGGATAGAGATAATGATCGATGTCAGTGACCTATTAAGCCGAGGGACAAGGGAAAATCTCTTGAAATCCCTATTTCAGATGAGGGGTTTGATGATGATTTTATGAAAGGTACACCTACCATCCACTCTAGAACTGGTATTGTCATATTTGATTCTAGATCTACCCACTATTTCATATCTAAATAATTTTCTAAATGTGTTATGATTCCACAAAAAGGATTATATGTGGACATATCAGTGTAAACCCTTAATTATATAATGGTTTAATCCCAATTCTATGATTCCTATCTAGTTTAATTTTTGGTAATGTGATTCCAATAAATCATTTCATTCATACATTGATTTAATTTGATGTAATCTTAGGTATGGATAGTCTTTCTGTGCCTAAATCCCACATCAATTATCAAGGAAGGGAAGTTAAATTTGAAATTTCAAACCCTAATATGATCATCCATCCATGTGATGATAAGTATGAACTTACTATGTAGATTACATCCACTATATGGGTTTTAATTTCCATTCAAAAGGGTTTTTTATCTCAAATAGTTGGGTAAAAAATTGACATTGATGATATGCTTATTTTTCTGGAATTTATTGATGTATTTCTGAAAGGGCATCCAAGTCATCCTCTAAAATGTGATGTTGAGTTATCAATAAAACTTATACCTAGTTCCACACCAATTTTAATTTCTCTTTATAGAATGGATCCAATTGAGTTGTAGGAATTTAATAATCAACACAAATAAAACATAAAAAAAGGATTCATTTGACCAACTGTCCCACCTTGGGGTGGACCAATTCTTTTATTTTTGAAAATAAAAATGGATTAATGAGTTGAATAAGATCACAATCAAGAAGAAGTATCATATTCCAAATATCGATGACTTTTTTGATTAACTATAGATAGATCAATAGTTTTCCAAGGTTGACCTTTGCTTTGGATATCATCAATTGAGGGTCAAGAAAGAGGATATAACTAATAATACATTCCAAAAATGGTATGGACACTATGAATATATAGTGATGCATTTTGGTCTTACCAATTCCCCTGACATCTTCATGGATTTAATGAATATATTCTTTAGATATTACCTTGATCAGTGTGTGGTAGTCTTTATAGATGGTATTCTTATCTATTAAAAGAGAAAGGAAGAGCATGAAGATCACTTGATTATTATACTAAAGACCCTAAGGAATGATAAGATATATGAAAAATTTTCAATGTGTAGATTTTTACTATAAAATGTTTCATTTTTAGGTCACATAATATCAAGATATAGTATAAAAATAAATCCATAAAAGGTAGAGGCTATTGAGTGCTGTCCTAGACCAATAACGGTGACTAAGATCTTTATATTTCTTGGATTAGATGGATGTTATCGATAGTTTTTTTTTGGATAATTTATCATTAATATTTAATCCTATGACTAAGTTAATTTGGATAGGTTTCTTGTTTCTCCGGACAATGAATGTGAGGAAAATTTCAAGGAACTAGAGAGAAGGTTGGTCAGTGCACCTGTCCTTACATTACCCTATAGGGAAGAAGGGTTTTCAATCTTTAGTGATGAAACCAACAAGTGATTGTGATGTGTTATTATGAATAATTACATGGTTATATCCTATGCCTCATGATAGTTTAAAATTCATAACAAAATTACCCAAATCATTATTTGTATTTAGTAGTGATAATTGTTTCATTAAATATATGGGGGCATTATCTTTATGTGGAAAACTGGGATATATATATATTGATCATAAAATTATGAAATATATATTCACATAGAAGAATTTGAACATGCTCTAGACAATATGGTTAAAGTTGATAAATTATTACGACTTCTCAATAAATTACTAACCTGGGAAAGTGAACAATGTGGCAGATTCTTTGATTCAGAAGGATAATGCTAGGTTACCCATAATGAGGATAAAAAAATATCAAATATTTATGGATTTTTATTGTATGAATCTAAAAATATTTAAGGAATGGGAAAAATATTATCTTTATTAAATTAATGTTAAACCCTCTATCCTTGTGAGGATTAATTAGGTGGAGAATGAATATGTATAGATGAAAAATAAAGTGAGAAATGTTCCTACGTTTAACCTGGATCAAGAAAAAATGATAATGTTTAGGAACCATTTATATGTACCTTCCATACTAGATTTGAATAGCGAGATGTTATAGAAATATAATAGTTCTTAATCCTGTATTCATCCTAGAAGTATGAATATATACAGGGACATAAAATAATACTTTTGGTGGGATGAAACAGGGAGGAGTATCACATATTTTGTATCTCATTGCTTGGTATGACAACAAGTTAAAGATGAAAGATAAAAGTATAAGGGGATGTTACATCCATTACCCATTGAATAATATAAGTGGGTGAACATCACTATGGATTTTATCATTCGACTATGGAAAACCATTAAATGATTTAATACTATATGGATGGTAGTTGATCAACTTTCTAAGTCATTATAAATCATCGTTATTAGAGAAGACTTCTATTTGGATCATCATTCCAAGTTATACATAGAAGAAGTGGTAAGGTTTCATGGAGTACCATATTATATTATATTGGATCAGGATCCAAGGTTCACCTCAATGCTCTAGAAACATCTTCAGCAAGCACTTGATATAGAATTGAGTTTCAGAACTACTTTTCATCCTCACACAGATGTTCAGTATGAAATAAAAATTCAAACATGAGAGAATATATTTAGATATTGTTCTTTGGATTTCAAATGTGGTTGGGATAAACACCTTCCTCTAGTTGAGTTTTCAAAAAACAATATCTTTCATTAAATAATTCATATGGCACTTTATGAAGCCCTTCTATGAGAAGAAATGTCAAGATTGATTTTTCTAGGATGAGATTTCAGAAAGAAAGCTATTGGGGCCTGAGATCACTAAATAAATGGAAGAAAAGGTTAGACCCATTCAGAACCATATCAAGGTAGCTCAAAGTAAGTAGAAAATTTATGCTGATAATTGTCGGCGTGATATATATTTTTAAGTTGGTGTAAATATTTTTACGTGGTTCTAACTTTGTAAAAAAGTTGTAAAATTCAGGTAGAAAGGGAAACTAAGCCCTAGGTATATCATTCTCTTTTATATTCTTGATCATATCAGGATGGTAGCCTATCACTTGGAACTTCCTCAAAAACTCTCTCAATTCCATGATGTGTTCCATGTATCTATCATGAAGAATTACATATCTAAACCTTCACATGTACTAAACATAGAGGTTATACTAATGGAGAAGGATCTGTATTATGAAGAAAAACCAGTTGAAATTCTAGACCGATTAGAGAAAGTTCTACAAAACATGACCACTCACCTGGTCAATGTTTTGTGGAGAAATCACATGTTAGGGGAAGCTAAATGGGAACTTGAGGATATTATGAAGTAGAAGTATTCTCATTTGTTTTTACCAATGTGTATAATTTTAAGGGTGAAATTCATTTTAAGGGGGGTATAATGTTACACCCATAGTTTTTATGGACATTTTTTTGCTTGAATAAATTAAATTTTCATTTATGTCTTGCAATGCACTATGGCAAACAATCCTTTCATATAGCACTGAAATGGTGTACGTTACACGGAACCAACAATGTGTATGTTAAATAGTATGAATTCAACAAACATTACACAGAACAGTGACTCATCACACATTACATGAAACATCGACTTGGTATGTTACAAACAACATCGACTTTGTGTACGTTACATGTAACATCGATGTATCTACAAATCATCATTTTGTTATTTTAATTATTTAAATGAGATAATTATAACCTAGCTGTTAAACATAGTTATATGAATAGTAGTAACTAATTTTCAAATATTTTCTATAATTATTTTATATAAATAAAACATATTAATAATGAAATATCTGATTTTTGATAAAGTCCTTATATGATTAAAAATACAGTTTTCCCGAATGAACTACTTTTAATTTCCTTCTTTAAAAACTAATAAAATTAATTTGAGACACATTTAGAAAAATAATTGGATAAAATGAAATTCATTTTTTAATTTAGAATGTCTAAATTAGCTTATGGTGAAATTTTTGTATTTTTTTGAGAAACATCATTTTTTGGATGAATAATGAAAAATACCGGATTTTAATTCAAACCAACTTTTTCATCTAATTTATTTATAAGGTCAAATTATATTTAAAATTTTTAAAATATTAATTAGATTATATTTTTATCAATTTATACAATTTAGGTAATTATAACCAATTTCACATTGAAATTGGATATAGAATCATAGAAAACTTTTTTTCATTTTTACTTTAAAACCCCGCTTTGTCGACCCGACTGCTGGTTTAATTTTAAATTAATTTTGGCCACTTCTGTGATTTAATTCTGAAAAAATGAGTTAAATATTTCAAATCACCATAATATATAAATTATAATATATTAAACTTAGTTTTCTACCAAAAAATATTAGTGAAAGTAATTAAAATTAACTATATCGATTAAGGTAAAAATAAGCTTAACTAAGGACTAACCCATTAATTTAAGATCCAAAATGACTTATAAACTTTTATAACACCCATTGTATCGGAAATATTTCACCTTTAAAATTCAATTAATTATTTTTTCTATATTGGTATCAATTTTGTTAGTTAGAAAAAAGGGTACACCAAACTTGTTTTAAAAAATGCCAAGTTTGTCCTTTACTTTCCCTATAAAAGGCTACCACCTCTCCATATTATTCAAACCTCTAAAAACACTTAGGACCGGAAAAAATATAACCAAAAAATTCCCAAAAACTATACATTCTTCCTTAAATCCTCTATTTTGTTAGAATGTATTCTAAGAATCCTTTTGGCACAATCCAAAAGGAGTTACCCAATTAAGAGGTAACACCTACTCTAAAGCTCATTTCTTATTTTTTCCTTCTCCACCCTCTCCACTCACTTTAATACATTCATGTATAATAATAAAATTATTCTGAGTATACTAATTTGTTTTTATTTATAGGGTTCAACATGTACGTACACGTACCTCCATCTAAGGGGTAATGAACATATTTTTTACGTGTACAATGAACTACTACCTCACTAAATGTTGATTTTCCCTTTTTACTTTACTGGAACACATGGTTGAAAATATGATAGAAAATATTTTTATATATTTTTTATATTATATTTATTATTACTTTATTCTTATTTATTCCTTTTACAACACATATCTTTTTTTACTTTCCAATTTGTGTAAATATGATAATTTTATTTGAGGAAGTGTAGAATACTGCCCCCTCAGAGCGATGTGATTCATTCACACAATTAAAGGAATGTATTAAGGATGGTTGAAGTGAAATTATATAACATATATGAAATTATAATTATGATTTACTAATATTATATAAATATATATCATTTTCTTTCTTTCTCTCAATATGACAATAAAAACACAAACAACTTTCATGTGTACATACAACTTACCGTCTCCATGAATATTATATTCCATTTCGCACTTATATATTATATATATATTATAATAAAAATATATTGAATAAAAATTATATTTATATCTTGGTTTAAATTAGTAAATAGTGATATAATTATAAGGACCAAATATATAACAAATTAAGACACATGTGAAGAGAAAAGTAAACATTATCCGAAGTGAAACCTTAACAAAGGATTGTTAAAAAGAGGATAATATAAGGTCATAATAAAACTATATATGGTATTAGATATTATAATGTGTATTTTTAAAGGATTTATAATTAATTTATATTTATTATATAGGTGGTTTTAATGAGTACGATGAGATTCAAGATATAAGGTAAGGGGATTTCATCTTACGTTTTATTTTAGTGAGATACAAGCTATGTTCCACACTCTTTCCATTTTTGTGGTGTATGTAATTCCCATGATTATATTATATGCATAGTATAAATAAATTTATGGTTATTCTCATATCCATTTTATGATATTTCTTTCATGGGGTTTCAGTTTAAAAAGTTACCAAATCGGTAAAATAGTTTTGTCTCAATTTGCATTCTTTGAGACTCGTGTTTTGTTATGAACCTAATTGTTTTCAAGGTGTATATAATTCCATTTTAAATGTTATATCATAAATTATATTATTTTAATTATATTTTAATCTTAATTTAATTTATTTTTCTTACATGGATATTATAATACCATGTTACCATGTTATAAGAGTTTATTGATACAATCTCACCGCTTTTGGAGATTTTTTATGTTTATTCTTACTTTGATGAAATATTTTGATCCATAACTCAAAAACACTCATGAATTTCCTTATAATCTATTTATTCAAGATATATACTTGTATTAGTACCACTTTTCCACTCTTTGTTACTTAAAAAAATGTTTTTATGTAAAATATGATTGTCTCACTCTCCGATCTGAAATATTTTGTATTCAAAAAAACTGTTTTAAAAATTTCTCACAAAAAAGTTTTCAAAAGATCCTTTTAGCCCATTTTCAAGGAAAAAGGATTTTGAAAACGTTTTATGGTTTTCAAATCTTCATTAACAAGTTTTCAAAGATTTTTTTTTTCAAAATGGTTTATGTTTTAAAAATAATTTTTCATAATAGAAAGGATATTTTCCTTTAGATATTTTTTTTAAAAGATCATTTAAAATTATTTCCCATCTAAGATAAAATCCACTAGTTTTACTCATACCTTTACGGGGAAATCATTCAATGCTTCCATTCATATTATTTCTCTAAATGGATTATGTTTTTATGGAATTTCATTTGTGAAATTCATTTATACTTCACGGGATATATGATTTTGAAACATGATTCATTTGAATAGTTATATATATGATTAAATGATTATGAAACTTATCTCTTTCCCAAGGTTATAATATGATTACATGAATATAATACATAATTAATTTCATGGGTTATGGTATGGTTATTTATGATCTTGTGGAATAGGTATATATGATTTCATTATGATATGAGTGGGACCTATATCTCCCTCAAATGCTATCGGTAACGATTTATGTCTCATGAGATAGATGTGGAATGAATGAGAAATGAACTCAGTTCAGTATTAAAGGGATTTAATGGGAAATGAACTCATTTTAGTACTACAGGGATGGAATGAGGAGTGAACTTGGTTTAGTATTACAGGGATAAAATGGGGCATGAACCCAGTTTAGTAAATTACTTTTTCCCATAAGATGGTATCAACAACAATTCCTTGAATACTATGGAAATAATTATATAAGATTATTTGTCTTCCACAATTCCATGTTTTACTCCAATGTTATGATTCCATGGATTATGTTCTTTATTTACTTATGATTAATGTCTTATTAATTGCCAAGATTTATTCCATGATTCATGTATCTGAACGTTGATATGTAGGGTATGATCATATATTTTCATTATCAAGTTCTCATACCCTTATACTCATGATTATGATTACATATCTCCCTTGTTTACCCTTACTGAGCATTTTATCTCACCCATTTTTATGTTTCCTTCCCACAGTTATAAATATATGTATTCTGTTTGATGTGTCTAATAAGGTTCCTAGTAAAAAAGAACCTAGTGTGAGATGATGTAGCACATTTATGTACCAATATTTTTGTTTCCATGTTTCTGAATTCACTAGAAAAGTATGGTCATTGGGCATAACTTTTTTTAATATTTTAAGTATTTCACAAAAGCTATGTAATATGAATTTATAAAAATATAGGGTATCTATAGATATGATGAAGTTTCATTGCACTGGTGAAGAGAAATCCTAAATACCTATCCCCTTGGATTCCAATTTTCTTCCTGGTGTGGTCACATCCGCGCATGGATCCTCATATGGGAGACCTTTCAACCAAGGCACTTTACCTACACAACTCTTTTCCCAAGGCTCTTTACATGGGAGACACTTTGAACAATAAATCTAACTAGGATGAATGACCATTGGTAAGCCAACAAAAGTTGAATATAAAATTAGTCCTACCCTAGGGTGAACCATACCATCATGGATTCTAAATTAGGATATCATATACACCCTAGTTTAAATAATAGAGCATCTACTTATCCTAGTCTCATACATTGGAATCTAATTATCAATGCCACCATACATGAAATATAATATCATTTACATTTTTTCAAACTCCATAGATCACAAATTCCATTAATAAAAATTGGATTTGAAACATCCTCTAAAATTGGTAGAAACCACGAGGGAAATAAAAATCATGGATTTCATTAATAATGACAGTCTGAATTGGGATGAGGAAAGAGTGGAATCTCCCAGTTCCACATTCTTATATTAGAACCTAATTATAATAAATGAGTAATTTAAGAATGGGATTCCAATTTTGGAATATGAACCAATATGTTTCATGTTAATGATTTCATTACTATTAATTATCAAATGACCTAGGGATAGAGAATGGTATTCTAGGAATATCCATGATATTTTCTATTGATTACTGGAAGGACATCATTCAAACCCAACAAATTCCCTTCTAGTTGTTGAAAATCACCACAAGAATATCTTGAATAATCTTCAATACATCATTATCATGGGAAATATCAATATTGATCCCACTTACCCTTAACCACACACCAATTAATGGAAGACAAGTACACATATCTTATGCCTTCTCCCCATATGTAATCCCCAATCCATAAATCCATTATTAATGAACCCATCATAATAATTATCTAATGAGTGTATCCTTAAGATTGGATAGGGTGAATAAACCCCATTCAATCCTATGGTTTCAACTCTTTCATGAATTAGATTTCCTAGTCACATGACATAAAACTATTTGACAATGCCATCATTATAAGATGTTAAAATCTATGTTATGGTCCTACATCACAACCTCAAACTTTGTAACTCAAAATACATAGATTTGGTTCCTATTATTTAGGATTCATAGGATGTATCTTTAAGGTTCATACTCAACATCATCTTCCTTACCCATACACATAAATAAATATCCCTTTTAAATTCCCTTACACTATCCCTCATCAGTCTATACTCACTATAATCATGGGAATCCTATCACCAGGTCCATATTTCCTGTATAATCATCTTCTTTATTCTATATTCCTGATGAGTCTATATCCAAAAAAAGTTCCATATTCCCATGATCCCAATAAACCACCTTTTATGGATATATTCCCTATGAAATCACACACCTACCTAAAGGAATATATTAAATTTTGGCAATAAAAAAATATATCCTCTGTGGGCCACATTCCCTTCGATGTTAACATGGAAGGTTCATCCATACATAATCCAAACACCAACCATTTATATAATACTTTCTCTTAATAACCCACTACACATGAATTCAAATTGATTGGATTTGGTTCTTATCACATGAACCTAAAAGGTATGATGTGTACCATTAAAAGGCATCAAACTGTACCCATTTTGATTTCTTTCATAAATATTCATATATGTAAAGAACCAACCCTATTATCCTAGAGTTGGTGGTTACTTTATTACATTAATTCTAGATACAAAGAATCACATACTGAAGTACTGAAAAATTTAGTAGTCTCTTAATACTAGATACATATATAAATCTCATATTATAATTGAAAATGTAAAATAAATCATAGGATTTTCTTTGGTAACACCATTATTTACTTTAGAATATCACTAAATATCAATATTAATACACTTCCTTACATCTCGGGGAAAGGAAACAAAAGAAAGGGGTGAGATATAATGCTTAGTGAGATTATGAAAACAATGACCTATATCTTTAATACTAAAAACATAATCAATATGGAAAGGTAAACAATTGAAAACACATGCCACTTAATCAATAACATGATAGAATATAATAATATTGAATTAATAAATTATGATAACATAATTCAATATAATTAATAATAATTTCTTGAAACTATTCCATGGATATCATAACTAATAAAATAATCACAAGTAAATTAATAACTAATCCCATAATGAGGAATTGGAAAATGTCAGAAATAAAAACAATATGGCCAAGTACATGTTCCAAGACATAAAAAATACATAGGTAAAGCCTCTTCTAAATACCCATGATAGTTTGTACCATGAGACCTACTGATTCATCGAGTAGCTATAATGGGCCCCACCCATCTCTTACAAAGTCCAATGAATTCTTAATATGTAAGGGGAGAATCATAATAAACATAAAAATTCATATTGAGAACTAACATATGAAATGTTAATAATTTCCCCAATCAATAAACATAATCTAAATAAACATTCGTATTTGAAAAAAAGATTAAGAATGTTAATACTTTTCCTAAAAAATAAATATAATCATGAACTATCCAGAGTACAGTGGTGAATGGTATCAAAATAGTACATCCCAGTCAAAATGATCATAAACCATATAGAGAAATAACAAGTATGGTAAATTTACAATGTATTCCTACTGGAGCATAATGTAAAATTATTTTTGTTATAATTGATGAATATAAATTCTATAAAAATCACATTTAAAACATTCTTGAAGAAAATATCATTTATACTTTAAAATAACTTTAAAAAATTAACAATTTCTAGAATATTTGGAAAAATATTTTCATTAAATAGAACCTTTTACACTTTTAAATTATGATTCAAAATAGTGAGTGTTTATGATGTAAATTAATTCCATTCAAGCAATATAAGTTAAAAAACATCCCTTTCACATTGTTGTAAAACTGTAAAAAGTACCTTAGTAATATAATGATGTAAAGAATCATTTTAAAAAATTAAAATATATATAATTGATAAAAATTTCTTTAAAAATTCATTTTTATAATTTTAAAAAAATTAACATTTTTTAGAAAATGTTGATATGGACAAAAGATAATCTTTGACTGAAAGAGAAATAAAGTTGTCTTTTCTTAAAACCATTTTCTTAATAATTTTAAGTAAAAATGGGAGGAAAATTAAAAAATTACTTGAAAATTTCATGAATTACCATAGGAGAATAAAATATTGTTTTTATCATTGAAATTTTCAAATAATTCTCTCATTGTTGACCTTAACCTAAATAAACACAAATGATGATGAGATTGTGAAATAAACCCTCTCCACTTTTTCAATTTTAAATCACAAGTACCATGAAATAAATAACTTCAATTGAAACTTAAAATACCATGAAGATAAATATATTCATGATATTATATATAAAAGGGTTATTATAAAACCCACACTATGTAAATAAGAGGTTAATATGGAATATGTCTCATATAAATAAAATTGAGATGAGGAACCCTTACCTTAGGACTGATTTCATTCATATGTGCTTGAAAATCCTATATAATCAATATAGGTTCATTATACATATATTAAAAAAACATAATAATATATATTATATCATATATAAATTTTTTATAACTTTTTATCCCCCTTTTCTTGAAATTTCTTTATTAAAAACACTATTTTGAGAGAGAATTGCTTCGTTTTTTCAAATTTGTTTCAGTTTGGTAGTTTCGAACCTTGTACTTTGAAAAAAGTTACATTATATAAATAATATTAACCATGAAATTAATATAATATATATTAACTATATACGTATTGATAATATTCTATACAAGGTAGGGATATAAAAATGGGTTACACCATTCATAGAGACAGTTGGTCGTACTTATGCATGAATATTGTTTTCATTTTTTTGGAAGGACTAAATTAAAGAAGGATAAATAATTTTTTACCAATATAAAATCATTATTTTATCATAAAAATCCTATATATTAAATAAATATATCATTATTACCACTCATTTCAAAATAAACTAATTTTTTTTCTTCACTTCATGGAGGTAGTGGTCCACACATACCCAGTAGCAACATTATCATTTTCCAACTGATTGGAATGTAAGAAGGTTTATTTGATATTATAATTATATAAGTGATATTATTTCATAAATAATACACATATATATATATATATTAAATATATCATTATATATATCCATGAGAGGATATGATGGAAAATTTATTAAATTGGTTCTCATGGCGGTAGACCTTCATACACACAATCGATGGTTTTTTTTTCCTATTTGATTGAATAGGTTATGGATATTGGTAATTACATTAATATAATGACATATCAGTATATGGGATATAATAGTGTTATTATTTTATCATTTTTCGGGATATTTTAATCTGTTAAAGTAATAAGTAAAATAAAACTGCATGGTTAATAACTATACCACTTCTTGAGACAATCTCTTTAGTTTTATACATAAAGCCTTACTAGATTGGTTTTATGATCATTAAAAAGACTCTAGGTAATGGGTAGTGACATAAATAATGTATTTGGTAAGGTAAAAAGATAACCAAATGGATTTGTATATGTTAGGAGGTGAAAAGTTTGGGTACCCATTTATCAATGGGCTAATGGACACACATATAGTTTTTGAAAATAATATATTGTGCCAACATTTTTATTAAGATGAAATGCTCTTATTCAGATAAATATCAAAAAAATATGATATAAGGTCTAAATATGGACATAAATAGGGATTTTACAATTTTTTAGCTCATTTTAACCATTATATTATTACTTCAACCGCCGGTAAACACGTTTTAACCGTAAAAATATTAATTAATTTTTCTATTTTAATATTAATTATGACATAAAATTAAGATAATATTATTATACAATATTATTTATTCTAATTTAAAACATGAAATACATTTTTAATAAATTAATTCATAGAAGTGGAAGAATTTAATTTAATGTTAAACCGACAAATCCAATGAAAACGGTTTTCCAAAGGAATGGTTTTCATATGTATAAAACGATTTATTATTAAAATTGAAAATATAACTGAATAAAATGACATAAATTAGATGAAAAATAATATAATTGAACTAAATTTTATTTTAAATTTTTTTTAAACAAAATGGATCTCTGTAAATGATAGGAACTAAAAGTCTATTTTAAACAAAAAATATATATTTTTAGCATTTAATGAAAAAAATTAATATTTTCAGAAAATGATCAAAAAATAATTCTAGGACAGTTTTGACATTGTGATTTGAAAAATTAATTAAATTTTTTAAAATTTATTTTTCCCAAATGAGAAAAAATTAATTTTACCATAACTGTGAATGACACGGAGAAACCATTTTTATAAAAATAATGTTTTTCTGAAAAGTATTTGTTTTTCTTTCGAATTATTATTATTTTTATTTATAATAAATTTATAGCTAATAAATATATTTTTAAATTACTAAACCATATAATTTTAATAATTTATTTAATATTATTTATACCAACTTTTTTTACCATATGTTTATAATGGGAATGTTTAAATAATATATTTTTCCAATCATTTAATCTCAGTGTTTTGTGTCATATACACTATTAAGAATAATGGTATTCTTTTAAAATGTATTGATTCTACATCCTCCACGTCTACAATAAATTTAATCCTCACAATTTAAACATGTTCTTATAAATAAATGGTTTGATATTTGAAAATAACTTTATTGGAACCCTATATCGTAGAAAGGGTTTATAAATATCCTCTTGAAAAGATGGCAAGGAAAGTAGGAAGATCATTTAGAATAACACAAAACTAGGTTTCCAAAGAGGAAATTTTAGTGGGGAGTGACAATATGTACATGGAAGAAAATAATAAATAATTATTTAGAGTTATAAAGATAATTTATCAGAAGAAAGTTAATGACCAAGAGAAATCTAATGACCAAAAATCCATAAATATGTGATAGGTGAAAAGACCATCGGTTCATAAAAAATGAAGGCATTATGATATCATTTTTAATTCAAGATAATTTTCCTACAGTTGAGTAATTCCTTTACCATATAAAATAAGAACATGAGGAAATATACTAGACAACTAAAATTTAATCCATTAATCAATTCCCACAACAATATTATTTTTTATCAAAAAATGTGTATTCAAGATGAATTTTTAATACATAAAGAACTAAAATTAAATTTTAACATATCATAGGATCCATAAAATAATGTCAAGTCATTCTTCATCTCTTTAGTTTTTTTCCAAAAACATAATGTTTAGCACAATTTATCCAATAATATATTAATTTCAAAAACCTCAATAATAACCCCAATTATGAACATATCCATTTCATAAATAGTTAACCTTAAGACCCCTATATAATATGTTTTACCAAATTCAATTGCTGAATATTTTGAAGGATGTTCTCTAAAATTTTAAAATAAATATAACAATAGATTCCCTAGAGAACATATAGTATATTTTAATGACAAATTCCAAATATATAACCACCTTTACCACCATAAAAACTTAATGAAAACAGGATTTATTCCAATCAACATTCCTCTCCTTATTACTTAAATAAAATATCAGATTATTGAATATATTCCACAATTTTAGGAATGCAGTAAACTTGAATATAAACCATAAAATAACTCACCAATTTTCAGGACACCAATACAATCTTATTATCATCTCTTTTTTATTATTATATCAACATCAAGAACATAATAAAGTTTATATTCCCTCAATAATTAATTTTATAAAAAAGATCAGCATGACACTGAATCACTTTTCTTGTCCATTAGTACTATTCAACATATGTTTTCAAATCCTTATATAAAAACTTCTACAGTAAAATACCTATGAATTTAATGATTATTGTAATGAAAATATCATTGATAAAATACTTCTCCAACATAATTATTGAATCCAAATACTCAAGAAATTTAATCTATCCCCTAATAGTTTATTAATAATATAGGATTGAATGTAACCCCTTAGCTTTATCTGAGGTATTTTCCCTTGACACTTGGGGAATTCATTTGTGTAGTTACCCATATATTTTTAGTTGAAACACTAAAAATTAGTGGTTTGTTTCTTACCCTTTCATTTATTTGGTTGATGGATTTTTTATCCACACATGAAGAAAAGTCTCATTCACTTCATGCTAATACCAGTGTGTTTTCTTCCTCAATTATGATATGAGAGAATATCCTAATTTCTCTACTTCCCTCGATCTATTTTACCCTCTTCTATCACTTTCTTATCTTTCATTCCATATAATCCATAACACCTAGATAATTCATTCTCTATCTTTATAGAAAATAATATAATATCCTCATATGAGGAGACTTTTTGGGAGACTAATTTCCATCGAAGGATAGGATTTATCCCAATAATGAAATGGTCAATATTTCTCTTTAGATTACATATGTTCTAAATAGCATGCCTTTATAACCTTTTAAAGGTATAATCATACTTAGAAACATTTTCCACTTCCTTATGTCTTAAACTTGGAAAATTTCTCTCCATATTTGATAATGTTTCTAGAGGAATATACTTTTCCATGACAATTTATTTATAATAATTCAATTCCATGCTTGATATTTCATTATCATCCTTAGTGTTTTGAATCAAAGACCCCTATTGAGCCACATGTATTAATAGATTATAAACATCCATGATAAACTTCTATCTTTCATTACTTCTAAAAGAAAGAAATATATTATCTAGGGATCCTATCCATTTCTTAGATACAAATGGATTTTTAGTCCCATTAAATTATGTGGGATAATGATACATGGAGCGTTATACCATTGTTACACCATTTTTTGGATTAGTATGTTTATCCAAACAAGAAATTTTATTGGTCATAACCTGATTCAACTTCCCCAATATAGTTATAACTGTTCAACTCGAGTTGTAAATACAACTCCATGTACATTATCTTTCAGAAGATGGAATTCCCTATATTTATTATGTGTATTGATACTTTTCATAATAATTCCCCTATAATCCATTTATATATAATGTAATACACTAGATTAGATCATAACATTATGAATCATAATGTATAATGTTAAGATAAGTGAAACAATTAACCTAAATTGAAACTTCCTGAATAAAAATATCAAAATCATAAACCTGGTATCTTTAGAAATATTATAAAGTCATAAAAAATCACATTCAAATCCTTTATAATCGAATGTAATAAAAATGTGAAATAGCCCAAGAATATCCCCCGAGAGTTTCAAACCAGGTGTGTATCAAGGACCTTTTCCATTCATTCAGAAATGATTGAGTAAAATCTCAATACACCCCTTTCAAAGTTCTTACCCCAACATAAAACTTCACTAGATAACCATAAACTTGTAGTATATAGGAAGGGATACATTTCTTGGAAATCCACATAATATCTAACATAACAAAACATTAGAATGTTATCTGGTACATAGACTTATAATCAATGTTATTCATAGGGTTGTGTCCTATAATATATGATTTTTTAAATATGGTTCCAAAGCTTTTGACTAAACTTTATTCTTCTACCAACTATAAATACCCTATACCTAGTATCCCAATGTTGATGGTTAGTTTATTACATATGAACTATATACAAAGAATCACATCCTGAATGACATAATAGATTAGTAATATTGTAATACTAGACAAATACATGAATCTCATATTATAATTGAAATATTAAAATACAACATAGAATATTCATTTAGAATACCATTATTACATTTATAATATCCTTAAAAATCAAAAAAAATACTTTTTATACTATCATAAGGAATGGAAAAATAAGGATGGGGTGAGATCTAATGCTCAGTAACTGTATGCGTACAATGGAAGTTGTCATGAGTACATAAGGCATAATTAATATCAAAAGAAAAATAAATAATTAATAAATAAATTTCATCAACAAAATAATCATTTAGAAAAATATGTAATGAATAAACAAATACAAAATAATTCCACATAAATAATCACTCGTTCTTGAAACTATTTGATGAATATCATAACAAATGAAATAATCCCATGGATATAAACAAATAATCTCATAACGAGGGAATACATAATGTGGGAAATAATAACCATAATCTCAAGGTCATGTTCAAATAAATCTTACATAAACGAGTATATCATTGACCAAATACCTAATCTAGTTTGTCTTGTGAGACCTACCGATGAATCCGGGGGAGATGGAGGGCCTCGTCTTTCACTTACTAATTCCAATGAATTCCTCATATAAAATGGGAGAGTCATTATCAATATAAAAATTCATATTTAAAAAATAGAAAAAAATGTTAATAGTTTCCCCAGTAAATAAATATAACTGACATATATATGCTTATTGAAAAACTAGCATAAAAATGTTAATACTTTCCCCAATAAATAAACATAATCGTAAACCATCCACATTACTATGTAGAGTCATATCAAAATAGTAAAACCCATTAAAACTGATCATTACCCATCTATAGAATTTAAAAGGATGGTATCTTCAAAATATATTACAAATATATCATATGGTAAAATAAGGGTTTTTTTCGTTGATGAATATATATACCATAAAAATTCCATTAACTTGAGAAACATATCCTTTACACTTAAAAATCAGTTTCAAAAACAAATAATGTACAAAAATAGTAAGGAAAATTTTAATTAAAAATATACATGTGAACATATAATGTAATATTCAAAATAGTGAGTGGTTATGATAGTGGGTACATCCATACAATTAATATAAGATAAAAAACATCCTTTTCACACTATTATAAGAATGATAAAATTACCTCTTTTAGAAAATGAGAAAATATTATTTTCAAAACATTTTTAAAAAATTCATACTTGTGTAAAAATGTATTTAATAATTTATTTAAATAATGTTAAGAAAAATTGAAAATAGTTTTTGAAAATATGGATATGGAAGAGAAAACATTTTCAACTGTAAGTGAAATAATGTTTTAATTCCTGAAAATCATTTTCTCAATATCTTTTAGTAAAAAAAGTTTAAAATGATATTTTTGCTTTAAAATTTCAGGAATAAATTATGGATAAGAAAATATATTGGTTTAATGATTGAGATATTATAATAATTCCCGCAAGAGAGACTTTAACATAAACAATCTCAAAAAATGATGTGACTGTGAACTAAACACTTAATGTTTTATGAAATTTGAATCATAACCACCATGAAAAATAAAAAAAATAAAACAATATATTAAATTAAAATAAGATAATTAGATTCATTATATTACATATAAAATAGGACGTATATAGACCACACTAAATAAATAAGTGGTAAATATGGAATATGCCATCTAAATGTACAAGTGAGTTGAGAAACCCTTACCTGAGGTCTAATTTTATTCATATGTGTCCAAAAATCCATTAAAATAAATATATATTTATTATAAAACTATTAAATAAAAAAATAAGATATATCATACGATATAATATTTTATAATAACATTTTTTCACATGTTTAAAAAAATTCATTATTAAAAAAATTATTCTAGGTGGTAAATGCTTCATTTTTCACATATAGTTCTTTTCAGTAGTTGTGGTTATTAAATATTTAAAATTTTTATATAATATCAATAATTTTAACCATGATATAAATACCATATATATTAATTATATAGGTATTTATAATATTCTATAAAATTAAGAGATATAATAATGAATTACACCAGTCATAGAGATGGTAGGTCGTATGTATGCATGAACGATATTTTAATTTTCTTGATGGATAAAAATAAATAAAAATAAATAATATTTTATATTGAAAAAAATATATAATATATTTCATATATATTTATTAAATCTCTCCTTATTAACATCCATGTAAAAATTAAATGAAAAATGTTTCACATCGCTTCATGGAGGTGAGAGTACACACGTACGAATGTGCAACATTATAATTTTCCAAAGGTTTGGAAGGTAAGATTCTATATGTGATATTATAACTAAATAAGTTTAATTATTTTAAAAAATAATATATATACATTAAACCCATAATTATTTATAGTCATGAGGGGTGGTGATGGAAGATGAATTACATCGGTTCGCGAGACGGTAGTCTGCCGTACACACAATTGATAATTTCATTTATCATTTGATGGATGAGGATATGAATATAGGTCATTAACATAACTTAATAACATCTTAGTATTTAATAGAAACTATTTCTATTATTTTATTATATTATATGGTGATTTAAAGAAGTAAAATCATGAAATAACATGAAAACACATGGTTAAGAACAACATATCTTATTTAGAAAACCTCATTAGGTTAATTCCAAAAGCCTTAATATATTAGTTTTTTTTAAAAAAGGACTCTAAGTCATGGAGAGGTATATATTTAAAGTATTAGGGTAGGTATTGGATAAAAAAATGGTTATGGAAGTGTTAAGAGGAAAGTGTAGTGGGTTCCCTTTTATAAGTGGGGGGAGGAAGGACACAATTTAAATTTTTCAAAAGAATATAGTGTGCCCACCATTTTCACATTCAAAAAAGATCTAAAATGGATCATTACTAAACATTATACGATATTATGTATAAATATGTCCATGAAATATGTAATTTACATATTTTTAGTTCATTTTAATCTTAATATTCTTAGTTTAACACCCGATAATCCTTTTTTAACTAAAACCATAGTGATTTATTTTTACTATTTTTATAATTCATTATAAGAAAATAAGTTGAAACTATTATATAATATTAATTAAGATGTTTAAAAATATTTAACCCTTTTTTCAAAATTTAATTTAATGATGTGGTAAAAT
Organism: Viscum album; assembly: GCA_963277665.1. Classification (NCBI taxonomy): domain Eukaryota; kingdom Viridiplantae; phylum Streptophyta; class Magnoliopsida; order Santalales; family Viscaceae; genus Viscum; species Viscum album. Next base: position 1,504,031,681 of record OY728158.1, read on the forward strand.
TTAATTTATTTTTAAACCCACAGATGTTCCAAAAAGATGGGTTTGCAAAGGAAAATTTTTCATAAGTACTAACAGTTTTATAATATAATTTAACAAATAATTGATTCTAATAACCTAAATTGGATTAATTATATTATCATTGAAATAATTTTAATTATAAATTTTTTTTAAAAAAAATGGAAGTTTTAAATATTTTAAACAAAAAGGCAGTTTTTGATAAAAATCATTATATTTTTTCTATTCATCGATAAAATAATATTTTCAGAAAATTCACAAATATTCACTCTGAATATTTTGAAAATTTTATTTCCAAAATGTAGTAATTTTTTTTGCAAATATATTTTTTAAAAATTGAAAAAATTAATTTTTTCATAATTACAAAATACGTGATGAAATAGTTTGTTTAGAAAAAAAATATTACTATAGAAAAACATTTCTTTTTCGTTAAAATTGTTCTTATTTGGTTTCGAATAAAATTATGACCAATAAATTTATTTATGTATGTGTAGAAAAAATAATTTTCCTAATTTTATTATTCTTATTCATAATATCCATTTTAATGGCTGCGTTATACCTATCATATTTAAATAATATATTTCACATGCCATTTATGTTCAGTGTTTCATGTCATATACACTATACAAAATAATGTTCCTACTTAAGAACCACATGGTGTTACAATACTAATCAATTATTATAGGATCAATACATATATCGACAACACTTTCCTCGTCCTTAGTTATAAATACACTCCCGAGTGCCCATTTGTGTGGCATTAATGTAGAGACCCGTATCTTGACGTACATGGACATTACATTACATTTGCGGAATACTCAGTACATAACAAAAACACACACACAAGGACCGTAATAGTTTAGTGTCTTTGGAAACTCGGAATGTAATCTTCTAATCCTGGTGAAAGATCTTCAAAATCTCCCATAAATATCTTCTTCTTTTTTACCTAAAACCGTTCTTTATATCCTGGGGAAAAGAAAAAATAAAAGGGTGATCTCAAATGCTCAGTAAGGGTAAACAAAAGAAATATCAATCACATAATTTTCATAAGAACATAACATTTTTGGAAATCTTAACCTGCAAAAGAGAGCATAATTTCATAACATGGGATAAATCATAGTAGTGAAAATGAAACCATAACTTAAAACATTACTCATTGTGGCATACACACATAATCATAGAGAATCATTTCTTGTTAGTCAAGACTCATTGCCAAGACTATCTTAGTGGACAAAGTCCCTTTCTGAATCGAGTAATCCTCGTTTCAGTCCTGTTTCACTGAACCGGTATAACCTACCATTCCAGCCATGTCTATCTCATGAGATATGAAATCATTACCCAATGCATTGGAGGGAGATATAGGTCCCACCCATCTCTTAATGAATCCTTTCTTATGTGTGCCACAAAATCATAAATCATACATCATTGCATAACCCATGTAATAAAAATGGGATTCTTAAACAACATGACATCATAAAACCATTCATATAAGATAAAGGAATTCATAAACCTAATTCCATCACAACATAGTCAAATCAATGTAAAAATATGGATAGAAACAGAACCCTTTATTATCTTAGATGGAAAATAATTTTGATAAAACACTTGAATTGAATTCTTGAGGAAAATATCCTTTCTTCTTCAAAATCAATTTCTTTTCACAAAACATCATGCAATTTTAAAAGAAAGAGATTTTATTGAAAATAGTCATGAAATCTTTTAGAGGAAGCTTCATGAAAATAAGGCTTTATAAAACAGTATAAATCCGTTCGTGCCGTATAAGTTAAAAAAAACATTCTTCGTACTTTTGTCGGAAAAGTCAAAAAGTACCTCGTACGGAAAAACGACAAAAGATTCCTTTCATATTATTTACTAAAAACTCACCTAAGGGTAAAATTGGATTTAAACTATTGCAAGTGGATGGAAGCAATATTACATATTGAGGGAACATGGATGTGGATGATAAAATACACCCCAGTAAATACTTACGAATAAACAATCTCGGATAAAAATGAGATTGTGATATTTCCCTTACCTTAGGTCCGACTTGCTTTGTAAGTGTCCGAACCTCCTGTATAATGATTTAAATAATGTTATTGACTTATTAAAGAATCATATTCATTGTTATGATATCATATATGGTTCACTTATGACATTATATTACCCGTTCTTTTGTAAATTCCATGTTAAAGAAGCGTTTTGGGTAAAATCGTTTCATTTATCGTAGGTGTTTTGACTTGTTGTTCTTGACATCATTATTACTTATATCATGATTTACTTACTTATAAAATATGATTTATATATCATATATATTCAGTATATATATATATATATAATAGATAGATAAATAAAATGAAATACACCGTTCATGGAGACGGTAGTCCGTACGTACGCATGAACGCTGTTTTACTTTCCTTATTGTCTTGAAATGGAAGTAAGTAGATGACATACATATGTATATATACATAAATCCAGTAGCTTTATAATGTCATATATTTCATTATTATTTCTTATTTATACATTATAATCATTCTTAAATGGTTAACATGGAGAATGAATCTCATCGCGTCGTGGAGACGGTAGTCCGTACGTACGCACGAGCGATGATATCATTTACATAAATATTGAACTGAATTGAAGTGAATTATAAAATATATAAGAATCAATATGATGTTGTAATAACTATGTATAGTTATTCTTTACACCATTATACCCATTCATGTAAGGTGGTGGTGGAAAATAGATTACACCACGACGTGGAGACGGTATTCCGTACGTACGCACGCGCGTTGATTTCTTTTACCGTAGGATGGGTAGATAGTGAAATAGGGTTGAATCATACTTATAATAACATATCAGTATATGAGTGATACTGATGTTATTACTTCATAATGAAACAACCTAAGAAGAAGAAGTGTAAGAAGAAATAAAGATGAAAGAATTGGTAACAGTAATTACCTCTTCTTTGAAGCGCCTCTTTGAGACCTCCTCTTAGGGCACTACAATTGGCCTTTGAGGAAGACCAGAACCTCTAGGATGTTGCTAGGGAAGTGGAGAAGAGATTTGGGCAGGGGTTGGCCGAGCTTGAGTTCTCAAATTGGTGTGAGGAGGAGGGGGAGGAGGTGTCCTTTTATAGGGGAGGAGAGGGGCACCTTAGGAATATCTCAAAATATTATTTTATATTAAAGTCAAAATCGGTTTATAATGGTTCCAAAGGGTCTTATTTCGAAGATAAAGTGTGTATGGGTCGAAAGCCTATCAACCAATAGGATTTAGACAAGTTTAGGGTATTATTTTAACCTTATCAATTAGATTTAACTCTAAGTTAAATAATTTAACTTTTACCGTGTCTTTTTGTTTTCTTTCACTATATGGTTAATAAACATACTATAACATGCCAAACGAACCCCAAATTTTATATTATTAATGCATATATCCTTATCTAAGTCATTTGGCCGAACCTTAGATTTTTAGAAATAAAATAACAATTAATAATATAATATTTGATTTAAAAACTATTTTGCGTCAATTTTGACACTATTTGATATATGATTTTTGTGAAAGTCATAACAGAATTATATGTTCGAACCAAGTTGATTAAATCAACACTACTATATCATAGTAACCTAGAAAATTAGTGGAATTCATAAAAAGTCTTAAATTACATTTATTTTGGTATTTATATTATCAATTATGTCAATATTTCATTAATAAGATAATTACTGCATCATCATTGTGTCATAAATAAATTATATTATTTGATGTCTACAAATTACAAATAAAATACCATCATGTAGGAAATCTTTTTAGTTTTCTAATGAATATTTATAGTCTAATTTATCTTATGTATAACCCCATATTAAAAATGATTTACTTATTAAACTTTGATTTTAACTATTTTAACCCTTCTTTAAATAAATTAATAATAAATGTCCTAATCTAATCCAAGTGGGCCTAAATGGTCATATTTTATTCCTAAGTTTGTTTTTGGTCGAATTACACTTTTCCAATAGAATTAGGACATGTGTTAGGGTAATATTAATATCATATTTACCCTTAGTTACCCTATTTACTATTAACCGTGGTAAAAAAAATAAAAAGTTACTATTCACCAAAAAATTATTTTCATCTCATTGAACCACATTTTAGTCCTTGATATTAACCGTGTCTCTCGGATTTTCGAAATTCCATTCACAGAAGCGGTAAAATTATGTTTTATGCAAAAATTCAGTTTTTAACCTACCACTTAGTAGTTTCACTATTCATCAAAAATTGATGTTTTTCAGAACAATGCCAAAATTTCATCCCAAGCTATATTTCATATTCCAAATTCAAAAATGAAGTCTATTTTACCAAATTCATAACATAAAAGTTGCATTAATTAATTTTATAATTAAATCCCACTGTTAAAACAAATAGCGTGTTTTTAAGAAACAATATCTATCAAAAGATTGACACTTGTTTATGTCTAGTTTAAATGTGAAATTACATCCAATGACCAACATTGTATTAAATTGTAAAAATATATTATAAATATACTTTAAAACCACTCAAATTAATGATTTATCACTATTAATTATTTCGATTAAAAAAAGTTTTTTTTTAATTATAATTTAGTAATTTTCAATATTCATCAGAATATGAAAGTTATCCGAAAAGTACCAAAATTTCACCTTAGGCTAAATTTGATACTCCGAATCCAAAAATGAAGTCCATTTTGAGAGTTAAAATTTCTAAAATTTAAAAAGTGGTTATTACTATTCATAACGGCTAGTTTTAATAATATTTTAATAGCATATCATTGTTTCGTGAAACTCAGGATTACGTACCACACACGCTATCGAGGAAGGTTGCGATTGCGTGTAATGCAAGGCAAGTCAAGGATGCGTGTTGTGCAAGCTCCTTTTGGTGTAGCGTATAACACAAGACATTAGTAAAATAAAAAAGAATATTTTTCATAAAATCTCGGGCTGTTACATTCTACCCCCCTTAAAATGAATTTCGCCCTCGAAATTCGTCGGGGTTATAAATGGTTTACTGTTCGAAAGTTTCTTTAATAGAAACCCACATCGTAAAAGGGAATACCAAAACTTTGCTTTAAAAACTAAAGTATGAAATGTAACGATTACCCAAATAAACTAATCACTGGGTTTCCACATAGGTGAAAATATGGATATGGAAGAGAAATCTAACCATCATGTTCTGATGGAGAGTGGTATAGAACATGGCTATGGAAAATCCAGTAATCACAAATCCATAAATTTGTGACGATCTAAGGTACCATCTGATTCATCAGGTATAAGATCACTAGGACAACATTTTTGGTTTTCAAGATCATTTCCCTAAAGTTGAAAATTTGAATTAGAATAAATACTTACTTTATTTTGATACAATATCACTGTTGTTCGTGCCTTGAACAATTTCCACTTCATCTCTTAAATAAATGAAGTTGAATTTGTTATTCGTGAAGTGTTAGCAGATCATGTGATAGAATGACGGGTCATTCCATCTGTCTCAAACAAAAGGTAAGAAAAAGTTATTAAATATACATAAGTCATTCTATAGTGAGATTAATCATATATAGTTCCTAAAATGGACTTATACATCATATATCATACTGCTTAATATAATAAAACTAGTTTCTACTAAACAGGGACTTCCTGTAGGCCAGTGGTAGGCGATAATGGCCAGTCGCACTTTGGTTGTGGGTTCGATTCCTAAAGCCTTGTCCGAAGCGATGGGCTGTCGCCCGTCCTGCAGGTTGTCCCTTTTTCTAAAACTACGTTACTATAACATCCCATCAATAATATCGAAAATCTTCTATCCTTAAACAATACTAACTTATGTCCAACATAATCCAGTCTAATCTTTAGGCTTATAATACTGCAGTCCACTCTCATAATATAGTGACAACGATTACCAGAGATTTAATACTGTCGTTGATCCCCACATATCATAAGATATGTCTTGTTGGTCACATTCCAAACATTCAAAGTCCTTAATCGTGTATTCTCTTGAATACCTTAGTGAAAACATGAGTGCAGTTAAAAGTTAACACTTTCCACATACCAAAATCCTCAAAATTCTATATACTCAAACCATGATATCACTTAGTCCTTATATCAATCACGAGCTCATGAATACTATTAAACATTTCATTTTCTCGTCTTCATTATGCGCATATCATCTTATTTCCAAAAAATATCTCAATCAATTTGAATACCACATCAATAAATATTGCAATACTCAATGATACAACATTATTTTGGAATCCCATTACATATACACTTAATCATTCCACCACATCGTTGTCATATTCAACATTGCCAATAGTGATCGCATGTGATTTCCCTTTGTCCTTTGCCTTCAGTGGTTGCTCATGTTGATCATCACTAACCCTTGGATTATGGCAATTATTAGCATAATGCCCCATTTCCTTGCACTTGAAGCATTGAAGTGTTGGCGGCGCGTTCTCTGCAGTGTTTGCTTTATTCACATCATTAGAAACCCTTTTTCCATTACTTCGACACTCAGCTGCTCGATGACCTTCTTTTCCACACTTAAAACATTTTCTAGTCCCTTTTAGACAATCTCCACCATGCTTCTTTCCACACTTTGTGCATAAGGAAACATTCATCTTCTTTTCACCATTATTCTGAGATTTCTCCTTGAACTCCATCTTTCGTTTCTTGTCAAAACCATGAGATGGATATGTAACACCAACTTCCATTTCTACCTTGATAGCACAACGCACAATTTCTTCATAGCTACTGAAGTCTCTTATAGCTAATGCCCTTTGAAGACTTGGTTTTAAGCCACAGAAAAATCGATCAACTTTACTTTCAGGTTGGATGATAATTCCAGAAGCATACCTTGCAAGTCTTGTAAAATTTGCTTCATAGGTACCAACAGATTCATCGTCCCTTTGCTTCAGTTCAAGAAATTCTTTCTCCATCTTTGTTCGAAGAATACGAGGGAAGTACTTACTAAAAAACAAGTTCTTTAACTCGTCCCATTCCATGGACTCAATTTCATCTCTTGGCCTTGTATTCTTGATAAGATTCCACCATTGATCAGCTTCACCTTCCAAACGATATACTGCTAAGATGACTTTATCATGTTCAGAACATTGAAGAACTGAAAATATCTTTTCAGTAGTACTGATCCATTGTTCAGCCACAAGTGGATCAGAAGACCCACTGAAAGAAGGTGGACGTTGCCTCATGAAGGACTCAATAGAATATTGTTCCCTTCTCTGCTCATTTGGAAGTCCATAATGATTCATAGCTTGTGTAAGTATAGCAATAAGATTTTGCACTCCATCTCCCATAACATTTGTTTGTTCATGAGGGCAATCATTGCATTGTCCATTGCATTGATCAACACGGTTCCTTCGGGTTCCAGCCATCGTCTAAAACCCAAAAAGAATAGTGTGAGAGGCAAAAATCATGCTAGGGAAAACAACATAATAAAGGGGGAGTACCTTCAATATCCAACAACTTAGGTTTAATTCTATGATCGTTAGCGTAATTATATTACTATAACCTATACGTATACTTATCCCTAGGGACATCCATAGACATACCTTAGAAATATCTCTAGGGATCTCACTAACGTTTTCGCATCCTAGTTTCCAAAGGTTGACTAAACCTTTCCTCTGATACCAACTGTAGAGACCCGTATCTTGACGTACATGGACATTACATTACATTTGCGGAATACTCAGTACATAACAAAAACACACACACAAGGGCCGTAATAGTTTAGTGTCTTTGGAAACTCGGAATGTAATCTTCTAATCCTGGTGAAAGATCTTCAAAATATCCCATAAATATCTTCTTCTTTTTTTACCTAAAACCTTTCTTTATATCCTGGGGAAAAGAAAAAATAAAAGGGTGAGCTCAAATGCTCAGTAAGGGTAAACAAAAGAAATATCAATCACATAATTTTCATAAGAACATAACATTTTTGGAAATCATAACCTGCAAAAGAGAGCATAATTTCATAACATGGGATAAATCATAGTAGTGAAAATGAAACCATAACTTAAAACATTACTCATTGTGGCATACACACATAATCATAGAGAATCATTTCTTGTTAGTCAAGACTCATTGCCAAGACTATCTTAGTGGACAAAGTCCCTTTCTGAATCGAGTAATCCTCGTTTCAGTCCTGTTTCACTGAACCGGTATAACCTACCATTCCAGCCATGTCTATCTCATGAGATATGAAATCTTTACCCAATGCATTGGAGGGAGATATAGTTCCCACCCATCTCTTAATGAATCCTTTCTTATGTGTGCCACAAAATCATAAATCATACATCATTGCATAACCCATGTAATAAAAATGGGATTCTTAAACAACATGACATCATAAAACCATTCATATAAGATAAAGGAATTCATAAACCTAATTCCATCACAACATAGTCAAATCAATGTAAAAATATGGATAGAAACAGAACCCTTTATTATCTTAGATGGAAAATAATTTTGATAAAACACTTGAATTGAATTCTTGAGGAAAATATCCTTTCTTCTTCAAAATCAATTTCTTTTCACAAAACATCATGCAATTTTAAAAGAAAGAGATTTTATTGAAAATAGTCATGAAATATTTTAGAGGAAGCTTCATGAAAATAAGGCTTTATAAAACAGTATAAATCCATTCGTGCCGTATAAGTTAAAAAAACATTCTTCGTACTTTTGTCGGAAAAGTCAAAAAGTACCTCGTACGGAAAAACGACAAAAGATTCCTTTCATATTCTTTACTAAAAACTCACCTAAGGGTAAAATTGGATTTAAACTATTGCAAGTGTATGGAAACAATATTACATATTGAGGGAACATGGATGTGGATGATAAAATACACCCCAGTAAATACTTACGAATAAACAATCTCGGATAAAAATGAGATTGTGATATTTCCCTTACCTTAGGTCCGACTTGCTTTGTAAGTGTCCGAACCTCCTGTATAATGATTTAAATCATGTTATTGACTTATTACAGAATCATATTCATTGTTATGATATCATATATGGTTCACTTATGACATTATATTACCCGTTCTTTTGTAAATTCCATGTTAAAGAAGCGTTTTGGGTAAAATCGTTTCATTTATCGTAGGTGTTTTGACTTGTTGTTCTTGACATCATTATTAATTATATCATGATTTACTTACTTATAAAATATGATTTATATATCATATATATTCAGTATATATATATATATAATAGATAGATAAATAAAATGAAAAACACCGTTCATGGAGACGGTAGTCCGTACGTACGCATGAACGCTGTTTTACTTTCCTTATTGTCTTGAAATGGAAGTAAGTAGATGACATACATATGTATATATACATAAATACAGTAGCTTTATAATGCCATATATTTCATTATTATTTCTTATATATACATTATAATCATTCTTAAATGGTTAACATGGAGAATGAATCTCATCGCGTCGTGGAGACGGTAGTCCGTACGTACGCACGAGCGATGATATCATTTCCATAAATATTGAACTGAATTGAAGTGGATTATACAATATATCAGAATCAATATGATGTTGTAATAACTATGTATAGTTATTCTTTACACCATTATACCCATCCATGTAAGGTGGTGGTGGAAAATAGATTACACCACGGCGTGGAGACGGTATTCCGTACGTACGCACGCGCGGTGATTTCTTTTTCCGTAGGATGGGTAGATAGTGAAATAGGGTTGTTTCATACTTATAATAACATATCCGTATATGAGTGATACTGATGTTATTACTTCATAATGAAACAACCTAAGAAGAAGAAGTGGAAGAAGAAATAAAGAAGAAAGAATTGGTAACGGTAATTACCTCTTCTTTGAAGCGCCTCTTTGAGACCTCCTCTTAGGGCACTAAAATTGGTCTTTGAGGAAGACCAGAAGCTCTAGGATGTTTCTAGGGAAGTGGAGAAGAGATTTTGGCAGGGGTTGACCGAGCTTGAGTGCTCAAATTGGTGTGAGGAGGAGGGGGAGGAGGTGTCCTTTTATAGGGGAGGAGAGGGGCACCTTAGGAATATCTCAAAATATTATTTTATATTAAAGTCAAAATCGGTTTATAATGGTTCCAAAGGGTCTTATTTCGAAGATAAAGTGGGTATGGGTCGAAATCCTATCAACCAATAGGATTTAGACAAGTTTAGGGTATTATTTTAACCTTATCAATTAGATTTAACTCTAAGTTAAATAATTTAACTTTTACCGTGTCTTTTTGTTTTCTTTCACTATATGGTTAATAAACTTACTATAACATGCCAAACGAACCCCAAATTGTATATTATTAATACATATATCCTTATCTAAGTCATTGGGCCGAACCTTAGATTTTTAGGAATAAAATAACAATTAATAATATAATATTTGATTTAAAAACTATTTTGTGTCAATTTTGACACTATTTGATATATGATTTTTGTGAAAGTCATAACAGAATTATATGTTCGAACCATGTTGATTAAATCAACACTAATATATCATAGTAACCTAGAAAATTAGTGGAATTCATAAAAAGTCTTAAATTACATTTATTTTGGTATTTATATTATCAATTATGTCAATATTTCATTAATAAGATAATTACTGCATCATCATTGTGTCATAAATAAATTATATTATTTGATGTCTAAAAATTACAAATAAAATACCATCATGTAGGAAAGCTTTTTATCTTTCTAATGAATATTTATAGTCTAATTTATCTTATGTATACCCCCATATTGAAAATGATTTACTTATTAAACTTTGATTTTAACTATTTTAACCCTTCTTTAAATAAATTAATAATAAATGTCCTAATCTAATCCAAGTGGGCCTAAATGGTCATATTTTATTCCTAAGTTTGTTTTTGGTCGAATTACACTTTTCCAATAGAATTAGGACATGTGTTAGGGTAATATTAATATCATATTTACCCTTAGTTACCCTATTTACTATTAACCGTGGTAAAAAAAAATAAAAAGTTACTATTCACCAAAAAATTATTTTCATCTCATTGAACCACATTTTAGTCCTTGATATTAACCGTGTCTCTCGGATTTTCGAAATTCCATTCACAGAAGCGGTAAAATTAAGTTTTATGCAAAAATTCAGTTTTTAACCTATCACTTAGTAGTTTCACTATTCATCAAAAATTGATGTTTTTCAGAACAATGCCAAAATTTCATCCCAAGCTATATTTCATATTCCGAATTCAAAAATGAAGTCTATTTTACCAAATTCATAACATAAAAGTTGCATTAATTAATTTTATAATTAAATCCCGCTGTTAAAACAAATAGCGTGTTTTTAAGAAACAATATCTATCAAAAGATTGACACTTGTTTATGTCTAGTTTAAATGTGAAATTACATCCAATGACCAACATTGTATTAAATTGTAAAAATATATTCTAAATATACTTTAAAACCACTCAAATTAATGATTTATCACTATTAATTATTTCGATTAAAAAAAGTTTTTTTTTTAATTATAATTTAGTAATTTTCACTATTCATCAGAATATGAAAGTTATCCGAAAAGTACCAAAATTTCACCTTAGGCTAAATTCGATACTCCGAATCCAAAAATGAAGTCCATTTTGAGAGTTAAAATTTCTAAAATTTAAAAAGTGGTTATTACTATTCATAACGGCTAGTTTTAATAATATTTTAATAGCATATCATTGTTTCGTGAAACTCAGGATTACGTACCACACACGCTATCGAGGAAGGTTGCGATTGCGTGTAATTCAAGGCAAGTCAAGGATGCGTGTTGTGCAAGCTCCTTTTGGTGTAGCGTATAACACAAGACATTAGTAAAATAAAAAAGAATATTTTTCATAAAATCTCGGGCTGTTACAATTAAACCACAACACCCTACAACTGAGCATTATTGATTGGTTAAGAAACATATGGGAAAAATCTAACATTTATAGAAATTAAAATTAATTCATGGTGAAGACTAATCATTATCATAGTGTTAAACATTCTAACATAGGGATTTGGGAAGGAATTTTATAAACATATTAATTCTATAAGAGATTTCTGTATTCTCAAATAATTCCCCCTAACAGGGTGAGATGAGGTCGAACTCACATCCTCATAACCAATTCACATTTAAAAGTGTCATTTATAAAGTACAAGTGACCATATAACTTTTTAAATAAGGTCTAAAAAATAAAAATTTAATGTTGGGGTTTCATAAGAAGTTTTCTTTAGAAACAAAAAAATTGAAAATCAATTTCTTATCCTAAAAATTTCAGTATAAGGATTTTTTTCCTTTTGCATTGATTATTCTTGTAATATTATCATGAGTGAAATGTGTGTCGAATATTCTTGTTTTAATTGTCTAAAATCATTGTTTGGAGTGATATATAGATTGAGTTACTCTTATATTAATTGTGAAACTTTCCTAAATTTTAAATTATATTAAATTCATAATGATTTATGTTTTATATCAACAAAATGTTAGTGAATTCTCCTTTAAGTTACCCTTTATGTTTAAACAACTTAAATATTCATGTCCTTACATTTTTTTTATATTTGGATAAATTTTATATGTGCTTTATCATGGTGGGATACATATATATTTTCTAATATAAGAACAAAATCCATCAAAATCTGTGGAAGAAAATTGAAACACTAATTCACCTCAATCTTATGGTGTCATTGGGACCTAGATTTAAACATGACAACAAAACTGTGTATGAGAGAATATGAATAATGTGATTCATTATATAATAACTCTAATAATGTTTTATATGATCAGAAATTTTATAAAAGAGAAATGATGAAAATGGTTAGATATAAAATATATTTATTGTTCATGTTAAGCATGATGAAGATTTATTTCACTCCAAATATAATTTTTTTTAACTAAAATCATTTATATCATATAATAAATTTATTTCCAAAATTTAACTTTCTCATATAAAATATCCCTTTCATTGAAAATATTCATATTAAGGATATGGTACTCCATAGTAATGATTATGTTATAGATTTTATATGAATGATACATAATTTGACTATGTGATGGTTCTCTTTTAGTAAAGTTATGATACCCCTATAAAAATTGTTTCTAGGTCCTTAGTGATCATTTATTTATTTTCTCCTAGGAAATGTATTAGAAAAAAAAGAGGACGGTAGTTCAACTCATCCCATACAGTGGCTTGTTTTCTATTCCATGACTCTCTTATAATTTTTTTTTGTAAAATCCATCCAGGTTACAATATCGATTTCACATTATAAAATGAGAATGATTAAAAATACATATTTACAAGGAAACCAAATATGTACTTATTTATAATCCCATGTCTGATTAATATGGTTGTTTATTTTTAATTTTACTTTAGTTTAAATATGTATATCATGATACTATAGAATTTAATCTCATTCATGAAGGCCGTATGAGGTAGAATGTGCCAAAATGGAGGCATTAGGTCTAAAAATTATTTTTATAGATCAATGTGAGGGGATTAAAAACAAATATATATATATTTTTTGGATTTGGTACCCTAAAAAATATTGAATTTATACTTTATATTTCATATATATATATATATTCAAATATATGATTATTAATTATTAACAAATCATACTATGAGTGATATTCAACATAAAATTAATGTGATAATGTTCTTATAGTATTTTCAACATCAAAAGGTTATAATAGTTCCATGATATAATGATAACATAGAAATATTATTAAAATACTTTTCAGTGATATATCATATGGTTGGATGAAATCTATGTTGCTGGACACATATTTTGTTTAACTATAAGATGTTGGAGGCTCATAAGTCGCTAATACTTCTTTTTAACAAGGTTTATCTTAGTAATATCTAAGAATGGGGGTTATGAGAATTGACATGCTAATAATAATTCCACATGTTATATATTTCATTGGATATTCCAATATGAGAATGCGTGTATTGGTACATATACTTGATATTTTTATTAATGTATATCATTAATTGAAAACTTTGATTTATAGATTAGAACTATAATGACATATTCTCATGGTAAGGTAGGATGTGTTGGGTTTTTATAAGTGATATGACATCAGTTGAATAATTTAACCAACTATTAGTCCCTTTTTAATTAGAGTAAGATGATACCTCATGTACTTACATTGAAATGGAACTATATGATTATGTTTTTGGCCATGAATATTTGTTGGAAAATTCATTACAGGTAGTCAAAGAAAGATATATCAAACATATAGGTCGAGGATGCAAGTGTGAAATATGATTTATTATATATCAAGACAATGGGATTATATTACAAAGTAAAACTCTATATAAATTTATTTTCATTTAAACATTAACATATTTCACTATTTCTTCCTTGTTTCATTTCTAGCCACAAATCATATATTTTTTGGAATTATCTACTAATTACAATAAAAAGGAGTCCTACAGGGTAACACTCTACATTTTCCTATAATCTTAGCCAGGTTCTATTTGAATTTAATAGTAAGAAAAAACATTACTCATGGTGTGGGAGTTTTTTGTTTTATTGATCACTTAAATTCAATCTCCAAAAAATCAAGTTAGAATAAACGTGAGTTAAAAATTTAATATATAAATTCAATATATAGTTAATATAAAATTTATTTGTCCATTTGTTATTATTCACATGGTAATAAGTAATTATTTTTCTATTAAATAAAAATTTATGTAGTTACGTGAATATTTAAAATAAATATTTATTCTCTAGATAGTGAATAAAATGTTTATTTATTTTTTAAATGAATAATATAATGATATTTATTTACTTAAACAAATATTTATTATTTAACATTCGGTAACAGTTGAGAAGGATGAAATTCCCAAGATAAGGACATGATATAAATGATATATATATTTTAATATAAATTAATTAAATATTGATTTAATTATTTATGAAATGATATTTAAATATTTTTGGGTTGGTACATGTCATGGAATATAAAAAATAATTTTATAATTAGACATAGAGTTTACATAAAATAAATAAATCAGTCAAGGTCCTCTGTGAAATTCTTAATTTTCTATTCCTATATATATAAAAAACATATATAACTTCTATGAATAATGGTAATTACTATTCATAATAATATTCTCTCAAGATAGATATATCAAGAACAAAAAAATCCTCATGAGAATGCTCTCAATAATGAGAGAAAATCCTCCTCACATCCTTCATGATTGTTAGAATAAGTGAAATAATTCTTCATGTCTAACAAAATTCTTGTTCTAAAAAATTGACAATGGAATAGTTCTATTGGTTCCTCTATGCTAGAACCTAGAGCTTCAATGGTGTTGTTTAAATATTTTAAGAGCACATTTGGATACCACTGGAGGAATTTTACTTTGTATTCTACACCATAATATCAGTATGAAAAGAATGTCAAATAAATTAGTTAAATATTATTATAAAGTTGTAAAGATGATGTAATTTGTATTATAAATATATAAAGTGTAAATTATATATGAAAATATACTCTCTATTAATATTAAAAGGTTGGTTCATCCAGTTCTAAGGACTTTAGACAAAGAACCAAATGAAAAATATTATAGGTATTGGGACCAACCACATCAACAATACCTCATAACTATCAAGTGGAATTAAAGAAGCCATATAATAATTTATAATTATTTAATACATGTTGATAAATTATTCATTTAAATGTTAGTTTTTTATTTTTAGTTTTCTATTAATTAATCCAAAAGTAGAGAGAATATGATCATTCAGTTTCAAATGAAAATGAATTGGTCAAGAACATATAAATAATGCTCAAAGATATCATATATATGGGTCAAGGATACTAGTTTATAGTGACAACTAAACATTATGTTATAGAAATGTACATGCAATATAACCATGGTCATCCACACCATGATTAGTAATGAATATCAAGACACATCATTTCAGGGTTCGGTATGTGACATCAGTTTCCCCCATGTAAATCCCAGAAGATGTGTGGTCAATGTCTGAAATATGTAATTACTAAATGTCATGTGTTGAATTTTATCCACGTGATGAAAAATTACGTGATGTGTGTGGAGTGCATCCAAATATAACACCATGTAACATATAACAACCGTTATGAGATACATGTTGAGTACTTAGGCCCATAGTGCGTGTGGAAAGTATTGAGTCTCACAATGTGTATACACATCGTGTGGTTTGGTCCAACTCACATAAGGCAGAAGCTGAGATATTCAGGTCATACAAGTCAACATGTAAAGATAATTAATTAAATTAAAACTAAACTACATGACATGTAATTGATTTCACATCCATTGTGGAAATATTTTCAACATGAATTACTCACTAAGTTACAAATTTGAGTTATGTATGATATTAAATGATATATTATTATTTACATGCTCTTCAATAGAAACATGACATGTATGTTTTTAATACACATTGTGTACTTCATGGGCGTCATTAGAGATACACATTAGAAAGACTACATTGTTTGACTCATATAATTATACAACATATATATTGTGACACACTGTGTAGGAATATAGGCCAGGTAAGTACAATATACAAGTTACAGAACATATAATGTACTAGTCACATGTATTGTTGTGTGAAATTGCATGTCATGAAATAGTTAAACTCCAAAAAATTATTTAATCAGACAGAGTAGAGTACACATTATGCCACCTCCTTTAAACACAATTTTCTAATTTTATTATAAATTAATGTTAATTAAATAATTTTATTTAAAATTATAGTATATTTAAATCTCAAGGAATATATTTTAATGAATAGACCCAGGATACCATTGATGGTAGAGCTAGACCAAACCTTCCATATATCTCTAATGGAGTTTCGGATCACCACAAGGTAGAAAATAGTGAATGGGAATCACATAAGATACCTTAAGAACATTATTTCCCCCCATACAATCATATAAAGTAATAGAGAAAGTAAAAAATGTAAACCATCCGACCATGATACAATAAAGAAATAAATGTTCTAGCCAATGATACAAATCAATCCATAAATAAAGAAGTGGAAGAAGTAGATACAGATAAAACCAAATAAGATAATAAAACTGACCAATGTGGCTGATACAGAACCCAAGGCTAAAGAAAATTCAAAACACTCTCATGAGCCTCAATGTGACCTATGAGATCTATCAAAAAGGAATTCAACCTCAGAAAAAAAAAATTGGATGAAGAAAACAGAATCCAACTAAGACCTACAAATTATACAATATAAACATAATATATACATCCCAGTAGGACTCTATATGTTGAATCTATGTAGTCAATTTCTTATTAAATCTTAAAAATTATTGTTTAAAATATACTATAAAATATAAATTAATAATATGCATTTACATGAATACCATCTAACACATTAAATCTATGGTAAATCACTATTTTTCATTAAATTAAAACAATATCCTCAAAAATAATGTTTTTTTGGCTAAAGGGACTTTTTACCAAATTAGCAATTTAAAATACCAAATTAATAAAATATCAAATACATCTTTATATTTTTAAAATGAAAATTTTGAAACTCAAAATATTTATACATCATCTTAGATGTCCAATTTGAAAATAAAACATAGAGTCGTGGCCTAAGAACATGTTTAAGACCTATACACTAGAGTTTTCCAAACAACCCATTTATTACCATTTCATTTGATAAAACATTCCATGAACCCTTCCTAGAAAACACCTTTTTATATTCTAGTAATCATACCTCTAAAATCCATTTGTAAAATGTTTTATAGAAAAAATTAAAATCACAACCAAAGAGATATAAAATAATAAAATCATATAGGAGGTTCCATTCATTAATTCTATAATTAGGGGATCTAACAA
Organism: Viscum album; assembly: GCA_963277665.1. Classification (NCBI taxonomy): domain Eukaryota; kingdom Viridiplantae; phylum Streptophyta; class Magnoliopsida; order Santalales; family Viscaceae; genus Viscum; species Viscum album. The sequence continues at coordinate 1,504,049,551 of OY728158.1, forward strand.
AGAAAAAAAAATACCCAAAATTATCCTAAGTATGATCTTAAAGTAATCAAAAAATTATAATATATCTCAATTGAAAAATTAAAAATGTAAATCATAAAGGCATAAAAAAATGTACATAAGAAATAAACACCATGGGATCGAACCATTATGGTATAGTGTGACTTATAATAACCTTAGTTTTAATAATTAATCTGCGATTATAACCAATTTTGAATCCTTTGCATCTTCCCATATCCCTACATTTTTTTCTAGGGATCCAACAGTCCCATGATTAACATTCCCTCCATGGGATCTCTAGGACCACTAGGATAACACTCCTCCTATGTTAATTATCATTCATGTGGAGATAATTACCTCCAAGGATCTCTCGATCCACAGAGGTAACAATCCTTAGCTAATTGACAACCTAGGTTTGGGGTTCTTCTACCTAGGCCCACTATACACACCAAGGAATCCCATTTGTTACTTAATTACAAACACATAAAGCCATAAAAAGTTCCAATTTAATAACACACACATCATTACAAGTCAAACAAATTAGTATACAAATCAAGTAATGAAAAAATGATCAACACAACACAAATTTCAGCACATGAATCATCCCATTTCATCACCACCTAAAAACCACATGAATATAACCCCACCCATTAGTAAGGATAAAACACATGAAGCATAATAGGGTCACATGAATTTTATTAAAACCCATTTCTCATAATATTATAAACAATCCATTTACAAAACATTCTTGGAATATCAATCATTCATATAAGATTTAAAATTATATCCCAATAAACTCTTGAGTAAAATTTATTAAAACATTTTTTAAAACCCATTTGGGGACTCACAATTCACTTAAAAAATAATTAAGATATTTTGATAAATAAATGGTTTTAAGTGTAATATAAAAGGATTAACACACCCCTTTCAAATCAATAAATCCATATAAAACACTCTAAACACATTGAAAAATATTAAACACTAGGTTTTAGAATTATTATATATAAAATGACCATTTTTTAAAAATATTTTTATTAATAACTACTTTTAATGCATTCTAATGCTTTGAAAAACACTTGTGAATTTTTACGAAGAATTGGACTAGAACCTCATTCCATACAAAGGGTTATTTATATTTATTAATAACCATTTTACCATTAAAGCAAACATTTATAGTTATAAATTTAATAATTATACACTTTAAAATGAGGAGGCATCCCATTTATTCTAATATAAAGTGAAAATAAAGTAACATTTAAGTTTGTTCAATATAAAACAATATGGTGGATTTCATCATAAATGATGTACACCCAACCGAGCTAATAAATGAAATCTTCAACCCCTATAGTAACAAATCTTGAACAATAGGTTGGACCATTACCCCAAAATTGACGAACATGATTATCCAGGTTCATAGAATATAGAGAAATGAATGTAGAGAGAATAAATATAATGGAGGAATAGGTTTAGAGAGACTATCCATTAAGAACCCACTTAACACTAAGGTTTAATTCCATGAAAAAGGAAGAGGCCAAAGGTAGGAATCTCCCTATGGTGTGTCTAGTCTATTTGATAGAGATAGATAAATTAGGGATGAAAATATGGTTGAAATTGACAAGGAAAAAACCTATAAATTCAATGTTATTTGAATATAGGTGAGTAACATGTTTTGGCCACACAATTTACCAAATAATGAATCAATTTTACAGGATCCACTACTTAGGCCAACTAACCAAGCATGACTTCCTCTAGGGATTTTAAACTGTTATAAATACCTTGAACCAACCAAAACAAAGGGTATTATAAAATTTTAGATCCATCTCGAATAATTTTAACATGGATTAGTATACCTTGAATAATCCATGAACCCTTACTCATAAACACAAAAGGTCTCATATAGTTTCTTATCATATTTTCATGTTTTAGACTAAACCATGTTCTACCTTTGAAGACTAACCATATACAGACCGAAATTAACTAAAAAGTACACGATTTATGGATAACCACATGGTTTCCTCTAAAACATGATTTTAAACCATACACAATAAGAAAACATTTATAATTTACTTGTTTTAGTAAAAACCCTATTGAAAACATAAAACTCCTCAAAAATCACAAAAAAGAATTTAAAATAAAATACCCAATGACATGGAATGTCATAATTACCCATACCAGTCTAATGTCTACCTAATAAAATCTCAATCCATCACAGAGGTCAAGGATAAAGAAATTAAAAAAATACCAATATAGAAGAGAATCCCCCAAACAACTGGGTGAATCCTCATAAAACACCAAACACCCTCAAGCTCTATCAAGAAAACACAATCTAAAAAACTGATCTACCATTGATCAAAATAATATATAAAAGTTGGAGACCAATAATAGGTCTCCCCACCATTTTGTACTAATATAATATAGTGGAACCACTGAAAAACCTAATATTCTATAAATAAATTGGAATTAACCAAACGATTTCATTACAAAAATCAATAAGGGAATTATAAAAATTAGGTGGCTTGATCCAACAAAAAATAACAGATCAAATCCCCCAAAGATGAAATATTTCATAAAACATCCAGAAGAACAACCAAAACTTGATCTACTAATCCGTGGAATCCAAAATATAGGAACAAAAACAACTGGGATCCTAACTCACTATGATAAAATAGTGTTTTAACCTTAAGGTCACATGTTGAACACAAGTGTGCCTAAATCCAAACCCATAATATAGTCCCATGGAAATTCCAATAATAAAATCAACTCTATGGAACCCATAGTCTAATTGTAAATAACTACACCCCTATGTAACCCTTGTATATACCCTAGGATTTTCCACGTCCAAATAAAGAAACCAAAGTTCAAGACATTTTATACAGCATGAATAAAAATAAAAAATACCATAAAATGAGGAATGAACATTAAGAACCCAATCATAAGTAGAAAATAAAGAAAACAATGAAAGTATTTACTCAAGAAACAACTACTTCAAACTAAATTAATATAATACCCAAAATGGTTCATCATCTAAGAGATACATAAATAAACCACCAAATGATACATCAAAATATGGGCATTGGATCAACCAAAAAATTCACTAAGATCGATCGAAAAAACATCCCAAACTAGATCTTATATAAGAGTCTCATAAGAAACTAATCCTAGCTATTCTGACTATATAACCAATGATCATGGGTCCAAACCCATAAACCCATACAATCCCTACAAGATCCAAAAAATAATGCATTGAATAAATCCCTTACACAATGATTAGATGAGAGAAAAATATCTTCCAAACCATTATTATACTGGGAAGTGTTAAATTAAAAAGGAGGGATATCCTCAATGGACAAGAACTTTAATCTTAAATCATACATTTCTAGGAGGCATGGATAAATAACACGATATATAAACCATTTCATGATCATGTCCAAAAAAGAACATCAATTAGCCTCAAAATAAAGAAAGTGATAAATTCAATCACATTCATTATTAAATCTCAAAAAAACTATTTTAAAACCATGGGACCCATGGGATAATCTCAAAAAACCATTTTAAAAAATAAATAAACACAACAAATCAGGCATGTTTTTATTATAAATCCATGTTTATACCATTATAAAAATTCAACTCTAAAAACTAACATGAATTGGTAAACTCAAAAAATATACAAAAAATGTTTTTAAAATGAAACCCACCATTTTAAAATAAAAACACCCTAGAATTGTTTAAAAAATAAACACATTCTAGATTTCAAAATGAAAATGTCCATTTTAAAGACATTTGATACTTCCGATGATCAATTTACCAACAATAACTAAGGCCTTGTATTAACCAATCATCATTTTCTCATGAAATTCGCTTTTTTACAAGACATATAAAATCACATTAGAAATGGAATAACATGACCCTCAACCAAAATCTAATCAAATGATTACAATATATATATATATAAAACCATTTTGAGACTTTGGACATTACTCTGAACCACACTATGTAATCCAAGCATCAAGGGGTCTAAATAAAAAAATACAATTGGATTTGGAACCATACCAAAAAATTCTACATGGTTGATGTCCATATTCCAATAAATAATTTATCCTTACAATATGTCTAGATTTAATCATTTGTTTTTTTATGTTTTTTTATAATCTACAATAAAACCTTGTCCTTTGATCCACTTTTTTGTCTCCATCCCAAACACTAAATACAATCCCAATGTAACTCAATCCATTCCATTGAGGATTGAAACACCATCTCCATAGGCATAAAATAATAATCCAAAAATGAAATTAAATGGAAATATTATAAAAAAATAACAAATACCCCTGTAAACTCATTGTTCATGGCATGATAGATCTCACAACACTCTCCCCATACCAACCACTAAAGTACAAACATCCTTATATTAAAAAAACACCATCAAAAAATTAGATAGAGATATAAGAACCTAAGACCCACTGAGAACCTAGGATCTAATTCCATTTTTTTAATGAATTGACATGTGATTCTATTTGAGAAAGTGCCCAACCCAGCCTTCTATATAGATCAAGGTGTTTTCTTAGACCCCATGGGTAGGTAACTAGTGTGTGAGCATCATGAAATGCACTTTTCAAATTATTTTCCCCTCATAAAAAAAATTTACAGTAACAAAAAATGTAAGAAGGAAAAACCATCCAATAATGATACAATAAATTATCATCCAGTTCAAAGATAAAACTAAATCCATAAATAATGATCTGGTAGAAGCAGTGTCATGACCCATCCCACAGGCCCCGGACGTGACTACTCCAATCCCACCTTCCATAGGCTATGGGTTGGCGACTAGCACCTGAAGGATTTTCCTGAAAAGGGAAGGCATTTCCTTAGAGATATGTACACTCTAAAAAAGGGAAAATGAAGTAAACAACCAATAAAAGTAAGTTACAACCATGAGAGTAAAGTACAACCACAAGTAACACTGTAAACTGAAAACAGTGGGATAGAATACAAGCCCTAGAAACTAAAAAGAAAGTAAATAATTGTCATATCTACACTGTAGATCTTCCTGGAGGGTAGTAGATATAAGTCTGAAGTCAAATAAGAGTATATTGACTTCTCCCATCACACCAACATCCACCATGTCCTGAACCTCCAAATTCTGCCTCAGAGCGTTAGAAGTCTACACTAGACACACACGTGCAGGCGGAGCCTGTGCAGGGGTGAGTATAACAACCCAGTAGGGGACTCCGAGACCCCCAAAATGCCTCTCAGTAATACAAAAAGGAAAAAATCACTAGAAATACCATAAAGGTAATATCAAAAGAATGATATAAATCATAAAGAACAAAGAAAAAGAGATAGCTCACGCTAACGGTATAACTTCTATGTTACTGGGATATGAATGAATAGTCATAAATCCAGATCATACTATGTGTAGTAACTCTACTACTGACCCGTAAAGGTCACTGTATGCTGAACTATATTTCTCGCTAGATGTTGACCCATATTGGTTGCTGGTGATGACCTGTATTGGTCACTGGTGCTGACCCGTATTGGTCAGTGGTGCTGACCCGTATTGGTCGCTAGAGCTGAACTGTATTTTTCCGTGGTGTTGACCCATATTTGTCACTAGTATAGAGGTATGGATGATTATTCATACATCTAGATAACCCCACATTGAATTTTCTGATGCTGACCCATATTGGTCGCTCTTCTTCTTCATGTCACAGCTATCCACCGGATTCCCACGCAAAGCATGCATGATCTTTAAAAGACTCTTCTCCTCAATCCATCAGTCATATTTCAACCAGTACTAATTCCCCAAAAAAATCATACCCAAGGTATCACGACGTCATAGGGGTTCCAACATGATAGACGGTGCGTCGATCAGACACTCTGTCTGTGAGATATGAGAACTTTTTTAAAAAGGCCCCTCTTGGATTCAAGTCTGATCCAAACCACGGCACATGTAAAACTCCATAAAAACTCACATAGAGTATCTACAAAGGACCACCTTGTCACAAGGGTCTTTATTCCATAGACGGCGTGTCGATCGAACGCCCAGTTTGTTAGTTACACCCCTTTCCGTGAAACGGGGGTGACCACACCTTAGTCTGGTCTGACCCGACTTGGTTGGTCCTACTGGAATATTCCAAAGGGCTGCTTCCCAAAAAGGTTCCCAATGCCACTAACGACATGTAAAATGGACATTTGGTTTGTCAGTTACGGGCATTTATTTATTCGGTGGTCGGTTGGGTCGGGGCCCGGTCCGACTCGGTCAGGCCGGCCTAACGTAATGGGTCCTGAAGTTTACCTGACCCCGCCTGGGTCCGGACAATTTTAGGTCGGCCCAGTTCACTAGGTCTGGCTCGTCAGGGTGGCCTGGCTAGTTTGCGGGCCCTATCCACGGTTGACCTGGCCTGCCAGGTGGGGCTCATCCTACCCGCAATGGCCCACTAGGCCATAGGTCCGACCCTTTCGTCCAGCCCGCGTCTGGACTGGTTCGCCTGACGGTGGACCGCTATCTCCAGCTGGCTCCATAGACGTGAGGTCATTTCACTTGGCCGGTGGGGCGCTACTGCACCGCATGCAATGGTTAGCCAGGGGAGCCGATCGGTCTCCAGTCGACGCGGTGCGGCGCGGGGACGCACCACCCCCTCCTGCCGCAACCCACTGGCCGCGGCTACTGCCATCCGCGACGCCTGTGGGTGTCACCCTTATTCTTCATAGATGGCTCGGTCTGGCCGACTCTGGCCACCGCGGCGTGCGACGACGCGCCGCCTTCCCACCACCCATGACTGGTTGTTGTGGGCCTCCTCTAGCCGCCGTTGGCCGCTGCTAGTATAGGGAACCAACAGTTCTTTATACGGGCCCCCGAACGTACTCCGCTAGTCTATTCTTGGTGCCATCTTTTCCTATGAGTCTCCCAGATTGCCATCGTCACAAAGTGACCCTATGTCTTGCATTACCGTCCAAAATGTGGAAATCCATCCCTGAAGAACGCAACATGAACAAAGAGGCGGAGGGTCTAGGACTTGTTCATTTGGCCCATGCCCTCCACATTTACATTATAACAAGAAGGAGAATATTTATCTAACATTAAATATTAAATAAACTCATTTCAATAATGTTAAACCAAAACCAATCATTAACCACCTACCCCGAGATCCGTTGGATGATTCGCGGTTGCGGCCGGCGGAGCGTCCATGTTGGATGGAGTCATCGGCGTTCATCGATCCTGGATCATTGCCACCTAAGATTTCATCCTCCGTTAGTGGATTTTGTTATAGAACTTCGCCAAAGTTTCCTCACTTGAAGAAGCCGTGAAAAAATCCCACCCCGAGCTCCATTTAAACAGGAGTGGGAAATGTGAGTAACGTGTTGAGGAATTAATGAGGTTCATTAAATGAATTAATGAACCTCTTTTAATTCAAAATAGTGGAGTTTAGCAGTTGATGAGTAAATCCATTAAATGTATTGACAAGTCACTAGTCTCTCCACCGCCGTTCATCCATTGGAGAAAATAAAATAAAATAACAATTATATGTTATTTTATTATTCTTTAAAAAGTCAACAAATTATCTTTTTCTCCCAACTAATTGTGGTCGAAGTGAAGCTTCCCTTAAGATAATCTCGGTGTTTTAGATTCAATAGTGCTCCCAAATTTTAATTCTGAGCACCAGTTCAAAAGATTAGAAACGCCGCCTGCTTGTTTACTGAACATACCTAAAAAAAGTTCAGAAATTCATTCTAGGAAAACTAGGCCTCAGAATCATGTGTCGTCAATTTTTGCAGACTTGAAAAAATCCCAAATAATATAAAAAATATTACATGGAATTTTCAGGTCTTTACATTCTCCCCACCTTAGGGATTTACGTCTCCAAAATCCAAAAAAGGCTACTCAAACAAAGAGGGGTACTGGGCATGCATATGAGCCTCTAGCTCCCATGTTCTCTCCTAGAGATTCCCGTTATTCCAAAGAACGTGCACCATAGGTATCGACCACCCACAAAGGATTCGTTCTTATCGATCCTTTATCTCCACCAAGTACTCTGCAAAATTCACCCCATCGCCAATCTCCATCTTTCCATGGTCGATGACGTGAGATGGGTCATGCAAGTATCTCATCAGCTGGGATACGTGGAAGACATCGTGAACCCTCTCCAAATGTAGTGGTAGTGCCAAGTGGTACTCTACCTTGTGAATCCTCTGAAGTATTAGGAATGGTCCAATAAACCTCGGTGAGAGTTTTCCACCTCAGCCAAATCTCTGTAGTCCCCATCAAGGGGAGACTCGTAAGAATATGTGGTACCCCTCCTCAAACTCTAGTGGTCTCTGTCACCCATCAGCATAGGACTTATGTCATCTCTATGAAGTCTTCATCTACTCTCGGATTACCTGAACCTTCTTAGTGGTAGACTATACCATCTCTAAGCCCACGAGTGCTGGCTCTCTTGGATCTGTCCAGCACAAGGGTGATCTGTACGGTCATCTATACAATGCCTCAAAAGGGGACATACCAATGGTAGAGTGATATATGTTGTGTATGATAACTACACCAAGGGTAGGTGGTCCTCCCAACTATGACAAAAAACTAAGACACATGCACGAAGCCTGTCCTCCATGGTCTGGATGGTCTGCTCAGTCTAACCATCGGTCTGTGGGTGAAAAGCTGTGCTCAAGCGAAGCTGAGTCCTAAAAGCGTCCTGTAATCTATTCCAAAACTAGGATGTGAAGTGTGTGTCATGGTCTGAGACTATCATCAAAGTCACCCCATGAAGTCGCATGATCTCCTAAATGTAGATACGTCCCAAGCTATCTACCAAACCCTTCTCTCAAATAACAAGGATGTGGGATGACTTGGTGAGCCGATCAACAATCACCCAGGTAGTATCATTCCCTCTAGATGTATGTAGTAACCCCATCATTAAGTCCATAGATATCCCTTCCAACTTCTACTATAGTATCTCAAGTGGTTGGGTCAAGCCTGCAGGTACCTGGTGCACGGCCTTCACTTTCTAGCAAGTGAGGCATCTAGAAACAAACTCTGCCACACCTTTCTTTATCCTTGGACACCAGTACTGAAGCCAGAAGTCCTAATACATCTTCATAGAGCTTGTATATACTGCCAAGGGGGATGTATGGAACTCACTCAACACCTCCTCTTGTATCTCCACTGGTACAACTGTACGTCCTCTGAAAAGGATAGTGTAGTCCCCACCTTCAGAGTATCTGTCAGGTGCATGGCCTGAGGATATCTGAGCACATTTAGTCTCACTGCTACTGTCTCTGAGTTGTGCCTCCCTGAATCTCTGAAGGAGTGGAGGGGAAACTACCATCAACTAGAGGTAGACTGTCTCTTCTCTATCCACATTGGATATCTGAATCGAGGATAACTTCTCTGAAGCCTCATTTAGTAGCTGCGAACTCGATCTCTGGCTAAGTACATCTGCCACTACGTTCCCTTTCCCAGGAGTATAGACTATCTCAAAGTAATAGGCTTGGAGGAACTATATCCAACGTCGCTATCTCAGATTCAGATCTTTTTGTGTGAATATTTATCTGAGACTCTTGTGGTCTAAGTAAACAATGAACCTCTCTCCCATCAAGTAGTGTTGCCACATCTTCAGTGTGAAGACTACTTCTGCCAACTCCAGGTCGTGAGTCGCATAATTCTTCTCATGAGGACTCATCTATTGTGATCCATAAGCAATCACTACATCATCCATCATCAGGATGCAACTAAGTCCAGTCCCTGATGCATCACAGTAAACCACGTAGTTAGTGGCCCCCTCCGACAACCTCATGATGGGAGTGCTGGTCAAGCTCTACCTTAGCTGTTGAAATCTCTGCTGGCATGTCTCTAACCATAGGAAGTTTTCCCCCTTATTCTTCAATGTATTCATAGGTGCTTCTACTCTAGAGAAATCAGTTATGAGCCTTCGATAGTATCCTACTAATCCCAGTAATATCCGCACCTCAGTAACACTCTTGGTAGATCTCAAGAAAGTTCTACCTCGATCTTTGCTGGATCCACTGAAACTCTAGCCTCTAAGATGACTTCTCCTGAGAAGTGGATCTTTTGTATCCAAAACTCACACTTCAAGAGATTCCCATATAACTAGTGCTCATGGAGTGTGTCTATAACTATCCTCAAGTGTACAATGTGCTCTTCCATGGACGCTGAGTACATCAAGATATCGTCGATGAAGGCCACCAAAAAGCGATCTAGGTATGACTGAAATATCCATTTCATAAGCCCCATGAACACTGCTAGAGAATTGGTCATGTTGAAATACATCACCAATAACTCGTAATGTCCATACCGATATATGAAGGCTGTCTTAAATACGTTCTTCTTCCATACCCTAAGCTGATGATATCTTGATCTGAGGTCTATCTTCAAGAACCTCTTAGCTCCTTTCAACTGATCAAACAGATCATCAATCATCGATAGAAGATACTTGTTCTTCACAGTCACCTGGTTTAGGAACCGGAAGGCCACGCATAGACTCAAACTTCTGTCTGCCTTCTTGTCAAACAACATCGAGGATGCCCATGGTGAAACACTGGGCCTTACGAATCCCTTCCCATGTAAGTCCTCCAACTGTACCCTCAGCTCCTGGAGCTCTGCAGGGGCCATCCGATATGCTGGTGTAGATATTGGTGTTGTTCTTGGGTACAAGTCAATGTGGAAGTCTACCTATCTACAAAGAGGTAGTCCTAGGAAATCTTCTAGAAAGACGTCCACATACTCATCCACCACCACAGAGAACTGTGGGCTCGCCTTATCCACCATGTCGAAGGTCATGCAAGCCAGCTGATATGTAATCAGCTGCAACCTCATGAGCGCAATTCCATCTCATAATGCTCTGTTTTCATTCTCACCAACAAAGGAAAATTAGCCTCCAAATCTATGTGTACATCGCACTATACGTCTCAAGTAGTCAATCTGTGCATGAACTGTTGATAGATAGTCCATACCTAGAATGATGTCATAGGGATTCAACACCGCTACTAGAAGATTCCACGTGAAACTCTCTCCTCTGAGAGTAAGATCACACTGTCAGCACCACTGTGTGACCACTTAATCTCCTCCCGTAGGAGTATCAAAATGCAAAGGATGAGCTAAATTATTAGTAGAAATATTAGACTTCCAAACTAAGTTCACGACAAGGAAAGAATAGATAACACCTATGTTGATAAGCACTGCTTCTAAAGTAGAGAAGATATAGATTGTACCTCGTATCATCTTAGGGATGTCAGGATCATGATCATCGATTTCCTATAACTAGTCCTGTCCCCGTCCACCCTCTCCCTGAGCTTGTGGTGGAATTCCTGGGGGTGCCAGTGGTAGTGCCTGGTATCCCCGATCACATCCCACTGCAGGTCCTGCTCCCCTGCCTCGTCCGTTGCCTAGGTGATGCTCATGCTTCGGCCATACCACTGCCTTGGTGGCCCCTCCACCATCTACTGATCATCCGCATAGGTATTTGGATAGTCACGAGCTTTATGACCCTGTCCCCCATAGGGAAAACAGATCACGCCTCATAGATGGCTCCCTCGGCCTCTTGAGCCTCTCACCTATGACCCTTCATCCTGGGGTCTCCCTACAGAAGGTCTATCCTGCTTTGGCTTCTACATCATCTGTCTACTTCCAGCTACACATGACTCTGCTACCTATCATCTGGTAGGGGCTCTCACTTTCAGTGCCTGCTCAGTAAGGAATCTATTCATCAGTGAAGTTCGCTCTAGCACCTCAGCCTACATCGGGATGCTGAGATAAACTATCGCAGCTTTGATATCTCGTCGGAGCTCCTAGTCAATGGCTTGGGCCCTGAAGTAAGGGTCTCATACCATTTCGGTGGAGTATCAGGAGAGGTCAGTAAATATCACCGAGTACTGAGCCACAGTCTAGATGCCTTACTGCAGATGCATCAACTCTTGAATACACACAGATCATAGTGTTGCTGGAATGAACTCCGCCCTGAAAAGTCTCTCAATGTCCGACCGGGTGAGAGTCGTCTCTTCATGCACCTGGAGAATCGAGCTCTAAAACCATCCTTTCGGGACCTGAAGAAGGCTAGCGGACAAGATCAGAATCTTCTCGGCGGGTGTATATAATAAGTGAATGACTTTCAAAACTGCCTCAAGCTAGTCCTCTACTGCTTGGGGGTCTGTCTCCCCTTTAAACCTTGGAGTCCTCTATCTATGGTACTCATGCAATGCGATTAGCCGACATGCATGATCCAACGGTAGCATACGCTTCTCAACAAGTGGTGGTGCTGTTGGTACACCACCCAAATGTGCCATCACTGTGAGTTGTCCCTACACCAAAGCCTCGTCGCTCAGTGGGCCACTATCACGATCTCTAACCAAAATCCTGTCTGGATGTCTTCATGGAGGCATCATGTAAGAAACAGATATTCCACGGTCAAAAAGTTATACCTGGTTAGATGACTCAAGAAAGATCAAGAAAACTTTTCAAAACACCAGCAACTAGTGTTTTTATGTAATGAGTCAGAAAATAAAATTCAAGGTCCTGATGTATGGATACATCGAGCGTCGCATCAATACTATACTCCCTATAATGAAAACCAAAATCAAGACATTTTACACCATTTCCTCATTAAAAGTAGACTCTTAGTTATTTTAGTAGAACCGACCACCCTTTTATACCACTTAGTCATGACCCATCCCATGGGGCCCGGACGTGACTACCCCAAGCCCACCTTCCATAAGCCAGAGGTTGGTGACTAGAACCTAAATGATTTTCTCAAACAGGAAATGCATTGCCTTAGAGATATGTACATACTCAAAAATGGAAACTGAATTAAACAAACAACGAAATCAAGGTATAACCACAAGATTAATGTACAACCACAAGTACAACTGTAAACTGAAAACAATGCGCTAGAATACAAGCCATGAAAACTGAAAGGAATGTAAATAGCTGTCGCATATGCCCTATATCTATTCCTGGAGGGTAGTAGATGTAAGTATGAAGTCTAATAATAGGATATTGACTGCTCCCGTCTCACCAAGATCCACCAAGTCCTGAACCTCCAAAGTCTGCCTCAGAGCATTAGTTTTCTGCACCAGAAACATAGGTGTGGGTGGAGCACATTTAGGGGTGAGTATAACAACTCAGTAGGGGACCCCGAGACCCCTGTAGTTCTCTCAGTAATCCACAAAGGAAAACATCACAAGAAATAACACAAAGGTAATATCACAAGCATGATCTAAATCATGAAGCAGAAAGAAAAAGAGACAACTCACGCTAATGATATAACTTCAAGGTTACTGGGATAGGGATGAGTAGTATCAAATCCAAGTCATACTATCTATAGTAACTATACTAATGATACATATAGGTCACTATATGCTGACCCGTATTGGTCACTAGATGCTGACCTATATTGGTTGTTGGTGATGACACGTATTGGTCACTAGTGTAGACCCATATTGGTCGCTGGTGCTGACCTGTATTGGTCGCTGGTGCTGACTCGTATTGGTCGCTGGTAAAGAGGTATAGATGATTAGTCTTATAGCTAGATCATCCCACTCTGGAGTTTTTGATGCTGACCTATATTGGTCTCTCTTCTTCTTTATGTCACAGTCTGCCACTGGATTCCTGCACGAAGCATACCTAATCTCCAGAAGACTCTGATTCTCAAGACATCTATCATATTTCAACCAATACTAAGTCCCGCAAAAATCATACCCAAGGTACGACCCCTTCATAGGGGTCCCAACATGACAGATGACGCATCGATCGGATGCCCGGTCTGTGAGATATGGGCACTTTTGTAAAAAGGGCCTGGTTGGATTCAAGTCAGATACAACCCAGATTACACATCAAACTCCATCAAAACTCACTTATAGTATCTCCAAAGGACATCTTTGTCACAAGGGTCCTTATTCCATAGACGGCGCGTCAATCAGACACTCGGTCTGTTAGTTACACCCCTTTCCATGAAACGGGGGTGACCGCACCTCGGTCTGGCCTGACTTGGTCAGGCCCACCAGAATATGTCAAAGGGATTGATTTCCAAAAGGGGTCCCAATTCCACTGGCGGCATGTCAAATGGACACTTTGTTCATCAGTTATGAGCGTTTCTTTATTTGGGAACCAGTTTGGTTTGGGCTTGGTCCGACTCGGTCAGGCCGGCCCGACGTAACAGGTCTCGGGGTCTACCTGACCCCGCACTGGTCTAACCCATTAAGGGTTGGACCATTTTACTGGGTTTGGTCCATCGGGGTTGGCATGATAGGTGTGTCGGCCCGGGCCGCGATTGGGCCGACCCGATAGGTGGGGATCGGCCCACCCGTGCTGGCCCGTTGGGCTACGGGTCTGGCCCAGTCCGACCTGGTCTTCCTGAAGGAGGACTGTTGTCTCCAGCTGGCCTGGTGGACGTGTGGACATTTCACCCAGCCGGTGGGGCGCTTCCCCACCGTGTAAAATGGTTGTCCAGGGGGGGGGGACCGGTCTCCAACCGACGTGGCACGGTGCTGGGCCGCGCCGCCCCTTCCTACCACGACCCGTTGGCCGCGACTGTTGCTATCGGGGAAACTTGGGGGAATGACCCATCTTCTGTGGGGCTGGCTCAGGCTGAACTCCTCTTCCCAGAGTAGCGTGCGATGGCGCACCGCCTTCTCACCGCCCACGGCTGGTTGCTGCGAGCCTCCTCTGACAACCACTGGAATGGCGCGCCGACTGTTCTTTCTGCGGGCCAAAAAATGTGCTCAGGTGGTCCACTCACTGTTTCTTCTGTGTCTATGAGTCTCCCAGATTTCCGCCATCACAAAAAGACCCTCTGTCGCATGTTTCTGTCATAATTGAGGAAATATGTCCCTAAAAAACGCTACATGAATGAAGCGGCGGAGGGTCCATGCCTTATTCATTCGGCCCACACCCTCCGTGTTAACATGATAAAAAGTAGGAGAATATTTATCTAACATTAAAGATTAAATAAATCCATTTCAATAATGCTAAAACAAGACCAAATATAAACCACGTATCTCTAGATCCGTTGGAGGTGTCACGGTTGTGGCGGGAGGAGCGTCCACGTTTAATGGAGTCATTGGCATTTGCCGATCCTGGATCGTTGCCGCCCGAGCTTTCATCCTCCACCGATGGATGTTTCCGCATAACTCCACCAGAGTTTCCTCACTTGAATAATCTATTCCAAAACCCCACCATGATCTCCATTTAAATAAGAGGGGGAAATGTGAGTTACTTGTCGAGGAATTAAGGAGGTTTATTAAATGAATTAGTGAACCTATTTTAATTCAAAATAGTGGAGTTACATAGTTGATGAGTCAAGCCATTAAATGTATTGACATGTCACCAGTCCCACCACCTCCGCTCATCCATGGTAGAAAAAGAAAAGAAAATAACAATTACACGATATTTTATTATTCTTTAAAAAGTCCAAAAACTATCTTTTTCTCCCGACCAATGGCGGTCGAAGTGAAGCTTCCCTTAAGAGAATCCTGGTGCTGTGGGTTCAACAATGCTCTTGGATTTAAATTATGTGCCTTGGTTCGAAATATAGGAAATTCCACCCACATGTTTTCTGAACATACCTAAAAAAAGTTCCGAAATTCATTCTAGGAACACTAGGCCTCAAAATCACATGCCGTCAATTTTGGAAGACTCGTAAAAATTCAAAATAATTTAAAACAAAATTTATATGGAATTTTCATGTCTTTAAAAGAATATATAGATAAATCCAAGTCAAATAATACATCAAGACAATGTGGGAAATAATAACCCCAATGATGAATGAAAATCGCCACCACTTTCAATAGCCTCCACACGACCCATGATTACTATTAAAAAAACATATCCCATGGATCAAAAAATGTAACAGAATGAAGTAACTCATGTCCATATTTAACCTAAAAACCATTAAAATATATTCCAAATCTATAAAACTCAGTAGGTGGTCGCCTTTGGAATATTTTTAGACTCCATTACATTACATCCTAGAAATAAAAGTTTGAAATACATTAGAGAAATAGACATTATTCATATGTCTTTACATGAAGGAAAACTAACACATCAAAAATATGGTAGAACTCTTTTTATTTGTTAAATGAAAAAAATAACTTTGAAACCACTTTTTCTCGACAGGGCCACCTTTATAAAAAATCATCATATTAAAGAACCATCTTTAAACCATCCCAAATAGACCTTTTTTAAATACACATTTTAGAAGTCAAAATGAGTTTCAAATTTTTAACAGTTATCAAAATCAACTTTGAAAATCAATTTCCATATAAAACATGGAATCGTGTCCAAATACCATTTTTTAAAACCTAAGAACCTGATCTTTATAAACAAAAATAATTTCTTCCCTTTGAATTTACTAAAACTTTCCAAACACCCTTCTTGGAAAAAATCCATTTTATATTTAAGGAATTAAAGATTAAAAACACATTTCTAAAACATTATGGAGAAACAATAAAAATTACAAAATATGAATTGGGAAACTATCATAGCATGAACCATATGCATAATGAGAATGAAAAATAAGGAACCCAAAAATAAGTTCCATGAAATAATATCAGAATTAGGGGACAAAAAAATCAAATGAGATCCCCTAAATTATCCCACATATATTCCAAGAATAATGTGAAAAATAAATGATATATTTTTTAAAAAGGCACTAAGATAAATAATAAAGGAATATAAACCAACATTGAATAAGTAATACACATCATGGACTCTAACCAATTGGGAATAACATGACGTAGAAAACCCATAGGTTCCATAATCACTAAGTGAGTACAATAAATTTTGAAGCCATATTGATCTTCCTTAGGCCTTATATTATTTACAAGGGTGCCCTCAGTTATATGGTTAAAATTATTTCAATTGAATCCATCAGTCTACATAGATGACACTACTTCCATGGTCTCTATTAGTCTTGTGGATAAAATTCCCTCTATGTATCTCTCAATCCACATGGGTAACGTTCTATAGCTATTTGAAAAACTTGTTTAAGGATTAATCTGCATATTCCCACCACACATACCAAAGGTCTCACATGCTCTAATCAATTTATAACACATATATTCAAAACAAGTTCTATTTTTATAACCCATGCATTCACATTACAATATATAAAAATGAGGTGCAAAATAAAGTCAATCCAAAATGATCAACTATCCTTCAAATTCCTCACATGAAAAATCCTTATTCATCAACTCCCAAAGACCACATACATAGAACCACGCCCATAAATAGGAATAAAACACATGTAACATAAGATGATCACATGTACATCATTAAAAACTATTTCCCATAAAGTTCTAAATGATATTTTTTTAAAACATTCTTGGAATTTCAACCATCTAACAATATTTGAAATCTTATCTCAATCAACTATTGGGTCCAATTTTATTAAAATGTTTCTTGAAACATATTTGGGAACTAAAATATTCTATAAATCAACCTCTTAAATATTTCAAATCCATAAAAGGTTTCAGATGTCACACACAAGGGGTAACACACAACTTTAAATTTGAGAAACCCATATAAGACACTTAAAACTCTATAAAACACTTTGTTTTAAAATAATTTAAAAATAAATTACCATTTAAAAAATATTAGATTTTATCAAGAACCACATTTTATATACATACATGATGTGTAATCACACATGGAATTTTTTATCAATACTTAGAATGAAATCTTATTGCATGAAAATGGTTTCATTTATTTAGAAACCACTATTTTCCTATCAAAGAACACATTCATAGTTGTAAATTTAATAATGAATGACTTTAAAACCACCAACCATCCAATGAAATGTAAAATAATGTTTTAAAAAGAAATAATTACCTTATTTCAATGGAGAACAATACAAAAGTCATATTCATTGATGGTGAACACCAAATTGAGATAAGACATTCCCTCTATAACACCTAAAAAACCACCCTTATTAGGCCCAAATACTACCCTAAAATCAACCTTAATGATTATTTAGGTTCATGGGAAGGTGATAAATTAGGGGGAAATGAATAAAAATAACATATAAATGGATTTAAAGGAATGTTTCCAGAAGAAACCCATGTGAATCCAAGGTGGAAAGGTATGAAAAATATAATATGGGGGAGTGTGTAAGATCTTTAGGGTGATCCTAGTCTATTAATGTGATGGGAAAAAATAATGGAGGATAAGAGGGTCAAAATAAATTATGGTAAAAATGATAAATTGCAACTTTAATGAATATAGGTTTTCCAAATGATTTGGTCACATAGTTTAACAAACTATGCACCAACCATGTAAGAGACACTTCCTAGGTCAACCCTCCTTCCATGAATTCACTGTGGTACTTTACACTGTTGGAAAAATCATGTGCAAACCATACCTAATGGATGTTAAAAATTTTAGATCTAACTCACATACATGTTCTATGGTTTACCAAACCATTCCCAAGTCGTGTTCCCTTACCATTACATATCAATGGCCCTGTATAGTTTCTCCCGGTATCCACATGGTTTGGACTAAACCGTGTGCTTCCCATTCCTACCAACCATGAATAGAACAAAATAAACTAAAAATACCAATATGAAAGGTTAAACATATGTTTTCATCGAAATCATGCAGGAATAGCATGGAGAGAAAGAAAAAATTCATAGCTTAAAAGGTTCTTGATGAAACATCTCAAAAACATAAGACCCCAAAAATAAAATCAAATAATATAAATTAAACCACATAGTGAAATGGAGGGTGTTAAATGTTTGAATTCTTCATTAAGATTAATGAATCAATGAATTGATAATATAAATAATTTTTTAATAAAATAAATTTATATTAATAAAGAAAAAAATCAAAATGAATAGTAGTTTGTTTAAATGTGTAGTCATTGTAGAAATGGATGATCGTGATCTTGACAAGACTGTGTATGTGTTAGGTTTCCATTTAAATAAATTATATAATAGATTATATTTTTTGAGAAATTTATTAATAAATTAAATATTATAATATTCATATCATACATTCCTCCTTACTATGCATGTGTTTGTGTGTCCGAAATTTATTTTATGTAACCATAAACCCATGGCTACCCTCACCTAAAAGTGATTATTCATGTGTAATGGAAGGAGCTATCAGGTGATAGGAGATGAATCTAGAAAAATATGTGTTGTAATAAACTATGTAGATATATAAGTTAAAGGTGGAATATTTCAATTTGATTCATGTGTGGCTCAAATATTTATTCCCCAATAGTCAAAGGCTGGTTTATCATATACATAATAAAGTAACTAGTAGTTTAAATATAATGATCATACCACATATAATTTTATTTTTTATAATCCATGGTTAATTATTTATTTTTGAAATGAATTTTTTATTTGATGATTAAACACAGTCACATAAACTAAATTAAATGTAAGGAATTTTATGAAAGCATAAAATTAATGAATTATGTGAATATTATTTTACTAAAAAAGTTAATTAGTCATTAAAAATCCATATATTATTAACAATCATGTAAAAGGATATATTAAAGAATATTTATTCATAAGATAGATAAAATAGAATTAGAAAATATTACTTCTGAAAATCCTTCCATCACTTGAGATAGATTTTAAAAATATTTCAGAGTATGTTTCAGGCCTATGTCAAAGTGATTATAATTATTAGCTAGTTCAGACATAATTTTTGGGTTTACATAACCAAGTGAGCATCAATGATTGATTTATGAAGGAATAATTGGTCTAACATAGAGGTATGTGTTGAGATAATACATGTCTAAAATTTCAGGATTCAATATTCCACCCATTAACTAAATGAAATTTAAGATAATTTACTTTGAAAGGTAGATTTACTAATCACCTTTAATTAATTTCTCAAGTCCATGAATGGATTATGAGAAGGAGAATATTGATAATTTCTAGTAGAATATCAACGTGAAAGGGTATTTCAAATCCAATAGTAAGGGATATTGAGATTTTATAAAATGGTGGGTGATTAATAAAATAAAATTTATTACATCACACCTAGTAATAATGATAAATTATTAAAATATTAATTTATTTATTTTGGAAAATATAAAGAGAAACCATGGGAACACCCAGATATTTCCAAGACTACGAACTTATCCCCACCAATATAAATTTCCAAGAGTTGTATTGTCATTTTTAAACTATACTAATACCAAAAAAAATTATTATGTGATGGAATCCCTTATTCATTCTCATCCACCAATTTAGTAAGAAAAGGTGAGATTAATTCCTATATGTAATATTTTTTTGAGGATTATGATGTCTATTAAATCATGTTATAATATTTATATGGATAACTAAAGATGAAATATAAATACATTGATTCATACACTATAATGTCTCATCTATTATCCTTAAAAATAATAGAGATAAGATAAAGATAAATGGATTAGACACTATACTATACCTGTGTAAATTGGATGATGAGTAACTAGACAGTGATATTTCCTTTAATAAGTACATCGATCGGTTAGAAAATTTGGAATTCCATTTAGAGAATAAATTATCCACTAATCTCATATTATCATCCTTACAATAAAGGTTCTCTATATTTATCAAAAATTATATGTTTAACAATATGTAAAATTCCCCAGATATTTATTAATATATATCACAAAAAATAAGTATTGGTTAGACTATATTATTAATCAATTCTGGTGAAAAATTAAAATAAGGGGTTAAAAATCCCATGAATTTTTTAAATACTATGGTTTCATTATAATTTCTCTTAATGTGATAAAAGATACAGATCTAGTGTAGTGAACAGGAGGCTATATGGTTCCTATGTGGGTAGAAAGATCACTGGAAGTGGAAATGAAATGTATTGAACAAAAATAAATCCTAATCTTCTTATTTATTTTTATTCATCACGGAATTTAATATTTTTGTTTTTATTCTTGGATATTAAATAAATTATGTAATTAAAATATTTTTATTCAAATATAGGAACCAAGGAAGAACCGAAATAGTATAAGAATCAAGTTAAATTATCTAAGTAGTTGAGAAAGGTCATTTTCTATGTTATAAAAGATAAGTACATTACATAAAATTTACATGTGGAATTATTCAAGTAAAAATTTTGTTTTTTATTAAGTATTAACAAAATATTACTATAATGACTAGTTAGACACAATATGACATTATTTCATGTTGTTAATTAATGTTGTTATGGTATTTAATACATTATTAATTTTTTTGAAATAGTTTAATCAAAGATATCCGATTTACCAAAGAATGATGAATAAAATATATAAGAAACAAACCTAGTAGTGTTATAATAATTCATTATTTTGTAAATATGAAAGTAATATTCAATGATATACTCAGTTGAATATAATACTCTTAGTCATTAGACATACTTATTTAGTTTTAAATTAAAAATTATTTTGAAATAATGGTATTCTTCAAAGCATCTGAAGTAAATCCAAGAAATTCTATGTGAACTGTTCTATAGAGAATCTGAATATAAATTCATATACTTCATGTGGTTTCTTTATGAAATTTTAAGGATAAAATGTGAAAATAATGAGTAGACATGGAAAAATATATTAGATCCTCTGAGTGGTATTATCGTAGAATATCTTAACTAAGTATTAATTAATCATTTAAATGTTGGGTGGAGATACTCTTGACGTCATATTTACCAACACACATAAAGAACTAGAGATTAGTACATATAGAGTCAATGATGTGGATAATATATATTACAAGACTTAAATTATTCATTATGAGAAATATTTTTCAAATACCAAAAAAATAGCTAACAATATGCCTACTATATTGACTAATGGATATTATATATGTTACAATATAATGGTAATATATTATTTCATAACCTTATACATTTGATAAGAACTTTTTGTAAAACATGGATTTATCCAGAATCGTACATCAAAGAAAAATATGAGTGCAGATAAATTAACATTCTTATATATATTCAGAACACTAATATCCCAAGGCCAGAAAATTATTAGTTAATATCAATAATAATTCTATAAGAAGAAGGAACATCATTTTTGAGATGGTGGGAGGAGAATTTGATTTTATATGGTTAAGGATCCAGATGAACATGAGTTACCATTAGAATACTAAACTACACTTGACTCTCTGAGAGGTGTTTTTCTAGAGAACAATAACTCATAGAGAAATTAAAGCCAAATATGTTGTTTTATATTCAATAGGTCAGGTGATATATTATTTTATAAGAATAATGAATCTTGCAGGGATGTAGTAAATGGAAACATGGTAGGATTATAAAATTCATATGAATTATATGATGAATTCCATGTACTAATATCTATATTGAATTTTTGATCTTTATTTAGTTGAGGTGAAGTATTTG
The DNA here is from genome assembly GCA_963277665.1 of Viscum album. Lineage (NCBI taxonomy): Eukaryota > Viridiplantae > Streptophyta > Magnoliopsida > Santalales > Viscaceae > Viscum > Viscum album. Next base: position 1,504,071,890 of record OY728158.1, read on the forward strand.
GTGGGTATCCAACAAGATAGTGGACCTAGATAGTAAAATCCAATAACAATAAATCTTGATAATTTTCTAAAGGCTTCAAGAATCATCTAGACATAGTCTATGAAAAAACCATACATGAATCACAGTTCTAAAATCCTTTAGAAAAATACCTTTCATACCCATATTATATTATCATTCTGTTGGGGGATTAGATATCAATACCACCTTTATTGGAGGAAAACTTATGAAATATAACTATATGATGCAACTAGAAGGGTTAGTGATACCAAAGAAATCCAAGTAGGTTTTTGAGACATGGTAATCCATTTATAGAAATAATAAAGCATCGTCTTCATAAAATATACATTTAACGAACCTACTAGAGGGCGGGGGTTTATTATGAATGAAAATAGAGTAATGATTCAACTATAGGTTACTGATAGTGCCAGAGTTTTCCAATGAAAATTTGTTGACCACATATGTAAGACAATTAAGTTTTACATTTATTAGACTATAGAATAGAGTTTATAAAAGAGTGAAATAAATTAAAGAACTAGGTTATAGGGAAAAATAACTACAACAATTTATATATAGATTTTCTAAAATCTAGTTATAGTAAAGAAATTTAATAGGTATTGTGAAATACAAGATGGAGCAATTCAGAACTAAATTATTGTTGATATCATAATAAATGAAATGTCTCTTTATTTATGTGTGATTGAATCATGGTATATTTTTATGATGAATCTAATAACATATTCTTATGAGTATTTTGTAATTTTTCACACATTACATTATATGTACCAGGGTATATTTTTTATCATGTGTAAATAATTTATGGAAAATATCATACAAAACATAGAAAACTACTAAGTCTGGTAATCAAAACTCTATTACAGTAAATTAGAATATAAAAAATGTGTCAGTTCTTGGTAATTGGAAAAATAAGAATACCATTTATCAAGGGGATGGAAAACTAGTATTCCTTCTTATTAGTTTGATCTTGTATTTCAGTAATTCTAAGGTAATATGTAATACATAATTATTATAGATAGTTATTACATATCCCCATAGAGAAAGTAAATTACAATTTCTAATGTATCTTAATATATGTTTTATTAATGTATTATTCTAGGAAAGGGTTTTTTCAAATATTTTATGGATTATCTATAGGGAAGGGTATATATGAGGTGAGTTAAGCTCTTGAGGGATTTTATAATAGTTGAGAAATCCTAGTAACCTATACAACAATAATAACATGGTATGTATTATATCTATATTAATACCTTAGCATAATCATGTTTATATTGTAAGGGTATCCATTTAGTTATATGTTTTCTTACATGCATGTGGGATTTTGTTGGACTTGGTTCCCTATAACCAACATACATTTTGCTTTTGATTACCTATATATTCAAAGAATTGAATATTAATATATATATTATCACATGATGAGTGTTATCATATATAAATGTAATGTTAAAATTTAATCATAGTACTTTTCATATTGAATGGTTATTAAATCCCCCAATTATATTGATATCCATGAAGTTTTATGAAAATATTCTTAATGATATGTTCTATATTTGGATGGAGTCTATCTGACATTACATAAATTATGTCTGACTATCAGGTTATGAAGGCTCGTAAAATATAGATACTTCTTCTCATGATGTTCGTACATGAGAATCTTTTAGAAGGGAAGTTATAAGGAAAATATTTCCAATAAGAATTACATAGGGTATAGGTTTCATTTGATATTGTTATCAAAAAATGTGTGTATTTGTCCTTGGATATAATATTATTATTAATGTACATCATGAATTGAAAAAATTGATGTTTTGATGAAAACTGTAATGAAATATGCTCATGATGTGGTACAATATGTTGGGATAATCAAATTTGTTATAACATTGCATGATTAAGACAAGAAAAAATTTATAATTTTCAAATTAATATAACATGATATCCTATGACCTATGATTAAAATTGAATTGAATAAAAAGGTTTATGGACCTAGAATTTTTTTTGATGAGTTTATATCAGGAATCCAATGAAATTTACACCAGGAATATAGGTTTACAAGACAAGTCGGAATCATGATTGATGGGATATTGAGATAAAAGAAATATATTATATATTAAGTTTCCATTTAAGGGTTTTTTCATTAGGAAATTTAATTATTCTTCTATAGGTGCATTTATGTGTTTCTTGAAACTTATCTTGGGATTTAGGAAAGCCCGCCTGATTCCATAGAGACAGATGATTAGAGTGTCACACCCAAGCTATATTCATAATCTTAATTAAGTTATATTTAAATTTATTAGTAAGAATAAATAATAAATCCAACATATGGTTTAATAATTATTCATGTTTTATTGATCACTTACATTGAATCACTAGTTATTCAAATTTAAATATATGTGGATTGAATATTAAAAAAATATTGTTTTCATGGTAATGAAGATAATAATTATTTATCTGTTGTTTATTATTCAAAAGGTAATGAATAATTATTTTTTTAAATGAATAACTATTTAGTTATATGAATATAAAAAATAAATATTTATTCATAAAATAGCGAAGATACTATTTAATTATTTATGAAGTGTATAATATAATGATATTTTTTTATTTAAATAAATATTTATAATTCAAGGTTTGATAAATGTTTATGATGGTTTTTGGGTCAAGTCAAGGTCCCAATAAAAATGATTTATTTTATCTAATTTCATTTAAATAGATATTTATTGATTTACTTAAGAAATTATATATATATATATATATATAAGTTAGAATAGGTCCTAGAATATAATAAAATTATTATTATTATTATTATTAGACATGGAATTTACATAGAATAAATAATTTAGTTAAGAGTCTCTGTATAATTTTTAATTGTCTAACCTTAAATATATAACCTGTCTTATATCAATTTTTGTGAAAATAGGAATTATTATGCATAATAATATTCTATTAGAAGAATTTTCTAATTACTAAATAAACATCTCTTGAGAATTAGTGGCAATCATATTCCACCATCTCAGGATTTAGTTAATAATAGAAAGAATTATTCAATTCTAAAATAATTATTATTGTGATCCAAGATGAATAAAATATGGTATTTTAATTCTCTGATTTAGAACTGAGAGTTCCAATGATAAAATTTTGATATTTTTGGAGTGTATGTGGATATCTATAAAGTAATTATAGTTGGTATTATTCAATGAAATGATAAAAAAATAAAAATAATTGAATTAATCATCAATGAAGAATTAATTATCCATATGTGGTAACTATTATTATATAAATTAATTATAAATTATATGTAAATAGTTTATCTTTATAAATATTCTATGGTTTTTATTCGAATTATGAGGAATTTATATGGCGAAACTATTGGAATGATTTGTTGGTAACATGACTAATTACTTATAATGTTCACTATAACCTTTAGTTTGGTTTCTATAATGAGGAAAATTATACGTTTTGATTCCATATGAAAAGGACTAATGTTCTTCCTTTTACGTTGGTCAATAAAGAAAAATGTTATGCATTTTACAATCATGTTTCCAAGACCAATGAAAAATACTTTTAATATAATGTTGTTAGGTCCACTAGGTCCTGTATTTTAAGGTCGTATAACTAGGAATACTGGGTAATAGGTTCTTGGAAATGGTTTATGTGTGAGAATTATACATTATAATTCCTTTTTTATTTTTTTTTCAAATTGATGATTCAGGTGATGGAATGAGGGGTCATTATAAGAAGGGTATCTAATTTATACATTTTGATCATTGACTAAAAATAAGGGATGCTTTTTTTCTAAAGAATAGTATCAAAATGGGTACCCAGGGCTATGCGATATTACACTAGATTTCTTAAAATTAGAGACCCACTATCAAATGTGTAAATTATTTTCATTAGGGATCCATAATATAGAGTAGAACACTTGGGGATCAAATGTTTATAAGTTTTGACATCTTTATTATCAATGGAATACATGATCATAATATCCACATGAATGTAGAGAATGAATCATTCATGTACATTGGATGGAAAATGTTTCTGGATGAGGAAATTAAATGTTTTGATAGGTGGAACTAAGAATTTTTTCTCATGTGTTCCTTGGAGCCACTAGGGTGAAATAAGAATGCATAACCTTGGTAGGTGACCTAGTTGAGTGGTTCAACCATTTAATCCCTTGAGGTATGGGTTTGAGCTACATGTATTGGAGGAACTTCGGTTAAATGTAAATTTTCATATCTTTCAAACGAATCATTCTCATTAGGACCCTTTACCCTAATATATACTAATAATTAGTAAATGTTGTCCCTCATAAAATTTGTATGTAAAAAAACATATTGATAACCCAAATACCCATGTTCTTCATCCCTTTCCATTATGTTGTGATTCAAAAATCACCCATAGGAGTTCAAAAGTTATGAGTGTACTCAAACTATGGATATTTTTATGCTCTAGGGGTGTCAAATATCTTTTCAATATATCCTTTCCTTATGATGATTATAGAGTCCAAGGGTCTTTATTTACAGAGAAATCTATCTTGGGTAGCCAATATTATTATGAAAACCAAAATGAGTTCCCATTTTTAATGGTTTTATGGGAGTATAGGTGTGATATCTGACATAAAGGCATGGGAATGTGGGAACATAGGAATAACACTCACTACTAGGGGATGGGAAGTCTCAAAATCGAGGTGTGTCATGTTAAATGGTTAAAAGTTGGGTATATTCCATGTTTTCACTAGAGAACATGTCATTCAATACTCTTAAAAAGCATCATCTTTTTCTCCTTATAACTTTCATGAATGAAATCAAAATTTCTCAGGTGTTAATGAATTCCTCCCCCTAAGATTTGGATTTTATCCAGAAGAAAATGATTGAATTTTAAAGAGAATAAGAATTGATCATGAGATCTAGATTGAAGAATGGAATACACCTGATGCACCCGATTTGTGTATACATTTTCACATACATTATTGAAAATAAGAACAATTTTTCAATAATTACCTACTTATTAGAGGAAAAATAATTTATTTTTTGTGACCTTGTACATTTTCAGAAGATTTATGGCCAAATACACAAAACAGGGGAGAACTGAGCAAAATTTACAAACTACAAGGCATGTAATTATATACACGCTATGTACATCTAGACTCAGACATGGATTGACCCGGACAAGTTCATTCCCAAGTAAACAGAAGCTGGTACATGCCGTGTTCAAATTATACATGCCATGTATAATCTTCTATAAGCAGTTGGCAGATGAGAAGAAGTCTACATGCCCATGTGTCCGGCGGACAGAGAGATGTAGTGTTCAACCTATACACGCTGTCTATATCTTTCTCGAAGTGGTTGGTGGCCGAGAAAGGATACCACACACCGTGTATAGTGGCTCTACACACCTTATAGATCTACCTACCAGGATGCACCATGTTCCAAGTCAAAGACGGCGTGTTAGGCCACCTACCAGCAAAGAAAACAAGTAAAAAAGTGCATTGACAAACTTACATGCCGTGTACTTTGGCCACACACCATGTAGTTTTATTTTCTATAAACAGAGGCCTTGGCCTCCGGTTCAAGGGAGGAGAAAGTGTGGAGAGAAAGGGTTGAAGGTCCGAAGGAAAGAAGCTCCGCTACCATTCTATAACCATTCTTCTACTTCACCATTCTACCATCTATCAAAAAGTCTCTTCCTCCTTGAAGTTTCAAGCAATGATCACATCAGGTATCGAGGGTGTTGTGCTTATCTTTAACTCTATGTGTAACTAAATACCCAGTGTGTTGGGGTTGTGGGAGATATAAGAGTTATAATACAAATTATTTTCTATGAATGTGTTCGTTCTTTTAACTTATTCTTATTCTTCTTAAATCATTTCATCTTATCACTGAAAATTCTGAACTAGACCAACTTAGAATTTTCAGGGATTCAAAAGAAGAATAACAATGAATATTTTCAAGATCATTGTAAGTATTAATTGACTCAAAAATGGAATAATCCAAATAATGAACTGTGAAACACTAACTAAAAAACCAAGGAGTTAGTTTCTTCAGCCGTAAATATAAGTTTACCAAACCAAGGAATATTTGTTACAAATTGAACCCAGAGTGTTAGGTTATCATGAACAACACAACCTCATAAGCAATTTTATTTAATAATCAACTTCTTAATAATCCACAACCCCAATGCATTTCTTTATTTGCATCAAAACAAATTTTCCTATATTTTCTTCTATTCATTAAGTAAATTATTAAAGAAACATAAAACCAATTTTTCTTTTAATCCAAACACCCAAAATCGACTCTAAATTTAGAACACTTAACTAAGACAAAAATACAAATTAGTTAAGCAAAGACAAAAATAACATCTTTTTCCCTGTGGATCGACCCCTTACTAGTACTATACTCATTAGGGTAAAAATAATTTGGGACATCGATGAAATACCTTCAGTGAAATGACTTGCCAAATTTTTTCACCATTTACAGGGAATAAAAGAAAAGTTAAATTTTTCCTTGTTTTAATTAAGTTTGTGTCAAATTTTAGTGAAAATAAAAAACATATATTCCCAAAAATATTTTTTCTAATCTCATTTATGTTTATCTTTCTTTTTTTCCTCATTTACGCTTGGTGTGTTTTTTATTGTGAAAGTCGTTAGGTGTATGAGCGGCTACCTCACACGTTCCAAGAATGCTGAGTCATCGGGTTTTTTCACAATTGACCCAAAGATCAAACAAACACTTTTGAGGTTCCAACAAACACTCATGGCCAAGAACAATAAAAACAACCCCATGGTGCAGAAAGAGGAAGGAAATCCAACTTTTGTCCAAGGAGCTGGATAGCCGTTAGGACTAGATGACAACCAGAACCAATAAGCTCTACTTGCTCCAGGGTATGGCCCACAGTAGATTCAAAAATTCCAACCGGAGAGGATGTCATTTTTACATCCAGCTCAGAGGCCGTACTATGCCCCTCAAGAGAAAAAATACATGCTGTCTCTACTCCCTCAACAACCACCTCCACATCATACTCTCATAGAGTACGACCTTCCATCCATCCACAGAGCTAACATGGGAATCGTCTGTCCGACGGTGCAGGCCCAACACTTTGAGATCAAACCTTCTATCATACAGCTAATCTAGAACACCGTTCACTTTGGTGGCTTGCCCAAAGAGGATACAAATGACCATCTCTAAAATTTTCTAGAAGTTTGTGACATGTTTCTCTACCACAGAGTGTCCACAGATGCCATCTTTCTTCGCCTCTTCCCCTTCTCTCTAAGGGATAAGGAGAAATACTGGATCAAAGGATTACCGCAATGATCCATCCTCACATGGGAAGAGCTAGCCCAAACATTCCTATCTAAATACTTCCCACCCTCGAAGACGGTGACTCTATGGAATTAAATCCACAACTTACAGCAGCATGACTCAGACTCATTGTATGAATCATGGGAGCACTTTAAGGAGATGTTGAGAAAATGACCACACCACATACTTCCACTTTGGATGCAAGTCCAAACCTTTTACGGAGGGCTGATAAAGAATAAAAAGTCCATGGTGGATGTTGTTGCTGGAGGTACCATAATGCGGAAATCCCCTGAAGAGATTTTTGAACTACTGGAAGACATGTCTGCCAATAGCTTCAAGTGACATTCTGAGCAGGGCACATAGAAACAAGGTATGCATAATATTGATGCTACTACTATGCTTGCTGCACAGTTTGATGCTATGTCCAAAAAGATCGATGAACTCAATCTGAAGGGAACATACCAAGTCTATGCGGAAAACCATCCGAAGGGTAGTGAATGTGATGATAACCACATCATGGGAGAATGCCCGGGTTATGCAGGCGGCCCTTAGATAAGAGAGGTGAGTTATGTTTCCCAAAACAGAGGGCCAAACCAGTACTAACAGTACCAGAACCCGACAAGGCGTGATCAACAGAACATAGGTTGGGGCCAACAACAGTATAATCCTTCGTCCCAGTAAACGCCCGACTACAACCATCCTCCTTATCAGAATCAGTACCAAAGGCATCAATATCCCCAACATGGATCTTATCAACATCAAGTGTATCAGAACCCTCACCCATAATAGCCATGAAAATTAACACTTCCACCAGCTCAATAACCACCTCAGCAGGAGAACACCTCAAGGTTAGAGGATCTCATGAACAAATTTATATCTAATACTGAGACAAGATTTAAGAACCAAGAAGATTCCATTCTAGGCCTAGATAACCAAATTGTCCAGTTGGAAAACCAACTCTCAGGGAGGAAACCTGGTACACTACCGGGTAACACTGAGAAGAACCCGAGGTAGGAGGCCCAGGTCATTATGCTACAGAGTGTAAAGGAGCTCCAATAGTACCAACTAGCACATCCAGGTGCACCCACACCCCCTGTTGATGAAGAAGGTACAGATTCAGACCCCCCCTCATCCAAAATCCCATGGAAGGAGGATTTCTAGAAAAAGGGAAAGAAGAATGTCAAACCCTTTGAGCCTACCTTACCCTTCCCAGAGAGATTAAAGTAGAGAAAGCTGGACCACCAGTTCAGAAAATTCATGGATGTGTTCAAGAAGCGACACATAAATATTCAATTTATAGAGGCACTGACACAGATTCTAACTTTTGACAAATTCATGAAGGAAATACTCTACAACAGAAGAAAGATTGAGGATCTAAGCACCATTTACCTAACCAAGGAGTGTTCTGTAGTCGTCTAGCATTCGATTCCTCCCAAACTCTAGGATCCAGGTAGTTTCAATATTCCATGTAATATTGGACCATGTGAGTTTGGGAAACACCTCTGTGACTTAGGGGCTAGTGTGAACCTCATGCCCCTTGGAGTTTTCAAGAAACTCGGGATCAATGATTTGAATCCAACCTGATTAGCCCTTCAACTTGTTGATCGATCCATTAAACATCCGAAGGGGCTATTGGAATACATGCTGGTCAAGGTGGGTAGGCTAATCCTCCCTACAGATTTCATCATCCTCGACATAGAGGATGACCAGGAGACATCTCTCATACTGGGAAGGACTTTCTTGGCCATAGGGAAAGTACTTATTGACATGCACCATGGAGAGTTGATTTTCCGGGTAGGAGAAAAAAGAGTATCCAACAATATCCTCAAAGCTGTCAAACATGAATCACTGTCTGATCATGATGGATGTTAAGTGGTAACCACCGTGGATGATCGCTTGAGTGAAAAATGGGACGATTTGATATGTTCTTTTACCTTAGATGACTTTATCATTCTAAATGTTCCATTTGAAGAAGAGATAGAAGACCTGCAATTCCTAGAAGGCCAGGGTGTCCACTACTAGAAACGAGTAGTTATACCCAATATTATGGAGTGGGAAAAGGTGAAACCACATGTACCATAGATTTTAAAATCAAATGAACTAGAATTGAAGCCTCTTTCGTCTTCTATAAGGTATGGGTATTTGGGAAACCATAAAACATTTCCTGTAATGCATAGCGCAAAAATATCACAGGAGAAATAAGATTACCTTATCTAGGTTTTAAAATAGCAGAAGAACACTATTGGGTGGACAATCGTAGATTTGAAGGGAATCATCCCTACCATTTATACCACAAGGTGCTGATTGAAGAAGGTGCGAAACAATCTCGGCAACCACAACAGCGCCTGAATCCCCCCATGAAGGAAGTTGTAAAATAGATGTAATTAATTTTTTGGATGCAGGCATCATCTATCCAATCTTGGATAGTCCATGGGTGAGTCCCCTACAAGTGGTACCCAAAAAGTGGGGTATCACTGTAGTATCAAATGATAAGAACGAGCTCATCCCCACACGCACTGTCACGGGCTAGTGAGTCTGTGTGGATTATAGGAAGCTAAATGATTCCACAAGGAAAGATCATTTTCCCCAACCTTTCATGGATCATATGCTAGAGAGACTAGCTGGGCACAACTTTTATTGCTTCCTCGATATCTATTCTGGCTACAATCAGATTTCCATTGCTCCAGAGGATTACAATAAGAGCACATTTACTTTCCCCTATGGTACGTTTGCTTACCGAAGGATGTCCTTTGGCATGTGCAACACCCTCGCCACCTTCCAGTGCTGTATGCTGGCTATCTTTCATGATATGTTGGAACTGATCCAGGAGGTATTCATGGATGATTTTTCCATTTACGGAAAATCATTCACAACTTGTTTGCAACACATAGAGCTAGTTTTGTAAAGATGTGAGAACACTAACCTGGTTTTGAACTGGGAAAAGTGTCATTTCACGGTGAAAAGTGGAATAGCCCTTGGCTATAGAATCTCAACAAAGGGGATAGAGGTGGACCTGGCGAAGATAGAAGTCATTTCAAAACATCCTATTATGACTTCCGTCAGAGCCATCTGTAGCTTCCTGGGGCATGTAGGTTTTTACAGGCGGTTTGTCTGTGAATTTTCAAAAATATCCCAACCCTTCACCAATCTTCTAACCAAAGATTCAATATTTGAGTTTGATGAGACATGCACCATAGCTTTTGAGCACATGAAGCAGTGCCTGGTGGAATCTCCAGTGATGATTTCTCCCAACTGGGAGGAACAATTTGAAGTGATGTGCGATTCTAGCGACTACACAGTAGGAGAATTCTTCGCCTAGTGGATTGAATGAATTTTACGACCTATATATTATTCAACCAATACACTCAATGAGGCACAGATCAAATAGATCACCACAGAAAATAAGATGCTTGTAGTGGTTTTCACATTTTATAGGTTCCGTTCTTACTTAGTGTTGTCTAAAGATATTGTTTATACTGACCATGCAACACTAAAGTACCTACTGAACAAGAAATATGTGAAGCCCGGATTGATCTACTGTGTACTCCTCTTACAATAATTTGATCTGAAGATCTGAGATAATAAAGGGAGTGAGAACGTTGTTGCTAACCATCTCTCCTACCTAGAGTTTCCTCATTTAGAGAAGAAGGAAGATCAGAAGATCAGGGAGAATTTCCCTGATGAGAACCTCTTTTCGATCAACGAAACACCTAGACCATGGTATGCTAATATTGCTAATTTTCTGGTTATAGGTGTCGTTCACCCTGACCTATCCTTCAAGAAAATGAAGATATTTTTCTCTGATGTCAAGAGGTACTTCTGGGAAGATACACTTCCTTTATGATCCTGTGGAGATGGGGTGATCCATCATTGCATCCCTGGAACTGAAGTTCATGGTGTCCTGAAATTCTTTCATGCCTTGCTAGTTGGGGGACATCATGGGCCTGACCGTACAGTATCAAAGATCCGGCAATCTGGGTTTTTCTAGTCCACCATGCATAAAGATGCCTGACCCTTTGTCTCTAGTTGCAATCACTACCAGTGGAAAAGTAATGTGGGGTGTAGAGCTGAGATGCCCTAACACCCCATCCTGGAGGTCGAGATCTTCGACGTCTGGGATATAGATTTCATGGGACCCTTCCCCCCATCTTTCAGGAACACTTACATCTTGGTTTGTGTCGACTACGTCTCCAAATGGGTGGAAGCTACTATTACAACTCACAACACGACTAAGGTATTCATGGGAATTTTAAAGAAACATATTTTTGTAGGTTTGGAGTTCCCAGAGTACTGATCAGCGACAGAGGGACCCACTTTGACAACACACTGATGAGAGGAATACTGTCGAAGTATGAAGTCAAACAACATATGGGGATTCCATATCATCCCCATTACAGTGAACAAGTGGAGATATCCAACCGTGAGCTCAAGAAAATCCTTGAGAAAATAGTCCACACTTCGAGGAAAGATTGGTCCAAGAAGTTAGATGATGCATTATGGGCATATTAGGATTCTTTCAAAACACTACTCGTAATGTCCCCATTCTGCCTCATCTATGGAAAGCCATGAAATCTACCAGTGGAGTTAGAACACAAAGACTACTGGACCATCAAGGCCCTGAATTTTTATTTGAAGGTAGCAACAAAGAAGCGAAATATCCAACTATCGGAACTTGATGAAATCAGATTAGAGGCATATGAGAATGCCAAGCTATTCAAGGAGAAGACGAGCGAAATTATCAATTGGATGATTTCACAAAAATCATTCCATCACAGTGATTAGGTAATTCTCTTTAACTCTTGTCTTCGATTATTCCCTAGGAAGTTAAAGTCACGATGGTCGGGGAAATTCCAAGTGATACACTTATTCCATCATGGAGCGGTGGAAATTTTTAGAGGGGATAGTCAACCATTAAAATTTAACGGACAATGGTTGAAATATTACCATCACATGGATGACATAGTAGGAACATTTTACACCATACAACTCAGGTAAAGTAGAGGTAAGTTGGTCGAGCCAATGACCTAAAACAAAGGCGCTTCCTGGGAGGCAACCCAGAGGATACATGTCGGGTACTACTTATACACATGGTGTGTAATTATTCCTTTTCATTTATATTTTAACTAATATAAATATATAGTTTAACTATGTAATAAATAGGGATGATTCCGGTGCCGATGATATGGTCACTGGAGTTTATCCGATCCGTCATCGGTTCGAATCCTCCTGACCTACCTTCGACAGAGGGTTCCTACTTTTTTCCACGTGTTTCCCTACATGGCGTGTGTGGTTTTTCATATATATATATATATATATATATATATATATATATATATTCTTATAATAAAACCCATGGTGGGGATGGATCGGTTGGCCAGGATCGTAATCTGCTTCCAAAAGACCCGGGTTCGAATCCTGACAACCACACCATTTCCATAATTTTTCCTTTTTAATAAACACACATGACGTGTCTTTCAATATATGTCATGTGTGCCATGTTTTCCTTCTAAAAACTGAAAATATTTTTCACATAAAGTAATTCATGTGGGTGAAGTTGGCAGATTGTCAGAGTCTCGACCCTGGATCCAAAAGACCCAAGTTCGAATTCAGCTAATCTCCCTACTTCATCAATTTTTGTACTATTTAAACCACACACTATGCATTTATTTCATCCCATGTAGTATAAGCCATATAAATTAAATATATATATATATATAATAAATAGGAGAAACAGTACAACCTTTTCTCTAGTGGTTGAGGGCTTTCTTTTGGAACGAGTGATCACCGGTTTGAACCTCGCCCCTAGCACCAGACCAAAGGTTATACTTCTCTTTTTCCAATTTTAGAACACATGATGTGTATTTCAAGATACATTACGTGTATAGTTTTATTTTGGATAAATTATGTATATATGTAGATATCAATTTTTATTATTAATATTAATTATTATATAATTTAATATAATAATTATATATATATATATATATTTAAAAAACAATGGAACACATGGCGTGTCGTCAGGAGATACACACCGTGTACCTCAGCTATAAAAGCTGCGGACCACCCGACTTCAACCCGTGTTGCGCGGACCCCTCCCCTCTACCCATTTCTTCCCCCATACGACACCTAGTTTTTCCACTCCCCACTATATGGATTTTGGGAATTTTGGATTCCGATTTCTGCTGCATTGTGATCCTCAGTCCAGGATATAGTAGACAGAGATCCTTGCCATGGGAAGCGGACCACCTCCGCCACTAAGGGCGAGAGGCCCATATATCATTGGATTCGACTCCAGTCCACGACACTACCAGATCCAGACTCTCTGTTATATCAACTCCCTCTGTTGTCCATCCTTCCACCACTCAATACCTTAGCCGAGGCTGGTTCTAGTACCGCCGCACCTCCACCATTCCATACAGAGCCTCTGAGAACCATCATTTCTTCTCCACCGACTGCCACACCTCTTGCGCCCTCTTCCGTAGCTACTGGTCCATCCTCGACCAGCCCATCCAGCGTTCCTCCGTCTACTCTGGCCGATCCACCCCCAGAGCCAGCTCCCGCTACTGCACCTCCACCTGGGTCGGGACCTGCAGGTGCTCCTTACCCTTCCATGGTGTTCCCGGTCACCGATTTGGCGCACGACATGGTCCAGCGTTTCTCTTGCTGCCTGATTCCATTAAGAAAATGCTATCTGGATAGCTGTGTTCCTTAGCAGCTGGGCATCTAGGGGGAGTTGAAGGATCTCCTCAGGCACACTCTATTACCCATGATCTTCCAGGTCATCAAACCTATTTTCCATGATTTATTTTTGGAGTTTTCTTCTTCCTTTGAGTTCGATGGAGCTGAGTACTGGGAGACGCCCGATGATGCAGTACCAGTGGTCCGGTTCCAACTAGGTGGATGACCCTTTTCCCTTACCATGACTGAGTTTGGTCGAGTGTGCGTTTTCTATCCTCATCCCATCACCCCATCCCTTGTCTCCACCCTAACCTGAACTGAACTCTCTGATCTTGTTTCCATGTGGCGGGAGATTACTGGGCCTGACCACCGTTATACCCCTACTTCCCAGAAGAGTACCCTTATAGATGACCCTATCCTTCGCTTTACCCATAGGTGTTTCAATTCCATCATTTCCCCCGCCATGAGGATATGGGGGTCGTGACCGGTCGTGACATGGATCTCCTTACCTGTGTCATCTGGCAGGACTACCTGGACCTCCCTTACCTTGCCACCTTCTATTCCCACACCATGTTTACCAGCCAGCAGGGAAACCAAAATGGTGGGTTTTATGCCACTCGCCTTTCCCACCACCTCGAGGTTTTTGAGCCTTCTCCTTCCCATGACCTGCTAGGTTCCCCCAATGGATGGACTATCTCATGCTTATTCGAATGGGATTGGTCCGGAAGTAGGGGTGCTTACGTCCTTGCCTAGGCACCACCCCAACCACCTGCTGACCCTCCTGCCCACCCCGATGCACCTGCTCCTCCTTCACCACCCCTTCCGGCTTCACCACCCCACCCCCTTCTTCTAACCCCCCTTCTTATATCCTTCCTTCTTCTACTATTCCTTCTACTACCCCACCTCCTTTTGCACCCTCGGTTGATCTCTATTTTTCCCTCCTCCTAGCCATGATGGAGCCGCACTTGGTTCATCTCGATTGCCATCAGGACCGACTAGAGCATATGTTGGGGATTCTTCTTCAACATCATGGTATACAACTACCACCACCACCTACCTCTAATTCGATTCCTGGACCTTCTTCTACAGCTCCATCGCCCTTTACTGCACTATCCATAGATTCAGTTCTCCTATCCACTATGGGCCTAAATACGGCCAACGCTGCTTCCACCACTGCTTCCAGTCCTAGGAGTGATACCAGCCCTCCTACTCTGACTTCTACAGATTCTCTTCCAGGTGCATATTTCGAGCCTCTAGTTTCCACAACTCCTGATCCTTCTCTTCTGGCTGCTTCTGTACCAGATGACGACTCTTCTGAGGCGACCCCCTGACTGGTTTTTGGAAACATGTTTTTCATTGTATATCTATTTGTGATATATTGTGCTTGTGTATGTTATGCATGCTTACAGGTACTCTGGAATGTTATGGACTATCCTTCTCCATCACTCCTCATCTTTCTTCACCTAGACACAAGGGAAGTACTGTTTTCCACATTTTTCCATTGTTTTTTTTCTTCCTTGGTTTAATTATTTCCTTTCTTCCCCTCGTTCTGGTCCACTATTATGTCTCCACATTCCCTTATTCACTTTTTGTGGAACTTGGTGGACCATGTGCGATATTAAGTATGGGGGGGGGTCTCGACCACTTTAGTCTTTTCCCTTATCATCATTCTAGGAGACATCATTATTGGATGATATGTTTGAAAATGTGAAGACATTTTGGTTAATAATATTTCTAAATAATAAACCTGAAATTGGGAAATTTTTAAAAGTTGAAAGATTATTTTAGTTATTAAGTGTTTTAAAATGATTGCTTATATAGTTTAAATTACAAATTTTAATCCTTGGATAATTAAATTGATTAGGCTAATCAATTATATGAAAGTCATAACTTGATTGTCTCTTTATTGGTTTTTCCCACTTCTGAGAGGTATTCTAAACCCTTCGTATTAATCTTTTTAATACCCTCTTTCTTGAGAGATTCTTATAATATACATAACTACTAGAATTTACAAGTTTTATTTTCAAAACGTAATAAATTTTTGAATTACATTAAAATGATTGAGGCATTAAATTGTTTTAACCCCTTTATCTTGAGACCTAACCTACATCTTATCTTCATAAAGCCCCTAGAAACCATGAATTTCCTTTATAGGAAGCCGTATTACAAGCCTATTTCCCTTCCTGCCCTAATTATTTTTTGATTTTGCATGATTATTTACTTGATCTTAAAATAAGGGATTGGCAACACATGGAATAATTTTGTGAATCGTCATGAAATTAAGTATGGGGGAGATCCACTTGATAATTTGGGGCAAAAAGGGTTCCAAACCTCTATTCATGGAAATTCTAAAAGGTCCCTTTTGATCTTTAAAAAAAATGGTACAGACAAAGGGACCTTATACACACTTGTTGGTTTATGAACCATACCCAACTAAAGGAGATGGTGGTGATGAGATCATTTAATAGAGTTTGATGAGGACTATTTTTACATTAAGCTTAACTTCAAATATCACACACTATTATTTAAGAATTTAGCCTCTTTGTTCAAGCCTTAGAGTTATTTTTCACATCTTTACCTACCAACCTTTAGCCACAGAAACTTCTGCTCCTTAATGAAAAGTCCTCATGATTTTTGAAAATCAATTTTATAAAGTATAGAACTAGACTTCTTTCAAACCTATGGATAGATTTTATATATCTTTTGTTGAGCATAACATTAATTTAAAACATCTTGAGTGTTGAGTATATTATTGGTGAGGTATATCATCAAGTGGCTTTATTATTTTTGAAAGGTTGAAACATGTGTTTAAAAGAGGATGAAAATAGTTAATTGAATTTTATATGAGGCATGATTAGAATATCTCCTGAATTGAAACAATTTTTTAGTTTTTTAGAATTTTTTCCCTTGACTTATTACTTACATTTATGATTGACTGAAATCCTTCCTTTTAAAATATACACTCTCTTAATTAGATGTTGAGATTTTCTTGAGGGAAAGAAAATGAATAAGTATGGGGGAGTTTGGTGAACCCAATTTGTGTATACATTTTCACATACATTATTGAAAATAAAAACAAGTTTTCAGAAATTACATATTTCTTATAACACAAATACTTTTTTTTGGTGATCCTGTTCATTTTCAGGAGATTTATGGCCAAATACACAAAAAAAAAGAGAACTGAGAAAAATTAACAAACTACACAACGTGTAGTTATATACATGCTGTGTACATCAAGAATTAGACACATATTGACTAGGACAAGTATATTCCCAAATAACCAGAAGCCGGTTCACGCCGTGTTCAACTTATACATGCCGTGTATACCATTCTAGAAGCAGTTGGTGGATGAGAAGAAGTCTACACGCCCATGTTCCTAGTGGATAGGGACACACCATGTTCAACCTATACACGTCGTGTGTAACACCCCAATATTACATGTTACATTTCCTTTTGAATAATGTAATAGCTTGCATTATACGTAACTTCGAGATTCTAACACACCGTGACCAATCAAACTAGCCGTTAGGAATAGTAATACCAAATTTTTGAAATTTTATAAATTTTAAATTTCAAAATGTAATTAATTTTTAGATTTAGAATATCGAAATTATCTTAGGGTGAATTTTTGGTATTTTTCTGAAAATTTTCAATTTTTGATGAATAGTGAAAAACACCGAGTTATAATTTAAAACCAAATGTTTATTTAAATAATTATTTATTTTATTTAAATTTATTTTAGGTAAAAATAGATACATAATACCTATATAATTTCAATGTAATTCATTGGAGTCATTTTATAATAATTTTAGATATATATAAATTTTATTGAACTCATAACCGTCTTTTACCCACCTCTTAGGAGCATTTGCAAATTTGAATAAAACTTTTTTTTACAACTTCTGCGAATTGAATTTCAAAAATCCTAGAGACATAGTTTATATCAGTAAGTAAAATGTGTTTGAATAAGATAAAAATAATTTTTGGTGAATAGTAACTTTTGACTTTTATTTACCACGGTTAAAAGTAAATAGGGTAATTAAGGGTAAAAATGATATTATTATTACCCTAAAACATGTCATAATTATATTGGATAAGTGTAATTAGACCAGAAACAACCTTAGAAATAAAATATGATCCTTTAGGTCCACTTAGATTAGATTAGGACATTTATTATTATTTAATTCAAAGAAGAGTTAAAAATCTTAAATTCAAATCTTAATAACTAAACCATTTTTAATATAGGGTTATACATAATATAAATTCAATTATAAATATTAATTAGAAAGATAAAAATATTTCCTACGTAATTTTATTTTATTTATATTTTTTAGAAATTAAATAATTTAATTTATTTATGACACAATGATGATGCAGTAATTACCTAATTAATGAAATATTAAAATATTTGATATTATAAATTTCCAAATAAATTAAATTTGAGACTTCTTATGAATTCCAATAATTTTCTAGGTTAATATGAGATGTTAGGGGTGGTTAGATAAATCTTTTTCAAAGTAATAATGCTGTTATGAATTTAGAAAAAACAAAATACCCAGTAGTGTCAAAATTGACATAAAAGAGTTTCTAAAACAAATATTATATTATTAATTTATATTCTATTCATAAAAATCTAAGGTTCAGAAAAAAGACTTATATAATGATAGGTGTATCATTAATGAACCACTTGGGGTTCTCTTGGAAGTATATAGTATTTTTATTAACCATATAATATAAAAATACAAAGAGACATGGTAAATGTCAAACTATTTAACTAAGAGTTAAATCTAAAATATAAGGTTAATATAGTGACCCAAAACTATCTAAAACCTATTGTTTGAGTGTTTGTCTACCCATACCCACCTTATGCTTTAAATAATTCATTTTGGAGCCATTTGAAACCGAAAATTATTTTATTATAAAATAATATTTCTAGCTTTTCCTAAGATGCCCCTCACCCCCTTCCCTCAAATTCACACCTTCAAAGCTTTTTTTCTTGTCCAACCTCTGCCCAAAAACAATATCAACTATCCTAAATGCATCCTAGAGTCATTACTTTATTCATAAAGACAACCTAAGGATACCTTTTGATTAAATCAAAAGGAAGATCCCGAAGAAGAGGAGATTAACCTACCCTCGACCAAAGAAAAGTACAAAGTAAGGGGTTTCTTATCTCACTTTTAATTCCGTGAGATTTACATAGTTTTATAATTATTTATTAAATGTTATGTGTTTTTTACTATCATTTTATATATATATTATCATTATTCTCTTTATATTCATGGTATTCTGTGATTCATTTGGTTGTTATTAACTTTTGGCCATACGACTCGATTGATACTGCCACTATTTCCATTTATGTGGTGTATGTACTACCTAATGATTGTATTATTTGTGTAATATAATTTAATTTATGAGTAATTAAATATTCATTTTATGATCCATCTTTAATGAGATTTATGTTTCGTAAGTTACCAAATTGGTAACGGAATTACAAATTTAAATTTCCACTCATTCGACTTTACGCATACTTCATTGATTATTTTACTGCATGATTATGTGTGGAATAACTATTTATTATTTGTGTAGTAATTTACACTCCCCTTTCTGTGGATATAATTTTTATACACATAATCACTCCATTCATAAATTCTCAAGTCATCGATATAAACTTGATAACAGTAATTTTAACTCAATCTCAATTTATTGAGTTAAACATCCAATTCATTAGTGTTGTTTTTACAAGAATATGTGTGAATGTACTCTGATTGATTTACACTGAATATCCAATAATATTTAGTGTATTCATATTTTTCACACATAATTATGTCTTTGATTTATCCTTAACCTAAGGATACGGTGTTTATAAGATATTTCATCTCAATATACATTCCATTGAGACTTCTTTGTTGTTAAACGACAATTCACTTTTATATGGTGTATATAATGTACTTTGACATAGTATATCATGAATCAATTTATTCCCATGATATTATAATGTTTTTATTACCTCAATTATTTTTATTCATGTTTCTCTCTTTTGTTTAGGAACTCTAACTAAAATATCATTTTAAAATGTTTTAAAGATTTATTATTCTAAATATTTCTCATTAATGTCCATGTTTTAAAAATGGTTTTAAGGATTTATCTATATGGAAATTAAAGTTTTAAAATTAAAATTCCTTGTAAAAGTTTCAAAGTGGCATGGGAAAATTTTATTCAAAAATCTATTTTAAATGGCTTCTTGATAAATAGTGAGACTTTTAAATGTTTTCAAGAAAAAGGGGGATATTTATCTCAAATAGTTTTAATGGTCATTTTAATCTATGTCAATATCATTCATTATTATCTATTGATGTTGATCTATTATAATTCAATATTTTATATTGTATTGAATGAGTTATCTTTGACTGTGGATGTTCTATTTTTATACCATTCATGGTTTGTGGTTAAACTATTGACATTTCGTATGCTAGTTTTAATACGAATGTTCAGATTATGTTTCAACCTTTTCATATGAGTAATGCATTGGACTTAGTAAGTGATGGGTAGAGACCACTATAGCTCCTAGATGCATCAGTTGGTCTAATGAGACAAACTAGTGTCTTGGCACAAGGCCTTGAAAAAATCTTATTTGTAGTCTTGGCACAAGGCCTTGACTATGTAGTTATGAAAGTCTGGAATTATGCATTCCATCATTATGAAAGTGGCTATTGATATTTCATGTGATTATTCGAATAATAGAGTATCTATATAAATAAGTAAACGAAATTATTTGATTTTATATTTTCCATATTATGCTGAAGTTCAAGTTTAAAAATCTTTTGTTTTAGTCTTATACATTGTCGTAAATGTTTATGCTTATTTATGAAAGTTTCCACTATAATGTTATCCTTACTGAGCATATGAGCTCACCCCTTTCTGTGTTTCATTTTTCCTAGGAAGAAAAGAAGTTTATTATGACTGACCTGCAGGGATAGTCTATGGGATCTTAGTGTTTTCTATGGAAACAATGTTGTTGTAATTTTCCATTTTATGATGTAATGTAAACCTTATGATTGTATCTAGTACTTCTAAGTCTACTAAACTAATCGGTCTTTAGAGACTTGATCTTTTGTGATCATGCCAATGATACGTAATAATTTATCAAATCTGGGATTCTTGGGTTGGGGCGTTATAGTTGGTATTAGAGGAAGTTTAGTACAAACTTGGAAACTAGATTTATATAAACTCTGATTAGCGCACATAAACCTAAGATAAAATTTGAGGATTAGTATAGAAGAACTTCCTAAAATTTTGGTATTGTAGAGATTTTGTGAATTTTCCATGAAATACATCCTTTTCTGGATACGAGCAGGCAGAGGCGGCTCCAGTACAGATGTACCTAGGGGTAAAACCCAAAAACACCGCTTTGAGCTAGACTCGAATGGGAACTAGTGTACGAAAACGGGCCTTGCTGCACTCTTGGTTATGAAACTCCCAGGGGATATACTTAGGATAATTTACATTTTATTTACAAACCAATTTCAAAGATTTTAAAATAAGATGAGAATAAATGACCTTGGTTAATCCTAAGGTGTCTCAAATGGAAAATATAGTGTCATGATATTTTCTAAATGATTTTATGACTACTGTTACTCACACAATGATTTATGGTTTTAGTCAATGGCTAGATTCCAAGGAAGTCATAGTAACTTTGATCATGATGTATAAGGTGGGAAAAGTGGTGGAAATGAGAAAAAAATGGAATGTTGATAGGTGTAAAAGATATCATGTTTATGCCAAATCAGTTTTCCAAAAATTTCATCAACAATATATATATTAACCAACTCCTGGACTCAACAAAGAAGAGAAAGGTGATGAATGATAAGAGCTCCAACAGTGGATACCATGGAGAAAATAATCCTCAATTTCTATCATGTAGGGAATGTGGAAGGAGACACCGAGGAAAGTGTCTCAATGGAACAAAGAAATGCTTTACCTGTGGGAAATAAGGACATAAAGTAAAGAATTTCAAAGGAAAAATTAAGATTACTATGGACGAAAATAAAAATGGTCCCAAGAATCCATTTACAGTCATTTTACATAAATGCAGGGGACCTGAACATTACCCGAGTGAACGCCCTATTCTATAGGATATTTTCTTGGTCAAGGAATAAGATATGTGGAAATAAATGGTTAGAGAGATGTTTAAAAGTATTAGTGATCCTTGTTGATGGAATTAATTTGGAATAATTTTATCTTGTATTTACAACCCTGCATTTTTTCATGTGAAAATGATATTTGAGGAAGAATTATCTTTTCTCTTGTGGATATAGTTATAAATAACCATTTGGTTTTATATGATCATTGGGTTTGAGGCAATTACAAGTTATTATATTTTGGGATGAAAATGAAAGGTATGAGATAAAATTTGTGGTTAAATTATTTTATGGTTATTTGGAGGAATTTGTCTAATTTTTGTAATGTTATAAAATATAGTTTTTGAAAAGGACAACATGCAGACCATGTGAAAACCCGTCACGTTGGACAAAGCTATGGGAATTGAACCCACAACCAGAGTGCGATTGGGATTTATCCCCTACCACTAGACTACGTGAAGTCCCTGGTTAGTGTGACTAATTATTTTTAGTTAAATATTTTTATTGATCAATAATAAGTTGATTTAGGATCTTATGTCTTATCAAATGAATACCCTTAGTCTAGGAAAATGATTTGGTGATTAAGTGATAAGTGTTATTTTGGAAGACGTTCACTCTATTGGGAACACTATATGCCTAAAGAAAATAGAATACTATGGGATTTCATTTGAGGAGTAATAGAGGATTTTTTTCTATGTTTTTATTGTGGATTTATAGTGATTTGGGTTATTTATCAAAATGATTAACCTATAATAGAGAATATGTGATTAGGTTAATTACTTTTAAGTATGTGACTTTAAGAGTAGTCAATGTCATTTGGAGATACAATTTAACGTGGAAGACTGCATAAACAAATTCTTCTAAGTTTTGGGTTTCAATATTAGTTTGGATTATATTGAAGTATTTTAAGGACAATTTTTTATTGAATGGTATTTATTTAACTTTGGGGTATTGTTGGTTTAATTTTAGAAATTAATATTAGTGTTTCTTTCTCTAAAGGAATAGCCTTTTGGGGGATCATCTGATCTTGTACTAACCGTTTTGATTTTGATTAATCTCTAAAGACAAGGTAAATATATAGTTTATCCTTTGTGGATCATGTGATTCTCTAGAAGTTTATTCTAGCTCTTTCGGTGTGACCAAATCATCTTGAATAATCATCATTTGAAAAAAAATGAGTTGGTGGTAGAAATTTATTAAAGAATGAAACTCTACTTAAAAATTAAGTATATATCTTTATGTTCTTAGTCAATCTCATAAATAAATTCTTCATCTTTATGAAATGTAACTTAAAAAAACTGTTGTCAGTTTACTTTTCCTATTAGGAAACTAATGATCGTTTGTCCCATCACAACTTTGTGGTTTTCTTGTTGTTAACTTTCTCCTGATCATGTTTTCTATCCCCCTTCATCAGAACTTGACACTTAGTTTATCTTCCATATCCATGTTTTCCTACATGTAATCCTAGTATGGGTTATCCCGGGTGACCTTTGTACCTCTCTTTCTTTCTTTTAAAGTGATAGTTTTATTGACTCTTTTTCCGATGTGGGACTTTAAATTATGTTCCCAAGCCCAATTTAAAAAATTGCGAGGATGTAATTTCCCAAAGTGGGGAAGAATGTAACACCCAAAGCTTCCACGGTACATTTCCTTTTGAATAATGTAATAGCTTGCATTGTACGTAACTTCGAGATTCTAACACACCACGACCAATCAAACTAGCCGTTATGAATAGTAATACACACTTTTTAAAATTTTATAAATTTTAGCTTTCAAAACGGACTTCATTTTTGGATTCGGAATATCAAAATTAGCTTAGGATGAATTTTTGGTATTTTTATGAAATCTTTCAATTTTTGATGAATAGTGAAAAACACTTAGTTATAGTTTAAAACAAAATTTTTATTTAAATAATTATTTATTTTATTTAAATTTATTTTAGGTAAAAATAGATATATAATACCTAAATAAGTTCAATGTAATTTATTGGAGTCATTTTATAATAATTTTAGATATATAAAAATTTTATTGAACTTTTAACCGTCTTTTACTCACCTCCTAGGAGCATTTGAAAATTTGAATAAAACTTAATTTTACCGCTTCTGTGAATTTAATTTCAAAAATTCGAGAAACACAGTTGATATCAATAAGTAAAATTAGGTTCAATAAGATAAAAATAATTTTTGGTGAATAGTAACTTTTGACTTTTATTTACCACAGTTAAAAGTAAATAGGGTAATTAAGGGTAAAAATGATATTATTATTACACAAACACATGTACTAATTCTATTGGATAAGTGTAATTAAACCAAAAAAACCCTAGGAATAAAATATGATCTTTTAGGTCCACTTGGATTAGATTAGGACATTTATTATTATTTAATTCAAAGAAGAGTTAAAAGTGTTAAATTCAATGCTTAATAACTAAACTATTTTTAATATAGGGATATACATAAGATAAATTCAATTATAAATATTCGTTATAAATTTAAAAAGGTTTATTACATAATTTTATTTTATTTATATTTTTTAAACATTATATAATTTAATTTATTTATGACACAATGATGATGCAGTAATTACCTAATTAATGAAATATTAAAATATTTGATATTATAAATATCCAAATAAATGTAATTTGAGAATTTTTTTATGAATTCCAATAATTTTATATGTTAATATGACATGTTAGGGTTGGCTAGATGAATTTTTTTGAAGTAATAATGTGGTTATGAATTTAGCAAAAACAAAATACCAAATAGTGTCATAATTGACATAAAAGAGTTTTTAAAACAAATATTATATTATTAATTGATATTATATTCCTAAAAATATAAGGTTTGACCAAAAGACTTATATAATGATATGTGTATCATTAATGAACCACTTGGGGTTCTCTTGGAAGTATATAGTATGTTTATTAACCATATAATATAAAAATACAAAGAGACATGGTAAATGTCAAAATATTTAACTAAGAGTTAAATGTAAAATATAAGGTTAATATAGTGACCCAAACCTGTCTAAAACCTATTGGTTGAGTGGTTTTTGACCCATTACCACATTGGACTTTAAATAATTCATTTTTAAGCCATTAGAAACCGAAAATTATTTTATTATAAAATATTATTTACAGCTTTTCCTAAGGTGCCCCCCACCCCTCTTATAAAAGGGCACTCCCCCTTCCCTCAAATTCACACCTCCAAAGCCTTTTGTCTCGGCCAAAACCTTCCCAAATACCCTCTCAACTGTCATCCCTTTATCCTAGAGGCCTTACTTTAGTCATAAAGGCAACCTAATGAGCCCTTTTGATCAAATTAAATGGAAGAACCCGAAGAAGAGGAGGTTAACCTACCCTCGACCAAGAAAAAGTACAATGTAAGTGGTTTTTTATCTCACTTTTATTTCTGTGAGATTTGCATTGTTATCCACTTAATTATTAAATGTGTTGTATTTTTTACTGTCATTTTATATATATATTATCATTATTATCTTTATATTCATGGTATTCTGTGATTCATTTAGTTGTTATTAACTTTTGGCCATACGACTCGATTGATTACAACGAAGTAAGGGGTTTTCATCTCACTTCCTATTTTCGTGAGATTCATGCCATACTGCCACTATTTCATTTTATGTGGTGTATGTACTACCCAATGATTTTATTCTTTGTGTAATATAATTTAATTTATGAGTAATTACATATTCATTTTATGATCCATCTTTCATGGGATGTATGTTTCGTAAGTTACCAAATTGGTAAGGGAATTAGAAATTTTAATTTCCACTCATTCGACTTTACACATACTTCATTGATTATTTTACTCCATGATTATTTGTGGAATCACTATTTATTATATGTGTAGTAATTTCCACTCCTCTTTCTGTGGATATACTTTTTATACACATAATCACTCCATAAAAAATTCTCAAATCATCGATATAAACTTGATAAGAGTAATTTTCACTCAATCTCCATTTATTGAGTTAAACATCCAATTCCTTGGTGTTGTTTTTACAAGAATAGGTGTGAATTTCCTCTGATTTATTTACATTGAATATATAATAATATTGAGTGTGTCTATATTTGTCACACATAATTATGTAATTTATTTATCCTTAACCCAAGGATACAGTCTTTATAAGAGATTTCATCTCAATTTACATTCCATTGAAACTTCTTTGTTGTTATAGGCCAATTCAGTTTTATATGGTGTATATAATGTACTTTGACATAGTATATCATGAATAACTTTATTCCCAAGATATTATAAAGTTTTTATTACCTCAATTATTTGTATTCAAGTGTCTCTCTTTTGGTTAAGAACTCTAACTAAAATATCATTTTAAAATGTTTTAAATATTTATTATTCTAAATCGTTATCATCAATGTCCATGTTTTAAAAATGGTTTTAAGGATTTATTTATCTGGAAAATAAATTTTTAAAATTAAAATTCCTTTTAAAAATTTCAAAGTGGTATGGGACACTTTGATTCAAAAATCTATTTTAAACGTCTTCTTGATAAATAGTGAGACTTTTAAATGTTTTAAAAAAAAATGGGGGATATTTCTCTCAAATAGTTTTGATGATTATTTTCATCTATGTCAATATAATTAATTATTATCTATTTATGTTGATATATTATAATACAATCTTTCATATTGTGTTGAATGAGTTATGTTTGACTGTGGATGTGCTATTTTTATACCATTCATCGTTTGTGGTTAAAATATTGACATTTTGTATGCTAGTTTTAATATGAATGTTAAGATTATGTTTCAACCTTTTCATATGAGGAATGAATTGGACTTAGTAAGTAATGGGTGGAACCCACTATAGCTCCTCGATGCATTGGTAGGTCTCATGAGACAAACTAGTGTCTTGACACAAGGCCTTGAAAAAATCTTATTTGTAGTCTTGGCACAAGGCCTTGACTATGTGGTTATGAAAGTCTGACATTATGCATTACATCATTATGAAAGTGGATATTGATATTTCATGTGATTATTCGATTAGTAGAATATCCATGTGTATAAGTAAATGGAATTATTTGATTTTATATTTTCCATATTATGCTGAAGTTAAAGTTTAAAAGGATTTTGTTTTAGTCTTATACATTGCCTTAAATATTTATGCTTATTTATGAAAGTTTCCGCAATAATGTTATCCTTACTGAGCATTTGAGTGCACCCCTTTATATGTTTTATTTTTCCTAGGATACGAAGAAGTATATTATGACTGATTTACAGGGATAGTCTATGGGATATCCGTGTTGTATATGGAAACAATATTGTTTTAGTTTTAAATTTTATGATATAATGTAAACCTTTTGAATGTATCTAGTACTTACAAGGCTACTAAACTGATCAGTCTTTCAAGACGTATCCTTTGTGATCATGCCAATGATATGTAATAATGCACCGAATCTAGGCTTCTAGTGTCGGGGCGTTACACTGTGTATATCTTTCTAGAAGAGTTGGTGGCCAAAAAATGAGGCTATATGCCGTTTATGGCAGATCTACATGCCATGTAGATCTACCTACCAGGCGGTGCCGTGTTCCAATTAAAAGATGGCATGTTAGGCCGCTTACCAGTGGAGAAAAACAAGTACAAAAGCATGTTGAGAAAAGTACACACCGTGTAATTTTTCCACACTCCGTGTAGTTTTATTTTCTATAAATAGAGGCCTTGACCTCTGGTTCAATGGCGGAGAAAGTGTGGAGAGAAAGGGTTCATGGTCCGAAGGAAATAAGCTCTATTACCATTCTATCACCATTCTTATACTTCTCCAATCTACCGTCTACCAAAAAGTATCTTCCTCCTAGAAGTTTTAAGAAATGATCACATCAGGTATCGAGGGTGTTGTGCTTATCTTTACCTCTTTGTGTAACTAAATACCCAGTGTGTTGGGGTTGTGGGAGATGTGAGAGTTGTAATATAGATTAGTTTTTATGAATGTGTTTGTTCTTTTATCTTCTTCTTATTCTTCTTAAATCACTTAATATTATCACTGAAAATTCTAAACCAGACCAAGGGAAAAAATTTTAGGGATTCAAAAGAAGAATAACAATGAATATTTTTATGATAATTGTAAGTATTCATTAACTCAAAAATGGACTAAGCCAAATAAATTACTATGAAACACTAACTATAAGACCAATGAGTTAGTTTATTCAGCCTTAAATATAAGTTTACCAGACCAAGGAAACTTTGTTACAAATTGAACCCAGAGTGTTGGGTTATCATGAACAACAAAACCTCATAAGAAATTTGATTTAATAATCAACTTCTTAAGATTCCACAACCACAAAGCATTTCTCTCTTTATTTTCATTAAAAACAATTTTACTGTATTTTCTTCTATTCATTAAGTAATTTATTAAAGAAACTTAAAACCAATTTTTCTTTTTATCCAAACACCAAAAATCGACTCTAAATTCTGCACACTTCACTATGACAAAAATAAAAATTAGTTAAGAAAATAAAAAAATAACTTCTTTTTTCCCTATGGATCGACCCCTTACTAGAACTATACTCATTAGGGTAAAAATAATTTGGGACACAGATGAAATACCTTCGCTGAAATGACTCGCCAACACCCAAGTGGTGGATGAGAACACACTCTGAGTAAAAAAAATAATTGGTGAATTTTTTAGAAAAATATCACATTCTCCTCCTAGTTTTAGGCTCCAATGTATAATTTGATTCCTCATAATCAACTTTTATAAATAAGATGGGTTTAGTAAGATAAAGTGAAATTACATGGGGTAATCCTATATAAATCTACTCTATCTTTTTACTATGTTTTAACATTATTTTCTCTCACACATAAATAATAGAAAAATAATTATTAATTGATTCCATGAAATATATTGTTGAATGCACTAATCCGGGAATTGATATATGAGTACACATGGCTGGGAATGTCATATTATGTGAAAATTATTATTATTTTAAGTTTTTATCACATTTCCTTCAATATGTTACTTTATAACTTTATACTCATTTATATTTCATTATTTTGACTCATTAAATTATAATCTGTTGGACTCTTTATAGATAATATTCCAATATTTATACATAAATTTTACTCAAGCTACTATAACATATATCTAATTAATGTTTGATAATATTATTCAAGGGAGTGTTATTTTAAGTAAGATATATATGAAATATCTTATATATACTCTTGAATATAATATTTAAAACATTATGTTACATAATTCCTTTCTTTATACTATCATTTATTATTGACCAACACAATAATCCTTTAGCTAGATCACAACATTCTTGTATATTGGTTCACCCATGCATCATAGTTGTACATTCTAAAAATTTCAATAAAAAAATTCATACATTTAATGGGATTTTATATAATTAACCCACTACATGCGTTACTTGTATACCACTCTAGAGAACAGTAAAAAATGAAAAATTACATTATACATAGTTATTCATTGATTTATAATGTTTAAATTGATGTCAAATATCATATAAGGAATATGAGTTATGATCTATGTAATTGAGGTAGAATTAATAATTAGTTGGTGTGGATCTACTGGGTGAGGAAAAGATATGTTAAATTTTTTAGACCCTCTTATAAAGGGTGGAATTATAATTCCTTATGTATTTCTTAGAACTATATATATAAATATTTAGACTTCAATACCAACCCCTTATGTGACTGGATCCCTTAAACTAATAAATTCCATATATTAAATAGGTTTGTGGAATATGTATTTGGGATGAAAAGAAAATTAGTGGAGCTCCAATTATTAGGGGATGTATGATGAGTTCATCCTATTAAAATCTATTTTAGGATATTCTAATAAAAAACCACTGATTTCATAACAAATTTTACTGGGCTTTCCAATATCCATAAGGAAAAATCCTTGTTTGAGAACTTACATAGGAATTATTACATAAATGGAGATATTATCAAGGGAGTTTGGAAGCTTGAAAAACATTATTCACCCTATAGGGTTTCCTATAAGGAACAAAAGGTGACCTATGGGTACCTACTAGACATTTTTAGAATAGAAATTTTATAATAATTAAGTAAATTAAGTTATCTATAAATTAAAACCCAAGTGTATCTAGGTATTTTCATAGGAATATCAATTAGTGGTAATGTACTAATTATATTTGACTCATATACTAAAGTGAGGCTAGATAAATTAGTGTTGGTATAAAAACAATTAAAATAGAGGGTATTGTTTTTAGGATTATCATTTTTTGGGAAAAAATTATTGGTTAATACATCATATTTATAAAGGGAAATCCCCCTTTCATATCTCTAGATTATTATATGTATTGTGGGGATGGATATTCTTACACTATAAAATGTAAGAGTTTGAAAATTATTTTGATATTACACAGTTTGGATTCAGTATATATATTCAATGCATCTATAGGGTCTATACACTTAAATTAGAAGGTATAAAAGTTATCAAAAATCTTGTAATATATTAAAAAAACCATATTTTTCCATATGGAGAGGTTTTAAACGTAACCATTATAAGTGATATCACTAGATAATTTTGGGAACAGTTATAAAAGATGGAATTAAGATAATTTTATTCATTAATGAGGATTTATTACAATGTAATCTATGAAATTTAACAACCATATTTATTTACTCACTAGTTTTTTTCTTAAAAAGGTAAACACTATCACCATATATCTAAATGAAGATGGAAAATATCCTATAGTTTCTTAATATTTATATAATGATCAAGGATTATAAAAAAATCAAAATCAAACCTTTATTTATAGATTCTAGTATTGGATTATACAAAAATGGTTGATTTTATCATACCTTTCTTCAATGTTGATAGAGAAGGTGGCCCAGGTTGGTGGTTCTTCTATTATAGACAACGTGACGGGGTTCACCGAAATGGAGGGAATGAAAAAAACTAAAATAATAGGGTCAATATATTCAAGAAATAATCACTTGAAACACTAAAATAATATAAGAAATAATTGAAAACATGAACTGATCATGAGATGATATTATCTAAAATAAAACAACAAGGTGATTCACTAATTTTGAGTTAAATTCTAGGAAAGTTATTGAAATTGAAAGAGTGAGTTGATCCCACAAGTCATAAATAATCATACCCATATGTTCCTTAAAAATACATGTGTCCCCATGTTGGAATCCATTGGGGAAGATGAAAAAATGAAAGCACACCCAATGATGTTTGGGATCATATTTAATCAAAGATTTATGACCAAAACATTTGGAATTTGTGGGATCTAAATAATATACATTTTTATAAAAATCCTACTAATACCCAAAATGATATAAAATAAATTGGGATTCTTTCCATGTGATTATTGGTATATAACCCTTATAAAAATGATTGTGGTATATGATGGATTTGGGTAATGGTGAAGATTGATGGACTGACTATGTTGACCTTAAAGAGGCTTAATAATGGGATTTCAAAGAAATCATTTTTATAATCAAAATTCCAATTTATATTTATAAAACAATTCTTCTTACATTGAAAAAAATCCACAAGAAAACTAGTGGTGTCCCCTAAATATAATTTAATAGAAAAAACAATCAGTGGTGTGGAGGAATCGAGGGAAGAGGTAATCCACTCAGGATTATTTCCTAATCATTCAAACTAATGAAATTCAAGTAATAAAAGAGGATGATGTTTTAATGAGTAAAGGTGGGTATATTTTTTCTTCATTTTTAATATTAATATTTACTTCTTTAAATATTTTTTGTTATTGTTGATTATAGTAGAACCATAATAGATAATAGAATGGAATGTAAATAAATTAGCTGATCTAGAATCCCAATCCTTATAGGAAATTTAGGTAAGAACTGCTCAAACAAAAACTTTATCAGGTCATAATAATTTTATGATTTCCCTAAATGGATTAGTTCAAGAATATTTTACATTACCATTAATTTTATTTTAACCATATTTGATAGTTTTCACAATTCAATAAGAGTTATGGAAATATGATTGGTGGAAGATTGGAAACTTGATCAATGAGAGCATATTTGATGAGTTGGGTGACCAGCTACAAAGTATCCAACACAAGTTCATAATTTTAGGATTTAGAATATTTGATTACATTGTAATACATGTTAGTATCGAGATTACATTGAACTGGTATGATAGAGTAAGGACATTACGGTCTGATCATACTATCAAATTTTTAACAGATCCTAATAAAAATATTAGGAATATAATTATGCAATAAATATCTCACTATATAGTGGTTTTTGTGTAACAGTGTGGACCAATTGATTTCAGTATAAACCTTATAATTTGTATACATAAAACATTATCCATGTTTACAAACAAGTTGGAAGGACACTAGAAACTCATTGAAGATTCTTGGAAAGTATTATAAGATTCTATTAAAATGGATAAGAATATATATCATAATGTGGATTTAAAAAAAATATTGAATAAAATATAACAGAGTAATTATGAATCAATTAATTACCTAAAATAATCCAAAAATCAGTCAGTAATGCTTTATTATATTTTTCATGTTAGAATATAATGTTTTATCTTGATTTTGTAACAGTTAATGAGAGACTCTAAATTAAGGAGTAACTTTCTTTTTTAGTTAATTTTTTAAATATTTCAGGCCAAAGCCTATTTTTATTATCAAATAAAAGTAAAATTTCTACCTAATTATAGTTTTATTTGATATTTATCACAAGTTCTATCACTTTAGGACGAGGTTACCTCGTCCGATAAACTGTAAATTAAATTTTATTTCTCCCTAAAATTGTGTTCTTGTATAGGTTTAGGTAATATTTATATATAAAAGAGGTGTAATCACTATGAAAAAAGGAAATATTATAAAAATATGAAAATATCAATGACTTAAAATAAATAAAATCCTGAAGGTGTTCATTATGGTTGAATAAATGTTCAAGGATGGTTTTAGTGCCTGTGAAATTATATGATTACTCTTCTCACATAAATTTTATAAACACATTTATATAAGGAATAAAAAGGGATTTAATTTTTCTCCTAGATACATATATCTATATAAGATATTTTACATTTATTTATGTCAAATAGTCGGTCCATAAATGATTTTAACTCTTTTATTTTATGATATTAGTTTTCTCTAAACCATTGAAATAATAGTATTAGTTAGTGAAGTCTCAACATTTACTAAACTTAACCTTTAGGGGATTACAACCATATTAATATCATATATATTTTGTTTTTTAGTAATAATGCATTCTATGTTGTATCGATATATTGTATCTATAGTTTAATCTCATACATCATATACCAAAGGTGAACAATGTTTAATGTCATATAACATTTACCAAAAAAGTGGATCCCCATTTAAGTTCATAGTACATGGAATTACTTTTTGGGATCTAGATTAATATATATCCTTTTTATAGTCATAGATTTTAGAAAACTTTGTGGTTTTCATTTTAATGTAGTCATAACTAATTTGACTAGAATTATGAATCAAATATTTTTTTAAAATATTTATATTACATAATGGGTGAATCACCCAAGGTTGATATCTAATTTTAGAGTGTATAAATATTTTCCAAGGATTTTTGTACTTAGAAAGGATTACTCGATTCTTTTAGATTCAATGAGTTTGTGGATTGTCCCTTGTACTCTTAGTTTATACTAATCCAGGAAATGATTGGGTTTATAAAGAGATTACAAAACTTTTTCTAATTCGAGCCTTTGAATGGATCCAACATGAAAATCCTTTGTTTGTATTGTTATTATAGTTTAATTAATTTCTAATTGAACTAAAAAAAGTTTTTCAAAGTTTATGGTCATATATAATAGACAACTGTGTGAATGGAGTTTGAGGATATAAATCCAATACCATAACAAAGTTTAATTCATAGAGATAATAGAAAAACAAAAAGATGATAATGATGCACCAAACATTGATATAATTACCATACATAGGAAACATTATTATTGTTTAATGAAACATTAAATTGAACATATCAAGTGTATGATTTTTAATATTTTAAATCCTTCAATAGAGGTGTGGTTGAACTTTGAGGTCATAAAATTTTAACCAGATTGGATTTGTGTGTTCAAATAATGGTATAATAAACTCGTTTTGAATGCTAAACCAAATTCTTTATAATAAGTATTAAGGGGAAGTGTTCTTATAGTTTAAGTTAAAATTATTTTATTTGGGGGAGTCACATAATTTATTATTATGTGAAACATAGAATAGTAATTAAAGGGGGATTTATTTACCGATAAAAAATAATGACCCAATTTTAATCAAATTTATCTTAGTATAAACAACCATAGAAGATGATTTTTTTGTTCAGGTGATGGGTTTATCTAGGAAACTTGAAAACCAAATGATTTTATGAGAACCATGGATATTTAAATCTCCTTAAATAGAAGGTTTATAGAGTATTTAATTCACAAATATACGTATTTGAATTTAGTGTGATAAAAATATAACAAATAGGTTTAAATAATAACTAATTATGTTTGATTTATGGTTCTAATACCATATGGTTGTACAAATATATCATGGATGACCACTAAACATGTTTGAATGATTGGTCCAACCATAAAAAAATCTAGACATATTGGTTTACATAATTTTATAAAGAAAAATATATGAATTTTTATGGGTATATTTTTTTCATATATATATAACATGTATTTTAACCATATGAAACAAATCCCATTATATTAGATATAAATATTACTAATAAATATAAAATATTTTTGGTAAATCAAAAAATCAATATCTAAAGTATGGTGTATGTGAAGGGTGTGTTTATAATTTATTAGAATATTCTCACTCAGGGATAATCAAACTCATTTGATATGTAGTGGTTCATAGAGAATAAAATTAGATGATAAATTTTAGCTGGACCGAAGATACGATATTAAGGAATCTTGATATATCTTGTATAAGAGTACTAAAGTTTATTTTTTTTCCTGGTAATGTGAAAATTTTATAATAGGATGTTTTCTATGGAGAAATGACCACATGAAATGGTAAAACCTTGTACTAGGGTAGTATGAGTGGTAAATTTAATAAAATTTCATTGAGATTTGTAGAGTTTCCCAGCATCGGTGATTAAGGTGCCACTATTTAGAATTCTGATGTATGGTTGAAATGGAAAAGAAAACATGAACTATCAGACAATGAACCAAAGTTAAATTAATGTGGAATGGGGTGGAAGGTAAATGTTGTGGTGAGGTATAATATAGATTATTTGGATATCACTACATATCCTATATAATAGGAATTATTACACATTTAGTTCTTGAAAATATAAATGGTTATGTATAATTGTATAGAAAATGGAGAAAAACTGACATGAATTGAGGGAAAACATACTTTGATATGTTTATAATAGAGGAAGTATAATGTAAATGTAAATTTTTTTACTTTAGTCTATCATTGGTGATTTTGGTGTCATCTTGTATCCTATAAGAATAGGAATCCAGCCACAAGTAGATTTTGGGAAAAAAGGTATTTCTCTATCATAGGTTATATGAAACATAACATTATAGATAAATAATATAGTTATATCCATTTAAACTACTAAGAGAACACCATTTATATAAATTTATATATTAATTAATATGATTTATATAGATATTATTTTGTGGTAAATAAGTCACTAAACAGTTTTGGGTTATGATGGATGGACCATATGCCATGTTGTTTAAGATCATTTGACGAGGACTATGTTTTATATAATATATTTTCATATAGTAATGGAATTTCACAATATAATTTATGGCTGTGGGGTAAAGAACACATATATTTAAGTTTTGGTCATGTGACAAGGACCTTGTGTTGTGTGGTTTAGAGTCATACAAAAAAGGATAGTAAATCAGATATGAATTTACATGAATTATCTATTGAGAAATGTCTTATTGGTGGAAGGTGTAATTTTTTATCAAAACATTATGATGAGGGAGTATGGTACATAATAGTAGGACTTTATATGATATAATTGATTTCAAATTTATAATCTATTGGTGTTATTATAATGTATCATTTATATCTTTAAAAATAACAATATTCTTCTTTAATAATTGGGCATAGATGAATTTTCTTATTAAATTATATGGATATGAATATTTGAGGAGTAACTAGATATGTAATTCCTAAAGCATATTCCCATTAAAATAATCTAATACATCCGACCATATTTTATATTTTTTATCATCATTAAATTATTCAAAAATATCTATTTTTATTGAAGTAAACTAGATTTCAATGAGAAACACCACCTTGGTCCCATAAATTATCAAATATGAGGTCACTTGTATAAGGGTATGAATGGTGGTGTGATAATACTATAAATAATAGTTTATTTTATATGTCAATAACTTATTATCCTATTCTAATATATTCTATAAAAATATTAGATAAATTATTGATGAATTCCATTATTTGTCCACTTCTTGCTACATAACAATAGGAACAATAATTGGAGTGGATATTGTACTTCAAATATAACCTTTATAACTTATAATAATATAATTTTTCTCCATTATTTATAATTATAGTGTTATGAATTAAAAATATGGTGATTATATAACACATAATAAAATTTATCAAGGATTTTTCCTGGTTAATTCAAATATTAAACTTTAACCCACGTGGAAAAGAAGTCAGTGGAAATGATGTTGAATTTAAATTGACCGATTTTTATTGGACGGTAGAGTCAGAAAATATTTATTCCACATATATAAAATAGATAAAATTATTTCTTAGTATAGAAACAAAATATAGGGTACGATGAATATAGATATTATTCACCTAACACGTATAACATTTCTTAATGAATTTGAAATAATCATGCATTATATAATTCCAAAAGTACCCATGTATCCTTACTTGATGCAATATAATGGATCCTAATTGATGAATTACATATGAGATAATTTATATTCTTTTTAAAATAGTGATGGTCTATAATCTTTCATGAAATTTTACATGGACCCCATGAAAACCTCATATTTATAGGGTTTTTAGAAATTCATTATTTCATATAACATAAAATTTTATTTCCATTAAAAACATGCTCCTACTTGGTTAACTATTTAGGAATAAAACCAATCTAAAGGTATTCAACTATTGGATACATTCTGATTATTTAAATGGTTATTGTTGAGGATTAGGGTCCAAAATGAGTCTGTGAGGTTTCAATTCATCTCCTTCTTCAAATTTATTATTTGAAAATTGGATAAACACCCTTCCATGAGTTATATGGATGATTTTTTACTAGATAAATTTTAATAAAAAACATTTATAGATTATAAAATACATTAACTAATGTTTTTTTCATTATAAAATGAGATAAATTAATAGTATGTGAAGGTAATTGAGCCACCAATTACAAGTTTTAGTTAATTAAATGTGTCAGATATTTTTTATTGATAGTGTATTCTTAAATGATATTATTGAACACAAATTCTAAGGAACATTTATTATTAATCTAGGAAAATAGTATTTATAGGGATAATTTTATGCAAGTGATAAGTTCTTAGTAGTCCACCACATTGTTTGTTCATCCTATTGAAAGGTGGAAATAAATTTTCATGACTACCTTTCTTTGAGATATAAATATGATTCCCAAACCAACGTAGTTGAGTACCGAGTCCAACCTTTTTTATAATTTTAATTATCAAAAATACAATAATAGTTCATTTCCCATGTTTTTAAATCTTTATAGATGTTGATAACCACATTATTATAGAGTTATATATTATAAGGATATTCCTCTAGATGAAGATGTTCTACCAAGAATTTTTTAATGTCTTCTCCTTAGTTACCTTTTGAGGAAAATAGATGACAAATTTATTGTGGATAAAACTCATCTTTCTATTTATCCATTAAACATATTATCACTAAGGATATATTTTACTATATCAATGTGCGATCGGGTAGACATTATAGTGATTAAAATAATGATAAAACTTGTAAAGTATAAATATCAAAGAAAAGAATGAATATCCTATGGTTATGTATTAGTTATAATCCACCATCATTGTGTGAATGAGGTAGTAATGAATATTTTATTTGCATGAAATAATTTCTAATGCATGATAACCACCAAAATATCATTCTGATGTGGTAACATAAAGAATGAGTGTCATACCATTGGTTGGAGGCATCAAAATAAATGGATTTTATAAATATTTCTTGAGGATATCAATAGATTTTTTGTAATGTTTATCCTCTTGATATATTACACCCTTATTTATTAGCCTCATAGAGGGTGTACAATTAACCATAAGTTTCAAAATGATTCACTAATGTAGTTGATTCTTCCTTGAATTTCTCTAAAAACTATAAGATTTTGAGAGGGAAATTTAAAATAATACTTTTTTCTTGGTAATTACATAAATACATTGACTAATAACTAAAATTAAAAGTAATGTTTATATAGATATCTAAATTCACACTTAAACTAGTTTATATTTAGGTTGTGTGAAAGTTTTTTAAAAACAACACCTCTAAGTTGGTGAAATTATCTATAATATATATTTATTTGATAACTATATCTTTCACACAATGTTCCTTAATTTTTATATGGACATTCATGAAAATTTAATGAATTAATTTTAATAAATTGTTCAAAAAATTCAAAAAAAGGGATGGATTTTGTTGCTGTACTCTTCCTAGGTACCTAAAAGGTCACAAGTTCTTATTTTCTATGATCATTTAGTATTTAGTTTTATTTAAAGTATCCATATATAAATGTTAGGGATTTAAAATTGTCTGTTTCATCAATTAATAACTATGTTTTTAGGATTTTGATGTTATAATTTGAGAAATTATCATTTAAATCCCTAATGTAGATATAAAATCTACTCCATCCATCCTTCTTATTAACTATAAAATGATAGTGATCCATTTGGGGTATTGTACTTCTCATATGAAATTTACCTTAATTTGTTTATTTCCCTCACCCTCTACCATAGAACTATGATACAAATAAATTCTTTTTCACACTTATTCTTTTAGTTATTGGCTGGTAAAATTTAGTAAAGAATAAATAATTGTGGTTATAAACATGAAATATTTGTATATATCTATACAAATACATCCTGATGTTTCTTAATAAAGGAAATTTTCTACTCTTTGTCATTGGGATCCATGACTACCTAGATCAAATTTTTTCATAGGTCTTCTTTGGTACCCAAATTCACTTATTTAAGATCATCAATAATGGTGGAAACACTATCCTTAACGGAATGTGGTGAATCTCTAAGATTCCCAACTTCATAAAATTTGTGAGTAAAGGATTTACCAACCACCTAAACATTAGATGAATATATATATAAATATTTTAATTTTGTTCAAGATTAAAGCTGTAAAGAGGGGAAACCCCCCTTGACATTTGTATTCCATGTGAATAGTGATAAATGTGTCCAACCCATTTTCCCCTACCATTGGTATGTCCTCATTTGTTCAAAAATCCATGGAAATGTGAAAAAAAAATTAGTCAATACTATATTATAGTAGAGACACTCAATGTTAGAATCAATGCACATGGGTAACATATGAATCATACCTTTTTGTATAGAGTTTACTTAATATCTATATCATATTGTATATCATTTGATAATAATGTTATATGGGGGTATTTTACTTTATCTAGTAGGACTATATGATTTATAAAATGTAGTATAACTATATCAAAACAATTAATACTGAGAAAAAAATTTATTTCACCTAGGTCCAAGGGTTGATAGGGGAAACATCTGACCTATTAAGAGCTATGTCTTATGTATTATATTGTAGATATGGTTTCATTATTTATATTTTATATTAGTGTGGATCAATATAGCAATACTTACATGAATCAAAATGGGTGACTTCACTATAAATTACTTTAGCCTATGCATCAATTGAATATTTTTGGCATTGATGGTATAAAGAGGGAACTAGAATAAGAAAATGAAGCAATTACCTCCCCAATAAGAAATTGAAGTTGGTATCTATTATAAAAAGAAAAGAGGACAAAAACTATACTCAAAGTTTCATAAGAATGGTATAACATAGGAAGGAACTGGATAATAATAAGGAGTCCCAGAACACACATGATGTACATGGTTTGGGAATAACCCCTATTTCAATGGAGATGCATAATGAGTCCATTATATTGGGGAGAAAAATATAGGGTGATTTTTTAGAGATCCAAAACTCTAGACCAAGGTGATCTCATAAAAAATTTAATTTCATAGTAAACTACATTACGGTAGATCCAAATTCACACATTAATTCAATTATTCTATAGTAATGATGATAATAAATCTACATATATTTGGTAACCTATCGGCATCTCTAGTAACTATCTATTATAATTCCATGTTGAATTCCACACAACTATAGTACTACTTTCAGTGTTACCATTAATCATTTCTATAGTAGGCATAAATTCATCTGATGAATTAAGATAAACTATTCCACCAATAGTTCCACATAATACCTGATCTAGAAATAGATCATATTTCCATGGTCATAACTTTAGACAACTTTCTTAATATGAGCTCCTCCTCTTCCTTACCCACTACTGGTTGTTGTCTCAACAAAGCATCGATTTCATTCTGGAGATTCTTGAAATATGATATGATCTAAATTCCATGCTTCCATACTATTCTCCCATATTTTCCCTCTCATTCTATATTTATTAATGAAGATCAATAGTGGCACAAAATTTTCTCAACATCTCAATAGCACTCATATTTTTCAACTTTTCTTACTACCTAATTATAGGTTCTTAAAATATTCTATATTTTCAACAGCCCATCTGGTATCAAGAATCTAATAAAATTAATCATAAAATAAATATTATTCATTCAATAATGTGACACTGGGTTCATTTAAATATTTATAAAACTCTGAAAATCATAGTGAAACACATTTTATAATCAATTTCTTTCCAAATCCATCAAGAAGTTCTTTAGCCAAACCATCTCTTTCATAGATTTTGTTATATACATTTACTATTCCTTTATGGTAGATAGTGCCACCACATTATGTAATTGAGATATCCATTATACATTAGTTCCACCATAAGTAAACACATATCATGTGGCACTCCTCATGTTCTTGGTATCACCTCTAAGGACAGCATACACATACCCATATAATCAATTTCCATTTTCAATGTAGAGAGGTACATCCTTACATCCCTTTAAATACCTCATCGTCTGGTTCACAACTTCCCAAATATTTTTTCAAGGTTATTCATACACCACCTTAAATCTCTTACTACATGAGAAATATCATAGTGGGTATAGAACATGTCATTCATCAATATTCCAACAGATAATGTATATGAAACCTTTTATTTGTATTCAACTTGTTCTATTGTCTTTCATTCTTTGTATTTTAAAAATTTTATATTTATTTCTAGGGGAATTATAAGTAAATTTAGTTTTAGAATACTAAATTTAATCAAAATAATTTATAATGTATTAGCATGTGATAAAATTAAGGTTCTAACTACACAATATTTATTGTTCTTCATCCCAAAAATCCTATTATCTTCTACAAGATATTTCATCTCGAACTACTCTGTCATGTTCCCTTTAATCTCATCAATACATTTATTAAAGGATCTTAAAATGAGCATGTAATATAAATAAATAATAAATATATTGTATCCATCACTAAACTATGTGAAATAGAATCATTTATCCATGACACACTATTGGTATTCATTTTTATCATGAATGAATCAAACTTTTCACTATGATACATGGTTTCCTTTTTTAATATATATAACATCTTTTAAAACCTAAAAATCATGTTTTACTTTCCAAACTAAACATATACCTCTAGGTGAAACATATAATTTTCTATCTCTAGATCCCCATGAAGGATTATAATTTGTACATCATTCTGATCAGTATGTAAATCATTTGATGGAATAATATTAAGAACCACCCAAATGAATGTACGCTTCACTAATGGGGGGAAACATTATATAAAATCAAAAAATTCCTTCTATTTTAATTCTTTCACCACCATCCTTTCCTTATACCTTTTATTTACATCATATTATACATTAACCTGATATACCATTTTTTTAAATTTTATATTTCCTTGTGAGAATTTTATCATATACCAAGTATTATTATCATGCAATGAAGAAATATCCTCTTCCATATTCAACTACCAGTTCTCAACTCCTTTACCTACATTACCTCTTCAAAGAAATAAAACTCTCTATTGTTATTCAATAAAATAATTGTATAATTATTGTCAATACATCTGTATAGGCCTTATCATACTTATTTTTCTCCTCAACTCCACTTTAGGATTAGTCTCAACTGGTTCTTGTGCTACATGCTCAGGTACACTATTAAGATAAACTTACTCCCAAAAATTTCATTATATATTACCAAAAGTTTTTTCAATTACATTATGTTTAATGTATAAAAAACCTTCATTAAAATTCACATTCCAATTTTTGATGATCATTTTGTTCTTATTGTCCAAGAAGCGATAACCAAACTCCTCAGTACCTATCCAACCTTGAAACATGATTTAGAAATAGCATTAAGCTTCTCATATGTAACATCATCTATATTTACATATAATAAAAAAATTATATCTCATAAATTAGATCGTCTTACCTTATTTATTTACTAGATCCCCTCGGGTAGAAATTTTCCCCTTGGTACAGATGAACTCATATTGATGAGATATTCTACCATATTTACTACCTCTACCAAAAAGTTATTATGAAACAATTATTGTATCAGCATTATCTTGGATAATTTTCAACTTTATATTTTTACTTTCATTCACATCATTCCTTTATTTTTTACTTGGAAGAGTATTCTCCCACTAAATCCCATTATTAGAACAGGAATAATTAAACTATTTACTCTCATTCTATCATTTATTGATAGAGATCAAGAAAATTAGTTTTGATTCTAACTCATTTTATACTAGAGTATTCCATATTTAAAACATGGTAAATATATCATATTATATTATTTGAAAATAAATCTATAATTTTCATGTCTAATAATCAATAAATGTCACATAATACTATGACCAACCTCAATAATGTACTGTTGGAGGCCCCAAAATATAACTGCACACTTGGTCGAGCATTATAGGCTTTAATGTTCTCCATCTTTTTGAAAAGGATACTTTATTATACTTTCGAAAAGAAAAATCATTACATAAGGTAACTTTTGCCATCTTAGGGTTCCATTCTTTAATCTATGATCTATAAAAATAGATCCTTCAGTAATTTTTCATGAAACACCGATTAAAATAATATTAAACCCAATAGTATAAAGTTTCCTTAAGGAAATAAGAATCCTTCTCAATCCATGAATATATCACACATTCTTCAGACTGAGAAAAATCTCATTATTGGTTCTGATATATGCATCAACCATTCCCATAATATGTATACATTCATCTTACATAATATGTACCTTGCCAAAATTACCTAAAAATTATCCAAGAAAGCCTCCTATGAATTGGAATTTAATGATTCCCCCCATGTCTAAAATCCATGACGCTATAGGGATATCTATAATAATTTTGAAAACATTATTAGGTCCTTCAGTTGATGTGTTTTCTTTATTGGTTTTAGGTGACTTTTTTTATCTACACTTCTTCTTAACATCTGATTTCAGCCCTAAAGTATAGTAGGTAGTACCACACCCCATTTACTTATCATATAAATTCCCTCATGAAATTGATAATCCTATATTATTAAATAACAATATGTATCTACCACTTCCTTCCATGTAAAAAACTATAGAATATTACTAATTATCATCTCTAAATAACCTCACTAAGGATCGAGTCTCAAACATCATTCAATTTCAATATTTGATTCCCTAATGAAATGATCGTTGCTATTATATTTTCTTATCAACTATTAGGTAATAACGATAATAAAAACATCCATATACATTATCACCTAGGTTAATTCCCATTGATTACATTTGAATTATAATGGGGTGGAATTCACTAATTTGATTAGAAAATAACTTCCCTTAAATCATCTTCAGATTTAATAATCATTAAATTATATAGTTTTTATGAAAATGAAATATTCTCATACCTATTCACAAGGAATATTATTAACACATATGTCTTCTTCTACTCTAATATTTTTAATACCAAGTATTTATCTAATTTAATGCACA
Organism: Viscum album; assembly: GCA_963277665.1. Lineage (NCBI taxonomy): Eukaryota > Viridiplantae > Streptophyta > Magnoliopsida > Santalales > Viscaceae > Viscum > Viscum album. The sequence continues at coordinate 1,504,116,183 of OY728158.1, forward strand.
TAACTCATAAAACCAATCAATCTAGTATCTCCCACTCTGTCTTCTCCATCTACAATGGTTTCATTGAAGGAGTTTCAAGTGAATATTTTTTTATATAAAGATGATATTTGATCTATATCCCTTAGTAACTAAATTAAAATACATTAAAATGATCAAAATTCACATATACTTCTTCTATATCCATCACTCAAATCATTAAATCCAACATTTATTATTTATGTTAGGGTCATAATACTAGTTGTTTTGAAATTTTTTTTATAAACAAAATAAATTAAAAAAATTGAAGAAGAGTAAAAGGAATAATAACATAAAAATAATGAAGAATATAAAAAAACACATGATTTATGTGGTTTGAGAATAATATCTATGTCCATGGAGAGGGAAAATTACTTCACTACATTGTGTAGGAAAATATAGGTTAAATTATTACAGTATAGAGACCCTAGATCAAGGGTATCTCATACTGAAATTTAGTGCTCTAATAAATCACATTTCTACAATTCCAAATGAATATAGTAAGTTCACTATTCTATAGTAGTTAGGGAAATAATTTCATAGAGAAACAATACCTAAAAGTGTATCCCATCACATATTTCTATAATAATATGTTAAAGTCTGCATTTCTATAGTACCAATAGAATGAATTCTATGTTATCATATGATGTATAGTATGGGATGATAGCGGTTATCCTAACTTAATCTAATAGATCTGGCTACACCATTCTAGTAGTATTCTAAAAAACTATAAACATAGAATCTTACAAGGAGTCCACAAACTATGTATATATATGATATATCTTTCTATCAATAAAATTCATAAGCATAAATCATACAATTTAATAGGGGAAAATAAATTTCCTTATACCCCTAATTATGAAGGGTTATGATTAAAATTAAATTTATTCATTAACTATTTTCTACTATATCTTAATGAATGTGGATTTAATTTTTTTTACAAAATAAATATATTGGTGAGATATTACCTTGTATGGTTGTTTATCCAAATTTATCTTTAATGAATGTGGATTTATAATAATATTTTAGTTTAGCATTATCCTAGTACATCTCATAGGCACCCAATTCTTTCTCAAACTCTAAGGGATTTGGAATATAACTAATGAGGGGTTGTTTTATCTATTTGTATATTTTAAGGTAATATAGGATTGACAGTTATTCTAGAACAATAGAGATTTGTTTCAACCCATTATATTTCTAATATAAATGACTATGTTTCATACCATGAAATGACTTTTGAACTCGAGGAAAATCATATGGGGATTACTATAAGAATAATAATACTATTCCAAAATTTATGGGTGTTTTTATCACCTTCAATTTAAAATAACTTCATCCTAAAGCATATTAAGTATGAAATTTAGATTTTCTACCATAAACTTGATCTAATAACTTAATATGATTGGGACGGGTGGTATAGTTTCTAATATCATATTTATTCTTCTAATATATATTTTAATTTTAATTATTATTTTTTCATTATCATATATAATTTCTATTAGAATGAAACCTACACTCGAAGGTCTACCTTATACATGTCTCCCTCCACCTCAATGGGATCTTTCACATATGTTGATAGTAAATTATACTGTATTGATTTATTCTTCATTAGTGTAGTGATCTTCTAATAAAAAATGATAGATCAATATTTTGATTATTTATCTGAAGAAGGCTATATTTGGTAGTGTGGTTATCATCCTCCTAAAGATGATTAAATGAAGACTTTGAGGGTTTGGATTAGTGTGGGAACCCATTTCGTATTCATATCAAATTCCTTACTTCATCATCCATTTCATTGGTTCATAAGTGAATGAGAAGTAGAAATGGTTGTTGTATAAGTTTTAATGCGAATTGGGGTAACAAATTGTTAATTCAGTATTTCTCGAATTAATGTGTACACATGATTTATTTATTTCTGGTTCTTCCAATAATCAAATTTTTACACATTCCTATCCAAAATCTATTTCAATTTCACTTCATATTCAAAGGAATCAACTAAAAAATACTATCTTTCCCTTTAGAACATCCTCGATGACTTGTTATTTATTATCCATTTTTTCACCAAAAAATTAATTTCAATGTAGTGTTATATTGTGTGGCCCAATATTTGGTTATATGAGAAATAATTAGTTTGATTATTTATCCATGATTTATTAGTTTTTTAAAATTACTCTAAAAATGTCATGTCCAATTTTAATGTTGAGTCAAGGTACCCAAGAACATGATAATTCCTAAATCAATCTATCCTATTATTATCATTTAAAAAAAAACACCAGTTCTATTTTTTGAAATAATATGTATTCGATTTTGGTTGTGGGTAATTTTTTATACCAAGAAGTGGCACTTCACAGAGTTTAAATATATCTTGAGTAATAGTTTATTTTTATGAGGGATTGACAGTGATAGTGGATATTTCTAAATTCCCAAAAATACTTGTTTATGATGGTGTTATTTTCTTATATTTCAATTTGGTTTTATAAATTTAATCATTTAAATAGTACATTATTGATGAAAACTATGAGTATATACCCGGATTGTTTTATTAATGACCATGGTTGAAAATTCCACATATAGCTTCTCTATAAAAATTTATTATAATGTCTCTTGGGAAAATTGTATATCTTTGAAATATATAAAACCCTTATACTTAGAAATTATGTCTCTTAATCTCTTCTTCCCATAATTTTTTCAATGAGTGTTCTAAAAAATAATATTTTTCCTAAGGGTTGGGAAGAAATATATAGAAATTACAAATAGTTATTCTCCCAACTATAAATGGATCAAGGTACTAATTTACTATAATAGACAAATGTATTCCCCTATAAGGAATATGAAAAATATCTATGTTTTTCCCCTTTATATGCTCTTAGGTTACCAAGATTGGTCCACATAGAAAATAAATATGAGTTAGATGACTTTATAGGTTCCCTATACCATTAAAAGTGAAGAATGTGGGGTTCTTCAAATTAAGTTAATGAGGAGTGAAGTCTACATACTCAGGACATGAATTATTCTCTAAAAATACTACTTGTCACTATCCCTAAATATCCACCAACTAAATTTTAATAACATATAATATTTTTACTTGTAAGATTTTTCATTTTGTTAACTTTTTCTTTGGATGACCTAAATGAGATTATACTAGGTGAGTTCCTTGAACCAATGACCTATGGTGTCATAATAATAGAGAATATTTGTATTCAATCAGCACTGCTAAACACAAAATATATGATTTGGTTTATGTTCAAAAGGGTAGTATAATTATTCTCTTATAATTAAAAAAATATCCACCAACCAAGGAAGATAATCTAAATGTAGTATGATAACTTCCACTAAAAAATAGATAGATAGTTTGTTTTCCATGAGTAATTCATCATTACTTTTCTCAAATTTCATTATTTTATCTTCAAATTTAGAAATTAATTATTTTAAAGATATAATATTGAGACCCTCCAATGGTAATTGGACATTGGATATAACAAAAAAAAATTCTTTTTATTTAATACAAATTCATTATGTGTTTGATAGTGGTAAGGTGGGAGCAGAACTTAAGTCATGGGATTGACTCTATTTCAAAGTATGTACTCCTTATTCACATGCCTAAATGAGTGTAATGTTTCTTATAGATGTCTCTTTTTTTCAATATTAATTTATAGCATCATGCTCTACAACAATTTTAATTCACCAGTGATTTCAATTTATAATATAAACCTGACGATAAAAATAGGGTCCTAATTTTTATTTGAGAAATAGGGGGGTTATTCATCTTTAGAATAACCATCAAAATTATTATCGTAATTAAACTTTGTAATTTTCATTATTTGATGATATTTTAGATTTTTTCCCGTATAATGAATTTATTTCTCCATTAAATGTTATAATTTAGGTGAATTGAGTGAATTCACATAATAGATGATAAAAAAAGGAGGTATTGTAATTACTACAAAGTATAATCCACGATGCATGGATTGATGACCTATCAATGAACCTGATTATATATTTTTTTGGTGTAATTAAACCTAGACATGAAAATACTTATTTTTTTGAAGGTGATTAATATAGAGACCCAAGACTTTTACATATAACATTTAATTATTTTAAGCATAATTAATCATCAGAGTACAAGCCAAGGATCGTTAAGTCTAGTGTCTTGGAAGACTAGGTACATATAACATAAAACATGGGACTAAAAAAAAATACTTTATTTAATCTCCATAAAGAGATTCTAACTTTATTTGAGCTCTTACATCTGCATAGCGTACCCTGGGGAACACATGAACAAAGGGATGAGCTAAAAATGCCCAGTAAGGAAATGAACATAAGGATGCATCTCAAGCACATGAGTTAAGAGGCATGACATAATCATATCCAAAGAATGAAACTTATGAAATCATTTAATATAAGAGTGGGGTCATATAAACATGGAATCATATAAATGTGGAAAAATCATAAATCATATCTTTTCTACGGGTCAAGGCTAACTGCCAATCCCGTTTACCATTTCAGTAGGGGTCAAGGCTAACCGCAAATCCCGTTTCATATCGCATCTCAGGAGACTTATCCTTACCCAATGCATTGGAGCGCTATCTGGGCACACCCATCTAAACATATTAATTAATATTCTTTCCACATAAATAATTTTTTCCACATAAATAATCATACATAATCAACCATACATAAACATAAGGTTACCCATGGAAAGAATTGGGTACCAGAATCATGACATAAAACATATCCAATGGGCGTATCACAAAAGTTTCCATGAAAGGAAGGGATTAGAACATACATGGACATTCATAGGGTAAATTAGGCATATAAAATGGTAAGTGGTGTCAAATATAAGTGACAACATATTAGAAATGTAATTTATATACATTAGGATTAAAACATTTTTTGTGTGGTTTTAAGGAATACACTCTAGAGCTTTTCAAATAGAAAAGAGGAAATTATTTTATATAAAACCAGAATTGAACCAAGAAGGTTTTCATAATAAAAATACTGATTTTATAAATACAATGGTGTCTTAAAACAGAGTATAGAGTGAACTTGAAATTTGGGTAAAAAATAGGGAAGTCCCCTTAAAACAGGTTTGCTTATCGGAAAGTTATAAGGAGGGAATATTTCAAAAACATGTATATCCCCGAAAGAAAGTGTTGAAAGGGTATTGACATTAGAATATTTTACAAATAACCATAATCCATAATAATCACATAGATAGATAAGATAACACCATTTTTAAAGAAAGATAAGGCAACCCGAAATAATAAAGAAGGTTCGGGTAGAATTCCTTATGATTTTATCGGCATGGTGTTGGGTGTGACCAAGAGGGATTGATGAAAGAGAAATGGGGTTTCTCATCACTTATAAATCTAGAAGGAAGTATGGGGGAGGTTCTTAAACATACCCCATCATTTTCTAGTACACATATAAAGGCATAATATAGAGAAAAATCTTGATTAACAGAGAAAAGGAGAGGACCCCTTACCTCAAATCCGGTGGTGTTCTCCACTTGTTATTAATGACCTGAATAAAAAAATTAGGATTATTAATTCATAAGTACATAACCTCTTATATATGTAATTGATTTATTATAACCCTTTTTATTTCATTTAAATCCTTTTTGATTAGTTATAAGTTTTAATTTCATTATTCGGGCTCGTTTGTTTACATAGCTTTAAAAGATCGGTTCACTTATATTCAATTTTTATATGAAAGATTAAAGTGGTTGTCCATAATTGAAGTTACATTATTTATTTCATATCTAGGATATTAGATGGTTTTAATTTTAATTAGGTTTCTTAGAGTGATGTCGAATTATTATATATATAACCTTAGTGATAACCATTTTTGTTAATCGGTGGATTTGGTTACAAAGAATCTGTTTTTCATTATAACTTAATTCCATTTGTACCAAAAGATTACAGAACCAAAAATAGGATATATTACATATATAATAATCTGGTTAAACCATAACACAAATGGTTTCATGACCTATAACATCCCGGTTCCAGGTGCCACTCAACGGGTTCCCCGAACCTGGTTCGCCACGTGACCTCAAGCGCATTTCCACAAATGCCAGAGGCTGTCAACTAGTAGTGAGGGACCAAGTCTGATAGTGGGGAAACTATGCCCTCATTTGTCAAAGTCTAGTGTAGCAGAATAAAAAAACATACAACAATAGCGAAAGCAATAAACCATACACATTTAATATAACAACTGCAGTATGGGATAACCAACCAGATATATATATGTGATGCAACATGTCTCATGTTCTAAGAAAATATCCAGAACATGTTACATAGAAGTACAATACAATATATAGTACAACAAAATAAAAGAATGAAACCGGTAGCATCACGAGCCTAAGCACGGTCCCATGCTCCCCTACTCCTCAACAGTAATCAAGTACCTGTATAGAGACCCTTGCCCTTATCTATACCTGCAAAAACGTAATCTGTTTGGGTGAAAATCATGACCCAAACAGGGTGTGAGAAACAAATCCCAGTAGGCACCCACCAAAGGACCATGCCCAACTGTGTGTAAACATTAAACAACAGTGTGTAAAAGTAAAATGCAATAAACTAAGCAGTAATCAAAAGTAACTAACTTTACCAGTTATTTCCATTTTAACATTCATTTAATTATTTATTATTTAAGAAACCACCACAATGAATTTCTATGTAAACCGTCAGCATCCTCAGATAAGAAAAACCTCACCCTCAGGTAATTAGAATCTCACCCTCAGGCATAACAGAATTTTACCTCAGGCGTACGAAGTGTCACCCTTAGGCACAGAAGTCAAGTGATCAGGCACGAAAGGTTGCCCTCAGGTGAAATAGAATGTTGTCCTCAAGCTAATACAGTCACGCCCTCAGGCTATAGTAAACACCACCCCCAGGCATAAGTAACCAGGCCATGCCCAACATATAAACATGCAATTAAAATACAATTACTCTCAAGGAAAAAGTAATAAATAATTAAACATGGCATACCCTCGGGTATCCTGGCCAAACGGCTAAACATAGGAACGCACCCCTGGGGTGGTCCTAAATCCAAGCTGCGATCCCAAACAGCATTTTAATATCACAATTAATTACCTATACAATTCTAAGTACTTAAATAGCTACGACCTCAGCCACACGACACCCCAACATGGGTTCATGGCACAAAAAGTTACACAAATGCACAACAGTTGGAAAAATTAACACCAAGCCACCTACCTTAAACACCAACGAACGATATACACGAACGTCAATTCCAGAAACACCCAAAGACGATGTAGATCTGGGTAGAAAGAAAACTCTCTTAAATGTAAATAACTTCCTTATGGAAAAGAATTGGTAAGAATTACTCCAGGAGAAGGGAGATCTTACCCGTGTGGTCCCAACAAGATCGACAAAGGCAGATTCAGATTCCCAGTTTGCGATCGACGGATCCTCGAAGATTCGGCCGTCCCTCCTGAGCTCCCGTCTGGTTCTAAGCCTTCCCTGTGAATAGGGGAGGCTAATTCCCATTTTAAGTGGAAAAAACAAAGTACACGGCGTGTATTTCCAAGTACATGGTGTGTACTTCCCATATTTTTAACTGTTCCTCTGGTGGTTTCCAGCCAGCGTGGCACTGTTCACCTGCCGACATGACTACACGACGTGTCTCCTTGAGTATGCGGCATGTTCGGTCGCACAGCTAGCCGCCGCCTTACTATTCGACTGCCGACTGACTACACAGCGTGTAAGGGACCACTACACAACGTATAGTCAATATTTACACCCTTCGTTGCCGACATGGCTACACACCTCGTGTACTCATCCCACACAGCCAAAGGTACATGGCATGTGGAAAAGTACACGGCATGTATTTTCAAAATTCTGGATTTTTCCCCATTTTCCTTATTTTCTAAAAAACACTAAAGGAAAAGAGAAAATAAGAAACTCGTACCTCAGAAATAAGAACCAGGTTCTTACAAACTTCCCCCATTAAAGCAATTCATCCCCGAATTTCCCTTCCAAGGGTGGTGAAGGTATAGCCGTGAACAACTCCGACTACTGAGCACATACATCGGTCTCCCGCTCCCAGGTTTCGTCCTGCACTCGGCCATACTACCATAACACCCGTATGAGAGGAACTAACCGGAATCGGAGAACCTTTGTGCTCCTGTCAACGATACGAATCAGATGCTCCTCAATGTACGCATCAACTTCTAGCTCAACCTCTTCGGGCTAAAATATGTGAGATGGGTCTGAATGATAGCGGCACAACTGAGATACATGGAAGACGTCGTGCATGGACCGGTACCTCTGTGGTAACTGCAACCGATAGGCAACTGACCCGACTCTCTCCAGAATCTCAAATGTCCCCACATACCTCGGTGAAAGCTTACCCTATCTCCTGATCCATTTGTGTCCCAGCCTCAGCGAAACACGCAAAAAAACCTGATCCCTGACCACGAACTCCAAAGGTCGTCTGCAGAGATCAACATAAGACTTCTGAAGAGACTGTGTGGTAGCCATCCTCTTTTGAATCAACGGGACCTGCTCAGAAGTCTCCTGCACGAGACGTGGTCCCAGTAAAGCTACCTCGTCTACCTCTAACGAGTATAAAGGTGATCGGAATGGCCTACCATATAAAGCCTTATATGGTGCCATCTCAATAGTTTCCTGAAAGCTGTTATTATAGGTAAACTCGACTAGGGGTATATGTTTCTCCCAAGAGCCCCTAAAGTCTAGGACGCATGCACGTAGCATTTCCTCAAGCACCTGTATCGTACGCTCTGACTGGCCATCGGTTTGAGGGTGGTAAGCTGTGCTCAAAAGCACCTGTGTACCCAGTGCCCTCTGAAAAGTCTTCCAGAAACAAGACGTAAAATGGGCGTCCCTATCTGAAACAATAGTATGAGGAACCCCATGAAGACGTACGATCTCTCATATATACAACTTCCCGATCTCGTCAACTCCGAAGGTCTCCTTGAGTGACAAAAAGTGAGCTACCTTCGTGAGTCTGTCCACAACAACTCACATGGCATCATTACCTCGAGGTGACCTCAGCAACCTAGTCACGAAGTCTATCGTGATGTCATCTCATTTCCACTCTGGAATGGGTAATTGCTGTAACAGTCCAGCTGGCCTCTGGTGCTCCGCCTTCACCTTCTAACAAGTGGAACACCTCATAACAAAACCAGCTACATCTCTCTTCATACCCGGACACCAGTACTGAAATCTCATGTCTCCGTACATTTTGGTAACCCTGGGATGAACTTCCCAAGCTGAAGAATGAAACTCCCGCATCAGCTCCTCGCGTATATCCCCTGGAACCCACACTCTTCCATGGAAACACAATACCTCATCATCACCTATCGTCCACCCAGGAGGAGGGTCCTCACTTGGCACTAACTCCTGTAGAACTAGGCCTTCTGAATTAGATAGCTATCTCATCCTCAGTCTATCCATGAGGGTAGAGGTCACAGCTAAAGATGAAAGATAGGTTTTCCCCTGACTATCGTACACCTCTAGATGCATCTCAAAGAACAAATCCATAATCTACCACTCACCACTAGCTTCCTGCACTGCCTGTATCTGGGTCTTCCTGCTTAGTGCATCAGCTACTGCATTACCTTTACCAGGTGTATAGGCAAGCTCAAAATCTAAGGACTGAAGGTATTCAACCCACCTTCACTGCCTCAGATTTAAGTCACGCTGAGTAAAGATATATACTTGAGACTTTTGTGATTAGTGAAGATCACAAAACATTCTCCCAATAGATAATGTCTCCAACAACACAACACATGCACAACTGCAACCAACTCGAGATCATGCGTCGGGTAATTCCTCTCATGTGGCCTCAACTGCTGAGACCCGTATACAACAACTTGATCGCCCTACATCAACAATGATCCTAGCCCAATACCTGATGCATCACAGTAAACTGTATAGATATTCCCCTGCTCTAGGAGTATCATGATCGGTGCTGATGTCAACCTTCCTTTCAGGCTCTGAAAGGCTGTCTCACAAACTTACAAACAAACAAACTTCACACCCTTCTTATTCAGACCCGTCAACGACACTACTAATCCAGAGAAGTCCTGGATGAAATGTCTGTAGTAACCAGCCAGCCCTAAGAAACTCCATATCTCAAACACCTTCTTAGGCTCATCCCAAGAAACTACTGCTCTCACCTTCTTTGGGTCCACGAAAAATCCTGCCTCAGAGATGATATGACCCAGGAAGTGAATCTGGTGCATCCAAAAGTGTCACTTTGAGAGTTTAGCATATAGATTATTCTATCTCAGTGTACTCAATACGATCTCAAGATGGGTGGCATAGTCGTGTCGAGTATGAGAGTACACCAAGATATCATCCACGAACACTACAACGAAAGAGTCCAGATAAGGATGGAACACATGATTCATTAGAGCCATGAAAACTGATGGCACGTTTGTGAGTCTGAACGACATAACCGTATACTCGTATAGACCATACCTGCTCCTGAAAGCTATAAGAGGTATATTAGATGGTCTAACATGAAACTGATGACATCCTGATCTCAATTAAATCTTCGAGAACACTCGTGCTCCATGAATTTGATCAAAAAGATCATCAATCCTTGGCAAGGGATATCGATTCTTAACTGTCAACTGGTTCAGCTTCCGATAATCATCATAGAGTCTAAGGGTACCATCTGCCTTTTTCGCAAAAAGGACCAGCGAACCCCACAGAGAAGTACTAGGTCGGATGAAACCATTTTCCTGTAACTCCTCTAATTTCCTATTGAGCTCATGAAACTTAGGTGTGGCCATCCTATAATGAGGAATGGACACCGGTGCTGCCCCTGGCACAATATCAATAGAGAAATCAACCTCACGCTCCGGAGGAAGGCCTGAAAAGTCATCCGGGAAGACATACCTAAAACGATTAACCACTGGAGGGAAATCCTTCTGAAAAGTCCCATGGTCGTCCAGATATAAACTCGCAATCTGGGCTATGACTCCACCTCACCCATGATGCTCTGGTCCAGCTCGACTTGCCTGAATATCCCACTCTCCCTTGTATAGAAACTCTCCGCCCTATGGTGATGTGAAACTCACCCTGCGACAATAGAAGTCTACAAAGGCTCGAAAGGGAACCAACCAGTCCATCCCGAGAATGATGTCATAAGCTGTCATCTCTAAGACATAGAGGTCCCAAAGGAAGTGACACCCACCAACCTCAAGGGGGCACTCCTTGCACTGACGCACACCAGCCGTCCTAGTCCCCAACGGAGTGTCTAGCGTCATGATATCAGAATAAGTAGAAAAACATAGCCCAATGCTCTCCAAAATGGGCACATATATGAAACTATGAGTAGCACCCATATCAAAAAGTACTGAAGATAAGACAAAAGCTACTAGAATAGTACCTCTGACTGTAGAAGGTCTGGGATCCTTATCCTGCTGGGTCTGTTGCACTACATATGCCTGCCCAGTGTCGCGGCCCTGTGACACAGCCTGGCTACCCTGAGCTGTCCCGCCCTAATGCCTCTAAGATTCTGGTGTCTAGCTACCTCGGCCACGACCACCATCTCTACCTGCACGCCCTGACGTATTCTAGTTCCCTGACTAGTAAGAAGCCACTGGTCCTTCTCCCACATGTGGAGTCTGCACAGAACCCCTCTCACTATCCACTGGTGGAAACACCCTGCAAAAGCACTGCAGATGACCCATCTTACCGCAACTCGGCACTCCACTGGGTCTCGTGGACACTGAGGTCTCTTGTGCCCCTCTTTACCACACTGGTAGCACCTAATCGGGCCACCGGAAGAAACTTCTTGGCTGGTACTACCACATTGAGATAAGTCCATCTATCTCTTCCTCTTACCAGTAGAAATAGTACCAGAAACTGGTGATGAACCACCCTGGCCCACACCACTATCTTCCTGCAGGTTCCTCTATGTAATCAGTGCCTAGTTCACAATAACATGTACTGAAGGCAACCTAAAAACATTCACCAGTGATCAGATGTCATACCAAAGACCATCCTCAAATCGCCTAGCCCTCAACGTCTCATCACTCACCAGAACGGGTGAAAAACACCGAAGCTCAGTGAAACGACCAGAATAGTCCATCACCGACATATCGCCCTACTACAGATTCATGAAATATGGAGCTCTATCTGCCCTCAGTGTATCTGGAAAGAAGAAGTCATAGAATACCATCTGAATATCTTCCCACGCCATTTCTCTGTGATGCTCTGTCTGGGTGATAACATCCCACCACCTCTTGGCGGAATCACGCAGCATGTATGTCGCGAGCTTGAACCTATGCCCTGTAGGTGTCTCAAGATGCTCAAAGATAGTCTACATTGACCCCAACCAAGACTCTGCAGCCTATGATCTGCCGTCCCCTAAAAACATAGGCGGATGTTGCTGCTGGAAGATATTAGTCAGCTCAGCCATAGATGTGGTAGCCTGTGGTGCTCCCTGAAAGGTTTGCATGAACCACATAAAGCCTTCACAGAACTGTGCCTCCACGCCTGTGTCCGGTATAACAGCTGGCACCGCATCTGGATCTGCTGGAGGATCCACTGGTAGCCCATGGACCACCATCTCTGGAGTATACTCATTGCCGCTCTCATGGAGAACAACGCGTGGTCGTCTCGGCGGCATGACTCGACAAGGTCAAATGCACACCTTAGAAAAAGATTATTCAAGACTAAAAATGAAGAAACCCAAAAAGGGAACAGGAGGAAGAAGGCATTCAAAATTTTCAAAACAAGACTACACGGTGTGTACACTGACTACACGACGTGTACTTGACTTATCTTCCCCTGCTCGGGTCCTTCTACATGGCTAAGCCACATGGCTCCCGTTGAATAAAACTACACGGTGTGTATTTCATCTACACGGCGTGTATGGTGTAATTTTCCAACTGCCCGTGTCACTTGTGACATGGACGACTACTCAACTTGACACTACACGGTGTGTGACACCCGAACATGGCGTGTACACTACCCCATTTTTCCAGCCACACGGCTAACTCCACACGGTCTGTCCTCGTACAAGACTACACGGCGTGTCCCACAGGTACATGGCGTGTTCAAGGAGAGGTGACACCGACCCATGTTGTTAGTTACACGGCTGAGTCCCCAGGTCGCACTACACGATGTGTTCATCATTGACACATCGTGTATGTCTTAAGGTCTCCTCTGTACGTTTTGTTAGTTACATGGGTGGACTCCGGGTCAACACTACACGACGTGTCCATATGGTACACGGTGTGTTCACCCTACGCTCTTCCCTTCCCCGTGTCATCGCCCACACGGTTTGTGAAATGGAAAGAGACTACATGGCGTGTACTCCGGATACAAGGCGTGTACTCAAAAAGTTTATTTTTCTTCCCAAATGGAAGGCCATACACGGGGTGTCTAAAGTACTACATGGCGTGTATACTGGGTTTCCAGACAGTATGCCTCAGAAACTTCTCCAGAACCCAGAAAATAATGAGAAACAACACCATTGTGCCAAATTCTGATCCGTGAGGGCCTGTACTCCCCGCAAATCAAAGTTTGTCATCTTATACGTGTTATAACCGGATAAACAGCTAATGATCCACCAAATTATGGTCAATGAGGGCCCATACTCCCCAAAAACCAAAGTTTGGCATCCATTCTATAAACAGGATCATACCAAAATACCCTATCACATAGCAGGTATTTATCAAATAGCTATCACAACAACATGATTTTCTAGCATAACAACTATCACAACAACATGCAATTTCTAATGCACCTACATGTCATGGAACTATGCATGGAATGTGATTTCTAGCATGTGCCTAAATGATGCATTAGATGGCATAAACTCATCTCATCAGGTTTCCACTAAATAGAACCCATAGATAAAATATCAACAGCACAATCACAAGTGCATCACCCTTCGGTGAAAATCAATTCAACTGTAAAATTGCAAAATCATAAAATTAAAACACGAGGTAAATTGGCTTTTCCCTATACATGGGTTAGCTATGCCTGAGCACAGCTTATTACCAACTACTGGTCCGTCCTATTATTGACTAAGGCTCTAAATAGTAAGTCAAAGAAAAGAACCTCCTTTGATACCACTTTTTAACATCCCGGTTCTGGGTGCCACTCAACAGGTGCCCCAAACCCGGTTCGCCACGCGACCTCAAGCACATTTCCCCAAACGCCAGAGGCTGCCGACTAGCAGCGAGGGCCCAGGTCTGATAATGGGGAAACTATGCCCTCATTTTTCAAAGTGTAGCGCAGTGGAATAAAATAAAAAAACATACAACAATAGCGGAAGCAATAAACCATACACATTTAATATAACAACTGCAGTAAGGGATAACCAACCAAATATATATATGTGATGCAACATGTCTCACGTTCTAAGAAAACAACCATAACATGTTACATAGAAGTGCAATACAATACAGAGTACAACAAAACAGAACAAAGCAACCAGTAGCATCGCGAGCCTAAGCCCGGTCCCATGCTCCCCTACTCCTCAACAGAAATAAAGTACCTGTATAGGGACCCTTTCCCTTATCTACACCTACAGAAACATAATCTGTTTGGGCCGAAAAGCATGGCCCAAACAGGGTGTGAGAAACAAATCCCAGTAGGTACCCACCAAATGCCCATGCCCAACTATGTGTAAACATGAAACAACAGTGTGAAAAAGTAAAATGAAATAAACTAAGAAGTACTCAAAAGTAACTAACTTTACTAGTTATTTCCATTTTAACATTCATTTCATTATTTATTATTTAAAAAACCACCACAGTGAATTTCTATGTAAACCGTCAGTGCCCTCAAACAAGCAAAACCTCACCCTCAGGTAATCAGAATCTCGCCCTCAGCCATAAAAGAATTTTCCCTCAGGCATACGAAGTGTTTCCCTCAGGCACATAAGTCAAGCCCTTAGGCACGAAAGGTTTCCCTCGGGTGAAATAGAATGTTGACCTCAGGCTAATACAATCACACCCTCAGGCTATAGTAAACACCGCCCTTAGGCATAAGTAACCGGGCCATTCCCCACATATAAACATGCAATTCAAATACAATTCCTCTCAAGGAAAAAGTAATGCATAATTAAACATGGAATACCCTCAGGTATCCTGGCCAAATGGCTAAACAGAGGAACGCACCACCAGGGTGGTCCTGGATCCAAGAAGCGATCCCAAACAGAATTTTAATATCACAGTTAATTACCTATACAATTATAGGTACTTAAGCAGCTACGACCTTAGCCACATGACACCCCAACATGGGTTCATGGCATACAAATTCACAAAAATGCACAACAATTGGAAAAATTAACACCAAGACACCAACCTTAAACACCAACGAACGATATACACGAACGTTGATTCCACAAACACCCAAAGATGACGTAGATCTCCGTTGAATGAAAACTCGCTTAAATGAAAATAACTTCCTTATGGAAAAGAATTGGTAAGAACTACTCCAGGAGAAGGGAGAGCATACCTGTGCGGTCCCAACGAGATCGACGGAGGCAGATTCGGATTCCCGGTTTGCGATCGACGGATCCTCAAAGATTTGGCTGTCCCTCCCGAGCTCCCATCCAGTTCTAAGCCTTCCCTGTGAACAGGGGAGGATACTGCCCATTTTAAGAAAAAAACCAAAGTACACAGCATGTATTTCCAAGTACACAGTGTGTAATTCCCATTTTTTTAACTGTTCCTCTAGTGGTTTCCCGCCAGCGTGGCACTGTTCACCTGCTGACATGACTACACAGCGTGTCTCCTTGAGTACACGGTGTGTTCAGTCGCACAGCTGGCCACCACATTACTATTCACCTTCCGACTGACTACATGGTGTGTAAGGGACCACTACATGGCGTGTAGTCGATCTTTACACCTTTCTTTGCCGACATGGCTATACACCCTGTGTACTCATCCCACGCGGCCAAAAGTACACGGTGTGTATTTTCAAAACTCGGGATTTTCCCCATTTTTCTTATTTTATGAAAAACACTTAAGGAAAAGAGAAAAGAAAAACCCGTACCTCAGAAATAAGAACCGGGTTCTTACATGACCATAATTAAAGATAATAACAAAAATTGATAAATTGTTGTCCTTGAATGTGCTAAATTAGCACATCTCAAACGGTGCTGTCATTTCTTTCAAATAAAATGGTGGAGAAAGGGGAGAAGATAATGAAATATACCACTATAATGAAGACATTACAGTATATTTATGTTACCGGATTTATCATACTATTATGGTGAAGGGAGGAGAGGAAAGAAAATAAAAAAGAAAAGAAATTAAAAGAAAATAAGAAATTTGGGAAGAGGAATTTACCTCTTGAGACTTCCTCCTTTGAGAACCTCTTAAGGGGATAGGTTTTGGTATTTTGATGGGGCTAAGAGCTTTTGGATGTGGGGGAGGACCTTGGGGAGATATTTGGGAATAATTTAGAGAGGGATTGGATCTTGATAGGAGTGGAGAGAAGAGGGAGTGGAGGGGGGTTTTATAGTGGAGGAGAGGAGGGATTTCATGATATTATAATCATTAATTTATTATTTATTCCCAAGATAAGGAATAGTAAGTATTCCATGACCAAGAATAGTGATTTTATCATGTGATACCGAAACAAGTGGGATTACATCAGTAGAGCATCATCGATGACTCAATTAATCCATTATTTAGCATTTATTATAAATTATCAGATTCTACTATTCATCAAAAAATCAAGTATTTCAGAAAAATATCAAAAATTCACCCTAACCATTTTTTGACATGTAGAATCCAAAAATGAATTCCATTTTTCAAAAATAATTTTCTAAATATGATTATTTTAATATGTAATTAAAATAATAATTTAATATCAAAACCAATTTTAAAACATTCATTAACTCATTCTAAAATATAGGTATATAGTATTTCCAACTTGAATATTATTTTTATACCACCATAGGTTAGGTTACTATTAATTAGGGTATATCACTATTCATAAGGGTATGTTACTATTCATTAGGGTAGGTTACTATTCACCAAAAATTATTTTTGTATTATTAGACTCCAAAAAACATCTTGAACACAATTGTGTATGATGGATTTTAAAAATTCCAAACACATAAGTGACAAACTTATGTTTAAGGGTCACTTATCACTTAATAGTTCATTATGTTGTGCTTTCATGTGATTTTATGACATAAATATTAGAAGGGTATTTCCATTGAAAAACTTTGGGTCGTTACATTCTTCCCCCCTTATGAAATTTCGCCCTCGGAATTTCATTTTACATACTATTCCAAAAATAGGTGTGGGTACTTTTCCTTCATTGCTTTCTCCAGTTCCCATGTTGCTTCCTCAAACTTATGGTTCCTTGACAACACTTTCACAAGATGGGTTGTCTTGTTGCGTAGAACCTTATCTCTCCGATCCAGAATCTACTGGCTGCTTCTCATAGGAGAGATCATCTTCAAGCTACACCACATCTGAGCTTAGTACATGTGAGGGATCAGGTATGTACTTCTTCATGAGTGATACGTGGAAAACATCATGAACTCGAGCCATATTCGGTGGAAGTCCAATCCGATAGGCCAAGGATATTATGTGGTCAATGACCTCAAAGGGGCCAATATACCTTGGGCTTAGCTTCTCTTTATTCCTGAATCGCATGACTCTCTTCCATGGAGATATTGAAAGGAAGAATTTATATCCAACGTCGAACTCCAAGCCCCTTTGACAGTTGTTAGCATAACTCTTTTGCTGACTTTGAGACGCTTTGATGTGTTTCTGGATGACTTGAACCTTCTCTGTCATCTCTTGAACAAGATCAGGTCCATGTAGCTTTCTTTCTCCAACTTCATCCCAACAGGTTGGAGTTCTATATCACTTTCCATACAGAGCTTCATATGGATCCATCTGAATAATCGAGTGGAAGCTATTATTGTATGAGAACTCAACCAATAGGAGATACTGACCCAATCCAATTTTGAATTCTAGAGAGCAGGCTCTAAGCATATCTTCAAGTGCCTGAATAGTTCTTTCAGATTGGCCATCAGTTTGGGGGTGATAGGCCGTGATGAAATTTAATTCATTACTCAAATAATGTTGAAGGATCCTCCCTAATTTTGATGTGATCCTTGGATCACAGTCAGAGACAATTGAGAGTGGAACACCGTGCAATCTCACCACTTCCTTCACATATATCTTTGCAAGTTGTTCAAGCGAGAGATCTTCCCGAATAGCGATGAAATGGGATGTCTTGGTGAGTTGGTCAACCACAACCTATATCGCATTATTTCCCTTCGACATCTTTGGGAGACCCGTGACAAAGTCCATAGTAAAATTTTCCCATTTTCACATAGGTATAGGAAATTGCTGCATCATACCTTTGGAATTTCATCACTCAGCTTTAACTTGTTGACATACCAAGCACCTTGATATATATTCCGCAATCTCTTTCTTCATGTTATCCCACCAGAAGTGTTCTCAGAGATCACAGTACATTTTGGTACTCCTAGGATGGATAGAGAAGGTCGAGATATGTGCATCATTCAATAGATCCTTCTTTATCTCTGGATCAGATGGTACCCATAATTGTGTCCCAAATCTTACAACTCCTTCCTCATCAATTTTGAAATCGTAGGATTTCCCATTTTTAACAGCTTCCACCCTTTTCTGAATTTGCACATCCTTTCTTTGAGAAACCTTTATTTTCTCCATGAGGGATAGTTGAGCAATCATTTGAGAAAGGATTGATTATGTTCCTCCATTAATGATTCTCATGTCCATCATTTTCAAATATAATAAGATCAGATCCTTTTCAATTCTCATCATTGATAAAGATGCAAGATCCTTTCTATTTAGAGCATGCTTTACCTTGTTTTCTTTACCGGGATGGTAGTGGATTGAGAATTCATAATCCTTGATGAGATCTATCCATCTTCGTTGACGCATATTAAGCTCTTTCTGTATGAATATATATTTGAGACTCTTATGGTCAGTATATATCTCACATTTTTCCCCATAGAGATAATGCCGCCTGATTTTCAACACAAAGATCACAGCCGCCAACTCCAGATCATGCGTGGGATAGTTTTTCTCATGGATTTTTAGCTGCCTTGAGGCACATGATATCACTTTATAATTTTTCATTATCATATAACCTAAGCCTTTATTAGAAGCACCACTATACACCACAAATAGTTCTCCACTTGAAGGGAGTGTGAGTACCGGTGCAGTGATAATTCTATTTTTCAACTCCTTGAAACAGTCTTCACATTCCTGTGTCCAGGTGAACTTTACTCCCTTCCATGTCAGCTTGGTAATTGGGTTTGAAAATTGTGAAAAGTTATTCATGAATCATTGATAATACCCAGATAGACCTAAAAAGCTACGGATCTCCGTTACAGAAGTTGGCCTCGGCCACTCGTCAATTGCTTTCGTCTTGGAAGGGTCCACAGATATCCCTTTACTAGTGATAACATGCCCTAATAATGATACTTCCTCCATCCAGAGCACACATTTATTGTACTTTTCATACAAATTCTCCCTTCACAAAGTCTTTAACACAGTTTCTAAATGCTCCTCATGTTCTTCTTTAATCTTGGAGTATATCAGAATATCATCGATATAGACCACCAAAAATTTGTTGAGGTAATCTCTAAAGACTCTATTCATTAAATCTATGAAAATTTCTAGAGATTTAGTGAGTCTGAAGGGATCACTATGAACTCATAATGTCCATACCTCATTCGAAAGTCAATCTTGGGAATATATTCCTTCCTCACCTTTAGTTGGTGATATCCTGACTGAAGGTCCACCTTAGAGAAATAACTAGCCCCACGAAGCTGATCGAACAAGTCATCTATCTGTAGAAGGGGATACTTGTTATTTATAGTGATTTTATTGAGCTCATGATAATCAATGCAAAGGCGCATTGATCCATCCTTCTTCTTGAAGAAGAGGACTGGAACACCCCACGGTGAAGCACACGGGTGTATAAAACCCTTCTCCATATTCTCCTGTAACTACTTCTTCAGCTCTTCCAGCTCTACGATGGACATTCTGTAAGGTTTCTTTGATATTGGAATAGATCCATGGATAAGTTCAATTGATAACTCAAACTCTCGGTCAGGGGGAAGACCAAGAATCTCTTCGGGGAATACATCAGTGTAATCCCTCATGATGGGCATGTCTTCATGCATGATTCTCTCCTTTGTCGAAATCATTTGAGCTAGGTTTGCATGCTCATAAAGAAGGAATATCCAAACTTGAGAAAAATAATCTAAAGGAGATTCATCTTCCTCCTTGCACTTGAAAAGAATCGGAGGATGCTTCAGGATGTGAAGAGTGATCTCCCTTTATCGGAAGTCGATATTGGATTTGTATAAAGACATCCAATCCATGCCTAAGATAGTGTGAAAATCCACCAATGGAAGTATTAAAATATTTTTTGGGAGGTTCAGTCCACAAAAATTAATTGGGGAAGAGGTATAAACCATGGATGCAATGATTTCCCCATTCACTGTTCTCACGGATAAATTTTCCTCCAAATTTTGAGGTGGTGTTTGAATAGTTCTACTAAACTTGAAAGATAGGAAATAATGTGTAGAACCAGAATCAAATAATAAGTTCACTATTCTTGAATGAATAAATAGAGTACCTATCACCACATCATTTTTCAGCTCCACCTTAGCAGTATTGATAGAATAAGCCCTTCCTTGTTGCCTTGGAGGTTGTTGCTGATTGCCTTCGACAAACCTTGGCTTAGGGAAATTGTTCGCATAATGCCCAAGATCCTTGCATTTAAAACACTGCAATGCATGTTGAGTGTTGATATGAACCTTTCGTTATTCTTCAATATTAGTGGGATTTTTCATACCCTTCGGTAGTTCTTGGCAAGATGACCAAACTTTCTGCATTTGAAGCAATTCTTGGTTCCCTTCAGACAGTTACCAGGATGCTTCTTCCCACATTTTTTGCAAAGGGGAAAGTTGGGATTATTTCCATCATGGGATTTGTTTGATGGACCAACCATGTTTTTTTACATCTTCTGCTTCTTGTCACTGGGCCCATGAGACCACTGAGAGTCTCCAATATCCATTTCAACATTGAGGGCACAATGAACAATGTCCTCATAACTGTCAAAGTCTCAAATCACCAACGCTTTTCATAGACTCGGCTTTAGTCTGCTAAAGAAGTGATCCAACTTGCATTTGGTGTTCATGACAAAGCCATAAGAGTACCTTGAAAGCATTGTAAAGTTCGCTTCATATGCCCCGATAGACTCATCTTCCTTCTGCTTGAGTCCAAGGAACTCTCTTTCCATCTTGAGATGGAGGGTTCAAGGAAAATATTTGTTGAAAAATATCCTCTTGAATTACTCCCAATCTATGGAATCAATTTCCTCTTGGGACTTCATATTCTTGATCAGTGTCCACCACTGATCATCTTCCCCATCAAAACTATAGACTTCCAGTATAACTTTCTCTTATTCCGAGCACTGGAGGACAGAGAAAATATTTTCAATGGAGTTAATCCATTGTTCTGTGAGGAGGGGATCAGAATACCCGCTAAACATGGGAGGCCTTTGCCACATGAAGTATTATAAGGAAACTTTCTCTTTCCTTGGAGAAGGTGGACATTCCATTTGATTCAAGTTATTATTTATAACTCGAGCCAGATGAGAAAGTACTGCTATGAAGTTTTGAGCACCCACTTCTGTCACATCAGGCATGTCGTTAGGGAAATCATCACATTGCCTATCACATTGGTTGATGGAACATGTTCTTATATTTCCCTACATTAACTAAGAAAAAGATCATATAATTATAGGTCTTGAATACTTAGCTATTGAGCATAAAAAGGAAACTTTGAACCTTAAAGGATAAACTTATAAAGAATAAGTATATCCTAACTTGTGATTCCTTAGGTTTATATCTAGGTTATCCTTGATCTATTTCTTAACTTATATTCTTATGGGCTTTTTTTGTCCCTTAATAATGGTTTTTACTAAGCTCGTGAATATACTAAAGCATATCCCCCGGGAGTGTCATAACCAAGAGAGCAGCAAGACCCGTTATCGTGCACCAGTTCCCGTTCGAGTCTAGCTCAAAGCGGTGTTTTCGGGTTTTAACCCTAGATACATCTGTGCCAGAGCTGCCTCTACCTGCTCGTATCCATACATGGATATATTTTCTTGATAAACCACTTAATCTATACTCACCAAAATTTAGGACTGTTTTCTTATACTTAGTCTCATCCTTAAGCTTCTCACTAAGGTTCTCTATTCCTAATGTCCAAAAATAACTAGACCATCCTCTGATACCAACTATAGAGACCCAATCCTTTTACATATAACATTTCATTATTTTAAGCATAATTAATCATCAGAGTACAAGCTAAGGATCGTTAATTCTAGTGTCTTGGAAGACTAGGTACATATAACATAAAACATGGGACTAAAAAAAACTTCTTTATTTAATCTCCATAAAGAGATTATAACTTTCTTTGAGCTTTTACATCTTCATAGGGTACCCTGGGGAACACATGAACACAGGGTTGAGCTAAAAATACCCAGTAAGGAAATGAACATAAGGATACATCTCGAGCACATGAGTAAAGAGGCATTCCATAATGATATCCAAAGCATGAAACTTATGAAATCATTTAATATAAGCTTGGGGTTATATAAACATGGAATAATATAAATGTGACAGAATCATAAATCATATCTTTAGTACGGGTCAAGGCAAACCACCAATACCATTTCCCATTTCAGTATGGATCAAGGCTAACCGCCCATCTCGTTTCAGATCGCATCTCATGAGACTTATCATTACCCAATGCATTGGAGCACTATCTGGGTGAAACCATCTCAACATATTCATGAATATTCTTTCCACATAAATAATTTTTTCAACATAAATAATCATACATAATCAACCATACATAAACATAAGGTTTCCCATGGAATGAATTGGGTACCACAATCATGACATAAAACATATCCAATGGGCGTATCATGAAAATGTACATGAAAGGAAGGTATTAGAACATACATGGACATTCATAGGGTAAAATAGTCATATAACATGGTAAGTGGTGTCAAATATAAGTGAAAACATATTAGAAATGTATTTTAGAAACATTAGCATTAAAACATTTTTGTGCGGTTTTAAGGAATACACTCTAGAGCTTTTCAAATAGAAAACATGACATTATTTTATATAAAACCAGAATTGAACCAAGATGGTTTTAATAATAAAAATACTGATTTTATAAATACAATGGTATCTTAAAACATAGGATAGAGTGAACTAGAAATTTGGGTAAAAATTAGGGAAGTCCCCTTAAAATAGGTTTTCTTATTGGAAAGTTCTATGGAGGGAATCTTTAAAAAACATGTATATCCCTGAAAAAAAGTGATTAAAGGGTCTTGATATTAGAATCTTTAACAAATAACCAAAATTCATAATACTCACATAGATAGATAAGATAACACCATTTTGAAACAATGATAAGGAAACCCGAAAGAACAAATAAGGTTCGAGTAGAATTCGTTACGATTTTATTGGCATGATGTCGGGTGTGACCAAGAGGGATTGATGAGAGATAAATGGGGTTTATCATCACTTATAAATCCATAAGGAATTATGGGGGATGTTATTAAACATACTATATCACTTTCTAGTACACATATAAAGGAATAGTATATAGGACAATCTAGATTAAGATAGAAAAGGAGAGGATCCCTTACCTCAAATCCGGTGGTGTTATCCACATATTATTAATGACCTGAATAAACAAATTAGGATAATTAATTCATAAGTCCAGAACCTATTATATATGTAATGGATTTATTATAATCCTTTTTAGTTCATTAAAATCTTTTTTGATTAGTTATAAGGTTCAATTTCATTATTCAGGCTCATTTGTTTACTTGGCTTTAAAAGATCGGTTCACTTATATTCAAGTTTGGATTATATGCAAGATGAAAGTGGTTGTCCAGAATAGAAGTTACATTATTTATTTAATATCTAGGAGATTAGATGGTTTTAATTTTTATTAGGTTACTTAGAGTGATTTAAAATTATTATATATATATATAACCTTATTGATAACCATTTTTGTTAATCGGTGGATTTGGTTACAAAGAATGTGTTTTTCATTATAACTTAATTCCATTTGTACCAAAAGATTACAGAACCAAAAATAGGATATATTCAATATATAATAATATGTTTAAACCATAATACAAATGGTTTTATGACCAGAATTAATTATAATAACAAAAATTGATAAACCATTGTCCTTGAATGTGCTAAATTAGCACATCTCAAATGGTGCTTTCATTTCTTTCCAATAAAAGGGTGGGGAAATGGGAGAAGATAATGAAATATACCAATAGCATGAAGAAATTTCATTACATGTATGTTATTGGATTTATCATACTATTATGGTGAAGGGATGTGAGGAAAGAAAATAAAAAATAAAATAACTTAAAAGAAAAGAAGAAACCTGGGAAGAGGAATTTACCTCTTGAGACTTCCTCCTTTGAGAACCTCTTAAGGGGAGAAGTTTTGGTATTTTGAGGGGGATAAGAGATTTTGGATGTGGGGGAGGACATTGGGGAGAGATTTGGGAAGAATTTAGAGAAGTCTTGGAGATTGAGAGGAGTGGAGAGAAGAGGGAGTGAAGGGGGGTTTTATAGTGGATGAGAGGAGGGATTTCATTATATTATAATCATTAATTTATTATTTATTCCCAATAAAAGTAATAGTAAGTATTCCATGACCAAGAATAGTTATTTTATCATGTGATACTAAAACAAGTGGGCTTACATCATCATAGCATCATCGATGACTCAATTAATCAATTATTTATCATTTATTTTAAATTATCGGATTCTACTATTCATAAAAAATTCAGGTATTTCAGAAAAATCTCAAAAAATTTACCCTAACCATTTTTCGACGTTTAGAATCCAAAAATGAACTCCATTTTTCAAAAATAATTTTCTATATATGATTATTTTAATATGTAATTAAAATAATAATTTATTATCAAAACCAGTTTTAAAACATTCATTAACTCATTCTAAAATATAGGTATATCATACTTCCTACTTGAATATTATTTTATACCACCATAGGTGAGGTTAATATTCATTAGGGTATATCACTATTCATAAGGGTATGTTACTATTCATTAGGGTAGGTTACTATTCACCAAAAAATATTTTTGTTTTATTAGACTCCAAAAAACATCTTGAACACAACCGTGTATGCTGGATTTTCGAAATTCCAAACACAGAAGTAAAAAACTTATGTTTAAAGGTCACTTATCACTTATTAGTTTATTATGTTGTGATTTCATGACATAAATATAAGAAGGTAATTTCCATTGAAAAACTTTGGGTCATTTAAATGAACCATAAAATTTGATGTTTCTGTTACGTCCCGACCCAGAATCCACTAAAAGATGCCTGGATCCTATGGGTCACATGGTCTTATGCAGTAATATTCATACACAAGAGGCCATCGACTAGAAAATTGGGTCCATTTTTTAATTTTAGGGAGAAAATAACCACATTATCATAGTGTACCACATTGGTATAATCATAATAATTGATAGAGGAAGCATATGAGATAACTGAATAGTTGAATAATAAATATACATCATTTAAATAAACTATTAATCCTCTCCAATAGTGTAATATAAAAATGATGATCATGTAATTCTATTCAAAATAAAGTAAATACATGGAAACATGAATATAGTATAATACATGTATCAAAATTATAAAAAGAACAAAACGAAACTATCTCAATATTACATCATAATCCATTTCCTGGTATTATGTTCCACTGATCCTATGAACAAATCAATGAAGTATCACCAAGTGGGTGTCAGCCCCTATCCATACCTATATCCATGAAGACTTTACAGGTACCCAACAATGGATTGAATAGGATGCGAGATAACACTTAGTAGGACACCACCAAAGGTGTCTATAAAAAGTCCATTTTATTTATATAAGATGAATTAGTGTGCATATATAAAAGGAGTATCAATAATAAAAGTAATGTGATATTTTCCAGTATATTGAAGCTCACTGTGATCAATAAAATTTATCATAATGGCTATATAAAAATCATGTTATTCAACATCAACGACCTATGTTGTGTAATAAATTATTAGGCCAAAATGGTCAGGATCGAAGGGGTAGAAATATCTGAGAAATCCAAGTAAGTCCAACCCAAAAAATTTGAATTTCCATGGAATATTTATAGTCATCATATTGAAAATGTATAAATTTCTAAGGTATCCTACTTGTTTATCAAATCTATGGAGTGTAAATGATCAAGGAATATGAATGGGTTTTTATATCCAAGTAGTAGAAATGTACAACGAATCTAAATGGGTCATCAGGTCCAAAGAGTATAAATGTTAAAGATATCATAATAATTCAAGTGAACTGAATCTATGGAGTATAAATGTCCAAGTCACCCAATTAAGCTAGATCCATGGAGTAGAACTGTATGTGGAATCCTAGTGGGTTTCTAGATACAAGGATTAGAAATGTCCATGGAAACATAATTAATTCATTCACCATTTAATAATACATTTAAGTAGTCATTTCACTAATACTTCTATAATTATATACAATACAATGCATTATCCATTTCAAACATTTCATATAAAAATTAAATGGTTTTATATGGTGCTTAAAACCTTTAATAATAAACTTTATTAACATAATCAACTCCCAATAATGTAAAGTTAACCCAACACACCCTATTGGTGAAATATTAATGGCCAAAGAGAATAACCCACCCCATGGACTATTTAAGTTGATTTAAACATCCTTCAACATTATATAAAGTCACCAAGACATGTCTTAAACATGAATTTATCTTTTAACTGAAGGTTTTTGTTAATTTAGGAAGCAATGATCATGAGTCTTGACATGAGGAACAATGAAAAAAAAGTATAAACAGCTGGATTTCGAGGAAGAAGGTGTAAGACACATACCTTAGGCATATTTATTAAAACTATTCCAATCTCAGTATATTATCTATTCTATGTTAGAAAAAAATCAATGAACATTCAAACACTTTGAAAATAGAGAAAATATCCTACACTAAAATAACTCCATTTTCAAGAAGAAAAATAATTAAAGCTGAAATAGTATTAGAGAACTCCCCAAAGACTATCCAAAAATATGAAATGAACTCAAATTATAGTTTTTAAAAAGAATAACCAACAAAGATTGGCTTTAGGATTGAAGGAGATATCAATTGATAAGAAGTTTTCGACTGAATGAAAAGGAAAAGGTGTTTAAATATATACATACCTTAAGGGGGATATGGTTATTTTCTCATCATTAAAGGGGTTTTATGGTTTGGTAACACAATTTTCCAAACCATGTGCCATACATGGACTCAACTCTATCCCTAGACCCCCTCTCAAGGTCATGGATCATGGTTAGAAAAACTGTGCACCGACCATGTATTTTTCCAATGTCAAATAGACTATATAAAATACATGGGCATGAATCATGGGTCATATGGTTAGGGAAAACCATGTTCCCTATGTTTTTCAATGAGACACCCTATATGGTTTAATTCAACAATGAAGGCTAAGTGAAAAAAATATACAAAACTTGAGGCTGAGTTGTTTCCTCTAAATGATGGGGATATAGGCTCCAAACAATCCCCAAACACCCACTTATTCTCTATATATTTAATCAGAATTACTATTAGGTCAATGTTAAGGAATTAGTTTTGAATAAAATTGTTTCATACCTTTGTAAAAAGTTAGGTAGTTAAAATTTACCATCCTTAGAGAAAAATTTCCTTTGATTTTGACTTCTAAGGGTAGTATGGAAAAATCATAGAATATATCTAGCCACGAGTATTTTATATTGTCTTACAACTCCTAGGTATCATCACGTACTCAACTTTTCTTCTATAACATCCACACAAAAGGAACCGACCTATCTTAGAAATCCATCAGGATTTAGTCAAAAACATGGATAGGATGATCCACAATGGACACATCTACCTTCAAATAAACCTCCTCAGGTCAATGAATATGTAATAGATCCGAATGATATCAATAAAATGAGACACATGAAAGAGGTCGTTCATTTCCTAATACAACTAAGGTAACTGCAACTGATAGTATATTGACCTAAATCTATCTAGAATCTCTAAGGTCCCAATATAATGAGGTGATATCATCCATTATTTATAAATATATATGTTTCCCATTATAGGTGAAACTCATAAGAAAACTCGATCCCCTATCTCAAACTCAATAGGTCGTTGATGACGGTTAGACATATGATTGCTTCTTAGACTGAGTATTCATCATACTCTTTCTGATTAGCTTCTCCTTCTCTATAGTCTCTCAAACAACACATGGTTCAATTAGTGCTACATAACCAACCTATAATTAGTTCATAGGTGATCAACATGTACTACCATATAATTACTTATAAGGATCTATCTGTATGGTAGCTTTAAAGTTGTTATTATAGTCAAAATCATCTAGGGATATATGCTTCTCTCAAGAACCCCCAAAACCAAGGATGCATTCCTTGATCATGTACTATAAAAACTATGTCATATGCTATGTATGAAGATTTGTCTAAGGTTGATAGGTCGTTCCTAGATGCACCTATTTATCTAAGGCCTTTTGTAACCCCTTCCAGAACCACGATGAGAAATGAGATTCCCTATAAGATATGATAAAACATGGAGCTATTTGAAGAGGTAAAATCTCCATAACATGTACTGTATATCGCTCATCTAAGGAGAATATCTCTAAAATTTGTAATAAGTGGGATACCTTCATCAAATTTTCTATAATCCCCCATATAAAGTAACTACCATGAGGTGATATATAAAATAATTTCCCAAAATCAATGGTGACATCATCCCATTTCCACTCAAAAATAGGCAATGACTGTAAAGTCCCTTCAAGTTTCTAGTTCTCTTACTTCACCTGACAATAGGTGGAACATCGATTAACAGACCCATCTATCTACCACTTCATCTATATACACCAGAATTTATGGTGTATATCAGGATACATCTTGGTAAGACTAGGATGCAATATCCATATCGAGGTATGAGACTCATGTATGAACTCCTCTCGAATATAGGTATGAACCCAGATGCTTCCATGAATGTTCAAGATCTCATTCTCATCGACAAATCATCCAGGAGGTGGGTTATCTCCTTATATACACTCATGTAGGAAAAAGCCCTTGGAGCCTTATAGTTTTCTCATCTTCGATCTCTCTAGAAGTGTACGGGTTACAAATTAAGATGAAAGTACATACTATCCATGAAGGCCCTGAACCACTAAATGCATATTAGGAAATAGATCCATAATATTCCACTTTCTGCTCGCCTACTGAACCACCTATGACTGAGTAATATTTCTTAGAGCATTGTAAAATACACTTCCCACTATGGGTATATAGGCAATGTCAAAGTCCAATGGTTGTAGGTATTCAACCCAATTTATTTTACAATGATTAATTTCACACAATGTAATGATGTACATGAGGCTTATGGGTTATGTGTACACCATAATACGATCTCCTAGTAAGTAAAACCTCCAATAAAAAAAGGCTTGTACAAGAAAGGATACCTCAATTTCATTCATTAGGTAATTCCTCCCATGTCTCCTCAACCAATTAGACCCATATTCCATAACTTACTCCCCCTTCATCATAGATTCTCCTAGCCTGATACCTGATGCCTCAAAATATACTATATATCTTATTCTGAATCTTTTAGAATCATGATTAGTGTTAAATTTAGACTTATTTTCAAATCCTAATAGTATATCTCATAGGGTTTAGACCATGATAACATCACACTCCTCTTAGTCAATCCCATAATAGGTGTATCTATGAGTGATAAGTCATGTATGAAGCAACTATAATACCCATCTAGCTATAATAAACTCTATATATCGAAGAAGATATTATGTTGGTCCTAGAAAACATAAGCTCTCACCTTCTGTAAGGACCCGGAAATTTCAAGGATTTTTTTTTCTTAATTTTCTTTATAATTTTACAAGAACGCAGTTTTTGACGGCACCTGATTCCGAGGCCCGGTGTTCCCGGAATCATTTTCTGAAGTTTGGCTCGGGTACGTTCAGTGAACGAACAAGCGGGTTTTTCTAAATTTTGAACCGATGCTCGGAAATGAATTCTGAGGTCACCGATGGAATCGTAGAACTAGTTTTTTCTTAGAAACACCTTTTCCGGAGTTGCATTTACTCAGGTGTGGTTTTTAATTTTTGGGGTTAGGTTAAGAAATAAAATAAAGTGGTGTGACAACTTTATTTTTTTTCACTTAAATCCACTTAAAGACACTTAAACCCACTTAAGCTAAGTTAAGAGGATAGGGTGGAACCCAAAATATCCTACATACTTAGTAGGATATTTGTGAGGTGGGGCTCGCACGAGCCCCACTGTTTCTTTCCTCCTAAGTAACGCACCCACAACCCCCTCCTAATTGAAAGTCAACCGTGCATTTTTCTGATTAAGAAACACCCCAATTAATTGGGTAGTTAAGTCGTTACCATTAATTCAACGAATTAATGGTTCGTTTATTAACTTGTTTTTCAAATTGTTGGCATGGAATAAAATAATACCAACACACGTTTTGCTTGTGGGTGGCTTGTTGAGAGGATTTGGAGAAACACTAAGTTCTTCATCCTCCTTCGTGAAGAACGCGAAAAACGTGAAGAACGCGAAGAACGCGAAGGCAACGAAGAACACCAAACCCTCGATGATCGATGACACGACGCCATGTACCGCGACGCCGACAAATCTCCTTCCGCGACGTTTCTTCCGCGACAATCCTTCCCCGCGACAATCTTCGATCAATACCCGATCGAGGTAGGGGATTACTGATCTTTTAATTTCCTTTTTGGATTTTATCCTCAACATGGGTTTAAATGTGCAATTAAATCTGTGTGTTTTCTTTAACCCTTGGAGATCGTCGACGCGACGCCGTGTACCGCGACGACGCGACGCCCCTTCCGCGACGCGACGATCCTCTTCTCCCGCGACAGTCAATTCCGCGAAGGACTCTCGTTCGACGACAACGATGAGGTAGTGGTTGATTTATTTAAATCCTTGTGATTTATACCCGCAAAGTTGATTAAATAACTGTTGGGAGACTTTTAAAACCGCTAATGCGGTGGGTGAGAACTATCGAACAAGTCCGAACCCACCGCCTCTTTCGTTCTTGGTGTGCGAAACGGCGGACGTCGACAAAGCAGGCCGCACGGGCGATGCGAGGTCTTCGCAGTGAAGGACGGACCCCGGGAGGGCCTTTGGAGAAGAGGGCGTGAAGTTCCAAACACCGGAACTCATCCGGTGGTCCGTGGAGCAACCCGCCGGCCCGCCACGCCGGCACGGCGGCGGAAGGCGGTGGCGCTCGGCGCGCCGCCACGGAGAACCGCCGCGGCTTCAGCCGCAGCGGCAAGCCGGCCGTCCCGCGACAGCGTGGGACCGGCGAAGGACGGGACGCGGCTGGCTACCGCGTCCGCTGGCAAGGGCGGCCCCACGCGGGGCCGCGGCTTCTTCATGCGGGGGCAGCGCGCCCCCCGCCCGCGGCTCGACCGTAACAGCCGAGCCGACCCGCTGGCCAACCAGCCAACTGGGTAGCGCCCAAGCCGGGCCGGGCCGGGTCGCGACCAGCCGGGTCGGACCCGGACCCGGGTCGGTTCGACCCGGTTCGGGCCGACCCAGGGGGGTTGGGTCGGGTCGGGCGGGGCCCATACCCCCCGTTTTCGAACCTTTTTGGTATCTTGCTCATAACTTGAGCTACGGGCCTCCGATCGATGCGCTGTCAGGGGCGATGCGATCCTTGGATCGAGGCGGTCGTTTCGGTATATCGCACTCAAGGTTTCAGAGTACTTTGGGTTTGGCCGGGTTGGTTCGTACACAAAACCAACCTGGCCCTCGGAGCGGAAACACTTACTTCTTAAACTCCGGACGTCCGATTGATGTTCCGTAGACTTTGTTGGATTAATATAAGTGAGACGGATCTTTTGGCTTACACCGCTCGAGGTTTGGATGCCGTCGGAGTGCAGTCAGGTTGGTTTGCTCACGAAACCAACCGGGCCCCTGGAACGAAAAAGCCGATAACTCACAGACCGGGCGTCCGATTGACGCGTCGTCTGTCTCATTGAATTCCTCTTGATGAGACAGAACTTTTGGCATACTTCTCATGAGGTTTAGATGTAGTTGGATAATGGAAGAGTTGGATTGTACCCGAAATCCAACCGGGCCCCTGGAACGAAAAGGCTGATAACTTTCAGACTGGACGTCCGTTTGACGAATCGTCAGCAGCGTTGGTGATAACATGGAGAAACGGTTCCTATGAGTCTACCCTATGAGAGTTAGAGGTACAGTTGAGATACGGCCGGACTGGTTCGTACACGAATCCAACCAGGCCTCGGGGATGAAAAAGCTAGTAACACACAGACCGAGCGTCCGATTGACGCGCTACCTGTTGCATTGAGACCCCTGTGACGAGGAGGTCCTTTGAGATACTTCTTCGTGGAACTTTGTGATACTTGTAGTATCTACCAATAGCCCGTGGAGCGGACCCTCACGGAGACGAGCGTGCGGAGTACGGAGACCGTGTAGCCGGCTAAGACCTGACGACTGCTTGAACGATCGACTCGGTGTGTTTCAGATAGCCTAGTGGGGAGCGCTTTGTTGTAGTGGCAGACCCACGGCAGAGGAGCGCTTGGTTGTAGAGGCAGACCCGCGGTACTCAACAGAAGGAGTACCTCTGGAGGCTATGAGGGGGAGCGCTTGGTTGTAGCGGCAGACCCACGGCGGAGGAGCGCTTGGTTGTAGCGGCAGACCCGCGGTACTCAACAGAAGGAGTGCCTCTGGAGGCTATGAGGGGGAGCGCTTGGTTATAGCGGCAGACCCATGGTGGGAAGTGCTTGGTTGTAGCAGTAGGCCCACAGTACTCGATAGGAGGAGTACTTCAGCAGTCTTAGGTTAGTGAGCAGTACCTCGGAGTCGTGACAGGACCACTGTACACTCCAGATACGGGGCTCTTCAGCAGTTACGGTTTCGATAATGAAAATCCTGGTTTGATCTGAATCTATGAACCCTGTGTTTACCTCATGATTGAGATGGGTCACTTGTTAACTTAGGTATATGTATGGGCATATACCTGGGTAGTGGTTATCCGTTGATTTCATAATCTTGTGTTTCCTCATGGTTGAGATGGGATACTTGATAACTTAGGTATATGTATGGGCATATACCTAAGTAGAGGTTATCTGTTGAGATCTTCTTTGTGGTTATCCTTGTTGGTTTTAGTGAGACCTCAAGGGTCTCGGGGTCCCTACTGAGTATCTTATACTCACCCCTACACGGGCTATGCCCGCACTACGTTGTGTTGGTTGCAGACGACGGACATCGCTGATCATGGTTGAGGATTGCGGAGAAGGATGGTACCTGGAGGTGGAACACTGGGCGGGACATACTCGGAGCGGTCGGCTGGACCCGAGGAGCAGTGGAGGCTATCTGTACCCACCCTTCAGGTGGGATTTCTAGTGGACAACTCGATGTTGCGGCTTACTTTTCAGTTGTTGTTTTCCCTTCCAGTTGTACTTTACTTTCAGTTTGGGTTTGTATTCTGG
The DNA here is from genome assembly GCA_963277665.1 of Viscum album. Lineage (NCBI taxonomy): Eukaryota > Viridiplantae > Streptophyta > Magnoliopsida > Santalales > Viscaceae > Viscum > Viscum album. The sequence goes on from OY728158.1 coordinate 1,504,149,868, forward strand.
CCCACTTAATTTTCCGCACTTACTGTTGTAATCAGTTTTTACTTAGTGTTTACTTCTACTGCTTTCTTGCTCTGTGGTGTTTGTTTACTTTACAAAGGCAATGCCTTCCCTTTTTACCGGGATTTACGCCTTTGGTGCTAGTCGCCAGCCCTTGGCCTATGGAAGGCGGGCCTGGGGTAGTCACGACACGGGCCCGGAGGACGGGTCATGACAAATTGGTATCAGAGGAGTTTGGTTATATCGTAGAACTCAGGACTCTGATCTTTTTCTATGTGAAGCAATAGTGTTGAGAGTATTGAGTGCAGTTATCAGTCCAGTGAGTCTAGTGTTGGTGCGGCGGCTGACGTATCTGTACACCAGGACCCTGACTTCTGATTCCCGACATAATACATGAAAACACTGATTGCGTGTGTGTTTTCAAAGGTTTTCCCTTAAAACAGCTCAAACCAGGTCAGCTCACCAGGTATAATCGTTTGACCATGTCACGTTGTTCCTTTCAGGATGCCTTTTCACGGACGACCAGCTAGAGCCCAGAGGGATGTGCGTACTGACAGCCTGCCGAGCGACGAGGCTTCGGTATAGGGCCCTCTTGCAGTTGAGGCACCAGCGGAGGCACCATCGGTACTACCATACGTTGGGCCATCGATGCCACCAACCCTAGCAGTTGGTGATGCATGCCACTTGAGCGCGCTGCACGAGTTCCAGCACCAGAGGCCACCCAGGTTCCAGGGAGAGACGGACCCGCAGGTGGCTGAGGATTGGCTGGAGGCTGTGGTGAGAGTCTTTAGACTAGTGGGGACGCCAGTAGACTTCATGGTGATCTTTTCTTCCAGCCTTCTTTAGGCAACAATAGCCAGGTGGTGGAGCCACTTGTTCCAGTTTTGCGATGAGATGACCTTCACATGGGAAGACTTCGAGACCTTCTTCAGGGTGGAGTTTGTGCCAGTATCTCTACACCTGAGCATGTGCAGGAGATGCTGCCTTTGCCGCATGATTTTCGATCAGTAGCCGAGTCATCTGTGGGAAGTAGACAGATGATGCAGAGGTCCAAGAGGACCAGAGCCAGCCATATGAGGAGCAAGAAGTGTTATGAATGCGGAAGGAAGGGTCACCTGGAACGTGACTGTCCGACCCCCCGCACAGTCGGCCCGCATGCTTTAGAGGAGCTATCGAGGCAGAAGCAGCGGCAGGTGCTTGAGCAACAGCCGAGAAGTGGACAAGGTAGTAGAGCCCCTGGAGCGGGTGGATAGGAGCGGAACTAGTGGATACGCCCCTTGTACTTCTAGTTCCATGTTGCTGTTGTTTTCGTGTCTTTGTACTATGAGATGCAATAATTAAAGGAAACTTATCTTTGTTTTCTTTCCTGTCCTTTTTTTGGTTGATACTGAGTGGTCCTGGTTAAGACTGTTCACTTGACCCTCACTTTCGAGATTTCTACTAGAGGAGACCCAGTGACCTCACCCTGATGCCGACAGTGTGACTCGACCCTTGGAGGCGAGAGTGATAGTTGGATCTCTTGGTAGTTATGTCGAGGCCTTACGACATCATCCATGGCATGAATGCATCATTTATGTCAGGATTGACTATATTAGGAAATGGGCATGGTTCATCTAGGGGATGAGACCGAGTTTCTCTTTTCAGTAAAGGAGAAATTTTAGCAGCTCTTTCAGATCGTAGGCAAGGAAGGTGCAAATCATCCAGGGGCGGATGAAGACTGCACCGTGCAGTAAGAAATGGGAAACCAGCTCCAGTATTAGAGACTCGGGCATGTTAAATGTTTCAATAAGAGGAAGCTTAAAGGAGAGATGAGTCTGCGAAGCAGCAGACGTGGAGGTAGAGCTAGGAGAGCAGCATGAGGTGGTGTACGTTTTAACATGTTACAACCACCCGCCTTAGTTGTCCCCGCTAGGCTCAGGGAGCTGGAGGGCGGGGGAAGAGAGTAGCTGCATGCGGTCAGAGAGAGTGACCCAATGGCTCTAAGAATGATTCGAGGGACAGTCTGTGTTCACTACTAGCTGCCGTAGTAACAGACGTTGATACGAATCATTCCTTCCTTCCACGAATCTTGTCTCAGACCTAGAGTTTCCGGTAAGCCGTAGACTTGACCCTCACGTCTGGAGATACCTTGGGAGAAGACTCGATAATCACACTTACGCTGACAGTGTGGTCAGACCCTCGAGGCGAGAGTTTCAGTTGGAATCTCTTGGTGGCAGTGTCGAGGCCTTACGACGTTGGTTTGAGTATGGACTGGGCAATCACAGTTCATACACAGATTGACGGTATTAGGCAAAAAGGTTGTGGTTTAAATACGACGTCAGGATTATTTTTCCTTGGTCGGCGAAAAGGAAACCCCAAGCAGCACATGATAAACTCGTGCACAAGAGGGTGTGACCGATCACTCTAGAGTCGGTCAACCATACCTTCGTGGCAACAGTCGTTTTGAGTTTCAGTTCTAACAGGAATTTGAGACCTCTAGAGTTCGAGGATGACGATCACGTCCTTATACAGGTCTCACCTTGATGAGGTTTACGGAGATGTGGTCGAGTCGACAAGTTATCTCCGAAGTTCGACGGACCTTTCTAGGTCCTCAGCTGGGTAGGCGAGGTAGTTTACCACTTGAACCATCCACCTCAGTTGCACCAGGTGTACGATGACTTTCACGTATCTCAACTGAGGAGATACGTGCGTGATCCTTCACGTATCATCGACCATGGGGACCTGGACTTTGGCGATGGGATGACTTTCACGGAGGTTCCAGTGGGAATCAAGGATCGACAGGAGCAGATTCTATGAGGATGATGGATTACTCGGGTGCACCTTCACTGGTAGTATGGGAACCTCTAGGTGAGCACATGGGAGCAGAAGGCTCAGATGCGTGCTCAATACCGCGTTGTAACCCTTGTTTTTGTTAAAGTTTTACGGGGACGTAAAGCCCTGAGGTGGGAGTAATGTAAAGACTCGGAAATTTCAATGAATTTTTTTTATTAATTTTCTTTGGAATTCTACAAGAACACAGTTTCTGACGGCACCTGATTCCGAGGACCGGTGTGCCCGGAATCATTTTCCGAAGTTTGGCTCGGGTACATTTAGTGAACGAACGAGCGGGTTTTTCTAACTTTTGAACCGGTGCTCGAAATCGAATTCTGAGGGCACCGATGCAATTGCAGCACCAGTTTTTTCTTAGAAATGCTTTTTCCGGAGTTGCGTTTTCTCGGGTGTGGTTTTTAATTTTTGTGGTTAAGTTAAGAAATAAAATAAAGTGGTGCGACAACTTTATTTTTTTTCACTTAAAGCCACTTAAAGCCACTTAAGCTAAGTTATGCGGATAGGTTAGAACCCAAAATATCCTACCTATCTGGTAGGATATTTAAGAGGTGGGGCCCGCAAGAGCCCCACCGTTTCTTTCCTTCTAAGTAACACACCCGCAACCCCCTCCTAATTGAAAGTCAACCGTGTGTTTTTCTGATTAAGAGACACCCCAATTAATTGGGAAGTTAAGTCGTTACCATTAATTCACCGAATTAATGGTTCATTTCTTAACTTGTTTTTTAAATTGTTGGCATGGAATAAAATAAGACCAACACATGTTTTTCATGTGGGTGGCTTGTTGAGAGGATTTAGAGAAACTCTAAGTTCTTCATCCTCCTTCGCGAAGAACGCAAAGAACGTGAAGAAGAAGAAGAATGTGAAGAACACAAAGGTGACGAATAACACCGAACCCTCGGAGATCGACGACGCGACGCCGTGTACCGCGACGCCGACGAATCTCCTTCCGCGATGTTTCTTCCGCGACAATCCTTCCCCGCGACAATCTTTGATAAACACCCGATCGAGGTAGGGGATTACAGATCTTTTAATTTCCTTTGTGGATTTTATCCTCAACATGGGTTTAAATGTGCAATTAAATCTGTGTGTTTTCTTTAACCCTCAGAGATCGTCTATGTGAGGCCGTGTACCGCGACGACGCGATGCCCCTTCCGCGACGCGACGATCCTCTTCTTCCACGACAGTCAATTCCGTGAAGGACTCTCGTTCGACGACAACGATGAGGTAGGGGTTGATTTATTTAAATCCTTGTGATTTATACCCGTGGCATTGATTAAATAATTGTTGAAAGACTTTTAAAACCGCTAACGCGGTGGGTGCGAACTATCGAACAAGTTCGAACCCACCGCCCCTTTCGTTCTTGGTGTGCGAAACGGCGGACGTTGACAAAGTAGGCCGCACGGGCGATGCGAGGTCCTCGCAGTGAAGGACGGACCCCGGGAGGGCCTTTGGCGAAGACGATGTGAAGTTCCGACCACCAGAACTCGTCCGGTGGTCTGTGGAGCAACCCACCGACGCGCCACGCCGACACGGCGACACCGGCAGCGGAAGGCAGCGGCGCCCGGCACGCCGCCATGGAGAACCGCCGCGGCGGGCCGACCGTCCCGCGACCGCGCAGGACCGACGAAGGACGGGACGCGGCCGGCTGCCGCGTCTGCTGGAAAGGGAAGCCCCACGCGGGGCCGCGGCTTCTTCATGCGGGGGAAGCGCGCCCCCCTCCCGCGGCTCGGCCATAACAGCCGAGCCGACCCGCTGGCCAACCTGCCAGCCGGGTCGCGCCCAGGCCGGGCCGGGCCGGGGCGCGCCGGCCGGGCCGGGTCACGACCAGCTGGGTCGGACCCGGACCCAGTTCGGGCCGACCCAGGGGGGTTGGGCCGGGTCGGTCCGGGCCCTGACCCCCCGTTTTCGGACCTTTTTGGTCTCTTGCTCATAACTTGAGGTACGGGCCTCCAATCGATGCGCCGTCAGCGGAGATGCGATCCTTGGATCGAGACGGTAGTTTCGGTATATCACACTCAAGGTTTCAGAGTACTTTGGGTTTGGCCGAGTTGGTTCGTACACGAAACCAACCGGGCCCTCGGAGCGGAAACGCTTACATCTTAAACTCTGGACGTCCGATTGACGTGCCATCGACTTTGTTGGATTTTTATAAGTGAGACAGATCTTTTGGATTACTCCGCTCGAGATTTGGATGCCATAGGAGTGCGGTCGGGTTGGTTCGCTCACCAAACCAACCAGGCCCCTAGAACGAAAAAGCCAATAACTCACAGACCGGGCGTCCGATTGACGTGCCATCTGTCTCGTTGAATTCCTCTTGATGAGACGGAACTTTTGGAATACTTCACCTGAGGTTTGGATGTAGTTGGATAATGGCCGAGTTGGATTGTACCCGAAATCCAACCGGGCCCCTGGAACGGAAAGGCTGATAACTTTCAGACTGGACGTCCGTTTGACGAACCGTCAGTGGTGTTGGTGATCAGGTGGAGAAACAGTCCCTATGAGTTTACCCTATGAGAGTTCGGGGTAAAGTTGAGATATGGCCGGACTGGTTCGCACACGAAACCAACCGGGCCTCAGGGATGAAAAGGCTAGTAACACACAGACCGAGCGTCCGATTGACGCGTCGTCTGTTGCTTTGAGACCCCTGTGACGAGGCGGTTCATTGAGATAATTCTTCGTGGAACTTTGTGATACTTGTAGTATCGAAAAGTCGCTCATGGAGCGGACCCTCACGGAGATGAGCGTGCGGATTACGAAGACCGTGTAGCAGGCTGAGACCTGACGACTGCTTGACTGATCGACTCAGTGTGTTTCGGATAGCCCAGTGGGGAGCGCTTGGTTGTAGCGGCAGACCCACGACGGAGGAGTGCTTTGTTGTAGCGGCAGACCCACGGTACTCAACAGAAGGAGTACCTCTGGAGGCTATGAGGGGGAGCGCTTGGTTGTAGCGGCAGACCCCCGACGGAGGAGTGCTTGGTTGTAGCAGCAAACCCGCGGTACTCAACAGAAGGAGTGCCTCTAGAGGCTATGAGGGGGAGCGCTTGGTTGTAGCGGCAGACCCATGGTGGGAAGCGCTTGGTTGTAGCAGGAGGCCCACAGTACTCGAAAGGAGGAGTACCTCAGCAGTCTTAGGTTAGTGAGCAGTACCTCAGAGTCATGACAGGACCACTGTACACTCCAGAGACAGGGATCTTCAGCAGTTACAGTTTCGATAATGAAAATCCTGGTTTGAGCTGAGGCTATGACCCTTGTGTTTACCTCATGATTGAGATGGGTCACTTGATAACTTAGGTATATGTTTGGGCATATACCTAGGTAGTGTTTATCCGTTGATTTCATAATCTTGTGTTTCCTCATGGTTGAGATGGGTTACTTGATAACTTAGGTATATGTATGGGCATATACCTAAGTAGAGGTTATCTATTGAGATCTTCTTTGTGGTTATCCTTGTTGATTTTAGTGAATCCTCAAGGGTCTCGGGGTCCCTACTGAGTAGCTTATACTCACCCCTGCACGGGCTATGCCCACACTACGTTGTGTTGGTTGCAGACGACGGACGTCACTGATCGTGGTTGAGGCTTGCGGAGCAGGACGGTACCTGGAGGTGGAACACTGGGAGGGACGTACTCGGAGCGGTCGGCTGGACCCGAGGAGCAGTGAAGGCTATATATACCCACCCTTCAGGTGGGATTTCCAGTGGACAGCTCGACATTGTGGCTTACTTTTCAGTTTCTATTTTCCCTTCCAGTTGTACTTTACTTTTAGTTTGGGTTTGTATTCTGGCCCACTTACTTTTCTGCACTTACTATTGTACTCAGTTTTTACTTAGTGTTTACTTCTACTGCTTGCTTTCTCTGTGGTGTTTGTTTACTTTACAAAGGCAATGCCTTCCCTTTTTACCGGGATTTACGCCTTTGGTGCTAGTCGCCAGCCCCTGGCCTATTGAAGGCGGGCTTGGGGTAGTCACGGCACGGGCCCCGAGGACGGGTCGTGACACCTTCTCAGGTTCAACTCATAATCATGTCTCTAATATAATATGACCATAGAATTGAATCTTATCAATTAGAAAGTATCACTTTGTGAGTTTATCATATAATAGATTCTATCATAGTGTATTCAATATGGACTCAACATGTATGGAATGGTCATGTCAAGTTTGATAAAACAACATCATACCAACCCGGAATACCTTGAAAAAAAATCTAGATATGTATGGAAACCCTGATTCATTAGGTCCATGAAAACTTTTAGCACATTTTTTAGACTGAAAAACATGACCAAATACTCATATAATACATATCTACTATGGAATACTTAATATGGTATATCTGATTTTCTAACATCCACCTGATGATAACCCGATATCAAATCTAACTTTTAGAACACCCCAGCTCCTCGGAGCTGGTTTAAGTGATCTTCTATCTGAGGAAAAGGATATCTATTATTAATTAGAAACTAATTTAAATTATGGTAATCCACACATTAAAGAAGGGTTCCATCTACCTTATTGGAGAAAAGGAACATTGAGTCCCATGGAGATTTAATGGGTCATATAAACCCCCTTTCTTCCAAGTCATATATCTACCTCTTCAGTGCTTTCAAATCAGTAGGATCTATCATGTAAGGTTGAATCGACACTAGTTCATTTCTGGTCACTTACTAAATAGAAAAATCTACCTCTCTCTTGGGAGGTAGTCATAAAAATTTGTCAAGGGAAACATCCATGAAATGATCTACAACTGGAGGTAAATATCCCTAACACATTCCCTAATCTACCAGATATAGGATAGAAATATATTTTGACATCTTGACCAGCCCATGATGCTTATGTCCATCTTGACTCTCTTGGACATCCCATTCACTGTTATGAATAAAAACTTCATCATAGAGTAATGTGAAAATCAGCCTTCATCAAAAAGTCATCATAATCAGAATAATGAAACAAAAAATCAATCATTAGGATGATATCAAACCCTACCATCTCATGGATGAAGAGGTCCGATAAACAAATTGACACCCACCTATCTAAAGAGGGAACTCCCTACATTGGCATACACTCTCTGATCAAATTTCTAATGAAGTATTGAGTTTCATCATGCCATAGGAAAACTAAACATCTATCCCAAGACTCTCAAAAACATGTGCATATATTAAGAAATGATAAGAACTTGTATCAAACATATAACATACTAACATATAGGATACTAGAATAGTGACTCTCACTATAAAAGGTCTGGAACTCTTCTCCTAAGGTATTATCTGTAATAATCCTGAATTATATCAATACAAATTACCTTCTTATTCTAGCATAAATCAAATAAAATCAAATATAGAACATAATAAAAACATTATAAATTAATAATAATTAAATAATAGTAATTTCTATAAATTAGGGAACCTATACCAATGAAATAGAAACATGACCTTAAGAATAGTATTATGAACATTATGAATAGTAAACATTCCAAATGAATAATAACCTCACCCATGAAAGTATAGATAAAATTTATGCAACATAGAAATGAAAGTATGATATAATTAAATAATAGTATAAGTAATTAAATGTTTTAAAAATTATTAATTAAGTGTTGATATTTTTCTTAGTCATAATTATTTAATTATAATTGTATGATTAAATTAATAATTTAAAAAATAAAATTTATTTTCATAAAATTTAATCATAAATTTATATTTTTTGGTCTTATTATTTTAATATAATTTTAGGAGATCTTATTTAATTTTTCAAAGAGTTGTAAAATTAGTTATAATTTTAAAATTTTTATTTTCTGAGTAAATGATGATTTTAATTAAAAATTAAATTTCTCATATTTATAAAATTTTATTCATAAAATTTATTTTATTCATGAATTATACAAATTAAAAATATTTATGGTGAATTTTTTGAATATTTCTCAAATAGTTGAATTTATGTTGAATAGTAAAATATAGTAATTTATGGTATATATACATTAAAATTAAAATACACTATTCCTTAAGTAATATCAGATATAAAAAACATAATCTATAACTTCACTTAATTATTTTATAATATTTCGTGATAATGATCAAACTATTCATAGTCCTGAGCCAAAATAATAAACTAATGAATAAAATAATGGAAAAAATCCCTCTTCTCCACTATAAATACCACCCATGACCACCTCTTCTCCCCACACTATCAACATTTTGAGACTCTATCCAATTATACTCAATAATCTTACCAAAAACTACCCCATGTCTTAGAGCTCTTGGTCTTGTCAAATGATCATAACCTTTTACATAAAGAGGTTCTCAATGAGGTGAAATTCAAGAGGTAAATTTGTCTTTATTTTCTTTTAATTTATTTTCATTTTCTTTTCTTTTATTAATTTATCCTCACCTCCCCTCATCCAAATTGTCTAAAAACTCTAATACCTTACATATATTGAAATATTAAAATTCTAATGGAACAATCCATCCTCAAACCCCTTCTCCCCACCCTTTCATTCTAAAAACGAAATTTTCATCTGCGAGTTGTTGACTTATCACCTTTCTTGATGACAAGTTATCACTTTCCATTATTTCCTTAAAATATGGTCATAAAACCATTTGAATGGTTGAAAGATATTTTAAAATTTATTTTTTAACCCTTTTATGTTTTTAAACTATCATATATACATAATACTAAATGATAAAACAAAATGAGTTCGTTGTGATCAAAAAATCGCTTTAATTAATCTAAACAATTATCATTAACACGTTTTCTAATGATTCATACTCATATATGGAAAAAATAATATATAAGAACAATTAAAATTATTTTTTTTCATTAATAACATATAATTTCAATTCTCCAATGTTATACCCATTCTAAATGAACTTCCATACACATATACTAGAAAAGAGATCACAAAAACTAAGAAAACTAACACTTCCGAACGATGAAATTGAACACTATAACTCGTAAAAAAGGAAATAAATGAACTTAATGAAATTTTAATAAATAGATTAAAAATTTAAAGGTTATTTAATTATTAATTAACGAATCTAATTTGATTATTTAGGACATTAAGATCAAGTGCATAACCATTTTAGACATAAGGTAAGGGATCCTTTCTGAACCTCTGTATTTTCTTTGGGTTATGGTTTCTCTCTATTTACCCAATGTGACATTTATTTATTTTTATATAATTCTTAAAAATTCATTTTTTATGTTAAAAACTCATATATTTTGATCAGATCATCCCTCTTTTATGGAGAAATACATTTTTAAAAAGGTTCCCTTCTCAAATACTTATGAAAATAAAACACAATACAAGAGAACTTCCCAATTTCTTACCTATTTTCAAGTGCACTCCATAATTGGGTTTAATCCATCATTATTTTTCAAAAATAAATCACTTTGTCAAGAAAATATATCTTGGTTCATTTCAAGTTTTATACATACAATAATTCCTTTTCTTTTTAAATAATATTTAATATTTTCCTTAAACCATGCTAAAATTTAATTTTTTTAAAGTTTCAAAAAATTGTTTTTATATGTATACACTTATGTTTGAAATCACATATCATGATATTCCTATTTTCTCATATTAATGTTCATTTATGGTTTAAATCCTTTATTTAACGAACACTATTATCATATTCCCTAATGTTATGCCTTTTTAAATGATTATGATACCCAATTCTTACCATGGGTAACCCTAATGTTTATGTTTGATTCCTTATGTGTGATTATTAATGTGGAAAACATATACATGAATATGTTATTATGGTTTCTCTCAGATATATCTCTAACAAATTGGGTAATTTTTAGCCTCATGAGACGTCATGTGCAACAGTCTTGGTGGATAGCCTTGACTTGTGCCCCATGTGCAACAAGCCCTGACTCGTTATTAAGTCATGTTATATGTCTTTTCTACATTTCTATTAATCTTTTTTTATATAATTCCATGATATTCATATTATTAATCCTTTTTTTTATTCATTTTCCATGTTTTTTATGTCATCATGTTATAGTTTCTAACCCATGTGCTTTGATTTATTCATATGTCTATTACCTTACTGAGATTTTTAGCTCATCCCTTTGTTCATGTAATCCCCATGGTATCCTATGTAGATTTAAGGTCTCAAATGAAGATAGAAGATTCTTATGGAGATTAAATAAAATGTGTTTTATTCAAGTTTCAGGTTGTTTAATTATGTATCTAATCTACCAAGTACACTAGATTTTACGATACTTGGATTGTATTTAATGGTATAATGTGATTAAAATCATGTAATAATATGTGTAAAAGGATATGGTTTCTATAGTTGGTATCAGAGCAAGGTCTTGTTATTTTTAGAGATTACAAATAGATCACATTAGTAAGAACCCTATATAAAGGACTAATTTTGAGAAAAGATACCTAAATTTTTGTTAGTATAGAGTAATTGGGTTTCCAATAAAATACATCCACGTATGGATACTACCAATGTAAGTTGTTATAGAATAGATGTATGTTGGTGTAAAACTCTGACAAGGTGTTCCAAGACTGACTTGAGGTAACCTAGTACATTAAAATGGGCCTTACTGCACACCTGGTTTGACAGTCCCAGAGAAATATTTTTTGGAAATTCATAACCCCATTAGGAACCATTATTATGGGACCAAAAAAAATCAAATGAGAATATATGATAGGAAATATACTATGTATATACTAGAATGAATCCTAGGTAATCATAGGTTAGTATATACTATTCCTTTACATGTTAATCCTTTTATTTTTTACTGTTCCTTTTATTAGGATTATTAGTTAAGTATTGCAACCCCCAAATTTTATTTTATTTTTATTAGATAATGTCTTGGAATAGAATAAATCATTCTAATAATCAATGTGATAGGAAATATAATGATTTACCAAATGTTATTCTAAATATAATTAGAATAGGTTCTCAAAACTTTATAACAATACTTTCCCAATTGGGCCATATTATGAATAATAACATGAATCACGTGGAACACCCACATTATCCTTAGAGATAGAAATTTTCAGTCTAATCCTTTATGTAGAAATGGGCTCCCATGTTTAGTGGATCTTCTAATACCCTCATTGGGTAATAGTGGAATAAATCCATTAAAATGATATTCATTGTCGTCGTGTGCTCATAAGAAGAGAAAGTTGGGATGGAAATCTATCACTTTGATGGTGAAATGGTTCAGTGGTGGAAAATGATCAAGAAAAAAAATTACAAGGAAGAAATTGATTCCATGTATTGAGAGTAATTCAAGAAAATGTTTTTAAATAAATATTTTCCTTAAACCCACCATCTCATGATGGAAAGGTGGTTCCTCGGACTAAATGAGAGAGAAGATTTTTATATTGGGGCATATGAAGAAAACATTAAAAGGATTGTAAAGCATGACTCCATCTTTGTAATGAACACTGAATGAAAGGTGTATTTATTATTTATTATTCTAAAGCTAAGTATACAAAAAGAATTGGTGATTTGAGACTTTGATATCTATGAATAGATTTTTTTTTGTGAACATAAGGTTGAAATGAATATTGGAGACTCTCATCGGTATTGTGAGCTCAAGGAAAAGAAGTAAACTAGAGTCTATTATGTGTGGATTAGTAGTTAAATCCCATGATGAAAATAAACCCCAATATCCCATGTGTTAAAATTGTGGAAAGAAGCATCCTAGGACTATCTAAAGGGAACAAGGAAATTCTTAAAATATAGAATAATGGGGCATCAAGATAATAACGACCGAAGGGATATGAATAGTCCCACTAATGTGGAATATTAAGGGATAGTTTATAACAACACTCATCCTATAGTGAAGTGTTTCAACTGCAAGTAACATGGTAATTATGTGAACTATTTCCCTAAGACAAGGGTTGTTGGTGGAAATCAACAACAATAACTGCCAAGGCAGCATGGAAGGTCATATTCTATCACTACTGCTAAATTAGAGCGCAATAATAATATAGTGGTAGGTACACTAATTATTTATTCATTAATAGAGAATGTAATATTATATTTTAGTTTGACAAATTAATTTATATATTTTAATTTTAATAGAACTATTCAAACACCTCCTCAAAATTTAGATGCTGAGTTGTCTATGAGTATATAAAATGGGGAAATTATTTCATCCATAGTTCATAACTCCTCCTAAATTAATGTTTGTGTACTGAACCTCCAAAATAAATCTTTCTATACCTCCTTTGGTAGATTTTGATGCTATATTGGGCATGTATTGGCTATATTTATATAAATAAAAAATCAATAGTCATGAATGAGATATCACACTGAAAATCCCTAAGCATCCTCCAATTTTGTACAAGTGTAGAAAAGAATATGAATATCTTTTATAAAAATTGTAGATATTGTAGATATTGTTTTTTTATGAAAAAGGAATTCTAGTTAAAATTATTGAGGAAAAGGAAAGAATCATGCTCGAAGAAAATCCCATCATGAGGGATTACACTAATGTATTCCCTGAGGAATTGGTTGGTCTTCCTCTTGAACGATAAGTTGATTTCTCAATTGAACTTATTCCTGGAACTCATCCCTATTTAAAGACACATTATAGAATGTACACTATTGATCTAGAATATATAAAGAAGCATTTATAGGAGAATCTCACCAGGGGTTTTATATTCTTGATTGCTTCACTATGGGGTGAGACAATACTCTTTTTTATGAAGAAGGATGGATCAATGCGCCTCTTCATTGATTATCATGAGCTCAAAAATGTAATTATAAAGAAATTTTTTCCCTTTACATGGATAGATGACTTGTTTGATCAGCTACCTGGGGCCAATTATTTCTATAAGGTGGTCCTATGTTTAGGATATCACCAATTAATGGTGAGTAAGGAAGATATTCCCAATATATCCTTTCAAACGATTTATGGACACTATGATTTCATAGTGACTCCCTTAGGACTCACTAATTCACAAAACAATTGATGGATTTAATGAACAATGTATTTATAGATTACGTCGATGAATTTGTGGTAGTCTTTACTGATTGTATTTTGATATAATCCAAGAGCAAGGAGGCACATGAGGAGAATTTTGATATTGTTCTAAAGAATTTTTGAATGAAGAAAATTTATGAAATTATAGTAAATGTGTATTCTGAATGAATGAAATATAATTCTTGCAGAATGTTACCACTAGAAGAGGAATACCAATGGACCCTCCCAAGACAAAGGCAATCGAAGAGTGTCCTAGACCAACATTTGTAATAGAGATCCACATCTTTATTGGTGTAGTTGGGTATTAACAATGATTTGTGAAGAAATTATCATGATTTTCAAACTAAATAACCACGCATACTAGAGAATGTGTAAAGTTTTTCATGACCAGTGAATCTAAAGACTGCTTCAAATATTTGAATAAGAGGCTTATCACTGCACCCGTAATCAAATTCCAAATTGTGTGGAACCCTTTTTAGTGTGAATCTATGCTTAAAATAAGGTATTATATTGTGTTCTAATGGAAAATGATAATTTGATAGCCTATTCCTAGAGTAAATTGAAAATTCATGAGCAAAACTATCACATTCACGATCTGGAGTTTGTAGATGTGATTTTTTCATTGAAAGTTTGGCGGTATTATCTCTATGGGGAGAAGTGTCAAATATATACTAATCATAATAGAATAAATTATATATTCGTGCAGAAGGAGAATAATATGCTTCAATGAAGATAGTTAGATCTCATCAAGGATTATGAATTATCAATACACTAACATCCTGGTAAGGTAAATAATGTAGCATATGATATATGTAGAAAGAATCAAGAATATTTATCAATGATGAGAATTGAGAAGGATATAATCTTCTTATACCTACAAAGGATGGACATGGGAATTGTTAAGTAAAGGAAATCATCAATACTTTATCAAATTATTACTCAACTATCCCTTGAAGTTAAAATAAAGTATGCTCAAAGGAATGATGTGGAAATTTAGAAAATGTTGGAAGCTATCAGAAATAAAAAATCCTATGAGTTAAATATTGATGAGTATGGATTCATAAGATTTAGTTCCCGACTATGTGTACCATCCAATAAAGAGACAAATAAAAATATTCTAAATGATGAACATATCTCAACCTTATCTATTCATCTAGGTAGTATGAAGATGTATCAAGATCTCTAAGATAACTACTGGTGGGACAATATGAATAATCAGATAATTGAATATATATCAAATTTCCCGGTATGTCATCAAGTGAAGGATTAAAGATAAAAATTTAAGGAGTATATAAAAACACTACACATGCCAACAAGTAATTAGGATAACATTACCATATAATATTTCTCTGTTCTTCCAAGGACATCTTGAAGAAACAATGATATTCAGGTTGTTGTGGATAATCTTAAAAATATAGATCACTTTATTGCAATTCAAGAGTAATTCTCAATGAATCAACTTGAATAGATATACATCAAATAAGTGGTACAAAAACATTGAGTACCACTATTGATTGTATCCAATCGAGATCCTAGATTCACCTCCAAGTTTAGGAAAATTCTCAAACACTATCTAAGAACTGAGCTAAATTTCAGTATGGATTATCATCCTCAAATTGATGGAAAATATGGATAGACTATTCATACACTAGAATACATGTTAGGAGTATGTTATATTTATTTTAGGGGAGGATTGGACCAACATTTTCTTGTAGTTGAGTTATCCTAACTTTTTTTTCAACTTGATCATACAAATGGATCTATATAAAGACCTTTATGGGAAAAGATGTAGAAAACTGACAGTCTTGGATGAAGTTAGTGAACGTAAGATACTAGGACCTAAAATAATTGATAAAATGGTGGATATATTTAAAACATTTTATCATCACATAAATGAAGACAAAAGTTAATAAAAGAGCTATGTAGATAACCATAGATGAGAGCTTGAGTTTAAGGCTCAAGACATGGTATTCATCCACATATCTCTATGGAAGAGGATAATTTGATTTGGGAATAACGGAATTATATGTCCCAGGTACATCAAACCCTTCTAAATCCTTGATCATGTCAGATCCATGGAATATATAATAAAAATTCCACCAAGTATGTCTCAAGTAAAAGATGTATTCCATGAATCCCACTTGAGGAAGTACATATCAGATCCTTCACATGTACTAAATTTATAGGTGGTATAATTGGAGAATGATCACCCTAACAAGGAGTAGCTATAGAAGATTGTGGACCATATAGATAATTGTCTACGCAAAAAGACTACTCACCTTATCAAAGTACTATGGAGGAACCATAGGTATGAAGAGAAAACATTGGAACTAGAGGAAGTGATGAAGGATAAGAACCCATACTTGTTTTCCCCATAGCGTCTAAAACAAAATTTCATGGGAGAAATTTCATAATGGGGAAGAATGAAACGACCATGAATTATATCAATGGATGTTCAATTCATATAATAGTATAAATTACGTAAAATCACATATAGAACACAATAAAAACTTTATAAAGGACGAATGAATTAAATAATATGTATTTCTAAAAGTTAGTGTACCTATAACAATGAAATAGTAACTTGACCTTAGGAATTGTAATATTACTCATATGAATAGTAAAATTTCCAAATGAATAGTAAACTCACCCATTAAATTATAAATAAAATTTATGCATCTTATAAATAAATGTATGATATAATTATATCATAGTATAAGTAATTAATTTTTTTTAAAAATTATTAATTAAAAGTTCATATTTTTATTAGTCATAAATATTCAATTCCAATTTTATGATTAATTTAATAATTTGAAAGAAAAATATATTTTTATAAAATGAATTTATAATTTAATATTTAGTTCTCTCAGGATTATAAAATAATTTTATAAGACCTTATTTAATTTTTCAAAGTGTTATAAAATGATTTATAATTTAAAAATCATTATTTTTTTAGTAAATGATGATTTTAATTTAAAATTTAAAATTTTATTTATAAAATAGAGTTCATTTATTATTTATACACATTGAAAAATAGTTAGGGTGATATTAAATATTTTTCTAAAAGAGTTGAATTTTTGGTCAATAGTAAAATACAGTAATTTACGGTATATATACATTATAAGTTAAATATAATATTCCTTGAGTCATCACTGATGTAAGAAACAAAATATCAAACTTAACTTCATTATTTAATTTTAATTTTTTATAATTCTCAAACAATTCATAGTCTTTTTTCAAAATAATAAACTAATGAATAAAATAATGAGAAACACCCCTCTCCTCCACTATAAATATCACCCCTCATCCTGTATTCTCCTCAGACCTTAAAAGATTTTAGCCTTGTCCAAATTCATCCCAATAATATTCCCAAACCCCTCATCCATGTCTAGGAGCACTTTTTCACATCCAAATACCAAAACCATTTCTATAATGAGGTTCTCGAAGAGGAGAAATTCAAGAGGTAAATTCATCTTTCATGTCTTTTAATTTTTTTTAAAGTTATTTTATATTATGAATCACTAATAACCTACCCTAATAAAAATGGAATGAACACTATATTACCATAAATATACTGGAATCTTATGTAATAATCTATCATCAATTCCCTTTTCCCTTCTATTTGATTCTAAAAATGAAATTATCGTCTGGGAGGTGTTGATTTATCTCCTTCTTGGAAGAAAAGCTTTCATTATACTTTATTTTCATTAAATAATGTCTTAAAACCATTATAATGGTCGAACCAGATCATTAAGTTTATTTTTTAATCCTTTTTATTTTCTGTAACAAACATATATACATAATACTAATTGATAAAACTAAACGATTTCTTTGTGATCGAAAAACAGCTAAAATTAATCTAAACGATTATCATTTACATGTTTTCTAATGATTCATCATCATACATGGAAAAAATAATATATAAGAAAAATTAAACTTATTTTGTTCATTAATAACATATAATTTCGTCTCTTTATAGTTATTCCCATTTTACATGAACTTCCATACTCATATACAAGTGAACCGATCATGAAAATTAAGAAAATGAACACCCCAAACAATGAAATGGAACACTATAACTGGTAAAAAAGGACATAAATAAAGTTAATAAAATTATAAAAAATAAATTATATATATAAAAGTTTCTAGACTTATTATTCAGAACATTAAGATCATGTGAAGAACTTTTTCAGACATTAGGTAAGGGAACCTTTCTGAACCTCCGTATTTCAATCGGGTTATTTTCTCTCTCTATTTACCCGGTGTAGATTTTAATTTTTTATATACATCTTATAAATTGTATTTATATTTTACAAACTCATATATCCAAATCATATCATCCCTATTTTATGGGAAAGTAATTTTTTTAAGAAGATTCCCTTCTCAAATATTTCTGAAAAGAAAACCTGATTCAAGGGAACTTCCTGATTTCATGCCTATTTTCACATGCACCCCATAATATTTTTTAATCAACCATTATTTTTATAAAATGACTCAATTTATCGTTAAAATATAACTTGGTTAATTTCTAGTTTTATACATACAATTATTTCTTTTATATTTTAAATAATTTTTAATATTTTCTGTAAACCTCACTAAAATGTTTTATTTCTAAAGATTCTTAAACACTATTTTTACACGTATAAACTTCATTTTGACATTAATTATCATGATCTATGATGATATTTCCTTATTAATTTCCATTAATGGTTTAAATCCTTTCTTTCATGGACACTATTATGATATTCCCTTATGTTATTCCATTTGACATGATTATGATACACAATTCTTACCATGGGTAACCATTATGTTTATGTTTGATTCCTTATGTATGAATATTCATGTGGCACACATATTAATGATTTTTTTGATGACTGTTCCTAGATAGGGATCCAAGGAATTGGGTAATGTTTAGTCTCATGATATTTCATGTGCAACTGTCTTGGTGATTAGCCTTTACTCACGATCCATGTGCAATGGTCGTGGTGGTTAGCCTTAACTCGTACTCTATGTGCAATGATCCCAAAATAATGATTAAATCATGTTTCATGTTGTTACCCAATTTTTTTGATATTATTTTTATATTATTCCACATTATAAATATTATTCATTATTATTTTTATTCATGTTCCAGGTTTTTTATATCAACATGTTATGCTTTCTAACCCATGTGCTATGCTTTATTCATATGTCTATTCACTTAAAGGGATTTTTAGATCATCCCTTTGCTCATGCATCCCACAGGGTATCCTATGTTGATTTAATATCTCAAATTAAGTTAGTATCTCCTTATTAAAATTATATAAAACATGTTTTATTTTTGTTTCATATTGTTTAATTGTGTATATAATCTTCCAAATACACTGGAATTTATGATACTTGGTTTGTATTTAATGGTTATGTATGCTTAAAATTATTTAATAATATGTATAAAACCCTAGGGTCACCATATCAGCTGCACAATATATATTTTTCCAAATCCATCACCCTGATATATATCATGTCTACCATGAGTAGGTCCACTCTGCAGGAACTATAAATCTGATGTCTAGCGGCCTCGACCACAACCACCACCTCATCATGACCAGTTGGTCACACTCAAGCTTCCTTCCTGATGAGAATCTATTGTCCATACTCTTTAATATGAAGTTGGTTCACTCCCTCTATCATTGGTTTCTAGAGTAAAGGTCCAAAAAATCTATTGTAGATGGCCCATTCTACCACAAGTGTGTCACTCAACAAGTTCCTTACCACATCAGTTACTCTTATGTCCCTGCCTCACATATGGGTAGTAGAAAACTGAAATACCTGCATTCATTCTCTGGATAGTATTTAACCCATGAGAGATCCCAAGGGGTATCTTAGAAATAATATTACACCACTATGTCAAGATGGTGAACTAGACTTCTCTTCACCCACATATTCCCTCTAGTTACGTTTAGTAATGAGAACCTGATTTTCTATCTTAGTTATGATTGCAAGATGAAATACATTCACCTGTAATCAAAATTCATGCCTGAGACCATCCTCAAATCTCATAGCTTAAGATAATCCAACACCTAATATAATAGGTGAAAAAATACAGAGCCACATGAAATACGATGAATATTACATGACTAATAATGTGCCCTATTTCAAGTGCATAAAGTATTTGTCACTATCATCCATTAATGTAATGACTCTTATTTCAATCCAATGTATACATAAATGGAATTTTAAATTATAAATTTATTATACAATATTTTCTTTTAATAGAACATTATAATTCAATTCCTAGTGTTGGAACACTAAAAGGTATTGTTTTTTGGACTTGGTTAAAGGAATAAGAGGTTCCATGGGTGTTCTGTTGATTTTCAAAAGCGTCTTTCCTCAGACACTCAAAACTAGAGAAGGCTAATAGGGGTGAACGATTTATTTGAAATCATGAAACCCTCTAGTAAAAATATTGTGGATGTACTAGTTTAGTTATAGGTATCACATGATTTTTTTTAACTGTGTGATCGGGGCCACACAATTATGCAGTTTTGTGACGTCCCGAACCCGGATGCCACATAACAGGTGCCCTGAGCCTGGTGGGCCACATGGCCTCAATCACATATCCCTAAATTCCAGAGGATCTAAACTAGAAATGAGTGCCTAGGGTGTGTTTGTTGGGATACTATGACCTCATTACCAAAGTGTAGTGCAACAGATGAATGAAAAAATAGGTAAATATAGGAATCAATATATGAAAACAGAAGACACAATATAAAATAGAGACAACAATAACAATAACTAAAAAAATTGGGATACCATTCCACAACTGATGATATGTCATGTCACTAGAAAAATAGAAAACATGGATATAAGACAGTAGGCATAACATGTTCCACAAAAGTATAAAGGAAATCAAAATATAGTCTCAATAATCTTGAGCTCTGACTCAGTCATATGCTATCAAGCTGTATACTAAATAACAATCAATCAAGTATTTGAAGCCACATGCTTCCCTTCGCCAACACCAACAATCATGTAGTCTACTCCAGGTACTAAATGGCACATGGAGAGGGTGTGAGATAAATATTAGCGGGACACCACTAATGGTGTCTATAACATCCAACCAGTGCAATGGAAATGGATTAGTGTGTAGGCATGTATATATAAAGTAAAGCAGTACAATAAAACTAAATACCCAAGTAACTACTTCAGCCCTTGGATGGTGTCTAAACATATAATAAATTGATTATTTTAATATTTACTATTTTTAAATAAGTCACATGTTAACCATTTCAAAGGTTCCAAGTTGTAACAAGGCAACCTGTAGTGATATTTTGTAGTGAAGTCCCAAGGTGATATCCAAGGGAATGTGGATCTCAAGGGTCTCCAACTCAATAATAATTGTAGTCTGGCATGGGGTAAGAGAGTAATCTAAGAATAATAGTCCAAGGAATTATATAATGAGATACCTACTGAGTCCTGAGAGTTCATCAAAGGTAAAATAGGGCTATAAAAATACTGTGCCTAATGGGATTTACCCATGGCACCTACATGTCAATGTTTGAACCAAGGAGTGTATCCAAGGTATCCTGTAATGATATTGAATGGATCCTATGGTGTCTTACCAAGAATCCAAATAATATAAAAAGATCAGGATCTTGGTTGGTCTCAACCTAAGTAAGCAGAACCCTTGAAATAGAATTGGGTTCTTGAGTGCTCATGGCATTCTCTGATCGGAAACCAAGGCAAGCTCGAGTCAGGACATTCCTATTTGATTATGAAGTCATGTAATATTTTTTAGTTCATGCCTTTCCTTTAATTAGTGTGATAAGTTCAAGTATCATACAACCATTGGTTCAAGCCTTTCCTTCCATTAGTGTGACAAGTTCAAGTAGCATGAAACCTTTTAATCAAGTCATAATTAATCAATAAGTCTATTTGGTTCAAGCCTTACCTTTCATTAGTATGACAAGAAAAAGTAGCATGCAACAATTAATTTAATCAATTTAATGAATATTCCATATTAAAGTATCATTATTCCACCATCCATTAATGTGGTAAGGGGTGCAATGGATATGCAACCAACTATTCATTTACTTTTAAGTCCATGTCATATTCTTTGTATACTTTTCAATTCATATTTCACATTTCATTGTCAAATTGAAGAACTTAGATTAGGTGGGTAAAGTGGTATGAATACATGTTACATTCCATTAGTCAATTCAAATTATAAACCAATCCATTAAATATAGGAAAGCATATCCTTATTATGGTCATGCCAAGTCTCACATGAATAACGACTCAAATGTGTCAAAACACTTAAACGACAATCATGGCATAACATCCAACATGGGATGAATGGAGTTGTGGTTGTAACCACCAAAAATTAATCATATATATGTAAAGATATTGTCCATATGGTTCTAACAATTAAAATAATGGGATATAAATTAAATAAATGGTTCCCGATGAAATCGATGGGCCCCACACATCAATTCCAAAATCAACAAAATTTACAGATGAGTCAACCATAGGGTTTTACAATTATCTTCCTCTGGTATTGACCCTTGATTGGTATTGTATCAGAGTAGGTCTATAAAAAGGATAAAAACACTCATATTCTAATATCTAGGATGAGAAAAAGAGAGAAGAGGAAAGGATTAAATGAAATCAAGTACTTATCATTGCACATTCAATGTGATGAACAGAAGCATGATCAGATCTTAGATTAAAGAGATCTCTTTATTCCGACCTTAGGTCTTAAAAAACCTCAAAGATGAGAGGAAAATGAATTAATCCTACTAGTTCTCATATTTGGAGGAGGAAGGGGGGGGGGGGGGGGTTAATAGATTATTATGAGAAAATTTAGACATTTTACCCAGAAAAATGGCTTGTGCAAGGTTTGTCCACATAGTTTGAGAAATAATGAGAAAAATGTTCATGGTTACATAGAATGTAGGGGAACTTTATTGGTTAGTCCACATGATTAGGATCAAACCATGCGAAGTGGTTCTGTTTAGAAATTTCAATCTGTACAGTTAGCCAAACTGTGTGCCAACCGTTCACTAACTGTGAACCATCGATAGTTTCCCCAAAAAGATGGTTTTTGGGCATCAAAATTTCGCCAAACAACCCTAAGACCTTTTCTAACTCATTAGGAATCCATATTAGGTCCAAAGTAGATATATAGACTAAAATTTAAAGGATCCATACCTAAGTGAAAAAACAAAGTTCTTAAGGTCTTCCCCCTTATAAGAACTCATCTCTGAGTTCACCTTCCATATCACCCATACTAGAGGGATAAAACATCCTCAGAGAGACTTCATGCTCCAGTCAACGATGCATACTAGATACTCCTCAAAGGTAGCATCAACATCTTACTCAACTTCCTCGAGATCAAAAGTATTTGAAAGGGTGGCATGATACTGTAGAATCTATGAGATGTGGAAGATTTCATGTATTACATGGCATCTCGATGGTAATAGTAACTAACAGGCTACCGGCCTGAGTCTCTCTAGAATCTCAAATGGACCTATGTAATCAGTCGATAGCTTTCCCTACTTTTGTAACTATCTATTCTCTACCCTTGGAGATAACTGAAAGAAAGCATGATCCCCAACATTGAACTCTAGAGGTCATAAATGGTGATCAAAATTAGATTTTAGTCTACACTGAGCATTAGTCATATGCTTTCTAATATGCTGAACCTACTCTGAAGTCTCCTGAACGAGAAGAGGACCTAGTAGGGAAACCTCACCTATCTCTAGCCTGCATAGGGGTGAACAACATGGCCCACCATACAAGGTCTCAAAATTATCCATCTAAATCATCACCTAAAATCCATTATTATAGGAGAAATAAATGAGAGGGACATGCTTCTCACATGAACCGCCAAAATCAAGGACACATGCTTGAAGCATATCATCTAGAACCTATATCATCTGTTCTGATTATCCATCGGTCTGAGGGTGAAAAGATGTTCTTAGAAACACCTGTGTTCCCATAGACTTTTGAAAACCATTCCAAAAACATGAAGTGAATCAGTAATCCCAGTCTGAAAAGATATTACGAGGAACACCATGTAGTCATATGATCTCACAGACATACAATCTTCCCAGCACATCAACTGAGAATATCTCCCAAATAGGAATGAAGTTCGATGATTTAGATATTCAGTCAATGACCACCATATAGCATCACTAACCCTCAATGACCTTGTTAAGAAAACTATTAAATCCATATCAATGTATTATCATTTCTATTATGGGACTAGAAGCAGTTGTAACAATCCTGTAGGTCTTCGGTGCTCTGCCTTCACACACTAACAGGTGGAACACCTAGTGATAAAGTCTTCTATATGAAATTTCATCCCAAGCCACCAATCATGGAATAACATGTCCTAATACATCTTTGAGATGCCTGGATAAATTTCCCACTGAGAGGGGTGGGACTCACACATCAAATCCTCTCTCATATCTACAGGAACCCAAATACATCAACATAGACACAATATGTCGTCTCCATCCACAGACCAATCCAAAGATGGGTTGTCTTCTAATATACTCTCATAGAGAACCAAGCCTTTAGGATATGAAAATTTTCTACCTTTCACCTTCTCAATGAGGGAAGAGGTAACTATCAAGGATGAGAGGTAAGACTGCTCGTGACTACCATGAAACTCCAGATGCATCTCAGAGAAGAGGGAAATTAACTTCCATTCATCACAGGCTTCTCGTATGACATGTGTCTATGTTTTCTGACTCAGTACATCTCCAACTACATTACCCTTCATAGGAAAATAGGCAATCTAAAAATAAGTGGATTATATATACTTTACACATCTTTATTGTATGAGGTTCAATTCACATTGAGAAAATATATATTTGAGGCTCTTGTGGTCTGTGTACACCAAAAAACACTCACCCAATAGATAATGTCTCCATCAATGTAAGGCATGGACAACTACTTCTAGTTTATGATTGTGTGTGGGGTAATTTATCTCATGATTCATCAAATACCAAGATACCTATGCAAAAACATTGTCCTACTAAATCATCACTGCTCCTAGGATGATGTCTGATGCATCATAGAATATGGTATAACCTATTCTTGTCTCCAAAAGAGAATGAATAGGTGCTGATACAAGCCTCCCTTTTAGCTCCTAAAAATATTTATCACATGATTCTGACCTTATGAACATGATAGCCTTATTTGTAAGACCAGTAAGAGGTGAAGAAAGATGTGATAAATATTGTAGGAAATGCCTGTAATATCCATCCATCCACAAGAAACATCATATATAAAATAGGTTCTTGGTATTATCCTAGGAAAATAAAACACTAACCTTTTTTGGGTCAACATATACTCCTGATTCTAAGATAATATGACCAAATATGTGAACTTTTTAGATAAATAAGTGGCACTTTTCAATCTTGGAGTAAAGATGATGCTCTATCTATGTACTCAGAGTGATATCAAGATTATTGGTATAGTCTCTAAAATTATGAGAATACACAAATATGTAATCCAAAAAGACCATGAAAAAATAGTCCAAATATTGGTGAGAAATACTATTCATCATATCCCTGAAAATGGCCGGTACATTCGTAAGACCGAATCGTATAAAAAGGTACTCATACACACCATACCTTCTATGGTAAGTTGTACAAGGTATATCTGATGGTATGAATCATACCTGATTATAAAATGATATTAGGTCAATCTTAAATAAAACCTTTTCTCCTTAGAGATGGTAAAAGACATCATGTATTCGAGGAAGTGGCTATCAGTTCATGAAATTAAGCTGGTTCAATCATCTGTAATCCATGAATACACGTATGGTTCCATCCTCCTTGAAAAAAAGAGTAAGCGAACCCCAAGAGAATGTACTGGGCCATATATAGCCTTTGGACTCTAAATCATCTAACTACTGCTTGAGTTCTTGAAGTTCTGTTGGTTCTATCCTATACAGAATAATGGACACTAGAGCTGATCTCAGAAATAGCTCGATTGTAAACTCTACATATCTCTGAAGAGGTAAGCTAGAAAAAGTTTCAGGAAAGACATCCCTAAAATGATCCCCCACTAGAGGATAATCATCCATATGTAAACCCTAATCCTCCATGAATATATTTTCAATATGTTTGGTCACTCCACTTATCCCATGATGACGTAGTCCATCTATACCTTCCTGGACATCCCACTCACCATTATGTAGGTAACTTCTTCTGTTTGGTGATGTGAATGATACCATAGAGAGATATTAGTCTATAAAATCATGATAGCGAACCAATAAGTCCATCTCGAGTATGACATCTAAGATCGTAATCTCAAGAAAAAATTTGTTCAATAAGAAATGGTAATTTCCTACCTTAAAAGGATAGTCTCTGGATTGGTGTATTCCCTATGTTTGTACCCCTAACGGTGTATCAAATGTCATCACAACACAGTGATATTGTATATCTAGTCCACGAAATTCCAAAATATATACATAGATAAATGATTTTTAAGAACCTATATCAAATAAAATAGATACTATGGTACATTCAACAAGAATAGTACCTCATACATTAGATGGTCCCACAGCCTGATCCCCAGGTATCAGCTATAGTACCTATAACTGACCTAATCCACAGCCTTGTGCAACATATGGACTACCATGATCAAAATTTCTCTATTGGTTCTTTTGGTGATCAGGGATCTATCAACTACAACCATGACCTCCTCCTCGTCCAGACCTGCCAGTGCTATTCCAACTCCTCGCTTGACACAGTGTAAAAGAACCTACTCTTGAAAGTAGAGATGGTGGAAAGGACCTATAGAAATGATGAATATTCCCCATATGGCTAGAATCCAGGCACTCCAATGGGACTCTATCACAGCAAGGCTACAAATTCCCCCCTCATCCAAACTTCTGACACACTTTAGAGCTATCAAAATTGACACTCTAGTTTTCTCTTCCCTCACAATAAACCTTAAGGGAACGCTTCCTGCCACCAGAATAACTATTATCCTGATGTGACACTAATCCTTTAAAACATGAACTATTTTCATCCCTTAGGTTATACATATTGATAAGAGCCTTATTGAATATCTTAGAAAATTTAGGTAAGTGAAATACATTCACCTGTGTACGGATGGAATACTGGATCCCATCCTTAAAGCATCTAGCACACAAAAGCACATCACCGACTAGAAGTGGTGTAAAGAACTGTAACTCCACAAAAGGCTTTGAATACTCTAGGACTGACATAGAACATTTCTCAAGACATATGAACTCTCTAGATCTATTAGGTATCAGTGTCTAAGAAAAGAATTGTTCATAGAAGGAAATCTGGAAATCAAACCATAACATGCCCTGATGATGACTAGTCTCAGTAATCACATCCTAACAGTGCTTGGCCGAATCCTAAATCATGTTTATAGAAATCATGACTATACACTCTAGAGGAGTTCCTAGATTCTCCAATATAGATATGATGGACTCTAGATAAGACTAATCATCCTGCAGACCTCCATCCCCTAAGAAAGTAAGAATATGCTGCTTCTGGAACTCACGAGTCAGATCGTCCATCATAGGTGTAATCCATGGAGCACCATGCATGGATTGCATCAGCCATAGGAAACTATCACGACTTGGCCATCAGTTCCTAGAGTTGGTACAATAGGTAGTGCTAAGAGTGAAAATTTTAGATGTAAGATTGGCATCTCAGGGCCCACCACATCTGGAACATTGTTGTTTCCACCCTCCTCACGTATGATACGATGATATCGTGGCGGTATTGGTCTACAAATTCCAAACACACACCTCATAGAAAGATTTTAATCATAAAGATAGCATCACTAGAAGAAGATGATCATAATAAATCTCACTACCTAAGTAATACTACCCCCAACTACCCACTTAGACAGCTAGGTATCGGTTCTTATGTATATATTTCATTTCATTTTACATTTAATTTCCATTTTTAATCCTTTAACTTCCAGACACATGACAATGAGGGATAAGGATGTAAAAAAAATTCCTTTTAGATTTCAGGATTCACATTATAATGGGTATCCATTCCCATTGAGTCAGTTCCCATACTCTTTATCAATGAAAATGACAACCACTTATTTATAGAATAATATGTTGACTCGGTAAATTACTCATCCCAACCCATGAGGGCCCATACACCTCATTAATTGAGATCAACAATCACTCAATCACAACCAAGAGTAATACAAGGATAAGATAACTATCATAGAATCATTCAACAATCACATGCATATAAAGTAATAAAAAACAGTGAAATTTACCTATATTGCATGGAAATATACATGGCATGTGAATTATAGGTTTCAATAATGATGAATGCAATAATGCTACTTGACCTCATATCATTAGAACAACGATGAAAGAAATCCTCAATTAGAGTAGTAATCAACAACTCCACACAACATGTGTGTCACCCAATGGTGAAATAATATCAAATTTAATAGGAAAAATCATAACATCAATTATAATTTTAGGAAACTTGGTTTTTACACCAAGCATGGGTTCACGATGCCCAAGAGCATCTTATGACCAAGTACCAAGTGTTCTTAATCTCCAATATATTGTCTCCAAATAGTAAACAAATATAAGAAAACTCATCTCACAACACTTTATGATGCCCCAGACCTAGATTCCACTTAACGGGTGCCCCAAGCCTAGTGGGTCACAGGGCCTCAAGCGCATCTCCCCAAACACTAGATATTTGTGACTAGTGAGAGGGATATTTTGGGATATACCTAACACTGAGAGGGGGGAGGGGGTGAATCAGTGTTGTGGAAATTTTAAACCAATTCCAACATTTTATCCCTATACCTCTAGACCTATTATGATATTTATTCTCTTATTCTATTTTCCTTGTCGTATGCAATAATAGAAAGAATTAAAAATATGAAAATGATATTTTTACAAGGTTAACCTCTCAATAAGAGTATGTATGTCCTTTCCATGCATGGGAATGACCAGTGTGTGGATTCTCTATTATAGTTT
The DNA here is from genome assembly GCA_963277665.1 of Viscum album. NCBI lineage: Eukaryota > Viridiplantae > Streptophyta > Magnoliopsida > Santalales > Viscaceae > Viscum > Viscum album. The sequence goes on from OY728158.1 coordinate 1,504,178,643, forward strand.
GATATGTTGTTATAGTGGATTGACATGGAAATAAATCCTCCAGTCTATGTGGATCCCTACACTTGGAGGGGGAAGGGAGATAATCCTCTCCCAAGTTTCAACAAGTAGGATATGCCCTTACACTTTCTTGTTCTTTATACTTCCATCCAGGATAGTTTTATTCGTTCTTTAAATGGTAGGTTCTGTTCTTGATCTTCTTTAGTGCTCTTCACTTGATTACTTACAAAGCAGTAGGCAATCAATTCTCTCTCCATTCGTTTATTTTCAGAGTACACTACTTTACAGAGCTCACTACTTTGTATATCTCACTACTTTGCAGAGCTCCATCTTTCACAGAGCGCACGCCTTCATAGAGCTCTTGGCCTTCATGGATCTCTCAACTTTCACAAAGTGAATTTCCTTTGAAAGGCACTCTGCGTTCGTAGAGCTTACAACCTTTGCAGAAACCACAAGCACTTCAAAGCAGACTAACTTCACAGAGATCACAACTTCATAAAGCTCACTGAGCCTTTGTAGAGAAACCTATCATCACGAAGCATGTTTCCTTCATGGAACAACTTACTTCGCAAAGATTCTTCACAATTTAAGAGCTCTAAAATTCTCGTTAAGTCTATGTACTTCTCTCAAGGGGGTATATGCCTATTTATAGGCATTTCCCACCAAATTTAGAATCTTCTATCCACCTCAGCGCCATTCCAACACCAAATCAAAGTGCTCCCAAATTTATACTAAAATTCAATATTTTTTGAAAATCACCATGGCTAGTTTCCAGATTCTCAAAGCTCATCGTAATCATGAAGCATTCCGTCAAATACTTTTCACTGCCACAATGCTCCTTCTTCCTTTGCGCTGCTGTGATTCTCCTTCTTCCCTTGCGCTGCAAAGCTTACTAGAAATTCTCTTAACCTATTCCATTCATGAAGCTCGTCATAATCGTGAAGAACACTGTCAAAATTCTTCATGTCTTTGTGAAATCCACTTCATGAAGGCCATATTTTTGAAATTCATGCCTTTTCTGTATTATTAATCACACTTCAACGAAATATAATTTTTACAATGCTAGTTCAACTCCAAATTTGGGAGCCCAAAAATTTGAAAAATAATAGAACACAGTTCCACCTTAGACACATACTTCTTCAAGATCAACCATTCTGATTGGCTACATGTTTTCTCCCTATTTCCTTTATAATTATTTCATAATAAGTTCTCCAACCAACTTATGACCTTTTTTAAATACATACTAGTAAAGCATGGTAAAATTTATAGAAGAAAGTGTTCTAAATTCCCTATATTATAGTAACATCTTTCTTTCCAATCATAACTGAATATGATTGGCATCAAATTAACTCCAATCTCATGCATGGACATTTTTAATGTCAATCACATGCATGAAATCCTCTCTCTGATTCGTTTTCACTTGGTTTGGGTGTTCTTAATTTATGAACATGAGTGCATGCATGTTGTGTTTTCAACCAAACCGAATTCACAATATTCTCTTCTTCTCCCTTATCCTCTTCATGAAAATCACATAATTATTTTCTTTTTCATGATCACACATAGAACATAACCTTAAACCATTTATTCTTCATTCATCCTTAAAAGGATTCTACTTCAATGTTGTAAACATTGTAAAACACATGTTACAAGTTATTTAAACTTTCAAGATCAGTGCATCAATCGTCTGATATAACTTCATGGAGAATTTCCCAAGTATGACATCCAATTCTATGATCACATAATAATTCTCCATGAATCCTCATTTAAACCAATCTCCATTAACTTTTGAGTCATTATTGATCTCCTTATTCATTTTGAAGAACATTGAAAACTGTTGAAAAAAATACAATCTTAATACATAATGTGGTCCCCAAAATCTTCCCCTTTGTATTTTGTTGTCAATACCTTAATTTTATCCTCAAATTAATGTGATAATGTAAAAATGAGAATCTTTCTCTCCCCTTTACTTCTTTCTCTCCCCTATAATTTCATTTCACTTATACCCCCATTATTGATAAGAAATACAAAGTTCAGGGTAGAGAGGGTATCATTCCATACTTAAGAAATGTGCCATCAATCATTTCATATAAGTATACTTGATAAATGCTCGATGTAGAAAAAATATGATTTTATTTAGACAACAAAGTTTTCCATTACCCACTGAATATGAAACCTCATGAGGTGAGAAATATTGTAATTGTATTCAAGGGATTTTCAATTTCACTCCAGGATTAGGATAATAAGTGTGATAAGAAATAATCGACCTGAAACTCCTACACTCTCTATAACAAAAGGATCAAAAACATTCTAGTTCAATAGGTAGGATAAGTGGACTTGGGAAACTTTCACTCTTCTTATGTCATTGATTAACTTTGTTACTACCCCTTTATAGAATGGTCTTTATTTTGAGTAACCAAGGATGAGAGATTTAGAAATAACACACCCTTTCCAATGACATGATCTTCAGGCAATCTTATGAGTGATTTAATTTTATACCAACAGATGATGATATTGATTGAGATAATGACTCTGGAAGCTTATTAATGTGTCTCCCCTTCAAGGGAACACCTCTCACCCTATATTCTCAGGTTCTCTCTATGAGATCTTTCTTCACCTTTAATTCCTTGTATTATAAGAACAAATAAAATACAGAAAGATTTAATGGAATAAGGGGGATCCTCCTTGCTTCATAAATGTGAACAACAAGGTTGAGATGATTTTCTTAACCTAGATGCTCCATTATTCACACATTCACAATTGATCTTTAATGGTAAATGTGATTGTGTGGATCTCGTTAAATCTTCTATTTCTTTGTGTGTGAGTCTTATCTCTTATCGGGATTTCAAATCACTAAAAACTCCTGGTGCAACATTCATCTTCTTGAGGAATTATTGTTGGGATGGATTAAATTCAAAGCATCTTCTAATAGTGTGACCGACCTTGTTTCACCTCACACACATAATTTTTTTTTCTTCAGGTAGAATCTTGTTTTTGTTTTTAGCACTAGACTTAGCATGCGCATCTTCAATTTTCCTCATTCTTTACAAATATTTTGGCTAATACACCAATATGCCATTAGGAACCGAGTCATAAAGATTAGATCTTCTACATGGATTCTTATAAGTGGAATCGTTCTTAGCAGTTATTTTGGATGCACCACCCTTCCCCTTCTTGGACATAGAATCCAATGAATTCTCAGCTTTTCCATTTTTGTCCAGCTTCTGTGATCTTCTTTTCTTATCATATTTGGGTACCTTTTGAAATGAACATGCACCATTCATGTGACCAATCATATTTCATACATCACTAATGTTATCTAACATTACAAATCTATTTTTACTAAACAAATGCTTCTGGATCTGTGGATGTTGTTTCTTCTTCTATGAATTTCTCCTACTTGAGATGGGCTTTATCTGTGCTTTTAAATTTAAGGTATTGTACCAACAATCCAGTTCAAAATTCCCAAATCTACTGCAGCAACAGCATTAACCAAAAAACCCTGAATTCTTTACATATTATTTATAATATTGTTGAATGTTATTCTTGGTATGTTGTGATTTCTATGGGGATATATCTTCCATAATCTTTCCCTAATACACCCAAGATATGGTGGTAGATTTCTTCTCACTTATCTTCATCTAAACTTTTTTAGAATTTTTCTTCTAACCTAAACATTTTTTAGAAGAAATTTTAGAAACATTAGTACTAGTGGGTATGGTTGGTACCTTTACTTTCTTAGATTCTTACGATAGATTAATGAGTGAAGCCATGATCTTATTATCAGATGTTGGAGGAATTTTGACATTAGAATCCACTAGTGAGCATTGGGTGCTGTCTGAAACTGTTTCCTTATTTTGTGGAGACTCAATATGTGTCTTCCCAAGATTGGTTAACTCAGCTTCCAATTATAGACATCTCATATTGAGGATGACTTCTTGGTCTTCAATCATAGTCATCTTCTCTTCAAAATCTTTCATTAATCTTTCAACTTCATATTCATGCATTTTTTACATTGTTTTATAACAAAGAGTCAAGTTAATTGATCTTCTTGGAGTCTTCTTCCAAATATACATCCTTGACTTCATTGCCCTTTTTTATCTCATCTTCAAGTGCATGGATCTTATATTTTAGAGTCTTGTTAACTCCCTCCTTTTCTTAAAAATAAATGAACCACATTAAATAAATTACTTCGAATTCCATCTTTGTTGCTTCAAAGTCTCCAACCTATCTAGAGAGATTTAAACATTCAATAATTTTTTATTGTAATCCTTGAACCAAAACATCAGTTTCTTCTTCAATATGAGTAATATTTTTTTGAATGCATTGAAATAATCCACAAACTAGGTATCTAATTTCATCACGAATACCATGAAAAATCATTCGTAATATATCAACTGATATTTCTTGAGATGTTGTAGATTGATCATTACCACTTGTTCTAGAATTTTTATCATGAGAATAATTTCCAAATGTACTGACATATACCTCTAGATCAGTTGAGGTAGAAAGTTTGTCCATATTCTTGGTGGGGACTTGAGCCACCCTCTCATTACTTTCCAAGTCTGGTGTTTCTTCAATGTCAGGCAGATATGGAGAACTAGATTCTTTATATTATTTAGATAAGAGGGACTTCTTATTCAATATTATCTTCTTCTTATTTATCCTACTCATCGTGGTCTTGGTAGATATAGACTTTTGCTCAGAGATAATTGAATCTTCACTAAAAGTGAACTTCATTGATAACTCAGTAAAGAAACTCAAATCTTCAAAAGATAATAACTTCACAATAGAGAATATAAAAAAGTTTAACCTATTCCTATGATACCAATTGAGAGGACCAGTTTGGGATATACCTAACACTTAGAGGGGGGGTGAATCAGTGATATGTACTTTTTAAACCAATTCCAATTTTTTATCCCTATACCTCTTGACCTGTTAGGATCTTGTTATCTTATTCTCTTTTCCCTATGACATGAAATAATATAAATTAGTAAAAATATGGAAATGATATTTTTACAAGATTCACCACTCAATAAGAGAATCTATGTCTATTCCATGCATGGTAATGACCAGTGCATGGATTATCCACTATAATGTGATATGATGTTATAGTGGACCGATTAGGAAAACAATCCTCTAGTTTGTGTGGCTACCTACACTTGGAGGGGTAAGGGAGATAATCCTCTTACAACTTGCATAAAGTAAGATATTCCCTTACACTTTTTAGTTCTTTATACTTTTATCTAGGATAGTCTTATTCCTTCTTCAAAAGGTAGGTTCTGCTCTTGATCTTCTTTAGTTATCTTCACTTGATTACTTAAAAAAGTTGTAGGTAAGAAATTATCCCTTATTTCTTTTTTTCATAGAGCACACTACTTAGCAGAGGTCACTACTTCGTGGAGCTCACTTCTTCACAAAGATCACTGCTTCACAGAGCTCCAACATTCGTAGAGAAGACACCCTCGTGGATCTCTCAGCCTTTACAGAGCTCACAACATTCACAGAATGAATTTCCTTTGCGAGTCACTCTTCCTTTACAGAGCTTAAATCCTTTGTGGAACCCATATCCTCCGCAAATAAAAATAACTTTATAGAGCTCACAACTTTGCAAGGCTCACATAATTCTTTTCTTTTACATTATCAAACTTAGAACATCACCTTCCACCAATTCTTCTTCATTCATACTTAAAAGAATTCTACTTCAATGTTGTAATAATTTTATCAAACATGATACAAGTTCTTTGAACTTTCAAGATCAGTGCATCAATCATCTGATTTGACATTATGTAAAATTGCCCAAGCATGAAATTCAATTCTATGATTGCATAATAATTATCCAGGCTTCCTCATTTCATCCAATCTCCATTAAATTTGGATTCATTCTTCATATACTTCTTCATTTTGACCAACATTGACAACTATTAAAGACAAATACAATATTTATACACAAAGTGGTCCCAAAAAATAGTAGCAAGGACTTGGGTGTGTTCATTGGGAGACTATTCCATCATTAACAAATTGTAGCATAGTGGATGAATGTAAACATAGGTAAATATTAGATAAGTACAAGTAAATAGAATGAACAATGTAAAATATAGAGAACATTAAAAATAAATAAAACAAATGGGATAACATTCGACAACTGTTGATATGTCATGTCACTAGAAAACTAGAAAACATGGATACAAGATAAAAGGTATAACAAGTTCAACAAAAGTATTAAGTAAATAAAAAATCTATCCCAAGTACCCCGAGCACTGACTCAGTCATCTACTATAAATATCTATATTAAACTGCAAGAAATCAAGTGTTTAATGTTGTATGATTCCCTTTGCCAACACCTGCAACCTTTTAATCTAATCTGTGTAACAAATGGCGCCCCGAGAGGGTGTGAGATAAAACTCAGTGGTCCACTATTAATGGTGTTTATAACATCCAACCCGTGTAATGGGGATGTAATAGTGTGAATGCATGCATATATAATGTAAATTAATACAATGTAATTAAATACACAAGTACCTGCTTCATCCCTCAACCAGTGTCTAAACATAATACCAATTCATTATTTAATTATTACCAGATTTTAAATAAGTCACTTGTTAACCATTGAAAATGTTACAAGTTGTAATAAGGAAACCTATAGTAATATTTATTAGTGAATTCCCAAGGTGATAACAAAGGAAACGTAGACCTCAAGGGTCACCAAATCAGTAATAACTGTAGCCTAGCAGTGGGTAAGAGTGTAATTCAAGGAGCATAGTCCAATTAATTCCACAATGAGACACCTATCGACTCCAAGGAGTTCATCCAAGGTAAAACTGGGCTAAGAAAAGACTAGGCATGATGGGCTTTAACCATGACACCTACTTGTCAATGTTGGATCCAAGGAGTACATCCAAGGAATACTGCAATGATATTGAAGGGATCTTGTAGTGTCATCTTAGGAATCCAAATAATAGAAAAGTATCGAGATCTAGGTGGGTCTCAACCTAAGCAAGATGAATCCTTGGATTGGAACGGGGTTCCCAAGTGCTCAAGAAATTCTACAATCAGAATCCAAGGATAGCTGAAGTCAGGCTGTTTTTATTTGATTATGAAGTCATGTAATATTTATTTTGGTTCAAGATTTTCCATTCAATACTTTGATAAGGTCAAGTATCATGAAACTGTTGGTTCATGCCTTGAGTTTCATTAGTGTGATAAGTTCAAGTAGCATGAAGCCTTTTAATCAGTCCATAAGTAGTCAATAAATTCATTTGGTTCAAGATTTCAATTTAATTAGTTTGACAAGGCCAAGTAGCATGAAACCATTCATTTAATCCATTTAATGTATATTCCATATTTATAGTTCATTCAATTACCTTACATTAATGTGTTAAGGGTTTCTACATATATATAACCTACTATTCATTTACATTTAAGGCCATGTCATATTCTTAGTATACTTTCCAATTCACATTTCACATTTCATTGTAAAATTGAAGAACTTACCTTAAGTGGGTCATGTGTTACACATACATGGTACATTCCATTATGAAATTCACATTCTTATGCAATAAATTAAATATAGGAAAGCTTACCCTTAGGATGGCCAAGCCAATGCACACCCAAATGGTGGCTCAAACATGTCAAAACTCTAAAACAACAATTATGTCTAAACATCCTACATGGGATGAATGGGGTTGGGATTGTTACCACCAAAAATTAATAACATATATGGAAAGATAATATCCATTTGGTTCTAATGATTATAATTATGAAATATAAATTCAATAAAAGACACCCGATGAAATCAGTGGGCCCCACATGGCAATTCCAAAATAAACAAACATTATGGATGAGTTATAGACCACCACACTTAGGGTTGTATGACTATCCTCCCCTGGTATTGGACCTTGAATTTTAAAGTATCATATTAGGTATATGAAAAGGAGAAAATTCTCATATCCTGATATCTAGGTCGACAAAAAGAGAGAAAGAGGAAATGCTTAAACAGAGTCAAGTACTTATCGTTGCACAACCAACATGATGAATGGAAGCTCGATTAGATCCTGAAAAAAAGGAGATATCTTGATTCCTACTGTAGGTATTAAAAAAAATCCAAAATTAGTAAAAAATGGTTTAATCCCATTGATTCTCATATTAGAAGGAAGAAATAGGTTCAATAGATCATTAAGTGAAATTTAGACATTTTTCCTAGAAAAATGACCATGCACGGTTTGTCTGCATGGTTGACAAACCATGTGCAACCCCTGTACAGTTACCTAATAAGAATGGGCACTTTCATATTTAGGCTTCATGGCCATGCACAAACTATTAGAAGTGGTTCTATCTAGGAATTTTAGTATGCACGGTTAGCCAAAATGTGTTCCAACCATGCTCTAACGGTGCGACATGGCCATTTTCCCCAAAAAGATGGTTTTTGGGATCTAAAAATTCCTCAGACACCCCTGTGACCAATACTAACTCATTATGCATCCATATTAGGTCTAATTTAACAATTTCTTCCTAAATTTAAAGGATTCATACATGAGTGAAAAAATTGGTTCTTACAAGTTTGCTTCAGGTTTTTGGTAGATGGAAATTACAAGTTTTGTTCATAGTTTTCCATAATTTGTGTATAAACGATGTCACCCCCTTCCAAATAAGTACACGAAGAGTAGTTGGAGTACATTCTAGTCAACTTTGTGGCAAAAAAATGTGACCTAGTTTTTAATGGTGAATAATCCATTTTTTCCTTAATGGTCTTTAAACCCTTTTTTCTCTTTTCCTCCTCCCATTCCATCAGATAGCTCCTCCCTTCCCTTATATAACTTCCTCCTCCTCTAAATCTAAGCATTGAGATATCTCATGGATCTAGACTCTGATTTGAACACTGTCAATGATGTTGGATCGACATTAGTAAGCTCTCAGGTCAAATTTCTTACATTCATGGTTTCTCTTCCTATCTAATGTTTTATATTTGTGGAAGCTCATTCAACCTATTTTCATGGAGGATGACTATTTCGTTTATTTCTTCCAAACCATACCAAATGAAACCTCAATATTGCATGAGTGGAGCATATATGGTCTAAGGTTGGTGTTCTATCAATCCTTATCCAAGTTCTATTGATTTATATATATTTTCATTGCACCGTACACCAACCTTTTCAACACGTCACCCTAAAATGAGCTATTCATTACTAAATTTTTATACGCATAATTTGTTACTCTAGTTGAGCCTTACTATGTAATTAAACAACGTTGACCTCAATTATATCCATCCATTTGGGTGTGCCAAGTGAATTTTTATCTTTTATATAATTTATTAAAATACCAAAATTACTTATAAGAATTCTAATTGGACTTCATATGAAATTGCCCCTTATAGGTTTTATTTATAATTTTTGAAATTTTTTCCATGTTTTGTATCTTTCTAAAAATATAATTTTTGGGAATTGAGTTATGACTCTTGAATGTGATGATTTGTTTTTCTAAATGTATTGTTTTTAAAAATGTCATGTTTGATAATAAAACCCATCAAATGAGGTGATCTATATTCTAAAATAAAAAATTGTCATTAGTGATCTAAATCATTATTAACCTAATTAAATTGGTGTTACCATGGAACTATGATTTTTTAGAGATGCATGGAAAGTTACCACATGAACTCAAGTTATATTCTTAAATGTACTAAATAATGGGGCATGACCTTCCTTGTGACCAATTGTTTCAAAGGGAAACCATATTCTATGTGGGTTGGAAAGACATGATTATAAATTTACATGACTTGATAAAGAAAATTTAATGTTAAATTGAATGCTTTAAATTAAATGGAATTGAATTGGGTGGTACAACCACACCATTTTCTATATTTAAATAAGCATATCCTATGTCAGTTGTAAAAAATGTTACACCCTTAGTTTTATTGTCCTTATGTATTGTATTAGTAGACAATGACTTATTATTAATATTAATATACGATTGGTATTGTCTGTGATATTATGGTAATGGTTATGTTCAGAATGGTGATTCATGCTCCCTAACATCGGGTGTTGAGCATGATGTCTCCCACCATTGACACAATTTCAACGGTAGGCATGACACACCACATCCCTTATTTTGGGTGTTATCATGAAGACACACCCAAAATATTGAATTTTGATAATGAAATCTCTCATTCATTATGATATGTAGGTATTATACCATTTATTTGAGATTATAGTCTTGTTTAGACTGGTTATGGATGACTGAGTTACACCATGGTCTTGCCAACACCTAGTATTCATGTATATGTCAACTTACATCCACATGTACTTAGTCCATATCAGTGGATGTAGTATATAACAACACCGTATATATATATATATATATATTACTATATATAAGGTTATCAATCAGATCATCATTCCATTCATGAGATGAATCAAATAGATATGCCAGGTTTACTTTTGGAAGATGAGCATGTTGGTATCTATTATTTTAGAATTTTTATTATTTCTTCATATTTTCATACTACATCACCTTATATTCAAGGATTGGGTATATCTATAGAAACCATTGGTTGTGGGATACAAAGATTTTATATCCCACCCTACCTGGACCTCCATTGCATTGGTGTACCTCAACAGATCTCTTGTTTTCAGGACTTTGTACATTTTATGTTACCGTTAGGCTTGTACCTGGGTGTTAGGTGGATAAGACATAACAGGTGATCATGATGTTTTTGGAGTGCCCTTGGGGATTTTATTTTTTTCTATATTCATATACTTCACATTATTATGTTGTCTACTATTTAAATTTATGTATAATCTTCTGGATATGAATGAATTGTTTTATATTAGCATTGGCCATTTATATTCTGTTGATATTATTCTTTTGATGCTCTAGCTTTCCTTTATTACTATTTCTGTGATTTTGGTTATTTATGTTTTGATATACCACTGCACTACTCTAATATTGAGGGAAAAATATCCACAAAATCACCTCCTTAGATGCTCACTGCTAGTCATAACATTTGGCATACAAGGAGGTGTGGTTGAGGATACATGAAAACCAATCAAGCTATTTGTTTTATAGGAAGTTGGGTCAGGACATTACAAAGTGGTATCAAATCTGTAACACCCAAGATTTTTATTTGTTTTTATGTTATATAAATCATAAAAGGAATCTTTCAATACACACAACACTATCTTGGCTTGCTTTACACACAAACGCGGCCTTCCTCGATAGCTTGCATTGTACGCAATACCGAGTTTCACTAAACAACGACATACTATTAAAATAATTATTAAAACTAGCTGTTATGAATAGTAATACCCACTTTTTGAAATTTTATAAATTTTATCATTCAAAATGGACTTCATTTTTGGATTTGGAATATTGAGATTAGCCTGGGGTGATTTTTTGGTATTTTTCTGAAAACTTTCAATTTTTGATGAATAGTGAAAACACTGGGTTACTATTTAAAAACCGACTTTTTTATTTAAATAATTGTTTATTTTATTTACATTTATTTTAGGTCAAAATTTATACATAATACCTATATAAGTCCAATGTAATTCATTTGAGTCATTTTATAATAATTTTAGATATATAAAAATTTTATTGAACTTTTCACCGTCTTTTACCCACCTCCTAGGAGAATTTGGAAATTCACATAAAACATAATTTTACCACTTCTGTGAGTGGAATTTCAAAAATTTGAGAGACACAGTTAATATCAAGGACTAAAATGTGGTTCAATGAGATGAAAATATTTTTGGTGAATAGTAACCTTTTTACTTTTATTTACCACGGTTAAAAGTAAATAGGGTAATTAAGGGTAAAAATGATATTATTATTACCCTAATACATGTCCTAATTATATTGGATAAGTGTAATTCGACCAAAAACATCCTTAGGAATAAAATATGACCATTTAGGTCCACTTTTATTAGATTAGGACATTTATTATTTATTTATTTAAAGAAGGGTTAAAATAGTTAAAATCAAAGTTTAATAACTAATTCATTTTTAATATAGGGTTATACATAAGATAAATTCGGATATAAAGTTTAATTAGAAAGATAAAAATATTTCCTACCTAATGGTATTTTATTTATAATTTTTAGACATTAAATAATTTAAGTTATTTATGGCACAATGGTGATGCAGTTATTACCTAAATAATGAAATATTAAAATAATTGATATTATAAATACCCAAATAATTGTAATTTGAGACTTTTTATGAATTATACTAATTTTCTAGGTTAATATGACATGTTCGTACTGATTTAATTAACTTTTTTTGAACTAATCATTCTGTTATGATTTTCACAAAAATCAATTACCAAATAGTGTCAAAATTGACATAAAATAGTTTTTTTAAACAAATTTATATTATTAATTGTTATTTTATTCCTAAAAATATAAGGTTCGTCCAAATGACTTAGATAAGGATATATATATTAATAATTAACCACTTGGGGTTCGTTTGGCTTGTTATAGTAAGTTTATTAACCATATAGTGTAAGAAAACAAGAAGACACAGTAAAAGTTAAATTATTTAACTTAGAGTTAAATCTAATTGATAAGGTTAAAATTGTAACCTAAACTTGTCTAAAATCTATTGGTTGAGATTATTTCGACCCATACCAACCTTATCTTTGAAATAAATCAGTTTAAAGCTATTAAAAACCGATTATGACTTTATTATAAAATAATATTTTAAGTTTCTCCAAAAGTGCCCCTCTCCTCCCCTATAAAAAGGGCACCCCTTCCCTCTTATCTTCACACCCTTTTGAGCCTTGAAGCTCGGCCAACCCCTGACCATTTATCTTCTACACTTCCCTAGAAACATTCTGGAGGTTCTGGTCTTCTCAAAAGACCAACTCTACTTTCTTAAGAAAAGGCTTAAGGGAGGTGCGTCGAAGAAGAGGTAATCTCTTTTTCCGATTCTCTCAAGTTTCTTTCTTCTTATACTTCTTCTTCATTAGTTGTATCATTATAAAGTAATAACATCAGTATTAATTATATACTTATATGTTATTATAAATATGAAACAACCCTATTTCACCTTCTATCCATCCTACGAAAAATGAAATCACCACGCGTGCGTACGTACGGAATACCGTCTCCACGCCGTGGTGTAATCTGTTTTCAACCACCACCTTACTTGGATGGGTATAATGGTGTAAATAAATAACTATATATGATTATTGTAAAGTGATATTTATTCTGAAATATTATACATACACTTCAATACAATTCCATGATCATGAGAATGATATCATCACTCGTGCGTACATACGGACTACCGTCTCCACGACGCGATGAGATTCATTCTCCATGTTAACCATTCGTGAATGATTATAAAGTATATATAATAAGTAATCATGAAATATTTGACATAATAATTCTACTGTATTTATGTATATATATATATATTTATGTCATCTACTTAATTCCATTCAATAAGGAAACGAAAAACAGCGTTCATGCGTACGTACGGCTTACCGTCTCCATGAACGGTGTATTTCATTCCATTATCGATCTATAATATATATATATGTATATTCTGAATATATATTATATATAAATCATGTTTTAAATTATGGAATTAAGTAAATTAGGATATAAGTAATAATATCAAGAATAACAAGTCGAAACACATACAATAAATGAAACGATTTTACCCAAAACGGTGCTTTAATATTGAATTTACAAAAGAACGGGTAATATAAAGTCATAAGTGAACCATATATGACATCATAACAATGAATATGATTCTATAATAAGTCAATGACATTATTTCAATCATTATACAGGAGGTTCGGAAACATACAAAGCATATCAGACATAAGGTAAGGGATAATTTTGCAAATCTCATTTTTATCCGAGATTGCTTATACGTAAGTACTTATTGGGGTTATATTTTTCATCCATGCCCATAAAATGTTTTTCATAAAGTGTTTAATATTATTCCTTATATTTTTAATGTCATGTTTACCCCTCTTTTACTTTTACTTTGTGTTATTGAAGGAATCTTTCTTTTGTTTACCATATGAGGAACTTTTTGACTTTTCCAATAAAAGTACAAGAAGAATGTTATTTTTAACTTATACGCCATGAATAGACTTTTACAGTTTCATAACGCCTCATTTTTATGAAACTTACTCTAAAAGATTTTATGAATATTTTCAACAAAATACTTTTCCTTTAAAATTTCATGGCATTTTGTGATAAAAATGATTTTGAAGAAGAAAGGATATTTTCCTCAAGAATTAATTTCAAGTGTTTTGTCAAAACTATTTTACATCTAAGATGAAATTATTTCATATGTCTATGTTTCAAGTATAATGTCTCTATGATTTACATGGTTTCACTTTTCTTATGATGAAATGATATCCAGTTGTTTTATATGAATTATGTTATGATGGGATGAAGTTTATGAAACCCATTTTATTCTTTGGGTTATGATGAATGATTTATGTTTAATTTGTGGCACAAGTAAGAATGATTTCATTATGAGATGGGTGGGACATATATCTCCCTCAAATGCATTGGGTAAAGATTTATATATCATGAGATAGACATGTCTAGAATGGTAAGTTAATCCGGTTCAGTATTAAAGGACTAGAACGAGGAGTGAACTCGATTCAGAATGGGACTTTGTCCACTATGATGGTATTGGCAGAAATGCCTTGGATACTATGGAAATAATAACATGTGATTAATGGATTCCAAAATTACATGTTTTATTACCATGCTTGTTTACCATGATTAATGATCCTTTATGATCTATGCCTTGTGTACTTCCAAGATTTATGTCTATGCTCATGATTTTGATGTTTAGATTTTATGTTCAAGTGTTTGCATTCAAATGTTTATGGATTGTTTTATGTTCCCTATTCTTACCCTTACTGAGCATTTGAGCTCACCCTTTTGTATGTTTTCTTTCCCCAGGTCAGGAATAAGGTTATTAAGTAGGATATGCCAAAAGGGACTCTAGATATGATGAAATAAATGGGAGACAATGTAGATGCTTTATGAACCAGTTGTTTATGTTTCCCAGTTTCTAAAGACACTATACCTATACGATCCTTTCATGGTTTTTTTATAATTTGTAATAAGTGTGCTTTGATTTTGAAGAAATAACAATGTATGTAAAGTATGGGTCGTTATAGTTGGTATCAGAGGAAAGGTATAGTCAACCTTTGGAAACTAGGATGTGAATGCCTTAGTAAGAACCCTAAGTATATATCTAAACATAGAACAAAATCTTAGTGTTTTAGAAATGGCCATGAATAACCTAATACAAGACCTTAAGTGTAAAATTTTATTATTGATTATGTGTTTTTCCTATTATAATTAGTGTTTCTCACACTATTCTTCTTGGTTTTAGTCAATGACTAGAACCTGAAGGAACCGTGTTAACGAGGAATGCGATGGGCAATGCAATGATTGTCCCCCTGAGAAACCAAATGTTATGGGAGATGGAATGAAAAATATTGTATCCACGATCACACAACTTTCTCAAGCTATGAATTATGCAGGACTTCCAAACGATAAAAGGAAGGAGAAACATTCTGTTGAATCCTTCATGAGGCAGCGTCCACCTTCATTTAGCAGGTCTACTGATCCATTAGTTGCTGAACAATGGATCAGTACTACTGAAAAGATATTTTCAGTTCTTCATTGTTCTGAACATGACAAAGTCATATTAACAGTTTATTGTATGGAAGGTGATGCTGATCAATGATGGAACCTTATCAAGAATACAAGGCAAATAGATGAAATTGAGTCCATGGAATGGGACGAGTTCAAGAACTTATTTTTCAATAAGTACTTCCCTTGTATTATTCAAACAAATATGGAGAAGGAGTTTCTTGAACTGAACCAAAAGGATGATGAATCAGTTTGTACCTACGAAGAAAATTTTACAAGACTTTCAATGTACGCTTCTGGGATTATTATCCAACCTGAGAGTAAGATTGATCGATTAGTTAGTGGCTTAAAACCAAGTCTTCGAAGGGCGTTAGCCATAAGGGACTTCAAAAGCTGTGAGGAAATCGTTCGATATGCTCTCAAGGTTGAGATGTATATTGGAGTAACCCATCAGTAATATGGGTTTGATAAGAAGAGGAAAATGGAATTCAACGGAAAATCTAAAGAGCACACTGAAAAGAAGAAGATTTTTCCATTATGCTTAAAGTGTGGAAAGAAACATGGAGGGAGTTTTCTTAAAGGTAAAAGTAAATGTTTCAAATGTGGAAAGGAAGGTAATCAAGCATTTGAATGCCACAATTATGGGAAGAATATGTCTAGTGATGCGAACAAAGAAAATTCTACACAGAGTACACCTCCTACACTTCAATGTTACAAGTGTAAGGGAATGGGGCATTATTCTAATCAATGCTCTAATCCAAGGGTTGTTGATGATGATCGACGTCAACAAACTCTTAAGGCTAAGGACAAAGGAAAGTCACATGCAATTTATATCAGCGATGTGGGGTATGATAATGAAGTGGTGAAAGGTACACTTACCATCCACTCTAAAATAGAAAATGTTTTATTTGATTCTAGATCCATCCAATCTTTTTTTTCTGAAGAATTTTCTAAGGGTATCACCATATTACCTCAACAATTAGATGTTGTGTTAGCTATGACAACTCTTAATGGCACAACAGTCGCATCAAAAGTTTATAATTCTTCTTCGATTGAATTTTGTGGGAAAGTGCTTCCTGTAAATCTTGTGATCCTTCCTATAGTGGAATTTGATGTGATTCTTGGCATGGATTGGCTTTCTTTATATGGATCTCATATCAATTTCCAAAGAAGGGAAGTCACATTTCATATTCCAGATCAATCTATGATCGTATATCGATGCAAGGATGAACATAACCTTCAAGTAGAAATTTCTTCCATCTTATGGGTCTTGATTCCACTAAATGAAGGTTATTTATCTCAAATGGTTGGAGAGAAACTCATGATTAAGAATATTCTCATTGTATGAGAGTTTGATGATGTCTTTTTGGAGTAATTGTCGGGTCTTCCACCAAATCGTGAAGTTGAGTTTTCAATAGAACTTTTACCGGGTGCTTTGCCTATTTCAAAGACACCTTATAGAATGGCCCCAATTGAGTTGCAGGAATTGAAGAAGCAACTCCAAGAGAATATTGATAAGGGATTCATATTCCCTAGTGCGTCACCTTGGGGATCACCTATTCTGTTTTTTAAGAAGAAAGATGGATCAATGAGACTCTGCATTGATTATCGAGAACTTAACAAGATCACTATCAAGAAAAAATATCCTATCGCACACATTGATGACTTATTTGACCAAGTAAGTGGAGCTCAATACTTTTCCAAGATTGATATTCGTTCAGGGTATCATCAATTAAGGGTCAAAAGGGAGGATATACCAAAGACAGCTTTCCGTACAAGGTATGGACACTATGAATTTATAGTGATGCCATTTGGTCTTACTAATGCCCCTACTATATTCATGGATCTAATGAATAGAGTCTTTAGAGACTATATTGATCAGTTTTTGGTAGCCTTTATAGATGATATTCTTTTCTATTCAAAGAGAAATGAAGAACATGAAGATCACTTGATAATTGTATTGAAGACCCTGAGAAAGGATAATCTTGATGCCAAATTTACCAAGTGTGAATTTTGGTTTCAAAAAGATGCATTTTTGGGTCACATAATCTCAAAAGAGGGGATATTTGTGGATCCAACAAAATCAGAGGTTATTGAAAGATGGTCGAGACCAACAACAGTAACTGAGATACGAAGTTTTCTTGGTTTGGATGGTTATTATCGACGTTTTGTGAATGATTTTTCATGATTATCTAATCCACTCACCAGGTTAACTCGAAAAGGAGTTAAGTTCGTGTGGATTGAGGAATGTGAAGAGAATTTCAAGGAGTTGAAAAGAAGGTTATCCAGTGCACCTGTACTCACACTTCCTTGTAGTGGAGAAAGGTTTGTGATATATAGTGATGCATCCAAGAAGGGGCTGGGGTGTGTTCTTATGCAAAATGATATCGAGATAGCTTATGCCTCACGACAGTTGAAAATCCATGAGCAAAATTACCCAAATCATGATTTGGAGTTAGATGCGGTAATCTTTGCATTAAAGATTTGGAGGCGTTATCTTTATGGTGAAAGGTGTGATATTTATACTGATCATAAAAGATTAAAGTATATTTCCACACAAAAGGAGCTGAATATATGCCAAAGAAGATGGTTGGAGTTGATTAAGGATTATGACTGCTCAATTCATTACCACCCAGAGAAAGCAAAAAAGGTGGCAGACGCATTAAGTCGACAAGACCATGCTATCTTATCCATGATGAGGATCACAAAAGATCAAATATTTATGGATTTACAAAGGATTGACCTTGGAATTATAATGGAAGGGGAAAAATCATATCTTTCTCAAATGAATGTTAATCTATCTATACATGTGAAGATTAAAGAGGCACAGAAAGAAGATGTAGAGTTACAAAAGAAGGTGAGAAATGTTCTTGAATTCAACCTTTATTATGATGGGATAATAAGGTTCAAGAATCGGGTTTTTGTTCCTCCCATCCCAGAATTAAAGAAGGAGATGATGGATGAGGCTCATAGTTCTTCATTCTCTATTCATCCTGGAAGCACGAAGATGTATAGGGACATGAAAGAGTACTTCTGGTGGGATGACATGAAAAGAGATGTTGCTGAATATGTCTCTCGATGCTTGGTTTGTCAGCAAGTTAAATCTGAGAGACAGAAGTCTAAGGGGATGTTACAACCATTACCCATACCCGAATGGAAATGGGAAAACATCACTATGGACTTTTTCACTGGACTTCCTAAAACATCCAAAGGCAATAATGCTATCTGGGTCATAGTTGATCGTCTTACAAAGTCTGCACACTTCATTGCTTTTAGAGAGGATTTCTCTCTGGATATGCTTGCCAGGATATATGTAAAGGAAGTGGTAAGATTGCATGGAGTACCACTTTCCATTATATATGATCGGGATCCGAGGTTTACCTCAAAGTTCTGGCAAAGTCTTCAGCATACTCTAGATACAGAGTTGAGTTTCATCACTGCTTATCATCCTCATATAGACGTTCAGTCTGAGAGGAAAATTCAAACTCTAGAAGATATGTTGAGAGCTTGATCTATGGATTTCAAAGGTGGTTGGGATAAACACCTACCTTTGGTGGAATTTTCTTATAATAATAGCTTTCACTCCAGTATTAAGATGGATCCTTATGAAGCTCTCTATGGAAAGAAATGCAGGACTCCAACTTGCTGGGATGAAGTTGGGGAAAGAAAGCTATTAGGACCTGATCTTGTTGATGAGATGGAAGAAAATGTTAGATCTATTAAAAAACACATAAGAGCAGCTCAGAGTCGGTAAAAAAGTTATGATGACAACTAAAGAAAAGACCTAGAATTTGAAGTGGGTGATAAAGTGTTCTTACGAATATCTCCTTGGAAGAGAGTAATGAGATTTGGAAAGAAGGGAAAGCTGAGCCCTAGGTATATCAGTCCTTTCGAAATACTGGATCGTGTTGGGAAGGTAGCTTACCGATTGGCGCTTCCACTGAATCTCTCTCAAGTTCATGATATGTTCCATGTATCTCTCCTGAGAAAGTACATACCCGATCCTTCACATGTACTCAGCTCAGAAGTTGTACCGTTGGAGCAAGATCTTTCTTATGAAGAATAGCCGATAGAGATTCTGGATTGTAGCGAGAAAGTCCTACGGAACAAGACCACTCACTTGGTGAATGTTTTATGGAGGAACCACCAATTAGAAGAAGCTAAATGGGCGCATGAGGGTATAATGAGGGAGAGGTATCCTCATATGTTTGTCACAAAGTGACGAATTTCGAGGGAAAAATTCATTTTAAGGGGGGTAGAATGTAACACCCGAGATTTTTTTTGTTTTTATGTTATATAAATCATCAAAGGAATCTTTCACTACACACAACACTAGCTTGGATTTCTTTACACACAAACGTGGCCTTCCTCGATAGCTTGCATTGTACACAATACCGAGTTTCACTAAACAACGACATACTATTAAAATATTATTAAAACTAGCCATTATGAATAGTAATACCCACTTTTTGAAATTTTATAAATTTTATCTTTCAAAATGGACTTCATTTTTGGATTCAGAATATCCAAATTAGCCTATGGTGATTTTTTTTTATTTTTCTAAAAACATTCAATTTTTTATGAATAGTGAAAACACTCGGTTACTATTTAAAAACTGACTTTTTATTTAAATAATTATTTATTTTATTTAAATTTATTTTAGGTAAAAATCGATACATAAAACCTATATAAGTTCAATGTAATTCACTGGAGTCATTTTATAATAATTTTAGATATATAAAAATTTTATTGAACTTTTCACCATCTTTTACCACATCCTAGGAGAATTTGGAAATTCACATAAAACTTAATTTTACCACTTCTGTGAGTGGAATTTCTAAAATCCGAGAGAAACGGTTAATATCAAGGACTAAAATATGGTTCAATGAGATGAAAATAATTTTTTGTGAATAGTAACTTTTTAATTTTATTTACTACGGTTAAAAGTAAATAGGGTAATTAAGGATAAAAATGATATTATTATTACCCTAATACATGTCATAATTCTATTGGATAAGTGTAATTAGACCAAAAACAACCTTAGGAATAAAATATGACCATTTAGGTCCACTTGGATTAGATTAGGATATTTATTATTAATTTATTTAAAGAAGGGTTAAAATAGTTAAAATCTCAGTTTAATAACTAATTAATTTTTAATACAGGGTTATACATAAGATAAATTTGACTATAAATATTAATTAGAAATATAAAAATATTTCATACCTAATGGTATTTTATTTATAATTTTTAGACATTATATAATTTAAGTTATTTATGACACAATGGTGATGCTGTCATTACCTAAATAATGAAATATTAAAATAATTTATATTATAAATACCCAAATAAATTTAATTTCAGACTTTTTATGAATTACACTAATTTTATAGGTTAATATGACATGTTAGTATTGATTTAATTATGTTTTTTAGAACTAATCATGCTGTTATAATTTTCACAAAAATCAATTACCAAATAGTGTCAAAATTGACATAAAATTGTTTTTAAAACAAATATTATATTATTAATTGTTATTTTATTCCTAAAAATCTAAGGTTTGGCAAAATGACTTAGATAATGATATATATAATAATAATGAACCACTTGGGGTTCTTTTGTCTTGTTATAGTAAGTTTATTAACCATACAGTGTAAGAAAACAAGAAGACACAGTAAAAGTTAAATTATTTAAATTAGAGTTAAATCTAATTGATAAGGTTATAATTGTAACCTAAACTTGTATAAAATCTATTTGTTGAGAGGATTTAGACCCATAACCACCTTATCTTCTAAATAAATCAGTTTGGAGCTATTAAAAAACGAATATTACTTTATTATAAAATAGTATTTTAGGTTTTTCCAAAGGTGCCTCTCTCCTCCCCAATAAAAAGGGCACCCCTTCCCTCTTCTCTTCACAAACTTTTGAGCCTTGAAGCTCTGAAAAACCCTGTCCATTTCTCTTCTCCACTTCCCTATAAACATTCTTGAGGTTCTGGTATTCTCAGAAGACCAACTCTACTTTCTTAAGAGATGGTTTAATGGAGGTGCGTCGAAGAAGAGGTAATCTCTTCTTCCGATTATCTCAAGTTTCTTTCTTCTTCTACTTATTCTTCTTTAGTTGTATCATTATAAAGTAATAACATCAGTATTAATTATATACTGATATGTTATTATAAATATTAAACAACCCTATTTCACCTTCTATCCATCCTACGAAAAACGAAATCACCGCGCATGTGTACGTACGGAATACCGTCTCCACGCCGTGGTGTAATCTGTTTTCGACCACCACCTTACTTGGATGGGTATAATGGTGTAAATAAATAACTATATTTGATTATTGTAAAGTTATATTGATTCTGAAATATTATACATACACTTAAATACAATTCCACGATCATGAGAATGATATCATCGCTCATGCGTACGTACGGACTACCGTTTCCACGACGCGATGAGATTCATTATCCTTGTTAACCATTCATGAATGATTATAAAGTATATATAATAAGTAATCATGAAATATATGACATAATAATGCTACTGGATTTGTGTATATATATATATATATGTATGTCATCTACTTAATTCCATTCAATATGGAAATGAAAAACAGCGTTCATGCGTACGTACGACTTACTGTCTCCATGAACAGTGTATTTCTTTCCATTATCAATCTATCATATATATATGTATATGCTGAATATATATTATATATAAATAATGTTTTACATTCTGGAATTAATTAAATCCGGATATAAGTAATAATATCCAGAACAACAAGTCGAAACACGTATAATAAATGAAATGATTTTACCCAAAATGATGCTTTAACATGGAATTTACAAAATAACGGGTAATATAAAGTCATAAGTGAACCATATATTGTCATGACCCGACCCTACTTGGGCTCAAGCCGCAACTACCCCAAGCCCGCCTCCATAGGCTAGGGGCTGGCGAACAGCGCCAAAGGCACTACAACTCGGGGAGGCCTTTGCCTAAGTACCTATACACACACACGCAATACACTCAATGCAACAGTGCAGAGTAAAAGAAAAGACAAGAAAAGAAAAGGAAAACTGCTATATAAATACCACAAAAGTGCACCGACCTCTAAACAGTACAAGTAAAGTGCTGAAAAGGAAAATGGGGCAAAACACGCGCCCAACCAGAAAAGTGCCACAACCCAGCAACAGGTAAACAAAAGTAAAAACTGTTGGAAGGGTCCCCCACCTGGAACCCGACTCCGACCACCGCACGCGGTACAAGATCCCAAGATCCTATGCTCCACTGATGTCACCATCCACCTGTCCGTCGTCTTCAAGGGCACACCAAGTGCGGGAAAAGCCCAAGCAGGGGTGAGTACAAAAAATACTCAGTAGGATACCCTGAATGTTGGAGGGAGCAACAAAGGAGGTACCGAAGGGTGAGCAGTAGAGCGAACATGGAAAATAGAGGAGTACAACAGAAAGGGAAGTAAGAGTAACAGTAGAAATTCCAGCTCAACCCAACAAGAGGAAAGAAGGTAGACTCATCCAGGAACAAGGAGATGGAAACACTGAGAAGATGAACTTCCCGTTGAGTCTTTGCTACCTAGAGTAGGAGAGTAGACTCGTCCAACCATGAGAAGCTAGAAACGGAAAGCACGTGGCATAACCCGCACGTCTTCGCCTCTCCTAGAAGAAGAGTAACCAAACCCAAGAAGTGGGTGCTAGAACAAGGTATATACAAGTCCATATGCTCAACAAGAAGCCCGAACAACGTCGTAAGGGGATATCCATCCCGTAGCTCAGCCCAAGAAAAAGTATCCAACAGTCCCAGAGGTAACACCATCGATGCCCAGCATCCCACACGTCTGCCCCGAACCGCAAGCCAAGGGATCAATCACCACACCTCAACACTATCCGCTTTAGGCGGCACTGACTTGCCCGCATGGTTTTAGGTCGCGTCACAAGGATGCGTCTCGTTGGGGGAAAAGCTCCTCGTACTTGAGAGTTCTGGGGGAACGTCAAACCACACCACGTCACTGCCCCGCAGTCGAGAGGTCTGCTCAAAGTCGACAGGCGACCCCCTGCCCAGCCCCGCTGGAGGATCCCTGGAATTCAATGGGTTCCCACTATAGGGAGACCTGGAAAGTCGACGGGTGCCACACTGCCCAGTCCCGTAACAGGGTAATCCACTGGAGGGAGACCCGGCTAAAGTCGGTGACGGGACCACTGCCCAGCCCAGCTAGAGGTAACCCGGCATCGGGGACCACTGCCCAGCCCAGCTAGAGGTAAGCCCAGCATCGGGGACCACTGCACAGCCCAGCTGGAGGTAAGCCCAGCATCGGGGACCACTGGCCAGCCCCGCTGGAGGTAAGCCCGACACTTCTCTGGCCATCCCTGCTGGATGGTACTGCTCGGTGAACACCGCTGTAGTGGCCATCCCTACCGGATGGTAACCCTCTGGCGAGCCCAGCTCGAAACAACCCCAGCCCTACTGGAAACAACCTCAGCCCTGCTGGAACAACCTCAGCCCTGCTGGAAACAACCTCAGCCCTGCTGGAACAACCTCAGCCCTGCTCGAACAACCTCAGCCCTGCTGGAACAACCTCTTGGGTAGAGGTTCGGTGCCTGCGTAAAGTGTTGGTCACACCGAAACCACAAGCTCTACCAGGGAACATAGAGAAACGGGAGAAACTCCCCAGGCCTCACAAGGTGATCCCGCTCCCATCCGCTGAGTCTCTGTCAAAGCGGACCGAGACATCTCATCCTAGAAAGTGCGGAAAACACCCACGCACTACGAACACCCGTAGTCGCAGACGGTGTCACAGTCTAGTGAAAGGGCACAGTACTGAAACCCCTCACAGCTGAAGAAGCAGAGGAACCAAACCATATCTTCCGGCCAAACCATTGAGAACAAGACCAGGGGGAGACCACTCAACCCTACTGGTCAGACAATAGAGCACCAGGCCAGGGGAAACTCCGCCCTGCTGGCCAAACAGATGAGCACAAAGCTAGGGGAAAACTCCACCCTACTGGACAAACAAACGAGCACAAAGCTAGGGGAAAACTCCACCCTGCTGGTCAAACAAACAAGCGCAGAGGGACGCTCTACATCGCGAGAGGTCAAGAACGCAAAGCAGATCACGAAACGCACGTGGGGCCCACACGACGTGTGGCCCCAAGTCAACCCCAACTGAGCGCACAAACATCCTCAGGTACAAACAACCACACGTACCTCCCAGCACTCCTGTATACTCCCAAAGTATACCTCATTCTAGCCCAAAGGCTATCATGCACACGGCACCCAGCGTCAACGCGAAGGCGTGACGTAACAACTCCACCTCAAAGGCCCAGGCACGACCATCCACATCTCGTGAACCATTTGTATCACTCTCCCAAGAGTGCGCGATCACACGCCAAGGGTCCGCTACAATCAAGGTAGGGAGAACCACCACTGGAGCACCTTCCGTGCTTCCACATTCAATAAGATCACGCAAGATGCTCCGCACAACCAAATGGATCGCAACGTTATAATCCTCATAGAAAAACATGCGAGATCGACTACTTACTCGCCTCCAACAGATATCTGACGGAAAAGTCACCAACACCGCCTCACGCCCGAACGACGTCCCGTGATACCAAGCCTCGGCCCCGAAAACAGTCGGGCGCATCGCACCATTGTGATCCCCTCGTGATAACACGTCAAAAGCACTACTCAGTTGAGTGCAACAGATATCCGGAGAAAAAGGTGCATCCCGGCGCACCGCACACGAGCGGTGCCACGTGGGACCCACATCATTGTCCCAAAACTCAAAAAATGGATTGCACCGTTGTGATCCTCTCGAAAAAGTACACGAAATGGACTAATCACTTGTCCAAAATTGTCACCCGGTGATAAAGCTGGAAATCACCGTCAACTCCCGAAACGGCCCTCGCGGGGCCCGCACCATCGTGCGGAATTACAGCGGGCAGACTGCGCCAACTCGATGCCCTTAGGAAAACACCCAACATCGACTGGTCGTACGCCCCGAACGGACGTCCGAGCAAAAAGTCGCTAAAAGCTGCACACAGCTCAAAAGACGGGTCGTGGGGCCCGCGCCTCAACTTCGGCCTCAATGCCCGAAACTACTCTGGAAACATCCGCCTCAGTGCCAGGGTCACAACTCTGCTGACTGTGCTCAAAACGGATGTCGGAATATTAATCTGAGGCCCCGTTCAAAAGTTATTAAACTTAGCGCCCGAAGCCGCCAAATTACGAAAACGCCCCTGGTGCCATTTTTTCACAGAAGGGTTGTGCCCGTGAAACTTACACCCCTCATAGAGTAAACGACACGCTCCAAACTCAACGGTACCCTCGATTTTCCAATCCGAGCCACCGTTTAAGAGATACCTATGTTTCAACATTAAATGAATAAATTAATTTATTTATTTATCCGTTTAACATTCCGAAAGCGAGCTAGGGGTCCAAACATCCCGCACCGACATACCTTATGTCATTACTAGGGTAAAAAACCCATTACGGACCCATCTGTACACTCGGATATCTGATCCAGAACTCCGTTTAGGAGTTATCCCATTTATTTGGCGTTTCCAGTGTGAACGCACTAAAAACTCAATTTCGGCCACACCAGGGCTCGGAATCGCTCGCTGTCTGAAGGCGCTGCTTTGGAATATCATCGAGAATATTCCAAAGTCTTTCACAGCAAAAACCGGGTTCTTACATATATGATACCATAAAAATGAAAATGATTCTGTAATAAGTCAATGACATTATTTAAATCATTATACAGGAGGTTC
The DNA here is from genome assembly GCA_963277665.1 of Viscum album. Lineage (NCBI taxonomy): Eukaryota > Viridiplantae > Streptophyta > Magnoliopsida > Santalales > Viscaceae > Viscum > Viscum album. The sequence goes on from OY728158.1 coordinate 1,504,205,055, forward strand.
AGAAACATACGAAGCATATCAGACATAAGGTAAGGGATAATTTTGCAAATCTCATTTTTATCCGAGATTGATTATACGTAAGTACTTACTGGGGTTATATTTTTCATCCATGACCATAAAATGTATTTCATAAAGTGTTTAATATTATTCCATGTATGTTTAATGTCATGATTACCCCTCTTTGACTTTTACTTTGTGTTATGGAAGGAATCTTTCTTTTGTTTACCATACGAGGAACTTTTTGACTTTTCCAACAAAAGTACAAGAAGAATGTTATTTTTAACTTGTATGGCGTGAATGGACTTTTATGGTTTCATAACGCCTCATTTTCATGAAACTTACTCTACAAGATTTTATGAATATTTTCAACAAAATAATTTTCTTTTAAAATTTCAGGGCATTTTGTGAAAAAAAAATGATTTTGAAGAAGAAAGGATATTTTCCTCAAGAATTCATTTCAAGTGATTTGTCAAAACTATTTTACATCTAAGATGAAATTATTTCATATGTGTATGTTTCAAGTATAATGTCTCTATGATTTACATTGTTTCACTTTTCTTATGATGAAATGATATCCAGTTGTTTTATATGAATTATGTTATGATGGGATGACGTTTATGAAACCCATTTTATTATTTGGGTTATGATGAATGATTTATGTTTAATTTATGGCACAAGTAAGAATGATTTCATTATGAGATTTGTGGGACCTATATCTCCCTCCAATGCATTGGGTAAATATTTATATCTCATGAGATAGACATGGATAGAACGGTAAGTTAATCTGGTTCAGTATTACAGGACTAGAACGAGGAGTGAACTCGATTCAGAATGGGACTTTGTCCACTAAGATGGTCTTGTCAGTAATGCCTTGGATACTATGGATATCATAATATGTGCTTAATGGATTCCATAATTACATGTTTTATTACCATGCTAGTTTATCATGATTAATGTTTCATTATGATCTATGCCTTGTTTACTTCCAAGATTTATGTTGTTGCTCAAGATTTTGATGTTTAGATTTTATGTTCAAGTTTCTGCATTAAAATGTTTATGGATTGTTTTATGTTCCCTATGCTTACCCTTAATGAGAATTTGAGCTCACCCTTTATATGTTTTCTTTTCCCCAGGATTTAAAGAAAGGTTTTAGGTAAGAAAACAAAAGGGGAAGATCTTTATGGGAGATACTGAAGATCTTTCACCATTATTAGAAGATTATATTCCGAGTTTCCAAAGACACTAAACTATTATGGTCCTTGTGTGTCTATTTTCATTATTTATTAAGTATTCCACAAAAGTAATGTAATGTCCATGTACGTCAAGATTTGGGTCTCTACAAAATCTATTTTTACTTTGTCTTAATATTTGAATGTAGTAGAAAGGATACTAGGAATGTGTAAATGCTTACTGAATAGACCTATGTGGGAGTGATCACCGCACCTATGCGGGAAAGTCTAAGTGGTTAAGGATATGATTGTTTTCAGGATATTGTTTTATTATAGTTGATTATGATTTCACCTTTAGTGGATGGTGTACATTCCATTGCTTAATGATTTGTGAAATTTATGGTATTTTTCCCTTGTCTTGGTATGGAAAGGATGTTGAATTACCTGAATTATTACAATAATTTAGATATTCACATTCCATGCATATGAAATTCCATGCAGTTGAATTTGTAGGTTTTCAATTAATTGTTATGATTTGACATGTGTGTTTATTAGCCTGATTGTTATATAACATGTTAGGTATTTTAGTGAAGTTCTTAGTTTTGTAAATGTTTACATATTTATTTTCAATGACTGTTTCTATAACATGCTTGGGTGACTTATTTAGCATGTTAATATTCTTCAATGATTTTGTTATTATATGCCATGAATCTTGATTGATTAGCATGTCTTGACAATGTATTGTGCTTCTGTTCTTATTAGGATGTTCCTCTATGATTTTAGCTTATGATAACAATTATATTTATGATTCTGATATATAATTGGTTGCATGGGATGAACATATAGGTTTTGATTAAATAGAGGCTAGTTTTCAATTGTAAGGTGTATGGGTGCGTTATAAATTTGGGAAATCATACCAGTGTATTCAAACTATATTTTGAGAATTATATATATATATATATATATAGAGGGATAGAGGCCTTTGTTAAAATTTTAATGTTTCTAAAGATAAATTTTTAAATTGAATTGGTTTTGATTTAGTGCGAGATATTCAATAGTCTATAGTGTGTGTGAGAAATTTATAGATTGGGAGATGACAACCCATATAATCGAACCATTATATATGACCATTATATATTTATTAAATGGTTATAAATGAAAAATATATTTTATTTTTATCTAAAATTAATTTTTTTCTTATATACCACTTACCTGAATTGACCCTAATAGGTCTTCTGTGGTGTTTAAATATTATTAGATAAAACCCCAAAAGGGTAATTTAAAATTTTAAACTATTGATAGTTTCCTCTATAGAAGATTCTGAATCTATCACACTGGCATGGAAATCCATATGATTAACTTCCAAAATGAAAAATTGTAACTAAGTAAGTCAGTTGGGGAATGTTTATTATGAGATAACCCACTATAGGGTTTTAAAACATTAATAATTGAACAAATGATATGGTGTGGAATTATGATGAACCCATGTTGGCTTAATGAGACCCTCATAGGCCACCTTATCTATCGATACTTAATATTGTAATTAACATTTTATATAACTAATCCCCATTGTAAAAATCCGTATGGATATAAAAAATGAATAAAAGGAATTTATGCGATAAATTTCCTAATTATGACACGATTTCAATAAATTATTGTTGTATAGAAAATAATTTTGATAAGACTTAGCTATTTTCTTTGAGGCATTAGTTAAATCAAGTACCAAGTGATTTTTTCCTGTAATAGGTACTCTCTATTCTAAATTAAATCTTTTAGATGTTTAAATATTTAATTTTAATCAATTTAATGACATAAAATTGATCCTTAGGTGGTATCCCCATCTTAAACCCCCATGTAAGGGATGTTTAAATATCTCTTTGAGTTTCCATAGAACAAAAACATGAGCATTTTCCATAGGTCTTATTCATTTCAGAAGTAGAATAAATGATTATAGTAGGGCCTAGATAAAATTTTTATCACATGGACTAGTGATAGGGTTTAAGATTATGATTTTTAAGGGGATATCTTGAGGTAGGTATAACCCATAGAGCTTAAATTCCTTTCAAAATGTTGTGGGTTTTCTGATGTATGGTACTCTTCATGTTCTGTTGTCCCTAGTTGGAATCTTAGCTTCTAAATCAAGTTCTTGATAGGATGGGTTGTCATGGAATCCTTGAACTTTTTTTGTGGGGATTACCATCAAGTAATACTTAGTTTCATCTGGTTAGACATTCCTAGGGAATTATTGGTCACTTAGTAAGTAGTGTGACCCTCTCCTCATCCTCAGTGATGGACAACATGGCATGTCTTCATCTGAGTTAATGGTCATATGGTGAAAAAATACTCTAGAATAAATCACTTGTATGGATTCCCTACTACTTGGATTCATATGGAAGACAAACTATGGGTAATACCGAGGATGTTTCATCTTGATTCAGAACCTCGGGGAGGTGTGTGTTCATATACGCAGTACCCATTGAGTTTTGAAATGGTATAATGAACTGGTTGAGTTCAATGGAATCAATGAGCCTTGAGATATTGAGTATATTGATGGTTCATCATTAAAGTATAGAAACCTAGGTGTGAAATGAATAAAGTTTTTCCAATTCTTAGGATGAAATTCAAAGAGGGTCAGATGTTTTTACTCATTGGTAATGTTGGTTTTGGCTTTCATGAAAAATTTTATAATGTTGTTGATCATGAACTAGAGCGATACCATGCTTTCTTTTATGGTGAATCTAATCTATAACACTTAAGAGAATCTAGTAAACATCTAGGACACCCCTAAGGTGGGGAACATTAGGTCAATTCTTGTGAATGTACATCCTTCCAAGAAGATTGGAAACAATCTTGGAAGACCACATGAAAATGGTTAATGTGTTTTATGAATACCCATGAGGCTGGTAAGCCTTGTAACATGTTGGTTCTTATTTGAAGACACAAATATTATGTGGTTGGGTATGTACGCAACACTTCATAAACATTGTTTGACATGGATGGACTTCAATGGTAAATCTTGAGTAATCTATGGATGTCTCAGAAACAAGATAATTTTTTTCAGGTAATGATGATGCATCAGCAGGAGAAGATGATATATTTCTTAAAGAAGTCAACTATTAATGGTTAGACTTCTATTTATTTTTATAGCTAGTGTATAGATTTTTTGGAATCATATAGAGAAAATTATCATGAGGTAAAAAGAGTGTCTCAGATCCTTTGAAGAATTTAAAAATCCTCTTAGTGCACTCTTTTTTTAGTGATGATCATGTCCCCTATCTTGATGTCATCACTAAAGTGCTAAGGGAGCTTCAATTATAAGACATGCTAAATTGAAATATCATTGGGCCAAATAATTAAACTCCATGAGATTTAAATTTATGTAATGTGGTTTTTTAAATAGGAATGGTTAGTCCTAAGTGATACATAGGTTCCTAAGTAGGAATTCGTTGGTCAGACTGCCAACTTATTTTCCTCTAACATAACCACTTGGAGGATTCCATTCTAGGCTCATTCAGTGGTATTATGTTGATTTATTGGACTTTTACTAAAATATCACATGTAAAAATGGTTTATGTACTATATTTTGTTAGTTCCCTAGAATCCAGTGTAATGAATCTAAGGTTATCCTTTCTTTTGTTTCAGTCTTAGAGGTGATTTTTAAAAGGTGAAAATCCTAGTGGCTTGTATCTGGGTTACACCCTTGTTCGTGTAGCGGATAGAAAATCAAATGGCCGGGAGATGGTTTGATTAGGTAACATCACCAAAAGTTAGGTATGGGCTTAAATTAACATGATTGTGGTAAATTTGATATGCCTTCTAAGAAGGAATTTTAGTTTAGTTTGTATTACAATTTCCATCTAAGCCGAGTATTTTGAGTATGGTCAACCAGAGGTGGCCTGATCAATTTTCTTTTTGTAAGGAATACAGTTAGAGAATATAACAACCATTATCTTTATTAAATGAATAAACATGATTAATTACATAAAATTTCAATTAATAAAACCTTGAGGATAGAGAGCTTTAAAGTCTTTGGAAATTAGGAACAATACATAACAACATAGAACATAAAACCCAACATCTTTTCTGAAAACTTCTTTTACATGACCATAACATTCTATCATACATATAATTTCATGGGATAACCTAAGGACATGAATAAAAAAAGGGTGATATATAAATACCATTAAGGTAGTAAAAAAGTCATAACATGAAGAATATAATACATGTTAGAAAATAGGTATATCAATGGAGCACAAGAGAAACATGAACATAAAGGCATGATATAGAATGATTATCATAACATGGAAATGTGGAAAAAATATTTAACATGATATTAGCATGATCCAAGGATCATTGCACATAGAGCATTATTAAACCATAATTTCAATTTAATTATCATTATTAATCCCTCATTTAACTTTACGTATCATGATACTAGTCTTTACCCAATGCATTGGATCACTATCAGGGCACACCCTTCTTAATCATTTCATTTCATGCATAAGTGTGCCACATGGATCATACAACATGGAATCATTAAACATTATCATTTATTCCTAGATATAGAAATGTTGAATACATAAATGAAACTATATAATCAATAAATAAATGTGTGTAATGGTTAATACCCTTGATAGAAAAATGGGCATGGTATTCACTACACAATGACTTTGTCTTGGAAAATCATGGTACAATTTATGCAGCATAACTACGTGACATAAGAATTCATAAAAATGGTTGATTAAAAAAAATGGGTATCTCATAATATGTACATGAAATGGAAAGTAATTTGGTCATATATATACATGTCCAAACATACTTAATAGAATTTATATGCCAAATATAAAAGAATTTCTTGAATGTAAATGAGGAGAGAGAAATCCCTTACGGAATTTCAGCATGGTAACGGGTGTACATGGGAGGAATTCTTGAGAGAGAAAGGGGTATCTAATAATTAAAACACAATGAGGAAAGTTTAGGTGATGTTTTAAATCATTCCTAAACATATTTAAATGAAAATAAAATAGCATAACAATATAAAGAAATTATGACAAAAATGAGAAAGGAAGAAATCCATTACATGGAAGTCTGATCCCAAAGGCTTGGGAGGGGATTGAGAGGGGATTCATGGGATCTTAGGGATATTGTGGAGGATTATATAGAGATTAGGTAAGGTTTTTTTAGATATCAAAATAGTTTTAGTGAATAGGAATAGTATATTGAGATGGTTTATATAGGAAATAAGTGAGAATTTTTTATTATTTTGGTTTTGGACACCACACATTAAACTTATAAAAAACACAAACCATACCATGGTTTTTGCCCATGATTTTTTCCAAATTGTAGTGTAAAAAATTATTTTATAAGGCCAATGGATTAAATTATTAAAATATTAGGCTTTCTTATGTGGAGGTGAGTCACACTCTCAAGGAAGTCATTTCAAAATGTTAAAAAGTTTAATAATTCTTGGAGGGTCCACTAAGGCTTTGTAAAATAAATAAAACAAACCTAAAATAAAATTATTTTAAACTTAAAACATATATTTCCGAAAATACCTTTTATAGTATTTTATTACATCACTATTGGGTCATTATGATGTCATAAAATGCATTATATATTTAAACATTATTTAATTTTTACCAAAAAATCCGACTCTATCGGAAAATTATGAAAAATTAACCATTGGATAATTTTGAAATCCTGATTCCAAAAATAATATTCATTTTATATAAATATTTTCTAAATAAGTGAATTTGTTCTTTTAAAATAAAAACTGACATTTATCGAAAATTCAATGGTTTTGACAGAAACAGCTTTCAAACAATAAAAAAATTACAATTTTATTCATAAAAATTATAGAATCATTTATATTTAATATAAAGTAATTTCATAATAATATTTTATTAAAATATTATTTAATTCAAAAATCCATTAATTCATCAAAATAGATTTCTTAATTGAATATTAACTAAAAATACTATTTGTGCTTTAAAAACTATTTACAAAGTAAAAATAATAAAAATGAATGTATATTCTTTATTCTATAGAAAAATAATTCACATAATCATAGTGTTAGGGTGTTGTTACATAACCCCTTATAACACCTACGTAAGACCTAAGGGAAAGGTGTGCGATGATGAAAAACTCTTGGGGTGGTTCGGATAACATCGCTCTGATGGTAATCTCTACCTTCTTCCACTTCTCCCATAGTTAGTTTTGTTCAAGACTAAATTGTTGAATATCAGCTTAGGCTTGGTCAAGAATGAATCCATGTGATGCTACCTCCTTTCCGAGATCTATCAAATGTGCTTCATATATATAAATTCTACTAGATGAGGCCATCACTTCCTTTTTCTGAGTAAATTGGATTTGTTAAAGCCCAATATTTATACTAATTATGTGGCCACTGTTCAATGGCTATATTAGCAATTTTAACAATTCTTAACGATATTTTAAAATCCAAAAACATAAAACCAAGGATGTACATATGTTATATAACCATTTTACATAATAATACATTTAATTATATCAAGATGAATTTTCATTAATAAAAGTTTGGGTCATTACAATCTTCCCCCCATAAGAAATTATGCCCTAGAAATTTCCTTTCCCCACACTAAAATAGTTGAGGGTAACCCTGCTTCACTACTTCCTCTGATTCCCACATTGCTTCCTCAAATTTGTGGTTTCACCAAAACACCTTGACTAGGGGTATTGTCTTATTTCATAGATCTTTTTCCCTACAATATAAGATCTTCACCAACTTCTCTTCATAGTAGAGGTCATTCTCCAATGGTACCACCTCTGGATTGAGTACATGCGATGGGTCAGGTATGTAATTCCACAAGTGTGATACATGGAATATATCATGTACTTGATATGGGTTCAGTGGGAGTTCTAGTCGATATTCCACTTCTCCAATGCGATCTAGGATCTCAAAAGGGCCGATGTACCTTTGACTAAGCTTTCCCTTCTTCCAAAATCTAATAACTCTTCTCTATGGTGATATGAAGAGGAATAGAATGTCTCCAACCTCAAACTCTAGGTCTCTTCAATGATTATCTGTATATCTATTTTGTCAAATCTGAGTAGATTTAATGTGTTTTTGGATTTTCTTAACCTTCTCCACCATTTATTCGACCATTTCTGGACCAAGGAGTTTTCACTCTCCAACATCATCCCAACATACTAGTGTTCTGCACCTCTTCCCACAAAGGGATTCATAAATTGATATTTGGATGAATGAGTGGAAATTTTTATTATAAGAGAACTCAAATAGAGGAAGAAATTGATCCCATCCACCTTTGAAGTCCATTGAGCATTCTATCAACATGTCCTCAAGTGTTTGGATAGTCTGATCAGATTGGCCATCAATTTGAGGATGATAAGACATACTGAAGTTCATCTCAGTATTCAAAGAATATTGAAGACTCTTCCAAAACATAGAGGTGAATCTTGGATATCAATCAGATACAGTAGATAATGGTAATCCATGTAGCCCTACCACTTCTTATATATATATATATGTTCTAGTTGATCCAATTCTAAAGCCTCTCGAATTGCAATGAAGTGTGAAATCTTTGTATGACGATCCACAACAACCTAGATAGAATTGTTTCCCTTGGATATATTCAGAATCCCTATGAAAAAAGTCCATGGTGATGTTCTCCTAGTTTCCACGTTGGTATGGGTAATGGTTGCATCATCCCCTTAGACTTATACCTCTCAGGCTTCACTTGCTGACATACCAGGAACTTTGATGTATACTCAGTGATCTCCTTCTTCATGTTACCCCACCAATAATTCTCTCAGAGATCTTGAAACATATTTGTGTTTCTTGGATGAATGGTGAATTTTGAACTATGTGTATCATCCAAAAGTTCTTTATTTAACTTAGAATTTGATGGTATTCTTGTCCGAAATCTCACAATTCCTTCTTCATTAATAGTGAACTATGAGGATTTACCATTTATAATAGTTTCCACTTTATTCTGAATTCCCACATCATTCTTTTGAGCCCCCTTTACCATTCCCAAAAGTGATAGTTGAGCAATAATTTGTGAAAGGATTTATGGTGTTCCCTTATTTATGATTCCAATTTCCATATTCATCAAATCTAAAAATATTGGACCATTTTTAATTCACATCAATGATAAAATTATTGGGTCCTTTCTACTTAGAGAATCTGCCACCTTGTTCACTTTCCCAAGGTGGTAATGGATTGAGTAGTCATAGTCTTTGATCATCTCTAACCATATTCATTGGCACATATTCAAATCTTTATGAGTAAATATATACATGAGGCTTTTGTGCTCCGTACATATTTAACACTTATACCCAAAGAGGTAATACCACCAAATTTTCAAAGAAAAGATCACTGTATCTAATTCCAGATCTTGTTTTGGATAGTTTTTCTCATGAACTTCTAATTTCCTTGAAGCATAGGCAATGGATTTTTCATTTTGCATAAACACACAGCCCTTTCCCTTCTTAGAAGAATCACTATATACCACAAATGTTTCTCCACTTATGGGTAGTTTGAGAACCAACATAGAGATAACAATCCTTTTCAACTACTTAAAGAAATCTTAAAATTCATCACTCTAAGAAAACTTTACTCACTTCTGAGTTAGATTGATTAGAGGTTTGTAAAATCCTGATAAATTTATCACAAATCAATGATAGTATCCAGTAAACCCTAGGAATCTACAGATATCTGTCACTGATATTGGCCTCGGACATCCATCAATTGAAGCCGTCTTGGAGGGATACACTTGTATCCCATTGCTTATGATGATATGACCCAAGAATGAGACCACTTTCAACTAGAACTCAAACTTGTTGTACTTTTCATAGATCTTATATATTCACAAGGTCTCTAGTATAATTCCTAGATGCTCTTCATTCTCCTCCTTTATTTTGGAGTATATTAGAATATCTCTATAAAGACTACAATTTTTTTCTGAGGTATTCTATAAAGACTCTATTCATTAATTCCATGAATATTTCTTGAAAATTAGTGATTCCTAAAGGAAAAAATATAAATTCATAGTGCCCGTACATTGTACGCAAAGTATTCTTGGGGGTATCCTCCTTCTTCATCCTTATGTGGTAATATACCGACCGCAAATCAACCGTGGATAAGTATTGTGCTCCATGTAGCTGATCGAATAAGTCATAAATTCATGGTATAGGATACTTGTTCTTTATCTTGATTTTGTTGAGATCGCGATAATCAATGCAAAGGAACATTTACCCATCCCTCTTCTTGATGAAGAGGACTGGTGCACCCCATAGTGAAGCACATGGGTATATAAACCCTTTATCCAGATTATTTTGTAGTTGTTTATTTAAGTCCTAAAGCTATAAAACATCCATTCTATATAGATTCTTGGATATTGTCAAATCTACAGGTATAATATCAATCAACAATTCAACATATCTTCTAGAAGGAAGACCAGACAATTCATTGGGAAACACTTCAGCGAATTCCCTCACAACAGGCATGTCTTCAAGGATGGTTTCTTCCTTAGACTCAATCATCTAAGCAAGATACGTGTGATCATATGGTAGTAATATCCACACTTTATATAATGGTTCTAAAGAAGATTCATCCTCCTACTTTCATTTTTATAGAATCAGGGGTCAATTCTCCATATTGAGAGTGATTTCTCTCTTATGAAACTTTATGCTGGATTTATATAGGGAAAGCCAGTTCATACCAAGAATTGTATAAAATTCCACCATAGGGAGTATGACAATGTTCTCTGGGAAGTTCCATCCAAATATTGTGATAAGGGAGGAGTAATATTCATGGGATGCAATAATTTCCCCATTTTCCATTCCCACCGACATCTTTATTTTCATGATTTTTGGTTTTGTTGGGATTGTTTAAATAATATTTTGGGATATAAAAGAATGTGTAGAACCAGAATCAAAAGGTATGTTTTCTCTTATTGAATGAATAATTATCATACCTATCACCACTTCGTTGTTGGGGTTCTCTTCAATGGTAGTGATGGAAAAATATCTCCCTTGCTGCCTTGGAGGTTGTTGATTGTCTCTAAAAACCCATGGCTTTAGGAACTGATTTGAAAAGTGCCCCGTTTCTTTGTAGTTGAATCAATGAAAAATGCATTGAGGGTCGAATGGAGAGTTCATATACTCTATCACAGCAGAGGGTTTTTTCTTGTTGGTAGTTAATATACAGGTTCCCTTATATTCCACACCTAAAGCATTTCCTCATCCCCTTCAGGAAAATTTTAGGGTGCTTCTTTCCACACCTTTCGCAAGTGGGGTGACAAAATTTCTAAGCACCATTGGATTTATCCATCAGACCACCCAAATTAAAGTCCACCTTACGTTTCTTATCCCCATGCTACACCTGAGATTCTTCGATCTCCATTTCAACTTTGAGGGCACATCAGACAATTTACTCATAGCTCTCGAAGTCATGGATCGCTAGGCTTTCCGTAGGCTAGGTTTTATCCCACCAAAGAAGAATTAAACCTTGCATTTAGGGGTAATGAAAAAGCCATAGGCATATCATTCAAGCCTTTTGATTTTTTCCTTGTATGCTCTATTCGATTCGTTGTCTTTTTTCTTGAGGGAAAGTAAGTACATTTCCATATTAAATAATAGGGTGCAAGGAAAATATTTATTGAAAAACACTTTACAAAAATCCTTCCATTTCAATTCCTTGATCTCCTCCTTAAGCTTTATATTTTTTATCAATTTCCACCATTGATCAGCTTCACCCTTCATATGATAAGCATCCAGAAGTACCTTCTCTTGTTCTGAACATTGAAGGATGGAGAGGATATTCTCAATGGAGTTGATACATTGTTTGGTGATTTAGGGATCAGATGATCAATTAAAAATAGGATGAATTTGTCTCATGATGCTCTCAATTTCAGCTTGTTCTTTCTTGGGGGGGGGGGGGGTTAATGATTCTCTTGACCAATGTTTCTATTCAAAACTTATCATGACAAAGTTTGTGATTCCCACTCCCATTAGATTGGTAATCTCATTAGAACAATCATCACATTGATCTTTGCATTGGTTGTTAGCCCGAGTCCTCCTATTACTGTCCATTGGCTGGAATAAAAGGTAAGTTAGGGGTAACACATAAAGGGTAATTTAATGAAAAAAAGAGATAACTTATAAATTACATTTATTTACTTAACTTAATAATGTTTTCCATGATCTACTCCCCAACATATATTCATAGGTGCATTTTTTTTAATTCCATTAAAAATGGTTCATAATAATATTATGAATTTACCAAATTATTTCCCTCAGGAGTGTTGTAACTGAGAGTGTTTTAAGGCCCGTTGTCATGCACTCGTTCCCATTCGAGTCTAGCTCAAAGCGATGTTTTTGGGTTTTACCCCTAGATAAATCTGTGCTAGCACCACCTCTTCTACTCATATCTAGAGAGGGATGTATTTGCTTGAAAAAAATTAATAAATACTCACAAAAAATTAGGGATATTTTTATTATGCTTAGTCTTATCCCTAAGGATTTGACTAGGGTTTTCTAATAATAATCCAAAAAATAACAAAACCTATCCTCTAATACCAACTATAACAACCCTTATCTTTATTACACACATAAACATGATTCCTTACATAAAATTTCACTTAATAAAACTATGAGGATTGATAGGTATATTTTCCTATAAAATTAGTAACAATACATAACAACTTAGAACATAAAACCCAACATCGTTTTTGAAAACATCTTTTACATGACCACAACATTCCTTCGTACTTAACATTGCATGGGATAACATGAGGACATGCATAAGAAAAGGGTGAACTATAAATCCCATTAAGGGAGTAAAAAAGGAATAACCTGAAGAATACAGTACAAGTTATGAAATAGGCATATCAATGGAGCACAAGAGAAACATGAACATAAAGGCATGATATAACCTGATTATTATAACATGGAAATGTGGCAACAACATCTAACATGATATTAGCATGATCTAAGTCTCATTGCACATGGAGTATGACTAAACCATCATTAAAATTTAATTAGAATCATTAAACCCTCATTTCACTTGACGTATCAGGATACTAGTCTTTACCCAATGCATTAGAGCGCTATCAGGGCACACCCTTCTTAATCATTTTATTTCGTGCATAAGTGTGCCACATGGATCATACAACAAGGAATCATTCAACATAATCATTTATTCCACGATGAAGGAATGTGAAATAAAAACATGAAAATATATAATCAAAAATTAAATTTCCATAAAAATGAATACCCTTGATAGAGAAATGGGCATGGTATTCACTACATAATGACTTTGGCTTGAAAATTGTGGTGCAATTTTGGCAGCATAACGGTGTGACATAAGAATTCATAAAAATGGTTGATGAGAGATAAATAGGAATTTCATCATATATACATGAAATGGAAAGTAAGGGGGTCATATAGATACATGTATCAAGATATTTAATGGAATTTAGATGCATAATATAAAATAATTTCTTTAATGTAAATGAGGAGAGGGAAATCCCTTACAGAATTTCAGCATGGTAACAGGTGTACATGGGTTGAATTAATGAGAGATAAAGGGGTCTATAATAATTAAAACATAAGTAGGGAAGTATAGGGGAGGTTAGAAATCATACCTCAACATTATTAATTGAAAATAAAAGGGAATAACAACATAAATAAATTTGGACAAAAATGAGAAAGGAAGAAATACCTTACTTGGAAGTGTGATACCAAAGGCTTGAGAGAGGCTTGAGAGGAGATTATTGGGAGATTAGGGTACCTTGGGAGGATTATAGAGAGAGTATGTAAGGGTTTTGTTGTGATAAAAATGGTTTTAGTGAAGAGGAATTGGATATTGATTGGGTTTATATAGAAAAAGAGAGAGAATTCTTTATTATTTAGGTTTTGGACACCACACATTAAACTAATCAAAAAAAATGAATCCATGGTTTTTCCCTTGATTTTTTCCTAACTAGGGTGTAAAAAATTAATTTATAATGTAAATTTATAAACTTATTTAAATATTAGTAATGTTTATATGGAGGTGGGTCAAACTCTCAAGGAAATCATTTTAAAATGTTAAAATGTTTTATATGTCTTGAAGGGTCCACTGAGGCTTCCTAAAATAAATAAAAAAAACCTAAAATCTCATTATTTTAAAGTTAAAGCATATATTGGCCGAACATACCATTTATAGTATTTTATAACATCACTGTTGGGCCATTATGATGTCATAAAACGCATTATATATTTAAACGATGTTTAATTTTTTCCCAAATATTCATTTGTCTCGGAAAATTATGAAAAATTAACCATTGGATAATTTAAATATCCTAATTCCAAATATAAAATTAATTTTATTTAAATAATTTTCTAAATATTAAAATTTTTTACTTTTAAAATAAAAATCTCCATTTATCAAAAATTGATGGGTTTGGACAAAAATAGCTTTCATCCCTTAATAAATTTTTTAATTATATTCATAAAAATTATAATATAATTTATATTTAATAAACATTAATTTAGAAATAATATTTTATTAAAATATTATTTAATTCAAAAATCCATTAATTTGTCAAAATAGATTTATTAATTGAATATTAACTAAAAATACTATTTTTTCTTTAAAAACTATTAAAAAAGTAACAATAATAAAATGAACGTATATTCATTATTCTATAAAACAATAATGCACATAATCATAGATCAAGGGTATTGTTACATAACTACTTATAACACCTACATAATACCTAAGGGTATGGTGTGCGATGGTGACAGAATCTTGGGGCAGCATGAATAGCATCGCTCGGGTGGTAATCTCTATTAACTTCCACTTCTCTCATAAGTGGTTCCATCTAGCCAAATGTGTTGAAGCTCAGATTGTGAATGATCAAGAGCTAAGCCTATTGATACTACCTCCTTTATGAGCTATGAAAAATGGGATTCATATGAATCAATTCTACTTGATGAGGCCATCACTTCCTTTGTTTGAGTAAATTGGGTTTGTTAAAGCCATATATTTATACTAATCATGTGTTCACTATTCAATGGCTATATTAGCAACGGTAACAATTATTATTGGTATTTTAAAATTGAAAAACATAAATCCATGTAAGTGAATATGTTCTATAACCATTTTACATAATAATATATTTAGTTAGATCAAGAGGAATTTTCTTTTATAAATGATTGGGTCATTATAGTGAGGAACCATTTTTGACATGTCATCTGGTAGAGATTAGTTCTGTATATTAAGCTAAGGATATTCATGAAAATCCTACTCAACATTGTAAAATGAGGTTAGTGGGGAATCAACCATTTAACAATTCAAAATCATTCTAGGAGCATCATTAGAACGATTAGGGCGTACTTTGTAGTCAACTATATTGGTGGAGGTACCGTGGCCTAGAATTGGATCCCTTTTTTATGTTAAAACCTTTGGTGGGGAGAACCATAATATATATGTCTAAAGAGATAATGGGGTGATCGTGTATCTATCTAAATGGGATCAGGTAAGAACTGGTTTTTTGTTTCAGTTTGAAAACATGCATTGACTCGATTTTTTATGGATTAAGTGTCATATGCTTAATCAATTATTGTAGGTGTGTTGGGAATTTGGGAATGCAACGTGACCATTTAAATGAGACTTTGTGAAACTTATTTTCTAGGTGTTTTTTTGTTTACTAAAGGATTATCAAGAATGATTAGTTCTAAGGTGGGGATGATGTAATGACCCGTGATTAGATAAAAGTTAGAATTCCAAGGGAATTTTAATTCTGTAATTTTGAAGATGGGTTGTTCTTTTAACCATTCCTCATAGTGAAATTCCAATAGTTTGGTAACTCAAAAGTGTTGTTTTTTGACTTGGTTAAATTCTTGAGAGCTTCCTTGTAATTTCCATTGAGTTTCTAAAGCGTCATACAATGAAAACTCAAAACTTGGGTAGGATGATAGGGGCACATGATTTGTCTGAAACCAAGAGACCCTCCATTAGAAATAGTGTAAATTAACCAGTGGATATGGAGGCCTCTCATGGTCTTTTATTACCATGTGAGAGGGGTGGTATAGCCATGATGTTTTCTACAGGTTTTTGACAGAAGAAAATCACATGGTTTTCACATAATTTCCCAATCTGTGAGCATACACCATGTGTCCCTCTTTCCAAATAAGTGGAGGACACACAGTTTGGACAACTGTGTGGTAAAACCTTGTGACCTAGTTTTAAGGGTTAATTTTACATTTTTTATTTAATAATATTTGAACCCTATTATTTATTTTACACCTCCCATTCTAATGGATAAATCCTCCCTTCCTCCCACATAGATTCATCCTCCTCTCAATATAGGAATTGATATATCTCATTGATCCAGACTCCGATTCAAACATTGATGGACACGTTGGATCCACATTGGTATGATATTAAATCGAATTTATTCCTTTCATGGTTGGTATTCCTATCTCTTGTGCTATATTATTTTGATCTAATTTGTCCTATTTTCAGGTCCTATGACCATTTCATAGATTTCTTCAAAACCAGAAAAAATTAATCCTTGATAATGGATAAGTGATGATTATATGGTATAAGGTATATTGTCTATATCTCTTTACCCATGTTTCCAATCATTTATAAATATTTTCTTTTTGATTCATGTTGACCTTTACTGCACATTTCCCTAATATGATATCTTGATTTCTAAATTGTTATAAGCATGATGTGTTAGTCCCATTATGTCTTGTTAAGTAATTAGATAATATCCTTCATGGGCCTCCATTTCATTGGAGGAACTAACTGATTTGGATCATGTCCACAAGTATCACTATAGGAGGTTCTATGGGGGCCTAGGGCCCACCACCTTTTGATATTGTTTTTACACCCTTATGGCACACAAATAGAGGCCTTCACGGTGGAATATCTCTATAAATTCCAATAACATGACTCATAAATTATTATATAACATCATGATCCTAGATAAACAAACATGATATGTAAAAGCCTTCCTAAACATGATATAAACCTTATACCCACTTATAAATCCAATTCATGGGCGTGTAAAGGTCATAAGAATTCAAGATTTATTTCCTACTTCCCATTACTGAAGTCGGGTCAGGGTCATGTTCTCTGTTATATGTCCACGGTCCCAATAAATAGATTTTAGGTTGAAATTAATAGAGGAAAGAACCCTTTAAATTTAAATTGGAATTAAAATTTAATGGTGAATGTTTCATTTTAGAATTCAATTTCATTTAAAATTATTTATCATTTACATAGAAATACCTTTTATAAGGTTAATCTATATGAATTAACACTTCAAAATTATATGGGATCATACGCCTTATAAATTGAAGTGTGGAATATATTTAATCAAAAACAACTATTTATCAAGTCCTTATATTAAATGATCTCAAAATTCCTAGGAAATATAAATAAAGGTACAAAAACATGATACATGGAATACACACTATACATAAATGTGTAATATAATTGTCCACAACCTATAAATCCTAAGATTCCTAATATTATGCATGAGAAGATATTTCCTTTCCCTACTTGGTCAAGGGGGAAAATATATAATCATAACAAACACCAAACATCAAGTGTGTCACCCAATGGTAAAGTCAAATAAATTGAAATAGGTGTAAACAAGAACATCATATCACATCTTATTATATTTATTATATGTGGGTAATATACTCCCATGAAAAACTACTTAATAAATCTGAAACATTTCTAATCTATTATATAATATTCCAAAATAATATGATAATAGAAAAGAAAATCATCAGATACAACATTGTAATGTACCAACCTAGAATCTAATAAAATGTTCCTTGAGCTTGTGGTTCACATGGCCTCAAGTGTGCCTCCCTGTATGCCAGAGGCTAAAAACTAATATCAAGGGTCCATAGTGGAATAGTGGGGAGACTATACCCTTATGATCAGAGTGTATTATAATAGTATAATCATACTTATTGATAGTATAAGCATATGAGAAAAATAAAAGGATAAAGAATAAACATTCATCGTATAAATAACCAATTAATCTCATCTAATAGTGTCATATAAAAATGATGATCTTGGTATTCTATATAAAATACAAAAAAATACATGGAAATAGAAATATAGTCAAATAAATGTATCAAAAGTAAAAAAAACAAAATGAAACAATCTATAGAGAGAACCATGAGCCATAGCCTATTACTATAGTACCTTAATTCTATGCAACAATCAATATGACATTACCAAGAAGGAATTTCCCTTTTTCCCTAACCTTATCCATTAAGTCTTCTCGGGTACCCAACTGTAGCCCAAATAGGGCATTAGATAAGACTCAGAAGACCACCACCAATGGTGTCCATAAAATGTTCAGTCTGTGCATATAAGTTGAAGTGGTATCAATATATAATAGGATTACAATTAATAAAATTAATGTGTTATTATCCAGTCAATTGAATCTCATTGTGATCAAGTAACCATATCATAAGGGATAACTGAAAATGTAACACCCTGAGAATTTGTGAATTAATTTTTTTGAATTAATTGAATCTTTTTTTATTTTCACTTCATGAAACACTGAATATTGATTTTTTATTATATAAAATCAATATGTTTAGATCTTGTTAGATGAAACATCAAGGGAATCTTTCACTATACACAACATCAGATTGGCTTGCGTTACACGCAACCCCATGTTTCTGCAAAACAACACATTACTATTATAATTATTTAAATAAGATAGTAATAACCTGTCCATTAATAATGTAATATAAATAGTAATAAATGATGTTAAATATTAGTTATATTGGTATTGATAATAAAAAATATAATTTTGGGTAAAGTCTTAATATGTTTAAAACTACTATTTTCTCAAAGGAACTGCTTTTCAATCCCTTCTATGAAAAATAATGAAAATTATTTTAGAAACTCATAGGAATTTATTTTGATAAAAAAAACATTATTTCAGAATTCATAATGATAAAATTAACTTAGCGTTAATTTTTTGTAATTTGCTGTGAAGTTTTATTTTTTGATAAACAGTGAAAAAGGCTACATCTTAGTTAAAAAATGTGTTTTCCATTTAAATAATAATTATTTTTTAACATTTATTTTAATGTCACAATATATAAATAATACATGTATTAATACTATTTATTTAATTGGGATTATTTTTATATTGAAATTAGATTAAAAAATATAATGATCTTTTGAACGACACTTTTACCTGCCTTCTAGACCCATCTATGGGATTAGTATAAAATATAATTTTACCACTTATGTGAATAGAAATTTAAAAAAAGACATAAAAATTTGTAATAATTATGAAAATTTTGGTATAATAAGATCAAAATTTTTTTTTTTTGAAAAGTAACATTTGAATTTTATTTACCATGGTTAAAAAATAAATATGGTAATTAAAGGTAAAAATAATATTATAATAACAAAAAATTACACTAAAACCTTTCCTAATTTCATTTTGTAAGTGTTTTCAACCAAAATAAACCATAGGTATAAAATATTATCCTTTTTAACCCACTTGTGTAATATTAGGAACTTTATTATATTTTATTTAATGGAGAGTTGAAAATGTAATATTCAAATTTTAATAACTATATCATTTTTAATTAGTGTTCATATAGGTGATATGGTTGACTATAAATATTCATTATAAATATAAAATGTTTATCTACATCATTATATTTTATTTATAATTTTTATAAATTAAATAATTAAATTTAATTATTACACATTGATGATGTAGTAATATATTTATTAAAGGAAGAATCAAATAAATTATATTAATAATATGAAAATAAATATTATATGAGATATTTTATGAAATAAAAGAATTTATTGGATCACTATGACATGTTAGGGTTGATTTAATATATTTTCCCTAAAGTAATCAAGTTTTTATGATTTTATACGAAGTCAAAAATGAATAGTGTCAAAATTAACATAAATGACATTTTAAATTAAGTAATATTTTATTAACTGATATAAAATTCATAAAAATATATATTTCATATAAATAACTATTATAATGTTAAATATATCATAAATTATTCATTTGGGGTTATTTTGGTATTTTATAGTAACTATATTAACCATATAGTGTAAAAAGACAAGTTTTAATAGTTAGAGTTAAATTGCTTAAATAAGGGTTAAAGACAAAATATAAGGTTACTTTTTTGACTTAAACATGAAAAACATTAATTGGTTAGTGTATTTATACCCATAATCACCTAAAAATCTAAATTACCCAATTTTTATTTATTTTAAATTGAATTTCAATTTATAATAAATTAACAGTTTTGTAGTTTCTTAAAGGGCCCCTCCCCCTCTTATAAAAGGGAACTTCTCCTTCTCTGTTTTTCAGAACTCTAAAGGCTTTTAGATCATCCAAACCCTACCAATTCCTCATCCAAACTTCCATAAATTCCTCCTAGATTCTATAATTTGTGCATAAATCCAACATAAGTAGTTATTTAGTTCAAATCAAAAGGAGACACCCGAAGAAGAGGTAATTGTTTGACCAACTATTTCAAAGTTATTTCCATATTATACTTCATTTTCCATAGTTGTTTACCCAATAAAGTAATAAATCCAACATATAATAGATTTTTATTTGTTTTTATGATTATTGGACAACTATATTCATCCTTTTACCCATCCTATGAAATATAATATCACCATGGATGTGTGTGTACATCTTACCGTCTCCACGCAATGATGTAAACTATTTTTCATATATAATTTATTTAAATGTATATATGGATGAATATAAAGGATTTATATAATGAAAATGAAATTATAATTATTATTTATATTTAATATACAATCCAATTCTGTACCATTTAACCATTAATGAAATGGTGTCGTCACTTGTGCGTTCGTTCGGATTACCGTATCCTTGACGCAATTAGATTCATTCTCCATGTTAAACATTAAAGAAAGATTATATATATATATATATATTAAGTTTACTTTCTTCCATTCAATATGATAAGAAAATATAAACAACATTCATGCTAAAGTACGGGCTAATGTCTCCAAGAATGGTGTATTCTACTTCATTTATCAATCTATTATATATATTTATATACTGAGTATATGTGATATATAAGTAATTTTTTAAATTATATAAGTAGGTGAATTATGATATAAGTAATAAAATCAAAAATAACAAGTCAAAAAATGTATGATAAAGAAAGCGATTATTACTCAAAACGTTGTTTTAACATGGAATTGTTAAATGAACGGGTAATATAAGGTCATAAATAAATAATATATGATATAATAAATATTATTATGATTTTTTATATGTTAATAATAGGTTCAAAACTACTATGAAATATTCCATGACATGTACAAATTAAATCAGTCATAAGGTAAGGGATAATATCGTAATCTCATTTTTATCTGATATTGTTTATACATAACTATTTACTAGGGTATATTTATCATTCGTGGACATGTTTTATACAAATTTATTATAAAATACAGTTCATATTATTATAATATTGTTTAAATCTAATTTTACTCATTCCTGAATTTTTATGAAATGGTATGAATTGAATCTTTTTTCATTTTCGATATGAGGTAATTTTTTACTTTTCGACAAAAGTACGAGAAAGAATATTTTATATTGACTTATACTATATGAATGAATTTTTTTTCTTTTATAATTATTTATTTCCCTGAATATTCCTTTACAATATTTCATTTATTTCTTCAAATAATTTTTTTCTTTGAAAATTGGGTGTAATTTTGAGAAAAGAAAACATTTTTGAAGAAGAAATTATATTTTCTTCAAGAATTAATTTCAAGTGTTTTATAAAAATTATGTTCCATATAAGATGAAATTATTTAATAAGAAAATTCTAAAAGTATACTATCTCTATTATTTATATGGTTTTATTGTGTTTATTAAGAAATTTAATTTATTAAATCCATTTGTTTGACATGGACTATGTTATACTGGAATGATGTTTAAGAAACCCATTTTATTCCTTGGTTTATGCTATGGTGAATAATTTATGTTTTTGTGGAACACATAAGAATTATTTCATTATGAGATAGGTGGGACTTATATATACTTCCAATGCATTGGGAAATTATTTATATCTCATGAGATAGACATTAAGAACCTTTTTCGCCAAAATGGTTATGGGAATGAACCATGACTACCAAGATGGTTATTGGAGTGAACCATGAATACCAAGATGTAATGGGAAGTGAAAATATACTACTAGGATGGACCTGGAAGAAATGACTTGACTACTATGGAAATCATAATTATATGCTTCTGTGTCTACCATAATTCCATGTATTACTCCAATGTTATGCTTTCATGGATCGTGTTATTTATTTCTTCATGATTCATGTTTTATTAATAGCCAATATTTATAACATGATTCATGTTTATATTATTTTATATGAAGGGTATGATAATCTATTTTAATGTCCATGTTATCATACCCTTATCCTCATGATTATGTTTACATGCCTCCATTGTTTTATCTTTTTGAGCATCTGAGATCACCCTTTTTCTTATGTTTTCTATTACCCATGTTATAATGGAAGGATTTAGTTAGGGGTAATAAAGGGGAATATTATTATGGGAGATATTGGAGATATTTAACAAAAATAAAACAATGTGTTCCAATTTTTCAAAGTCAGTAAACTAACATGTTCTTTAGGTGTGTGTTTTTGTAATGTTTTAAGTATTCTGCAAAAGTTATGTAATTTAAAAGTATGAAAATAGAGGGTTACTATAATTGGTATTAGAACTAAGGTTTATTTATCCTTTGGAAACTATAATGATAAAACCTTAGTGATAACCCTAAGGAAATGTCTAAGGATAAGTCTAAGGATATGGAAAATCATAAGAAGATGTCATGGAATTTTGGTAAAGGATAAACTGAGTAGTTTCCCAAAAATACATCCCTGTCTTGATACTAAAAGTGGATGTAGATTTAGAAGAAATGTACCTAGTAGTATAAACTACAATAATATGTTTTATTACTGAATCAGGGTAATATTGTAAAAATATAGGCCTTGCTGTACACCTGATTTGACACTATCGAGGGATATGCTTTGTAAATTCACAAACTCTTCACAAAACATTATGAAGTATATGAATAGAATATGCCTTTTAATAACCGAGGATAAGCATATGGTTCCATATATTAAATAATTTTTCATAATATAGACATCCTATAAGTGAATTTTCATGATTATGCGGTTCCTTATTATTATAATCATTTCATACTCTATGATTTTTCTTTTATTGAAAGGTTAGAACATAAAGGAACCACGTTAATGGTAATTTTGATGGTCAATTAAATAAATCTACTTTAGATATTCTGACTGATATCGGATTTGGAAGGAAAATTCTCATTTCTATTATCACCCAACTTTATCAAGATATGAATCATACATGAATTCAAAATTAGAAAAGGAGGGAACAATATTCTATTGAGTCCTTCATAAGGAAACATCCACCATCTTTCTGTGGGTATTCTGATCCACTTATTTCTGAAAAATGAATCAGTACCACTGAAAACATATTCTCTATTCTCTAGTGGTCAAAACATGATAAATTTATTTTGGACGTTTATCGGTTAGAAGGTGAAGCAGACCGGTGGTGGACTTTAATCAAGAATACTTGGTGGTTAGATGATATTAAATACAAGGATTGGGACGAGTTCAAGAACATATTCTTCAATAAGTACTTTACTCATATTCTACAAATGAGAATGGATAAGGATTTTCTTGAGTTAAAGAAAAGGGATGATAAATCCTTTGGTACCTATAAAGCTGATTTCACAAGACTTGGGAGGTATACTTCTAGAATTATCATCTAGCCTAAAAGTAAAGTTGATAGGTTCTTTAGTGGCTTAATGTAAAGTCTCATATGGGTGTTAGACATAAGAGACATTAACTGCTATGAATATATTGTTAGTTTTGAAATCAAGGTTAAAATTTTAGTTGGATCTATGTAACAATCACATGGTTTTGACAAGAAGAGGAAGATGGAGTTTAAAGGAAAATCTAAAAAACACGAAGAGAAGAAGATGAGCCTTCCTTTATAATCTAAGTGTGGGAA
Organism: Viscum album; assembly: GCA_963277665.1. Classification (NCBI taxonomy): domain Eukaryota; kingdom Viridiplantae; phylum Streptophyta; class Magnoliopsida; order Santalales; family Viscaceae; genus Viscum; species Viscum album. The sequence goes on from OY728158.1 coordinate 1,504,229,344, forward strand.
AAAGCATTATGAAATTTTCTTAAGCTTTATAATAAATTTTTTATGTGCATAAAGGATGGTTATCCGGAAATTGAGTGCCGAAGTGATGGAAAAAAGTTAGATACCAATGATAATGAAGAGAAAGCCGCACAAAATGCACCTCTACCACTTCAGTGATACAAGTGTAAGGAGAATTGGAATTATGCTCACCAATTCTTAATACAAGGGTTATATATGATGATCAATGTTAGCAAACTCTTAAGGAAAAAAGGAAAATCTACTACAATAACTATTGGTGACATAGAGTAAGACAACAAAGTTATGGAATTATTGAGTGTTTATGTATTGGAATTCAAGAATAATGTCGTAGAAGTACTTGTATGGTATTATAAAATAATTAAACATCTATGTATTGGTAAAATGTAGTTTTTACTTAAGTATTTAAGATAATATGTTGAATGGTACATATAACCATGAAATGTGATTGAGGGAATGAGGTTTTTTAGAACACATGATTAAGGAAAGGATAACCCTTAATATGAGCATGATGTTGAGATAATGATATTTGAAAAAAAATGTTGGATATAAATAAGTAAATTGCATGAAACTATTTACCTTGGAAATGATTAAAGATTTATTAACATAAGGGTTATTATATCATGGCTGAAGTTTACATATTTTTGTACTTAAGAATAATGAAATAGGCATGTTTTCAATATGGATATATGTAATTCAGGTTATTTCCACATTTGAAGAGAATAAATAATTAAGGTGCTCATGTGTTTGGAATGTCAGAACAATGAAATTCCTTATGATATATGGGAGATAAATGTTAATCCAATTTAGTGGACTCATTTATAATGTTTTTTATTTTCATCTTTCTGAAGGATTGTGGGATCACCCATTTATGGAAGGTTTTAAATTAAACCTCAGATAAGATTATAAGATTAAAGTATTATCTCACCATATGTAGATTTATGCATATTTGATAACTTGTGATAATGTTTCTGTTGTGATAATGAAATATAGAATGACCCATCCTTCTATTTAAGGATCTCATGATCTATTAATGGTTCAGGAATGACCCACAAAATATTATTTTTTTCTTAAGAAACATTAAGTAATAGTAGAAAAACCCAGTTCACAAAACATTGATTCCACTGCATGTTAAAAAGATCAAAATTGATTAAACAAAATACTAAGAATATTTGAATCATAAAATCTATATAATTCATAGTGTAGTGTACTAACTCGGGTATCTAGATCCTCACTAATAATCTCTTCAAGGAGGGTAGCCATTCTGTCCAATTTTTGTATGAATTCCTCAAAGTTGATTTTTCATTGGTTGAATCCATGAGACATGATTTATTCTTATTTTTGTAAACATAAATATTTCTCCTCATTGTAATCAACTTGCAACATTTTTTTATAAATTCTTTCGATGTCCTATTTGATTCATTGACCTGGATAGCTTTTTCATGAATTTTTTCTTTAGAATAGAGGATGAGAATCAAACACTACCCTTCCTATTATTCCATCATTCATATTTTCCCACTCCGTTCTCCAATTTCCCCATTCTTTAAGGATTTTCTTTCCTTGTTTACACCCTTATTATCCAACCTATTTTATGTTAGTTTAGACAAGTGTGAATAATCATTGCATCCCTTTGGTTTTTCCCTTTGACCATAATACATTCAGTTTCAATTTCATTTTTTCTCTTTCTTACCTCTAAAGATATGAAAACCTTTCCCTTGAATTCATTCCAAACTATCCACTGAGAATTGGATATAATGATCGTCACATGAATCATCCTCCTCTTAAGCCAATATTGGTTCTTGAACATATAGACCTTCACAATAGTTGCAATGATCAACCATCGGGCCTTCTTTAAAGGGGTTCTTGATGCTCATATACTTCACCATTCATTCTTAAGACTCTAAATAAGTCTTATTCCCCACACACACAACCTTCATATGGGATGAGGTTTTTAAAATGAGAGTGTTTGGGTCTAAGGGACCTAAAACACTCATCTCACCTAGGATCCCTTTTCCTAGTTGTGATTCTTGTAGGAGACAAAAAAGATTCCCCCTACAATGAATTTCTTGATGGCTGGCCCACCACACTATTGTCAAACACAGTGGAAGAAATTCTAGGGGACCCTAGAGTGATTATATAATTATCCTTACCAACTAGAAGAGAACTGAATGATCCATTCTATTCAATAACAATATAACCAGGATGTCTAAGGATCTGCTTCTCATTAGTAACCGGATCTTAAAACTGATTGAATACACAATGTTCCTATTTCTATCGTGTAAAAAAATCTACCGCCATTGTATTTTTAATCGAACTTCTAGCCTCTCACTGAATAGAAGCTGATGAATCAGTTATCCCATTATCCTCCCCCAGTATATATTTATTGGTAACCACTTAGCATTGTGGTGTAACAACATAATACCCCTATCTAATTAATTAAAATCTATGCATTTCCATAATTCAATCATTCCAACCTCCATAATATGGGAAGGAGTACTATGGGAGTAACTAGAGAAGCTTTGATGGAATCTGTAATACTCATGACCTAACTGATGATAACAAGAACATTAAGGGATCCATGAATCATAACTTACCCTCTGATGACATGGAAGCTCTCCCTCAATATCAATAGTGATGGATTCCAATGGGCCTTTTGATATATCATATTAAACAAAGATCCTAGGCGTAACTGGTTGAAAAATGACCTTTGTGCAGGAATCTAAACAGAGGTAGAAACCTAACATATTTCATATAAACCAGAGGATTTATGGGTTTTAGAATGGTAAAGGAATTCAAGCAATGGATATATAGAGTGATGTGGTTGGAGAGAAACGCCTCAGATGAAAGTGGAAATTCTACCAGATGGGTGATAACCAAAATCCTTCCATAGAGAGAAAAGAAAAGTCCAGTTCATAAACCTGGTCTTCTTCATTTAAGAAATGGATTTGAATGTGTCTCGTATCTAAAAGGCCAACAATCACCTGATCCTATAAATTCCATGAAGAGAACACATACTATTCAAACGCATCAACAAAGAGATTATTATTTCTAAATTGGGATACCAAAGTGAAATCCAGTAATGTTTAAGCTTCTGTGAACTTCAGAGTAGAAATAGTTACTAAGATAACTCCATTTGTTTAGGATTGGACTTTAGGGATTATTTCAATCGGAGGGAAAAGAGGGAGGGTGGACGGGTCTGTGAAAGGGGAGAAAAAGTGGAAAACAGAAGGGAGAGTGTGTGAAGGAGAATCTTCATCTCCCCTCCTCAGCTAAGGTGGGTCAGGGAGGGGAGGCGGCAGTGCAGCCATGACCTACTCCATCAGTGATGACAAAAGGAAAGAGCAATGTCACGACCCATCCTAGTGGATTGACCCCCCCACTCTGGTTTGTCTTCAAGATCCAAATGAGAAAATCTCTCTAAGAAAGAAAAATTCAACTCCATTTATTATAATATGAGATGAAGTGAAAATTTATCTAGGAACACAAAAGGGGTAATTTATGATTTTTTCAAGTATGTATATATTCTCTTGAAAATTATTCAACTTTAGGAAAAGAATTGTGATGTAAAATGGTGTCTTATTATCATCATTTTTTATGATATCAATAACTATATTCATGAATTTTTAGATTATGGGTTTGTGATTTTCAACATTCTCTAGAGAACCGACATTCTTGTAATCAGCGATCATTATCAATATCTATGATTATTTAAACTATTCCTCATTTCCCAAATCATTACTGGTGTTCTCTTATCTGGAAACTTAGTTTTGAGTTATGTTGGGTAACTATTATTTTACAAAATATATATTTTTAAATAATTTTTAGAGTTAATTTCTATGATGTGGGTTTCTATGAATGGAACATTAAATTACTAAACCTTTTATGACCTAGATTAATTTTGACGGATAAATTCATTTTAATGGCGGTAGAATGTAACACCCTGATATTTTGTAAATTTATATTTTTTGAATTAATTTAATATTTTGATGCATTCACTTCACGCAATATTAAATATTGATTTTATTTATTATATAAAAAAACTAAGTTTGTATTATGTTATATGAAACACCAATAGAATCTTTCACTATACGCAACACCATCTTAACTTGCGTTACAGGAAACACTGAGTTTCTGTGAAGCAACACTTTATTATTATAATTATATAAATTATATTGTTATAAACTAGACATTAAACTTGTAATATGAATAATAATATATAATTTTAAATTATTAGTTATAATGGTTTTAATAATGGAAAATATAATTTTTGGTAAAGCCTTTATATATTTAAAACAATTATTTTCTCGAATGAACTACTTTTCATGTCTTTCTATGAAAAATAATAAAAATAATTTTAGACACAGAAATTCATTTTGAAAAAAAAAAATTCATAATTTTTAATGACAAAATTAACATAGGGTTAATTTTTAGTAATTTTGTGTGAAGTTTTATTTTTTGATGAATAGTGAATAATATTGCATTGTTGTTTAAAACTGTATTTTTCATTTAAATAATAATTAATTTTTTTAAATGATTTTAAGGTCACAAAATATAAATAATAAATGTATTAATATAATGTAGTTCATTGGTATACTTTTTATATTGAAATTAGATAAAAAAATTATTGATCTTTTAAATGTCCATTTTACCTCCCTTCTAGCCACATTTGTGGGATTATCATTAAACATAATTTTACCACTTCTATGAATTGAATTTCAAAAAATGGATATACAAGGTTGTAATCAGTATTAAAATTGTGGTCTAATATGACCCATATAATTTTTTATGAATATTAACTTTTGAATTTTATTTACCACAGTTAAAAGGTAAATAGGGTAATTAAATGTAAAAAATAGATTATAATAATATAAAATTATCCTAAAACTTGTCCCAAATTAACCGGATAAGTTTTTTTCAACTAAAATCTACTTGACTTTGAAAATATGATCCTTTTTAATCCACTTGTGTTAGATTTGGACCTTTATTATATTTTATTTAAAAAAGAGTTGAAAATGTCATATTCAAATTTTAATAAATACATCATTTTTAATTAGATGTAATATAAGTGATATGGTAGAATATTAATATTCAATAGAAAGATAATTTTTTTTATAGATCATTATAATTTATTTATAATTTTTAGACATTATCTATTTAAATTTAATTGTGAAAAAATGATTATGTAGTAATAGATTTATTAAATGATGAATCAAATAAATGATATTAATAATATTAAAATAAATATAATTTGAGATATATGATTCCCTAAAATAATTTATTAGAGTAATATAAAATTTTATTTATGATTTAATTTAATTTTTTAAGGAATAAAGTTTTAATGATTTTATAACAAATCATATAATAAATAGTGTCCAAATTGACATAAATGAAATTTTAAAATAAATAATATTTTATTAAATTATATAAAATTAATAAAAATATAAATTTTTTCCAAATTATTATTATATTGTTAAATATAACATAAATGATCTAATTTTACTTCTTTTGGCATTTTATAGTTACTATATTAACCCTATAGTGTAAAAAGACAAGTAGTCACGGTAAAAGTTAAATTTTTTAACTAAGGGTTAAAGACAAAATATAAGATTAATTTTGTGACCTAAACATTTATAAAATTATTTTTATGAGCTTATTTCAACCCATAAAAATATTAAATTTAAAATAACTCACTTTGGAGTTATTTAAAAATGAAAATCAATTTATAATAAATTAATAGTTTTGGAGTTTCTTAAAGTGCCCCTCTGCCTCTTATAAAAAGGAACTTCTCCTTCTCTTTTATTCACACCTCTAAATCCTTTTGGCTTTCAAAAACCAATAAAATTTATCCTCACAACATACCCCAATTAATCCTATAGGATATAATTTTTATAGAAAGACCACATAAAGATTCTTTTTGGGAAAATCAAAAGGAGACACTCAAAGAAGAGGTAATTGCTTTACCAACTCTTTCAAAGTTATTTTATTCTTCTACTTCCTTTTGATATGTTTTTTCCATAATAAAGTAATATATCAATAATATAATATATTATGCTATTTTTTATGATTATTGGAAAACTATATTTATCCTTTTACCCATCCAACGAAAAACAACATCGCCATTCTTGTGTGCGTAAAACTTACTGTCTTCACGCCATTGTGTAAACTATTTTTTATATATACATTATTTTGATGGATATAAATATGAATATAAATGATTTAAATAATTAATATTACATGATAATTATTCTTTATTATTAACATACCATTATATTATATACCATTTAACCATAAAGGGAATGATATCGTCGCTTGTGCGTACGTACGACTTACTGTCTCCGCGACGCGATGAGATTCATTCATCGCGTTAACTATTCAAGAATGATTATACAATTATATATAATGAATAATTTTGAAATATAAGACATAATAATTGTAATTTAAAAATATATATATGTAATTTACTTTCTTTCATTCAATTTGATAAAAAACAGAAACAACGTTCATGCGTACGTACGACATACCGTCTCCACGATGTGATGAGATTAATTCTCAATGTTAACTATTAAAGAGGGATTAAAAAAAATTATATAATTAATAAGTATAAAATATAATACATAATTATTTTAATTTATATATATATATATATATCATTTAATTTCTTTCATTCAATATGATAAGAAAATAGAAACAATGTTCATGCACACATACGACATACCGTCTCCCTGAACTGTGTTTTCCACATCATTTATATATCTATTATATATATTTATATACAGAATAAATTTGATATATAAATAATTTTTTAAATTATATAATTAGGTAAATAATGATATATGTAATCATATCAATAATGACAAGTCAAAACATGTATGATAAACAAAGCGATTATTAAAGAAAACACTGTTTTAACATGAAATTGTTAAATGAATGGGTATTATTATGGACATAAATAAATCATATATGATATAATAAATATTATTATGATTTTTTAAAAGTTAATAATATGTTTAAAACCACTATACATAAGTTATGGACACGTAAGGATGAGATCAGACCTATAGTAAGGGATAATATCGTAATCTCATTTTTATGAGAGATTGTTTATACATATGTATTTACTGGGGTATATTTATCATTCATATTAATTTTTTAAAAATATGTATTATAAAATATTCATAATATTATTCTAATACTTTTTAAATAAAATCTTACCCATTTTCGAATTTTTATAAATTGATATTAAAGGAATCTTTTGTTATTTTTGATATAAGGTACTTTTTGACTTTCCAACAAAAGTAAGAGAGGAATGTTTTCTTTAAAAATATATGGGATGAACAGATTTTTTAAGATTTCATAGTTCTATATTTTGATGAAATTTCCTTTAAAATATTTCATGTTTATTTTCAAATAAATTCTTTTCTTTTAAAATTGGGTGGCATTTTGAGAAAATAAAATGTTTTTAAAGAAGAAAGATATATTCCTCATGAATTATTTTCAAGTGTTTTATCAAAATTATTTTCTATATAATATGAAATTATTTTATAGGTAAATGTATCAAGTATACTATCTGTAATATTCCTATGTTTTGATGATGTTTATTATGGAATTCTATTTATGAAATGCATTTGTTTTATATAGATTTTGTTATGATGGAATGATGTTTAAGAAACCCATTTTATTCCTTGGGTTATGATGTGTTGAATGATTTATGTTTTTGTGGCACATGTAAGAATGAATTTATTATCAGATGGGTGGGAATATATCTCCCTCCAATCCATTTGGTAAAGATTTGTATCTCATTAGATAGAAACGAAGGACCTTTTCTGGCAAGATGGTTATAGGAGTGAACCATGACTACCAGGATGGTTATGGGAGTTAACCATGACTACCAAGATGGTATGGGAAGTGAACCCATACTACTAGGTTATGATCTTTTATTTTCATAATAATTTTCTCATACCCTAATGATCACGATTATTTTTAAATGTATCCATTATTTACCCTTATTGAGCTTCTAAGATCACCCTTTTTATTATGTTCTCATTACCCCATGTTATAAAGAATGGTTTTAGTTTGGGGGTACTAAAGTGGAATATATTTATTAGAGATATTGAATATATTTCACAAAATTAGAAGAATATGTTGAATTTTTATAAAGGCATTAAAGTAAAATGGTCCTTTTGAGTGTGTGTTTGTAATGTTTTATGTTTTCTGTTAAAGTGACGTAATGTCCATGTATGAAAAGAGAGGATCTCTATAGAAAAGCATGTCATTCATTATCAATCGAATAACATATTCAGAAGGGAAGGATGTTCATTGATCAAGGTATTGAGGTGCATCACACATGGAGAGTAGAAAATTTTGTAGCTGGTGTATTGTCAAGGAAGGGGAATACAAATGGACCTTGTATTCTTTACTTGTGTAATCGTTATCTTTTGAATGATTGTACGATGATTTTCAGGTTGGAGTACTTGGATTGTACTAATTTATTCCCCCAGGATTTGTCTTATTTTATATTGAATAATAAATAAATAATGTTCCAGAATCATTAATGTCTAACACTTCATAATCATGTATCAGACCAACGTGGTCAAGATCTAATGAGTATAAATGTCTAAGGAATCCATGTGAGCCAGATATATCAATTATGGAATTCTACTAGTCATTAGATCTAAGGAGTAAAAATGTTCAAGTAATCCTAATGGATAATGGGATCCAAGGAGTATAAATGTCCAAGGCATCCTAATGGGTCATCGAATCTAAAGAGAATAATTGTACAAGGCATCCTAATGGGTCATTGTATCCATGGAGTATAAATGTCCAATCATCCTAATAAGTCTTGTAAATCGGTTCAAAAGAGTATAAATTTCTAATACATCCAAGTAATCTCGATCTATATAGTAGAAATGTTCCTGGAATCCAAGTAGATCATCAAATACAATCGATAAAAATGTCCAAGGCATTATAACCAATTAATCCACCATTTCATAGACAATTTCATTAATAATTTAACTAATCATTTCATAATCATATACAATCTAAGGGATTATCCATTTAATACCTTGAATATAAAATGATAAGGAGATATAATGTTCTTAAAACCATCAACAATCCAATTTATTACTATATTAAAATAAAAGTAATTTAGTGTGAACTCAACACACCCAAGGGGTGGAATATTCATAGCCAGAGGTAAGAAACCAACCCATGGGAAGTTTAGGTTGAGTTCAACAACCTCAAACCTTATATAAAGGTGACACGACATGTCCTAAATAAGAATTTAACATTTAACTCAAGGTTTTATTAATTTTTTAAATAATGCTCAGAAGGCCTAGTGTGTGGCATAACCAAGATAAATTATAAACAAATATACATTGATGGAAAAGGTATAAAACACCTACACTAAATCGTAAGAGGAACAATCATGCATTCTAGAAGTCTAATTTTATCTAGATCAGATGAAAACTGAAGAACAAATGATTTCCCATTAAATAGGGTATAAGTTCCTACACCAAAATAACAACATCAACAAGAAGAGAAATGGGGAAATGTGAAAGAGGATTAAAGAACATACCAATGGATATACATTGATATGAATGTCACTCAAATTTATACTCTAGATGGGGAAGAACAAAAAAATCCTATCTTTATTCTTAGAGGAGATCTCAAACAAAGAAGAATATGTCTAGTAGAGGAAAACTAAAAATAGTTTAAACCTATAAATACCCTATGGGAAATGGTAATATACCCAACATTAAAGGGTTCAGATGGATTAGATACATGGTTGGACAAATAATGAATCAATCGTGTACCCAAATCTGTTTAAATACCCCCTTTAATGTTATGGTGATTAGTTAGATAAAATGTGTTCTAACCAAGTGTTTCCCCTTTGATAAAAATTATTTAGAAAACGTATGGGCATGCATCCTGGTTTACATGGTTAGGTAAAAAAAGTCCCATCTATTATGCATGGATACTCTTAGAATAGTTTACTTTAACCATGATGATTCAGTTACACTGTTTCTACTAATCATGCAACCCAAATATTTCCTAAAAAACGTGGGGTTCTGGCCTCTGAACAATATCCATAGAATCTCATTTCCCTTATATCCTTACTAGGAAAGAATATTATGTCAAAAAAAATAATTAAACTAGAAAATAAAATATCCATACCTTTATAAATAATCAGGTTGTTATAATTTCTCTACAATATTGAAGCTAATGAGGGTAGTGGTGGGGTTATAAATTCCTAAAGCCTTATATTATGTTTCTCCTTTGTAAATTTTTAACTATTGATAAATATTTCTTTACTTTTTCTTCTAATATTGTAGAAGTTTCTAGATATGATGTATCTTTTAATGATTTTTTTATATATTCGTTTCCTAGGATACATATCATAATTCAAAGGTCTAGATAACCATAGGTTTTATTCTTATTTCTCATTCTAAGAATCATGGATAATAATTTTGTCAATAGATTATTCCTACAAAAAACATCTACTCTACACATTAGAAATGATATAGTTTCCATATAATATTCTAAAAATATCTCAATTATTATAAATATTAAAAGTATCTATCATAATGAAAACCATTTTGAGGGATTTATTTTTCTATCATAGAATTTGGGGAACAATTAAATTTTTTAAACTATCCTTATCAATTGACACATAAAAGGAGATTGGATTGTTTGATTATTCAGAATAAATATTATTATTGATATTTAAACATGGTTACATATGATATAAATGTTTCTTACTATATTTGGTACTCCATGATACCAGGATGGTGGTTTAATCATTACACTAGTAAAACTCATCAAGCACCTTAAGATGATGGATATATCCATCCTATTTTTTTTCACTTCTCAAATTATTGAATTACATCAAAATATTTCAATAAATATATATTATTAATTCTTCAACAAGGGTCTCTAGAACAACCTAATAAGATATAGGGAGTGTCTAGAATATTACCTATACTGTATCTATGGTAAAATCTTCCCATATTATGTTAGAAAATTCATTGTCCTTAGTGGGTAATTAATCAATTATTTAACCACATATGACATTTTTTAACTAATTTTTTCATATAGGATGGAATGAATTTGAATATCATAAACTATATCCAATATTGAATGTTCTACCAATGGAATTTATGGAGATCACTCCATTAGATTACTCATTAATTGGGAGGTAAAATCCCAAGTTGATGTTGGAGTTCTTCTAGATTTGGTTCTACTAGTACATCTCAATAATAGAGTTCTTTTAAAAGAAATGACATAAGAAGGACCTCTATATTATATATTTGTTATAATTTGGAGAGAACCATCATGGTAATTTTTTTATAGGAATTCCATTCAAAGTGTAACCATAATGAAGACTATTTTGTTTCTAGATTCATTATTATTGACATGAGGAGGACATCCAGGGACATTGACTGATTAATAAACATTGGGAGGGCCTCTATGGTTTATTATGATATTATATTGTAATACACCTCTATTAATAATATTATAAGGAGGACATATTGATTAATAAAACTTTTTTTATGCTATTGTGAGGACCTTTGTGGATGGTGATCTAGGGAATACCTATACAGATGCTTGGATTTTTACCACAATTAGTAGAACCTCTATAGTTAATATTTTATATATTGTGGAGGAAATATTCAATAAATATCATTATAAGGATATCCATGGATATATTTATTTTCTTCAACATTGGGAATTACATCCATGTTGGAATGTTATTCCATTATAGGGTAGACCACCATCGTGAATGGTGTAGGGAGGACCTATGTAGCTACTTAATTATTTTTTATTGGAATGGGGAGGACCTCCATATTAGTTTAATGTGTCTTCACAAGAATGATATAATATATATTTTCATAAATTTTTATTTTTATTTTCATTAATTAATCCCCATAATTGTTATCATTTTCCGGGAAATTGTATCATACCTAGGTTTTAAGATCAGTTTTGGATTTCTTGTAAAACTTAGTCAATTATTAATTTTTAAGTGTTTCCATTCAATTTGTTTATTATTTTTACAATCATATTATTTATTGGTGTTTTAATCTATTTTATAAAAAGTTACATTTTGAACTTGATTAGAATTTTTTTGGCTAAGTGTTGGTCCATCTGTATGACATGAATCATAGTGAAAATTAGCTACATACCACATCTTATGTACCATTTATGCTTTTTATCATCTTAAAAATGAACTAAAATTTTAATAGAGTTGAGTCTACCATGTTATTTTTTAATTTATTCTAATATATGAGAAATATATCTTACATATAGTATAAGATGTTAATTTTTATTACACATTGAAAATATGCCTGACATACCCCTTTAAACCAAAATTTGGAAAAAATGGACAAAATGTTACACATTAATTAAAGGTAATGAATATGTTATCTATAAATTTAAATTTTAAACATATAATAAAACCAGGGGGATTTATAAGGGATATATCCCATGCATCACATAATATATTAATTATCTTATTTCTGGGTAATTTTAAACAGATTTTCATAGTATATTTTACTTTATGAAATTGTTGGGAAAAATCCTTCATGGTACCATATAGATGTTTTTAGGTGATTGATCTTGTTGAAAAATCTAGACGATAGTGAATGAGTAAGTTTGGTGTTTATCGAAGCATATTTTTAAGGTGGTTCAATTTCCCAGTGTTTGTCAAATTTTTGAGCCTCAAAACCAAAAGTTTGGTTTTTGGGAAAGGTATTTTTTCTACAGAACACAGTTCGTGGAATTGAAGCATAGTTTGCGGTTCATAAAGGAGGTTCCAGGAATAGTGAATGAAAATCTAAAGAGGAAGGATTCCCACATATCATTGATATGCAGATGAAGAAGCACGCTATGCTAACTGCAAATGAAAAGTAGTTTTTGGGAGGCTCGAAGTCCATATAAGGGTTGTAGTTCACGAGATGGATTGATTTTTTTCAAAAATGATGTGGTAATTTGTGAATACAAAAAGGGTTTCATTCCTTGAAGAGATCGGCCACACTAGAGGATCAAAGTGCTCTGTGGACTATATAACACCATCTACAGCTAAGGCTACACCACATGGATTTTTTGGAAAAAATGGATTAGAATAATTTGAAAATATATTTTCTTATATAAAGATTATTAATAAGATCATAAATTAGAGATCAATTTTAATTAGAAAAAATCATTTCTAGGTGGAAAAATTAGTGAATTTCAAAAGCGTTCATGGGGAAGGATTACACGAAAGAGATAGTATGCAAGGAAAAAATTCTGAAAAGGCCTACCTGCAAAGTAAATTTATGGAAAGGGGTTTATGGGGCTCTGTATCCCAAAAAAACAATATCTGAAAGAGGGTTAGTATATAAAAGAAGATTCAATTCATGACGATAGGATAATCCATGTTAGAAGAGGTGATCTAAAAAGCACTTCCACCATTTGGTGCAACACATTTCTCATAAGAAGCAAGATTTTTCCTGGAGGATTCAAGGAAGATTTCAAAATAACTAATAAAGTTCATGAAATCAATTTCCACAAAATAATAGTTCACAGAAAATGAGGTATATTCTATGAGTGAAAAAGGGGCTTCAACATAGAATTTACCTATTTTTGATGATTTGTGCATTCATGAAAATGAAGGGACTTACAAGTCCATAAAAACTGGGTGAATCCATTCTAAGAGAATTGATCCAAGGAAGAGGAAGATGGTGATCCTTTCCACCGGCATTGAACCAGAGAAAAAGACATAGATAGTGGCCCATGGGAAATAAGTGAGATCACCCTATACATTTTAAAGGTAGTGAGCCATGGTATAATGGTTATCTGTCCCAAACCTTGCAATTTAGATGTGAGCATTAGTGGACTTGTTACATCGACATATTGTCATTTTATTCTCCTTGGACATAGCCCGGTGAGGGTGAACCAAGTAATAATCACTGTGTCTCATGAATTATTTCAATTCTATTCATATATTTCAATGGGTAGGAGAGAGAATAGTTTTTTTCTAAGAAGGAAACAAGATCCTAAGGGGTAGTTTTCTTAATCTTTCATACCCTGATTCACCCCCTTTCAGGGTATTTAAACAAATTGGGAGGAAAATTAGTTCCAAAAGTAAAGGATGAATTTAAATGGTTTAATATCAATAAAATAAATGGATATTGTCAATCACAAAGGGATTCCAATATTTGATGGTATCAATTTTCAATTATGGAATAATCAGCTACAATACTACTTCTGATCATTAGGAATAGATAACATTACAACATCGATGCTCTAAATTTCAGACAACATAGACAATGGTGCTTTATTAGAATCTGATTAAAGATAATTAGATATATAAGCCAAATGAATCAATGATTTAGGGGGGGTCCATATCCAGTTAAATATATACGAAGGTGATTTCATGAAATTCATCACATGAAATGTTAGAAAATTATTGAATAGTAATGACGGTGACTCAAAAGTGAGAGAGGAAAAGATACAGTTTCTATGGAACAAGTATGAGGATCTTAGAATGAACCCTAATGAGATTGTTGATACATTTATTGACCATAAAAATAGTTTTTTGGATGAAATGTGTGGTCTTAATGAAATTACTGAAGATATAAATATTGTTGCTTCTTGAAAACACTTCCTCCTCATTTTAATCTAAATGTTTTGTATTAGAGTCAAAGATCCAAAGAATATGATATTAGATAGATTTTATAATACACTTGTTGCATACGAGATGAAAAATAATGATAAAGATGCCGTGGAAAAGGGGAGATCTAAAGAAGTGGCATCCAATGCCATGAAGAAACTATCTGTTGAATATAGTTGGGAGGAAGAAAATTTGGATGATTTAATGTCATTTATCTCCTAAAATATGAAAAAAGGTAGAGTAAAGTTAAAAGGTAATCATCCACATTCATTATTTCTATGTGTAACGATTAATCTTTTTTTCAGACACATTCCCTAGGAAGTATGAAGATGATGATGAAGATAATGATGAAATTACTAGGAGGAAGTATTCAACCATTATGAAATGTTGGAGAAGTACTATGGGAAATTTCATCAAAAAGAATAATATGATTTCAAAAGAATATAAATGTTCAAAATAATCTAATGTCGAAGAGTTAGAGGATTGTACAGATCTAGAAATAGAATATACGGTGGAAATTGTATGAAATTATTAAACATGGGAAGATAGTGACAATGAAAAATACTAAGTTAAAGTAATATTTTTCCTTAAAGTTGAATTAGAAGATTCAATCGAAGATATAGACATTTGGAGAGACAAAACAAATAAATCCAATAATTTTTTTCATGATTCCAAACTTTATATGCAGAAGCAAGAGGAAGAGATGACTGAGATGAATGAAGAAATTGAAAAACTGATGTTTTCAATTCTAGATATCTCATAAAAGGTTATTGAGTAAAAACTCAAAATTAAGGAACTGAAAAGATAGATTGATATTTTGACTAATAGTGGAAAATATCAATTGAAACATATTAAAGAGACTGAGGAGGATTTTTTTAGAATTATTTGAAAAAAAAAGATCCTGAGAAACTATTGATACCATCAATGTAGGATACACATGAAAAAGGTAGAATTTATAGTTCTAGTGAAGAAGAAAAAGGAGTTTCGAGAAAATAAAATGATTGATCATAATGATAAAACTGGTATGGAGATTGATCACAAAAATAAATCACTAATGGTTGATGTTAGACCACAAGATCCCTATCTGAAGTTAAATATTGATTTGGTCTAAATCAGAATTATAAGATATAGAGATCCCAAGGGAGAACAAGTAGGGTAGTATTACAACAAATAATGTACCTCGTGTTAGATGTTATTGTTTTTGAAAAATAGGACACTCACAAAATGTATATTCTATACCAAGACATACAAAAGGGAACAAGATCAATATGGAAAGTAAAAAAAAACTCAATTTTCCAAAATATCATTTGATGCTCACTCTTTAAGGTGTAGAGGTTTTGGGAACATGGAAGGATACTGCTCCTCAAAAGTGTATAAGAATATTCTAAAACAAAGGAATGTGTTCATAAGCAGAAACTCAATGTATCATAAAATGAGTTGAAGATAAAAAATATGTTTGTAGAATTTCAAGATAAAGTTGGTCCATCATTCCTCGAGGAAGATCAAGGATATCAATACATACCAAGTATGAGGTCAAAAATATCGATCAAAAAGAAAATCAAAGAACAAGCAATAGTGGCAGAGATTGATTTTAAAGCATCAAATTTCACTAGAATATAGACGATTAATAGTGGATTCACCTAAAATACGACAAAAAAATAAGGTTCTGGTTATAGTAATTAGGTATGATAAGGAAGGTATCATACGATTTCATAATGATAATGTCTTGAAAATTATTTTCTCTCAAAAATAAATGTTTGGAGGAAAAGACATGAGATGTGTTGATTTTTTGGTTATTGAAGGTATCAATCACAACATACTACATGTCTGTCAATTATGCTATTCAGTACATACTTATGCTTTTCCAAGAAATTATGCATCATGAAGGAATGATATGATGCAATTGTTTTATAGGGAAAATATATAAAAGTAAATCCTTACCTTGTAAGTGGAGAATAAGATATGTGTGTTTTCCAAGAAAAAAAAGTTATGGAATAAAAACCTAGGTCAATCTGTCTAAACTTTATTGGATATTCTGGTGAAATATGATTTTTATCAGGACATCCCAATATTATCATTTGATTGTACCCATATGTGAAATTATTTTCAACAAGGGAAGATCATGTGAATGACACTAAGGAAAAAGAGAAAAGGTCATAAAAATTTCCTGAGTTGGTTCATATTGATGGGTGTGGAAATCTTTCAAAAAGATATATTGATGAGAGGAAATATTTTGTTCTCTTATTTTATGATTTTAGTATAATGGTGTGGGTTTCAATCATCACCCAAGAATATAAAGTGTTCAGTTGCATAAAAACATATCAAAGGGAAGTTGAGAAGTTGTTGGGTCAAATAATTTGGAAGATCATATCAGATAATGGAACAAAGTAAACAAATAACAAAGTGAAGGATTATATCAAGAATCATGGGATAATGCACCATGTTTTAGTAGTAATAACTCCATCGCAGAATAGTGTAGTTGAGAGTAGAAACTGAATTATTAAAAACATAGACAGAAAGAAGTTTTCATTGATAAAGGACTTAAAGATAAGTTTTAAAAAAGAATCTGTAATGAAATCAGTCTACTCGTCAAATATAGATTTATTGTGTCCAAAAAAAGAAAAACTCTATATGAGCTATGGTATGGAAAAAAAGTCCATATTGAAGTACTTTTTAGTCATCATAAGTAATTGTTTCATACCCAATAAGGAGTAACACATGATGTTTGAATCCCATGGATATGAAGAGATATTACATGGAAACTTAATGAAATGAAAAGAATTAAATTATTCAATTATCATATGGAAAAGCTAGTTGAAAGCAATTATATTACTATTGTAGATAATGAGGAGAATCTTTAGAAAATACATGATCATTCCCATGAGGATATTGATGAAGAGATAAGAAGGTCAGGGAATTATCCAGTTCTAAAGGCTGATTTAGAATAACATTTAGATAATGAAAATTATGATCACAAATTAGTATCTATAAAAAGGTATAAGAGAAGAGATAAAATTGATATACATATAATAATTGGTGATCATGTAGTTCCAGTGAAGACAAGAAAGATGAAGACTCTACTTCAAGAATCTTACTTATCACAAGTATAGCCTAAATATTTTGATGAAGTAACAAGATATGAGCATTGGGTTCTAGATATGAATGAATATTCTAAAAAAATTGAGAAGAATAAGATGTGGGAGATAGTTTTGAGGCCAATAGAGAAGAATATCTTCAAGAATAAATTGGTATTTCACAACAAAATGAATGAATATAGTGTGGTAATTCAAAATAAACCAAAAAAATTGTGCAAAGTGTATTCCTGAATAAAGGGTATCAATGTTGATGAAACATTTTCACCTGTTTCAAGGCTATAGAAAATTAGATTATTCTTGAACATAAAACTACCATGAAATATCAAGGTTTTCCAGATGGACCTCAAGTTATCATTTTTTAATGGGGTTCTAGAAGAATATATTTATGTTGAGTATCCATATAGTTTTCCCATTCATGGATATGAGAATAGAGTTTTTCAAACGAATAAGGCTTTATATGGTTTGAACCAATAAAAAAGAACATGGTATCCAAGGCTAAACCAGTTTCTAAAAAAAGATATATTTTCAGCGTGGTGGAGTTAATTAAAATCAATATGTAAACCATGATAGTAATAAAAGGATGATGGTATTGGTATATGATGATGAAATAATATTTAGTGGAGTAGATGAAGCTCAATTCAATCAATTCATAGAATTCATGATAAGTGAATTTGAAATGTTGATGATTAGTGAATTAACATTTTTACTTGGTTTACATGTGACACAAGGAAAGACTATAACATTTAGTTATCAATATAAATATTCCAAAGAGGGTTTGAGAAGATTTTGAATGGATAAATACATGGAAATGAAGGCTCAGATTACTAACCAGATGAAACTATCATGTGATGATGAAGTAAATGTAGTTAATATTGCAGAATATAGAAAAATAATTGTTAGTATACTATACATGATAGTGACAAGACCTGATATTTTTTTTTTCAAAATTCCAAGTAGCACGTTATCAAAGAAATACCAAAAGAAAGAAACATGCTAGAAATGAAAGGAATTCTTCTGTATATCAAGGGAATAGTGGATTTTGGTTAGATGTATAATAAAAAATCTCATCTAGATTTATTGGTATATATAGTTGCAGATTGTGTCGGTTCAGTGGATGAATGAAAATCAACCTTATGTTGTGAATTTTATCTTGGTGTTTTAGGTATTTCTTAATTGAGAAAGAAACTAGATTTCATATCATTGAGAATAGAAGAAGCCGAATATATCTAGTATTATTGTAGTTATTATGGATAAAGCAGCAGCTTGATGATATGTGCATTAATGTGAAGTCTCTAACTAAACTCCATGGCGATAATTCTAGTGCTATAAATCATATCCAAAATCCATTATATCACTAAATTACAAATCACATTGAAATAAAGTATCATTTTCTCAATGACAAAGTGGATAATGGTCTTATAAAGTTGAATTACGTTCTAAAAGAACAATAGGTTATAGAAACAATGACAAATGATTTACCCAAAGAAGAATTTGAATGGAATAAACTAGATTTTAGAGTCAAGCTGACTCCCTATTCTTTAATAAGTGTTGATGTGGGGCCCCCTCTCCTCGTGGTATGGTGTGTTTTCCCTAATGTAATGATCTATGCTCTTTACCCTATTGCAGATCTAAAATAAGTGTCATTCAGGTTCGTTGACAAAGTGGGATAAATTCTAGTTATAAAGAGTGAGAAAATGTATTAATCAATACCGGGGGAGAATCTGATAGGGGGTGAAGTGAGATATGGGAGGTATTAAATATAATAATTCTAAAGGTGATCAATCAAAGGTTATATATCATGATAGGTGAGGATATCGATGAAATAATATGAGTGGTTTTAGAATGAAATGAAGTGATTCATTGATGAAATTTTCTTTATACTGTTGTTTTTCATGATGAGAATGGATCATGTGGTATTAGAGTGTTTATTGAGTAAATCATAGATTGTTATATTAATCGCAAGAAGGGAATGCTGATAGAATATGGAAGAATATTTATTGATGTATCAAAATATAAATATTGGTCAACAAACTCAATTGGGGATATTATTAGAAAAAAATACCTCAAGGTTCCATCTTTCTATTTTTGGGGTGATTGTGTTTACTGAAAAATCCAGATGATCATGAATGATTATGGTTGGTGTTTTTCGAAGCAAGTTTTTAAGGTGGAACAATTTCTCAGTGTTTTCCAAATTTTTGGGCCTCAAAATCAGGAGTTTGGTTTTTGGAAAATGGATATTTTTCCACATAATATAGTTCACTGACCACAAATCATAGTTCATGGATCACAAAAGAGACACATATAATGGTGAAAGAAAATTGGGAAAGGAAGGGTTTCCACATAGTAGTGCTATGCGGATTCAAGAAGCATGCTACACGGACCGCGAATGGAGAATAGTTTACAAGAGTCTTGGAGTCTATAGAAGTCTTCTAGTTTATGGGATGACTTAGAATTTTCATATATTATGTGGTGATTTTTGAAGTTGAAAAGGGTTTCATTAATTAAAGATATTGGCTACCATTGAGGATCAAATCACTATGAAAACTTCATAACACAATCCATAGTGAAGGTTGTTCCACATTGATGTTTTTGGGAGAAATGGATAAGAAGATTTTTTGGATCTATTTTCCTATATAATGACCACCAATTAGATCATTATGTAGAGAGATATTTTCCTTAGAAAACATCATTCCTATAGGAAGAATTTGGTGATCTTCGATTGATTTTTCTACGAAGGATTCTGCAAAAGAGAGAGTTTGTAGGGAAGAAATTACGTGAAGGGTTTTATCTAAAGTTAGTTCATGGAAAAAGGTTTATAGGTATCTATATATTACATGAAAAAACGGTCTAAGAAGGAGGGTATTTCTATTGAATAATATTTCTTCCACGAAGCAGGGATGGTCTGTGGAGGAAGAGGTGATCCACGAAGCCCATGTGCCATGTGGTGCAACGTAGTTCATAGAGGAAGAAAGGTTGTACACAGAGTATTAAATGATCATTCAATATGAACAAAAGATGTTTTAGAATGAAATTTCCATAAACTAACAATTCATGGAAAAGTGTATTTCATCTATATGTTAAAATGAGACTTTAATAGATCATCTACCAATATTTGAGGATGTGTGCATTCATGAAAATGAAGGGACCTACAAGTCTATAAAATATGGTTTAATCCCTTACAAGATTAGTTAGATAAGGAATATTAATATGGAGAACCTTTCCACCAGTAGTGAGGAAGATAAAGAGACATAGAAAGTGACCCTTTGGAATATAGTGAGTTGACCATAAACCTTGTAAAGTTAGTGGGAATCGTCATTGAACACATGTTGTCTGAACCTTGTAATTTTAAGTGAGCTTTAGAGGATTTGGTACATCAACACATTATTGTTGTATACTCTTTTGATGTTTCCCAATGAGGGTGAAAATGTAAAAATATTTGTGTCTCATGATTGATTTCATTTTTATTCTTATATTATTATGGGATAGAGAGAGAAGAGGGTTTTGTCTAACAACGGAAAAAAATCCAAAGGGGTAGTTGTTTAAATCTATCATACCATGAGTCACCTGCCTTTTAGGGTATTTAACCTAATTATTCTAACTGGATTTTTTAGGGAAGATCACATAATGTTTTATAGTTTTCAGGATTTAGAAAAATCATGTATTAGGTTGTGACACTTGAAGTCACATCACAATGGGAGAAATCAAATTAGAGAAGGAGAATCATCGCACTATAAGGGATTGGGCGATGTTATAAAAAACCCAATGAATAATTCAAGTCAAATTACTATTTTTGAAGTACACAGACCATGGAAATTTAAATTATTCCACAAGATATGAACACATGAGTTATCACATCGTGAAATAACCTATTTTACCATGAAGGGGTAAGATGTATTGAGATAAAAAAATTATTATAATTCATACCCATGACCTTTACTCCTTGTAAAATGATTTAGCTAATACTGTATTAATATTTCAAATGACTTGATAGATTAAAAAGGAGCATAAGGATTCCCATAAAAGAAATAATTTATGGATCCCCATGTGAGTACATTATGTAATTATTCCATAAAAATATGCATTTAAGATCTATCAATTATTCTTCCAATTAGAAGAGAATAAATATATGGATCATTATATGTGGGATGGTTACCTATAATAGAATTGGAGTCTTTTATACTTTTGAAATTATTTTCCTACCTTTGTGAAGGATGCACATACAAAATTGGAGGATAGGGGAAAAGAATCATCACTAGTGATAACACCCGTAGTAATGGAGCACACAAACAATACAAGATATGTAATCAGTATGAATGGAGTCTATAAATAGTTTAAAGATTTGGTGAAATAAGTTTACAAATACTTTTAGGTTTTAAAATACATTTCATCCTAATGATTTTTTCAGGAATTACCATTCATCAATAACAAAATTATATTTCCCTACATAAAATTGTTTTCTAATTCTGTTTTAGATTTTTATTTAATATATTAATGTAAAACATTTGAATTTTAGTTTTATGTATATTAAGTAAGGTATTGTTTATGATCACATCATATTTAATTATTTTTAGTTTATTATATGTCATTGATTAATTATATCACATTAATAGAGTAAATAACACTCATAATGTGGTATTTCCATGATTTTAATATTTAATTTGGTGCATATTTTGAGTAAATGAAGTGTTCATTGGGAAATTAAAATATGTTAATTTTTTGAAAATGATTATTGGTGTTTCCAAAGGTTGAATCATGTTCAATACTACTATTATTTTTAACATGATTCCACACTTCATTTAAATGCAATCTAGTTTTTTAATATTCACACACTCTCTCATTATTCATTTGATAAATTTTCTTTATTATTCTATAAAAAATTCAAAAAATTATCAAATCCCCTTTTTCCTTATACTAATAAAAATATAATAAGAAATATGATTAGGTTGATCTTAGTTTTAAACTCCCTGAGAGAAAATAATGGGGACTATTATAATGAATTAATTTGGGATTAAAATATTGACTTTTGGTCAGTTAAAAACATCTCACATCCATTCAGAATCATTTATATGAAGGTTTTCCAAGTTGATTCAATATATTTTTGTTTCTCTCAAAGGTCAAAACCCTATTACTACCTTTGAACTGTGAAATTAATTGTACTGATCATTATATATCTTGAAATGTTTTGACTGAGGAAGAGAAAAACTCAATTTTTTAACTAGTGAGTAAGGAAACTATCATATAATAACATGAAATTTCTAATTCTAGTTGTTAACCCAAAAACTCAAAATGAATATTTTTTTAAAAAAATAAAAATTTCTAAAAATATAACTCTTAAGGAATTGTCTTTATCATATGCATATAATAAAAAACATATAAAATTCCTAAATAAAACAACTATTTTTGTAATCAAGTTAGGATTAACTCATCAATTTTAAAAATCTAATAAACTCATAGGGTAGGATCCCTAAAAACAAATTTATAAATTTATCTATCTTTGTGTTATCAAGAAACCATTGGTATTGAATGATGATCAAATAAAGATAATGTACTTTACAATATATTTAGAAGGAGTGTATATGAATTTGACCTCTGATTCCCATTACACTTCAATTATCTGTTGTAATTAATATAATAAACCTTTTTTGGAATTATTTACTCTACTTCTAGGAGTAAAATAATGAGAAAATAGATATGTCGAATTTGAAAATATCAAGGGGAAACAAATCATGAGTATTGGGTAATATCTAAAAGATATTGTTTTAATTTTCCCACATCACCAAACTAATGAAAATATTGTAATTCAATATTTTTATCAAGGAATTTGTTTAACTAATAGTTGAAATAATGATGATACTACTATAGGAGATTTATTAGATAAAACTACAACTACTTCTTGAATACTTATATCCAAAATGACTTTGAATAGTTATCAAACTAGAACAAGTATCCTACTTCATGCCAATTTTGTTTAAAAAGGTACCACAATTGGTTCTAAAAACAACTTGATTGTGTGTTAAATTAGTGATATTACATCCATGGTGGGATCAGTAATGCGGTAAAATAATTAAAAAACAATACCTAAAACTAAATAATGTTATGGAATACATCTTCACTGTAGAATTTATTCTTCAAATGAACACTTTAGTGACCAATGTTGATATATTCAAGGCTTTTATAAACCATAAAATTCTACTTTTCAAGGGATTCCATTATAACTACATCAATGAATACCATTTTACCCTAAAAATATTTTTACCAACACTTGAATAATAAGCCTAATAATGGATTTTGTATACTTTATTAATAAGGAATATTTCTTCACATTTAATAACTAAATTTCAAATCAATTTATTTTAATGAGAAAGTGAAATGTCAAACTTTTTAAAATTTATATCCTATAGAAACCATTAAAAAAATATTAAACAACCTTAAATAAAATAAAAAATAAAAAAATAATATTGTTGAACACATTGTTGAGATAAATAATCAAAAATGACACTGAGATAAGGAGTATAAAGAATTAAATGAGTGAAACACTTCCTTAAAAACATGAAAAAAATAAAGAAAAAGAAAAAATGAGTTATATACTATATAGAAGTTTCACAATTTTGAATGACCCCCAATATGTGAAATCTAAATGAAAAAGTGTTAAAAAAAGTTCCAAACCTTTTACATCTAACTTATAGTTAATTCAAGAAATACCAACTACCAGTGAAGCTGTTGAAAAGTTAGAATATGTTATCAATAAAAATAAATGTCAGGAAAGAAATATTTTCATGAAGTAGACAAGAGATATTATAAATTAATGATATAAACATATAGTTCTCAGATCATTATTCAAAATGATCATTATATTCCCAAACCACTATTTCACTATCACAGGGGAAGTACACTAGTGAATAAGAGTGTTTAGAGTGATTTAGATAAGGATATTTTAGAAATCTTTAGGAAATTGAAAGTTGGTATTCCATTAATTGAGATAGTGAAATATAATCTTATATATTCTATGTTTTTATGGGGTTATTCTCTCATATGTGGAAAATCATGGGAAGTGAAAAAGAAAACCAGGTGTAAAATTTCTCCCCCTTGATCTAATATTCCCTCCATTTAAAATGATAATATCTAAGGATATTTACCATTACATTCACAATAGGGGAGTGTGAATTCAAATATAACATGAAATATTTAGGATCTTAAATAAATATGATTCCTTATTTTATTTACCCAACCTTATAAATTGAAGAGATGAAACTTGTTGGGATTTTAATTAAATAAGACAATGAAAGTATAACAAAAAATATCAGTATCATTGAGGGTTTTTTGGTATAAATGTTGACGCTCCTTTCAGTCACAAAATCTAACGACTGAAAAAGGTAAATAACTTAACACAAAGTGATTCATCCTTTGAAGAAAAATCAAAAATTGACAAATGCATGAACATGGATTTTTTTACACTTGGGTCGTGAAAGTTTTATCATGGCCGCACAAGTATACTTGTGTGCCTTATATTGGTCACGCAGGTTACTTGCGCTCCCTAAGTTATTTTCTCCCAAGGTCTTCAAAGGCCTATAAATACCCCCTATGGGCCCCCCATTTCGAGGATGAAAAATCCAGAAACTCAGATTTGAGCTCTCGGTTCCCTAGTCTCTTCTCAAAGCCTTCTGAACACTTATAAGGTAATTTCATACCTAGAATGGAAGATCTAAAGAGGGGGAAGAATGACTAAGTGTTGAAATTCATCAACACCTGTGCGCTTAAGTGTCTAACCCTTCAGGGAATTGAAGACACTTGCATGTCGCCTTATCACTTCAACAGAACTTGCGCTCCACTCATTTAAAGGTCTTTAGGGATAATACTAAGGGCTTGTGCCAGGACTCACCCAAGTATTACCCTATGGGTTGACCGTTGTGCAGGTACACCTGTGTCGCGCAGATATACCTGCGCGACCATGACCTGTGCGCCCAAACAGGACTTGTGCGCCTACCTTTTTTTGGGAGCCTCTCCTGTCCATTCATCTCTTTTCTTCAAATCCACCTCTCCTCTTCAAGATTTATCCTTCAGAATCCTCTTCAAAGACATTGATGGCCCGATTCCTTGGTTGGCTTCCTTATCTAAAAGTAATTATGTGGAAAATCACTCAAAACCTAGTGATTTACATATCTTTATGTCACTAAGGTTAGATATTTCATTCATTCAACCTCATCCTTTAAGATGAGAATATGTTTTTGGGCATCCTATTTAGGAGAAAGCCCCAAGTCCCCTATTCATGTGCATCCTCCTCAGGAGTAAGCCCCATGTTCCCAAATTCGGGCATCCTCATCAGGAGTAAGCCCCAGTCTTCAAGTTCATTAATTTTGGGCCTCCTTCTCAGGAGTAAGTCCCAATCATAATTCCCTAACCTGGGCCACCTTTTCAGGAATAAGCCCCAATTATAATTTCCTAACCTAGGCCTCCGTTTCAGGAGTAAGCTCTAGTCCAAGTTCCCAAATATGGGCATCCTTTTTAGGAGTAAGCCCCAAATCCCAAATCCCTTTAACCTGGGCATCCTTCTAAGGAGTAATCCTCAGTTCTCTAGTCCCTTTAACCTGGGCCTCCTTCTCAGAAATAATCCCGAGTCATAATTTCTCTTAACCAGTATTAACTTCTTTTGATTTGGTCTTACTTATCAGGAATAAAACCCAATCACAAGTCTCGTCCTAATTTGGGCATCCTCCTCTAGAGTAAGCCCCAAGTTAGAGCATCCAAATCTCCATAAATCACATATACCTTTATGGACCTTGTTCCCGGGCTTCTTCTCTAAAGTAAGTCCTGATCTTTATCTATTTGGGAAGTCATACATACATAATCCCCATATCATTCTTTGTGACCACATCTTTCATGGCACAAATTGTCAGGTTTACTGATACCTCTTGTTTCTCACACCGAGCATGAATCACGTGAGCTTAGAGTGTAAAAGTAACCACAACACATCTATTTGGGCCGTTAATCATATGTAAGCCCTAAAATTATTAACCTAACTATGTGGACTTTGATCTCTACCTTAAAAGTAGAGTATGTAGGAATCCTTTATGAGGTTCAAGCCCATCATCCATTAATTCTCATCTGTCACATATGATGTTAAACTATATCTTAATTAGTGGACTATGTGGGTTCTCATTCCTTTTATAATAAGTATAAGTAGGTAGCCCATCTGCGGGTATGATCCCAACTCTGAAATACTCCATGTCCTTCTGAACGACAATAAACTTCAAGTTCCCTGCTGAGTGGCTTTAAAACCAGTATGGTTATCATAATGACTAAGAGATCTTTATATAATGTGTTGAAGGATACCATTGATTAAGAATCTATAACAAATACAGATTATTCTCTATCAATGAAGAACCTCAAATACATATAAAAGAATCTCTAAATCTCATACATATTAATAATTGATTATCAAATCTTAAGGAAAGCTCATTTTCATACTTGGTAGTGTAATAAGGATTCATGAACATAACTTAAATCTATAAAGAGAGTCTCGGAGTAGACAATAATTCCCCCCAAAAAGGTGTGATGAGTCCGACCTCCCATCCTCTCGACTAGTGCAAATTATTAAGCCTCATCGACCCACAACTAATGAGCACCTACCTTTGGAAAGTAGGTCCAAATGGATATAGAATCATTGGATGTTTCTAGTTCTACGAACAAACCCGTTAGAAACCGATTTTAATGTTTGAAACGTAAGAAAACAAGTTCATACCCATTTCCAGTGGAAACAAAAAATGGTGAACCCGACGTGAATCCTTAACCAAGTTAAAATGATGTTTTACTTATTTGTTAGGACCATATTTAAACTCAATGAGAGGGACAACAAAACAATCCATATCATATGTTCTCATCCAAAATATGTAGTGGCTGAACTTATCTTGATTATGTCTATTATATCAAACATGCACTCTTTTCCAAGATCTTCTGCATTACAGAAATGGATTCTCTTAATTTCACACCTGTGAATGCCTCTGCTATGAATACCTCTGCTACTACTCCTGCTGGATCATCATCCGCTCTGAGGAAGACATCACCTAATCAACATCTTCAACGCTGGGTTTCAAATTCACCAGTTAAGTAATACCATTGACACGGTTCCATTCCGACTCTAGAGGCCGCTCGAGAAGCCCTCCAAGTCAATAATTCACCCTGGTTGTCTGGACAGCGATGACCAGCAATCAAGAAGCAGATGGTTCCAACCACCATATTCAACTGTTTCAGGTCGTTATCCCCGAAATGCAATTACCAGTCCCTCCCATATTATGAGGAGGTGAATGAGAAGGTCACTCAAGGCCTTAATTCAAGGAGATATGACTCATTCCTGAGGGATCCCACCAACAATCGCCGCCAGACTCATGCGGTAGTATGCCCTCAACATGATGATGGTGTCGTATTCAGGTGTTCGGCTCAGGTTCCTCGAACTCGAGCAAGCAAGATGAACCACTAGAGGTGACGACCAGTCAACAGTGAGCAGGTTCTTATCTCTACCATTTCTGGAGAAGTCCCCCAACCTAACTTGATGAAAAAAAACGAGCATGTACGCACACCCATCCATTTTAATTCCGCTATCCAGCAGACTCATCTGGCAACAACACGCTATTCCCGCCATGAAATTCCAGAAGAGTACTATAGAAAGAAAAATAAACCTGTTTATAAATCATCAACTAGTCAGCAGGCTCGTATGACTACATATGATGAAGCCTGCCAACCTAATGTGTTGACAACTGGTAAATAGGAACATACACCTGCTTACACTCATCAATCCTTCCAACAGTCTCAGCTACCAGTATTGAAGGAAGTTCATCAACCATGTTTTGTGGAGTGCAATTAGCAGGCACATACACCTACTAGTATTGATCAATCCTACCAACAGTCTTGTTTGGTAGCACCCGGATAAGTCAATTGGAAATCCCCAATGAAAAACAAGAGGCATACTCAACTCAATGCCCCCATACACAAGTACTATCAGAACTCACTGACAGGAAAAGGAGGACAGGAGCAGGAACACACACCTACTCCAAGAACGGAATGGACATATATTCCTATTACAACAGCTGAAGTCACCAAGCACATTCTAAAAATGGTGAAGGAGCAGAATCAAATCCCTGCTCATATTCTGGATGCCTGCAAGGATATTATAATATCTTCAACAACATCATAGGGAACGAAATGCAAATATATACCTACCAATGGAGTGGCACATCAACAGTTCACTCCGGAATAGATATACACCTCTGTTATAGTCCAAAGGGTTGTGGGGCATACTCCCCCATGTCATATGGACAACCAAGTCAGGCACATACACCTGATTTGAGTGGAGATAATCAGCCTAACCTGACTATTTCTCTTGAGCAGACACATACACCTGCCCATAATAACCACTTTCATCAACAAGTGGTTACCAAAGTGAGTAAGAAGGCATATAAGAAAAATACCCTTCCAACATAGTCAAGAAATCAAGAGACAATCTGTAATAAGGCCTTGCTCAATGCTGGAGTTCTTGATGCACTCAGACAATTATCTGTTGCAACTTAAGATTCTACTCTCTCAGTTCCAAATAGTGGGAACATTAATTATGAAGGTCTGCATCAGAAAATTTCTCATGAAGGCTTGATTCATGACAGTTTGGACGATCCTGAAGTATCATCTTCAGATGAGAGTCATTATAACCCTCTGTGTGGCCAGAAGATCAAGGAGAAAAATGTTTCATCTTTTTCTATAACCCACTATGGTGGTCCTACCCATGATGATGAATTTAGCTATGAAAGTCCTCTCCACAGTAGTAATTCACATTGCCTGGAAAATGCTCCAATGGACAATGTAGTGACGAGAAAGACCTCTTATCTTGAGGCACTTGAAAATGTGAATCCATTCATGTCTGATGCATTACCGCTAGCAGGTGAAATACTTTCTCAACCAGAAGATAGCCTGAGGTGTAGGTCATTCTCCGAACCACCCCTGATTCATGCATCTTCTAATTTGGTAAGTAAATTCTCTACCAATATTGTTGAATATGATGAAGCAACAATGAAGCACCAAATTTGTTCTAATCAGGTAGAATAATATTCATCGAATGATAAATAGGAAATGCTGAATATGAGAAAACAACTGACGAAAGGTGAAGTACCAGTCATGTTTTGGCCTTTGGCTGACTCTCAGTATGACATTCCAGAAATGTTGATGGAAGATTGTATTCATGATATTTGTCTCATCATGTGGAAGACTCTTTGTCAATTGAAAAATAAAATATTATCTAATGATGAATATTAAAATCATGTCAAGATAATAGAAGGGTTAAAATGCCAAATTGATTTGGAATCTCTCTCAGTTTCTCGATATCCGAAGGCTGAAAAGTAATAGAGAGCCCTTCAATGTTCATGCGTTTGCGCACTAAGAAGGTTTCACTAGTTAATTGCCAATCCACCATCTGGTATTCATATCAAAGGATGGGGTATTCATGGAACACTAAATTTCACTATACTCTGCAGTCAACAAAGCCCGCTGAAAGTGGTCTCATGCAATGTTATTAACCATGGCCGGCCATAGCCAATTGGTTTTGTTTGTAATCAAAGGCTTGCTCATGAATAGGCCTCAACTAGTTCTTATCAAAATAAGGAATAAAGAGAACAAATTGTCGAATTAATTTTGCATCAGGCAAACTAGAACATCGAACAAGCTTCTCGTTTAGAGAGTGCAGATCATTAAGTGACAGAAGTGTCAAAAATCATCCAATAATCATTTGAACCAGGTGATTTGAGTGGATGTAGGTTGATGCATCCAACCAGTTTCCATACTAAAGTCCGCAAGATTAGAAGATATTTTCAAAAAGTCTCAGATGTAGAATCTCAAGAGCCATCCCAGCTTTCCAGACTAGGGACTCTTTTAGCCCAACCCTCAGAATCAGAAAATAGGATTCGAGGAGTTGAACAGAAACAAAAGGAACACCCCCAGTCCACCGGACTGAGGACTTTTTCATATCCTCAATCTCTTCCTCAGAGAAAGTTAGTCTTCTCTCGATTAGGGAAGAAGCCCCAAGAGGAACTAAGATCCAAATTATCTGGAGATTCCATCCAAATTATTGTTCGTCAAGAAATTACTGAGGGATCAACTCAACAGAAGGCAGTGTATCATCAGAGACATGGAAGAAGAAAATATCATTGAAATGCCGATAGAAGGGATGAAATGCGTTATGAATCAATTAATTTCATCAATTCCGTTGTTTCTGATCCTCCAGAACATGAGGCTCACTCAGAGGGATCATATGAGGAAGTTCCTGCTCAAGAAGTTGTACACACCGACAAAAATGAAGAAGGTGTGCATACAAGAAATCAAAGGCTTACCCAGAATTTGGGTATTCATTTAAATAACCAACTTCCCCCTCTTGGAAAGGTGTACAACAAGGGGAAATGAAAGAATAAGGTTACATACCCTTACTCTGGAGAAGACCAATCACTCTCACTAGAGAAAAGATTCACACAACAAGAGGCAGAAATGAAGGAATTAAGGAGGTTGAATGTAGAACTAATTCAAAGTAGTCTTCCTCCTAAGCATGCTAGAGTCAGTCAGTCAAGGGAATTTGTTTCGGCTACTGAGATGGATCAAGAATATCCTCCTTTACCAGTACACCCTCACAGGTCTAATCTTATGGGTTATACGCAACAACAACTGACAATACTACCATCAGTGGCAGTCTCGGTCGCCACACCTATCCAAGCTCCAGTTATTGCACCTGCACAGGTCCAATCTCAACCAGATGTTTCTCAAAAATTAATGACTACCATTGAGTCATTAATATCTCGGTTGGAAGCTATAGAAGGAAAGCGTGCACCAGTTCAACCAAAAAAGAGAGCTTACCCTGAATGGGTTGATACAATCCCTCCCCCATAAAATTTTTCAAGTACCACATTCCCAATCTTTAATGGTTCGGGAGACCCAGAGAAACACTTAACACATTTTGTTTCTTATTGCGATCCTATGATGGGAACCCCTCAGGAACAAGAAGTAGTTAACCTCATGTGTTTTGTACAGTCATTACAAGGGCCTGCTTTTTTCTGGTATACAAGATTGCAATCCCGGTCAATTACCGGATGGGAGGATCTCTATAAAAAATTCCTTCTTAAATTAAGCTCAACTTTTCCAAAGACAACATTTTTTGATCTTAAAAATTGTAAGAAAAGGGATAATGAAAGGGTTTCAGATTTATTTTCTCACTGGAAGGGATTAAAATATTCCCTGAGCTTAGCACTCCCTCAAGAAGAGTTACTGCCAATCTGTGTGGAAAATTTATGTGATGAATTCCGCACACCATTGATCCATGTGAAATACACAAGAGGGTTTAGAGACCTTAATTCAATTGCTAAAAAGATTGAAGACTCCCTTATAAAGACTAAGGATAAAGCTCATGTAATTCCATCAGCTCCAGGAAGGAGAATGGGTAAAGCAGAGAGTACTACAGTTATGCTTAAACAAGCACATGTACCTGCTTCTACTTCAAAACCTTCATCTTATCGAAGGGCTCTACCTCCCAAGCGTCAACAAAAGAGGACGTTTTGTCAATATGATCAAAATGATCAAAGACGAAAACAATTTGAGGATCTAAAGAGAAAAGTTTACTCTTCCGAAATGAACAAGTTCCTGGTTACTTCATTTCGGCTCTAGAAAATAATTTGGTTCAATTTACAAGGCCCAAAAGGCCTAAAAAGGATGGAGATGAAGACCATCCCAATTATTTCCCATTTCATCAGATTTTGGGGCATCCCATTCAGGAGTGTTTTGTCTTCAAAGTCATCTTGAAAAAGATGGTGGACTCGAGACAAGTCAAATTGAAAGGTTCTTCAGCTCATGTAGCATGTGTTACTGCTACAAATCCATAGGAAGAAGGCAAGTGGGAAGAAGTCAAAAACAAAAATATGCAGAAATATGATGATTGGGTGGTCAGAAAAACAATCAACTGAACTCATGCCATTTTTAAAATGCAATTGAAGAAACCAATTGTGTCTTCTTCTATGAATGCCACAAAAAAAATCTCTCCATCAGAGGGAAAATACTCAAAGAAACGACATAATTCAAAGAAAAAGGATCAATTAGAAGAAGATGAGATCGCGTCAAAGCCCAAGTTGTCTTTGACTCTGGAAGATTTTATTCCATCTACTTCAAAGCCACAGGCACCGCCCCGCCAAACGGCACAGCCTAAACAGGCTAATTAGGCAGAATCTTCATTAGATGAAGAGTTGATCTTTGGTTCTATTAACATGATTCATTTAACAGATCCTTATGCCAGTCACAACTTCGATCTTCATGAGCCTGAGTTCCCTGTATCAAATAGAGGCAATTGATAGAGTTCCAGAGGTCCGTGATACAGAGGAAGACATGGATATCCCAAAAACCACTATTCCAATTCTACCCCTGATAGAACTGTGTATGCAGCAGAAACTCGTGGTAGAGAGCCCTTCAGCGGGCTCAACAAGAACAAGAAAATTCTTCCACGCAAGGCAGATTTAGTCCTAGTATAGTTATTCTGGAGGATCGGTGAGAGCTTCCACCTTCTTACTCTCAGTAAGTAAATAGACCTATTTGGTCTAATCTTCTAAATACATGAGTATTTCCAACTCCTACCCCTATACAAGATGCATATACTTACAAAGCATCAACTTCTAAGGCACCTGCGAAACCACATGTTCCTGTTGGGAAACACAGATCTTTGGATAAAAAATATGACGTTTTGAAGCATTTGTCCCAAGTACCTGCCAAGTTATCAATTCTGGATTCCTGAAATCTATCCAAAGATATTTGGGAGGCACTCATTGAGGATTTGTCAAGTCCTCAGGAGTTTGAAACTGAAATTACTATGGCTGAAGTCTATCAGGTAGAGAATAATCCTACAGAATGCCATACAGTGATATCTTTTACAGATTAAGATGAAGATGAAGATGATGTCATGCATGGACATATCAGACCTTTGTATTTATCTGTCAAGGTCAATGGTGTGGACATATTAAGAGCTTTCATTGATAATGGTTCAGGAGTCAACCTCATCCCCATTCATACACTTCACCGATTGGGCCTCACAAAATCTGATTTATCTCCTTCTAATCTGATGTTGCAAGGCTATGATAAAAATGACCAAGAACCATTTGGAGAGATTACAATCAAAACTTAGTTTGGAGACCTTGTATCCAATTCAGATTTCATGGTTGTTGATCACGATACAACCTTCAATGTTTTTCTTGGAAGACCTTTGCTACATCAACATGCAGCCATCCATTCATCATACCATCAATGTCTCAAATATTGTTTCGATGGTCAAATTGGGACATTTTATAGTGATAAATCCCCCTTAAAAACATGTGAATCTAAATACATTGAGTTGAAATTATATCACATTAAGGGTAAGGAGAAATCCACAACAAGGGAGGTTACCAAATTTAATGCTCTATATAGTTTGGAAAAGATTCCAGTAAACCCTTTCACACATGTGAGTACAGATTATGTGTTGCCTATCAGTCATATTGACAGGATAGACCCGAATCCAAATACTCTTATGGAAACTTCCATAATGTCAATTACGACAATCAAGCCAGACAACATGGGAGAAGTTGGTGATTCACCAGGAAATGATGAAAGATCAAATGGAGATATCTTCATTTCATCTACTGAAATCCAGAAACTATATACTTCTCCAACTAGGAAATAAGTCATAGCAATGTCAGAGGAGAACGATGATGTTGATTCTCAATCCCTCATCTCCTCTTTATTACCCAAGGAAGACCCTTCATCATCAATAGGATCAGAAATGGAAGTCTCTTCTTCAAGATGTTCAAATTTTTACATCTCTCCTGATCATGGAAATTCAGCTTCATCATCTACTATGCAAGTAGAAACAGAAGAAGTAACACATGTTGAAGAAGAATAGGAAGATATCAGGGATGATCCTCCAGCATTTGAAGAGGGTATCTCTACCACTGTGGATGAACTCATAGAAATAAATCTGGGTACAAAAGAAGATCCATGACCACACTTTAATTAGTGCGACCATGAATCTTGAAGAGAGAGAAATGTATATTTCATTTTTAAAGAAAAATCGAGATATATTTTCTTGGAACTATAAATAAATTCCAGGGCTTGATCCCTATGTTTCCACTCATCATTTGGGTTTTCCAGAAGAACATCAAGGATTTAATCAAGCTGCAAGAAGAACACACCCAACTTATGCTTCCAAAATTGAAGCTGAATTGGATAAGATTATCAAAGATAACTTCATTATAGAAGTTAAATATCCCAAGTGGTTGGATAATATTGTCCCTGTAAAAAATAAGAATGAACAAATTAGAGTTTTCATTGATTTTAGAGATCGTAATCGGAATTGTCCTAAGGATGATATTCTAGTTCTGATTACAGAACTCTTGATTGATGCAACAGCTAGCATGAAGCACTTTCCTTCATGGATGGATATTCTGGATATAATCAAATCGGAATGGCTCCAGAAGATGAATAATCTACATCTTTCAAATCCCCTCAGGGTGTGTTTTTCTATCGGGTAATGCCCTTTGTCCTGAAGAATGCAGACGCAACATAACAACCTGCCATGCACCGTATCTTCAAACCCTTTTTAGGGAAATTTGTTGAATGTTATGTGGACGATTTGGTGGTTAAATCCAAAAAAATTTCTAATCACTTGGCTGATTTGGAATTCATATTCCACAAACTTTGACAACATAATTTGAAGATGAACCCGTTGAAATATGCTTTTAGGGTAACCTCAGAAATATTTCTCTTCTTTTTTGTACGTCATCGTGGTATCAAAGTCGATCCTGAGAATACAAATTCAATCCTTGGTATGTCACCTACTAGGAATTTGAATGAATTGAGAGTAATTCAAGGAAACTTAGCCTATATTCGGCGTTTCATCGCCAATCTAGGAGGAAAAAGTTTACCCTTCACCAAAATGATGAAGAAGGGAGTCACTTACCATTGGACTGAAGAATGTCAAGAGGCATTTGATATTCTCAAGAAATATCTCTTAAGTCCACCGGTATTAATGCCACCTGTTGAATGAATACCACTTATCCTCTATGTGACATCCTTAAAGCGATCATTGGGTGCCTTCCTTGCCCAGAAGAATGATGCTGGGAGTGAAAACAACCTTTACTATCTCAGTCGGACTATGCTTGAAGCAAAAAACCAATATTCAAGTATTGAAAAGTGCTTCCTGGCATTAATCTTTGCAGTTCAAAAGTTGATACACTACCTGCAACATCATTGGTCCAATTTTTATGTCGTAATAACCCGCTCAAATTCATCCTTAGTCGTCCAATGCTTATAGGACGTCTGGCAAGGTGGAAAGTTATTTTGCAGCAATTTGATATTCAGTATGTGTCTCAAAAGGCAATAAAGTGTCAAGCTCTAGATGATTTCCTTGTTGAACACCCATCAGCGGAAGATACATCTTTAGATACTGAACTTCCTAATGAGTAAGTCTTTTCTATTCAAGATAATCTTCAAACATGGGAAATGTACTTTGATGGTGCTTCTAGAAGTCCAAGAGGGAAGAAAATAGAAGATCCTAAATTCAAAAAAGTTGGATTAGGAATTGTACTTATTTCCCCCGAAAAGGTAGTGATACCTTATTCCTTCTCATTGTTGGGAGGCGGTACCAATAATGAAGCCGAATATCAAGCTCTCATTGCAGGATTATAGTTTCCACTTCAAGCACAAGTGAATCACTTAAAAGTGAAAGGTGATTCAGACCTGGTAATCAAACAAGTCAATGAGGATTATGCCATCAGAAAAGAAGATTTAATCCCTTTGTATGATTATATCAGAGATTTAATGGTGGAATTTCCTTCGGAACCGACATTTTCTTATGTCCCGCGATCACAAAATGCTCAAGATGATGCACAGGGTAATATAGAAAAAACTTTGGCAGATCCAAATCGGGATGAGACAATCACCAGTATTTCCCACCGTCGTACAATTTCACCATATGTTCAAGCCAGAATAGAGTAAATAAATGAAATTAGTCCCATTCCTAAACCATATGGTCATACTACAGGATGGATTCCACCTATCAGGGAATACCTTCAAAATTGAACACTTCCACCTGACAAAGTCGAGAAAGAACAAATCGAGAAACGTGTGGTCAATTTTACTCTTTATGATAGCCCAGATCACCAAGAGAAAATTCTCAACAAAAGATTTTTTGATGGAATTCTCTTCAGATGCATTGTTGGTGAAGATAAAATAACTATCATGAAAGAAGTGTGTTGAGCCCTCTGGAAGATTGTTGAATTCTTCCTATGATTGCTGTTTTAATAATCACAAATCATCAATTACTTAATCCGGTTGGATTTCTCATAATCACAATCTCTTAATGAATCTGTGTATATTGGATGGATATGTTTTTATCTCTTTATTATTGATCTACATGTATTCTGGAAGTGATCCATATCAAAGGACAATGGTCGCACCGATCCATATCAAAGGACAACGGTCGCACCGATCCATATCAAAGAACAACGGTCGCACCGATCCATATAAAAGGACAACGGTCTCACCGATACTGATCGAATGTGTCACCAAATATGTCTCACCGATACTGATCGAATGAGTCACCGAAGATGTCTCACCGATGCTGATCGAATGAGTCACCGAAGATGTCTCACCGATGCTAATCGAATGAGTCACTGAAGTTGTCTCCCCAATGCTGATCGAATGAGTCACCGAAGATGTCTCACCGATGCTGATCGAATGAGTCACTGAAGATGTCTCACCGATGCTGATCGAATGAGTCACCGAAGATGTCTCACCGATGCTGATCGAATGAGTCACCGAAGATGTCTCACCGATGATGATCGAATGAGTCACCGAAGATGTCTCACCGATGTTGATCGAATGAGTCACCGAAGATGTCTCACCGATGCTGATGACCCACCGATCACTTGAAACACTGATATTCATAAAAATCTATTTTAATTTATTTATCTTTATTTAATCTAACCAATGGTCATATTAAGAATATTTTAAATGCTCTGTCATTTATTAAATGTGTGTTGTTGGATGTTAGGGAACCATACCTCATACCTGCAAAAAGAAATCATTTCCTTTTCCAGAGCACGTGATTTAAATAGAGGAAGGATGTACTACTGCAAAAAGAGAAAAAAATACAAGAAGAAGTGAGACATACATAGAAAAATAGACAGACCACAAGGTGTGCTGAAAGAACAATCGGGTGTGAATGCAAAGAGACGACTGAACTTACATGAGGAACTCTTTCATCAATGAAAACCAGTGAAGAGATGAGAACGAGATCATAAAACAAGAACTTCATCGACTACTTCTTCTCTATCTCTGAACCCGGAAGTCATGGAAACAAACGATACTCTTTTTTCCAGAAAAAAACCTGAAGAGGACTCAGAGCGAATTCTGATCAATCAAAGGAGTCCAGAACTGCATGACAAATCACTAGAGCCATTTCTAAACTCTAAATATTTGCTCTGTGATTTATCATTTTACATATTGAGCAGTGTGTGTTATCTGTTCTGTTTTACACACACACTGTCTCCTGTACTCTAACTGGAGGATTTTTAAATCCTTACTCAATACTCTTACATCTTTTATTTCCCACTGGGATAGTGGTAGAGGTCGTGTGACCTGGACAGCTAGTTGCTATTGTGTTTGTTCCCACTAATAACTATGGTAGAGGTCTTGGACCTGGACAACTGGTTGTTGTTGTTATCCCCGATCCAGGGTGTGGATCATATTTTTATAAAAGGTTTTGAGAGGACTAAGTCTCGGCTTGAGACTAAACCTCTTGGTTATATCTGTTGTGCTATATCTTTCAAAGTTATTCTTTTATTCCGCTGCTAATCTCTTTAAAACCAAAACTGTTTTAAAGTCACTTTGATAAATAAATTCGCAAGTGTTTATATCAGTTGTAAATCAGTAAGTTGGTTTCAAAAGTTAATCAACCTTTCTTTTTTGATTAACTGGGAAATAATCAATCCCTCGAGAACCCAACCAAACCCTTACATTGATATAAATTCACTACAGTTTAATTCCGTATTTTATTTGGGGGTTTTAAGACAAAGTTTTTTAAAACAGAAATTTGAATTGGAACTCAATTCACCCCCCTCTTGAGTATCCACTCCGACCAACAATTGGTATCAAAGGTTGCTTTAAATATTTTCTAAAGGTTTTTTTAACTGTTATTTTAGTTGTATTTTAAAGTTCTTAAAATTTCTGTTATTTCTAAATTTTTATCTCTTTAAAATCTTTTCTTTAATTTAGTTATCATGGACAATAGAGTTGAAGGTGTTGCTACCAATAGAACACCATTTTTCAATGACACTAACTATGCTCAGTGGAAAATCAAGATGGAAATTCATTTAGAAAGCATGGGTTTGGATATTTGGACTGCTATAGAATCTGAATATAAAATTCCTACTACTGTTAGAACTACTTGGAATGAAGCTACTAAGACAGCCTACAATAATAATTATAAAGCTATGAATGCTTTATACTATGCTTTAGGAGATGAGGAATTTAATAAAATATCTGCCTGTAAAACTACATATGAAATTTGGGATACCTTAGCTGTTTCGCATGAAGGAACAACTAATGTTAAGGAGATGAGGTTGAACACTTATACTATTAAGTATGATAATTTTAAGATGAAGCCTGATGAACCCATTTCTGATATGTATCTCAGGTTCAATGAAATTGTCAACACAATGACTTCTCTGGGAAAGGATGTTCCAGCAAAGGAACAAATCATGAGAATTTTGAGATGTCTACCTGAAAGATGGAGAGGAACCTCTGTCTCCATTAGAGAATCATGTGAAATTGGTGAACTACCAGTCAAGGAACTAATTGGAAAGTTGATGATGTATGAAGAAGAACTCAAAGTAAACAAAGAAGAAGATGATGAACCTAGAAGAAAGTCTGTTGCCTTCAAAACTACAACCTCAAAGAATAAGGATAAGGAAAAGCTTCAAGCTATCAATGAAAGTTCAAGCTGTGAAGACATTGAGAGTGACTCTGACAGTGATGCTGAGATGGATCAAATTGCTAGAAGGCTTAAGAAATTTTATAGGAAGAAGAAGTTTTTTAGAAAGACAAAATACAAAGGTAAGTATGACAACAAGGGACATTGGAAAAAGGATTGGATGAAATCTGACAAATCAGATGAAGTTGTCTGTTGTGAGTGCAAAAGGAAGGGACACATAAAAGCAGACTGTCCAAAGCTGAAATACAAGAAGAAGTATGAATACAAGGATAACAAGTATAAGAGAGCCATGAAGGCTACTTGGAGTACTTCTGAGGACAGTTCTAGTGAATCTTAAGTTTCTAAAACTGAACACAGAAACAAGGCAAACATGTGTTTTATAACAAACGCTTATGAGGTAACTTCAGAAACTCCTGCTTCTAATTCATATTATTCTAGAGATGATTCTTAATGTGATAACATGTCTAAATCTGAACTGTTTGAATATTGTGATATGTTAGAAGAAACCTATAATGAGCTGAAAGACAAATACAAAGGTTTAAAGAAACAGTATGCTTTAACTGTTAAAAATAAATCTGATCTTCATATTGAAATGGAAAAGAATGCTAAGTTTCTTAAAGAGAACAATAAACTAAAATTATCCGATGAGCAACTCAAGAATGACTTAGAGAAATTTACAAATGGTAAAGATACTCTTACTCAAATTCTAGGTAAGTAAATAGCACCTAGATACACTACTGGTATAGGATACCAACCTGGACAAAGGAAGATTACCAAAACTAGATTCATTCCTAAATCTGGACAAAATGTAGCTAGCTCTGGAACTTCATATGCTTCAACGAGTTATATTCATAGTTATGGATCTAATAAGATTTATCTTTCCAAATATGTTGATTCTAGAAATTATATGAGACCCATTAGACAAATCTGGGTACCTAAAGTATTATTGGATAACCTGTTTGGACCCAAGAAGATCTAGGTACCAAAATCATTTCCTATCTAAATCTGTTTTGTAGGAAACCTGCTTAAAGAGCTCCTGTAAAAAGACCTGGTACTTGGACAGTGGATGTTCAAGACATATGTCAGGAGACTTCTCATGCTTTAAAAGCTTAGTTAGAGTTGATGGAGGTTTTGTCACCTTTGGTGATAATTCTAAAGGTAAAATCACCGGCTTAGGCCAGATTGGTAACACTGACTCAGTACTAATTTCTAAAGTTTTATTTTTTGATGGACTTAAATACAATTTGTTAAGTATTTCTCAGTTATGTGATGATGATTTTTATGTTAAATTTGAAAATTATTCTTGCAATGTTTTTAATTCTAATAATGTTTTAGTGTTTTCTGCTTTAAGAAATGAAAACGTTTATGCTGTCGATTTAAATTCTTTAGCTAAGAAAAATATTACTTTTTTAAATGATTTTCATAAAGAGTCTTGGATTTGGCATAGAATATTAGGACACTGCAATGTGCATTCACTTAGAAAACTTGCTAGGAAGAACTTAGTTAGAGACCTACCCAAACTTGAATTTCCAGCAGACAAAGTTTGTAATCCCTGTCAAAAGGGAAAGCAACATAAAGTTTCTTTTAAATCAAAGAAAGAAGTGTCAAATTCTCAACCTCTCGAGTTGGGTCACATGGATTTATTTTGACCTTCTAGAGTTTCTAGTTTAAATGGGAAGCATTATTTCTATGTTCTTATAGATGACTTTTCTAGATATACTTGGGTATACTTTCTAGCTCACAAAAGTGAAGCTTGTTCTTACTTTGTTAAATATTCCAAGTCTGTAGAGAACCTTAGTGGACTTAAGATTAAAACCCTGAGAAGTGATCATGGTCGTGAGTTTGAGAGTCATGAGTTTGAATATTACTGCTCACACAGTGGCTATAGTCAAAATTTCTCTGCCCCTAGGACACCTCAACAGAATGGTGTAGTAGAAAGGAGGAATAGAACCCTGCAAGAAATTGCTAGAACTATGCTTAATGAGTATGACCTACCTGTTTATTTTTGGGCTGAAGCTATAAATACAGCTTTTTATGTAATTAATAGAGTCTTGATCAGACCTGTTCTTAAGAGGACCCCTTATGAGTTATGGAACCATAGGAAACCTAAGGTTAACTATTTCAAAGTTTTTGGCTGCAAAGTCTTTATTCTTAACACTAAAGATAATCTTGATAAGTTTGCATCCAAGAGTGATGAAGGAATTTTTCTAGGTTACTCAACTTCCAGTAAAACCTATAGAGTTTTCAATAAGAGAACCAAATGTGTGGAAGAATCTGTTCACATCAAATTTGATGAAACTGATCCACATGAACCTAAGACCTCTCTTGAAAATCTTGAAGATGGTATATCTGGTTTGAACCTTAATGATAAAAGCAGTGGACCTGTAGTTAAAACATCCAGTTCTTGAAATTTTCCAGACCCTGCTTCTGTTGAACCTCAACCTGTAGATGAACCTGAAATCTTGAGCCCTACCTTTTCTATACTAACTAGAATTCTGAAGAATCATCCTTTAGATGTTGTTGTAGGAAATATTAATAGAGGGACACAGACTAGAGCTTCTCTTAGAAATCAGGTTGAACATCAAGCCTTCTTGTCACAGCTAGAACCTAAAAATATCAATGATGCTATCAATGATGAAATTTGGGTAATGGATATGCAAGAGAAACTAAATCAATTTGAAAGAAACAAAGTCTGGAAATTAGTAGAAAGACCTAAGGACACTATCATCATAGGCACAAAATGGGTGTTTAGAAACAAAGTTGATGAATATGGAAACATCATTAGAAACAAAGCTAGGCTAGTTGCACAAGGTTACAATCCAGAAGAAGGAATTGACTATGAGGAAACCTTTGCACCTATAGCTAGATTTGAGGCTATTAGGATCTTACTTGCTTATGCATCACATCTGAATTTTAAGTTATATAAAATGGATGTGAAAAGTGATTTTCTAAATGGTTTTATTGTAGAAGATGTTTTTTTAGAACAACCACCTGGTTTTTCAAATCCTCATTTTCAAAATCATGTTTTAAACTTTTTAAGCTTTATATGGTTTAAAACAAGCTCCAAGAGCTTGGTATGAAAGTCTTTCAAACTTTATTATTTCAAAAGGATTTTTAAAAGTAATTGCTGATCCCAATATTTTTATAAAAAGAATTTCAAAAGATGTATTGATAGTACAAATCTATGTTGATGATATTATTTTTGGATCTTCTAAAAATTCTTTATGTACTGAATTTTCACAGGTTATGCAAAATGAGTTTGAAATGAGCTTAATGGGAGAGC
Organism: Viscum album; assembly: GCA_963277665.1. NCBI lineage: Eukaryota > Viridiplantae > Streptophyta > Magnoliopsida > Santalales > Viscaceae > Viscum > Viscum album. The sequence goes on from OY728158.1 coordinate 1,504,272,414, forward strand.
TTAAGTATTTTCTTGGTTTTCAAAATTTTCAAACTAAAGATGGAATTATTCTAAATCAAAGTAAATATACTAAGGATTTATTAAAACGTTTTGGTTTGGATAGTATTAAGGAAAGTGATATACCTATGAGTACCACCTGTAAATTGGATATTGATGAAACTGGTAAACCCGTAGATCAAACTAATTATAGAGGTATGATTGAGAGTTTACTTTATCTTACTGCTAGTTGACCAGATATTATGTTTAGTGTGTGTATGTGTTCTAGATTTCAAGCTAATCCTAAAGAATCACACTTACTGGCTGTTAAAATGATTTTTAAATATCTTAAGTATACCGTGAATTTAAGTTTGTTTTATCCAAAAGGACAATCATTTGACCTAACTAGTTATTCAGATGCTGACTTTGCTGGATGCAAGTTAGATAGGAAAAGCACATCCGGAACATGTCATTTACTTAGAAAATCGCTAGTATCATGGTGTAGTAAGAAACAGAACTCAGTTGCATTGTCTACTGCTGAAGTAGAATACATCACTACTGGTAGTTGCTGTGCACATATTCTGTGGATGAAACACACCTTATTGGACTATGGATTTGATTTTAAACAAGTTTCAATTAACTGTGACAATACTAGTGCGATCAAAATATCTAAGAAACCTGTGTCTCACTCTAGAACTAAGCACATTGATATCAGACATCACTTTTTAAGAGATCATTATCAAAAAGGTGATATTTCTCTAGAATTTTTTAGTTCTGAACATCAATTAGCTGATATTTTTACAAAGCCTTTATGCTCTGAAAGAATGAATTTTATTAAACAAGAATTGTGTATGATCGATCTGGGAAACTGATCTGTGAAACTGATCTGTGAAACTGATCTGTGAAACCGATCTGTGAAACTGATATGTGAAACCGATCTCCGAAACCGATCTGTGAAACTGATCTGTGAAACCGATCTATGAAACTGATCTGTGAAACTGATATGTGAAACTGAACTGTGAAACTGATCTGTGAAACCGATCTGTGAAACTGATATGTGAAACCGATCTGTGAAACTGATCTGTGAAACTGATCTGTGAAACCGATCTTTCTTTATATTACTTTTTATTTTGTGATTAATTAACTACTTTAATCTTTATTATGGGAACCCTAAATGATGAAATAAATGATACGCGACTATTCCTATTCCCCAAACCGTCGACCTTTCCTTTCTTTCTCGCCAAACATTATTTTTCTATCTTCTCCTCCACTCCGAACCTTCAAATTCCTGCATTCCCAAGAATCGTCAAATGGCTAACCAGAAGAGACCGAGCAAAGGATCAGAAAGTCCTGAACCTTCAAAGTGTGCTCGAGGCGAGTCGAGTAGTACCACTCAAAGATCAGTAAATCCAAACCGGGAAACTCGGATTGTTTCTGTAGAAAAGGAATTCAGCTCCGCCTGGCTTTTGAAAAGTAAGTCGCTATTGTTACAAGTTTTAGATTCGCAAGGATGGAAAGCCTGGTTCTCAGACAACACTCGTGTATACTACCCAAATCTATTGAATGAGTTTTATATAAATCTGCAAGTTACTTTAGATGGTGTCGATGCTGCCAGAATGTCTTTGATAGTGAAAGGAAAGAAAATATCTTTTTCGTCAAAACAATGGGCTGAATGTTTGAATGTACCCCACGAGGTTCGGTATGAGGATTATGCTGGAAACATTCCTCCAACCACTGAATATTTCTCTTATGAGTTAGCATTAGAGCTTTTGACTGGAAACAGAGAGTCAATGAGAATCATAGCATCAGAGCTGGATGGTGAATGTAGACTTCTCTTTAAGTTTATTCAGCACCAAATTTGCTCCAGGAAAGGAGATTTTGCTGCTGTAAGATACCAGGATGTTTTTCTATTGTTTTTACTAAAGACTCATGAGAAGATCAATTTGTGTAGATATCTAATGGTGCACATAGCTGGAATGGTGAAACCTTCTAAGAAATCCACTGCCCTTTTCTATCCCAAAATGATCTCTGCTATGTTAAAAAGTATGGAATATGTGGATGAAGCTGATGAGATAGCTGAATCTGATAGTGCTTTTTGTATTACCAAAGAAATTTGTAAACGGATGAAAATAAACTGGAACCCATGGAAAAAATGTTGGGTTGCTGATAAGGACAAGTTGTATGAATCCTACAATCCCACTGATCATGGAAAGAGGCCGAAGGGTTTGAGAGACCCTGGTTTGAAATCGGATGAGGAACCAATTTATTCTGATGACGAATAAGAAGTAAATGTTAAAAGGAATAAAGACACTAAAGAGTCTGGTAAACAAGGGATGGAAGACACTGAAACAGAAGAAGGAAGTATGTCACCTTCTGATTATAGGAGTGATCCTGATACTGTGAGTCCTAAGAAACGAATAGACTTTGGACCTGCCAGTCCACCTTTACCCTTACCTGAATCAGAACCAGTTCTTGGTGATGAAGAAGCTAGTGACACTGAAGTATCTGACAGTGACGTTTCTGTGAAAAATGGAAATGAGAATGGAGATTATGATGATGATGATAATGATGATGATGGTGATAACCGACCAGTGGATGGTCTTGCTGTACCTACAATAGAAACACATCAAACTGTACCCGAAACAGATGCCAATGGCAAGAGAGAATCTCTTAAAAACAGTGGAAAAGCAAGTTATGATAAACCAAAATATACTCAGTGTGCTGCTGTCTGGGATGATTACCCTGGTTTTGCTGTTTTGGGTTTAGAGTATTCTGAGGAGGAAGAAGAAGAATCATAATCTACTGCGGTTATGATGGAAAGCCAACCAGTTGGGACAAGGTCTGCTCATGTTGTTGACGCTGCTGGTGCTCATCTACCTAGTTCTACTGTCTCTTAGTCTAATTTTGACAAGTTCAAAAGGGAGTTGCTTACTGCTGTGAGAGACACAGTCAGAGAAGAAATTTCAAAGGCTATTACACCAGACCTGGCCAATACTGGTGAGTTTATTGGCAGACATATAGCCTCTCTAAATCAGATTCTAAAGGATCTACAATCTGGGTTAGTTTCTTTATCCAACGAATTTAGATCCACCATCTATGGTATGATGGAAGTGTTGAGAAATCTGATTGAACATATTAAGAAGTCTGATCTGAGAAAGTTGAAGGTTGAGATAACTCAGATAGTTCCTCAAGACAGTACATCCAAAGTAACCAAGATCACTACTCGTGAGCTAGAGGCTCTGAAGCAGTTTGTGCATGATGAATTGGCTGCCATTAGGCAAGTTCTTGATTTGGACTCATTGAGGAAGATGAAAGAGAACAATGATCACATTCATAAGATGGAAACAGTATATTCAGAAAATGCCACTAAAGCTCAGAGAGAGATCAAGGAAAAGGTTGATCACTACTATTCAAAAATCTATACCAAGCATGAGATGACCGCGAATTTCAAAGTTTTAGCTAAAAATATAAGACTACCTCCAGTCACTCAAGATTTCAAGACTCAAGTTCGACAGTTGCAAGATTTTACTCCAACCTTGGAACGGTTCATGGAAAATAAGAATGATTTTGAGAAGGCTATACAGTATGTTGCAGAAGTTATTCGTAATTTCATAAATCTTTTGAAGCCTTATCTGAATGCACAATCCACTGCCATTGTTCTTCCTACTATTGAACCTCTCGGTGCCTCTGATGTTGCTCCAAATCTGATATCTGTTGCTCAAGCTCTCTCTCAAATCCGACCAGTTTCTCAGCAATCTTCTCAACCAGCTCCTACAGCTCCACAACGAATCCCGGTGGCATCCTCTCCTCCAACCTCCAGAGTCATTTTACCACCGTTTCAAATTCGCCCAGTTCAACCTTCCTCCAGGCCTTCCAACTTACCCACCATTGATCCGTCCGACAAGGGAAAATCCCCTTTACACCCCCAGTAATAGTTGTGCATTGTTGTTGATAGGGTGAACCCTGTTGTGATTGTACTATGATGTCTTATGAACTTTATTCTCTTTTCTTTTTATTCTCACTGCTACCGTCTTTTAATCTCTTCTTTATCTGTTTTCCCTCCTTTCTGATTATCCCAAAGGGGGAGAACTCTATATATCTGTATATCTATGGATCTATGGGAGATATGGGGGAAATGCATCTCTAAAGGGGGAGATTTATATCGTTGTATGGCAATGCTTGCATAAGTATTTAACATGCCAAATTTCAGGGGGAGATTTATATCTCATTATGTTTTTTTTTTCTTATTATGCCTTATTATTGATGATATCTTATATTTATTAATGGTTAATCTTTGTGATTGGCTAAGAGTTCTGATTATCAAAAAAGGGGATATTGTTGATCCCTCTGGAAGATTGTTGAATTCTTCATATGATTGCTGTTTTAATAATCACTAATCATCAATTACTTAATCCGGTCGGATTTATCATAATCACAATCTCTTAATGAATTTGTGTATATTGGATGGATATGTTTTTATCTCTTTGTTATTGATTTACAAGTATTCTGGAAGTGATCCATATCAAAGGACAACGGTCACACCGATCCATATCAAAGGACAACAGTCGCACCGATCCATATCAAAGGACAACGGTCGCACCGATTCATATAAAAGGAAAACGGTCTCACCGATGCTGATCGAATGAGTCACCGAAGATGTCTCACCGATGCTGATCGAATGAGTCACCGATGATGTCTCACCAATGCTGATCGAATGAGTCACCGAAGATGTATCACCGATGCTGATCGAATGAGTCACCGAAGATGTATCACTGATGCTGATCGAATGAGTCACCGAAGATGTCTCACCGATGCTGATCGAATGAGTCACCAAAGATGTCTCACCGACACTGATCGAATGAGTCACCGAAGATGTCTCACCGATGCTGATCGAATGAGTCACCGAAGATGTATCACCGACGCTGATCGAATGAGTCACCAAAGATGTCTCACCGATGTTGATCGAATGAGTCACTGAAGATGTCTCACCGATTCTGATCGAATGAGTCACCGGAGATGTCTCACCGATGCTGATGACCCACCAATAACTTGACACACTGATAGTCTTAAACAACTGTCTGAATTTCTTTATCTTTATTTAATCTTACCAACAGTTATATTAGGAATATTTTAAATGCTCTATCATTTATTTAATGTGTGTTGTTGGATGTCAGGGAACCGTACCTCGTACCTGCAAAAAGAAATAATTTCCTTTGCCGGAGCACGTGCTTTAAATAGAGGAAGGATGTGCTACTGCAAAAAGAGAAAAAAAAATACAAGAAGAAGTGAGACATACATAGAAAAATAGACAGATCACAATGTGTGCTGAAAGAACAACCTGGTGTGAATGCAAAGAGACGACTGAACTTACATGAGGAACTCTTTCATCAATGCAAACGAGTGAAGAGCTGAGAATGAGATCATAAAACAAGAACTTCATCGACTACTTATTCTCTGTCTCTGAACCTGGAAGTCAAGGAAACAAACGATACTTTGTTTTCCAGAAAAAAACCCGAAGAGGACTCAGAACGAATTCTGATCAATCAAAGGAGTCCAGAACTGCACGACAAATCACTAGAGCCATTTCTAAACTCTAAATATCTGCTCGGTGATTTATCCTTTTACATATTGAGAAGTGTGTGTTATCTGTTCTGTTTTACACACACACTGTCTCCTGTACTCGAAATGGAGGATTTGTAAATCCTTAATCAATACTCTTACATCTTTTATTTCCCACTGGGATAGTGGTAGAGGTCGTGTGACCTGGATAGCTAGTTGCTGCTTTGTTTGTTCCCACGAATAACTGTGGTAGAGGTCTTGGACTTGGACAGATTGTTGCTGTTGTTATCCCTGATCCAGGGTGTGGATCATCTTTTTATAAAAGCTTTTCAGAGGAATAAGTCTCGTCTTGAGACTGAACCTCTTGGTTATATTTGTTGTGCTATATCTTTCAAAGTTATTCTTTTATTCCACTACTAATATCTTTAAAACCAAAACTATTTTAAAGTCACTTTGATAATTAAATTCGCAAGTGTTTATATCAGTTGTAAATTAGTAAGATGGTTTCAAAAGTTAATCAACCTTTATGTTTTGATTAACTGGGAAATAATCAATCCCTCGAGAACCCAACTGAACCCTTACATTGATATAAATTCACTACAGTTTAATTCTGTATTTTATTTGGGGGTTTTAAGACAAAGTTTTTTAAAACAGAAATTTGAATTGGAACTCAATTCACCCCCCTCTTGAGTATCCACTCCGACCAACAAAGTACATGCAGGAGTCTGTGGTGCCCACTAGTCTGGACATAGATTATCTGATCAAATTTGAAGGATTGGATACTTTTGGCATTCAATGATACAGGATTGTGTTGATGTCACAAATAAGTGTCATTCTTTCCATGTACATGCCAACTTCATTCATCGACCCCCAGAGTTTCTTCATACAGCTAAATACTCATGGCCATTTTCAACATGGGGAATATATGTAGTAGGACCTTATCCTTCAGCTACAACCAAGCAGTTTAAGTACATTCTTACTGCTGCTGACTTCTTTTCCAAATGGACAGAGGAAATACCTCTCAAAGAAGTTAGTTCTAAAACCATTGTTAGCTTCATCAAGTCTAACATCATTACCAGATTTTGTGTCCCTCATACCATATTGACGGAAAATGGCACCAAATTCTATTCATCCGAGGTAAGAAAGTCGTATCCAGAATAAAACATCAAATCCAACCATTCCTCTTGTTATCATGTAGCGGCCAATGGCCAAATAAAAGCCTTAAACAAGACTCTTTCAAATATTCTGCAAAAGATGGTGGATAAAGATAAGAAATCATGGCCTGATAAACTCTTTCATGCTTTATGGGCTTATCAGACCACCACCCGCACTACAACGCGGTCAACTCCATATTCATTCGTATATGGAACAGAAGCAGTCTTGACCATTGAGGTTCAATTACCCTCACTCAGGGTAGCCATTTGTGATTACTCATCTACGGATGAGAAATCTCAAAAGCTATTGGATGAAATGGAACAATTAGACGAGAAAAGATAGTGCACCTTGCACCACTTGTAAGTCTATCAGAATCGAATAACACGAGCTTTCAACATAAAAGTTCATCTTCATTCATTCATTCAGGGAGAATTGGTACTGGTTCTCAAAACTCCAATGATACCAGGAAAGAAACCTCCCAAGTTGGAGCCAAAATGGGAAGGACCTTATTCTATACATAAGGTCTACTCCAATGGAGCTTATTCTTTAATCTCAATGGATGGAGTACTCATCACTACTCCAACCAATGCCAGATTTCTAAAGAAGTATTTTTTATAATACAAATACATCTCATGGTCCATGCATATGACCTTAAACTATTTGCACTTACGTCCAAAATGACGTTAAACTATGTCATCCTAGCTATATGACGTTAAACTATATAGCCCTTCTTAAGTACTTACTGTATGAAATCAAACTACACAGTACCTTCTTCATCCAACATGACGTTAAAATGTGATGTCCTAGCTACATGACGCTAAACTGTATAGAATTCTCTTACATCTAGCAAGACGTTAAACTGCATAATCGCCGATCCATGCATATGACCTTAAACTGTTCGCGCCATCATCCAACATGACGTTAAACTGTTCCATCGTCCAACATGATGTTAAACTGTGAAAAAGTCTCTAATACATCCAACATGATGTTAAACTATGCCCTCATATTTGTCTTACATGATGTTAAACTGTACTGCTCATTCATCCTACATGACGTAAAATTGAACAAAGTCTCTTAATACATCATACATGATGTTAAACTGTGCATCATTAGGGTTGTTGCTACCTCTTGTTTCTCACACCGAGTATGACTCACGTGAGCTTAGAGTAAACTTCAACCATAACACCCTCTCTGGGCCGCTAACCATGTGTAAGTCCCAACACCATTTTTTAGGTCGTTGTCCTCAAGAACAACTTGATCACCAATTAATTCTTTAATTGAACTATGCAGACTTTGATCCTTGCCTTCTAGGATGGGTACGTAGGAAACCTCCTAAGGTTCAAGCCCAAAACCAATCTCTTCACATCGGTTCACCTCCATCTCATATGATTTTGATATGTGAAGCCTCCCTAGAACCAATACATTTTACATTGGTTCACCACCATCCTTGCTATATGACGTTAAACTATTCACACTTTTTTTCTTGTATGACAATAAACTACAACATTATTTGACACCATCACCTGAGAGGTAATCATTATTTACATTGATTTCTAATCATGGTATATTCCAAAGACTACATGAATACATGGAAATTCTCGAACCTTTTATCTTGGGTCAATCCATCATTGCACTAAAGTCCCCCTTTTACCCTTCACTTGTACGAACCAAATCTGTACAAAGGGTATTTCAAGAACTACGTGCTGTTTGATTACCATCCTTATGGGATACGTAGGAATGTTCGAGAATCCCTCGAATCTAGCCCAATGTCTTTGGGCCTAACCCCAAATTTCACTTTCAGTCCCTTGGATGAAAATTTCCCTTGTGAAAACATGAATGTGGTATGAAAATCCTGGTCTTCATTCACATCAGGTTTATAACAAACACACACTGTGTATTCCTTATAATGGACTGAGTTCGATGACCCTAAACTAAGATCTCATACACTCTCATCCCACATGACGTTAAATTTTATTTCAAGAACTACGTATAGCACTATTCCCATCCTTATGGGGTACGTAGAGAAGTCAAGCACCTCAATTCAGGACCCATCCACAACATAATTATGGTTAGAATTGGTCTATGTATCTCTACATGCATTAAACAATGACCATTTTGATGTGTCATACTCTTAACCTTAAATACATCCAGATCTCCATAATCCTTTTTTCTTGACTTCTGGTCACAAAATGTTTGATACCTAAGAGTACTTTTTCCTGACTATGCAGCACGTGCCCTTAGGCGGCCTTGCATAAACAGTCTACATAACAGACCTGTCTGCCAAAATATGCTATTATTTGACTATGCAACCAATTCCCTTAGGTAGACCTGAATAATTCAACCCCCTAACGGGTTTGTTAAATAGTGGTAACTTCATTCTTGGTAGGAAAATTTATTTTGTCCTTATTTGTCTTAATGACAATATGTAGGGATCCGCAAAAATATCCATCCTTAATATATTTGTCTCATACTCCTTTTCACGATCTGAAAGTATTCAAGTCTATGGTTTATATTTCCCTTCCCTACGTTTGGGTCAAACCTTCACAGGAGTAACATTCATCCAATTCTTTGATAATCTTGATTGGAAATATCATCTCCATATTCAAGTACCTCTTTCATTAAAGCAGACTCTATACTTTGGAAAATTTGAATCCCCATAAGCTTTCACTGGACTTTTAGCAATAGAAAAATAAAATTTCTGAGAGTTCTTTTGCCTGACTATACAGCACATGCCTTTAGGAGGCCTTGCATAAGTAGTCTACATAATGGACCTGTCAGCCAAAAGATGCTATTATTTGACTATGCAGCCAATGCCCTTAAACGGCCCTGCATAATTCAACCTCCTAACAGGTTTTTTAAATAGTGGTAACTTCATTCTTGGGAAATACTTCTTCAATTGACTTTTAGCCCTTTTTCGTATCATTCCTTAGATTCAAAATTTTTTTAAGTCATAGTTTACATGTTTTCCCCCATACTTGAGTGTGGTAATATGTTTTCAGATAAATTATCATGGAATTGAGTCAACTTTAATACATTCGGTCAAAGCTATTTCGACCTTAAAAATTAGCCTTTTTATGTCCAATGTGCATGACTTTAAACTACTCACAAAAGACAAGGGAAATCTGAACAAAATTCAAGTCCCAGCTCACTAAACATACATTTCATATGATTGAGGTAATATTGAGCAATTAAAGATTTAAAGTTTGTAGGGTTATTTTTAATAATACTAGAAAAAATAAAACTATGCTTACTATGCCCATTGGATTAGGTAAAAATTTAAAGCAGGTATCAAGATAAGGCATGCACAAATGATTGAAGATGAAAGTATTCTTTATTGATGCACAAGAGTAAGAAGGACATCCACAGACTGGAGTCTCTTCTCTTTTTCAGGAATTACAAAATACTTTCAATATAACTCTTTATTTGATTTACGGAATTCCTAGCTTCATCAGCAACCACCTAGAATTCACTCATTAAACTAGATACAATAAGAGATGCAGTGATACCATCTCTCCTTGGAACAATTGTAAAAGAATGTTATTTAGTGCGATTTGAGAAAATTTTCTGCTGATCAAACAGTGACTCTATTTCTGTCCAAGAGACTTGGAAGATGGATACATGAATTTGAGAATGGAGCATTTGAAGAAAAGATCCATTTGAAGAGAATACTCTTTTCAGATATTGTTTCAAATGGCATGATAGTCTTCTCTCCATCAACCGGAAGTGGAAAACATATCATCCCATGGTTTTCCATTTTCATGTCTGCAAGGAAATGGCATGACGAAAAAATTTGAATGTTCGCATCATTTTTTTTTGCTCTTAATGCACATCATAACCAAAATAGAGGAGTAGTGGTGCGGCTGCATCTCGGGCATATAGTTTTTTACATCTGGAATGTTGACGTCTGGCAGATGACCATGCCCATAAAGAGTCAAGTAGATTCTCTCTGGAAAGTTAAGATGATACTTCTTCAAGTACTTGGCCAAATCTGGGAGAGTGTTGTCGCAGATCTCATAGTAATCATGGATAACAACATTCTTCATGTCATCAATCCACTGGATATCAATTTCATCAGCCATTCCAATTCTTCTAGGAGCCATTGAATCTGCAAAAAGGTCGAATAAATTAACTCTTAAGTAAGTTAATTTTTAATAAAATTTTTGAAGAAATTCGAAAAAATGGCTAAGGAATTAAGGCACGCAAGTCCAAAGTTGGTGCGTTGGTGTAACTATGTTGCGCAGGTTTTGGCGTGCATGTATCACCAGGTAGGTCAAAATACCACTGCAGTAGCGCGACACAAAAAAGAAGCAATGAAACCATGGAAAATCGGTAACCTACACGGTGAAGGATACTTGTACGGCGAGAGCAGGAATCTTTGAAACCAGTTTCTTTGTGTGAGGAATGGCCGCATATTTATAGGCAAGGTCGCACCCCTGCGCGCCAAAGCCTGCGCAGCTCGCACCTGCGTGACGCCATCTGCGCGCCTATCACCTGCGCGCCACTATCTACGCACTCAAAACTAGCACAGCACCCTTCCTTTGTCTTCTTCTTTACCTCATATTCAAAGCCTCATTCCTTTTGGATCCAACTATGAGGGGGGGATTTTGTTGACGCTCCTTTCCGTCATAGAATACAACGACTAAAAAAGGGAAATACCTTAACAAAAAGTGATTCATCCTTTGAAGAAACATCAAAATTGGCAAAGTCATGAACATAGATTTGTTTACACTTGGGTCGCGCATGTTTTATCATGGCCGTGCAAGTATACTTGAACACCTCATATTGGTCACACAGGTGACTTGCGCGCCCTAACATATTTTCTCCCAAGGTCTTCAAAGTCCCATAAATACCCCCTGTGGGCCCCCATTTCGAGGATGAAAATCCAGAAACTCATATTTGAGCTCTCGGCACCCTAGTATCTTCTCAAAGACTTCTGAACACTTATAAGGTAATTTATTACATATAATGGAAGATCTAAAGAGGGGGGAAAGGGCCTAAGTATTGAAATTCGTCAACACCTGCGCGCCTAAGTGTCTAACCCTTCAGGGAATTGAAGACACTTGCGCGCCGCCTTATCCCTTCAACAGAACTTGTGCGCCACTCAATTAAAGGTCTTTATGGATAATACCAAGTGATTGAGCCAAGCCTCACCCAATTATTACCCTATGGGTTGACCGTCATGCAAGTATACCTGTGTCGCGCATATATACCTACGCGACCATGACCTGCACACCCAAACATGACCTGTGCGCCTACCTTCTTTTGGGTTCCCCTCCTGTCCATTCATCTATTTTCTTCAAATCCACCTCTCCTCTTCAAGATTTATCCTTTAGAATTCTCTTTAAATTCATTTATGGAATGATTCCTTGGCTTTCTTCCTTATATGAAAAGAATTCTATGGAACATCTCTCAAAACTTAGTGATTTAAATATCTTTATGTCACTAAGGTTAGAGATTTCATTCATTCAACCTCATCCTTTAAGATGAGAATATTTTTTTGGGAATCCTCTTTAGGAGCAAGCCCCAAGTCCCATATTCATTGGAATCCTCCTCAGGAGTAAGCCCCAAGTTCCCAAATTTGGGAATCCTCTTCAGGAGTAAGCCCCAGTCTTCAAGTTCCTTAATTTTGGGCCTCCTTCTCAAGAGTAAGTCCCAATCATAATTCCCTAACCTGGGCCTCCTTTTTAGGAATAACCCCCATTCATAATTTCCTAACCTGGGCCTCCTTTTTAGGAGTAAGCCCCAGTCCAAGTTCCCAAATATGGGAATTCTCCTTAGGAGTAAGCCCCAAATCCCAAATCCCTTAAACCTGGGCCTCCTTCTCACAAGTAAGCCCCTATTCTGAAGTCCCTTTAACCTGGGCCTATTTCTCAGGAATAATCCCCAGTCATAATTTCTCTTAACCAGTCTTAATATCTCTTGATTTGGGCTTCCTTCTCAGGAATAAGACCCAATCACAAGTCTCCTCCTAATTTAGGCATCCTCCTCAGTAGTAAGCCCCAAGTTAGAGCATCCAAATCTCTATAAAGCACATATAACTTTATAGACCTTGTTCTCAGGCTTATTCTCTAAAGTAAGTCCTGATCTTTATATATTTGGGAAATCATAAATACATAAGCCCCATATCATTCCTTGTGATTGTATCTTTCATGGCACAAATTGTCAGGTTTACTGATACCTCTTGTTTCTCACACCGAGCAAGAATCGCGTGAGCTTAGAGTGTAAAAGTAACCACGACACATCTCTTTGGGCCATTAATCATACATAATCCCCACAATTCTTAACCGAACTATGTGGAATTTGATCTCTACCTTAAAAGTAGAGTACATAGGAAGCCTTTCTCAGGTTCAATCCCATCACCCATTAATTCTCATCCATCCCATATGACGTTAAACTATATCTTAATTCCCGAACTATGTGGGTTCTGATTCCTTTTCTAACAAGGATACGTATGTATCCCATCTATGGGTATGATCCCAACTCTGAAATACTCCATGTCCTTCTGAACAACAATAAATTTCAAGTTCCCCTCTGAGTGGATTTAAAACCAATATGGTTATCATAATGACCAAGAGATGTTTATATAATGTGTTAAAGGATACCATCGTCTAAGAATCTCTAACAAATACAGATTATTCTCTATCGATGAAGAACCACAAATACATATAAACAATTCTCTAAATCTCATAAATATTAATAATTTATTTTTAGATCTTAAGGAAATCTAATTTTCATACTTGGTAGTGTAATAAGGATTCGTGAACATAACTTAAATCTATAAAGAGAGTCCCAGAGTAGACAATAATTCCACCTAAAAAGGTGTGATGAGTCTGACCTCCCATCCTCTCGACCAATGAAAATTATTAAGCCTCATCGGTCCACAACTAATGAGCACCTACCTTTGGAATGTAGGTCCAAATGGATATAGAATCATTGGATGTTTCTAGTTCTACGAAAAAACCCGTTAGAAACCAATTGGAATGTTTGAACCTTAAGAAAACAAGGTCATCCCCATTTCCATAGGAAACAATAAGTTAGAGACATGATTATACCTCTTAAATTTTATGGTTTTTATATAGAGGGTGCTAGATTTAGTATATATGAACCTTTTATTCTTTCAAGACATTTTCTAAAAAATGATAAGGTAATCAAAAAATTTCCCGTGGGAAACTTTTCAATTACATTTTTTAAGAAATAGTTCACTATAACATTTTACTATCCATGAAATACCCAGTGTAGGATTATTCATCCCACTAAGTGCACATGATTGATTGGTTTTCCACTGATTTATTCCTTGATTTCACATAAAATATATCACCACTTGATATTTAAGAGAATAATACCTTATTTAATAATAAAAATAGTTTTCAGGAACATGAAAATATTCCATGAAAATATAATTTGACTACTGATATTGATTTATGTAAGCCTGCTATAATTTTTTATTTTTCTACTAATTTCATTAAAATTGTTAAAAGAATAAAATTTGATGAACCTTCTGGTTTTTTTCATAAATAAAATTATAAATTTTCATGTTACCCAACTCTTGGATTCCCTAAAATTATTGAAAATATTTATGGTAGTTATTTTATGAATTGTTAATTTTAGATGAAATGGTAACTTGTGCACATTATGTTAACCGCATTTTTTTACTATTAAAATTTATAAATATTCCTGTTTTGGATAAAAATTTGGATCAAAATAAAATTATATTCATCTTATAAAACCGTATTTTTTAATTGAAAGAAAATATTTCAAGTTATAATTTAATCCCTTTCATGAAAAATTCCTATATTTTTTCTTATATAATAATGAAATATTACATGTTATTATTTATATAGATAAATAAAATAGATTTTAAATTTTACCTTTTGGGAGTCTTTAGAAAACATATAAATGTTATAGGATAAAACATATCTGATTTGAATAAAATTAGTCATCCCATTTTTTTGCATATAATATTATAGAAGGAAGATTCAAAACCCATTATAAATTTCAAAGAAGTTTAAAACATATATTGTTATAATTTATAAAATAGAAGTGATAAATTTAATGGCATTTAGAATATTATTCCCAATTTATAATATTTAATTGGTAAGTCTTGTCCATATTGTTCCAAATAAATATTGGTTATATAATTTTAATTAATTATTTTGTATAACTAACTCATATTTTTCTTCATAATCAATAAATATTATATATAAAAAACTCAAACTAGTGACTTGAAAGTATTATGTTCCTTCATATTTTACTCAAAAAATTATTGAATAGATTATTGTAAAATCTCAATAATGTTTTATAGATGTATTTTTATGATAAATTTAAATTCCCATTGCACTTTATAATCAATAAAAAACTACCTTCCCTTGTCTTTTTTGAATTTGTTTCTCATAGAATAATACCTTTTGATTTATGTAATACATCGGGATCATTTCAATGTTGTATAATTACTATCATTCCTGTGTTTTCAGATCAATTTATGGTGTTATTTTTGAATGATTTTACAATCTATATATCATCATTAAAAATATGTTGAAAAAAGTTTATCTATTTTCCTAAAACCATTATTGATAAAAATATTTTTCTTATTTATGAGAAATGTAATTATATGGATGAAGGAGGAATTTTTATTTTTCATGTTGTGTCTAATGATGGGAACAAAATCAACCAATCAAAGTGTGATTTCATTTGTCCACCTATATACCCAACAAAATTGAGGTATGTAAGAAATTTTCTTAGCATTGTAAGTTTTTATTTAAGATTCATAATAATTTAATAAGGCTGGATTGAATTTTTCCATATTTATTAAAAAATAATATAAAATTATCTTTGATGATATAAATAAATAATATTTTAGGGATTTAACCTATTTCACTCTGAAGGGCTAATATGTGTTGACAGAGATAAATTTTTAAGAATCTCAGTCATAACTAGTACCCCTTCACCGCGGGTCAATTAAAATTGTACAACTGTATCAAATGACACGAGAAATAAAAAAGTGAAATATTGATAGAGGAAGATAATATAGGATTACCATGAGATAATTAAAATATAGATGAGCATGTAGATACATGATTTAGGGTTTCCATCCCATTATTCATTAAAGAAATACTACAACTATAACCACCAAGAAGGAAATTGAGAGAAATATCACTAAATTTCTAAAGGTTCCCCATGAGTGAATTAGAGTCTTCTACCATTTTAAAATCATCCCCCACCACATGAAGGATATATTAAAATCATTAGATAAGAGAAGAAAATAATCATTAAGTGAGGGAAATAATAATGACGACTAATCACACAATTATGAGGGGACCACACTAAATGAGCCTAATAATTATGAAATAAGGATGGGATATTCAACTAGTTTAACCATGTATAGATAAGGTAATGAGATAGCTTTGAGAATTGGAAACCCATGGATACCTTCTTCTATGATGCATACATCATTGTACCCTAATTATTTTATAATTATTTTTCTTTAATGTTACTGAATATTTTTTCTAGGGAGTAATTGTTTTTATGACTCTATTTTGGATTGTTATTTATTTTATTACGGTAAGATAATAATTTTTTTTAAATTTCTTAAATAGGGTTTTCTATATAAGAATAATATATATTATTAGGTCTAATTTCAAGAGGTCCTGTAATTTTTTTATTAACTTTTATAGGATAAATAAAACACATATTGGCGTCTTGGTATGATTTTCAAACAAATTTTGAAAAAGTGGAAAATAACAAGTGGAGATTTAATCATTGATTAGTGTATAGAGGAAAACCTCTCCCATCATGGAATTTACTTCATCACGAGAATTATGTTAATTAAAAACATCAATTTTTGGGTTATTGGTGATTTTCATAGTGAGGGTATCCATGGATAATATTTTCATGAGGAGGAAAACAATAATTGGTACTTTGGGGAATAACTCGAGAGTTTTCTACTATGACCATATAGAGAGGGACATAATTAGGATAGTTATTATATTTTTTAATTGATGGATCATCCGTAGGATTCATCAATATTCATTTCAAATATATTAAAGTGTTACTATTAATAGTTATACAAAATTTCCCTATATTACCACTGGTATTTTCTGGTGGGTCTCAGGTATAGAAATTATTGTAGGAGTATTCACCAAATATTAAATTATAGTGGTATGTTTCCCCCAAATAGGTTATTTTTTTTGCATCTTCAGTCTAGATAATAAAGGATAGAGAGTTTTGAATAGTTTTCTATGTAATTTTCATTACAAAATGAAACTGAAAATGCCCCTAATTAGTTGGATACTTCTTGGTTGGTTTGTAGTTAATAGATAGGATTTTTGATACATCCTTCTCAGATACTTATATTTATTTAATGTCGGTGTCTTATCACTCTATGGAAATACTATTTAGAAAATTTTATGTTATGATAAGGGATTTCCTTCCCCAACTGGTGAGCCACCATGGTGATACCCTCAATGGCTTTAGCACCTTAATAACAAATGGATTCCATCTATAAGTTTTTTATTTTGATAATATGATGGTATTTATATATCATATCATTAACTAATTAGTTTCATGGGTATTGGGTGTGTACGAATGTTTTTTTAAGTCTCAAAGATGAGTTGTTTTTGATAATGGGTATACCAATTTAGTTTTAAAGTTTCACCTATTAGTGAATCATAGAAACATAGCCACTATTTAATTTCTTCTAGTATTTCTAGTGAGTCTAATACTTTGAAGAACATTGAAATGAAATTTCATTTTTATTATATAAAAAAAATCACAAATAAGAAAATAATCACTTCAGTGTCCCAAGTAAGAATTAAAGTTCAATAAATCACTTCCTCAAGTAAAGGAATTCACATCAAGGTCACTATTCTTTATTTCTCATATTTATATATGATATAGTATTATTTTATTTTTTTTCTCTTAGGGAATATGTGTTAAATCCAAAAGAATATGAGTTTAAATCATCACATGAAGAGGTTTTGTTTCTAGTATGATACTTTTTTATATATTCAATCATATGTTAGATATGTATCTGAGTAAAAATATCAGTTACCCTTTATTAAAAATAATTTATTGGAACTATTAATTTCACAAAAACTACATATCTGGTTCTCTGTTATTATATATTTCATGTGTAAGGTTTTATCTATTAATATTACAAAATTTTAAATCCATATGGTATGGATCTCTAGAATTTAATGTTATTCAGGGAGGAATGAGAAGAAAAAATGTTCCATTATGGAGGGATTAAGATTATAAAATGGGACTCATATACATCCAATTGAGGGGAATCAAAAATCATGTATATTAGTTCCTTATAATAAGAAACATCATAATTTTTAAGGTTGTGTGATAAGGAAAAAGTGTTCTTATTTAAGGTTATATTGGAAAGAAATGTCTTTCCTTTAATTATCATACAAACAAGACCAATGAATGCACCTTTTGAGGTAATAAACTATGATATTTTTTTATTTTTATTATGTTAATGTGGCTAGTACCACATTGTAACATATTCCATGAAATAGGTTATGTTTGGGACATACATTATAATATTTTTTTGGTTTTTTCTGACAGACATTTTTTTGTGAATTCACAAAGGGTTTTAAACCAAACTTGTATCTAATTTTTACATGAGGATCATTAATTGGAAAAATAGGTTGTTTATTTCAATTAATTGAAACCAATATGTGAAATTTTGGTCATAGGAACCCCTAAAATGAATATATAACACTAGTTTTATTAGGGTAAAGGGTGCCTATTATCGAAGGAACAAATGATTGACCTGACTCCAAAATCCAAAAATACATAGAGGAACACTAGGGAAAAAATTTATAAAGTAGAAAATGTATTCATTATCAATGGTGTATATTATTTAATGGGCCACAAGAACTGTGATAATAACTACATCATATACATTCAATGGATAAGGATTAAAGCAGAGTGAAGTGATAATTTTGGCGGGTGAACCAGGGAGAATGATTGTTGCTAAGGACCTATGAGAAACTAGATAAAAAAGTAATGATTTAACCAGTAATGTGACCATGGTGTGTGAGGTACCAATGTCATCCATTTAGGGTTGGGTGAAACCTTCTTGAATTCAAGGGTCTTAAAGGCTCTAGTGTTTACCCCTTTTTCTAAGTGATATACCATATTGGATTTATAAACTATATTCTATGATAACACATATAAAATGTGGTATTTTATAATGGTTCTATGTATAAATCCCAAAAAATGTCTTAAATTCCCATATTCCCCACATATCTAAATCTAATGAGAATTTGTGTAACTATATTACATTTAGTGAGAACCCATTCATAGTGACATAATGTTTATTGGATTTATCATTCACTATTAAAAAAATTATGTGAATCATTATATTTTTTATGAATGGAAATATGAAATACAATATAAATAGGATTTTTTGATGAAGGGAATTATATCATTTAATATGTGAATTATTTATGTGGTGTAGAAGAGTTGAAAAAGGCAATTTCATGAAGACTGGTGTGAGCTAGAAATTCATATCATGACTATTCTATATAGAAGTGGTATTAATATATCTAAATGATTGTTCTACAGTATCTAATATTAATTTTTTGTATTGTGTTATGAAATAATACATGTATGTGAAAAAGATATAGTTATTGAAAATATTTTAATACTTTCCTAATAAATACGATCAATGAAGAAAATATGTATCAGGAAAATCTCTTTTTGAAATTTAAGTATTATAAAGTGATTGATATATTCCTTAATTAATGGTTCTATAAATGTTTTAGTTATTTTAAGATGATTTAAAAGGAAGGATTATCATTCAAAGGAATCTATATACCCATTAGAGTGTGGTGTTGTGAGAGTGTTTCAATTTATCCTTATGAAAATTATTAAAGGAATGGTTTTTAGGTAAGTGTTTAGTTTCATGAATTTAGGGAAATAGAGGAGCCACATTTTAATGAAAGTGAATAATTCACATGCATGGTGGAGTTACAAGACATTAATGAAAAGGGTGTGATTTAAAAATACATAGGTATGCATGATATAGTTCTAAGAAAGAATAATGAATTTAGGAGTTATGTGATGTTTAATTGATAGAATTATGATTTCAACGATTGGAAAAAAGTTAAGTATTTGATTATAAATACCTTGTAATTACATAATAACTAATGAAATTTTATATTGAAATATTATAGGGAGAGAAAATGATTTAATTTCACTAACATAAAGTTTGAAAAAGGAGTTATGTGAACCACTAGGTTGCGTGAGTGTCTTGTGTGAGATACTTAGTTGTTTCAAAAAAACTATTTGTGTAATATTTTTTCTTATGTGAATGGTATTATTTCATGAATGAACTTAAATGAATGAGTTCATGGACACTGACATAAAAAGAAAATATTTATGTGAACATAGAGTTTTTTGAATGTTGGTATTGGGGACTCACATTAAGTGTACAATATAGAGACTATGTTGGCACTCATTAAAGGCATTTCCAGATGAAGAAGTCATTCCTTAATCACTTAGTAAATATCATCATGGTAATTGATGTATATGTTACAATGTGTTTCCCAAAAAGTCAATGAATTAGTACTAAGTGGAGATAAATGGTCACATACCCATACTTGGAGAAACAATAAGAGACAATGAAGTGTTACATTTTTGTGAATTCCAATATGTTATCCCTCCATGATATATGAGAAAATAGAGGGGATAAATGGAATGTCCCTTTTGAGGTAGTAACCCATATCAACATCTTATAAGGGGAGTCACCCTTGGAATTGAACTGTCTATCCTAAAACTAGCAATGAAATTTATTTAGTCGATTGTGTAATTTTGGAAAATTACTATTTACTTTTTCTTAAACTATCTTACTTCATGTGAACTAAGGGAAATTCTTATATCATGACTACATTATTTACCCACAATTTGTATAAAGGACTAGGATTACCATAAATAGGTATGAAATCATCTTTTAGTGAATATTCATTACATTACAAAAACCCATGCATGAGGATCATAAAGGCATAATGTCTTTGGAAACATGGAAACATAAAAAACTGGTTCATAGGTAAACTAGATTATCTCCCATTAAGTTCATCATAACTAGAAACTTTCTTAGAAAAATCATATATAATACATTTGTTAATAACTCTGGGAAAATAAATATAATAAAGGGTGGTCTAAAATTCTTATTAATGGTAAAAAAAGGTTTTTTCATAAAAATAACCTGAGCATAATGGTATGATAACTGGAGCATAACATTAGAGAGCCATACCTTGCATAAAAAAGAATATAATCTTGGGTCATCTCATAAAGTGTTGTGGTTCATAAGACATGAATCATAAAAAAATAAAAAAATATTAGGTATGATATAATTAAAATGGTATAAGACATTAGATTTTTGACATACAAATAATCATAGAAAATCATTTCCTTATTAGTATAAGGATCATTTTTGAGACTATCATAGTGGAATGAGATCACTCCCCTAAAATCATATAATTCAAGGTTCACTACCCAGACTATCATTGTGTAATCAATCACTTGATATATTGGGGTTACTCCACATTGTAGTTCTGTATAGATCATGAGATATCAATCATTACCTATTGTATTAGACTGATCTATAGGTCCCACCAATAAAATAAAAAAAATAATATATATCTGTTCTAAAAGATCATAAAGCATTCATCATATTAGGACCCATAAAAATAAATGGGTTTCATAAACATTTCATCATAAAATATCCTATTTAAAATAAAAAAATTATAATCATTTAATCATTTAATTCAAGTATAACTCCTAGAAAAAGAAGTAGGATTCATAAAAATGTTATCATTTTATAACTTGTGGGAGAGAAACGGGTTTTATAAATATATCTTCATCCTAAAAATAAACCATATAAAGAATTATTAAAATGGTATCATTCGGTTATATCCATTATAAATATTAAGTAACATAAAAAATCCTTGATGGAAAATTATTTTGAAAGAAAATTCACTTGGAACAATTCTTGAAGAAAATATCCTTTATTTGAAAATCAAATTTTTAAAATTGAAAATTCATAAAATATTGTTGGAAAAAATTTCTATGAAAATAAAAATGAAAATTTATAAAGTAATATTCAAATAAAATTATGTTCATGATGTTGGGAAATTCAATTCATGTGGTATATGTTTAACTAATTTTTCCATTCACATTTTCAAAAAAAACCAAATCGTCATTGTTTTCAGAAATTAACCCCTTTCAAAAAAAATTGAAAAATTGAAAAATGGGTAAAAATATTATTTAATAAATTATTTGTAAAATTTTAAATACATTTTTAGGAAACATGGTTTTGAATGAAAACGAGTTTTTGACCAATGGGAGAAATAAATTTGATCTTTTAAAAAACATTATTTTTGTATCCTGAGTAGATAAAGAGAGGAAAATGAAATTAAAACATGTATTATCCTAACATAAATAAAGGATAATAAAATTCATGAGTTTTTTTAGAAATTTATCAGAATATTTCATCATTTGAATCATAATCCTTAAAACTCTAGATAATCATTGAGGTAATAACAAAAGATTTTTACCACTTTGGTACCATTTGAATCCTAAGTAATATTATAGATTTACATCAAATGAAACAATAAATATGATAAAAAATTTTTTATTAATGATATAAAATTTAATATTGGATTTATATATACCATAAAAAAGAATATTGGTGCATAACATAACATATATCTCAAAAAATAAAAAATTAGACAAAAATACCCTACCTTATATATCAACTTATGTTGTACACATTCAAGACTACTATTTCATAAAGATAATTTTATTATAAATATTATAAATAACCATACATATACATGTAATACTTAATATGATTTATTCATGACCTTTTATTACCCTTTTACTAAAAAATTCTTGTTAAAGTCACATTTTGGGCAATAATTGTTTTGTTTTTCATATATGTTGTGATTTTTTTTACTCTTACATTAATCATGGTTACATCATATATATAATGTTAACCATGATATATATGCCTCATATTTTTAGTATATATATATTTATAAGAATAAATTAATATTATAGATAGAGAATGAAATACAACGTTCATGGAGATAGTAGTCCATTTGTACACAAGAACGATGTTTCCATTTCCTCGATGGATAAAGAATAAAAGGTAAATAATATATGAAATTTATAAAATAATATATATATATATCATTCATATAAAATATATTAATTAAATTTATACCTTATTACCATCCATGTAAAATTTAAGTGAAAAATAGATCACATCACTTCACCAGGAGGTAGTCTACCGTACACACGAACGATGTTTTATTATTATCTATGGAATGGAAAGTAAAAAAGGTACATGTGATAATATATTTAGAAAATTTTATTTAGGTTAAAAATATCATATATATATATATATATTATTAATCATTATATCCAATTGTGATAGTTTTTGAGTGAAAATTAGTCACATCGGTTCGGTATGTGGTAGTTCATCGTACACACAAGTGAAATTATCATTACCCATTTGAGGTATGAGGATATTTTTGTAGGTCATGAACATTATATAAAAATGTGTCATTATATGAAATATAATAATATTATTATATCATAATGGTTTAATAATAATTGAATTAGGTTGTAGAGACCTAGTTCTTTTCCCATAAGAGCTTGTAATATTTCTACATATATTTCTAGAGCTAGGAGCTGAGACAACGTGCAATTATGAGGCCCAGTGTGCTCAGAATAAATTATACAAAAATATTAAGCATTTTTGTAATATTCACGCAACAGAAATTGGATATATTTTAAATGGTTGATCAAATAATAAATATGAGACCACAGTTTGGTCTGAAACACAGTTTTTACCCTAGGCGTGACATAAAGCATGTCGGCGTGGGATGTTCGGACCCCTTGCTTGTTAGCAGTATGTAAATGGATGAATTAATTAATTAATTAATTCATGTAATAGATCAAATACAATTAAATTTTAAATTGAAAATCGGATGGGAAATATGAGTCCATGGTTGAGTTCATTTTGTGGCTTTTAACCTAGAAGGGGTATACGATTTTTCATCATAGGACTCCTATGAGAAAAATCACCCAAAGGGAAAAATTTTCATTTTGGAATGACCACTTAGTTATTTTTATCAATGGAATTATTTTTGAATAACATTCGAACGAAGTCTCTGAATAGAAATATGAGACTTCCCTTGACTTCAGAATGTGGTGTTTTACCTAGGCTTGATATAAAATGAGAGGATGTGATAGTCATGGATTTTGCGTTAAGAGGATTTCTCTATAAATAGAAAAATATGAGTTTGGAGTTAGGGTTTTCCCTTATCTCTCCAATATCTCTCTCCCCCACTCTCTCCCAACCATTCTTCGGAGTTCTTCACCATTTTTCACCGAATCAAGAAGCAACCACCACTGAAACCTTTGCAGATCAAAGCAAGAGCATCATGGACATGCCACCAATGATGTACGGCCGATTCAAGGTAGAATTTTCGGTTAATTTTCACATCTTCATCGATTTCTTGAGTTTTTATCAAATTTTTATTTTACATTCTCTAATTTTAGAATTAGGAAGATGGACAAACAAACATGTCCATCGTTCAATCCCAATTCTAAATCCCATGTTTGATGTATTCTTAGTCATTCTTCATTTGTATTTTCAGATGCGCCAAAACCTCGATGGATCGTTGATCGGGGGTAGGCGCTGCGAAGGACTTATCTCGAGGATCTCAAATCTACATTGAGATTTAAAATCAGGCCACCAGAGCGGTTGTGGTGGCAGATGGAAGCCCCAACATTGGCAAGGAAGGTGGACGGAGGCCAAGGCGGTGCAGTGGTGGAGCAGTCCGGAGGTTGTAGCGGCAACACGAGACTTTGGCGAGCCCGCACTTGACTGGAAAACGACATCAATAGGAGGCACTCGGTGCAGTCAAGTGGATCAGGAGAGGCCAGGGTGCGATTGAATAGAGGAGAACCGAGGGTCTTTGATGCAGTGTGCAGTGAGTAGGGAGCAACGGGGTGGTGCAGTTGAGCGGCTCAGTCAAGGCTAGGGCACGATCGAACTAATGAGAGCTAGGGGTCTTTGATGCGGCGTTCAGTGAGAAGGGAGCACTATTGCGGCACGGTCAAGTGGCATAGAGGATCATGGGATTCAACAGAGCTGGCGAATCAGGCAGCGATGTCTGGCCGGGAGCCATCCAGGACATTGGGCAGGATCCCGAGGCACTGACCTCAGGGGAAGCAAAGGGACAAGACCTGTATTTTGTAGGTATGTGGTGCAGCAGAGGAGACTGTCCTGTTGGCTGGTCCTTCCAGGCGAGGTCGGCGCGGACTACAGCCACAAGGTTGTGGTGAGATGGATTGGATCTACGGCTGTGCCTTGGGCTGGTGGATCGGATCGGGCTGGCCTGGGCGGGTTGTCCTAGTGGAGGCGGGTCTGGCCAAGTGGGCCGGACCCACCTAGTTGGGCCCCTTTTGTATTCAATGGGGCGTAACTTCTAAACGGCGTGTCCATTTGACACGCCTTCTACGGCCACAGGTTCGTTTCCTAAAGACAGAAATTTTTAAAATGGTTTTAGTGATTTCGAGTTCTTCTCCCAAAGGTGGGTGACTCGAAATACTTTAAGTTAATAATAATAAATTATTATTATAGTTTGTAACAGGTGTATCTCTCAAATCAGACGTCCGTTTGACATGATGTCAGAGGCACTATGATCTTGGAGTTGAGACGGTCCTTCCCACATTGGTTCAAGACCTTTTCGGTTTGGTTTGGTCACTCGATGGCATGAAATACCTAACTTCTAATAATAATAAATTAATTATTATTATTTTGAGATTCTTGCATCGGACCTAACTCTTGTTTGGGTTTTCCGATTGACATTCTGTCAACCGCATTGTGCCTCCAATCCTCATGTGAAATTTTTGATTCAATTTCCAAAGAGTTCGGGTTAAAGACAAGGTGTGGGCCCCACATGTCCTAGTTCACACTTTTTATGGTGGAATGCCACTTTTTCACCCAACATCCGTTTGGGGTGTTTGAGCCCTCATTTCGAATTGTTTTTCCAAAGGGATTTCAAGGATGCGATCCACCCACCGAAATTTAGGGTTGAGGCATCGGCCCCACAAGGTAGCTTTCAGATGTATGCTCTGTTTTTATGAATCATGCTTCAAAATTCCGTTAAAGGTGAATGAATAGACTTATTAGCATGTTTATCTGCAAGGAAATCAATGGCACGATCTGCGTGACATGTTTCAGAATCGAGGTGTGGGCCCCATGAGCCCCATTTGTATATAACATTGGGAGATGAAACTTCTACATCAATAGCCCATTTTGGATGAGTGAGGAGTCTATCTTGCATATTTTTCTGCAAGGATCATGATAGTGTAATCAATTTTTATGTGCGGAGTATTTTTTGTGATCTTGTCAAATGTGGAAACATGAAAGGAATATCAGTGAAAGATCCTGTTGACATGTTTGAAGAGAATACATGGCTTAGGTCGGCTCTGACTCTTGTGAGAGCATAGAAGATGTGTGAAGAGATACGGTCGATGTTCTGGGACTGTTCGAGGATGCGTGTCAGCTAATCTATGATTTTGACCCTCCGGCTTAGCGACAAGCATCGTGCGCTCATCGACGTTGTGACTAATGTGGCGTGTAATCTAGGAATACCTTGACACACCTAGTGAAAATTATTCTCTTTTGGGACCTAGAAATGGTTGGGCACAAGACCAGGCAATGAGGTAGGGTCACACATCTTGTGGGACCCACATGTGCTTTGTAATACTATGAATTTTTTATCACTCGAATATCTTTCTTCTGAACTCGGATTGTGGCCTGTGAGTAGCCTATCCTGAGTGTTTCCCCGCATATAATTTAATGTTCCCTCTGTAGTGGCTTTTGAGATACGATGCAAGATGTTCTGAGTATGATGCCTATTTGAGGCAATGCTTGATGATGGCAGTGAAGAAAGTGATGTTTTTAGAATCACCAGAGCAATCTCGTCTTACCCTCCAATGAGGTTGGGCAGTAGTGTTCCCCATTCTCTTTTATGACATACCCTCCAGTGCACCTGGGTAGTGGCATTCGCCAGTTACTCTTTCATGATTACCCTCTAATGGGTATGGGTAGTGGTGTTTGCTGTTCTCTTTTTGGATTACCCTCTAAAAAGTCTGGGTTGCGGTGTTTGTCGATCTATTTCAGGGCTTACCCTCCATTTCATCTGGGAAGTGGTGTTCACAGGTTACTCTTTGGGGCTTACCCTCTAGCTGGTCAAGGAAGTGGCATTTGCTGATAAATTTTATAAGTATATCCTCTAGAAGGGCTGGATAGTGGGTTCACGACATTGTGACACAATCTCCTGACTGTGCATCATAGCTATGATACATACTTTATGTGACTTTGGAATCTCAATAAAGAGGGGATCTTTTCCCACAAAGATGTGTCCTTGTGATGTGAACTAAAACTATGAGGGAGAGACAGAACAACCGAAAGAGGATAGTGTCTAGGTGCCGTGATTGAGCCCCTTTGACTTGCATTTTAGTGCGAACATGTGGGATTCTAGGCATAGATAGTATTTTCTTCTAGAACTGTAGGTAAATCTTTTCCTGGGATGAGCTATTGAGATGGATATCCATTTACTCTCCTGTTTGGGTTTCTTTGGTTGAGAACATATATATATATATATATCGTATTGAAATACCCACTCCATGGGCTTTGGTTACTCTCTATCCAGGAGAGGCAAAGATGTGCGGGGTATTCCACATTCTTTTTGTGTCTAGCTTCTTGTGGTTAGAGAAGTATACTCTACTACTATAGGTAGCAATGAATTGATGATAGGTTCACCTTCTCACCAGTTCAAGATCGTTGTGTTTGGATGAACTTACTTCAATTATTTGTTGTCTTGAGTTTTACTCTTTTGTTGTACACTGTTCTATCTACTGCTTCCCTCTTCAGTACCTCATTTGCTACTCCCTTGAGCCTTTGGGGCATCCTACTATGTATTTTTATACTCACCCCTACTTGGGCTTTTCCCACACTCAGTGTTCCCTTAAAGATGACAGACAGGTTGATCATGACATCATAGGAGCATAGGGATACAATGTTCTTGGACTGTATGCGGTTGTTGTAGCTTGGGATATATTAGTGAGACTCTCTTAGCTATTTTACTTTTTTACCTATTTTCAGGTTTTGGAACTTTTCTTATTAGAAATATATTTTTTGCATTTCCCTTTCAGTTTACATTCTTATACTTGTACTGATTAGAGGTTGATGAATATTTTTGGTTTATATATAGTAGTGTTGTATCTTATTTTCCTTTCCCTCTGCACTTTTTATTTGAGTTGGTTGTGTGTGTGTACAGGTACTCAGGAAAAAGCCTCCCTGAGATTGTTATGCCTTCGTTGTTGGTTTCAGCTCCTGGCTTATAGAGGTGGGCTTGGGGTAGTTGTGTCTCGAGCCCCAGTATGGGTCGGGTCATGAAAACGTGGTATCAAAGGTGGTCCGTTCCTTGGGATGATGTTCGAACGATCATTAAAAAGTGATGGTTTGGGTTTTAGGGCAATAATGTCATTGTGTATCAAGAGCGGCTCTCAGGACAAGGAGTCCCATGATGGTGCAGCGGAAGACGTAGCCATTCACCAAGACCCTGATTACCTTCTTGTCAAAATGGCGTGACGAGACACTTGTTGTAGGGAACATTGGTACATGCATCATATAGGATTGAGTCTTTGACTATCCTTGATTCATCTCCCCATCATTTATATATATATATATTCTCATTTTACCACGATACTCCTTGATCGGATTTAGGATTCCCCCGTGATGATAGCCAGCCGGGATACTAACTCCGGTTCGTGACGATGATTATGTGAGAAACGAGGCCTCAGTTCAGGATCGATCATACAATTAAACTTTCTCTAAGAGGATAGGAAAAAGCACCTCCACCTATAGAGTAGCAGTTAGTACCAGCAGCGAAGGCCGATGATGATCGTAGGCTGAGCACACTACGCAAGTTCCAGCATTAGATACCTCTGAGGTTCTGCAGAGAAGCATACCCTCAGGCAGTGAAGGGGTGGCTAGAGTCAGTGGTTTTCCTCTTCAAGCATGTTTGGACACTGACATGTTAGATGGTGGATTTGATAGCCAGTCTTTTTCCATAGAGTAGTTCGACGTTGGTATAGCCAGGTTAGACAGATGCACAATGAGTTGGTACTCTCATGGGATGACTTCTAGAAGCTGTTTTGTAAGGAGTACTACCCCTTCTTCTTACGCTCTATATGGTTTCAGGAGCTACTAGAGCTTCAATGTGGAGTGATGGTAGTGGATGAGTACATGACTAGGTTTGAAGACCTTACATGGTACTCTTTGGACATGATCCATGATGTAAACTTCCAGGAAAATAAGTTTGAGCAGGGTCTCTATAGAAGAGATTCGTGCCAGTATAGTGACCTTGTGCATCCTCACCCATATCAGGGTGCTGGAGCAGGCACTGAGGATAGAGAAATTTCTGTCAGAGGGATTCCAGTTGGCCGGTTTTGGAAATGGTTGCAATAGAGTTGGGACATCTTCCACATCTAGAAAACATTAGTTGGAAGGTCCTCGATACAAGAGGGCTCCCCTTTATAAGAATTAGGCACATGGTCCGAGACAACATAGAGCATTGAGAAAGCCCAGGGAGGGCTAGTGCTGTGATTGTGATGGGCGAGGTCACACGGTGTGAGACTACCCGACCAGATGTGTTGAGTTTTCCAGGAAGTTGGTAGATGCGCCACCACGACAGAGGAAGTGTTGTGATTAGAGATCTCCCAGGTGAGAATAGGGTGTCCCCAGGGATGCGGTGTTGGAAGGATCATAAGGAACTATGGTTGGTGGGTGACATTGAGAGGTCTTTCCACCACCACTAGGCATCCCACGTCAGGATTAGGGAGCTAGCTGCCAGGGCCGCGGTCAGTTGCGAGCAATGGATGTCTACAATCCCGCAACACATGAGATGATAAGAGGTACTCTCTATGTTTTTATACCTTTTTCAGTAGAACATGTTAGACAATGCATGGGGTACTCCTTTCTTCCAACTCCTTATTCGAGGAGTTACCAAGGGTGATGCGGGGCATAAGTGTAACCCTATGTCAGTGTTGTTCGATAGATCTTTTAATGCACAAGAAAGTGGAGTTCTTCCCCAACTGAGATGTGTTATTGTGATGCGATAAAAACCATGAGGGAGAGTGAGTGCCACTCAAAGAGGATAGTATCTAGGTGTGGTGGATGATTCCCTCTAGCTTGTGTGTTCATGGTGAGGTTTGTGTAGTGGAGTGTCAAAGAAAGTCTTGGCTTTTCTAGTGAAGTCTTTTCTCTTAACCTCTATTTGCTTGATATGCCACTAGTGGGTTTTTAAGAGTACCTGTTTTGTGGATTACTCTCCTTCCAAGAGGGGGAAAGACGCGCGGGGTACTCCATGTTCTTTCTGTGTCTAGCCTCTTATGGTTGGATGATTTTTCTCACCTACCCTATTTGTTGGTACCTTGTGTGCTCAATATCAATCTTGATACTATTATCAAGTACAAGTCGAGGTGATGGAAACCCCATAAATAGAACTACGTGACTCAGTATGTGGTGCTGGAAGTTATAGTCTTCACCCTGAGAATGTGGAGACGCTATCTTATGGGAGAGTGCTTTATGGTTTTCTCAGACCACCAGTGTCTTAGGTACGTCTTCACCCAGAGAGACTTGAATATGAGACGGTGGTACTGGTTGAAATTTCTGTAAGACTATGACTCTGAGGTAGCCTATTCTCTACAAAGTGGTAGCGTTGTAGTAGATGACCTTAACAGAGATTTCCAGGATTGCTTGGTGTGGGAAGTTTTGTTGTAGTTATCTTCACTAGAGTTGGATCTATTAGAGTAGGAGGGTGCACATTTTCTCTAGTCTATGGCATAGACACTTTCACTTCTGGATAATTTAAGAGAGTATTGGTTTTGAGGCACTGACTGTGAAATATTGCATGAACAGATATTCATGGGTGTTTTACCAGATGGATATTCAGAAAGAGGGAATCACGAGACGTTATTCTAGGGACAAACTGTGATTCCAGTCCCGACATGGAATGTATAGGTTTTTCTGGGGAAGTAAAAACTCCCCTAGTTTCTTTGGGACATTCAATAATTGTGAAAGATCTGGAGAGGTTGCCTACCACCTTACTCTACCCTCCCAATAGCTGGAGTGGGTGCACGAAGTCTTCCACGTGTCACAGGTGATGAGATATATGTATGTTCTTATGCACTTCATCGAAATTAGCATACCTTACGAGGATGGACCATCCCTTTGGTTTGCGTGTTGTGCCAACATGGTGTTTTGTAGGTTTTCTTTGGAGCAGGAGAGCTTGGTGTGAGCATAGTATCCTGAGTTGTTTCTCATAGTTTTTCTTTTTGGGGATGAAAATATTGAATGAGGGAATGATGTAGAGACCTGTTTTTTTCTATAAGACTTTGTAATATTTATATATATATTTATAGAGCTCGGTGATGAGAAGGAATGCAATTCTGAGTCCCGGTGTCCCAAAATAAATTATACAAAAATATTACGGGTTTTGTAATATTCACGCAACGGAAAAGGGATATATCTTAAATGGTTGATCAGATCAGAAATTAGAGACCACAATTGTGTCCAAAACATGGTGTTTACCCAAGCCACGACATAAAGATTGTCAACACGGGATGTTTGGACCCCTCATTCATTAGCGGTAAGTAAATGGATGAATTAATTTATTAATTCATTCATTTAATAGCTCAAATCCAATTAACTTTAAAATGGAAACTCAGGTCAGATATCTGAGTCCACAGTTGAGTTCAGAGTGTGCTATTTATCCTAGGAGGGGTATAAACTTCGTCGACACATGACCATTGTGAGAAAAGTCACCCATGAGAAAAATCATCATTTTGGAATGACCACTTAGTGATTTTTATCACTGCTGTTATTTTTGAATAAAATTAAAATGAAGTTTGAGAATGTAAATCTAAAACTTCCATTGAGTTTGAAATGGGTTGTTTTATGTAGGTGTGATATAAAATAATAGGGCACAACAGTTTCATATTTTGCGCTAAGTGGATTTTTATATAAATAGAAAAACAGGAGTTGGGAGTTAGGGTTTTCCCTTCACTATCCTCTCTATCTCCCACTCTCTCTCAACCTTTATTTAGTGTTCATCACCGTTCTTCACTGAATAGAGGAGTGAACTCCACCCGAACCTTGTAGGATCGAATTATGAGCGTCTTAGACACGCCGCCAATGAGACACGGCTGATTTGAGGTAGGATTTTCGGTTAATTTTCTCATATTCATTGATTTCATGAGTTTTCATCAAATTAAACTTTTACATTTTATAATTTTAGAATTAGGATGATGGTCAAACAAACACAACCATTGTCTGAGCCCCATTCTAAGTCCCATGTTCAACGCATTCTTCGTCGTTCTTCATCCGAATTTTCAGATGCGCCAAAACCACAATGGATCATTGATTGGGGGTAGGAGTTGTGAAGGCCTCATCCCAAGGATCTCTAATCTTCCTTCAGATTTGAAATCGGGCCACCAGAGTGGTTGTGGTAGATGAAGAAATACCCAGTTGCGGTAAAGAAAATGGATAGAGGCTGAGGGGGTGTACCGGTGGAGCCTGCCAGAGGCTGTAGCGGCAACACGAGACTTTGGTGAGCCGACACTCGGCTGGACAACAGCGTCTACCGGAGGCGCTCGACACGGTCGAGCGACTCAGGCGTGGTCAGGGAGTGATCGAACAGAGGATCACTAAGGGTCTTCAACATGGCGCATGGGGAGTAGGGAGAAATGGGGCAGTGTGATTGAGAAACTCAGGCGAGGCTAAGGCGTGGTCAAACAGAAGAGCACCAGTGGTCTTCGACACAGCGTGCAGCGAGCAGGGAGCATTGGGGCAGTGTGGTCGAGTGGTGTAGAGGAGCGCGAGGCTTAAGCTGAGCCGAAGGCTTAGGTACTATTGTCTGGGAGGGGGGAGTCATCTAGGATGGTGGGAAGGAGCCCGATACGCTGACCTTGGGGGTAGAAAAGGGACAGGACCCACGTTATGTGAGTCCTTGGTGTAGCAGACGAGACCAGCCAGTTGGCATGTCTTTCCAGGTGGGGTCAGGACGGGCCACAACCATAGGTCCATGGAGAGATGGATAGGACCTATGGCTAAGCCATGGGTAGGTAGATCATACTGGTCCATCCATGTTGGGCTAGCCCAGTGGAGGGGGGTCCAACCAAGTGGGCTGGACCAGCCCTGTTGGGCTCCTTTTGCGTTCAAAGGGGCACACCTTTCAAACAACACATCTGTTTGATGCGCTGTCTGTGGCCACATGTTCGTCTCACTGAGTTAGACATTGAGAAAAGAGTTTCAATGATTTTGAGTTCTGTTCCCAAAGTTGGGTGACCCAAAACACTTTAAGTTAATAATAATAAATTATTATTAAAATTTGTAATGGGCGTATCTCTCGAACCAGATGTCCGTTTAATGTTCCGTCTGAGGCACTGTGATCTTGAGTTGAGATTGTACTTCCAATGTGGTTTGGGAACTTTTTGATTTTGTTTCTTCTCTTGGTGGTACGAAATGCCTAACTTCTAATAATAATAAAATAATTATTATTATTTCGAGATTCTTGCATCGGACCTAACTCCTATTTGGGATGTTCGATTGATGCGTCGTCAGTGGCAGTGTGACCCCATTCTTCGTATGGAATTTTTGAGATTCTTTCCAAAGTGTTCGAGTTGGAGACAATTTGTGGGATCCACAGGGCTCGGTTCCCACATTTTATGGTGAAATGCTACTTTTTCACCCGAAATCCATTTGGGGTGTTTGAGCATCATTTATGAGTGTTTTTTCAAGGGTATTGCAATGGTGAAATCTTCCCACCTAAATTTGAGGCTGAGGCATGACCCCTATGAGGTGGATTTTAGACATATGCTCCGTTTTTATGAATTATGGTTCACAAGTCTGTTAAAGGTGAATGAATTGCCTAATTTGCGTGTTTATATGCAAGGAATGCAATGGCATGATCCTCAAGACGTGTTTCAAAATCGAGGTGCGAGCCCCATGGGTCCCATTTGCATATAACGCTGAAAGATGCAGCTTCTGCATCAGGAGTCCATTTCAGATGAGTGAGGAGTCGATCTTGCGTGTTTTTCTCCAAGGATCATGACAATGTGATCCATTTGGATGTGATGAGTCTTTTTCATGTTCTTTTTAAATGTGGAAACATGAAATGAATATAATTGGAAGATACTCTTGATGTGTTTGAAGAGAATCCACGAGGTATCTCAGCTCTGACTCTTGTGAGAGTGAATAAGATGTGTGAAGAGATACAATCGATGTTCTGGGACCATTCGAGGAGGCGTGTCAGCCAATCTACGATTCTGACTCTTCGGCTTAGCGACGAGCGTCGTGTGCTTGTCGGATTTGTGACTAATGTGGTGTGTAATCTGGGAAAAACTTGATAATACTTGTGATACTTGTTCTCTTTTGGGACCAAAAAATGGTTGGGCACACGACCAGGTGATGAGGCGGGGTTACATATCATGTGGGCCCCACATGTGTTGTGTACCAATACAGATTTTCTACATCTTGTATCTCTTTCTTCTGAACTTGGATTGTGGCATGTGTGTAGTCTATCCTATGTGTTTCCCCGTATATGATGCGATGGGGACCTCTGTAGTGGATTTTGAGATACGATGTGAGATGTTACGAGTGCGATGCCTATTTGAGGAAATTATTGACGATGGTGAGGATGATAGTACTATTTTTAGAATCACTAGAGCAATACCAGCCTACCATCCAGCGTGGCTGGGCAGTGGTGTTCACCATTATCATTTTGGGCTTAAGCTCTAATACAGTTAGGTAGTGGAATTCACCAGTTACTCTTTCAGGATTACCCTTCAGCGGGGCTGGGCAGTTGTGTTCGCCATTCTCTTTTAGGCTTACCCTCCAGCAAGGCTGGGAAGTGGTGTTTGCCGATCTCTTTCAGGTATTACCCTCCAGCGCAGCTAGGTAGTGGCATTTTCCAGTTACTCTTTGGGGCTTACCCTCCAGGTGGGCTGGGTAGTGGCATTTGCCGATGACTATTATAAGTATATACTTCAACAGGGATGGATAGTGGGTTCATGACTTTATGACATGATCTATCGACTGTGCGACATAGCGACGAGACATACATGACGTGACTTTGGACTCTCAAGAAAGAGGGGTGATTTTCCCACCAAGACGTATCCTTGTGACGCGACCTAAAACCGTGTGGATGAGACTAAACCTCCCAAAGAAGATAGTATCAAGGTGTGGTTATTCAACCCCTTTGACTTGCAGTTTAGGGTGGACATGTGGGATGCTGGTCATCGATGGTGTTTTCTTCTAGAACTATTATTGACTCTTTTCCTGGGCTGAGCTAGTGAGATGGAGATCCCATTACTCTCTCATTTGGTTTTCTTTGGTTGATCATATATATATATATATATATATCATATTGCAGTACCCACTCCTTGAGATTTGGTTACTCTCCTTCTAAGAGAGGCGAAGATGCGCAATGTATGCCACTTTCTTTCTATGTCTAGATTCTCGTGGTTGGACGAGTCTACTCTCCTTTTGTAGTTAGTGAATAATTGAAGAGAAATTCACACTCTCACCATTTTAATATCTTTGTGTTTGGATGAGATTACTTCACTTCTTTGTTTGGTTGAGCTTTACTCTTTTATTATACTTTGTTCTATCTACTGCTTCCCTCTTCAGTACCTCACTTGCTACCCCCTTGAGCCTTCGGGGCATCCTACAGAGTATTTTTATACTCACCCCTACTTGGGATTTTCCCCCACTCAGTGTTCCTTTGAAAACGATGGATAGATTGATCATGACATCAGAGGACCATAGAGATACATGGTTCTTGGACTGCATGCAGTGGTCGTAGCTTGATATCCAGGAGAGAGACTCTCTCAACTATTTTACTTTTCCACCTGTTTCCGGGTTGTGGCACTTTTCTGGTGGGGCATGTATTTTTTCCCTTTTCCATTTCAGTTTCCTTTACTTTACTTGTACTGATTAGCGGTCGATGCATATTTGTGGTTTACATATAGCAGTGTTGTATCTTATTTTTCATTCCCTCTACATTTTTTCATTGAGTTGGTTGTGTGTGTGTGTATATAGGTACTTAGGCAAAGGCATCCCCAAGTTATTTATGCCTTCGAGACCAGTCACCAGCCCCTAGAATATGGAGGTGTACTTGGGGTAGTTGTGACTCGAGCCCCGGTATGGGATGGGTCATGACAAAGGTGAAGGAATAAAAAAATACAAATTGTCATTGAAGAACATTACCTCTTCTTTGGGTAACCTCCTTAGGATTTCCCCAAAGAACTTTCTAGAAAGATTTATGACCACAATATAGATTATAGTATGAGATTAGGTAATTTAGTATGGTATTTGGTATTTTATTTACTTAACCAACTGGTTTGGAAGTGTGAAGATGATAGGATAGACAGAGACATATTATAAGTGATGTTAGTGGTGCACCTGTTATTTTTTAAAATAAACATTAAACCAACGTTTTTCTCATGAAAAAGGATCCCAAATTGACCATTAGTGATAATATAATATATATGTTCAAACTATAGAATTAAAATTAGAGTTATAAATGTTTGTTGTTGTTTTTAACTCTTATTTTTTTTACTCTAACCCCTGTTAAACCCATTTTTACCCTAACTACAGTAAATTATTTTTTCATTTTTTACTATCTTTTATGGTAGAATATTAATTTGAAATTATTATATAGTACAAATTATTCTTATTTAAAATATTTATTCCATTTTTTCCAATTCAATTTATTGATGTTGAAAATTTTAATTTACAATTAAACCCATGGTCCTGATGCGAATTTAGTTTTCAAATGAGAAAATGTTCAAAAAATTAGAACATTTTATATCAAAATTCAACATGAAGATGATTATAATTAAATAAATTGGATAAATTGATATATAATTTTAATTATTTCAATTTTAAAACCCTTATAAAAACTAAAACATATAAATTATTTAAACCAAAATTAAGTTTTCAACAAAAACATGTACTTTTCATTATTCATTGAGAAATTAATATATTTATAAAAATAAAAAAAACACACCCTAGGAAAATTTTCTTTGATGAAATTAGAAAATAATTTTATTTTATCAATTTCTTTTTCTAAAAAAGTAAAAAATAACATTATTATTCTCACAAAAATAAATAAAAAATAATTTTTTTGAGAAAATAGTGGTTTTGAAACGTATAATGAATTTACTAAAAATTATGTTCTTTTTTCAATATGATTTATTAATGTCAAAACATTATAAATCATATTTAAAATTTTTATATTACTGTTTATTCCTCTATGATTAATTTCTAGGTAATAAAAACCATTTTTAAATAATAATATTAATAGATCTTGAGTTCTCATTAAACTTGTTGTTTCATATAACACAAGCTATCGATGAAATTTAGATTTATTCAAAAAAATAAATTCATAAAACCTCAGGGTGTTACATTATACCCCCTACAAATGAATTTCTCCCTTTAAATACATTAACATTGGTACAAACTAATGAGGATACTTCTACCTTATTACATCTTCAGGATCCCATATAGCTTCCTTAAACTGGTGGTTTCTGAAAAAAAAACTTTTACCATGTGAGAGATCTTGTATCATAGAACGTTCAATGTATGATCCCTAATCTCCACTAGTTGTTCTACACAAGAAAGATCATATTCAGCGATATGACCTCTCAGTTTAGTATTTCTCAAGTTTCATATATTTAATTCCTCAAGATATATACTTGGAACACATCATGGAATTGAGGGAGGTTTGGTGGAAGCGCCAACTAATAGGGTATAATTATGATTTGATCATGAATTTCAAAGGGATCGATATATATAAGGATTATTTTCCCTTTAATCCCAAGTCTCATAACTTTCATCCACGGGTAAAATCTGATAAAAAACTTTTCAAAAAAAAAATTACATATCACACCAATGATTATATGTATAAATTTTTAATCAACATTGTTATTCCCTTAAGTATTATTGAATGACACTAAACTTCTATTCCATTTATTTATCCATATTAGGTCCCAATATATTTATTTATCTAACCTCATTATTGCACATTAGAGAACTATATTTATTTTTATATAGGGATTCATGAGGTGTTATATCAATACTTATGTGTAATATATTTTTTAATGAAAACCCTACTGGGGGAAGGTGTTGATACTATTCACCTTTGAAATACATAGGTCAAGATATCAACATATCCTCAAGGGTTTTAATTCTTCTCTCATGATGAATATCTATAAATGGATGATACGAAGTGATAAAACTATACTCTGTAATAATATCTTACAATGTAATTTTCAATAACATTGAAGTATACCTCAGATCCCGATCAGATTCAATTAAATATGGTACTACATGAAACCTTACCACTTTTTTAATGTATATCCAAGAAAGTTGATCTAGAGCGTAATATTCTCTAATCATGATGATGTGTGTTGAATTTATAATGTGATTGATTATTAATCATATAGTACCATATCATTTTTAAAATTTGGGTGATAATAAAAATCATGGATTCATTTCCCCATTTCAATTCTGGTAGGGGTAATGGATGTAACATCCTCTAATAATATTTGTCTCTTAGTATTTACCTGATGAAATACCATGCACCAAGATAAAGAATCTATAATATCTTTCAAATATTTATAAATCATTATGTTTATATGATGAATGGAGAATGAAAAACTATAAGCTTCCTCTAAAAACACCTTATTCAAATCTGGTATAGATGAAACACATACATGGTTCCTAAAACATTTCATTCCATCATGATAATGTTTAAAATCAGGAATATTTTTAATCATTTTTTTCATCTCTACATCTTCCATCCACACTACTTTAATATTCACTAGGATATATGGTTTAAAATTCTATTGATAAAGATAATATGTATCCACTTTCTTCATGATTTTGAGATCTATCAATTAAAAATATAGAAATATTTCATATTTTGTGATCCTAATAATGGATAAGTTAGCATGATCTTTTATATTCAATGGTTAACCACCTTTTTGGCTTTCCCAAGGTGGTAATGTATTGAGTAGTGATAATATTTAATTAGCTCTAACCATCTTTAATGTTTCACGTGCAACTCCTTTTGTGTGAATATATAATTTAT
This sequence comes from Viscum album, assembly GCA_963277665.1. Lineage (NCBI taxonomy): Eukaryota > Viridiplantae > Streptophyta > Magnoliopsida > Santalales > Viscaceae > Viscum > Viscum album. The sequence goes on from OY728158.1 coordinate 1,504,311,359, forward strand.
ATTTTATTATTTAGTATATATATCAAAATTTTATCTATATATTGAATTCCTCTATTTTTTTAATGCAAAAATTACCTCGACTAACTCCAAATCATGAGTTCAGTAATTTTTCTCATGAACCTTCAATTTTCATGAGGCATAATATATAACTGTTTCAGTATGAATGAGAACACATCATAATCCCTTCATGGATACATCAATAAATATTACAAACTCTTATCCATGGTAGGTTAATGTATTCATGGGTACACTAACTAATCTTCTCTCTAGTTCCTTGAAATTTTCCTCACTCTCATCTATCTAGAGAAACTTGTCCCCATCCGAGTTAACTTGGATGGTGGATTAGATTGTCGTGATAAATTTTCACAAAACCATTGATGATATCTATAAAAACTAAGAAAACTCTGTATCTAAATCATAATAGTTGGTCTCATCCAACATTTAATAACCTCCATATTTGATGGATCCATAAATATACCATTTCAATATATTATATGATCCAAAAATGAAACTTTCTATAGCTAAAATTTACACACTATAAATTATTCATAAAACATATAGTTTCTAGGGGTATTCAATATAATCCTCAATTAATATTCGTACTCTTCCATTCTTTTTAAATAGATAATAACATCATCTACAAATGTGACCAGTGAATGGTCAAGGTAATCTCTAAATACTTGAATCAATTAATCCATTATTATAGTGGATGAATAAGTAAGACAAAACCGCCCCAATATATATTAATGGTGTCCATACCTAATATCTAATGTTGTCTAGGGTATATCCTCTATCTTAACCCTCAATTTTCAATTTCTAGAACAAAAATCATTATTAGAAATGTATTGATATTTTCAAAGTTGATCAAGAAAGTCATCAATATGGGGTATAAGATACTTGTTCTCGATGGTGATCTTATTAATGTCCCAATAATGATTGAAAAGTTGCAATGACCTATATTTCTTTCTGAAAAATAGAATTGGTACATCGCACGGTGATACACATTTTTGAATGAACCCTATTTCAATATTATCTTGGAGTTTATTCTTCAATTCCTGAAACTCAATTGGGGCCCTTATATAAGGTGTATTTTAAATAACCATGGAACTATGTATGAGTTCTATTAAGAAATAAACATTATATTTTAGTGAAAGGATAGGAAAATACTTTGAATGGACATTAATAAACTCTAGTATAATAGTAATATAATAAATGTCTAGTTTATCCCAAACCATCTAAGATAATATCACTTATTGAGTTGTGATCAAAACCCGTACAATGTATTAGATTTTGATCAGAATATCATATTTATCAATATGCTTATGAACAATAATACATTTTTTTGGAATAAAAAATATAGATTACCTTACTAAAAAATAAATATGGCATTTATTTTGAGAAATTAAATCCATTCATAAGATAACATCAATTTCAACCAGGGGAAGAATGATAATATTTTCAACAATCACATTCCCACAAACGTCAACTGAAGAAGAATCATATACGTCATATGTCATAATTATACCATTAGAGGTTTTCACTACTGATTATATATATTATCCTTTGGGTGGCATCTTGAAACCATTATAAAATTATTTAGATATGATAGAATGGGTAAATTCATATTCATATAATACATTAGATGTCTTAGAGTGGATGGTAAGTGTACCTTTTACCACAATGTAATCACACCCCTCATCATAAACAATGATCACATGAGTATTCCCCTTTTACCTTGGTTTATGAGGTTGATAACATCAATCATCATCATTGACCTTTATATTTTGGAATTGGTTAGCATAGTTCCATAATCCTTTCATTTCAAACCCTACCGTTTGGGTGAAGCATTTGGTGGATCTTTCTCTCTATTCACATCATTAGATAAATTTTACCCATCATATTGTAAGTCAATTTATTGATGAACTTACTCCCCATACTAAAAACAATTACTAGTCTACTTAAGAAAATTTCCTACATGTTTCTTCCCACACTTTGAGAATAAGGTAAATCTAATATTCTTATCACCATGGTTTTTTATTTTTCTTTGAATTACATCTTTATCTTCATATCAAAACCCGGTGATTGATATGTAACTCCAACCTACATTTCCACCTTGATGGAAAATAAAACAATCTCTTAATATATACTGATGTATCTTATAGATAACTCAATTTAGATACTTATTTTTAATCCACTTATTAATTTATCAACCTTACATTCAGGTTGGATGATAATACCAGAACCATAACTTAAGAGTCTTGTAAAATTTACCTCATAGGATCCAATAGATTTATCATACATTTCCTTTATCTCAAGTCACTCCTTCCCTATCCTCTTATTAATTACACAAGGAAAGTAATTATTGAAAAATATGTTCTTGAACTCATCCCAATCCATGTATTAAATTTCATCATGTTGTCGTGTATTCTTTATAAGAGTCCACCATTGATCTTATTCACCTTCCAAATGGCAGATAGATAAAATGGATTTCTCATTCTCTAAACTATGGATTATATAAAATATATTTTTAGTTGTACTGATATATTTATCATAAATTAGTGGATTAGAAGACCCACTGAACAAAGGTGAACATTTCCTCATAAAAGAATGAAAATATATAGTTCCCTAATTTTCTTTTTTTGAAGTCTGATACAATTCATATCTTCAAACATTTATGTGAACATTGGAATGATATTTTTCATTCGATCTCTCATAATAATCATTTTCTAAAGAGAAATAACATTTTATTATCCATCATAACTAGTATTAACACAATTTATTCATGATTCATTCATTAACTAATAAAACATAGTGTGAGAAGACTAATCATAGTGGAAAACCACATAGTTATGAGAAAACATTTAGGGTGGTATCCAAATCAATATAATTTATTTTAAATGTATAACACATTAGGATTAACCTAGGTTATCCATGATCATCATCTATTTAAATTCATCAATAAGGTTTATAGTGAAAATTTGATTTGACAAAATCATATTCCCTAGGAGTCTCAAACTAGGTGCATCGTAATGCCCATTGTCATGTTCCATATAATGCTTGAGTAAAGTCTGATGTTACTTTTACAATGGTATGACCCCTAGGTATATATTTTTTCAGAAACACATCCACTTATAGTACCCAAAAATGGATTTATTACTATATAAACCACATAATCTCTTTATTACCAATACATTGTGATGTTTCCCAATGCATAGGATTATCCTAAGGGTTATCACAAAATTTTACTCATCCTAGTTTCCAAATATTATAAAAATATATCCAATGATACCAACTATAACAACCCATTATTTACGTACATATATATTACATTATTATATGATGGAAATCCATTACATTACAAAAAAGCATACTCTATGATCATAATGGTATATTGCCTTTAGAAACATGGAAACATAAATAACCAGTTCATATGTGAACTACATCATCTCCCAATAATTCATTAATAACTATCAACTTCTTAAAAAAATAAAACATAATAGATTTACTTATAAATTTTAGAAATGAAACATAATAAAGGGTGGTATCAACTGACTAGTCAGGGTAAAAAAGGAATATATATAAACATAACATGAATATAATAGTATTATAAGATGTGAATAACATTTTAAAACCATACCATGTATATCAAATATCATAATCATGTGTCATGGCATAAAAAGTTACAGCTGACAAGACAAAAATAATAAATAAATTCAATAACATTATCCATGATAACATAAAAAGAGAATAAGACATTGAATTTTGGCATACATATTAGCATAATAAATAATTTCCTTAGTAGGTCAAGGATCATTTCTAAGAAAATCTGTGTATAAGGGGGTCACACCCCAAACCATCATTGTATTCAAGGATCACTACCAAGACTATTATAGTGTACATATTCCCTTCTAAAATTGGGTTCAATTTCCATTCTAATTCTATTTGTCTCACAAGATATCAATATTTGTCCAATTAATTGGAGGGAGACATAGGTCCAACCCATAACATAAAAAAAATATACATATGTTCCCATAAGATAATAAAACATTTATCATATCAAACCCATGAAAATAATTGACTATCATAATCATTTCATCATAGTATAACCCATGGAAAACTAATGAGTTTCATAATGAGTTTCATAATTTCATCATTGCATAATCCATGGGAATTGTAGAGGGTTTCATATAAATTTTATCTCTTAATAAACCATGGAAGAGACATGGATTTTATAAAAATCTTTTCATCATAAACCTAAACCATCAAGAAAATGAAGAAATTCAGTATTATTGGATCATATTCTAATTAAATATTAAGTAACATCAAAATATGTATCCTTAGATGGAAAATGATTTTGAAATAATAATAAATTTTAATGTTTCTTGAGGAAAATATCCTATCTTAAGAAATGAACTTTTAAAAATTAAAAATTTATAAAATATTTTGGAATGATATTCCATTGAAATAAATTTAGATAGTTATAAATAAAAATTCAAATAAAATAATGGTCATGAATTTTGTTAATTTTTTTCATTCCATATATGTTAAAACAAAGATTAATTTCAGATTTTTAGTGAAATCAAAATGGGCCTTGTTTTAGAAAATGACTTAGAGATTCCTTTTAAAACTATTTTTATATACTCAATCATGGGTAAAAACATTATATAATAAATCATTTGGAGAATTTTAGAGACAAATTTAAATTTTTTTTAGGAAACATGGTTTTTGACCAAAGAGAGAAATAAAGATGATTTTTATTGGAAATATTATTTTGTTATATTGAGTAAATAAGGGGATGTAAATGAAGGGGAAACATTTATTCAGTTGAAATAACTATAAGATAAGAAAATATATTAGTTTCTTGAGAAATAAACCATAATATTTTCTCATTAGAATCATAACCATAAACAATCCTAATAATTGATGAGACTGTAGCGTAATATCATTACTACTTTAGAATATTTAGAATCATAATTATAATTTAATATGAACATAAATAGAAACATTAAATATATTTAAATGAATTATATTAATGATATAACATGTAAAAGGGTATGTTTATACACCTAAAAAAAGATGATAAATTAATTATAAACTTCTTTTCGTTCATGTTGAATCATATTGTATAGTAAATATAATTCAATTATACATATATTATAGAAACATAATTATAGATATAATACCATATATGATTAATATATGATCTTTTATTACCCATTTAATAACAATTCCATGATAAAGTCATTTTTCATGAAATAAATGATTTGTTTTTCAAGTATGTTTTGATTTGTTATTTTTGTTTGTCATAATTTTATCATGCTTCCATAATATATGAAATTTTAAGCATGATATAAGTATAATACATAGTTAGTATATATATATAGTAATCCATAAATTCTAAATATATAAACTGAAATACACCATTCATGGAGAAAGTAGGTATTACGTACTCATGAAAACTAATTCCATTTCCTGAGTAATGGAATTGAAAGAAATATAAATATATAATACCTTTAAATAATCATATATATATGTCATATATATCAAATATATTCATCAAATTTATCCCTTATCACCTTCCTTGTAAAATGTATTGGAAAACACATCACACTGCTTTTTGAGGTGGTAGTCTGTTATAAACACAAACGACATTGTCATATTCTCTATGGAATGAAATGTAAAAAAGTTTTATGTGATAGTATATTTACATAGGTAAATATATTTTAAAAATATCATATATATATATATATATATATTATATTAATCATCATACCCAATAGTTTTAAGTGTCGATGGAAAAATTTCACATTAATTTGTGAGGTAGAAGCCCGTCGTACACACAAGTGATGTTATTATTTCCCATTTGAGGGAATAAGAGATGGATGTAGGAAATTAAAATAACATAACAACATCATATTATATTTATTACAATTAGGTTATTATATCATTATAGTTTAATAATAATCTAATTAGTTTGATAAAGAAACAAAATAAAAATGCTCATTGAATAATGTTACCTCTTATTCAAGAATCCTCCTTGGGTTGGAACTAAAAACAGTAATATGGTGGATTTATGATAAAAATAATGATTCTTGGATGAGATGATGGAATTATGGAATGTATTTGGGTGGGTTTTGGGTGAACAAAAATGTTTTTTAATTGTGAATATTAAAGGATAGATTGTGGCCATTTATAATTGAGGTGAGTGTCATACTTCTAATTTATAAATGAAAATTGTTTACCCACATTGTTTCTCACATAAAAAGGCATTTAAATGAAAAATTATTTATAATACAAGATATAAGGTTGAAATATGTCCATAAAATTAGTTTTGGAAATTTTTTGTTTCATTTTTTCCCTTATCCTTTTAGTTTAACTGATAATGGACCCTTTTCTAACATAACCTTGGTAAATAATTTTTTCTCTTTTTACCATAAATTAAAAAAAAATCATTTGAACCTATTAGATAATATAAATTATTCATAATAAAAATATATAATCAATTTTATAAAATTCAATTCACATATGTGGCTATTGTTAATTTAAAATTAAATATGTAGTTATGATGTGAAAGTAGTTTTGCAAAGAGAAAAAGTTCCAATATTTATAAAACATTTCTATCAAAATTTAGTAGGAATATTATTATGACAACCTAAATTAGATTAATATATATATAATTGATCTAATTTTAAATTTAAATAATTTTTATAAAAAAATAATTAAACTTTTTAAATTCTTTGAATGAAAATGCATATTTCAATAAAAAATAATATTTTTTATTATTCGTCAAAAATTGATGTTATTAGAAAAATAAAAAAACATCAACCTAGGGTAATATTCATACTGTGATTTAAAAAACTATTTTTTTTATAAAATTAATTTTATATAATTTGCAAAAAATAATTTCTTATTGATCACAAAAATAAATACAAAAATAATTTTTTTCATAAAATAGTATTTTTGAAACATATAAATACTTTACCAAAAATTGATTAGGTTTTTATTAATAAGTTTTCTTAATATAAAACCATTATAAATAATATTTAAAATTTATTTATTCATATACATTCCACAATGTTTAATTGATATGTTATAATGTTTATGTTTGAATAATAATATTAATAGTTTCTCATTGTTTGTTAAAACACAGTTTGTGTGTAACACAATCTATTGAAGAAATATAATTTATTAAAGTAAAATTAAAAAAAAATGTGTTAAAATATTCATGATAAAAATAAATGGATTTGTGTTAAAAATACCATTGACATAATCTAATTGTGGATAATATAAGGAAATAATCAGTTAGGTCATCATTAATGGAAGAACATTAAATTTAACCTATTACAAGTGAGGTGAAGATCATTCAGGGAAGTAAAATTTTTATGATTAAGATGAGAAAATATAATGAGGTTAATACCATGATTTATCGCCATGTTATCTTTCATTAAATACCCTTTCTTAGATGACATGTGGGTAAGAGGGAAATGGAATATTGTTTTGGTATTTTAGTCCGAAATTAATCTATGTTTTTTTAGAGTTATGTTTTATTCTACCCATATAACAAGGGAAAGATAAATAATTTAAATAAAAATAATAAATAAAACATAATTCTAGTTAATGTAAATTAATTTTTGAAAATTTATATTCAGATGGAGAAATCTAGAAGTGATCAAAATAAATGCATGAATGAATCAGATTATGAATTTACCAATTCATAAAAAAATTCTATGTGATTTGATAATGATCTTAATAATCTAGTCAATATTATATCTTCTAATGATGAAGATATACCAAGGAATAAAAATTTAGAAGCTTTCCACCCATAAGTTAAACTATATTAATTGATGAAAGAATACAATATGAAGCATAAAAATAAATCTTGACCATAGAAAAACCATGTTTATGTGATAAAGATTGTGGTTGAGAAATTATAGAGAACGAGAAAAATACTTCTTAATATATTTAATGGTATATCAGAGAATAATTATTACAATGATAAAAAATTGGAAGATATATTCTTAAAGGAGCATAAGCCTAAATACAATTCAAAGGGAAAGGGAATTGACTCAATAAAAATTCAATATTATGATTCCAAGAAGGATGTAATTACAAAAAAAATTAAAAAATCTATTGAGTATAGTTATATGTTAAATATATTTAAGGTTAAATTTAATTTTTATAATAATAAAATGGGTTAAAAAATGAAGGATCAAATATAATTTTTTGATTAAAATGTACAAGAAGTGGAAAAACAAATTTCCATGGAGAAGGAGTTGAAATATATCATTATACCTCTCAAATAAAAAAATGGAGATAGGTTAATCTAGAAATGAATCAAACTATTATTTGAAATAGTTGACTACCCACCTGAAACTGAATTATTGGAAGATCAATAATCTCTAGGAGAGGATAAAAACCTATGGTTAATAGAATAATATCCCTGCTTTGGTAGGATCAAATATTAGAGTCCAAAAAGTGTTAATTTAGAGTTATGGGGTAAACATGGGAGTCTTAACAAATATAGAAGAAGAAACTATTGGAGAGGGATATATATATATAAAGTTATAATACTACGGAATAATGGTATATAAAATTAGTATTTATCTATAATCCTAGGGTATTAATTAAAAAAAATAAATCTACTACAATAACACCTCATTATAGGCATGACTATTTAAGGTATGGTTTTAAAAATATATTCTATATATTTTCAAACCATGGTCATATGGATATAAGTTTCCAGAAGAGTGGAACTAAAGGTGTTTAAATGAATTCATCCATTCCTAAGATAAATGGGGAAAATGATCACACTGATTAATAGTATGTTTTTTTGGAGAATAGATTTATCACTTTAGATAAAAAATAATTAAGATCAACATTAAGTTCACTAAAAACCAATATCATTTTACTCATAGTAACCCTATTCAATAGAATGTAGACAAATTTCGAGGAAAAAGACTAATGTTTCACTAGTTTTGAGAAAGGTGGATGAGAATATAAAGAATGTTCCACCAAGGAAGAAAACATCTAATCTATCTCTGTTTGATGTCAAAAAAAAAGATGACACAAAGAATTATTAAGTTCCTTTTTAAAATATACCCTTAGGAAGGAAATTAAGTTCCACATGTGATTTCCAAAGAAAAAGAAAATTTGTGAATTTAATGAGAATATACATAAATATTTTACCATAGTGTGGTGAGGAAAAAATAATAATTTTAAGAAAATGTTCAAAAGGAATTAATATAGAAAAACATAATTAATTCAATAGAAAATATATACACTCAAGAAATAGATTTCAAGTACTAGATATAGAAGATCACTAGGTTGGGAGTTTCAGGAAGGGAAATTCTAAATATGGTGTTAAACAGAAATGTATTTATAAATATAAGAATAATATTTAGAAAACTAAAAGGAATACAAATGTTTTTAATGTGAAATTATATCATGAAACAAATAATTGTTTGTGAATGATAATGAATCATGTGGTTATACTATTGAGTAAACTTGTTTTGGATAAGAGAGTTACAATCTTTTATTTGATAATAAATACTTATTGGTAAAATTACCCTAGGGAAAAAGCATCTCATTTTAGCTATAAATAAAATAAAAAACACAAACTAAGAGTGAATAAGTCTAAAGAAAACATATAAAATAAATATTGTATAAGTGGAATAAATAAAAAAAGATACACATCTATGGAATTGAGTAATATTTCTCTAAATATTGATCAATAATAAAAAAATATTTATAATTTTATCTCATTCCTCTTCTCAAATATAATAATTGAAAATTGAAAATTTTAATGTAAAGGTTAGGATCAACATTACCAACTACATTCCTTAACATAATCAAATTGTAAGGTCCACTATCCTAAATAAATTCCATTATATAACCATTATTTATGTGTTGTGAGTTTTTGATTATATACAATCCATGGGGAATTAACATCAAAATATGAATGTATTATTGATGTGTTATTTCATGTTCTACTTGATGGAATAATATAAGTATAAGTTTATAAAATTAGTCTCTTTATTGAATCTATTATTGAAAAAACATTATTACTCAAAGGATCATTGAAACAATTATAATTGGAATAAAAAATCTTATTATGGTATATTTTAAGTGTTAAAAAGAACATTAATGTTAATTGGAATTGTTCATTAAACTAGTAAGAATGGATAAGTTGTGAAAAAATGAGTTCTCTTTATATTTTTGTTTTAATACAACATATAATATAATCTTACTATTATTAAGAAATCAAAACATAAAATAGAAGGATGTTCCTCATACAAAATTTTAATTAATTATTTTGTGAGGGAAATAATACATTCATTGGGTTTTTTATAAATATCTTATATGTGGTTTCCCTAGAAACCAAGAAAATCTAATTAGGTTGATGATAATATCTTTTTTCTAATAATTGGTGACCGTTATGAAAAGTTTCATTAGTATAAAATGGGTATCTTTTTGTGGTATAGAGTTTATCTTTATTGAATAAATCTATTTTGACCCACACACACTGGTTTATATTTATTCACTAATGGTTTTGTGAAATTATGATAGAAATTACCTGAAAAGTTCCTTTAAAATTTTAAAGTTTGATAGTTTCATTAGATTTATGGGATTATGTGAGTTCAATGGACAACAATGGAGTTATTGGATTAACATCTTATTAACTATTCAATATTCTGACTTAGTGGGATTAGAGGTGTGATTGATGAATATTTTATATGCATAATTCCACTAACTAAAAATCATTGAGAACGAAAAAAAATATTTGAAATATATTTTTGAGAATAACTGAGTGATCAAACCTATAGTAATATATGGATAAATGACATTGAAGGTAAATAAAATTAAGTAGGCCTCACAAGATGGAAGATGTGCAGGAGTTTTATATCATAGGGGGAGTATATAATCTTCTTATATGGGTAGATTACTAATTATATAATGGGGAGAAGTTGAAATATACTTATTAACGTCATTGATACAGGAGGCAGAGCTCAATGAGACATTTCATTGTATCATTTGTCTTAAAATATTTGAAATTATTTTTAATCATGAACATAGTGGGAAAATGTTAACAAGGAAAAATGTGAAACTATTACCTCTCTTGGTAATGTTTTCTAGTGATTTTATATTAAATTCATATGATATATGGTATAATTTTGATTTTATGTCAAAGGGGGGAAGGGAGTTTCATTAATATATATACTAGCCCAATACTTATAAGGGTATTAGGTCTAAGGGGAGTAAATAGAATTATAATAAATGAAGGAGCTTTGGATTTATGATAGTATTGTCAAAAAATCTAAAAGGCAGTGATTTTTATGTCCAACATGAATTGGTTCCAATATTCTTGAATTTTTTGCAATATTGACATGGTGATATATAATATATTTTATTTTTTTCACCACATCAACTATTTTTCTTTTAATTGGTAATCCTTATGAAGGGAAAGATATAATATAAAATTCATTGGGTTCCCCAATGAGGGGAATGAAAAAATTAAATATATGAATTGTTTATATAGTATAGAAGGATTCAAAAGAGATATTGCATAAATATTGTTGTCTTCTCAGAGTGTCTATCATGAATATTTTATGTAAAGTGGTATAATGATATCTAAATGATATTTGAGGAGTATCCAATAATAATTGTTAGACTGAGTCATTAAACATAAACAGTGTGTGTCAAAGGTAAATTTTCCATCGGTAGGTGAAGACATTCCAAATAAAGTTGAGTATCAAAACAATACAACACCATGAAATGTATATGATGATGTTTTAGGACTATTAATACCTTGATATATTTTTGATATAATATTTCTAGAATTTTTTGAGTTCATTCATGATGTTTTTATTGGGAAATAGTGTAAATGAAAAATTTTCATTTAAAGGTGTACTGGGACTAATAAAAATAAAATGATGCATGAGTGTTGGATGTTTACATAGGAAAAAATAAATGGAATGATTTTTTATCATATTTAGAGTTTTATGAAGTTGTTGACAAAAAGATAAAATATTTTGAATTAATGTTATAATTATCATGAAAGGTGGAGTGGTTTCCCATTAATAAAAAATGAGGTGATGGTAAAAGGTGGAGTTATGTGTATTGGAGTTATGTGAATGAAGAATGTATTTAGGGATAATGTGAAATGGTGTTAAGAAAACACATATTTTTTTAATTTCATGTTGGATTTTTTTCTTCCAATAAATACCTTATGTATAGAGTAGAGGTAAGGAAAATTTTAAGATGTGTATTTTTAGAGATAAAAGGATTTGATTTTTCTTTGGTAATGATTTGTGAAATGTATTAATCAATCCACAATGTTTTGTTCATGAATTTTGTGAACTACTAAGTTCCATTATTAAAATAGTTATGGAAAACATTTCATGTGAAATGGATAGTCTTACTTGATAAAACATTATGGAATAAGTTCATGTGTAGGGACTTATAAGGATATACTTACGTAAATAAGGAGTTGTTTGAATGTTAGTATAGGGAATTCTTATTAATTAAAAAATATAAAATTTGTGTTAGAAATCAATGTATAAGATTAAAAATATAGATTTTGTTCCTTAAATACATAGTTGATATCATTAGTGAAGGTAAATTTTCTATTATAAATGATTTCATAGTGATTTTTTCAAGGAGGAGAAAGTGGATATTAATGGAAACATACCCATAATTTATAAAATAACAAGGGACAGTGAAGCCTTATGTTGGCCTATATAACAAAGAGAATTAACACCTTTTGAAGTGATCAATGGGAGAGGAAGAGGGACTATCCATTTGGAGGTAGTGATCCATCCCAAAATATTGTAAGGGGAGTGACCCAAGAATTTGAGTTACATAGCCCAAACCCACCACAAAATGTGATTTAGTGGATTTTTTTTAGATTAAAACATTTTCAGTGTACACTCCAAGGATTATACCAACATGGATGAACCTAATAAAATTAATATATATTTGGTGTATGATTTACTACACTCATTAGGATGAAAATCTGTGGATGTGGTTTAAGTGATCATCAACTAAAGCTAATTAATGATACCATAATCAAATTATTAGTTGGATAATCCTTAAAAGATAAACATTAATGTGACCCTACTAATATTGAGGTCAATATTTTTTATAGTAGGGAACTTTATAGGTTTATGTGGTGAGTTAATAATGACTTTCATAACATGATTCATCCTCCTCAAAGCAACTCAAACTAAAACACCTTTTTTGGTCTAACATTACAATGTTAATCGGGTTTTGATTTTGAAATCACCTAAGATGTTTATGGATTTGGATTAATCTCAAAATAGGTATCTTTTTACACTCTAGTGGTGTAACATCTCTTCTACTAAAGCCTATTATTTATGTTTAATTTGGTGGTTGGGGATCATATGTTTATAAAACTTTTATTTGGGCACCTATAATTGTGTTGAGAACCACTTCATGAATCCATATTTATGGTGTATGACTGTGGGATCAATAATCATTATAAGGTAATGATAATGACACTTGGTTAAGGGAAATATAAATTATTTCCTAAGAGATAAGGTCCGTGTGTTGTTTAAAAGGATGGTTTTAACTTGGTTCTTCCATTTTTTACCTATCCTTATTATTAAAAAACCATAAACTTTTCCTCAATTTGTTTTTCAAAAATGAATTAGAAAAATAAAAGTTATGACCATAGATATATTTCATTACATATGTGGTGAAGGTATTAAACATTAACCTAGTGGATAGAGTAAAAATACTTTAATGGTTTTAATAATTTTATGCTTTTCTCTTGACTATGTGTAATATTTTTGGTTCACTTTTAGATTTTGTTCATTTTTCAATGAATTTTCATTTTGTGAGTAACGGTTGTGGTAAGATTTTGGTTTTTATTCCTTTATTTAATATGAGACCCTAGTTATTTTGTTTAATAATGGAATTAGGTGGCTAATGATTCAAAATTATGACTTAAAATTATTATTTAATAATAATAATAATAATATTAATACATGGTTATTGTGATCCCCTGGACCCACACTCTCATATCTACTACCATAAATACATACATTACATACATTCTTTGATACCATTTGTGAAAGATTGGATATAACCATACTTAATTAAAAAATACAAAATGATTATATTATCTATTAAATCTAAAAGATATTTTAAGGTTTATATCTTCAAAGAATCATAAACTGATAAATCCCTTTCTCTTTATATCAAATAAACAATTTTCTTATTATATATGAAACTAATTAATTCATGAAATGTTTTTGACATCTCCTATAAATTATTTCATATATATTTTCTCTATAAAAATTTCATGTGTTCTACTTTTATACATGACCTAGGGAAATTAAAACATAATAATGTGTGAGATCACATGATCGGTAATGGAAATATATAATTAAAACAATCATGCAATAAATATGGCCTAAATATTACGATAGAGAGATGAAATAAACAGGAATATATAATCAACATTAAACTGGGATTGTGTTATATCCAAGATTATAAATGAAAACCTGGATATCAAAAATTCTGATCTCATATTGATGGAATGAATAATACTATATATCAAAAAACCTGTTATCAAATCATTGTTCCATGAAACATAACATGTCTTCAAGACCACAGTCAATACATCCTGCCACCATGGCCTTATTCCAAGACACTATCCTATTATAGGAAGAGTCATACATATATACCCAAACTATTTGGTAACATGAGAACAATCAATGCATTAAGGGGATATATAATTTCAGTCCCTACTCATCACTTGATTATGTCTAATTCACTCACCATAAGTGTCATGAAGACCTTTCATACCAATATATAAGGAAACTTTTCATGAATAAAAACATGGTAATGTATATAATGAAGAACATTGAATATATATATATATAATTAACCAATTTCATAATCTAGTAAACATCAATAATTTCAATAATTTTCCCAATTTTGATAAAAGGATAACATGATCATAAAAAATCCTAAAAAAATGGATAGTTAAAATACATAAAGTTATCTTTCCAAAAATCACAAATATTGGAATAAAAATTTATAACAAGGCAATACTTTCTTCTATAAAAATATATTATTATAATTTTTATGTGAACACAATTGAATCTGTGTTATTTTTTAAAAAAATCCACACTATGTAGAATAATGAGTTTAAGGTAAAATCAATACTAGAATAACAGGATCATGATCCATCTGGAGAAAGAAAGTGGACGGTTTCAAAAGAATGTATCTCAAGATGTGAGAAATATTTTTCCATGAGTTAATGTAGTATTTTTTTATATCCCATAAAAAATTATAGAATACCACAAAATATAATCAAAGGGTAAAATTTATTCAACTTTTATGAAATAATTTCAAAGAATGATTATTACTCAAAGTGAAAAATTATGTTTATGAAAAATCCTCACTAATGGGGAAACAATTGAATAAATTGATAATTAAATAAGGACAAAATGATTTTTCTCTTATATCCCATGAAATATATAAAAATAATTCATATAAAATTCATGGTATTTTAAGTCAATAGAACCCCATACAAAGGGAACATGGTGCATAACATGTAACATGTCTCCAAGATTCAGAATTGAGAACAAGAGTACCCTTATAGCATGAGTAAAAAATTAATAAAAACTATTTAAAAGATATGTACTGTAATTTAATTTCAAATACAATGATTAAAATATATTTCATGACATGAAATATCACCGAGAAATTAAATATAGATAACATAAATGAAATTAGGTTCATAATATCAAACATGTATCAATGGGATGAATTTGAGATGAAAACCCTTAAATCTTGTACTAGATTCTATAAACATACATTAAAATACTATATAATAAACCAATATATATTTATAACATAATTCATAACCTTATGTGTATCTATTTTCATTCAAAATATTTATAAATAGTTATTCTCTATAAGAATTCATTAGATTTTATACATCAGGTGTAAGTAATATTTTATCACATTAAAATAGTTTCATTACAGTGATTCTAAATTAATGAACATGATTTATTAATTAATGAGTTAAATGTTGATATAACCTTACTAATAAAAAACAACTATTTACATATTTATATCATATCACAACATTAAATATGTTCTCATCATCATCCATGACATAAATTTATAGTCTTGTTCAGTATGTGGTTAATCCAACCCAAACATAAATATTCCATGACTAATGGATGATTATGAGATAATCTAGTAATAATATAATTATACCAAAATAATAATTATATCAATTGGTGTTTACTATTATTATATAAAAAAATTGAAATTAATTATAATAACAATTAATAGACATGAAAACATTACACAGTTTGAATAATAGATTATCCACTTAGTATGTGTATTTCAAATGATAAAATTAAAAACGATCATTCATTGATCAAATATAAATAGGTATTTAAAATAAATATTTTATAACCTTAATGATATCATAAAAATGTTATATATCCTTTAATATCATCATTATATCAAAAATTTTAAGGCGATGAAGGAAAATGAAACACGTTACATCATGGAGGTGGTAATCCACATAGCACATGAAATATTGTTTTATAATGGTCGGTGTATATGAATAAATAATGATAATAACCTTAATATAGTAATATTATACTATTGAGTACATTAAAGTTGTTTTCGTATAGGGTGATGATTCTAATGAAATTGATGTTCAACAGCAGGTTGACTGTCAACAGATAACTCACATCCCTAATGATGAAGGGGGATGCCAATACCCCACTAATGGCATTATGTAGAGGTGGTCATGACTTTTTTAAGGATGAATTTTTATAAGGAAAATTTAAGGTAATTGATAGTGAGGGTTTCAATCCTACCCCTTTGAAGAGAATTCTACATAGAGACTATTCTAGTCTACCATGGTCTCGGTCCACCAGATGCTCTTAAATGAGGGTCAATGCAAATATCCTCAAGATATTCAATGAAGGTAAATCTCAATATAAATGGGAATCTTTTGATTATTCTGAATATGTTAATGACATTTTTTTAGGATCATTAATTTTTCTTGATGGATGAGGGCATGTTTCCTTTGTTTGACCATACCTTCTCTTTCTTAAATGCTTTTTTTAATAAATGGTCAGAATATTTTCTTCTCGATAGACTTTTCTGGTATAATTATTCAATATATATGATTATAAAATAATTATATTTTTGTGGATATAATAAATTTTAGAGAACATAATGAAGAATAAAACCATATAGTTGAAAATACTCACGTTGGGGATATCAATTTTTCATGGAAGTCTCCATTAATTTGATTGGGTTATGCTAACTATGAGTGACTGGTGGATTATTGTCATTGTATAGGGTTAAATGTAGATTAATATTTCCTATTTTTAAGTAAAAATTTTAATTATTGGTCTCTCTTGAAGTGGTGGCATGGTTACCATTTTATATGTTAAGTGAAGGGTCATTTTAGGACCACCCTTAACATTTTAAATAATTCCATGACTTGAGTCATGTTTAAATGGAAAAAAATAGAAAAAAAATTAAGGGGAAATTTTTTTTGGTCAAGAAAAATCTAAACCATTCAATTGTACAGACTTTTAAAAAAATAATTTAGTACTTTAAATCAATGTTACTCAATTTACTAATTTAAATTATAATGTGATAGTTAATTTTTAACCTTAGAAATTAATTATAATGATAAAATTTAGATTGTACTTATTACCTCATTTTAGCCTTAAGATTTCTATTTTAGAAACAATTTTTCCATTAATATATACACAGGTGGGAAAAGTTAACTTTTTAAATAAATACATTAAATCGTGTAAAAATAATGTTTAGATAAATAACACTTTTATGATAAATTTTTTTATATAAGATTAAATTACCTTAAATAATGATTAAAATTTCATAAATTGAATTATTAATAAAATTGAGTCTTTGAAGGAAAACAAAAATTAAACCCCCCTTGAAAGTATTTGGTTCATTAAAAAGACCAAAACAATTTCATTATTCTAATGTAACATTTTAATTAGTTATAAAAATATATTCCATATGTTTTATAAGATCATAAAATATTAAAAATTTAAAAATTTTATTAATAAAAATCACATTTAATTAATTAAAATGTTCAATAAATTTATATACTATTTTTATACAACAATAATTTCATAAAAATAAAGAGTTTCAAAAAACCCCTATTTTTTCACTGAAATACATCCTTATTAGAAAATAATGTAAAATGCATAATAAGTAAATTTTATTGATATGGATTAAGAAATGTTGTTCATTTAATGTAATTTAAATTTTTAAATATTCAAATTTATCTTTCAGTTGGAAATGAGAAATATAAAGAAAACTTCTTTTATTTAAAACACACTTTTTCAATATTAACTCATATTAACATTTTATCATATAAAGGTAATTATTTTTAATTTATTTCCATATTCTTTCAATTGGTAATTTTGTTCTAAAATCTTGCAACTCGTTTATGTATTGTGTTGTGTGAAAGAAGTGTAATCGAAAACATTGACTTATTTAAAGGCAATTAGAAATCTATAGTGTTACAATTATTAACATGGGTGTTAATAATTACATAGGATGTATTATTGTATATTTTTATACTCACCCAAATATGAGAAATTTTATGCTAATTTACCCATGGTTTCATTGAGAAATTTCATCTTAGTGTAGATAACAGAAATGGTGGACTTGTTGGAGCTATTCCGATGGTGATATGTGGAAATATAGTGATTGAGTTTCACTATAATACATTGTTTTTCATCACTAGGTCCTCCTCTATATTTATAGTTTGATTTTACCCTTTTTTATTTTTGATGATTTTATTTCAAAATATAATTATGAGTGAGATGTAGCATACATATATTCCTTAGTGATCTATTATAAATTTTCAATTATATTTTACACATGTGCTCCCTTTATAGAGGATACATTAGTGGTAGTTATAGGTTTTTATTGAAACTGAATATAATTTAATATATATTACCTCTCTCTACATGAAAAAACCCACTAACCTATTTGAGAAATAAATTGGTTAATACTCATAACCTTTTTAATAACCCAAGTGGGGTTTTAGTGAGGTTAGGTTATATAAATTACACTCCCATTAACCTTTTCACATATATTACGTTTTGTGTAACACTATTAAATTAATGTTTTCAAAATCTATGAGGACTAAATCATCCGTAATCATATAGAAATTTCTTTTTTTACTTCAAAATGGATATTTTTGTATCGGGAGATACATAAATTTTCAATCATACCTTTTCAATCCACAATTATATTATTTATTATGGATTATAATGTTTACCATCATTTCATTTGGATAAGAAACAAATGAACATATTTTATTTCAGAAACAAATTCAGTAAAAGGTAAACATAGTATGCATTATTCACAACCCAAATCTAGATAAAATACAAAACATGAAAGTTTCAATATCTCATAATGTTTTGTTTAAAATTTTTTAGTGAAATTATATTTAATTTTAATGTAAAAATTTATATATCATAATAAAATAAGGAAATATAAAGGCCCTAGTGATCAATATATGAATTTATTTACCATTTTCATATGATTAGTGAACAATCACCTCAAGTATTCCCTAGTTTTAACTTATTTATACATCTTAAAAAACTTATGGTAAAACATGTAAAAATTACCTACATGTGTTCTTATTAAACTAAAAATAATATCTTATAATAGATTTAATCACTTAATAACATTTTTTCTTTCATAGAAAAGAAATATCAGTGATTTTACTGAATAGAAATGACTTATATATATAATTAAATTCATAAAGAATTATCTAAATAATTTATATCAACAATATTTTGATGCACTTATTATTTATAAGTACTAAAACATAATTTCAAATGAATATGTTTTTTAATCAACAAACTTTTTATGTTATAAATTGAATTCTCCTTGTCAATAAATAAGTAAAACCATAAATATTTTTAAAATTCCATAGAACATTACATTAATTCACATGGAATATTTTTTTCTTAAACATGTAATAAATCCCTTATTAACTAATCAAAAAAATAATAATATACTTTTGATATATGAGAAACACATAATAATAATTGTTTATTCATAAATCCATCAGATAGATGTAAATCATATTTCTCCACTTATAAAGAAACAATCCTTCAGATCATTTATAATATGAATATAAAAATATACAATAATTAACTATATATTTAATTTATATCATTTTATATCCCATTTATTATTTGTTTCACAATTGATACTTAATACTCATGTTTAAAAAATAAATAGCCATTTTAAAAAAATATGCATTTTTGCTCATAATAATACTCTTTATAAAAAAGTACACTTCTCATGTTATAATACCATTTTAGAAAACAATTCTCATTTAACTACTCATTTTATGGGACATATCTCAGTGATACATATCTGATATTGCAAAAAAAAATTTGGTGGGTATATTATTTTACATAAATATTCAAAAAAATAGTTAACATACACTAGCTAAAATGATGACCCCCAAAATAATATTTATAACCATCATAAGGTTAATATTTCACTATGGTTTGATCTTTATTTAACATCTATATCATTATATAGATATTTATGTAGACCATTATATTAAATAGATCATATATACCTCTTTAATAATGAAATAAATAATAACTTATCGAAATTCCCATAATGAATTACACCAATTCAGTCCCTTTTATTACTTAACAATTAGGGTTACCTTGTAATACATAACTTAATGTTTGTAATCAACCATTTTAGTATTATTTGATTTATATTTAGTGTTTCTACCAAATAATTAATTCCTTTTCTCTTATTTAATTTAAAAAATAATTCATGGGAACTAAATTTTGGCATCAAATACCCATATTAGATAATCAGGGTCTTGATAATAGTTACTTTTTAAGATATCTATCACTTTTTACATTTATGTGGTTTTATTTTATTCAAATTTATCTATTTATTTTTTTCATTTATCATATGCATATTTTATGTCATCAATCCCTATATATATTCTTGTTTTTAGTAATATGATTTTTTTCACATGCTTATTTGACTAATTTACTATAACCACTATATTATTAATCATTTGAGTTTTTTACCTATCATAAAATATATAATTTTAATATTATACAAAAAAACTCATATAATGATATGGAAAATGGTAGGAAACTCCTTTTATGTACTTGGTTAAAATAAAACAAACTATAATCATATACATCAGAATATATGACATGATAAATAATGAAAATCCACTTTTCTAGTCAGGTCCTCATCTTCTATGCCACTGAAAGTTTTAAACTAGAATCCCATTATTAATGATTAATTAATAAATATATATTTAATGTTTCAACAACACATTTAATATAAAATATGTAAAAATTTACAATAACTATTTCATTGAAATTATAACTAAAAGCTAACCTCAATTTTAATAAATTAAATCTTATGAAATTCCAAACCCAACTATTCATAAATACAGTGTATACCCTTTTAAAACCAAATTTAAAATATAAAATAAAATATATAAATATTCAAATATGAATAATTAATATATTGAGAATTTTAAAAATATAGAATTCAAATAAATAAATGAATATTTCATAAATTAAATCATATGACTTACGAATACTTCAGAATTTGAGAAAAAAATAATTAAACAAATTTATTTAAATTTAGCCATGAATAAAATCATATTATAGTTAAATTACTAATGATACATGTTTGTGTGTGTGTCTAGTGAGAGAGATGGAATTTTCATAAATAAAACATAAAAATGAAAATTTTAATTTTTAAAATAAGTATGTAATTTTCATAATTATTAATTATATAGTATATATGAAAAATTTATACTTATTAAAATATTTAATTCATGGGATATATAATTTCTTTATGTCTCATTTCTTAATTTATATTAATAGTTTATATTTCACCGTGCAAAAAATTCCCATTATTCACATATTATATATTTTAATTTTATTTCATGTTTTTAATATACATTATAATAATATGTTATCTATCAAAATAATCATTGAAAATCTATAGTAACAAAAATTCTATGAAAATTATTTTGTATTTTGTTTACTCATTTTTTTAATTGAAATATTTCATATTACATTAATTACATAATTTATAATCAATTTATAAATTATAATGAATATATTAAATTCATAAATTCATTACTTTATTCTATATTATATAATAAAATATACTTATATTTCATATTATGGTATATCATTCCCTTTTATAATTAAATATAATAAACCCATCTAGCATACTGATAAAACACATCGAGACCCTAGAATCATAGTAGAATATATCACATATCAAACCCTATGATTTAAATGAAAACTCATTAACATACCACTATTCACACATACATCCATATAAAAATTAAAAACATCACCTTAGGATATCTCTATATTATACCAGGTAATATGAAAAATAAATAAGGGTTTTTACTATATCACACCCTTAGACATTGTTATACCTGGATAACAACACAATGATCTATTTTACCACATCTTGAGTAAACAAAATTTTTTACCCTATTATATGACTTATCGTTTGAGGGGATATATGTTGCACCCCTTGACATACCAAATAGTTGTATATGATTCATTAATAAAGCTGTTAAAAAATTTCCATGAAATATCTCAACCTATGATATCACTATATTGTAACATATAATATTATATCATTTAAATTGATATTCCATTATGTATATTAAAATATGTCATTCCTTCATGTATTACAAAATATTCTTACAAAATTAATTGATTCGAATCAATCTTGGGATTTATTCTAATAGAACATAAGGAGTTTTTAGATATTTAAAATTCCATAAATACACTGGAAAACAAGAAAACCCAAACCAAGATATATTGGTATAGTTCAAAGAAAAATAAATTGTAAATGGATAACAAAAAAATATAATTATTATCTAAAATTATACTATAAATGTGTCTGATAAATATAACACATAAAAATTCAATGAAATCTCTCATCTATAGGCAATCCATCAAATAACATAATCCTATATCACATATAAAATAACATATATATCAATATAACATTCTAGAACCTCCAAAGAGAAAATTATAAATAAAAGAGATAGATATATTCAATGATGATATTTTCCCATTGATCATTTTCATGTAAACAAAATATGGAATCCTTTAAAAAAATAATGTTGGAACTAATGTAATTTTTTTCTAAAATGTTCAATGTGGAATCAATGCTCATTTAATTTTTTTTAGACATTCTTCAAATGATCAAAGTCCCAGAAGTGATAATTTTTTTTATAATTTATTAAAATATACCTCAATATATCAAATATTTATATATTAACCAAATTAAATGATAAAATATGTGGAAGTTAATATTCTAGAATAAATACCCTAATAAATGTATTTTGTACAATATGATTTACACATTTCATATAACATTTCATACCATATTTCATAATATATGAATTATTTTTGATAATTATTAATGATATAATATATATGGATTTTATATTTTAACATTTACATTATTTCCATCATGGGTATCAATTCAATGGGAGTTCCTTAGGACTTCCAATACTATATAATTTTAGAATATTTTCATATTATTTATTTATTTGATAATTGAATTGTTGGTTTTAATGGGTGGGAATAATATTGGGTACACCAACTAGCCCATAAACTTATGGGGTATGTAAGGTCTTATATATTACTCCATCTACTAACTTGGAGTTAGATTATATTACTTATTCTATAGATATTCATTTTACGGATTCATATTCATATATGAAAACAATTTATTTAAAATAATATGGAGTTAGTAATCTTATTTTGAATTTAATATTTATGGAATTTATTTTATGTATTGACATATTTAAACACTCATATACACTCTTGATAGGATATATAAGATTTTGGGGAAATCTTATAAAACATTGAATACACAATAGTCATGTACACCACACATATGAATTAAAATTTATTCAACACTATATAAGTAAACATAAGGGTATCTTTCTTAATTTTAGTTATTTTTTGGTAGATGGTTAAATCATATGTAGTGAAGCTTTATTGGTGCATATGAATATCAAATTATTTTGGAGTTTTTCAAGTTCTACGATACGATGGGTTCATGAAGAATGCTATTATGATACTAATATTATTGGATTGTTGGGTATCATTTTTTTCATTACTCCATTGTATGTGATTTCTAGTGTATTATGTATTCCTTATTCATGTGAATGTAAATCTATGATATGTATATATATATCAATTAAATTTACACTTTTATACTTGTATAGTTATACTGGACTGTAGATATACACCATATACTGATTTTATACTTGGATAAAGAGGTTGGTTTTTATATCACATATGAATTACATTTTTTAAGTTTTTTATCATCCTTTTGGGAGATGTTTTTCCATTTTATTTCTTATTATACCTTTATGATAGTCATTAGATTCTAGAATTCAGAAAATATTCTTATGGTCATGGGGTACTTTAAATAAATATTTATATTATTATTGGTTTGTGTTTTTATAACTATTTTCTCCTTATTTTATAATTGATGAAAAAAAATAATAATTTTATATTTTTTTACTTCTTTAAATTATAGGTTTTTAATTTTTTAATTTTTTTTATAATTGAGACATCATTTTTTTTATCTAAAATGAAGAGCATGGTTCTATTTTTATGAATATGGGCGAATAATAAATCAATGGTTTAGTTTCTCTTATATATAATAAATGAAAAAAATATCATAATTGATAATATTTTAAAAGATTACTCTGTTGAGATCATTTTTCATTTATATATAGAAAGGGTGATTCATTTTAAATATTGGATTACATACTAACATATTTGTTTAGATTGGATTAATGATTAACATTGAAAATCTCACGCAATGTTGAGTATTATTTTTTGAGGTGTTTTTTAATAAAATTAAAATTTTGAATTTTATTATTTATCTATTATAAGATTGAAATCAATCATTATTACTATTTATGAAATATCATTAATTTTGTAACATTATTCTAATGATACAGTAACTATTAGAATATTTATTGTAATTGTATACCCCAAAATATTAGGTATTATTGGTAATGTTTGATCTTTAATCTAGCTTAAATTTAAGGAACACAAAAATGAAAAACATCAGATAATTATTATGTAAATGATAAGGGGTGAAAAATATTAAATGTAAGATGAATTTAATATTAATTTAAAACACGGTAATGTCTTTATAAATTTTTTGAATAATTTTAATTTATTTTTTTATCAATTTTTGAATTTAACATCTAGTTTATTTCATTTGATATTATATATAATCTTATTTATAGTGATTTTCATTTAATTCATGTAGTTAATCCAATTTACATATGTAATGATATGTAATTTTTTCATATGAATCCATTAATATATATTTCAATTTAAGTGTATTTAAAGAATGGTGATTTAGTTTGTTCAATGATTAGTGATCATGTGTCTTAGAATTATTGGTTATAATGTGTGGTCCATGTCTTCTTGGGTTTAATTTTATATAGGAGGTGTTTCACCATGATGTTAGATTGTGTCATGGACTTTTTTTACCATTAATCAGGGTAGTTAAATGGCCAAATTATTATTTCTAGAGGTTTAAGGATTTTACTATGACTCCTTGTATTATAATGTAGCATGGAAAATCCATGTGATGTTAATTAGAGTTAATCGAGATTTATAAATATTTTTGAAGGGTTTCTATCAAAATACAATTTTCAGATATCGGGATAACTTATAGTTTTTATAGCATGATGTTACCTTTTGTGTTTTTCTTCTGGTTTTACTTTTGTAAATTACAATATAATAGAGAATGTAGAAAAGTGATCATAGTGGATGTTATTTTATTATAAATATTTTTTAAACCCTATATCTATAAGATTTTTCTTTTCTTCTCTAGATCCCCCAGGACTTGGTAGTGTGATTTAGGATTATATGGTGACTTAGATGAATATTCAACCATTTTAGATAATATGGTAATATAATGGAACTTTCAGAGTGTATATTCATTCAAAACTGATGGGATGATTCTGAGGTAGAACTCATTATTAATCCTTGACCCATTAATTTATGATATCCTTATTGTTCATGTTAGAACATTGTGGATTTTTTTTAATATATTATTATGATACCTAAATTCCATTACTCACTGATTCTCATGGAATATTCAATTCCCCTATGAAAATAAACACACATTGATTATTTTCCACAAATAATACTTCATTTTGAATATTTAACATTGATTCCATGAATTTTATCTAATGGTTCATTTGAACAGAATCCATACGTCCAATTAATAAGTATAATGATGAAAATTCATGATAGTAGAGGCATGATGTGGATATAAAAAATTATATATTTATGTGGAGATATCGGTTAGACAAAAAAAAGAGTTATTTTCACCATAAAAGGTATATATTTCTATAATACTTGTCCCCCATAATTTTTTCCATTTTATGATAGGGATGATCAAACACAAATACTCTATTTTTTACCATGATTACACCATCCTGAAAATATATAATATTAGTTTAGATGATAATGTAACTAAGTTCGAGTTACAACATGACATAGGTTACTGATAATTATAAAGTGAAATTGGGTTGTGACATAAATTCATATTTTGTATCCTAAGGAAGATTACTTTTGAATGTATGAAACTATGGTGAAGAATTGACTATAGTGTGGGGATTTTTTTATGGAATGAGTTTGATGGTATCATCATTTTATCTTGAACTCGTGAATTAATCCATAGCTATGTCAAATTAGCATAAGGTAATATCTCATTATAATCCCTTCATGGGTTTATCCCATCTCTTATCCTCATTCTAGTTTTAATAAAATTAAAAACCAATCTTGAAATTATTTACCATAAAAAATATTACCGAACATCACTATTTATCATCATAGGTGGGATGTGTGGTTATTATAGAATATTATTTTACATAACACTATATGGTTTATGATTTATATCATGTGTATCTATTATAGAAAACACATGGATAAGAACTCCCCCAGTAGTGTACTATTGATAGGGAATTTTTTTTTATATTCTCCCAATAGTATGGTACGTAACCATATTCTTGAGAAAAGGGTCCTATATATTAGGAATGAGTTTGGTATTCCATTATACCCAAAACGATGTAGGTCCCCCACATGACTCATAGAGTTATGAACTCCCTCAATTATAAGAGGTGTGGTTAATCTTTCTGCGAAGTATGAAACTCACTCGACTAAGGTTGATCTACTAGATGTGGTGAAGGTCATATTCAAGGGTTGATTAATCTCTCATTAAATCAAAACATGGTAAGGAATAGGTCCCCTAGTTTGATTTTTTAGAGGTTATGTTGATTTTTAACATAGGATGTTCAAATTGTTGGGCATCTTTTTATGATTGATTATTTTGGTACCAGGGTTGGGTAAAGAGGGATTCACTTTTATGTCATAGGTATTATTTTTATTATTATAATATATTAGATTTATATTATTTTTCCTCTTTGTTTATGAAAAAATTTATCATTATATCTCTCAATTTTAATTTTTGGGGAAACCTATTAGTATGTATACACTCACCCTTGTATTGAATTTGTTTTCCTCTTGTATTATGTTATATACATAAGAAGACAATTCAGTGGAGGTATCTATGGAATAATTATTAGTGAAAGGGATCTTAGTGGAATCGAATGGTAGTAAAAATATATACATTTCATGTTAGGTAGTCATATTCACCTTCATATTATTATGATATAGTTTTTTCCTTTATGTATTTGGGTCCTCAATTTCACACCTTTACTTTTTTCATTGAAATTTCTATATTTATGGATGGTTACTACATGTCACATATAATTTTTTTGTAGTTGGAATTATTTTCTATATTTTATTTTTTATATACTATTAGTATGTTTGTGTTTGTGTATAGGTGCACTAGACCAGACTCTCATGTTGTGTATTAGGCATACTTAGTTATAGTCACCATCCCTTGTCCTATTATAGACTCGATTATGGGAATAAAACATAGCCTATTGTCACCTAGGTGCGGTTTTAGTGGGATTGATTATGTCACAGTGGTATCATATCGAGTATTCTATAGGGAGATGATGTTTGATATTACTCATAATGTGAGGATTGGATTTTGAACATAGTTCAACGGTGTTAAGGGGTCTTGAGTTTAGCTTTTAGGATAGGTAACCTAATATTGGTGTACAAGATGAAGTATTTATTAAACAATAAATATATAACCTATCTTTATTACTCACGAAGCAACTTTACTTGGTTTTAAATAAATCCTATGAATAAACTACCTATTTATATTAATTGTTATGACAAGATACCCACTGATTATGATCCATCACTTTTTAGGTTTTGAGTACACATCCCTCACTTTGGTTGGGTAAATATCATGAGATAATGATGTAAGAATGGTGATAGTGACTTAGATAAAATACTATAAAAATACAATATTCTCTGTCATTGTAATGATTTATTCAAATTTATAAGGAGATAGATACAAATATGTGAGCCTTTATGATTTGGAAAAGAGGATTTTCTCTTTTTGAGAATGCATGAAAGATCAGGATAAATTCATCATCAATTTTATTAGAGACTTGTTTTTTAATGAAATTTTTGAGATCTAGGAACACGAGGCCCATATTTATTGGATATAAAATAGTTAGGAATATTATGGAATATTTTGGGGGTATTTAATCCGAATAAGGATTCATTAAACCAAAATTAACCATAATGAATTACACTTCTGGAAGGCCTATCTTAATACAACCATATACCTAGTAGCCTTCACTCGGTAGCCAGTGTGACACTTGGAAGGTAATTTTACTTGAAACCCCCCACCGCCTAGCCAGTTATCCTATATTGGCTAGGTAATTGTACTCTTTTATAAAGGTTGACTTTTATCTTCACCACTGGCTTACTGGTGGTACTCCACCGGCTAATCACTGTACCTTCTAAACACTAGGGAGTCTTCCTCCATGTCATTGGTTGGAAACTTCCCTACACTTGTGATATGGTGTAACCTTTGTTGTATCACCTTCAATAAGTGGCTCCTTAACTACATTTAAAATATTTTGGTGGATTTATCAACTTAAATCCAAGGTTTTGAACATAACATGAGATAAGTCTAAGACTTTAACTAGACCATCATGTTACATTTGAATTGAATTTAATATCTACATTATAAAAATTAAATCCATGAATATATTTCAAATTCATGAGTTTTAAATACACTCAAAAGAAAACAATATATATACAAGAGTTTGTTCATGGTCATGAAAACACCTTGAGGGAGATATAGTGAGAGGTAGGAAAAATAATCTCCACTATTTTTATGATCACAAAAAAAATTAAAAAATAGATAAATTATGTTTAAATAAATATTTAATAATGCATTATAAAATTAAATATTTAATAATTTAACATGTTCAACATAATCAAGTGATTAATTAAAATATATTCAACATACCCAAGACTTAACTTCTCAAAAAAAAGATGAAATATATCCCCTGCTGAAAGAAAACATGTTCTCCCCCACTTGACCAAAAATCTATCACAATAACCAAAACCTCAAAAAACATCTCCCACTTTGGGATTATAAAAAATGAAAAATGGAATTGAAAATAATAGATTATTTTATTAGAAATGAAAAAGTCATTCAAAGATATGGACATTTAAAAAAATTCCTCAAACAAAATATTCTTAAGGTATCAATTTCTTAGAAAAAGATAAAACCTTATGTTTATATAATTAATTAAAGGAATATTGATCATTAAAAATAACTATGTCTATATGAAAAATATATCATATAACATTGAGGTTCATATCTTCTAAAAAAATAAATTAAATTGAAGAGAAATAATAAGGTAAACCTCAATAATTTAAAAATATTTAAACTAGTTTTAATAATAATTTAGGAAATAAATAAAAATAAAAAGAAATTAAAATTTTAAAAAATGTAAAATAAATATTTTGAAAAAAAGAAGATAAATAATGAAATGGAAAAATGATTAAAAATACCTCAAAGAAAACATCCAATGCTTTAAAAAATATATGAGGGTGTCACGAACTGGATCTGGTCACCATCAAACTAGCACCAATCACGGCCCGTGCCAAGGCCTGAAGGGATTTCCCAATCCCCACGGGCTGAAACAAGTGCCCGGGTATCATAAAATGATGTTTGGGAACAATTTACCCAAGTTTATAAACATTAAACAACAAATAAACTAAATAAAACGAATCTAGAATTTTCAACTAAAACCATCTTTTACAAAATTTAGAACTGAATTACATCTTTTAAAATAACTCAAAAAGACTATAAAAAAGGTAAAAAATCAAAATTAAATATCCCAAGAACCCTCATGGCAAGGTGCACTACCCTCAAGCCATCTCCACAAGACTTCACCTCCAAGGACATGCTAGAAACCCAAACCACTGATACTAAAAACTCTATCCAAACCAGAAACAACAAAATAACCAAATCTACTTACACCCAAGGGTGTAAGTATGGTGGGAGACAATGGCCAGTAGGATACCACTGTTGTACCTCTCGAACCCCTCGTGGTTTAATTTTCATGATCACAATCACCCTCTTATTTATCTAATCTTGTTTTAAGTGTTTTTGGATGATAGGCATGATTTCAGGTGGCAAAGGAATTGGGCCAAGAAAGCAACAAGGCAAAGTGGACTGAAATTCAGTCCACCGGCCAACCGATGGAAGAGCACCGGCCAGCCGATGGAGGCCTGGACAGAAGGAATCCCTCTGTCCAGACCACCGGCCAACCGGTGTCACACCAGCGGCCAGCCGGTGGCACCCAGCCCAAACAGTGGAAGCTACTGCCTCAGCACCGGCCAACCGGTGGCCTCATCACCGGTCAGCCGGTGGCACCTGCACAGAAGAGGAAGCTACTGCCTCACCACCGGCCAACCGGTGGCCTCAGCACCGGCCAACTGGTGGAGCCTGGGCAGAACAAGTGTCCACTTTCCAAAGCAGCGGCCAACCGGTGGCCAAGCACCGGTCAGCCGGTGGAGCCAGTCAAACTAGCCGTTGGGCTTTTGACCAGCCTATCCACTTGGCCTCCAACGGCTCCGAAAGCCTCTGCAACGGCTCCAAAGGCCTCCAACGGCCATATGAGGGTTCCCCCTCTATAAATAAAGGACCTTGAACCCCCGGAAGCCTAAGGAACATAGCCGGAACTATTGTGAAGCCAACGAACACATTTTCCATCATTTGGCGAACCTCCGGCGGATTCCTCCAAGGGAAACCCACTTGCTCCAGCACACTTCCACATCCAAGGAGCACCTCCAAAGAAGCTTGGGAGCGCCCTTCATCAGCTCCATCAATCCATTGGTGCCCAAGACTTCCTAATTACGGTTTTTCATTGCTTTATTTATTTTGAGCATCAATTTGGGTTTGTACCTACAAACCCCACCTCTTTCTCTCATCCTCTCTTTTTGGGTTCTCACACCCCCTTCAAGGTGTGAAGAGGTTAGCCAAGCCTTACCTTTCAAAAGGCTTGAATCAAAGGTGAGCTAGCCTTCAGCTGTAAGAAGGCTAGTGGGTTCTTGGTCAACCATTGAAAGCAAGTGGGTTCTTGCATAACCATTAAAAGCAAGCTGTAATAGGTGAGCTAGCCTTCACCTGTAAAAAGGCTAGTGGGTTTCTTGCTACAACCATTGAAAAGAAAGCGGTAGAATCCTTCAACGGTTTAGTTGGGAGCGGAGACGTAGGCCGGGTTTTAGGCCGAACTCCTTTATCAATTCTTGTGTCTTGCCTCTTTATTTCCGATGCACTTTCACTTTGATTTTTAATTTGTTAATCCTTTTTTAAAAGGCAATTCACCCCCCTCTTGCCATCACTCCTTTCTTTCTCCGCCCAAAAATTGGTATCAGAGGGAAAATTTGAGTAATACCCTAACCGGTTTCAAATTCAAGATCTTTTTTGATGGCTTCAACCTCTTTCTCCCCCGAAGGCTATTCATTGGGTCGTGCTCCATTTTTTGATGGAACCGACTATAACTATTGGAAAACCCGCATGACCACTTTTCTTAGAAGCATTGGTTATCCCATTTATAAAATTTTCATGCAAGGTTACACTCTCTCTTCCCCCGATGAATCCAAATGGACCCAAGCCGATATTAAAAATTTCGAGCTTGATGGCAAAGCCATGAACGCTCTCCATTGCGGCCTTGATCGTAATGAGTTCAATCGAGTTTCCACATGCACCTCCTCACACGAAATCTGGAAACTTTTGGAGGTTACCCATGAGGGGACCAACAAAGTCAAGGACACTCGATTGGACATGTTTCGTCAAGATTTTGAGTCATTTTCTATTCACCCACATGAATCTATTTCTGATATGTTTACTCGATTTACTGACGTTTGCAATGGTAGAAAGTCTCTTGGAGATAATATTTCTGCAGAAACCATGGTTAAGAAGATCCTATGGATCCTACCAAGCTCATGGGCTCCGAAGGTCACGGAAATCCAAGAAGCGAAGGACATAACGAACATGCCGGTCGAAGAGCTCATCGGATCTCTCATGACCTATGAGATCACCATGAGGAGGCAAGCTGAAAAGGAAGGAAAACTGATCAAAGTTCCAAAGAACATCGCCTTCAAGGTACAAAAAGAAGAAAGCTCCTCCTCCTCATCTTCTTCCTCTTCTAGCGGCGATTCTGAAGTGGAGAATCTTTCCAGCAAAATGCACAAGTTCATGAAGAAGCACAAGAAGAAGAAATCCCGAAAGGCTCAACCCAATGAAAAATCCGAGCCCAAGGTAAAATGTTACGGGTGTGGCAAGAAAGGACATTACAAGCCCGATTGCCCACTCAACAAGAAAAAGGCCAAGAAAAAGGAGAAGAAGAAGGCTTTCAAGGCCACTTGGAGTGATAGCTCCACATCCTCCTCCTCCTCCTCGAGCGACAACGGTAATAAATGCCTAATGGCATGTCATGAGGTAACTTCTTCCGACTCCTCATCCTCTTGTTCTTCAAATTCAAATTCTTTCAATCACATGTCTTATGAGGATCTCCAACATGCAAGAGATCAATTGGAGGAAGGTTTTCACGAACTTTCTTCCAAATTTGTTTCTTTAAAAAAGAATTTCAAAAAACTCTCTTCCGAAAAAGAACAACTTCTCAAAGAGAAGGAAGAGTTGACCCTCAAAATCCATAATCTTCCCGATGTTGATTCCATGGAATCAACCATCAAAGATTTAAGGGAATCCTTAGCCAAGTTCACCCAAGGGGAACAAAATTTGACCAAACTCCTAGGTTCCCAACACATATCTAGAACCACCGAAGGGCTTGGCTATTCCAAGCAAGCTTCCTCCTCCCATGCACCCACTTTTTTTGTAAGGGGGAGCTCTCAATCTAAATTTCGCAATTATTGTAAAAAACCCGGGCACTTAATTTATGAGTGCAATTGTAAAAATGCCCGGTATGGTAGGCCCAAAACCATTTTCCTTAATGATGAATTTTTTAGGAGAAGACCCGCCACTAGACAAGTGTGGATTGAAAAATCCCTCTTAGCGAGTCTCTCCGGGCCAAAATTTGTCTCGGTTTGATAATCCTCTCCCCAGAGTTTTGTTGTTTTTATTTAGGGGGAGTTAGGATCGTTTAAGCCCTTTTGATTTCAATTTCAAAATTTTCAATTCAAACTTTCAATTTCAACACGTGGTATCAAATTTTTTAATTCTAAATTGTTATTCAATTTTCTTTTCAAAACATTCAATTCAAACTGTTATTCAATTTTTTCATTTCAAAATTTTTGATTCAAAACTTTCAATTCAAATTTCAAAAAATTTCAATTGGTTTAAAAAACTCTATCTTGTTTTTCACCGATTCCCTCAATCAAGTTTTATGCCCCGTGCTATTTTGATAATCACAAAGGGGGAGAAATTCTTGGTTGATTGGGGGAGAAATTCTTTAAAGCATGTTTTTCATTTCATTTTCTACATTGTTTGTTTTGGTGATTGTGATCATCAAAATAGGGGGAGATTGTTGTACATCTCGAACCCCTCGTGGTTTAATTTTCATGATCACAATCACCCTCTTATTTATCTAATCTTGTTTTAAGTGTTTTTGGATGATAGGCATGATTTCAGGTGGCCAAGGAATTGGGCCAAGAAAGCAACAAGGCAAAGTGGACTGAAATTCAGTCCACCGGCCAACCGATGGAAGAGCACCGGCCAGCCGATGGAGGCCTGGACAGAAGGAATCCCTCTGTCCAGACCACCGGCCAACCGGTGTCACACCAGCGGCTAGCCGGTGGCACCCAGCCCAAACAGTGGAAGCTACTGCCTCAGCACCGGCCAACCGGTGGCCTCATCACCAGTCAGCCGGTGGCACCTGCACAGAAGATGAAGCTACTGCCTCACCACCGGCCAACCGGTGGCCTCAGCACTGGCCAACCAGTGGAGCCTGGGCAGAACAAGTCTCCACTTTCCAAAGCAGCGGCCAACCGGTGGCCAAGCACTGGTCAGCCGATGGAGCCAGTCAAACTAGCCGTTGGGCTTTTGACCAGCCTGTCCACTTGGCCTCCAACGGCTCCAAAGGCCTCCAACGGCCATATGAGGGTTCCCCCTCTATAAATAAAGGACCTTGAACCCCCGGAAGCCTAAGGAACATAGACGGAACTATTGTGAAGCCAACGAACACATTTTCCATCATTTGGCGAACCTCCGGCGGATTCCTCCAAGGGAACCCCACTTGCTCCAGCACACTTCCACATCCAAGGAGCACCTCCAAAGAAGCTTGGGAGCGCCCTTCATCAGCTCCATCAATCCATTGGCACCCAAGACTTCCTAATTACGGTTTTTCATTGCTTTATTTATTTTGAGCATCAATTTGGGTTTGTACCTACAAACCCCACCTCTTTCTCTCATCCTCTATTTTTGGGTTCTCACACCACCTTCAAGGTGTGAAGAGGTTAGTCAAGCCTTACCTTTCAAAAGGCTTGAATCAAAGGTGAGCTAGCCTTCACCTGTAAGAAGGCTAGTGGGTTCTTGCTCAACCATTGAAAGCAAGTGGGTTCTTGCATAACCATTAAAAGCAAGCTGTAATAGGTGAGCTAGCCTTCACCTGTAAAAAGGCTAGTGGGTTTCTTGCTACAACCATTGAAAAGAAAGCGGTAGAATCTCTCAACGGTTGAGTTGGGAGCGGAGACGTAGGCCGGGTTTTAGGCCGAACTCCGTTATCAATTCTTGTGTCTTGCCTCTTTATTTCCGCTGCACTTTCACTTTGTTTTTTAATTTGTTAATCCTTTTTTAAAAGTCAATTCGCCCCCCATCTTTCCATCACTCCTTTCTTTCTCCTCCCAACGACCACCACTAAGATATTCCATGTGATAAACTTTGAAAGACAAAAAGCTTGCAAGTTTTCATAAACAAAAAATTCCAGTTACAATTTCTAAAAGATGAAACTAAAAAAACAGTTTTCAAGTGGGATATCATTAAGAATTAACACTTTTAAAAATAATTTCAACACTACTGAAAATTCCAACCAACTATACCATATGCCGATGGTAAGTACAAAGTAAATAATGAGCACAATCAATAGGAAATAACCCCTAGGCACTAGCTCGTTCTAAGTCCCAGGTACCTCGTATCTCGGTGAGAGTAACCATCACAATATCCGTTCTCATGCACGAGCCACTAGTAGGGAACATACCCATGACCTAGTGGTCCCCAATCATCATCATCATAGTTTAGTTAGAGTTGTAAGCGTCAATCTTGCTAAGTGAAACTGAGGCCAAACCCCACAGATTCACTAGCATACTAGTACATGTCCACCCACCTAGATACCCGGGTTTTCCCCCTATGCTCAGACAAGTTCAACAAGTCAATAAATAAACACTGCACATGAAAATATCATTTTCACATCACAAGTTCACCAAATAGCTAACATGTATTCCACACAAGTCTAAAAATCCACTTTTTCATTAAAATCATTTTTGAAATCGTACTCACACCAAAAATAGACCACAACACATTTTGCACATCTTTCACAATTCAAAAAATCCATTAAAAATTTTATAAAATCTTTCCCAAGATTCTAAACAACACATAACAGCCCAATCAAATGTTACATAATACCCTTTTCATAAACAAAGTCCATTTTTTCACTTCACACTCACACAAAACAACCCGAAAACACGTTTCACACCCACATCCCAATTTCATAAATCACCTCAAAAAATTACAAAACATTACCAAACTGTTTTACAAAATAAATTACCACATTCTGTTTTAAAAATTCATTTTAAGAACATACTATCACCATAACAGTACAAAAGCAACCATTTCACAATTTGTGTAACTCATTAAATCATTTATAATTTTCATAAAACCAACCCAAGAGGTGCAACCATGGTTTGCATACAAAACCCTTTTCAAAAACCTAATTCAAGACCAAAAAAATTCCAATAAAAATATAAATCATAATTTTCATCCCTAAAACATTTATTAAACCACCCCCAAGTTTTATACAAATACCTCAAACAATACCACAAAAGGTACTCATGAAAAACACATGTTTTCACAATTCACGTTCAAGGAGTAAAACATGGTTTCATATATTAAAACCATTCAAAAACCCCATTACAAGGCCAACATGAAATTAAGGCATTAACAAACCAGAATTTTCATCCCCTTTCAACACTAATAAATCACTTTCACAAGTTATAAAATACACCCAAATATTTCCCCAAGAGCCACGCATGAAAAGCACCGAATTCTAAGAAAAAATGCAACTAGAAAATTAAACACGTAACTCAATCCATCAAAAAATGCACCACACAAAATAGATTTTAAACATACTAAATTAATAATCCAAGCAAGCTAACTCATCATAAAATCTTTATACATGGAATCACCTACCTTTTGAGTCAAAACCCATGAATCTCGGTGCCAAACTTCAAATGCACCTCTGCCGCACCACAAGGATGTCAAAATGTACCCTAAACCATAATATTTCACGAAAAATACCCCAAATAAAACTCTAGGTATGAACCCTAACTTCTGGACACTCTATAAATTTATGAAAGTGGGAGGAAACACTAAAGAGAAGGTAGGAATTGAAGAGAGAAACACATACCCAAAATAATCATGAAGAAAACGACCCAAAATCCAATAGCATCTGAATTTGAAAACATCCAACCATTAATGGGAGGTTCGAACAAAGATTAGGAGATCTTTTAGGAACTGTAATGGGGGAAAAAGAGTAAAAATAGAAGGAGTTATGAAAGGATCAATTTACCTCTCCAAATCTGGACGATTTCTGAATTCCAGAGAAATATAGACAATTTTCGTGATTCTATCGAGCTCCAAATTGTGGGATGAGAGAATGGGGGCGCGACTTAGGTAAGTGGGCTCGGGTGAGAGTCGGATTCACCGAAAAAAATGCAAATAGTGAAAGAGATATTAAAGAATTACAATTTATTTTTAATGCAGAAAATGGGCTTTCGGGCAAGCCCAATTCCTTAAATAAAAACCCATATCTACCATGATTATGGATTTATAAATGATAAAAATTAATATGGTGGTGTTAATATGTCAGGGGATGACAATTAGGAATTGGAATGGATGAAAAAATTTTAAAAATAAGGGAGTTATAAAGGATTCAAAATTTATTTCTAAATTTGGAATTGGGCTCACGGTTTAGCCTAATTCATAAAAACTCACCCATTCCTCCATAAATGCTTAGGAAACCCTAAAAAGAAAGCAATAATGGAAATTAAATTGAATTTAACTATAAAATAATTCATGTATGTGACAATTCTCCCCACCATGAAAACTTTCCTCCCCAGAAAGTCACATCAAGGCCAAAGCAACAACCAAACCCAACTAAGAAACCAAGAGGTATTCCTTTGCCAGGTTTCACCCCCCAAATGCCAAAACACCTCCAGTGATCAATTAAGGATTACTCTCACAACCAAAAAATACACCACATTCTTGAAATGATCATTCAAATTCATAATTTATCCCAAAAGAAAACTCCTCAAACACTATCCGATCAAGACTCAAGCAATTCACCCAAATGAACAATAACATTGAACAGGGTTACACTCACCTTATTTTAACTAATCCATTGGGCGCTCTCTAGTCCCAAAGTTTACCCAAGAAAGATGTTGGAAGCTAGATATCTCTGAACAAGACTATCTACAGCAAGCCAAGACCATTGATAAATGTAAGTTACTGGTACGGGGGGACACAAATACACTCCCTACCATAAGAGACAACCAATATTTTTTTTCCTGAGACAAAATCAGGACACTAATAGGGGAAGGCCTGAACGGAATCCCTGGTATATAGGGTAGAATTCCGTTCAAAATTTCCTAAGGAACATAAATGAGAATAATAGTGGTTCTCCCCACCATAAGAACCAACAATCTTAATCAAATAACATGGGTCGGCACAAAAAATCCCAAAATTTTTAAGATTTGGGAAGGTCACATGGTTAGTCCGCACATTTTGTGAAACTGTGAACTAACTATGCTGATCAATATTCCTGTATGGCTTCCAGGCACATAGTCTCTCTTAATCATTCACAAACCATGTGCTCAGCCTATCTAGCCAAATTTCCAACCATTCTCCAAAGACTCAATGGAAACCAAGGGGGGGGGGGGAATGACATTGGGAGATGTCATGGTACAAGGCCCTCCACCTATTTCCACCAAACGTGAGATACAGAAGAAAGATAAAGACACCATAGGTTTAAACACTTACTATATTTCATATTTAGGATAGGACTTTGTACAAGGGTTTAAATGACCCTGTGATTTCCCCTAACTATGATCCAGCTTCTCTCCGAGACCTATGGCTCGAGCTCAAATGATTGAAGCATCTTCGGCCTCGCAGTTAGTCTTTGGAAACCCACTGAATGATAATTCTTCTTTTAGTGCCACCAAAAACTACACCGCAATCCCAGATAAGTTTTCCAGACATAACAAATTCCAAACTCACTTTACCCTATCCCGATATTTCACTGAAACAAGGGCTATGAAGATGCACACAAATCACACCTTGTTTCTTTAGGTGAGAAACAATAGAAGTAAAGAACACCTACACTCACCTTCCTCTAAAATGGAAGATTTTGAAGTTTTTCCAAGGGAGACATTCCCCCAACATAACAGGGACTCTCGGAGGATTTCACGACTTTCACCTATACGGTCAATCGAGCACATGACATCATAAGGCATCACCGAACATCACCATTGCGACAGATATAAACAATGCATGGAGAGGGAGCTTATACAATATCCCCAAATAACACACAATTCTAGAAAGTGGCTACAATATCCTATCGTGACCATATTTTCCATACTGTTGGTTTAACATGAACTCATTCTTCATTGAAATATTGAAGAACCCAAAGGTCCTCTTAGACACCATCGAGACACTCATCCACACTAACAACCCTAGACCACATCCACCTTCGATGAATCGGTAAACTTAAGAAACTAAGGTCTCTTTGAACCTTCCATGAGAACTCTCCCATTACAAGAGGATAAAAAAATCCAGGAAAGGAAAGGGTGTAGACTCAATCTAAAATGCTCAAGAAAAATATTCCTTATATTGATCAACTTGAGGGTCTTCAAATGGAGAAATAATCCGGATTGTACATCAGTTGTGCACTAATCCTTAATGGGGTGTACCTTATCTAAAGATTGAACCCAAGGACCCAACCAAAATGGTTCATTGGTGAAGATATACCACAAACCAGATCCAAACACATAAAGGGAAACATCGTAAAGGCGTCCCAAAACATTTTTCAAAAGAGACCACTAACCATCCCAACAACACAACATACCGACCAAACTCAAACCCAAAATATAGTTAAAAAGGAGGGGTTATTGAACTCAAATCATCCCACAACATCAACTTTTTTAAAAACACATAATACACACCATCCCAAACTATTTATCAAGACATCATGTTTTTCATTAAAACCATTTCTTTGAAAACAAACAGTTCAGCGGTAGGCGTATCCACCATTGGTACCCCATGGGCCTCACACATGCATGTTTTGGTGCCACACCGAGCACCCACCTCATATCCCTTCCAGCACTCATCCAGTCATGCTGTCAACCATCCATCAACCCATATAACCACATGAATGTGGTCGCCCACGAAAATACCAAAGGTTAAAACAAAGATTCTTTCCACTTTTCAAAACCAAAACGGTCAACCAACACATCCTTTTTCACAAAACCACTAACCAGAAGATCAAAATCCCAATTCAAATCTTACTAAACATTTCAGAAAGACACAACCATTTATAAAAGAACTCACTTTCATGTTATTCATATCAATTTCATATCATCTTATCCCATTAAAAACCCCTTTTATTGTTTAGAAAACTCTATTGGAAACACTTTTTCAAAACCAAGTTTAGTATAGTTTCTACTTTTAAAAAGAGGTGTAAGCACACCAATTTCCATTTCAATATAATTCTGAATATTCAGTTCCACCATTTCATAAATCAAACCATTCCCTCTTTATTTGAAAATCATTTCACAAAAACTTTACACTTCTTAAAACCAAAGTGCCAAGATTTCAAATCCCAAGAACAAAACAATGTGAGAGGAAACTAGTTTCAGTGGGTGATTTGGGCATATGGTTGGCATACATACTCCAATCACTTCACTATCACAGAGAGTGTTCTAGGGAATATCCTTGGCTCCACATGGCTTGCCAGGTCCGGCAAGCACACTAGGACCATTAACCCAACTCTATTTTCATTTACCCTAATCATCATGAACCAAGAAAACCAAAGGACTTAGATAAATCACAACATATCCTAGAAACATGAATCCCATTATGAGGTGTGGTGATTAGGAACACTACCCATAACAGAAATTCCATGTCCCAACAAACCTAACTCCAGACTATCCTGACTCTTCCCCAAATTACATGACTCAAAGAGTTAACCTGAACCTCCCTTTGATACCATGTTGTCACGAACCGAATCTGGTCGCCGCCAAAACCGACACCAAACCCAGCCCGTGACAAGGCCCGAAGGGTGTTCCCAATCCCCACGGGATGTCACAAGTTCCTGGGTATCATAAAATGATGTTTAGTAACGATTTAACCAAGTTTATAAACATTAAACAACAAACAATCTCAATAAAACGAATATGGAATTTTCAACTAAAACCATCTTTTACAAAATTCAGAACTGAATTACATCTTTTAAAACAAATCAAAAAGACTAGAAAAAAGGTACAAAATCAAAAATAATTAGCCCAAAAACCCTCATGGCAAGGGGCACCTCCCTCAAGCCATCTCCACAAGACTTCACCACCAAGGACATGCTAGAAACCCGAACCACTGGAACTAAGAACTGTATCCAAACCTGAAACAAAAAAATAACCAAATATACTTACACCCAAGGGTGTAACTATGGTGTGAGACAATGACCAGTAGGATACCACCACTAAGAGATCCCATGTGATAAACATTCAAATACAAAAAGCTTGCAAGTCTTCATAAACAGAAAATGCTAATTACACTTTCTAAAAGATGAAACTAAAAAAACAGTTTTCAAGTGGGCTATCATTAAGAATCAACAATTTTAAAAATAATTTCAACACTGATGAAAATTCCAGCCAACTATACCATATGTCGATGGTAAGTACAAAGTAAATAATGAGCCAATCAATAGGAAATAACCCCTAGGCACTAGCTCGTTCTGGGTCTCAGGTACCTCATATCTCGATGAGAGTAACTATCACAATATCCGTTCTCGTGCAAGATCCACTAGTAGGGAACATACCCATAACCTAGTGTTCCCCAATCATCATCATCATACTTTAGTTAGAGTTGTAATTGTAAATCTTGCTAAGTGAAACTGAGGCCAAACCCCACGAATTCACTAGCATACTAGTACATGTCCACCCACCTAGATACCTGGGTTTTCCCCTTGTGCTCAGACAAGTTCATCAAGTCAATAAATATACACTACACATGAAAATATCATTTTCACATCACAAGTTCACCAAATAGACAACATTTATTCCACACAAGTCTAAAAATCCACTTTTTCATTTAAATCATTTTTGAAATCATACTCACACCAAAAATAGCCCACAACACATTTTGCACATCTTTCACAATTCAACAAATCTATTAAAAATTTTATAAAATCTTTCCCAAGATTCTAAACAACACATAACAACCCAATCACATGTTACATAATACCCTTTTCATAAACAAAGTCCATTTTTCACATCACAGTCATAAAAAACAGCCCGAAAACACGTTTCACACCCACATCCCAATTTCATAAATCACCTTGAAAAATTAAAAAACATTACCAAACTGTTTTACAACATAAATGACCACATTATGTTTCTAAAATTAATTTTAGGAACATACTATCACCAAAATAGTATATAAGCAACCATTTCACACTTTGTGTAACTCATTAAATCATTTATAATTTTCATAAAACCAACCCAAGAGGTGCAACCATGGTTTGCATACAAAACCCTTTTCAAAAACCTAATTTAAGACCAAAACAATGCCAATAAAAATATAAATCATAATTTTCAGCCCTAAAAACATTTATTAAACCACCCCCAAGTTTTATACAAATACCTCAAACAATACCACAAAAGGTACTCATGAAAAACACATGTTTTCACAATTCACGTTCAAGAAGTACAACATGGTTTCACATATTAAAACCATTAAAAAACCCCATTACAAGACCAATATGACATTTAGGCATTAACAAAACAGAATTTTCAGACCCTTTCAACCCTAATAAATCACTTTCACATGTTATAAAATACACCCAAATATTTTCTCAAGAGCCATGCATGAAAAGCACCGAATTCCAAACAAAAATGCAACTACAAAATTAAACACTTAACTCAATCCATAAAAAAAGTTTTTTCACCACAAAAAAACAGATTTTAAACATACTAAATTAATAATTCAAGTAAGCTAACTCATCATAAAATGGTTATACATGGAATCACCTACATTTTGTGTCAAAACCCTTGAATCTCGGTGCGAAACCTCAACCGCACCTCCGTCACACCACAAGGATGTTAAAATGTACCCTAAACCATAATATTTCACCAAACATACCCCAAATAAAACTCTAGGTATGAACCCTAACTTTTGGACACTCTATTAATTTATGAAAGTGGGAGGAAACCCTAAAGAGAAGGAAGGAATTGAAGAGAGAAACACATACCCAAAATAATCTTGAAGAAAACGATCCAAAATACAGCAGCATCTGAATTTGAAAAAATCCAATCATTCATGTGAGGTTCGAAGAAATATTAGGAGATATTTTAGGAACTGTAATGGGGGAAAAAGAGTAAAAATAGAAGGAGTTATGAAATGATCAATTTACCTCTCCAAATCTGGACGATTTCTGAAATCGAGATAAGTATATACCATTTTCGAGATTCTATCGAGCTCCAAATTGTGGGAGTAGGGAATGGGGGCGCACCTTAGGTAAGTGGTCTTGGGTGAGAGTTGGAGTCACCAAAAAAACGTAAATATTGAAGGAGCTATTAAATAATTAAAATTTATTTTTAATGCAGAAAATGGGCTTTTGGGAAGGCCCAATTCCTTAAATAAAAACCCACATCCACCATGATTATGGATTTATAAATGGTCCAAATTAATATGGTGGTGTTAATATGTCAGGGGTGACAATTAGGAATTGGAATGGATGAAAAATGTTGAAAAATGGAGGAGTTATAAAGGAATCAAAATTTATTTTTAAATCTGGAATTGGGCTCACGGTTTGGCCCAATTCATAAAAACTCACCCATTCCTCCATAAATGCTTAGGAAACCCTCAAAAAAAAGCAATAATGGAAATTAAATGGAATTTAACTATAAAATAATTCATATATGTGACAATTCTCCCCACTATGAAAACTTTCCTCAGTGGAAGGTCACATCAATGCCAAAGCAACAACCAAACCCAACTATGAAACCAAGAGGTACTCCTTTGCCAGGTTTCACCCCCAAATGCCAAAACACCTCTAGTGATCAATTAAGGATTACTCTCACAACCAAA
Organism: Viscum album; assembly: GCA_963277665.1. Classification (NCBI taxonomy): domain Eukaryota; kingdom Viridiplantae; phylum Streptophyta; class Magnoliopsida; order Santalales; family Viscaceae; genus Viscum; species Viscum album. The sequence goes on from OY728158.1 coordinate 1,504,355,483, forward strand.
AAATATACCACATTCGTGAAATGATCAATCACATTAATACTTTATCCCAAAATAAAACTCCTCAAACACTATCCGAACAAGACTCAAGCAATTCACCCAAACGAACTATAACATTGAACAAGGTTACACTCACCTTACTTTAACTAATCCATTGGGCGCTCTCCAGTCCCAAAGTTTACCCAAGGAAGATGTTGGTAGATAGATAGCTCTGAAAAAGACTATCTACACCAAACCAAGACCATGTATAAATGTAAGTTACTGGTACGGGGGGACACAAATACACTCCCCATCATAAGAGACAACCAATATTTTTTTTCCTGAGAAAAAATCAGGACATTAATAGGGGGAGGCCTGAACAGAATCTGTGGTACATAGGGTAGAATTCCATTTAAAACTTCCCAAGGAATATACATGAGAATCATAGTAGTTCTCCCCACCATAAGAACCAACCATATTAACCGACTATCATGGGTCGGCACAAAAAAACCCAATACTTTTAAGATTTAGGAAGGTCGCACCGTTAGTCCTCACAGTTTGTGAAACCGTGAACTAACTATGCTGATCAATATTCCTGCATGGCTTCCAGGCACACAGTCTCTCTTAATCGTTCACAAACCATGTGCTCAGCCTATCTAGCCAAATTTCCAACCATTCTCCAAAGACTCAATGGAAACCAAGGGGGGGGGGGGTGGATGACATTGGGCGATGTCATGGGTACAAGGTCATCCACCCATTTCCACCAAACGTGAGAAATAGAAGAATGACAAGGACACCATAGGTTTAAACACTTCATATCTTTCATATTTAGGATAGGACTTTGTACAAGGGTATAAATGAACCTGTGATTTTCCCTAACTACGATCCATCTTCTCTCCGAGACCTATGGCTGGAGCTCAAATGATTGAAGCATATTCAGCCTCGCAGTTAGTCTTTGGAAACCCACTGAATGAGAATTCTTCTTTCTGTGCCACCAACAACTACACCGAAATCCCAGATAAGTTTTCCAAACATAACAAATTCCAAACTCACTTTACCCTATGCCTAAATTTCACTGAAACAAGGGCTATGAAGATGCACACACATCACACCTTGTTTCTTCATGTGAGAAACAATAGAAGTAAAGAACACCTACACTCACCTTCCTCTAAAATGGAAGATTTTGAAGTTTTTTCTAAGGGATACATTCTACCAACATAACAGGGACTCTCGGAGGATTTCACGACTTTCACCTATATGGTCAATCAAGCACATTACATCATAAGGCATCACCGAACATCACCATTGCGACTGATATAAACAATGCATGGAGAGGGAGCTTATACAACATCCCCAAACAATAAACAATTCTAGAAAGTGGCTACAATATCCTATCGTGACCATATTTCCCACACTTGTGGTTTAACATGAACTCATGCTTCATATAAACTTTGAAGAACCCAAAGGTGCTCTTAGACACCATCGAGACACTCATCCACACTAACAACCCTAGACCACATCCACCTTCGATTAATCGGGAAACTTAAGAAACTAAGGTCTCTTTGAAACTTCCATGAGAACTCTCCCATTACAAGAGGATCAAAAAAACGAGGAAAAGAAAGGGTGTAGACTCAATCCAAAAATCTCAAGAAAAATATTCCTTATATTGATCAACTGTAGGGTTTTCAAATGGCGAAACAATTCGGGTTGTACTTCAGTTGTGCACTAACCCTTAATGTGGTGTACCTTATCCAAATATTGAACCCAAGGACCCAACCAAGATGGTTCATTGGTCAAGATATACCACAAACTAGATCCAAACACATGAAGGGAATCACCGTAAAGTCCTCCCAAAACATTTTTCAAAAGATACCACTAACCATCCCTACAACACAACATACCGACCAAACTCAAACCCAAAATATAGTTAAAAAAGGAGGGGTTCTTGAACTCAAATCATCCCACAATATCAACTTTTTCAAAAACACATAATACACACCATCCCAAACTATTTATCAAGACATCATGTTTTCATTAAAACCATTTCTTTGAAAACAAACTGTTTAGCAGTAAGCGTATCCACCATTGGTACCCCATAGGCCTCACACATGCATGTTTTGGTGCCACACCGAGCACCCTCCTCATATCTGTTCTAGCACTCATCCAGTCATGCCGTCAACAATCAATCAACCCATATAACCACATGCATGTGGTCGCTCACGAAAATACCAAAGGTTAAAACAAAGATTCTCTCCACTTTTCAAAACCAAAACGGTCAACCAACACATCCTTTTTCACAAAACCACTAACCATAAGATCAAAATCCCAATTCAAATCTTACTAAACATTTCAGAAAGACAGAAAAATTTAGACAAGAACTCACTTTCATGTTATTCACATCAATTTAATATCATCTTATCCCATTAAAACACCATTTTATTGTTTAGAAAACTATATTGGAAACACTTTTTCAAAACCAGCTTTAGTATAGTTTCTACCATTAAAAAGAGGTGTAAGCACACCAATTTACAATTGAATATAATTATGAAAATTCAGTTCCACCATTTCATAAATCAAACCATTCCCTCTTTATTTGAAAATCATTTCACAAAAACTTTTCACTTCTTAAAACCAAAGTGCCAAGATTTCAAAACCCAAGAACAAAACAATGTGAGAGGAAACTAGTTTCAGTGGGTGATTTGGGAATATGGTTGGAATCTATACCCCAATCACTTAACTATCACAGAGAGTGTTCTAGGGAATATCCTTGGCTCCACATGGCTTGCTAGGCCCCACATGATCACTAGGACCATTAACCCAACTCTCTTTTCATTTCCCCTAATGATCATCGAACCAAAAAAACCAAAGGACTTAGATAAATCACAACTTATCCTGGAAACTTGAATCCCATTATGAGGTGTGGTGATTAGGAACACCACCCATAATAGGAATTCCATGTCTCAACAAACCTAACTCTAGACTATCTTGACTCTTCCCCAAATGACATGACTCAAAGAGTTAACTTGAACCTCCCTTTGATACCAATTTGTCACGAACCGAATCTGGTCGCCGCCAAAACCGACACCAAACCCAGCCCGTGACAAGGACATAAGGGTGTTCCCAATCCCCATGGGGTAGCACAAGTGCCCGAGTATCATATAATGATGTTTGGGAATGATTTACCCATGTTTATAAATATTAAACAACAAACAAACTCAATAAAACGAATCTGGAATTTTCAACTAAAACCATATTTTACAAAATTCAGAACTAAATTACATCTTTTAAAACAACTAAAAAAGACTATAAAAAAGGTACAAAATCAAAATTAAATATCCCAAGAACCCTCATGGAAAGCTGAACCGCCCTCAATCCATCTCCACAAGACTTCACCACCAAGGACATGCTAGAAACCTGAACCACTGGAACTAAAAACTGTATCCAAACCTGAAACAAAAAAATAACCAAATCTACTTACACCCAAGGGTGTAAGTATAGTGTGAGAGAATTCCCAGTAGGATAACACCACTAATAGATTTCATGTGATAAACATTCAAAGACAAAAAGATTACAAGTATTCATAAACAGAAAATGCTAGTTACAATATCTAAAAGATGAAACTAAAAAAAAAAAGTTTTCAAGTGGGCTATCATTAAGAATCAACAATTTTAAAAATAATGTCAACACTACTGAAAATTAAAGCCAACTATACCATATGACGATGGTAAGTACAAAGTAAATAATGAGCACAATCAATAGGAAATAACCCCTAGGCACTAGCTCGTTCTGGGTCCTATGTACCTCGTATCTCGGTGAGAGTAAGCATCACAATATTCGTTCTTGTGCACGAGCCACTAGTAGGGAACATACCCATAACCTAGTGGTCCCCAATCATCATCATCCTAGTTTATTTAGAGTTGTAAGAGTCAATCTTGCTAAGTGAAACTGAGGTCAAACCCCACGGATTCACTAGCATACTAGTACATGTCCACCCACCTAGATACCCGGGTTTTCCCCTTGTGCTCAGACAAGTTCAACAAGTCAATAAATATACAATCCACATGAAAATATCATTTTCACATCACAAGTTCACCAAAAAAACCAACATGTATTCAACAGAAGTCTAAAAATCCACTTTTTCATTTAAATCATTTTTGAAATCATACTCACACCAAAAATAGCCCACAACACATTTTGCACATCATTCACAATTAAACAAATCCGTTAAAAATTTTATAAAATATTTTCCAAGATTATAAACAACACATAACAGCCCAATAACTTGTTACATAATACCCTTTTCATAAACAAATCCCATTCTGCACATCACACTCACACAAAACAGCCCAAAAACACGTTTCACACCCACATCCCAATTTCATAAATCACCTCGACAAATTACACAACATTACCAAACTATTTTACAACATAAATGACCACATTATGTTTCAAAAATTCATTTTAGGAACATACTATCACCAAAACAGTACACAAGAAACCATTTAACACTTTGTGTAACTCATTAAATCATTTATAATTTTTATAAAACCAACCCAAGAGGTGAAACCATGGTTTACATACAAAACCCTTTTCAAAAACCTAATTCAAGACCAAAAAAATGCCAATAAAAATCTAAATCATAATTTTCAGCCCTAAAAACATTTATTAAACCACCCCCATGTTTTACACAAATACCTAAAACAATACCACGAAAGGTACTCATGAAAAACACATGTTTTCACAATTCATGTTCAAGAAGTACAACATGGTTTCACATATTAAAACCATTCAAAAACCACATTACAAGGCCAACATGACATTAAGGTATTAACAAACCATAATTTTCAGCCCCTTTAAACACTAATAAATCACTTTCACATGTTATAAAATACACCCAAATATTTCCCCAAGAGCCACGCATGAAAAGCACCGAATTCCAAGAAAAAATGAAACTACAAAATTAAACACTTAACTGAATCCATAAAAAAAAGATTTTTCACCACACAAAACAGATTTTAAACATACAAAATTAATAATACAATCAAGATAATTCATCATAAAATGGTTATATATGGAATCACCTACCTTTTGAGTCAAAACCATTGAATCTCAGTGCGAAACCTCAACCGCACCTCCGCCGCACCACAAGGATGTTAAAATGTACCCTAAACCAAAATATTTCACCAAAAATACCCCAATTAAAACTCTAGGTATGGACCCTAACTTCTGGACACTCTATAAATTTATGAAAGTGGGAGGAAACCCTAAAGAGAAGGAAGGAATTGAAGAGAGAAACACATACCCAAAATAATCTTGAAGAAACCAACCCAAAATCCACAAGCATCTGAATTTGAAAACATCCAATAATTCATGAGAGGTTCAAACAAAGATTACGAGATCTTTTAAGAATATTAATGGGGAAAAAAGAGTAAAAATAGGAGTTATGAAAGGATCAATTTACCTCTCCAAATCTGGAAAATTTCTGAAATCCAGAGCAGTATAGACCATTTTCTCGATTCTATCGAGCTCTAAAATGTGGGAGGAGGGAATGGGGCGTGCCTTAGGTAAGTGGGATAGGGTGAGAGTTAGAGTCACCGAAAAAACGAAAATAGTGAAGGAGATATTAAAGAATTAAAATTTATTTTCAATGTAGAAAATGGGCTTTTGGGAAGGCCCAATTCCTTAAATAAAAACCCATTTCCACCATGATTATGGATTTATAAATGGTCCAAATTAATATGGTGGTGTTAATATGTCATGGGATGACAATTAGAAATTGGAATGGATGAAAAATGTTGAAAAATGAAGGAGTTATAAATGAATCAGAATTTATTTTTAAATCTGGAATTGTGCTCACGGTTTGGCCCAATTCATAAAAACTCACCCATTCCTCCATAAATGCTTAGGAAACCCTCAAAACAAAGAAATAATGGAAATTAAATGGAATTTAACTATAAAATAATTCATTTATGTGACAATTCTCCCTACCATGAAAACATTACGCCCCAGAATGTCACATCAAGGCCAAAGAAACAACCAAACCCAACTAAGAAACCAACAGGTACTCCTTTGCCAGGTTTCACCCCCAAATGCCAAAACACCTCCAGTGATCAATTAAGGATTACTCTCACAACCAAAACATATACCACATTCCTGAAATGATCAATCACATTCATACTTTATCCCAAATGAAAACTCCTCGAACACTATCCGAACAAGACTCAAGCAATTCACCCAAACGAACAATAACATTGAACAAGGTTACACTCACGTTACTTTAACTAATCCATTGGGCGCTCTCTAGTCCCAAAGTTTACCCAAGGAAGATTTTTTTAGCTAGATAGATTTGAACAAGAATATCTACTCCAAGAAAAGACCATGGATAAATGTAAGTTACTGGTATGTGGGGACACAAATACGCTCCCCACCATAAGAGACAACCAATATTTTTTTCCCAAGAAAAAATCAGGACACTAATAGGGGGAGGCCTGAACAAAATTCCTTGTACATTGGGTAGAATTCCATTCAAAATTTCTCAAGGAACATACATGAGAATCATAGTGGTTCTCCCTACCATAAGAACCAACCATATTAACCGACTAGCATGGTTCGGCACAAAAAAACCCAAAAGTTTTAAGATTTGGGAAGGTCGCATGGTTAGTCCACTCAGTTTGTGAAACCGTGAACTAACTATGCTGATCAATATTCCTACATGGCTTCTAGGCACACAATCTCTCTTAATCGTTCACAAACCATGTTCTTAGCCTGTCTAGCCAAATTTCCAACCATTCTACAAAGACTCAATGGAAACCAAGGGGGGGAATGACATTGGGCGATGTCATGGGTATAAGGCCCTCCACCTATTTCCACCAAACGTGAGAAACAGAAGAAAGATAAGGACACCATAGGTTTAAACACTTCCTATCTTTCATATTTAGGATAGGACTTTGTACAAGGGTTTAAATGAACCTGTGATTTCCCCTAACTACAAACCAGCTTCTCTCCGAGACCTATGGCTGGAGCTCAAATGATTGAAGCATCTTCGGCCTCACAGTTAGTCTTTGGAAACCCACTGAATGAGAATTATTCTTTCAGTGCCACCAACAAATACACCACAATCCTAGATAAGTTTTCCAGATATAACAAATTCCAAACTCACTTTACCCTATCCTGATATTTCACTGAAACAAGGGATATGAAGATGCACACACATCACACTTTGTTTCTTCAGGTGAGAAAAAATAGAAGTAAAGAACACCTACACTCACCTTCCTCTAAAATGGAAGATTTTGAAGTTTTTCCAAGGGAGACATTCGCCCAACATAACAGGGACTCTTGGAGGATTTCACGACTTTCACCTATACGGTCAATCGAGCACATGACATCATAAGGAATCACTGAACATGACCATTGTGACTGATATAAACAATGCATGGAGAGGGAGATTATACAACATCCCCAAACAACACACAATTCTAAAAAGTGGGTAAAATATCCTATTGTGACCATATTTCCCACACTGGTGGTTTAACATGAACTCATGCTTCATATAAACTTTGAAGAACCCAAAGGTCCTCTTAGACACCATCGAGACACTCATCCACACTAACAACCCTAGAACACATCCACCTTCGATGAATCGGGAAACTTAAGAAACTAAGGTCTCTTTGAACCTTCCATGAGAACTCTCCCGTTACAAGAGGATAAAAAAACCATGAAAGGAAAGAGTGTAGACTCAATCTAAAAATCTCAAGAAAAATATTCCTTATATTGATCAACTGGAGGGTCTTCAAATGGCGAAACAATCCGTGTTGTACTTAAGTTGTGCACTAACCCTTAATGGCGTGTACCTTATCCAAAGATTTAACCCAAGGACCCAACCGAGATGGTTCATTGGTCAAGATATACCACAAACCAGATCCAAACACATGAAGGGAATCACCGTAAAGGCCTCCCCAAACATTTTTCAAAAGATACCACTAACCATCCCTACAACACAACATACCGACCAAACTCAAACCCAAAATATAGTTCAAAAAGGAGGGGTTCTTGAACTCAAATCATCCCACAACATCAACTTTTTCAAAAACACATAATACACACCATCCCAAACTATTTATCAAGACATCATGTTTTTCATTAAAACCATTTCTTTGAAAATAAATGGTTTAGTAGTAAGCGTATCCACCATTGGTACCCCATGGGCCTCACACATGCATGTTTTGGTGCCACACCAAGCACCCTCCTCATATCTATTCCGGAACTCATCCAGTCATGCCGTCAACAATCAATCAACCCATATAACCACATGCATGTGGTCACTCATGAAAATACCAAAGGTTAAAACAAAGACTCTTTCCACTTTTCAAAACCAAAATGGTCAACCAACACATCCTTTTTCACAAAACCACTAACTAGAAGATCAAAATCCCAATTCAAATCTTACTAAAGATTATAGAAAGACACAAAAATTTAAACAAGAACTCACTTTCATGTTATTCATATCAATTTTATATCATCTTATCCCATTAAAACACCCTTTTATTGTTTAGAAAACTTTACTGGAAACACTTTTTCAAAACCAACTTTAGTATAGTTTCTACTTTTAAAAAGAGGTGTAAGCACACCAATTTCCATTTGAATATAATTCTGAAAATTCAGTTCCACCATTTCATAAATCAAACCATTTCCTCTTTATTTGAAAATAATTTCACAAAAACTTTTCACTTATAAAAACCAAAGTGCCAAGATTTCAAAACCCAAGAACAAAACAATGTGAGAGGAAACTAGTTTCAGTGGGTGATTTGGGCATATGGTTGGCATCCATACTCCAATAACTTCACTATCATAGAGAGTGTTCTAAGGAACATCCTTGGCTCCAATGGCTTGCCAGGCCCTGCAAGATCACTAGGACCATTAACCCAACTCTCTTTTCATTTCCCCTAATCATCATCGAACCAAGAAAACCAAAGGTCTTAGACAAATAACAACTTATCCTAGAAACGTGAATCCCATTATGAGGTGTGGTGATCAGGTACACTACCCATAACAGGAATTCCATATCCCAACAAACCTAACTCTAGACTATCCTGACTCTTCTCCAAATGACATGACTCAAAGAGTTAACCTGAACCTCCCTTTGATACCATTTTGTCACAAACCGAATCTGGTCGGCGCCAAAACAAACACCAAACCCAGCCCATGACAAGGCCCGATGGGTGTTACGAATCCCCACGGGATGGCACAAGTGCTCGGGTATCATAAACTTATGTTTGGGAACGATTTAACCAAGTTTATAAACATTAAACAACAAATAAACTCAATAAAACGAATTTGGAATTTTCAACTCAAACCATCTTTTACAAAATTCAGAACTGAATTACATCTTTTAAAACAACTCAAAGAGACTATAAAAAATGTAAAAAATCAAAATTAAATATCCCAAGAACCCTCATGGCAAGGGGCACTGCCCTCAATCCATCTCCACAAGACTTCACCACCAAGGACATGCTCGAAACCTGAACCACTGGACCTAAAAACTGTATCCAAACCTAAAACAACAAAATAACCATATCTACTTACACCCATGGGTGTAAGTATGGTGTGAGACAATTCCCAGTAGGATACCACCACTAAGAGATTCCATGTGGTAAACATTGAAAGACAAAAAGCTTGCAAGTTTTCATAAACAGAAAATGCTAGTTACAATTTCTAAAAGATGAAACTAAAAAAACAGTTTTCAAGTGGGCTATCATTAAGAGTCAACACTTTTAAAAATAATGTCAACACTTCTGAAAATTCCAGCCAACTATACCGTATGTCGATGGTAAGTACAAAGTAAATAATGTGCAAAATCAATAAGAAATAAACCCTAGGCACTAGCTCGTTCTGGGTCCCAGGTACCTCGTATCTCGGTGAGAGTAACCATCACAATATCCGTTCTTATGCACGAGCCACTAGTAGGGAACATAACCATAACCTAGTGGTCCCCAATCATCATAATCATAGTTTAGTTAGAGTTTTAAGCTTCAATATTGCTATGTGAAACTGAGGCCAAACCCCACGGATTCACTAGCATACTAGTACATGTCCACCCACCTAGATACCCGGGTTTTCCCCTTGTGCATAGACAAGTTAAACAAGTCAATAAATATACACTGCACATGAAAATATAATTTTCACATCATAAGTTTACCAAACAGCCAACATGTATTCCACACAATTCTAAAAATCCACTTTTTCATTTAAATCATTTTTGAAATCATACTCACACCAAAAATAGCCCACAACACATTTTGCACATCTTTCACAATTCAGCAAATCCGTTAAATTTTTTATAAAATCTATCCCAAGATTCTAAACAACACATAACATCCCAATCACATGTTACATAATACCCTTTTCATCAAAAAATTCCATTTTTCACATCACACTCACACAAAAAAGCCTGAAAACACGTTTCACACCCACATCCCAATTTCATAAATCACCTTGACAAATTACAAAACATTACCAAACTGTTTTACAACATAAATGACCACATTATGTTTCAAAAATTCATTTTAGGAACATACTATCACCAAAACAGTACATAAGCAACCACTTCACACTTTGTGTAACTCATTAAATCATTTATAATTTTCATAAAACCAACCCAAGAGGTGCAACCATGGTTTGCATACAAAACCCTTTTCAAAAACCTAATTCAAGACCAAAACAATGCCAATAAAAATCTAAATCATAATTTCCATCCCTATAAACATTTATTAAACAACCCCCAAGTTTTATACAAATACCTCAAACAATACCACAAAAGGTACTCGTGAAAAACACATGTTTTAAAAATTCACGTTCAAGAAGTACAACATGGTTTCACATATTAAAACCATTAAAAAATCCCATTACAAGGACAAAATGACATTAAGGCATTAATAAACCAGAATTTTCATCCCCTTTCAACACTAATAAATCACTTTCACATGTTATAAAAAACACCCAAATATTTCCCTAAGAGCCACGCATGAAAAGCACCGAATTCCAAACAAAAATGCAACTACAAAACTAAACACTTAACTCAATCCATCAAAAAAACAGTTTTTTCACCACAAAAAAAAGATTTCAAACATACTAAATTAATAATCCAAGCACGCTAACTCATCATAAAATGGTTATACATGGAATCACCTACCTTTTGAGTCGAAACCCTCGACTCTCGGTACGAAACCTCAACCACACCTCCGCCGCACCACAAAGATGTTAAAATGTACCCTAAACCATAATATTTCACCAAACATATCCCAAATAAAACTCTAGGTATGGACCCCAACTTCTGGAAACTCTATAAATTTATGAAAGTGGGAGGAAACCCTAAAGAGAAGGAAGTAATTGAAAAGAGAAACACATACCCAAAATAATCTTGAAGAAAACGACCCAAAATCCACCAACATCTGAATTTGAAAACATCCGATCATTCATGGGAGGTTCGAACAAAGATTAGGAGATATTTTAGGAAATGTAATGGGGGAAAAGAGTAAAAATAGAAGGAGTTATGAAAGGATCAATTTACCTCTCCAAATCTGAACGATTTCTGAAATCCAGAGAAGTATAGACCATTTTTGCGATTCTATCGAGCTCCAAATTGTAAGAGGAGGGAATGGGGGCGCGCCTTATGTAAGTGGGCTCAGGTGAGAGTTGAAGTCACCAAAAACACGCAAATAGTGAAAGATATATTAAAGAATTCAAATTTTTTTTTAATGCAGAAAATGGGCTTTCGGGCAGGCCCAATTCCTTAAATAAAAACCCATATCCACCATGATTATGGATTTATAAGTGGTCCAAATTACTATGGTAGTGTTAATATGTCCGGGGATGACAATTAGGAATTAGAATGGATGAAAAATGTTAAAAAATGAAGGAGTTATAAAGGAATCAAAATTTATTTTTAAATCTGGAATTGGGCTCACAGTTTGGCCCAATTCATAAAAACTCACCCATTCCTCCATAAATACTTAGGAAACCCTCAAAACAAAGCAAGAATGGAAATTAACTGGAATTTAACTATAAAATAATTCATGTATGTGACAGAGGGAGAGAGGATAGATCAAGAAAATATAGTCAAAAGAGAATTGAAACTAAATATATAGAAAAATATTATCCCATGTAGATCAAGGTTGATGTCCAAATTTCTCTAGAAAGAAAGTATTTGGATCACCGTAAATTTAATCATTAAACAATGAGATTGAATTAGAAATTTTTATCAATAATTTCATTGTTTTATACACATAATTTATATTGATAATACACCATATGATATATCAATGAAACTCCATGGTGAAATCATGGTAAAAATCAAAATAAATTGAATTTTTTGAATACTTGAAGGTTTAACGGTGTGTGCTAATAAACATTAAGATAATGGAATCATCTTTGGATCCCTAAGATTTTCTAATAATGATTTCCAAAACTAAAATCTTTTATAATTTTAATTTATTTAATAAATTTGAGAATAAATAGGAATTTATTTTGGTATTCTATATCTAGGGATTTTTCAATCACAATCATAAATTAAATTCCAAAATTCTCAAAAATAATTACAGAACTTATTGTATGAAAAACCTTTCAAAAATTAGTATTATTCAAATAGGACTATTTAATTAATAAAAAACAATGAGTATTTTTTCAGAACATTGTGAAACATGGGATATGTTAATATTTTATTCTAATTCTGTGAATTTTGAAATATATATTTTGATGTTAAGAGAAAGAATGAGAGGATTAATAAGGGGAAGAAGATGAATGATAATGGGAGTAAAAACTAACCTCTTCAACAACCTTAACATTATACAGAAGGAATTTAGGAATTTAATCACTAAATTTCTATGTTTAAGGATAATTCTCATTGGAAATATATGTTAAAACATTTAGGAATATTTTTCCCTTATTATTTTATTTATATTTTTTGTTTAAGGTAAAATCCCTCTTGATGTGACCAATCTTTTTTCAACTGAAGGAAGTCTCTTTTGGAACACAATATCAAATTATTTTCTGTATTTTTTTAAAGATTTCTTATAGTTTTGTAGTTTTTTCAATCTTATTTTTTAGAATCCAATTACACTTTTAGCATAAAAGTCACTTTAAGAAGATTAATATATTATTTCTTTAAATTCTAGGTTCTTCTTGTTTTCCTTATCTTCCTTTTTTTACTACTTTTCTTTTCATTGTTATTTCAAATGTCATTTGGAATATGATGAGTTCTTCCATAGTAATTCCTTATATTTGTGGATCATGGTTATTTATTGAGCCCATTAACTAGATAAATCCCATAGTATTTTCTTCATGATAGTTTCAATATAAACATAATCATAAAGAAACATTCATCCCTTATAAATTTCAATAAATCTTATAATCATATTGGTAATATATTCATTTTAATTTATAGAAAAACTTTCAACGTCTTGTCTAAACATAACCATTATTGTGTCTTTAACTTTATTTGTTTCTTCACGTGTAATTTCAGTTTTTTTAGATTTCATGATTTGTTTTCATTATATATATTTAATTAAATTTATTTTTTTCTAAACCACAATGCCATAAATTAAAAGTTTCACCAAATAATTAAAGATATGTAATATCTTAATGATTCTATTTATCTACACGTTTAGTAATAGTAGTATATACATGAATAACCATTTTGAAAATACGATATCCAATTATTCTAAAAAAATTAGACATAGAAGTTTTCAAATAAGAATAATTTGATCCATTAAAAAAATAAATTTTTGTATAAGTGGTAGATTTTATTTTAACATCAAACGTTAAAATCAATAACAGTTTTGAAAAAAAACTACAAGGTCTCTTTTGATACCACGTGTTGGTAATGATGAAAATGGCAAGAGGGGGTGAATTTCTTTTAACAAATTTAAGCAATAAATAAAAGTTGAAATTACAAAAAAAGTGATTATGATACAATGAAACACTAAAATGGTAAATATTATTCAAATTGAAGAGATAATATCAATGTTGATTAAGTGAGAAAGAATAAAAGATGAAAAATACATCTATTTTATGATCTTTATGTGTATCAAGATAAAATGATGAAATGAATCAAAAAATGGGAGATACAACCTAATATGACACGAGTTTCAACAATAGAACATGTGGTGTACTATTTCTCCACCCATAGATTCAAGAGATAACTCTTTCTAGGACTATCCCTTAGTTTTACTAGGAACCTAAGATCAAACATCCCATGGTTTTAATGGAAATTCAAGGAACACTTCCATTTAATTTTTCTTATTGTGAATAGAAACCTTAGGATGATGAACCCTCACTTTTTTGGGTTGTGAGAAAATTTCTATCACATTGGTTGTGATAACATTTTTATAAAAGGATACAGGAATAAAAATATTTTATTAGTGAAAATTATTTAACAACCATGTATTAAATCTTGATAGAAAGTTGAATAAAAATCTAGATACACAAGGAGAGAAAAAAGTGTGATACTTTATGACTTGGAAAAGAAGAATCGACCTTTTATTTGAGGGATTGGATAATTCTAGATAATCATTATTGATATTATTAGAGTGTTATTTCACAAGGTCATTTTTTATTTCAAATCATAAAAGGACTCTATTTATAGGATTTTAGTGATTTAAGAACGTTTTCGAATTCATTGGGGTCACTTAAGAATAAGAAGACCATATTTAATCCAATTTTACCATCATTAAATACACTCCCAAAAGTCCTATATTAATGAAAATAGTTACCTTGTAGACTTAATCTGGTATCTAGTAGACCATCAAGAAGCCACTACAACTAGAAACCTCTCACCAACGAGCATGTTATACCCCACTAGGTAGCCAATGGAAATCATCGAAATATTGTAACTTCTTCTATCACCACAGGAAGGCTAGTGGCACTCCACTAGCTAACTAGCGTGTCTTCAAGACACTCTGAAGTATTTCATCATAGAATATGTTAGCTGGCTTTCCACACCAGTGAGTCGACGTAGCCTTTAATTCTCCACCATCAATAAGGGTCTCCTAGAATTCCTTCATTCTCTCTCTATTATTTTTCTAACATGATTAAATGAACACTAATGATAATATGAGTTAATTCCAAGTATTTTACTACAGCATTAGGTCACCTAAGATCTCCATTAAAACTATTAAATACATGACATAA
Source organism: Viscum album (assembly GCA_963277665.1). Classification (NCBI taxonomy): domain Eukaryota; kingdom Viridiplantae; phylum Streptophyta; class Magnoliopsida; order Santalales; family Viscaceae; genus Viscum; species Viscum album. Next base: position 1,504,370,642 of record OY728158.1, read on the forward strand.
ATACAAATTGAGGAGTATAAAAAAAGATTAAATAAAATAATTAGATACATAAAAGAGTTTTTCTCATCATGAAAATACCTTGAGAGAGATAGGTACAACACTTGATATTCCTTAGAGTTGTTGGGAAATATGATATGAGAATGGGGTATGTGATACACCCCCTTTGATATGTGAGTACCTAGGATAGCAGCCCTTTGGTGGATTGTTGATAGTTTGAGAGAGAGGACTGATATGAGATTTATTTGAAAGTGATATGGTCTTTATGTCATCTGAAAATATAAATTTGAGTGAGACTTTTATAATGAGTATAGATAGACTAAGAGGTTATTATGAGGATACCGAGGTAAGATATACCCTCTATGTGATAGGATTATCCTTATAGTTTTGATTGTGATTAAGGATCCAATGAAATTAATCAGGGTGTTAGGGTTTCCTATGGGACCTGAAAGGGTTCCCTAGTGACTAGTTAACCCTATAGAGGTGTGTTTAATGGAAATGGGTATTGATGACTTCATATGTCACTGTAGATCCTGAAATGATGTTGTGATCTAGATACAGATATAGTGATGGGGTTAAGACATGAACATGAGTTTCCAATAGTTATTATGCGAGATTTTTTTGGGTGATGGGAAAACTATTATGAGATATTATTTGGAATATAAAATGGGATATATTCACTACTCATGTGAATTTATGTGAAATTACCAGGTGTTTATTTAGGATTTTTTAGTTTGTCCTAAATTGAAAATCTAGGGCTAGTCACCTTGGATTCGATTTCTGATCATGATACTATTGGATAATTAAGGTATTATCCAAGTATCTATCAATTAATATGTACTATTTGATTTTAATGGGAAACACCATTGGATTAAACATTTGGTTCTACATTGAATTCTCATGATGTTATGATTTAGCCTCTGGGTCTATATAATTTCTGTGGACTTGCTCCTCAGAATCGATTGTATACCTAACACTGAATCACCTAGAAGCATATATTAAAAATTGGAAATGTCCCAAATACTTCTAAATTTTATAGGTTCATCCCAAAAACAATCATTTCTTTCACTTGATACTTTATTTTTATAGGCTTGGAGCTGGTAAGAATGATTACGTGACATGTTCAAAGGCACTCTAGCACTGGTCAAGGTAATTATAATAGATCCTGCGTTTCATGTTTGAACCCATGAATTGATTATGGTTATTTATTTATACTAATGCACTAAATTTATTCATTCATGTGAGTATGCTGAATTCCTATACCCTATTGTTAGTAGATATTTATAAGGCCACATTTTTAGTTCATTATTGAGTTTTACTAAGACCCTACAAAATAATTCATGGATCTTAGGTACCTAAAAATCCATAATTGTTCAAAATTTTAGGTTTGGTAGAGTAATATTGTAGCTTTAGTGAATATTATAGGTTTAATGATATTGGAGATTAGAATTGATGTATGGATCAAAGATATTTGTGGAGCCTGAAAGATTTTATTTCATTTCGCTTACTATGTAAGTGCGATCATTCTAATTGGAGATATGCTTAGTTATTGTTATATCCATTCATATGTATATTGCATTGAATTTTTTATATCTTGCATCTTTTTAATTATTCTTCCATAATCTAATTTTTTGTTATTGATGTTTTTTTGTTATTGTTTTTATAGACATTGATAGGGGTTATAGTCTCACCACAGTAAAACCCAAGTCCGTTTCTACTAGATGATAACCTATGGAATATAGGGAGGCACTCCCAAGGTTCCAATAGAACTATAAAAAGGACATAAATCGGTTATCGTGAGGCTAGGAATTATAATATGTTATCAAATAATCCTTTTCTTTTCTTATTACTATTTAAGAAATAGTAGATCAGGATAAGAAACATGTCATAACTATTGATTTATATTATAATAGTGTATCATGAACACAATTTATTATAGATAGTATAAATTATTAGGGATATCTGATTACTGTTCTTTGATTACAATATTATAGTTAAATGATTTGACCTAGTGAGGAGTAATTTATTTTTGGTTTTATGACTAATATATTTTCAAAAGTTATCCATTAGGAAGAGTCATGTGTACATGAGTCACATTTAGAAAGTATTATTCACCTGACATATTTATTCACATGTGTTATTTATATCACTAAAGGTAGGGTTCAACTATTGATACTTACAGAAATAAATTATATTTTCCTTTCATGTATAATTTTTTTATGGAATTATACACAATTGGACCATAATATATTCTCTTTTTAAGGGAGGTCATGTGGATTATATATAAGAATGCACTTTATGATGGCTATGATGAACCCCCTTATGGATAATTGTGACACTGTTTCCAAATATAATATGGGTTTGGTTATTTAATGTTTTTTTGTAATCTATATGATGTTTTCCTATATATATTCTTGGTGGAATTATACTTAATCAAACAAAGTGACTATGGCATACCAAACTTATATCTTTATATAAAAATATCACTATGTATATTTGTGTCTATGTGTGTTTATTGAGATGAGATTGGGGACCTCAAGGTGTTAGTGTCATATTTAGATGTTTGATGTGGATTAGTTCTATTTTAGGATTATGATTTGGAATTTTATTCCCGATAGATGTATGTGAGAACCCCAGAGATGTGAGTATCGGTCAGTGATTTTCATCATGATTGTGAGATGGGATCACTGGTGTTACCCCCTGAGTTATGTCCAATGTGATATATATGTGTTTTTTGGGAGGTCCTATTGAACTAAGATGTGGCTCCGGATTTTGGTTATCTAGGTGATGTGTACAAGGGTAATCCATTAAAGGGGTTAATCATGTTTGTGAGTTCCATCAAAATATGAATCATGGATAGTTGTTTTAAGTTGATAATGATGAACAAGAGGTTATGCAAAGTATATGGCCCATGAATGTGGGGTTCCTTTTATTTTTATGTCAAAATAAACTTTAATGTAATTGATTCAGTATCAAGATGATATTTGGAGGGTAGGATCAGTATTATGATGAATCCCATCGATTATGAATTCACTTTCGATGGTGAAGTGATAGCATGGGTAGATGATCTAAATGTTGGGTTAATTTATGACTGAGTGGGTGGTTATACGATAGACTATGTCATAGGCGAAATGTCTCAATTCTGAAGAGGTGCTTCAAGGTTGGTTCATTATATTTAGAATTTACAAGAAATTATCAAGTTTAATTATTTTATGTACATGAGCATTTATTCAATGATGAGTGACTCAAGGGTGTGTGTGCAATTTATGAGACTAGGTGGTATAAAAGTTTAAACCCATAGAGTTTGGATGAGATGGATGTGGTACCTACTGGTTACACATGGTAACTTTTTAATTAGGAATTATTAAGTGGTTAGGTGTGGGCCAAGGACTTATGGTGCTTAAAAAATTATCATGGACTTTGTTTCCTAGGGTTTTGATGAAAATTTGAAATGTCCAGTTGTGGTTGAGATAGAATTGAAAATATATCATGTGCGGTGGCATGGTCCATTGTGAATTGAAAATAGTTATATTGAAATAATTAATGTGCATTACTTGTGGGGAGAAATACAAATATGATAATTGATATTATATAGGTTGAAATTGAGGAGAATTATAAGGGAAGCTATATGGTGGGGAGTGCACCATTATCCATGGAGGGAGTAACTCTCAATTTAGATAGAAATTAGGAAAGTGTTGAGGAATAGGTTCATGTGAGATATGAATGAGAAGTGATGGATTTTTCATGTTGAAAATAGGGTATGAGTGATATGATCATACGTAGTTATTATTTGTGCCAATAGCTGGATCATGGGACATGGAGGAATGATCTCTTGTGTGTAGGGTTATGAGTGTGATGAGACTAGTCATTGAATGTTTGAGGAGTATATTAGATGTAATTTTTTAGATGAATCCCATTTAATATGTTCACTTGGTGAATACCAAATTTATGGATCAAATAAGTTATTGGATGGATTTGGTGTTTTCACATCAGGAGTATGATAGTTTTGTATGTGACCTGAAGGTGTGCCAGATTGAGGTTGGACTACTAATTTTTATGAGATAATCATGTATATATTGTTTTGTTGAGGATCCAATCATGAAATCACACTAAGCCAAGTTTTAACACTAGACAAGGTTTTTTCTCATCATGTAAAGCCCCTAATGTTTTTTACATGAGGATCGGGTGATAAGATAGACAATCAACTGGTGAGAATGGTCTTTTTTTGGGAAAAGTTGGCTGAAGGGGGACTAAATTTTTTTCCCTGTATTATTATGTGTGGGGAGATAGAAACCACCCCAAGATGGTAAATGTACCATGAGTGATGCATTTTAGTTGGAAACTCTGATGGGGAAAAAACAATGGATTGGAAATCCACCTTCACGAGATGAGGTTGATGATGGGTGGAACCATGATATTAATAATAAATCGATTTATGATGTGATAATTTATCAAGAAAGACTAATGTTTTGAGGAATTATCTCGAAGATTTGGTAATAATGAAAATTATGTGGATCATTTTTTGTTGAAGAGTGCACCTTGTGTTGGGAGTTATGGAATGAAATATCATTCGATGTTTCAATATAGAGCATGAAAAATTGAACAAGAATTAGTGATAGAAGAAGGTAGTGATTTATGGGTATGGGTAAATTATGAATACTCATGGAGAAGAACTGTTATGGTGGGAATGTTTTAATGACTCTAACATTTATGAGTAATGATTTATAAAGGGAATTTTTATTTTTTGGTCTGAACTAGGGATAATTTTGATAACATGTATTTAGATTGAAATTTAGATTTTTTTAACATATAAATGGGATATTTTTTTATGGTTAATGTCACCCAAGGGGTGATTCAATGCTCGGGTATGAGGAAAGGACATGCTATGTGGCCCTAAAGCTGGAATTTTAGTTTTAGATGGGCACCATCAAATATACATGAGGTATTCTGTATAGTGGCCCATGGGTAAGGAGGGACAAAACATTTCCCTTAATGGATAATATATAGACGAGTAAAGAAGCTTCAGGGTTGGCCAAACATCTTGGTGGATGTCTACACTGCTACAAAGGAGGGTATTCCTTAGTGTGTCCCTATTTCTGGTGAGTAAGTGGTTTCCCTAGTGTAAAATGGTGACAATTTCCATCACCATGGGTTTACTTGGTGGATATTTTGGCTATCCTTGTAGTGATCGACACCATGGGTCTTCCCTTGGACTATTGAGGTTAGCTTACATTACACGCAAGACTATGTTTTTAACGCCTTTTAATGGAACACCTAATTTAAAAATAATATTTGAAAATTTGATATATTTTATTTGTAAAAAATACTTCATTTTTTAATATGTAATCTTCAAATTTCTGTAGCCTGAATTTTTGGTATTTTTTTGAGTAACATCATTTTTTGATGAATATTGAAAAATACATTATTTTAGTTAAAAACCCTGTCTTCAGTTAAATAATTATTAATGTTAAATTATACTTTAAAATTGTTTCTAAAGTCACGTTAGATTAATTATCCATATATTAATCAAATTTAATTCATTTTAATCATTTTTATATTGAATTTAGATATAAAATATTTCTGAACTTTTGAACGTTTTACTTTAAAACCCCGCTTTCTAGCCATGTCTATGGGATTAACGTTAAACTTAATTTTCCCACTTTGTGATTTTAATTTTGATAACCAAACATAATCAATTTTAATAATTATAATATTTTTGGTTTAATAATATCAACTTAAGTTTTAAAAAAAAATATTGGTGAAAGTGATTAAAATTAATCACAACGATTAAAATATGATTAAGATAAATTAATGACCAAACCATAACCATAAGGACCAAAATGACCTAGAAATTAGTCTAAAGAACATTGGATGCCAATGATTTGACCACATACCCTCTTGGTTTGAATTTTAATTGTTATTGTGACATTATTAAACGGAATTTCCCTTTATAAAAGGTTACATAAGGTAAAAAGACAAAAAGTAAACTTTTCTTATATTTAAAATTTATAAAACATTGAGATAGGTAAAAAACATCATTTATTATGTTATACAGATCCTTATGAAATATAAGTGGGTTATTTTCTTCATAATAATTTATCAATATTTTTTATAGATGATTTAGTTAATTAAAGTGATTACGAAACAACAACATAGTGTTTATTATAGTTAATAATAAAATAAAATAAATGAACAATAAATGTTAAAATTCAAGTAAATTGATTTAATTATTGTGTATAATTATTTTTTATATTAATTTATCATGTTAAATATCTGTAAACTCAATTTATTTTAATTAAAATATTAGTTTGGTAATTTAAAATTAAAATTAAATAAATAATGTCAAAATTGATATTATTTTTATTTTACCATAAAAGATATTTTATTAAATGATTTAAAATTAAAAAAAATACTATATTCTAAAAATTAAGTTATAATTGTTAAAAAATATTAAATATGGTATATTAATGGACCAATTTTCTTTTATAATTAACATATTGACTCATATAATGTAAAAACATTGTTATCATGATCTGGGTTTAACCAGTGTTTTGCGCGTTACAGGAACTTGTTTTAAAAATTAATTTCCAAAAGAAATGATAATTTTACATTGTACATTAGGTATACTATTTACAATTATTTGGCTCTATATTATTTAATAAATACAACTTTAGTATAGTATTAATGATAAAATTACTTAGGTTAGAAAACTCGACACTTTAAAAAAAATGGGGAATCTAAGAAGTTAAGGAACCAAATTATTAAAATGAACATATATTTGTGTGGTTTAAATTTATTTAGAACTTAATTTTACATTACCCCATTATTTTACCATTTTTTAGTCACACTAGGAAAAGGAGACCTCCCATTATTGAATACTCTTCGGTATTTACAAGAGTGTCACTCCATCTCCACTATACAAAGGCGAGCACTCTACCCTTTCCTCACACATCTCAAGAAACATTAGCTCATAGATCCTATACCAAAATAGTATCAAAATATCCTCCTATTCCTCCATTAATAATCCCCTTTTTTATGAATCAATCCAAGAAAACCTTTTGGCACAAACAAAATGGAGTTAACTGATTAAGAGGCAATGCCTTCTCTCAAGCTCCTTTATTTTATTTTTCTTCTCCACCCCCTCCACTCTCATTATTCCATGATTTTATAAAAACACATGTATCATAAATATAAAAGTATTTTTTATGCTATTTTTTCAACCTAAACATGCACACACCTCTATTTAATGGGTAACAGACATATTTTTTACATGTAGAAAAAAATAATGCCTCACTAAACGATGATTGTTCATTATTCATTTTTCGCCTCTCATAATGGAAATTATGATGGAAACTATATTTATAAAAATTATATAATATTTGTATTATTTTTTAATCTTATTTAATTATATTAAAAAATATTTCTTTACTTACTTTCCATTTGGTGTTAATAAGATAATTTATTTTGAGAAAGTGTGCACTACTGCCCCCTCAAAGTGTTGTGATTCCATCATAGAATACATGAAATATTTTAAGGATTGGTTTAGTGATTACATATGATATATATGATATCATAAATCTTCTATAATAATGATATATATTCTTATATTCCTTTTACTTTTGTTCTTTCAACGTGATAGTAAAACAAAAATAGCGTTGATTCATATGTGCGGCCTACTGCCTCCATGAACAGTGTATTTTGTTTCACACTTCAACAATATATGGATTATTATAATAAAAATATATAAAATATCAATTATATTTAAATAATGGTTTAAATTATTGAAATATTTATATAAGTATAAGGACCAGAGATATAACAAATTAAGACACATGAAAAGAACAAACTGAATATTACCTGATATGAAACCTTAACATAGAATTATTACCAAGAGGATAATATAAAGTCACGATAAATCCATATATTATATTATAAGTAATAATATGGTTATTTTATATAGGAATATTTAATTTATATTTATTATACATGAGTTTTGTATGAGTATTAAGAGAGTTAAAACACAAGGTAAGGGGATTTCATATCACTTTTTATTTCTGCGAGATACATGCTTTATTCAACACCCATTCATTTTTTGTAGTGTGTATACATACCATGGATGTATTTAGTTATTCTTATACATAAATTTATGTGTATTTAAATATGAATTTTATGATATTTTTTCATGAGGTTCAATTTTCCAAAATTTACCAAATCGGTAAGACAGTTTTGTATCAGTTTACCTTTATTGTGACACATTCTATGTTATGAACCTATATTTTCAGATAAGGTGTTCCTTCTACCTTTTATATGTTATATCATGAATCTAATTACATTCATTATATTTTAATATTAATTTAATTTCACTTTCTTACATGGTATGGTTCAAAGTTACCAAGTGGTGAGATTTTATTAAAACTAGTTCATCATTTTCAAGATTGTTTATGTTTATGTTTCCTTTGATAGAATATTATGATCCATATTATAATAAAAATAATTAATTTTATTATAATTTGGTTATTCACGATATATTTGTATATTGGTACCATTTTTATACTCTTTGGTACATAAGGTAGTTAAAAAGGTGGTTTTAAGAAATCCTGACTTTACCCTCTCTTTGGGCGGAAATCATTGTTCATTCAAAACTAGGTTTTATGAAAAGGGTTTCCAAGAATATTATACTATTCTATGATAAAATTTAAAAGAAATTTTTACCCTTTTCATTTTAATAATGTTTTCCACAGAATCATCTTATCGCTTTCTGAACAAGGAATTTTTCTACCCTTTTCCATGAAAAAAGGAATGTTCTTTTTATAAGGGCGCATAATTTACATATAGATATTACTTCAATATTGGATAATATGTTTTATATAACATAAAACAACCACGCCAATACTATATAATTTTAGTGTCTTTAGAAACTGGGAAACATAAAAAACTAGTTCATAAAACATCCACATTGTCTCCCACTTATTTCTTTAAAACTAGACACCGTTTTGACATATTTTACTTAATACCATTCTTCATGACCTAGGGAAAGGGAAAATATGAAAGGGTTAGCTCAAATTCTGAGTAATGGTAAACAAGGTAAATATCAATCATTTCATAATCATAAAGACATAACATTTGAAAATCACATCCTATATATAAAAGATCATATTATTATATCATGGGATAAACAATAAAAGTGTGATGTAATCCCAATAATAATAACATAAGACATGATAATTCATGGAATACACACATAAGCATATAAAATCATTTCATATTATTCAAGCCTCAATGTTGATACCATTATAGAAGACAAATTCAATTACTAAATAGAGTTTAGTCCTCATTCCAGCCATGTATTATTGAACCAGAATTACTTTTCATTCCAGTCATGTCTATCTCATGACATATAAATCTTTACCCAACTAATTGGAGGGAGATATATGTCCCACCCATCTCATAATTAAATCACTCTTACATGTTCCTACAAACATAATTCATTCATCATAGCATAACCCAAGAAATAAAATGGATTTCTTGAACATCATTCCATCATAATTGATATAAAACAAATGGAATTTATAAATGACACAATAAAATAATAGTAAATAAATGTTTTGAAATATAACCCTTTTTAAATAATTTCATCTTAGATGGAAAATAATTTTTAGAAAACACTTGAAATTAATTCCAGAGGAAAATATCCTTTCTTCTTCAAAAAAAGTTTCCTTCCTCAAAATGCCACAAAATTATAAAAGAAATAATTTTATGTAAAAATAACCTTGAAATATTGTATTTTAAGATTCAAGGAAATAAGGCATTATGAAAGTCTAAAAATCCATTCATTATGTACAAGTTAAAAAAAATATTCTTCTTGTACTTTTTCCAAAAAAGAAAAAAAGCACCTTGTACAGAAAACAAAAAAAGATTCCATTCACACCGTGTAATAAAAATTCACCAATGGGTAAAATTATAGAGGGATATAAATAATATTTTGAAATACATATTTTGTAAACATTCACGTTGATATTCTATAAAGTTTCTTTGAAATATGCATTGCACCTGGTATGATTTATATTGAAAACTCAACTTCAATATTTGGTGGAAGACCAAGAAATTATTCTTGAAAGACATCATAAAACTCTCATAAAATGGGTGTATTCTTAATCATGAGTTTCTCCCCAACCATTTGAGATAAATCACCTTAATTTATAGGAATCAAGACCCATAATATGGAATAAATTTATACTAGAATGTTATATTTATTCTTGCATCGATAGATGATCATAGATTGATCACGAATATGAAATGTGAATTCCCTTCCTTGGAAATTGATATGAGATCTATATAGAGAAATCCAATCCATCCCAACAATCACATCAAATTATACTATAGGAAGTATCACAAGATTTGTAGGAAGCACTTTCCCACAAACTTCAACCAGAGAAAAATTATAAACTTTTGATGCAACTATTGTGCCATTAAGAGTTGTCATAGCTAACTTAACATCTAATTTTTTAGGTAATATGGTGATACCCATAGAAAATTCTTAAGAAATAAAATATTGGGTGGATCAAGTGTCAAATATAGAATTTTATACTCTAGAGTAAATGATAAGTGTAACTTTCACCACTTTATTATCATACTCCACATTGTCGATAGTGATTTCATGTGACTTTACTTTTTATTTGGATTTAAGAGTTTGTTTATGTCGATTATCATCAGTAACCCTTTGATTAGGTCATTTATTGGCCTAATTCTTCATTTCATTTCACTTGTAACATTGAAGTGTATGAGGTACATTCTGTGCGCCTTTTATTTTTTGTATAATTAGACATCTTTTTCCCATAAATTCGACATTAAATATTCTTATGAAATTATTTTCCACACTTAAAAAATTTAATAGTCCCTTTAAGAAAATTACCCTTATGTTTCTTTCCACACTTTGAGCATAAGGTAAAACTCATCTTCTTTTCAGTATGGTTTTTATATTTTCCTTTGATTTACATTATTCTCTTCTTATTAAACCCATATGACTGATAGGTTAATACAATATCTATATCAACCTTGAGACCACATCGAACAATTTCCTCATAGATATTGATGAAATTTATGTCTAATTCCCTTCAGAGACTTGGTTTTAAGCCACAAAAGAATCGATCAATTTTACTCTAAAGTTGGATAATAATTCCAGAAGTGTCCTTGAAAGTCTTGTAAAATTTTCTTTATAGGTACCAACAGATTCATCATCATTTTTTGTATGTTCAAGGAACTACTTCTATATTTGTGATTGAAGAATATTAGGAAAGTAATTATTGAAAAATAATTTCTTAAACTTGTCCCATTCCATGGAATATATTTCATCTCTTTACCTCGTATTATTAATAAAATTAAAACATTGATCGACATCACCTTCCAAAAAATATACTACTAAATGAATTTATCATGTTCATTAAATTTTATAACTAAAAATATCGTTTCAGTGGTATTGATCCATTGTTAAAAAACTAATGGATCAGAAGACCTACTGAATAAAGGTGGATGCTGCCTTAGGAAGGGTTCAACAGAATGTTTCTCCCTCATTTTCTCATTTGGAAGTCTGGAATGATTCATATCTTGAGAAAGTTATTTGAGCATGGATAAATGATTTTTCATTCCAACTCCCATAACATTTGGTTTCTCAGGGGAAATCATTTCATTGCTTGTCACATTCAGTATTAACTTGGTTCCTTTAGGTTCCAGCCATTGAATAAAACCAGGATGCATAGTGTGATAAACACTAATAATAATGGGAAAACCACATAATTCAACAATAAAATTTCAATTTAGGTCACTTTATGTTTTATCCTCTGTTATTAATGAACATCTCTAAAACACTAGTATAGGATTATAAACTATACTTAGAAAAATCCTTAGGTTTCTTACTAGTTGTTGGGAAAAAATCTCTCAAGGTAACATTGCAGCATTTTTGGGTTGATTGTGTTTTTTGACAAAGTAGGTTTTCATGGATATTTGTCGAGTTCCCAAGATGTTGTTGAAAATCATTGTTGACATAGAACGATGACAAAGGAAAGGACGATCTGGAGGCGGTATAAAAGAGCAGTACAAGGTGGTGCCGTTTCCCAGTGTTTGCCAAATTTTTGGGGTCCAAAATTTGGAGTTTGGTGAGCATCGCGAAAAGAGGATTTCCATGAAGAGCATAATTTCATATGGAAAAGGCATGAATTTCGCGAAGATAGGATTTTTGGTTTGGAAATCGCGAAGACCAGAAGAATGGAGGCGGTGATGCTTCGCAATTACGTCAAGCTTCGCGAACGGCAGAGGCTGAAGGACATCGCGGCGGAGAAGGGCTTTGCGAGAGAGCTTCGCGGCGAAGGCGCGAAGGAATGTTGGGCTTCGCGAGGGAGCTTTGCGGCGAAGGCGCGAGACGCGAAGGTAAGTTGAAGGTGGTTCTTCGCAACTACGTCAAGCTCCGCGAATGGATATTTGTCGTGGAGCTTCGCGATTTGGACAGAATTCCGGCAGAAACTTTGGAGCTTCGCGATTTGAGGTGACGTGGCGTTGACTTCACGTGGAAAGGACGAGGGTCGGTGGAATCGCCTATAAATAGAGGCCGACCCCTTCGAGCGAAAGAGAGAGAATTTTCATAGAAAATACTTTGCTCTCGATTTGCAAAGGTGGTTCGTAGAGCCAGTGTGCTTCGCGAAAGAGGTGCTTCGCGGCGGCTATTGTAGCTCCGCGAAACCTGTAAGCTCCGCAATGGCTTACATAGCTTTGTGGGGGTCGTTGCTTTGCGACGGCTTGAGCATCGTGAGAGAGCTTCGCGAGGGTGCTTCGCGAGTGAGCTTCGCGAAAAGGCAGGAGCTTCGTGAAGGCTTGTTTGAGCTTCGCGAAATTGGGAGCCTCGCATTGTATGGTGCTTTTTGAAGGTGTTTCCAAAAGGAATTTCCCAGTGTTCAGAGGCAAAGAGGAATTCATCAGTGGATGAAAGTTGGACTATAACAGAGCATCCATCAACACTTAAGGATGCATGTATTCATGCAAATTTAGAGACCTACAGGTCTATAAACTGTGATTGGATTCCCTTCCAAGAGCAGTGAGCTTAGGAAGAGGGAGAAGGTGATCCTCTCCACCGGTAGTGAGCCAGAGAGAGAGAAACAGGGAGTGACCCTTGGGAAAGCAGTGAGCTGACCCTAAACATTGTATAGGCAGTGAGCCTGGGCATAGAATTGATCTAGCCCGATCTTTGTAATCCACAACTAGTGAAGTTTAGTGAAATTGGTACGACCGACAACTTGTCGGCGTATGCTCCTTGGACGTAGCCCTTTGCGGTGAACCAAGTAAAATCGCTGTGTCATGTGCATTCTTTACTTTATTTTTACTTTGTGCAACCAGAAAGAGAGAAGAGTGTTTTTCTTAACAGCGAAACAAGATCAGAACGGGCGTTAATTTTAAATTAGTCATACCCTGATTCACCCCCCCTCTCAGGGTATTCAGCCTTGTGGACCTAACACTAGTGTTATCTCATCCTAGTTTCCAAAGGTTAACTATACCTTTTCTCTGATACCAAATATAATAGGCCATACTTTAAAAATATATTTTACATAAATAATGAAGAATATTTATTACACAACATGACAAAAACCATGCCACGACCGTATATGATTAGGGTCTTTAGAAAATGGGAAACATAAAAAACTGGTTCATTAAACATCCACATTGTCTCCCACTGATTTCTTCATAACTAACCTCTATTTTGACATATCTTACTTAATACCCTTCTTCATTACATGTGGAAAAGAAATATATGAATGTTTGAGCTCAAATTATTAGTAAGGGTAAATAAGGGAAATATGAATTTAGTTATTATAATAAGAACATAACATTTTAAAATCTTATCCTGCATATAAAATATCATAATATCATGTCATGGGATAAATCATAAAAGTACAATTTAATCCCAATAGTTATAACATATTAAATTAAATTTCATGTAATACACATATAAGAATAGAAAATCATTTCATATTAGTCAAGTCTCATTGTTGAGACCATCATAGCAGAAAAATTTCTTTACTGAAACGAGTTCACTCCTCGTTCCAGCCCTGTATTACTGAATCATATTTACTTGTCATTTTAGTAATGTTTATGTCATGATATATAAATATTTACCCAATTCATTGGATGTAGATATATGTCCACCCAACTCATTATGAAATCACTCTTACATGTGCCACAAAAACATAAGTCATTCAGCATAGCATAACCCAAGAAATAAAATGGGTTTCTTAAACATTATTCCATCATAATTGATATAAAACAAATAGATTTCATAAATAAGCCACAATAAAACCATAGTAATAATAGGGTTATAAATTTAACCCTATTTAAATAGTTTCATCTTAGATGGAAAATAATTATTTGAAAACACTTGAAATTAATTCCTGAGGAAAATATCTTTTCTTCTTCAAAATCGTTTTCCTTCCTCAAAATGCCGCACAATTTTAAAAGAAATAATTTTATGTAAAAATAACCTTGTAATATTACATGGGATTCTTCAAAAAAACAAGGCATTATAAAAATGTAAAAATCCTTTTATTCCATATAAGATAAAAAAACATTATTCTCGTACTTTTGCTAGAAAAGTGAAAATGTACATCATACCGAAAACAACAAAAGATTCCATTCATACCATTTAGTAAAAATTCACCAATGGGTAAAATTATATAGGGATATAAATAATATTTTGAAATACCTATTTAAGAAACATGTACTTGGATGATAAATATACCCCAGTAAATACTTACAAATAAAAAATCTTAGATAAAACAAGATTTGCAAAGTTATTCCTTACCTTAAGTATGATATGATTCATATGTATTTGAACCTCATGTATAATGATTTAAATATTATTACTGAATTATTATATAATCATAATAATTTTTATGATAAAATTTATGATCATATTTTCATCCGTTTGTTAGTAACATTTCATTGTTAGTCGTTATTTGGGTATTAACTGCTTTATGTTCTTATGCATGTTTTGTCGGATATGTTCTTATTACTCTTTTTGAGGTTATTGTTATACCATTTTCAACATTTTATTAGTAAAATATATATCATATTTATTCATTCAATTCATTTATATAATCATCCTTTAATGAAGATTATGTAGATCTAATCACATCACACTGTGGAGACGGTAAGACATACATACGCACGAGCAACAATATCGTTCCCATAGTTGTTGAATTTTATTGAAGTGGATGGTGTATAGTATATTAGAATCCATATAATTTTATATTAATAATATCTATATATTGAATAATTACATCATTGTACCCATCCATGTATGGTGGTGGTGAAAAATGGATTACCCCACAATGTGGAGATGGTAAGTCCTACGTACCCATGCGTGGTGATTTCATTTTTCACAGAATGGGCCTTGGGCCAAACATTTGGGCCTACATGCCATGTAATGGGATAAATTACCACTAGTCCTTCGAGCTATGTAATGGGTATTCATCTACCAGTTAAAATATTTCTTTTCTTTTCTTAAATAATAAATGAGGCTTTAACCCCAACCTTTAAAAAAATATTACCTCTTCTTCGATGTGCCTCCTCTAAATATCCTCTTAGAGCAGTAGAGCTGGTATTTAAAGAATATGAGGACCACTATAATGTTTCTAGGTTTGTTTATAAGGTACATATGTTGGTTTTTGTGGATCTTGAAGGCTCAAAATGAAGTTAAGAGTTGAGGGAGGAAGTGCCCTTTTATAATTGAGGTGAGGGGAACTTTTGGAAATGTCAAAAATATTAATTTATAATAAAATAAAACACCAATTAAAAACATAAAAAATGTCCCAATTTAGAATATTATATTATATAGGGTTTTAATCTCATAGACCAATAAATGTTAGAGAAATTTCTATGTCAATTTCAGCATTATCATTTTAATTAACACTTAGTTATTCTATTTAATTTTTAACTAGGGTAATAAATATTTCAATATTAAAAGGGTAAAATATTTACTTATTTGAAGTAAATTTGAACATAAATGGATAATGTATTACAATTTTGACCATATAATAATTATTATATATTTTTAAAAATGTTTTGTGATTTTTAAATAATTTATGTAAACCTTATTTTTACAAAATATCAATAGTGTTAATTTTGACACTATTTTTTTCATTGATATTTTTAAAATATAAAAATAAGAAATTAACCTAGATAAAAATATTTTATTATATCCATAATGGGTCAAGGTAATCTAGAAAATTAATTTTACATATTTATTATCCCAAATTATATTTACTAAAATATTTTTAATAACATTTATTCTATCTCTTCATTAATAAACAAATTACCACCTCAATTTTGGGTAATTATTTGATACACTTATTTGTTAAATAAAAAATCAAAATAAAATGATATTATTAATATAACTCCATTTTATTTTATAAGAATACTTTTAGTCGAATTTATCTTCTAAAAAACTTAACATTAAAAATGTTATACTGTTTTAAAACATGAAGGTGACAAATTCATCTTTACTTTAAATAAAATAATATAAGTGTCATAATCTCTTCTATAAACCTTCAAATGGTCAATAAGTAGACCCTTGAATGATTATGGTATAGATATACTAGAAAAAATAAGTTTTGGTCCAGTTGTTGGGCCTTTTTAAGGTTATTAATTTTTTAATAATAATTGTTTTATTTATTTATCGTCACTTAATTAAATTTTTTATCATCCAAGTATAAGTCTCTAAGGTAATTATTTTTATCCTAAAAATTAAAAATAAATTTTAATGATAAATAAAAACATTTTAGATTTAAAATGAGTATTTATAATCGAATTTATCTTCTATATAGACTTGTAATAAAAATAATTTAATTATAAATGTTTGAGTGAGACATATTTCACATTTCTTTAAATTGAATAAATTAAATGTCCTAATCTTATCCAAGTGGGTTCCAATAGATACAATTTAGACCAAATTATGTTTTAGTGAAAATTATAATACAAAAATTATATTAAGACAGGTGTTAGGCTAATATTATAATATTATTTTTATCCTAAATTACACGATTTACCCTTCTACCCTGTAAATAAAATATATCGAAGTTACTATTCATATTGCCCAAAAATAAAATAGTGGTATTTACATAATTTATACCTACTGATTAGAAATATGGAATCCATTTTCTAAAATAAAAAGCATAAAAGATGCAGTAATTAATTTACAATTAATCTCGTTGTTGAAATAAGAAAACAGGTTTTAAAAGTTAAAATGTTGCAAAAAATTGAAATACTTTTACATCTGAATTAAACGTACAATTATTTATAATGAACTACATTATATTAAATGGTAAAAATATATTCTATTTATACTTTTAAACCATTCAATAATTTAATTTAATCATATAAATTATTTCAATGGAAAAAGTTATTTTCAATTAAAATTTATTATATTTTTACTATTCATCAAAACATGGAAGTTATTAGAAAAATATCATAAATTAATCCAACATTAATTTTTATATCCCTATTCAAAATAAAATGTTTATTTTGTCATATAAAAATTAGTAATGTGTTAAAATCTTAAATAAAATGGGGTTTTCCATTCAAAGGTGTAAAATTAAACTTTTAAAAAAATAGGTTTCTATACATCAAATATGATTTTATTCATACCCTATGACTAAAATATCCATTGGATAAATATCAAAAATATTTGATTAAGTATATCACACATATATATCTCATTAATTTAATTACCAAAATTAATTCACTCAAAAATACAAATAAGTAATTGATTTTTATTTTTCATATATAATTGATAGCTAATGAATTCACAATTGATTTTAATAAGTTAGTTATAATTATTCCCACTAACTTAATTTCTAGGATATAATGGTAATTTTTTAATAAGGGTGTCTCACAGTTTTTTTTAACTCATGATTGTGTTCAAAGAAATATATTAATGAATAAAAATAATCTAAAGAAACTATTTCATAAAAAACATTTGATTGTTACACTTTTTACCTCATACATCATATATGGACTTACCCACCATAATTTCAGTGAAGATTCATTTTCATGATTAAAAGTTTAATTTTTAAAAAATTGTTTTTAAAATTATTTTCAATAAAATTGTTTTGAATTTTTTTTCAATATTATTTCATAAATTTTCAAGTAATTTTTTTTAAACATTTTCAATCGTTATTTATATTTTTTCAAATTTATTTTCAAAAAAATGGGTTTTGAAACATTTTAAAGATTTCTTTATATGTTTTCAAATTTAATTTAAAAGAAATGGTTTTCAAAATGTTTTAAATATTTCTTTATAAGTTTTCAAAGTAATTTTTAGATAAATAGTTTCGAAAACATTTTGAATATTTTATAATAAGTTTTCAA
Organism: Viscum album; assembly: GCA_963277665.1. Taxonomy (NCBI): domain Eukaryota; kingdom Viridiplantae; phylum Streptophyta; class Magnoliopsida; order Santalales; family Viscaceae; genus Viscum; species Viscum album. Next base: position 1,504,389,047 of record OY728158.1, read on the forward strand.
AATGTTTTCAATGAAAAACGTTTTTTAAAATCTTTTGAATCTTATTTTGTAAGATATCATGGAAAAGGGATTTTAAAATGTTTTCAATATTTATTTATATGTTTTCAAGGGAAAAAATCAAAATTATTTCAAGTATTCTTTATAAGTTTTCAATATATTTTCTACGAAAATTATTTTCAAATGGTTTTATGTATTAAATACCCTTTTTCAAATAAAAAAGATATTTTTATAAAGGAAAATTTTTGGAGGATATTTCATAATTATTTTCTATCTAATATGACATCTATTGATGTTATTCATATCTTTATATGAAATAATCCAAAGGTTCCATTTATATTCTTTCTTTAATGGTTTATGTTTTGATGGAATAAAGCATATGACACTCGTTTCTATTTCATGAGTTATATGATTTTGAAACCCACTTCTTTTCATGGGTTATGATTATGATTAAATTATTGTTTCTGATGATTTCTTCAGGTCGTGCATCCATCTCTTTCAGAGGACACACAACTTTTTTCCTGCATTCCCACTTTCCAAAGGCTGGTAGCATTTGTTGTTTATTCAAGGATGTGCGCTCCTTGTCGAAACAAGATGATGTGATGTGGATTTCTACTTCTTTGGATTCCTCCTCGAAACTCTTTTCCTAGTTTAGGTCTACCTCATCTACTTAATACATTGTTCATGAAACCTTTACTATTGCTATGTGTTCATGGATGTTGGTTAATTGCGCTGCTTCTGTCAGGACATTCGAAGGGGTCCAGTCAGGGGAGAAACCTTCAGTTGGGGGTGTAGTCACATTGGACATCGCTAGTGTGTCTGCATGCTTGAACACTGATGAATCTAGATTTATTCCCCTTATTATAGGGCTTCTTGAGGGTGTATAAGCCCAAGGAATCCCACATTGAATACAGGGAATTTTATGTCATAGGTATGTCTCTAAGGTTTTCCTCAACTTCCCATGTTTAACACAAGGTATGCCGTGAGTTTAACATCTAGCAGAGATAGATCTGACTGATTAGATCACTGACAAGAAAGGATCAGATGGGTGTAACCCTAGGAGGGAACACTAATGTTTGGGATAAAATGCGGTTAGTTACCTGATTAGTTATAGAAGCAACGAGGAAGTGGGTGACATGATCTCATCAGGATGTGGCGTCCCGGGTGAGAATCATGATGGAGAGGGATTGTTGAGAGTTGATGGAGAGTTATATGGAGTCTATGCAAGGGTGATGGTGATGTAGGGATTGATCCTCAAAGATACTTCCTACATATCCTCGTGGTAGGGAATCAATGTCCGCAAAGTTCGGTGGGGTGACGGGACACCTGAGGAGGCGACCCATAGAATGGATATATGGATGAGATCTGAAGTAAGTAAAATATCCGGGTTGGGGCATGACCTTCCTGAAACACATAGGCTCAAGGAAAAGGCCAGGATGAGACATGGGTAATGGGATTTAACCTCAGTGAGGCTTCCTACGTATCCGCAAGGTGTGGAATCAAAGTCCATGTAGTTTAGGGTGGGGTATGGAATCAGGGTGTGCATAGAGGACAGCGACCTAAAGGCATGTAGGGGCATACACATGGTTTGCAGCCTGGGGTTGGTCTAACTCTTGGGGGTGTACCATAGATGTGGGTCCCAACAAATTGGACTACAATGGATTACCTTTGATTGTGGACTAAAATTACTTACTACTGGATGGGGTTACAATGGCTTACCCTTGATTGGGAAACACAATGTCTTACCGTTGATTGAGAAACACAATGGATTTCCATCAATTGGGAATCATAACAGCTTGCCATCGATTGGGAAACAGAACGGATTTATGTCAATTGGGGAACACAACAGCTTACCGTCGATTGGGGAACACACTAGCTTACTGTCTATTGGGGAACACAACAGATTACCAACGATTGGTTTTGGACCTCAAGAATGCTTCCTACATACCTTATCTGGGTGACAAGAATCAAAACCCACATAGTTTTAATAGATACAATTTAATTTATTAGTAGACGAGAAGTGGCATACCGTTTAACATCATGCGGGATGAGGGTGGACCGGCGTGAAGTGGTCAGGACCGATGGGTGTTGGGCTTGAACCTCAAGGAAACTTCCTACTCACCTTTCCTAGGTGACAAGGATCAAATTACAAGTATTTTGGGATAGTGGATATAGTTTAATGTCATTTAGGACAAAGGTGAACTGACGTGATGGGGTCGGGACAAGTAGGTGTTGGGCTTCGACCTCAGGGAGGCTTCCTACATACCTTTCATAGAGGACAAGGATCAAAGTTAACATAGTTTGGGATGGTTTGGGTCTTACAAACTAAGGAGGCCAATGAAGGATGTCATGTTCAATGCTTACTCTAAGCCCATGTGAGTCAAGATCGGTGTGAGAAATAAGAGGCAATAAAGACCTGATGATCACGTCACGAAAGGTGCATATGGGGGAACTAGAATGGGGATTACATGTGGTTAGCGGACCAAAGAAGGAACATGGGCTTACACTTGGTCAGCGGCCCAGAGAGATGGATATTGGGACATAGTCCAGGATGGAGGCCCAATGGAGACAAATCTCATAGGGAGAGGTATGGGATAATGAAGTTCCCAGTGCCTATCTCTCCTTTGGTTTTTGGCACTAAAGAAGAAACGAGGAGCTGGGGTGCTACCTCCCACAAGAAAGGCTAGGGGATTACACCAAGATTAATTCCCTTCCCCCCGGACAGGCGCTGCTCCAGGAAGGAGGATCTCATTCCATGTGAAGAAGATCTCACTCTTGTGGTGACAATCGGGTGTAGAGAATGTCCCAGATGGGGTGCCTCACGTGTGTTGTATGGGGAAAGGCCACAGTTTCACATCATGTGATGAGGACGATGGTGCTTGACAGTTTAACATCTTACATCTCAGATGTGGAAGGTTCACTTTGCACACCTATGACTTACATAACCACCATGATTTAACTCTTTGTGAAGGGAAGGCATCAGCAATGCCTTAAAATAGGGCTTCAACCTTAGAGAGGCTTCTTATGTACCTTTCCTTGGAAAGGATCAAATTACATATAATTAGGGATGGTGGATACAGTTTAATATCATATGGGATGAAGGTGAACCAATGTGAAGGGGTTAGGACAACTTGTTGTTGGGCTTGAACCTTAGAGAGGATTCCTATGTAACATGACTTGGGAAGGATCAAAGTCTATGTAGTTCGGGATGATGGATTGGGGCTTACGCTCTGGGGAGTCCTAGGAAGGATGTCATGGTCAATGATTACTCTAATCCCATGTGATTCATGCTCGGTGTGAGAAACAAGATGTTTTAAAGACCTGACGATCACATCGCGAAATGTGCTTCCATGGGAAGTATAATGGGGTGTACATGTGGTTGGAATCCCAAATTAAAAACAGAGGCTAAAGTGTGGTTAGAGGCCCAAGGAGATGGGGATTGGGACTTACTCCAGTATTGAGGCCCGGTGGTGACAAATCTCAGAGGGAGAGGGATATGATAACGAAGGTCCATGTGCCCATCTCTCCTCTAGTCTTTGGCAACAAAGAAGAGAGGAGGTGTAGGCATTCTACCTCCCAAAATAAAGGCTATGGGATTACACCAAGATGGATTCCCTTCCCCGCAGACAAACACTACTCCATAACAGAGGATCTCATTCCATGTGAGGAATATCTCACTCATTTGGAGACAAGCAGGTGTGGAGAAAGTCCGAGATGGGGCACCCTGAGTGTATTTCATGGGGAGAGGCCATAGTTTAATGTCATGTGCTGATGAAGATAGTGCTTGGAAGTTTAACATCATACAGCTCAGACAAGGTGGTTTCCCTCCAAGCCCATAGGACTTACATAACCAGCATGCTTTAACCCTTGGTGAAGGGAAGTCACTGACCATGTTGCGGTGTTGTCGAATGATCCATTGAGAGGACCACATTATCATGACATTTAAAAAAATAAATATCCATTAGAATGCCTATGAGAAGAAGCATAAGGATAAGGAACACAATGTAAATCACTGCCCAAGAGACCTTGAAATCACTTTGTACAAACCTAGAGGGTCGTACGAGAGAACGCTTTGCAAAGCAAATGGGTTCACAATAAGGGACCTTGTGAAGCTTTGGTGCACCATGTAGTGTAGGGGATTCGCGAAGGGGTATGCTTCACCATGTGGGGTATCTTAGACTGGTCATAGGTAATAGGTGCATATGGAGGGATCTCTGTGAAGTGGAAAGGCTTTCACAGAGTAGGACATCGTGAAGTAGGGGTACTTTGAAGAAATTTATCTGCGAAGCAATATGCTTCGCGAAGCACAATCACCTTGCCTTAGCATGTGGTTCACATGTGTATGGAGGGTACTTCTCAAAGTACTCATGCATTGTAAAGACCTGGGTCCCCTTTAGGAGCTCCTTCCTCTGTGGTGTCCCTTGGGCTCTACGAAAGGAATCCCTCTTTGAAAAGGGTTTATTTTTTGAGCTAAGGGAATGACACTTCACAATGCTCAAGTACCTGTAGGAACTCATGTTTCTTAATGTTTCGCATAGCAGAAGTTTCTTTACGATTTGAGAGCAGAGAAGGTGAAAGGTCAGAGTATCTTCCTTTGGGCTCGAGGGGAGCCCAATTTTTATAGGCAAGGGGTGGTGGGAAGTAGGGACAACTCAGCGTGATCCACATGGAACTCTGTAATCGGCCGCAGATTGTGTCAAGTGTATCGTAACCGTGGAGTCGACCGTCATCCCCTCCTCAATGAGGTGCTCTCTAGGGGGCTCTGTGTGGAACATGCAGAGCCTTTCGTCAATTTAAAAAGGTTCACAGAGGTCTATCCGGCTCCCTCCATGGTGAGGAGATCTGGGTCAATTGTGTTGTAACCACGGATCCTCTTTCCTGTTTACTACACAGAGACCGTAGAGGGGGCTTCAGCTTCACGGCGGCCATGGTGCTGCGGGGATCCATGAATGGAATGGTGATAAGGTGCTCCGTAAACATTCTTCATGAGGACACCCCTTTGGGATGGGTTTCTTCTTCACATACTTTCCCTCTGCATATATTTTGGTTCCATCAAATGCCCCCCCTAAAACATCGATCCATGGAGAAAACAACAGATGAATTCTGAGAGAAATTCTCCAATTTTTTTAGGCTAATCGCAAAGCACAATCACGAAGTAGGGTCATGATGCAGAGTGATGATGTGTGGGTTGGGAGCACCGTGAAGATTGTCGCGACCGGTCATGACATGAAGTGTGTAGGTTTTTTCTTATAAAAAGAGTAGGATGACCTCTCTTTTTTCCTTTAAAATCTTGTTGTTTTTTGTGATTTTCCTCTCAATTTGTGAAGATCTACACACTCTACGATTGATCTTTGCGAATCAGGATTTTCTGGTTTGCGGCACACAGTGAGTCCATTGAATCCATTAGTGCATGATGCATGTCTTGTGGCTGTGAAGTCTTTGACAGGGCTCTGCAACCAACCTCTCTGATCGATCTTCACAATTGAGCTTTGAAATCGAGCTCTGCGATCTAGGACAAAATTTCAAAAATTTTGAAGACTGAATGGCTTGTTAGGAAGCTTCCAGGGGGGGTCCTTGTGGATGCTTCTCAAAGAGAAGAAATGGAAAATAACTTGGGTATCATAGAATGTATATGGATCCATTCAGACCAAGAGTCGCTAGTGGAACTCCTATCAGAGGGTCAGAAGAACTAACCACTATACAAAAGGATTCCTATGTACAACTTTGGTATACATGATGGTGTTTTCATTCTTGAAGCCATCAGGGATGAGCCAGCTTACTGGTTCAGAAGTATATCATGCTAGCGCTAGTGGTTCAAGGTGGCTGACAGCCATAATAGGGAGTATTTCACACCTGTCAACACTGATTAGCTGCATAACCACATGAATAACGCTGATGGAAAGGCGTTGCAACCAGAGGTATCCCCCCCACTGTACCACACCATTATGAAGGTGGCCCTAGGGAACCTGGAGAAGGGGTGTACTAATGAGTGGGATTTGTTCTAGAATGGAAATTTCACGGATGACTCGGCATGGTCCTACTGGGTAGGCGCCTTGTGCGTGGAGTTCAAGGTTGAGTTGAGGAGAGTGCACCTATATGAGGTGGTATGGGCTTCCCAATTTCACATCTACCAGACAAAATAGCTAATTCTAGAGTTTCTAAGTAGGTGGTCATCGAGGACCAATGCCTTTCATCTTTACTATGGGGAGGTTAGTATCAGCCTCTAGGACTTGCACCAAATATCGGGGGTCCTGATACTGGAGGAAATGTATGCCAAGTTCCTTCCTTCTATGAATACATGGGAAGAACCATAGAATATGCTTCTACTGAAAAAGGCTTTGATGGACCTGGTGTCGGGGGAGGATAAGTAGTATATGAGGTATTCCCACTTCAAGAGGTGGTTCAAGAAGTTCCTAAATTATCATGAAGATAGACAGTTTCCCGTGAGGCCTTGGACATACCCAAAAGGGGTTCAATACAGCAAGGAGCACTCATATTGGCGATTTCTGGAGGACATACATTGGAATACATGGGGATTCCACATTATTACTGAGCAGAAACTAGTGGTTAGGTTGGCTGAATTCACCTCAATGATTATATGTGGCTGGATTATACCATTAAGGGATACAAACATGGGTGTCTGACTGAGCACATTCATTATGGCGTCCATGTTGGCGACAGGGGAGTAGGTCAACCTAGGAATCCCAATTCTCTCCTAAATGTATATGGTGTTGTGGCACATCAGTGAATTGAATAAACCACTAAGGATATGTGGGTTGTTCCATCTTCTATACGGGTGGATATCAATGCATGTTATGGGAATCTACGAATATCCGAACCCCATTTCTCCTCTAGGATCAAACTTCCAACTAGCCATTTTGAACGCGGTGGGGTGTTTCCCGACCAAACTAAGCTTGTAGTTGGTGCTGTACCATATCTAGAAGGTAGAAAAGTTCAAATTCCATGCATTCCCATTGCCAATAGGTGTGTTTACTGATGCAATCCTAAGAACTGAAGATATTCAGTCCTACCTTCTTGACTTTCGGGGTGGATTTTTGGAGGTGCGGGTTGACCGCGAGCCTCCATGTGAGCCGTACACCCCACACCACTTCACGAGGAAGTTCTAGTGCATGCAGCGACTGACTCTGCAGTTCAACATGTGAGTGTGCCAGAAGGGATAGCCATGTATGATGAGGAATATGTGGATCATGTTCACATGGTAGGATGGTATGATGCAAAATGAACTGCCTCCGTCTACAACTATCCAGGGGTGGGTGAAGAAATATGCCAAGAGTTGGAAGGGAGCCTACCCGGGGGAAATTCTGAAGCAACAAACCATCTGTGTCAATGATGGAGTGCCTCCCCAACCTCGAGATCGGGGATGGAAGGTGTAAAGGACATCCTGTGGTGACAGGGATACAAGGGCAATGAGACCCGCACCGATCGAGAGGCAGGTGACAGCGGCGGACCCAACGGTCTCAGAGGATCAATGTTGCCCTAAGGAGAGGCCACCCAGAGGATTTCATAGGATACCCATCCAGTCTCCGGGGAAGAAGATATGCCACATAAACATTTTTGAGAACGTTGTCTTCCCAGAGGCTTGGGACATCTGGGATGTCAACAGACAATTCCTCAAACAATCAGAGAAGTGGAAACATCTAAATCCTATTGGGATGGATTTTCTAGGGATCAGTCCTGTCAGGGAAGATATTGCGGTATCCCAGGTGGAGGGGGAGTAGTACTTTTTTGAGATGGAGGAATTTGTGAACTCGCGGTTTTCATCAGGCCCAATGACGGATCGAGTAAACGTGTTGCTTGATCGAACTACCCCTCCGCTGTTTTCAACCACTAAATTGAGAGAGGGATTCCGTCTACCGGAAGAATAAGACAAGTCCTCTTGGGGAGAGGAGGCTGATGAAGGGTTCCATCTAGAGGAGGGTGAGGTCCGAAACTCATACCCGGAGTTGGATGAGTTTGCAAAGGCCCTTGAGGTAAAACTTTAACCACTTCCCCATAGTCTCTATTTTGGTTGTTTTGGACTTCTCAACTAAAATCTGACCTATGCAGGAGGGACTCATATGCAAAAACCCTCTCCCACTCGACAGTAGATGAAACCGTGGGAACTTCGGGATCCACGCCCATGGATATGGTGATCATCATGCCTGGTAGGACATCGACACCCATGGAGGTCCTCCTGAAGCCTTCGAAATTCCCAACAATATGCAGAGGGCCATGCCTCGGGGATCCGGCGGTAACAACTAAGGAGATACACCAACTGTTTGATCTCTATAATTATTCTTCATAGAATTTATAACTATCATCCATTTATCAGGTTAACTGATGTCTGTGTGCCTCTGGTATGCACAATTATTCAAATGGTGTTGGTCACCTTGGTGTGGTGGTCGGAGCTCCTGGAACTGCCTTTCCTAAGGGAAGTCCAGTGGTCATGGAAGCAAACACTCAAGCAGACCAAACTACAATGCTCCCAATCAAAGGTGGGACAATCAGCAGGACTTACCCCAAAATAATTGAGATGGAGTCTGACAATGAGGATAAAAAATGACATTGGTCCTAAACTACCCGACTAGACACCCTATATAGACCATGTTGACTAGTTTTTGGAGGCGTTCCTTGTATATGAACCCGATGACCCCACGGACTAGGACGAGATGACTTCTGATGAAGAAGAAAACAAGATATTATATCGCCAGTCATGGACACTGATCAAATGATTCATCAGAGATACTCCACAAACGCGATGGATAGACCATATGGGGAGGAATTGTTCCCGACAACGTGAGTTATGCATTGGGGGAGTGGATTCCCAGAATCCTCATATTCTCAACCAAGAATTCATGGCAGAGATTATTCAAGATCATGATCATGGCCTTGGTTTATGTTGGCAGTAGATGAAATCAGTGAACTTCAAGAGGCACTAGGAAGCCGAAAATGATATCCAATGGTTGAGGGTGCGGGAAAATGAGGACTCTTCATCCCTTGATGCACAATCAGGTCTCGTATCATTCCTAAAGGCCCAACTGGAAGATGCTGAAGAACGGATGATGCGAGCCTTTGAGGAGATGGAAATCATCCAAACTATCGAGGAGTGGTCCCGGATCATGGCGGATAAACTACGACCAGTCGCTACTGAGGAAGAGTAGGATCTAAACAGGTGATATTGGATCCTGGATGCCACAATCCAAAGAGTGACAGATATGGAAAACTATATTGGAGAGGTCAACCCATCCATGGGAGGGGTCGATCCTTGGGTGATGTAATGCTTGTAAACTTTTAAACATAATTTCATGCTTTGATTATTAATCATGGCTGGATGCAAGAGTGTTTTTTGGTTTATTGCATTTCCATCACATTCATGAAATATCCAATGATCATTACCTAATCTCACGTGGGTCATGCCCGATGTGAGAAACAAGGGATGACTGGTTTGTTATCCCATCTTAATATGAGAGTGTCGGCCAAGATTCAGACATCCAGGGTTTGAACAACCAATCTGGATTTTCGGGAAGAAAGAGGGAGGCCTGACTAGAGAATGAATTTCTCAGAACAGTCGAATTTCCCTTTTCCCAATGTGCTTAGTGCACAAGTAGGGTAACATCGGGGACATTAGAATTAATCTGAACACCGGGGCATGGAAAGTGTGAATTGTGATGGCATAAAAATTGAGGATAACTGTTTTATGTGTTCCAAACACATTATCCCTACTGTGTTAGCCTGAAACAAGGATGAAAAATGAGGGTTGACTACTGACCATGTTCAAATCATGGGGATTGAATTGAAATTTTATCCATTAGTCTTTTAGTACATTGGCCTAGAATAATAGGCAATCCATAGGCCAAGCATCTGTACTGTTAAGGGGTTCCTTTAGACATGAAGTAAGATGAGGGTCCGAATAAAGGATATGAAAAGCATGGAGGGTGGAGTGACATATTGTTTGAATGAAATCCATCACTCCTGAAATTATGCCACTGTGGTGGAAACACAATGGGTGGATGCATCGGTATGATTAGGGATCACACTTACATCCGAATAGGACCTCTCTTGTAAGGACCGGTAATGCTCTATAGTTTTATTTCATACAAATAAGGGGTATAAAAACTTATTTTAAATTTTTTATAGTGAGGACGATGCACATAGTTTAAAGGACTTGAGGTTGGGCCCATGGAAAATTTCCTAGACGTCTCTACGTATCCCATGAGTATGGGAATCTATCCAAACATAGTTCATGATCATAGTGTGGTTAGAGACCAACGCTGGTGGGGGGGGGAGAATCCTCTTTAGTGAGGTAGATGATGCATCCCATAATTAAAATAGGGAATCTTAAACTCGTTCAGCATTAAATCATAGTTTAATGTCATGCATCGAGGAAATGTGGACTCGTGCAGTTTAACGTCATACTGTAGGAAGAGGAGTAAAAGGGGTGATCCCAAAAAGGGAATACGTGATTTGGTAGCTATAAACCCAATGTGAATGAGAACATGGAGTCCACACCACAACACATAACCCCAGCGGAAGCTTTTTCTTTAGGTCAAGAGACCAAAAATGAAAGTTAGGATGGGCCCGAGGAAAAGTTCTCGGGCATTCCTACGTATCCCATTAGGATGGGAATCAAGACATACGTAGTTATTGAACACATCTTGGTTAAAAACCAATGTTGGTGGGGAAAATCCTCTCTTGTTAAGAAGCTTATGTATCCCATAATTAGCACGAGGCATCCTAAAATTCTTCAGGGTTGAACTACATTTTAAAGTCATTTGTTGAGGACATGGTTATCCATAAATGATATTCATGGTGCGGTACATATCCCAAAGAGAATGAGGACATTGAGTTCACACCACACCATGTGTTCCTGATGATATTTTTTAGCCCATAGACCAGGGATGGCCTGACTTATTAATGGACCCATAGGGAAGTGCTCAGGTATTCTTACGTAACCCATGAGGATAGGAATCAAGCCACAAATAGTTCTTAGATTCCATTTTAACTTCATAAGAGATGATAGGAGAGAATGGTTCAGCTACACCAATACAAATTATTCCAAAACCAGTAATCCCACTTGAGTTGTACTCGATGTGGGAAACAAGGAGTAGTGATGGAATTTTCCTGGTACATGGAGGCACACATTAGGGGTTATGGAATGCTAGTTGAACTACATCCCAAAATTATTGACCTGCCTTATTAAGGATCATAGATGTTTGGAGGTGAAAAACTAGGTGTTCTCAAATTCCACTTGAACATATGGGATTAGAAAGATGTGAATCACGGTGCTTGGTATCTCGATCAAAATGATGGTGGAATGGAGTTAAGGGATAAAAATTAACCATTTTCGAAACACAACATCCATTTTGCATTAGCCTGGAATGGGGAAAGACAAATGAGGGTTGACTGCTGACCACGTTTGAAACACATGACCTGTTGCAAATGTTGTCTGAGGTCTTCAGGGGCGTTGGCCCAAGACGGTAGGTAATCCGATGTGGCTTGAGACCATACCATAGAGGGGGTCCCTTCAGACATGTAAATGTATATGGATCTAAATAAAGGGTTCATGAAGCCTGGACATGAAATGAGATAACATCCATGATAAAATTTCACACTTTGGTATCTTTTTCATGACACATTTGAGTAGGACAATAAAAAGTATCAGATAAAGGGAGTCGAATCCCTTTCCAAGGACAAAGGTACTGGGGTCACACACTCCTAATTTAAGGTTGTAGAGTGGGCCATTAAAAGGGGACCTGATTTAATGAAGTGCTCACAGGGTGGTGAAGTAGGCGAGACCAATGTGTAATTCCTATAGGGATATCTTAGTTTAGGGTTAGAGAACTTAGACCAGGCTGGGAAGATACAAGGAAGAAACATGGTGTGGTTGTCGAAAAAATTGATGTGAACGAGAACACAAGAGGTGCTCGCCACACCACATGCTTCCAAAGGAGTTAGGGCTAAGGGTACGAAAAAGAGGGGAAGTATTTAAGATTCCTGAGGCTAGACTTCCAGAAAAAATGTCCGGGCATTCCTATGCATCCCATGAAGATGTGAATCACGCCACACATAGTTCTTGGAAATGTCGCACAGTTTGGTTTCCTATGACAAGGATGGTTGGATCATAGTTTAAAGGTATTAGATCTGAGACCATAGAAAGAAAGGAGGAAGGGAGACACATGGTGCGACATTGCAAACCCGATGCGAATGAGGACAATAGGAGTTCATATTGCACCATGTGCTCCCTGAGGAGGTTTTAGGTCAAGAGACTGAAAATAAAAGTTGGGATGGGCCCAAGGAAAAGTTCCCAATCATTCCTATGTACCCCATTATTATGGGGATAAATCCATACATAGTTATAGAAGTGAAATGGTAGGTTACCAATGCTAGGGACAATACTGTCGTGCAGGTCTAGCCCGCACACCAAAAAAAGAGACATTTGATAGATCTTGTTTGTTTTTTATGATAGATGTGTTTTTAAGAAATAAACCTAGGATGGAGAATCCAAGAGTAACGATAGGAAATGACATATGCATGCATTGAAAAATTTTATGGTGGGTAACCATTACCAAACATGATGTCCCCTCGAGTGAGGGCATCACAATGAAGTTTCATTTTTCATCGTGCGACCAGGATGATAATGTCACAGTTTAGGGTCATATGATAGTAACACCCCTTCATTTTAATGTCATGAAGAAAAGATGTAATGGTTTAAGGTCATGTAGGACTAGGCATCACACTTTTTCATCATATGTCTTGGACACATACAAAAGAAACAAGGTTTCAATGGAGGACGTGCATGGTGTGATAAAGAATACACGACATGAATGGGGATGAGGTATGATAAAACACTATTTTTTTGAACATTTTATTGATAATAAATGATATAATTTCCTCAAATTGTGCTAAATATATTCATTTATGAAATATTTGGGATTTTATCATTTATTTGAAAATTTGGTGAAAATTCCAGTTTTACCCTTTATAGTTCACTGTAGTATTTCAAAGATAAATAATTTTATATTTATTATTTGAATTTTACATTTGGTAATAGTGTTCCTAACATAATTATATACAACTTTTATTCAGGACACTAAAGATAAAGAGTGCATTTGGTTGTTGAAAATGGGTCATGAAGTAAAATTTGGGCTGGACTCTCCAGAATGGAGAAGCTTCTGTAATTTGGCCATAACTCCTTCATATGGTCCTGGAGTAAGACCAAATATTTAGAGGAGATAGAGGACCAATATCCTCACATAGTATCCTTCTGGAAGGCCAGACAATTAACGCGTTTTGGTGGTCAAATGGGCTGTGCAATTGGGAATAAAATATTTGGCCGAATTTCCACATTCACACTTGAAACCACATGTAACCTCTCCTTCCCTCCCCTCTCTAAATTGGATTTTTTCTCATTTGGAGTGGTTGGGACGTGAATTGGGAAGTTTAGGGTAGAGGATAAGTGGATCCACTCCAATTATCCAACCATTTAAATAAGGGTATCTCTTGAAGAAAGGATCCCTTCGACGAAGCCTTCTTCTTCTCCTTCATGTTGTAATGATTTTGTTTGTGTAATAATGTTATTTGTTCTTAATTTATTTCTTCTTTTTTCTTCTGTTTTGTTTAAATTTATTCTTCTATTAATCTTCATATTTGGGATGGAATTCTTGATTATAAGTGTTACGGGGTTATACCCATTATAAACCTTTGCACAAGCAAAACGCTTCTACGATGATTATGCCACCAATGGAAGAGTAGTCCTTTAGTAATCGATCTATCTTCTACCCTATTTATTTAATTATTTTGAATGATTGAGATACTGTAATTCAATTAATAATATTCATGAATTGTGTTTTTAAATTGTAAGAAACTAAGAAATCAATTGAACACTTAATACAAAAACAGGCGAGGTCGGGATTTTGTGTAAATTCTGAGAGCACAATCTTAATCGGTAATACAAGACCACACGGGATAAATTTGTAGAGTTCAAATATAATCCCTAAAAATAATTCATACTCATTTCCAGAATGTATATGTGCTCTAATTAACCACTGACCATAAGCTAACCTTATAACAACAATCAAATCAGGGTGATGCGATTGCGTGTTCCGAAGCTAGCCTAGGGTTTAAGTAATTCCATCTTTGTGGTTAAGTTAACTCCTGTAGGATTAGAGGGTTAAAAAATTAGGGGATCATAATTAAGTTTATATTTATTTAAATTATGATTATTAATAAGTAAATGAATAGGTAGAGTTATATCTATTACGTCTTTTAAATATTGTCTAAAAAAACATCTTTTTGTTGTGTCATTTTAATCGAACTTCATTTCAAAACTAAAAACAAAAAAAATAAAATCTTCTTCCAGAAAACTTCTTCTAGATTCATAAAATATAACCAACCCCCATCCTTTCAAGTAGTGTTTTTATTCTATTCTATTTTTTTATAATACCTTTAATAAGTTGTTAAATTCACTTCCACCTTTGAGAGACGACCTTGGTCAGCCACTCTACTGCAACTAAGAACCCCAAAATCACATTAATCATTTGAGGGCGCCCACGATAACGATCTATCAATTTGGATCTGTTTCCGGGGAGGAAAGTAATTTATTCAACCATTTAGAGGTATTTATTTTATTTTTCATTTTATTATTTTATTCACCTCTCTCTTTCATCTTTCCCCTTTCTCAAGTTTTCATTTTTTTTCATCATCTTCTTTTCCTTTTGGACCATCAACTCACACTTCTGATTTTTATTTTACTATGGTCCACTTTCCTACTTGTCATATTTCACTGATTTATGAAATGAACTAATCCCAAATATCTCTTAGATCTTGACCCTGAGATTGAACGTAGTCTTAGGGCACGAATCAGACATTCTCAGTCTACGGGAAGTTTTAAAATTCAACCAGTTAGAGAATTACTCCAATATCAGATCATTAAAATTGGAAGCAATTAAAATTCAACCATAAAACAAGAACCAATGGCTAGAAATAATGGAAATTAACTTAATAGAACCATTCGAGAATTGGATGCACCTGATATTAACTATCAACCAAATTGTAGTGCATACCTGAATCTCGAATCAGACTTTGAGTTAAAATATGGATTAATTCACCTTCTTCCAAAGTTTCATGGCTTATCTGGTGAGGATCCCAATAAACACCTTAAGGAATTTAATGTGGTTTTCTCAAACCTAAAACCTAGAAATGTTTTTTAAGATCAAATCAAATTAAGAGCATTCTCATTTTCACTTGATGGAGTTGCAAAGGATTGGATGTACTATTTACAACCTGAATATGTAACATGTTGGAACAATTTGAAACGTATTTTCTTGCAGAGATTTTTTACAGCATCAAGGACCACATCCATTCGATAGGAGATATCAGGGATCAAGCAAGCCCAAGGGGAGTCAATGTATGAGTACTGGGAGTGATTCAAGAAGTTGTGTGCAAGCTTCCCACACCACCAAATCTGTGAGAAACTACTCATCCAATAATTCTAAGAAGGACTCACACCTATGGAGAGAAGCATGGTTGATGGTACAGTTGTAGGAGCATTGGTGGAAAAGACACCAGCTGCCGCACGTGCATTGATCGACAAAATGGCCCAAAACTCCCAACAATTTGGCGATAGAGGTACACCACATGTCAGGGGAGTACATCAGGTAAGTCCTTCTTCTCTTGAAAGTCATTTGATTGATACAAAGTTGGAAGAATTGACCACTATGGTTAGGAAGATTGTTTTGGCTCAAAAGACATCCCAACCCCCTCCTTCAAGGCCTTGTGGAATTTGCACTGAGACAAGCCACCCAACTGGCTGTTTCCCACAACTACAAGAGATAGAGGATTGTGCAGCAGTATTCCTTAGGAGACCATTTCATCAGCAACAACAACCATATCCCCAAAAGAAGTTTGATTCATTTTCTCCAACATACAACCAAGGGTGGAAGGATCAATCAGACATGAGTTATGGATCTGGACAACAACAAAGGCCACCCTTTCAACAAAACTTCTATCAACCTCTGATTTACCAATAGGGTTTCCAACAACCCCAAAGGAGATTTGAAGCCCAAACATCAACAAGACAACAACAATGGAATCCCCCACCCAAGTTAGATTCTAACACTGATGATCTTTTGAAAAAAATTGTTCTTAATCAACAGAATGAACTGAAGAGTCAAGGTTTGGAGTTGAGGGAGTTGAAGACTCAAATGAGCCAGATTTCTACCACCCTCCATGAACTTGTGAGTAAGAATTCTGGAAATCTACCTTCCCAACCCACTCCAAATACAAAGGGGAATGTCAGTGCCATCACATTGAGAAGTGGGAAGAAAATGAATGATACATATGTACCTACCATTCCACTGGGATTCACCTCAACTCTGGAGCAGCCGCATTCCAAAACAACTGATGAGAAATCCAAGGAGAAAGATAAAGGTAAGAAAAATATTTATGATGTTCCTCCTAAACCCCTTCCTTTTCCAAACAGGGTTGTTCAAACCAAGAAGATGGCTGAAGAAGCAATGAAAAAAGAGGTTTTGGATACATTAAAGCGTGTGTAGATCAACATTTTTCTACTTGATTCCATTAAGAAAATCCCAAGGTATGCCAAATTCTTAAAAGAACTCTTCACCAATCGAAGGGGGCTCAAGGGAAATGAGAGGATCAATCTTGGAAGGAATGTTTCAGCACTCATTACACAAACTCTAGCAATGCCGACAAAGTACAAGGATCCAAGGACATTCACCATCCCATGTACCATAGGGGAGTTGCACTTCTATGATTCTCTTTGTGATTTAAGAGCTTCAATAAATGAGATGACTCACTCTGTATTCTCTTCTTTACAGGTTGGTGAGTTGAAGCCAACGAGAGTAGTGGTGGAATTGGCGAATAGAGCTATGGAATATCCAGTGGGAGTTCTTGAAGATGTACTTGTCCAGGTAAGAGACATGATGTTTCCAGCATATTTCTACGTGCTTAACATGGATAATGATCAGGTAAGTTCTCATGCTCTCATAATCTTAGGTAGACCCTTCCTCAAAACTGTAAAAACTATTATAAATGTCAATAAGGGTACACTTTCCATGGAGTTTGGAGATGAAGTTGTGATATTTAATGTTATGGATTCCATGAAGTACCCCTTAGAGGATCACTCTGCATTTTTTATCTCCCATTTTGAACCACCAAATAAAAACTCCATGGAATTTGATTGTCCTATGATTAAGGAGATTATGAGTATTGGTTCGAGTTTGATGTCTAAGAGTACTTCCACACCGATTTCTAAGGAACAAGACTCTCTAAGATTTGATTTTGAAATGGAATCATATTATAATTTTGATCATGTGAACTCTGATTATGACATTGCTGTTGAGTATGCTGATGGATTTGATGCTTTATTATCTGATTTTGATGATTTATATTCTAATACTGATGCTCTTTGTGCACATATTTTAGTTCCTTCTATGTCTCCATCCATACACCACCCCCCTACAACGTAACTCAAGCCATTGCCACCAAATATCAAATACTCATAATTGTTGAGTGGTGAGAAATTACCTATTATCATTGCTAACAATCTCCCTTTTGAACATGAAGAAAAACTTTTGAATCTTTTGAGGGAGAACATCAGGGCGATTGGGTGGACCTTGGCTGAAAAATCATGTATTAACCCCTCCATTTTCATGCATAGGATTCTCTTGGAGGATGGGGCTAAACCAATGAGACAGCCACAAAGGAGACTCAATCCCACCCTCCTGGAAGTTGTTAAAAAAGAAGTTGAGAAATTGCTCGAGGCTGGTATAATCTTTCCCATTTCAGATTCCCAGTGGGTAAGCCCTATTCAGGTTGTGCCTAAGAAGAGTGGTGTTACTATTGTTAAAAATGAGAAAGATGATTTAGTTCCAATGAGGGTGAAAAATAGTTGGCGTGTGTGTATTGATTATAGGAAACTAAATCAGTCCACTCACAAGGACCATTTCCCCCTCCCATTTATTAATCAAATGATTTAGAGACTAGCTGGGAAAACACACTATTGTTTCTTGGATGGATTTTCTGGATATTTTCAAGTTCCTATAGCTCTAGAGGATCAATAGAAGACTACATTCACCTATCCCTTTGGCACATTTTCCTACCGGAGGATTCCATTTGGACTTTTCAACACCCCAGGTACCTTCCAGAGATGCATGGTGAGTATTTTTTCTGATTTTATTGAGACCTGCATGGAGGTATTTAT
The DNA here is from genome assembly GCA_963277665.1 of Viscum album. NCBI lineage: Eukaryota > Viridiplantae > Streptophyta > Magnoliopsida > Santalales > Viscaceae > Viscum > Viscum album. Next base: position 1,504,407,267 of record OY728158.1, read on the forward strand.
GGATGATTTTACAGTGTATGGGTCTTCATTTGATGAAGGTATAAGAGCATGGAATTGTCTTAGGGCATGTAGTGTCAAAACATGGGATAGATGTTGATAGATCTAAGGTAGATATTATTTCATCCTTACCATATCCTTCATGTGTGCGTGATGTTAGATCTTTCCTAGGGCATGCAGGATTTTATCAGCGCTTCATCAAAGATTTTAGTAGGATTGCTCTTCCTATGTCATGATTACTCAAAAAGGATTCTGATTTTGTGTTTCATAATTCTTGCAGGACTTCCTTTGATGAGCTAAAGAAGTTTCTGACCACTCCACTAATCATACAGCCCCCACGGTGGGAGATTCCTTTTGAGCTTATGTGTGACGCCTCCAACATTGTAGTTGGAGCTGTCTTATCTCAGAGGGTGGAGGTAAATTCGCATGTGATCGTCTATGCAGCAAGGACACTAGATTCAGCCCAATAAAACTACACAACCATGGAAAAGGAGTTTATTGATATCATATTTGCTTTAGATAAATTCTGTTCATATTTATTGGGCTCTAATGTAGTTGTTTTTTCTGACCATGCAGCACTGAGGTACCTCTTGAAGAAGCCAGATGCAAAGCCACGACTTATCCATTGGATTCTCCTTCAAGAGTTTGACATCGAGATAAAGGAAAAGAAGGGGTCAGAGAATTTGGTGGTAGACTACATGAGTAGGCTTACTCACACACTAGAGGATGACACCTTGGATCAGGTACCACTTCGGGACACTTTTCTCGATGAGCATCTTTATTCCTTCTCAAGTACGTATCCTTGGTATGCTGATTTAGTGAACTACCTTGTTGCCTCTGAAATCCCTGCAAATTTAAAGAAACATCAAGTCCAAAAATTAAAAAATGAGTCTAGGTTTTATGTGTGGGATGATCCTTACCTCTGGCGCATGTGTAGTGACCAAGTCATTAGGAGGTGTGTTCCTGATCATGAGTTTGAGTCTGTTTTTCATTTCTGTCATACACTTTCTTGTGGTGGACACTTTGGACCCCAACGGACAGATAAGAAGGTTTTGGACTTTGAATTATATTGGCCTAACTTATTCCATGATGCCCATGTGTTTTGTAAGTCATTCTCTCATTGCCAACACACTGGGAACATTTCTAGGAGACATGAGATGCCCCCAACAACCCATACTATTCTGTGAGATTTTTGATGTGTGGGACATTGATTTTATGGGTCCTTTTCCTAGTTCATTTGTATTTTTGTATATTTTGGTTTCTTTTGATTATGTGAGTAAATTGGTGGAGGCTAAGGCCACTAGGACTGATTATTCTCATGTTGTTGTGGACTTTTTCAATGCATAGATTTTTTTGCAGGTTTGGAGTACCAAAGTCCATCATCAGTGACCAAGGGACACACTTTTGGAATAGGAATTTTGCTTCACTCCTTCGAAAGTATTGGGTGACACAAAAAACATCAACACCATACCACCCCCAAACAAATGGCCAGGCTGAGGTTTCAAATCGTGAGTTGAAACAAATTTTGGAGAAAACTATGCAGCCAAATAGGAAGGATTGGAGCAAGTGCTTGGATGATGCATCGTGGGATTATAAGACAGCTTAAAAGACCCCCATTTCTATGTCCCCATTTCGGATTGTTTTTGGGAAAGAATGTCATCTCCCAGTGGAAGTCGAGCATCGGGCATATTGGGCTATAAAGAAATGCAACATGGAATTGGCCCAAGCTGGAATTCAAAGGAAGTTGAAAATTCAAGAGCTTGAGGAGAATCAAATGTCATCATATGAGAACTCAAGGCACTACAAGGAAAGATACAAAGCATTTCATGATAAAATGATCTAGAAAATGGAGTTTCATGTTGGAGATAAAGTCTTACTCTACAGTTCACGACTGAAGTTGATGCCTGGTAAGTTGCGTTCCAGATGGTTAGTTCCTTATATTGTATCTAATGTTTTTCTTTATGGTGCAGTGGAGATCACACAAGAGGACACTGGAAGGAGATTTATAGTCAATGGGAAACTTTTGAAGAGATACATTGAGGGACACCCTACTGATGCAGTGGATTTTATCACACTACATGACCCCATCATCACTTGAGCACATCAGGTTGTTCCTAGCCCTTTCACATTTATATTTTTTGTCATATTTAAAAATTCTGCATTTCATGTGCATATATCATCTCATGGGTTCACATTGAGGACAATTCAATATCTTAAGTGTGGGGGAGGGAACCTTTTAGTTTAGTAATTTCAATTGTTTTCCTGTTAAAAAAAACCAAAAAAATTGTGTCTTTTTCAAATTTTGTGTGTTTATTTTACAATTTTCTGGTTTTTGAAACTTTTGAGCTAAAATTATTCTCATCACCACTTTTAAATCCATATCAATAAGTGAAACAATTTACCCCTTGAAACTAAGCTTAAATGAATTCTGAAATTACTTTGTTTCAAGTTCAAATATTTAGTAATTTCATGAAAAGTACGCTGAATTTTGAATCCCATGCCACATCTCACTGTCTTTATATTTGAAATCACTTTTCTGTGAGTCTTCTAAACCATTATTTTCATATTCTTTACATTCACCTCACTTTTTGAGAGAACCAAACCGTGCTTGATTTAACCAAAATTTGATATATTCCTGTCAAAACTTGAGGGTTTGAGGTGCTTATGTTTAAATGATTGAGGCATTTGTTTGGTATTAAAGCCCCTATTTCAAAGAATCATTTTTTATAATGGCCTACCTTGAATATTTAATCCTTGTAGCCCTTGTAATCCATGCACAACCTATTAGGTTAGCCAAATTACAAGCCAATTTTCCCTATCCAACCAACTCTTGAAGTGAAATTGCATAATCTAGTTGAGCTTAAGTGTGGGTGAATATATCTTATGTTGTGCTACCACATTTTGTGATACTTTGGGTGGAAAATTAAATTCTGAAGATATGTGTTTGCTGCTGAAGAAATTCATTATATTGAAAGATGTGCCTTTTCTGGATCTTTCAAGACAAGTGAAGCTGTGCCTTTTCTAGAACTTCTAATTCAAGTGGAAATCTTTGCCTATCTGGAGCTTTCAAGAAAATAATGTTTGAGAAGATTGACATTTTTTGATGCTGAAATGATGAATGGTGTAAAATTTTCAGGACTTTTCATGATGATGGAGCTGAATTGATACTATGGGGATTGAGGAGAAGACCATATTTAAGTGAACATTAGATTAATGCAATTTTGCTTCAAAAGAGTCAAGCCCTCCTCATTCAACCTCAGAGTTTTTCACATCTTAATCCTACCAACCAAAAGACACAGAACAACCTCGAAAAGTCCTCATGATAAACATATGTCCTTGACACACATCAGGTAGCGATGTAGGAATCTATCAAGCCTATGGTGACCCTTTTATGAGTTTTGATGAGAAAGACATTTCAAAAAAATTGATATTTGATTGATGAGAGAAAATTCAAGCGAGGTAAGTGTTTTGTGCATGGGAGGATAAATGAAGTGGAAATATATTGATTGATATAAATGGAAAACTTGAAATAATGTTTTTTATGAGGCATGATATCTTTTTATTCTTGGTGTGAAATTGATTGATCTCAAGGATATGTGTTTTAAAATTGTTTTTGATTTGATATTGATGTTTACTTAATATGAGATTTTGCTCAGGAGTGCAAAAGGGTAAGTGTGGAGGAGTTGATAAAACACAATTTTGTGGAATATTTTATTGATAATAAATGATATAATTTCCTCACATTTTGCTAAATATATTCATTTATGAAATATTTGGGATTTGATCATTCATTTGAAAATTTGGTGAAAATTCCAATTTTACCCTTTATAGTGCACTGTAGTATTTTGAAGATATATATTTTTATATTTATTATTTGAATTTTAACTTTTTTAACACTGTTACTAACATAATTATCTACAACTTCTATTCAAGACACTAAGGCTCAAGAGTGCATTTGTTTGTTGAAAATGGGCCATGAAGTCAAAGTTGGGCTGGACTCGCCAGAATGGAGAAGCTTCTGTATTTCGGCCATAACGCATTCATATGGTCCTGGATTAATCCCAAATTGTTAGAAGAGATATATTACCCATATCCTCACATATTATCCTACTGGAAGGCCAGACAATGCATGTGTTTTGGTGGTCAAATGGGCGGTACAAGTTGGAATAAAATATTTGGCCGAATTTCCACATTCACACTTGAAACAACTTGTAACATCTCCTCCCCTCCACTTTATAAATTTGAGTTTTTCTCATTTGGAGGGGTTGGAACGTGAATTGGGAAGTTAAGGGTAGGGGAGAAGTAGATCCACTCCAATTATCCAACCATTTCAATAAGGGTAGCTCTTGAAGTAAGGATCCCTTCGACGAAACCTTCTTCTTCTCCTTCATGTTGTAATGATTTTGTTTATGTAATAAAATTCTTTGTTATTCTTTTATTTCTTATCTTTTCATCTATTTTGTTTAAATTTCTTTTTCTATTAATAATTATATTTGGGCTGGAATTCTTGAGTAGAGACGTTATTGGGTTATACCCATTATAAACCTTTGCACATGCAAAACACTTCTATGATGATTACGCCACCCATGGAAGAGTAGTCCTTTAGTAATCGATCTATCTTCTACCTTATTCATTTAATTATTTTGAATCATTGAGATACTTTAATTCACTTAATGTGATTCATGAATTGTGTTTTTAAATTTTAAGAAACTAAGCAAGCAATTGAACAATTAATACAAAAACACGCGAGGTCGGGATTTTGTGTAAATTGTGAGAGAACAATCTTAATCAGTAATACAAGACCACAGGGGATAAATTTGTAGACTTCAAATATAATCCCTAAACATAATTCATACTCATTTCCAGAATGGATATGTGCTCTAATTAACCACTGACCATAAGATAACCTTAGAACAACAATCAAAGCAGGGTGCTGCGATTGTGTGTTCCGAAGCTTACCTAGGGTTTAAGTAATTCCATCTTTGTGGTTAAGTTAACTCTTGTAGGGTTAGAGGGTTAAAAAATTAGGGGATCATAATTAAGTGGATATTTATTTAAATGATGATGATTAATAAGTAAATGAAGAGGTAGAGTTATATCGATTATGTCTTTTAAATATTGTCTAAAAAAACATCTTTTTGTTGTGTCATTTTAATCGAACTCCATTTCAAAAAAAAAACAAAAAAAAACAATCTTCTTACAAAAAACTTCTTATGGATTCATAAAATATAACCAACCCCAATAATTTCAAGTAATGTTTTTATTATATTCTATTTTTTTAGAATACCTTTAATAAGTTGTTAAATTCACATCCTCCTTTGAGAGACGACCTTGGTTAGCCACTCTGCTGCACCTAAGAACCCCAAAATCACATTAATCATTTGAGGGCGCCCACGACAGTTCTCTATCAAGGTCCATACCACACCAAATGTAATCCTACATAAGAAACCTTAGGCCATGGGTCCATAAAAGGTCAAATAATATGTGGATGTACCCGAAGACAATACATCTACGTGTTTCTACGTATCCCATGAGGATGGGAATCAAGACACACATAGTTCTGAGAGTGAAGTTTAATGTTATATAGGATGAGAGGCAGAAGAGACTATCTCCTAGGAGGGGAGTATGTGGTACGACTATTGAAAACCCAACGTGAGTGAGGACATAATCCCATACATGCCACACCACACAATCCTATGAATGTTAGTGCTAAAAGGTTGAACAGAAGTGGTAAATAATAGAACCTAAGCGGGACCCGAAGACGAGATGCCAAAGAATTTTAACGTATCCCATGAGGATGGGAATCAAGATATATATAGTTTTGATAGTATTTGGTTCTTAAACCATGTGTAAAATACATAGACAGTTCTTAGTTTAAGGTCTTAGAGCTCACACCATAGAGAATAGATACTCTTTCAAATGGGCGCAAACCTTGAATAAATCCCTAAGCCCATGTGAGCTATGCTCAATGTGGAAAACAAGTGTGGATAAGGTCTTTGAAATACATGGAATAATTTCAAATGGGAAATCAGTGTGAATTCCCAAATGTCGCCTCACCACTTCTTTGTCCTCTTAATGTGCCAACGCGCACTAAGGGCTAATACCAAGAATTTTAAAATTCCACTTGGACATGATGGAGTGGAAAATGATGTGAATCACGCAACCAATATTTAAGGCTTGATAGGGGTGATGTGATGATGGAGGATAAATTTTGACCATGTTTGAAACACAAAATTCATATCCTGTGACCTGAAATGGGAACAAAAAATGAGTGTCGACCGCTGACTATATAAACAACATGGGGATTGTATCAATTTTTCATTCGAGGTCCTCAAGGCCGTTTGCTCGAAATGATAAGAGATACCTTAGGTTGAGTATCCATACCATTCGGGGGACCATTTGGATGTGAAAGATGATGAAATCCCAAATGAAGGGGATCATGAAGCCTGAGGATGGGCGATAACATGTCCATGTAGGATTCAACACTCAAGATACTGAACCAGAGTGCTCCTGGGAAAATTGGTGAACTGCTAAAAAGGGTCAAGTGGCCCAACTTAAGAGAAACTAACTTGAAAAGATGAGTGTGAAAAAAATATATGATGATCTCGTAGGAGAAAGAGGTATGTGGCATGGTTGTTACAAACCCAACATGAATGAGGACATAAGCCCATACCACACAACATGCCCCTATCCTGGAAGAACTTAGGCCAGGGGGAAGGAAGATAAGGAGGTTTCTAAGAGATGGGGATGGACCTGAAAACTAAATGTTCGGGAGGTGCTACATATCCCATTAGGATGGGAATCGAGACACATGTAGTTCTAAGGGATTTTGTATAGTTTTACCTCATGCAGCAAGGATGCATATAGAGGAAAGGAATCTCAAAGAGGGATGTGTATGGGATGGTGAGTAACCCGATGTGAATGAGAACAAAAGCCCATACCACACCGTATAATCCCTAATGAGAACATGGGCTAGTGGGGATGAAAATGTTGAGGGATCTAAGATGGGAAGTCCCAACTACTTCAAAGTTTAATGTCTTGCAGTGAGGATGATGGTGCTCTTAGTTTAATGTTAAATGGATCAGACCATAGATGCCCAGTTTAATGACATGTGTGTGGGATAGATGGGTAGAAAGGATGAATCACTGTGTCTATTATATGGGATACCATTGAATAAAAACAATTATCTAGGATGGTTTCTGACCATATTCACAACACAATATCCGTATCATTTCTTGGAATGGAAATATGCAATGAGTGTTGACCGCTGACCATATTTACAACACAAGACTAGTATCAAATTTGCATCTAGAATCCTTGGGGATGCTGGACAGAAATGGTAGGAGATCCCTAGTGCCTAGTATCCATGCCGTTCGAGTGTCCCTTCAGATGTAATAGATAGTAGAAACCCAAATGATGGGACGTGTAAAGCATAACGGGGTCTATGCAGTTTATCGTCTTGTGCTAAGGATGAATATTTGGGAGTACCTCAAGAGGATGTAAGTGGCATGGTATAAATATCTTGACATGAACGAGGACATATATTCCACACCACACTTCATAATCCTATGTGAGAACACGGGATAGGGGCTCGGAAAAGTCGAGGGACCTGAGGGTGGGCCAAAGACTGAAATTCAGAACTAGTTTGTAGTTTAACGTCTTGTAGTGAGGAATACAGTGATTTTAGTTTATGGTCGTAGGGCTGGGACCATAGATACAAGACACTTTATGTGGGTATTGACATACCAAATATCTTAAGACAATGTGAGAAATGATCGGTAAGGGAAATAAGGAATAGGATCAGGCTCTCACAAACATATGAGGGAAGGATATCTAGCATGGTCAGTCTCGACCATACTAATAGTCATTCTCAAGGAAGAATAATGTTTGAAGGGATAACAGGAGAAAATGAATCATTGCACCAAATATTTGGGACATACGGGGGTGGTGACAACGATGAAAGATAACTGTTGACCGAGTTTGAAACACATCATCCACATCATGTGACCTGGAATTGGAGCAACAAATGAGTGTTGAACACGGACCATATTCGCAATGTAGTACTTTTATCAATTTTTCAGTCGAGATCCTCGAGGAAATTGGACCGGAATGGTAGGAGAGCCCTAGAGCCTAGAATCCATGCTGTTCGGGGGTCCCTTTAGATATAAACGATGATGAAGACCCAAAGAATGTGATTGTTTGAAGCATGAATGTGACTGTTTAGTTTAATATCATACAGGACGAGGAAAGATGTGGGGATCCCTAGGAGAGGGATTCATGATGAAATCCTGATAAACTTGACATATGCGAGGGAAAAAGCCTTCACCACACCATGTGTTTCGACCCAAGGGGAGACACTAAAGTTGGTGGTGGGGCCCAAGGACGAAATGTTCGGGCATTCCTATGTATCCCATAAGGATGGGAATCAAGTCATACATAGTTCTGAAAGGTCTATGTAGTTTAATGTTGTGCAGTTAGGATGTTGGAGTATAGAAGAACGATGAGGTGGACATGGTGTGATTATCATAATCCACACAAGAATTGGGACAAAGAATCCAACACTACACCATGTGGGATCTTCCATGGAAACTACACCTGGGTTGATAGTCAAAGAGAAGAGTCTAGGGGCTGGACTGAAGATGAGGCATCTGATCATTTCTATGTATCCCATGAGGATGGAATTCAAGCCATACATAGTTCTTGAAGGTGAGGTTTAACATCTTGCGGGATGATGGACATAGGGAGATATTTGTTTAAGGTCATTGAGCTTAGACCATATTGCAGTTATTGTCATGTGGTACAAAAGAGAAATTTAATGTCATATAGGACATAATATTTTAAGGTCATGTAGGACCAATTTACTCAGGTAAATTTTTTCTTGAGTAATTTAGCTTTGGTGGGAGGGGTTATATGCTCTCCAACCATGGTACCAAGAGAGTACGTTCCATTGGGTAAACCTTGTGAATGATGTAAGGTTCATACTGTTTGGTATCTAGATTGGGTGGGTTTCTACTAGGTATCATTGGTGCTCTCAGGGCCAATACAAGGTCACCTTGCTAGAAAGAGCAGATGAAAACTCTCCTGTTGAAAGATTTGACTATCTTGTTCTGATGAATTTTCTGATTGTATAGGGCACAAACCATGTTCTCTTTGAGTGCTTCCAATTCATCCAGATGGATTTTGGAAACCTTATATGGTTCTTTCTGATCATATAAATCTGTGCGTAATGAAGGAAATTGAATCTCGATGGGAAGGAAGACCTCCGTTCCACACACTAGTTAATATGGGGTCACCTATGTAGAATTGAGATTCGTTATCCGATTGGCCCAGAGGGTATTGGGGTGTGTGTCTGACCAAATCTTCTTGTTTAGACTGACCATTTTATGAAGGATGTTAGAGAGAGTTTTGTTGAACCCTTCTATCTGCCTATTTTCTTGCATGTGATAGCGGGAGGTATGGTTAGAACAGATTTTGTACTTGGTTTACAATTTCATCAACTCGGATGCCAAGAATTTGGTTCTGTTATCAGTGAGGACAGTGTGAGGGACTCCAAATAGGTAGATGATGTTGGAGCTCGCAAATTCTATGATAGAATGGGCCTTGATCTCCTTGAGCAGAAATGCATCTGCAGACTTGGAAAAGAAATCTGAAGCGTTTAGTATGAACCTACACTGGCGAGATGTCACCGGTGGATATGCTCCCACGACATCAAGTCCCCAGACTACAAAGGGATAAGATATCTTGGTAGTGTGGAGAGCCTCTGATGGCCGATGCACAAATTTAGCATGAATTTGACATTCATGGAAGCTCTTGGAAAACTCCATGCAGTCACAAATCATGGAGGGCCAAAAATACACTAGTCTCTGAATCTGGTGAGATAACTTCAACCTGGTCTGATGAGCCCCGCATGAACCTACATGAACCTCCTGCATGACCTGAAAAATCTCACCTCATTGAATTCAATGGTGGGTTACCCCATCAAACCTGTGTTTGTTGAGGATATTCTCAAGACCATGGCCAATTTGGAGGGTAAAATGCAACACACGACATCAGATTCGCTCGTGCTCGACTTGATCTGTTGGGAGACCACCATGAAGGAGGTACTTGATAAAGGGGGTCTTCCAATCGAGAGTCACATCCAGCACTACATCAGAGGGACCTAGGGGCCTGAAATGGAGGTGCTGAGGGTAAGGTGGATTACCTATGGGCTATCATCATTATCTTAAGTAATATGGGTGATGAGTCTCTGGTGTGCCATGTGGATAATCAAATCACCTCGATCAGGCTCCTCAAGAGATGCGGTTAGGCAGGACAAGGCATCATCCCGACCATTTTGGGATCGAGGGACATGGGTAACTTTTGGCCGAGACTGGAACTAAGCCATCAGCTAGTGCGTGCCTTCCAATAGTGGTACGCACTCTAGATTCCTGATGACATAGTCACCGTTGATCTATTTGATGACTACTTCTAAGTCCCCTTTCACAAGAATGTGGGGGGAATCAATCTCGAGTCCTAGCTCAGGGCCAGTGATGAGAGCCTGATACTTTGCCTCATTGTTGGTAAAAACCTCTGATAGCAGGAATGAATATGGCAAAATAACTTATGTTGGAGTGATGAAGATGATACCTAGGCCCACTCTATTGAGTCTAGGGTCATTGAGTGTTCTAATGGTAGGACTTTGGGAATCACCATTAAAGTGAATTTTATAACACGGAATGGCTTGGTTTACTGAGAGGATTGTGTCGTCCAAAAATAAAGGTCCAGGGACTAATTAATGGGAGCTGGATGGGTGACAAGGAAGCCTACCAAATATTTCCCCTTAATATCCTTACGAGGGATAAAACTGATGTTGATCTGTTGGAGGATTACTACCCACTAAGCTATATGGCCTGTCATCATGGGGTAGTCCAAGATTTACTTCAGTGGGTCCACCCGAGACACTAGTTGTACCTCATGGTGTGGGAAGTAATTTCGCAATTTCTGCACTGTGAATACAAGTTCAAGGTATCTTTTCTTGATAGAGAAGTATCTGGTCTCCATATCAAGGATCATGCAGTTGAGATAGTAGATATTTTTCTCCATTCCCTCATTGTTCTTCTAGGTGAGAAGGGATCCGAGAGATTGTTCCAGGGTGGTCACATAAAGGACCAGCGACTTTCCAAAAATAGGTGGCATCAATACCGGAGGCTACAATAGATACAACTTTATTTCATTGAAAGTAGTCTGACAATCCTCATCCCACTGATATACAGTGTGCCTTTCTTCATGATATGAGAAAAGGTCTTACACTTTCCAGCCATTTCATAATTAATCGGCATATGTAGGCCAAATGGCCTTGAAATCCTCACACCTTTCAAATGTTTCTTGGAGGATACAACTGAATGATGCCCTTAATCTTCTCCGAATCAATTTTGATGCCTCTATATCTGACGATGAAGTCACGAAACATTCCAGAGGTGACCCTGAAGGCACACATCAATGGGTTCATCTTCAGGTGGTGAGAATGGAGAAGATGAAAACATTCTTAAGATCTTTGAGATGGTCCTGAAACTGGAAATATATAACCACCATATCATCTACATATAATTCCACCAATTTCTTGAGGATCAGCTTAAATATGCAGTTCATGGAACGCTGATAAGTGTCTCCCATATTCTTTATACCGAAGGGCATTACCTGGTAACAAAAAGTAGCTTGTGGTGTTCTGAAGGCTGTAGACTCCTCATTCTCGAGGGCCATTAGGATCTAGTTATACCCAGAATATCAAACCCTGAAGGAGAGGTCCTAGAACCCAGTGGTGGAGCCAATCAAAAATTCCATCATGGGAAGGGGAAAATCATCCTTGTGACAGTGATGGTTTAGATCCCAGTATTTGATACAAGCTCCAATAATTATGTTCTTCTTCCTAATGGGCACAATGTTGGATAACAATTTGGGGTACTACACCTCCTTGATGAAATTTAATCTAATGATCTTATCAACTTCGGCCTTGTCGAGGGCCCCATGAGAAGGGTGCATCTTTTTAGGAGGTTGTTTGAACCCATGGTGATTTGATGGAAGACAAAAGTAGTGGACGGTGACCTAAGGATATAGTCCTGGAATCCCATCCTTACTTTAGGAAAACACATCACGATGCTACTTCAGGAATTCCATGTACTACTGTTTCTCTTCAATAGGTATAGCGACACTAATCAATGTGGGTTTCATATGCTTCTCTCTATCGAGGTTCACTTGTACCAATTCATCAACCATGGTAGTGAAACCCTCATTGAATGCAGGAGGTGAATCCTCCAATCCTCTTCTTTACTTATGGTGGAGGGATCCTTAGTGGGAAGAGATTACTATGAGTTAATGGATCTTGATAAGAAGCTGGTACTAGCCCGAGAGGTGGTGGTTATTGCATCGGGGACTCCTACAAAGCCAAAACCATAGCAATGAAAGTTGTTGATCCGATCCCATCTAGTCTTCGGCCCATGGGTCCACGCTTGATGATATCGAACCAATAGTGTCATGTTAGATTGATCTAGTTTATCCTAGCCTGGTGGAACAAGAAATTATGGAGTATTTTTGTTTCCATGGGGTGGCCGTCCTAATACCTTATGGGGGTAGGGGGCTCTGGGATCACCCGAGCCTGATTTTTTTAGAAATACGAGGTGATATTCTGGTGTCTCTTAGACTTGAGAATATGATTCCCCCTTGTTCCTGAAACAACGAAGAATTTCCCCATATCTGGGGTTGTAGCCTCCTATTGGTGGATTGGGAAAATGAAGGCATCATATTTGTCTTTCCACGAGTCAGCCGTAGCCATAGCGTGTTCACCCTCGTTATCCTAAATATGTTTTTCCTTTGTCTTGTAATAATTTGAATCTAGGTAGCATGATTCACAAGAAGAAAATGGAGATTTTTCGCCTTGGAGTATTCCCACTCGACCATTATGGGAGTACTTAATGCCCTAGTGATACGATGAAGGGACAACCGCATGCAGGTGAATCCATGGACTACCCATCAACACGTTATAGGTTGTTTCCAGGGAGACAACCATAAACTCGGTGCAAGATACCAGACCACAAAACAAGTTATTTAGGAGGATCTTTCCAACTGGTGTCTATTTTTTTCTATCATAACCTTGGATTTTCTGGTCAGAGGGACTCAGATCATCCTCAGACAACCCCATTTTTTGAAGTTTCCAGTTCGGGATAAGGTTGATCCCAGAGCCTCTGTCAACAAAACAGCGACGAAACTCCATGCCATTGAAATATAAGGTTATGTATAGTGGGAAGATGTTCCCTTGTATGAGAGAGCCTTCATCTTCTCTAGAGAAAGATATAATGTCCTAGAATTCAGCATTCTTGACTACCTCAGCATGGAAGGCTTCTACTGCTTCTACCTCTGTCTCAAACTGGAGGAGGATTCTTAAAGCTTTGGTGAAGGCTTCACACATATCCACTGACAGAATAAGGGATTCAAGGATAGTGAACCTTGCTGGAATGTTGAAAAAATTCTTAAGGATATCATACTTCTGTGCCAAGCATGAACTTCTTCTTATAGGAGGTCATTTTGTGGTAGGGGGTATGACTGGACCTTCTGGATGAACCGGCGACTAACTAGTGCTGGGAATATCCCACTACTCGCTAGTCGAAGCTCATGGAGTGACTACCCGATGTGGGCCAGAAGACTAAAATTGGTCCCTAACAGAGTGTGGCTAATCACAACACAGTTGAGATGGATCTTCCTGATTGAGTAACACAAACAACGGCGAAGGAGGACCTAATTACACCATATGAGAAAGATTCCCATGTTGATCTTTGCATTGGGCCTACTTTCTAGTTTCGGTGGCATGCACAATCTGGTTGGAAGTACTTATTGAGGCACTCTAATGACCCAGATAACCACATCCCCATCTGCACTGGCGATGGATGGGAACATTGGGAGGATCCATCTGGGACTCCTCACCATCGGAAATATTGTAGAGGTTTACCTGCTCCACGGTGTTATCCGAGGCATACCATGATCATCACTAGAAAAATCCTCCACTACTGGAAAGATTCTAGGGGGGTTTCCATATATGGGGGAATGAAGTCTCCAAGCATACGGGATGATGATGACATTAGTGGGGAACATTGTTTCCCCTTACATTGCTGATGCTTGATCTTCTGGGAAGAGGACAGATGAGAATTTGACACAGAAGTACTGGATACAGGTGATATGGCATCTCTTAAAGACTTAGGTCAATTCAGACGTGCATCGATAATACAATGGGAATGGGAGAATGTCTTATGATCCATCTAGTCATCATACATTTGGGACCTGCAGTTAGTTATCTCATACCACTCACCTTCACTATCACTACCGCTGTATGGCTTCACAAATATACATGCCACTTGTGCTGGAGCTAGGACTAACCTGAATATGTTATTATTAACCTAGTATTGAATCCATTATTTATACACATAGCACTTTTGGAGGGGTTTTCCCTAGGATTCAGTGATAGGTGCAGTAATTGGGGACGTTAGTGAGATTTACCTCTTCGGGCCTCCTGCATTCAGGAAAACGTAGAAGTCCATATTATAAGGCACTTCAGAAATAACTAGGGACCTGAGCCTCATTGACTGAGTAGGTCCAGTTGATCTTTTCTGGGAAGGGGGCTCTAGGAGCCTGGCCCTGATGAGGGGCTAGAGGATCCTACCAAGGATGTGGAACCTGGTTATCTCACCAAGGTGGTGGTGGCGCTTTATGCGGGGTTAACTACCAATTCTGAGGTGGGAACTACTGGGCTAGAGGCTGTTCCTGTGGTGGAGGTCCCCTAGGGGGATTTTAAGGGGGATCGACTGGTAATAACTCCATTTTCATGGGCCCCTCTACTTTTTACACCATGGTACCGTCATCCTTAGCATCCCTTCTTGTGGGAATTGTAGGAGGCAATGGACGCACCTGCTTGGCTTGCTGCAAGGCTTCATCTAGATACTTGGCCTTGTCAGAGAAGTCTCAAAATCTCCCAGGGTACTTCTTGGTAATGAGAGATGGTACCAGTTCGGTCTTGAAATTCCCCACCCACATTGTCATGAGATTCTCACGAGTCAGCGGCATATCCATAGAGTTTGTGAGGTCTTTCCACCAGGCGACAAAGTCCATTATGCGCTCTTCAGGCCCCTATTTATAGTTGAAGAGGTCTATAATACTCGTTTTTCAGGTGGTAGAGATGAACTGGTAAAGAAATTATCTACGTAGATCTTCCCAACCAGAGACCGACCCGATGGGTAGCTAGTTATACCTGACAAACACATGCCCTCTTAATGTATGTACGAAACACCAGAGTTTGGCGGCCTCATGTTGAGCAGGAGTTCCTAGCATGGGTCTAAACCTTGAGATGAAATGGGAAAAATGCTGTAGGGGGTCACCCATCACATTAAAGGGGGAGAAGGTGGGATATCAGAAACTCATGGGTGCTGGCATATCATTCATCCACATCAGATAGGTATTTCCATAAGGCGATATTACCACCTGTCAAGTTTCCAACACCTCGAGGCGAGAAATGAGTGACACCATCAGATCATCTGGGTATGGGTTCCCATCTTGATGAGGATCCTTGACCACCAGTGCCTTTGTAGGTTCTTTAACATGATAATAAGGCTCGACGACTTGTGGAGCGGATGGTAGGATGACTTGCGGAGTGGTTGGGGGAACTTGAGCTAGGTCTTAGGGATTATCACACCGCTCAGATGGATTTGACGACACATACTGCACCCTATTTCCATAAGTTTCGGCCTCTATACTATCTATGTGGGTAGGATGGTCAAGGTCACATGGAGGAAATTCACCGGTGGACTGTTGTACCTACCCCTACTGCCCTGGATAGGGATCACCATAGTCTGGTCGCCGCTCTGCATCACATTCATCAAGGAGGTCATTGACCATCTTCTTGTGCTCCATGAGTTGCTGACACAAAACAGATTTTTCTAGATCACCCTTTGTCATCTAAACTGAGCCAAAAGGGTCAAAGGGTTTGACAAACCCAAGGTTCTCCTTACCATTATTGGGATTCCAGCTGATGGATAATGACTTGGTGGGTATGGGAAGACCTAGTAGACTTCTCTGCTGGAAATTAACCCTACCCAATGGATTCAAAAGTTGTGGCACTCCCCTATGGGTAAGTTTTCATCAAGGATCTCTATATAATTATCCTCCTCTGATAGATCGGTCATGTTAACCACAAATCTACCTTGATGAATATCCTCAATATCACATGGAAAATCAGGATGGAACCAGGTAGAACTGAAATGGAGGGAAACATACTATCCCCAATCAAGAAACTGAACATGGGGGAAGCCTCCTTGATAATTTTGTGAACTTTAAATCTCTGAATGCATCATTGTTGGAGGGTCTGGTGGTGACAAGGCGACTCACGGTGCTAGGACATAGGGAGCACAACCAGGTCAACTATACGACATTGTCGGACAATGTCCTCAAAGTGTTCTTAAATCTTGGGGTAATCCACTCACTATTAATGGAGACGGAAGTGCATCACCCATAGGGTTTGGTGAAATAACACAACATCCTCCAGGGTAAGTGATTTCGACACATTGAAGTTGGTGGTCACAATCGGACAGAACATTTCTGGGAAATGATTTGATGCAAGGATGTTCCAAAATATCCTTGGTTCAGACTTGGGATCTGGCACTTGGTTGAGCCACTCATCAACTGGGGGAAGATGTGGGACTGGTAGTGGCACTAAAGTAGATAGCTAATATGGGAGACTGACTGTTAGAGAATACGACGAACGAGCTGACAAGCTGTCGCATCTCAGGTTGCCCTGCGATGAATGTGATGACTGAGCCACTAAATCTTGGTAAGATGGGCTGGAGACCACAACCTCTAGCATAGGGGTTTTGGTCACTAATGGTGGGTCATGCTGTTGTCCATCCTTTATCGGTCCCCAGAATAACTCTTCATGATCTCCAAATGAAGTGGAAAATGTCCCTGTTGACGATAGGGAGGATTACACGGCCAGGCCCAGGGAAGGGGATAAATATTCCTCCTATTAGATGTATATATAGAGAGAGGTGGGAATATGGTGAAAATCACATTCCAGAAGGATGAGGATGATACATCATGTTCCGGCCCAGGCCCTCAACACAATGGATTGAGGTGAGGGTTCTATTGCTGAATTTCATTACACCTCAGAATCAAAGAAGCAAACGAGTTTAATTGCAGCCTGAATCTTCTCAGAACAATTTTTTTGTCATCACAAACCTGCCCTCATGCCCCAAGATGGCTCTTAAGGATAAGTTATATTTTTGGATTGAGGTGGAAATTTGTCCAAATTGATGCTGGGGTAGAGATGACTTCTGCCTCGGTGAGTTGGGGTGTGAGGAACACCTGGAAAAATGTCAAAAGGAACATGGGGAGGACCTCTATTTCCACAGGATGACGTGTGGAGGGAATCTCTTTGGTAAGTTCTGGAGCTGGTAGGACCTCCGTTGGAGTTGGTGGGATCATGGTTAGGGCCTCCATTTTTATTTCCTTTGGAATTGTTTGTGAGAGGAGGGTCCTTATACAGGTTGAGCCGAACATGGGTAGGACCTCCGTGTTAGGTTCCCATAAAGCAAGAAAAACCTCCACTTATTTGATTGCTAGGATGAATAGGACATTCTTCAGTTGTTGTAAGGATATGGGGATGATCCCCACATTGACAGTGGACCGGATAGGTAGTATCGTCACATTAGAGATCAGTGATAGGAGGAACGACTCCATACCTCAGGTCATGGGTGTGGAAGAGGCTTCCATACTAGGTGTAAATACAGTGTGGAGGAACTTCATTTTGATTGAAGGTGGCATGTGGAGGAACTCTACATCGAACATGGGAGAGGGGAGTTCCACCACTCTTATTGGTGATGGTATGGGGAGGACCTCCATATTGCATGTCATCACCACGGGTCGGCCCGCGATGGATGCCACCTACGTCAACGAATAGGAGAGTCGGCCCAACCAAACCGTGGGGTTTTTGGGACCTCGATCTGGTCTTGGCATATGAGTACCCCTACTCAGCATAAATATGGGGCTGAGGGAATGCATCAGTAGTTGTATGTTCCATTGTAGCTGTTGATGTTGACACCCCTCAGGTGGCGTCCTGCTCGGCCTATGCCCGACACTGGTGTCGGGTTAATTGTACCGGGGCTGGTGACACAGGTGCATAGATCACCGGCTCCTCAGCCTGTGGGGCAGGGTGGAAGCACTGATGTGGCCTAGTGGGAGCCCTCATTGGGAGTTCCTGGAACGGGATTCTGGTCAGGATGGCCTGGACATCCCTCGCCTCATTGGAGTAGGGAGGGAGTCCACGAAGAGCTCTAGATAGAGGCTCCCTAAATGATTATACATCATGGTGGGGAGAAGTGGCTCCCTAGATGGCCCTTGGGGGCAGCGGTGGAGACTAGGTGCTGAAGCCTCTATGTTATGTCGATCTATATATTGGGTTGGGATAATCCCCTCTTCCTCATATCATTGAACAAGGTCATTTATTACCCTTCTCTGAATGAATTCAGATGGGGAGATGGGGTGTGGGCGCCCAACAACTGTGGATGTGGAGGCCACCATGGGGGAGATGAGGCCACCTAGAATTTTCGCATTGACGTTGCCCCTTCCCCTATTTCGGTGGGTGGGCGGTGATTGGTGTCCTATCATGACAGCTTGGGTTCTTCAAAGTAGGAAGATTTATTCATTAGTTCTAAAATAAAGAATGTTAAGTCTAATGCCCCAGTGTTATTCCATCATCCATGGCTGGTAAGACAGATCCACACTGACAACATCACAGACTAGGATGTCCAATGTTCAATTACAACAATTTCTGGTGAGTTTCATGCTAGGCCAATTATTTGATTGGTGGGACCTAGTGCCAGATACATGTATCAGGTGACACATTAATCGAGTAATGTCTCGAGCGCTACTAATATCCCCATTGGGGAGAATAATTTCACGTTGAGTTCACAATTTCTGTTTCTGACGCTTTCTCCAGGGCACGTATCTATCTCTTTCAGATGACGCAAAATGGTTCCCTACAATCCTTCTTTCCAAAGGTGGGTGAAATTTGTCACTTATTCAGGCATGTTTGCTCATTGATTGAAACAGGATGATGGGATATTGGTTTCTCTTTTCATGGATTCCTCCTCGGAACTCATTGCCTAGTTCTGGTCTCCCTCATAGACTTAAGACATTGTTTGTGAAAATCTTTCTAGTTCCATGTCTTCATGGACACCAATTAATTACGTTGTTTTTATCAGGACGTTCCAAGGGGTCCAGTAAAGGAGTAGTCCCATTGGACATCGCTGGCGTGTCTGGACGCTGGAACACTGATGTGACTAGGTTTCTTCCCCTTATGAAAAGGCTTCTCAAGGGCAAGAAATCTCGATGCATCCCACATCAAATGCGGGGAATTTTATGCCATAGGCATGTCTCTGAGGTTTTCCTCACATTCCCATGTCTAACACAAGGTAGGTCGTGAGTTTATTTTCTAGAAAAGATGGATCAGAATGATCATAACATTGATGGGAGTGGATCATATGGGTGTAACCCTAGGAGGGAACACTGATGTTGGGGATAAAACATGGTTAGTTACCCGATTACTACTAGGATAAGAAAAGAAGTGGGTGACATAATCTCAACGGGATGTGGTGACCCGGGTGAGAATCAAGATGGAGATGGATTGTTGAGAGTGGATGGAGAATGAGATGGAGCCGATGTGAGGGTGATAGTGATGTTGGGATTGCAACTCAAAGATACTTTCTACATATCCTCGTGGAAGGGAATCAAAATCCGCATAGTTCAATGGGGTGATGGGACCCCTAAGGAGGCAGCCTATGAGAATGGATGCATGGATGGGATCCAGAGAAAGTAAAACCTCTTGGTTGAGGCTTGAAATTCTTGAAACACATAGGCTCTAGGGAAAGACTAGGTTGAGACATGGGTGATGATATTGAACCTCAGGGAGGCTTCTTATGTATCCCCAAGGCGGGGAATCAAAGTCCATGTAGTTTGGGATGGATCATGGAATCAAGGAGTGCACAGAGGAGAACGATCCAAAGGTATATTGGGGCTTACGAGTGGTTAGCATCCTGGGGTTGGTCTGACGCTTGGGGGTGGAACAAAGATGTGGGTCCCAACAAAGGGGACTACAATTGATTACCATAGATAGTAGACTAAAACAGCTTACCACTAGATGGGGTTACAACTACTTACCATAAATTGGGAAACATAACATCTTAAAATTGATTGGGAAACACAATGGCTTACCATTGATTGGAAAAATTGACTACTTACCATCGATTAGAAAAACCAAGGTCTTAAAGTTGATTTGGGAACACAATGGATTACTATCGATTGGGGGACACAACATATTACGCTCAATTGGGGAATACAACAGCTTACCATCAGTTGGGGAACACAAAGGCTTACCATCATTTGGAAACAACAAATGTTTACTGTTGATTGGGGAACATAACATATTACCTTCAACTGGGGAACACAACATCTTATCGTCGATTGGAGAACACAAAAACTAACCATAGATTGGATAACAAAAGGGCTTATGGTTGATTGAGGAACAAAATATCTTACCATCGATTGGGGTTGGACCTTAGGGAGGATTTATACGTACCTTTTCAAGGAGACCAGGATCAAATCCCATGTAGTTTGAATGGGTAAAGTTTAACATCTCATAGGATGAGAAGGGGAGTATATTTTACAATCATGTGGGATGGGGGTGGACGGACGTGAATTGTTCAGGACCAATGGGTGTTGGTCTTGAACCACAGAAAGGCTTCCTACGTACCTTTCCTAGGAGATAAGGATAAAATTCCACATAGTTTTGGATGGTTGATACATTTTAGCGTCATGCATGATGAAGGTGAACCGACGTGATTGGGTCGGGACAAGTAGGTGTTGGGATTGAACCTTAGGGAGGATTCTTACGTACCTTTCCTAGGAGACAAAGATCAAAATCCACGTAGTTCAGGTTGGTTTGGGGCTTACATGCTACGACGACACTTGAAGGATTTCATGGCCAATACATACTCTAATCCCATGTGAGTCATGCTTGGTTTGAGAAACAAGAGGCAACAAAAACATGAAGATGACATCATGAAAGGTGCGTCCGTGGGAAGTGGAATGGGGAGTACACTTGGTTAGTGGCCCAAAGAGGAAATAGGGTCTTATGCATGGTTATTAGCCTAGAGAGATGTAGGTAAATACTTACTCTAGGATGGAGGCCCGATGAAGAAAAATCTCAAAGGGAGAGGGACAAGATAACGAAGGTCCTTATGACCATATCTCCTATGGTTTTTGGAACCGAATAATAAAGGGGGATCAGGGGTGCTACCTCCCATAAGAAAGGATAGGGGCTTACAACAAGATTGTTTTCCTTCCCTGTGGAAAGATACTACTCCATAAAATAGAATCTCATTCCATGTGCAGAAGATCTCACTCCCATGGAGATGATCGAGTGTAGAGAATGCCTGAGATGGGGAACCTTGTGTGTGTTGAACAAGGTGAGGCCACAATTTAATGTCATGTGTTGAGGATTATAGTGCTTGGAAGTTTAATGTCTGACATCTAAAATTAGGAAGGTTTACTCTGCACCCTTAGGACTTACATAACCGGAACTCTTTAACCCTTAATGAAGGGAAGACACTAGAAATGCCATAAAAAATTGGGATTGAACCTCAGGGAGGCTTCCTACGTACCTTGCCTCGGAAAGGATCAATGTCCACATAGGTCTAGATGGAGGTTATAATTTTACTCTATGTGGGATGAAGGCGAACTGATGTGAAGGGTTCAAGACAAGTAGGTGTTGGGCTTGAACCTCTGGGAGGCTTCCTACATATAATTCCTTGGAAAGGATAAAAGTCCGCATAGTTTGAGATTGTGGATTGGGGATTACACTCTAGGGTGGACCAGGAAGGATTTCATGGTCAATTCTTACTCTAAGACGACGTGAGTCATGATCAGTGAGATAAATAAGAGGTAGAAAATACCAAATGAACACGTAGCGAAAGGTGTATCCACAAGAAGTGGAATGGGGTTACAAGTGGTTAGTGTCCCAAAGAGGAAACACAGGATTATGTATTGTTAGTGTCCCATGGAGATGGATATTGGGATAATATTTAGGATGGAGGAAAGGTGGTGGAAAATATCATCAAGATAGGGATAGGATAATGAAGGTCCTTGTGTCCATCTCTCTGATGGTCATTGGAACCAAAGAAGAGAGGATGGGTAGGGATACTACCTCCCTCAAGAAAGGCTAAGGGCTTACACCAAGATGGATACCCTTCCCTATAGATTGAAGCTTCTCCAGAAAAGAGGATCTCATTCCATGTGAGGACGATATCACTCTTGTGGAGACAAGTGAGCATGGAGAATGTCCAAGATGGGGTGCCCCATGTGTATTTCATGGGGTGAGGCCATAGTTTAATGTCATGTACTAAGGACGATGGTTATTGGAAGTTTAATATCCTACAGCTCAGACAAGGAAGGTTCAATCCACACTCCTAGGAATTACATAACTGGCACACGTTAACCCTTGGTGAAGGGAAGGCATCAGTATTATCGTAGCATTGGGGAGTTGTGGAGTGATCCATTGAGGGGTCCACCTTAGCGTGGCTATGTGAAAAACAATAGACATTAGCGTGCCTATGCAAAGAAGCATAAGGATAATCAATGGAATGTTAAGATCCACCCAAGGGACCATGAAATCACTTCCTAAAAACCTGGAGGGTCGTATGAGAGAAGGGTTTGTGAAGAAAATGGGTTCATAGGAAGGGACCTTCTGAATCTCTAGTGCTCCATATAGTGAAGAGGATTCACAAAGGGGTATGCTTCGCGAAGTGGTGTAGCCCAGACTAGGAATAGGGAATAGGTGCATATAATGGGTGCTTCATGAAGTGTAATGGCTTTCATGGAGTTGGACTTCGCAAAGTAGGGGTACTTTGAAAAACATAGCTCTGCAAAGCAATGTACTTTGCGAAGCATAGTGACCCTACCTTAGCAAGTGGTTCACATGTGTATTCAGGGTACTTCATGAAGCATGAGTTCATTGCGAATACCCAATTACCATTGGGGGGCTCCTTCCTTTGCGGTGGCTTGTGGAATCCCCAAAGGGAATCCTTCCTTGAAGAGGGGTTGTTTTTTAGCTAAGGGAAGGGAACTTCGCAATGGTCACGTACCTAGAAGAGCACATTTTTTCTCAAGGTTTTGTATAGAATAAGTTGCTTCATGATTTGGTAGTAGTGAAGGTGAAAGGTCAGAGTATCTATACTTTGGGATTGATGGGATCCCAATGTTTATATGAGAGGGGCGACATAAAGTAGGGACAACTCAACATGAAGTGACGTGGCACTCCGCAATCAGCTGTAGATTTCGTAAAGTTATTTGTAACCATGGAGTCGACCATCTTCCCCTACTAGGCATGGAGATCTCTGGGGTGCTCTGTGCAGTGATTACAAAGCCTTTATTCAAATTCGATAGGTTCACGGAGGTCGATTTGGCTCCCTCCCTAGTATAGAACTCCTTTTCAATTGCATTTTAACCACGTAGTCTCATGCCTCTTTACTCCACAACGACCACAAAGGGGGCTTCAGCTTCACGTAGGTCGAGGTACTGTAGGGCTTTGAGAATGGCGCAGTGATAAGGTGATTTTCGAATGAGCATCATGAGGTAGCCCCTTTGGGATGGTTTTCTTCTTTGCATCCTTTCCCTCTGCACATATTTTTGTTCCAACAATGATTATGAAACCTATATATTTTTTTAAAGGCTATGAAATGATCCCATGTTTTTTATACCCATTTTATTTCTTGTTTATGATATTATTTTTAATGATCTTATAGAACATGTATGTATGATTTTATTATTATATGGGTGGGACATATATATCCCTATAAAGCATTGGGTAAAGATTTATACATCACAAGATAGATGTGGATGGCATGAGAAATGAACTCGGTTCAGTATTATCAGGATAGAATGAAAAATAAACTCAGTTCAGTATTATAGGGTTATAACAAAAAATAAAATCGGTTTATTATTACAAGTCTGGAATGAGAAATGAACTCGTTTCAGTTTTAAAGAGTTGGAACAAGAAATTAAATTGGTTCAATATTACAAGGCTGTAATGAGGAGTGAACTCGGTTCAGTAATACAGGGCTGGAATGGGGTGTGAACCCAATTTAGTAAAAGACTTTGTACATCCATATGGACTTGGAAATGATGACATGACTACTACTGAAATAATATTACATGATTATGTGTTTTACATAATTCCTTGTTTTATTCCGATGTTATACATTCATGGATTCTGTTCATTATTTCCTTATGATTCATGTCTTATGAACATCTAATGTTTTCTATGGTCTTTAATATGCAGGGTATGATCTTCAAATGTTATGTTCATGTTCCATACCAATTTTTTCATGTTATTCTTAAAAATTTCCCTTTCTTTACCCTTAATGAGAATATAAGATCACCCCTTTTTTATGTTCACTCTCCCATGTTATGAATAATGGATTTAGGTAGAAGTACTAAAGGTTGAGATATTTATGGGAGATGTTGAAGATCTTTCAACTGGATAAAAGATTTTGTTTCCAAGTTTAAAAAGACACTAAACTCTTCATTAAAAATAATGAAGTATTTAAATAGAGCATGACTATAAATATAATATGATAAACCTATGTTCTCATAGATTAATGAAGAAGAATCCATGATTTAGGCCCCCAATAAGTAATTTTTCATGATTATTTGGTATCCCTAAATGATAAATGTTTCTAACGTTATTATTTCTTGTTTTTTCCAATGGATAGAACTATAAGTAACATGGTTAACATTTAATGTTTTAGATGTGAAAAGTATATGCATTATGAAAATTTATTTCTAAAGTGTAAATCTCATAAAGAGAATCAGGAAGGTGTATCGAGTATTCGTTATACTTATGAAGATAAAGACACCAAAAATGGGATGTGAAAGGTATGTGATGTTTCATGAGTATTGTTTACATTAAAAATAATAATCATGATTATATTGAGTTTGAGGAACCTTAAGACATGATTAATATTTCATATTCTAGGAAAATGGTATTAAGGAATAATTTGATGTGACCTAAGTAATGGTTTAAGAATAAATTTGAAAAACGGAGTATTTATGTATTTGAATTCAAATATTATGTTATATGAATCATGAAATATATGATTATTTTCAGTATAAGTCTTCATTAAGGACTGGAAAGGATATTTTTAATGGTGATGAAGACATAGAAAAATTATTTCATGGAATAGTGATATTCTGTTTAGTGGAAGGTATCCCTTGATAAATTCCCGACATTGAGATAAATATATTTGGATAAAGATATGTGGGACATGAATAAGTAAATTAGATGATATGGATTACCCTATAAATGATTATTGAAAAATTGGTCTATGGAATCATGGATATAGTTTACAAGTTATTGTATTTAAATAATGTATCCATTAGTCGTTGGAATAAGGAAGCATGCATGTCATCCATAAGTATTTATAGTAATTTAGTTTATTTCCATGTTTCAAGGGAATATACAATGAGGTTAATCACATGTTTCGAATGTGACAACTAAGTGGTAATTTTTGATATATGGGGGAACAATTTTTAGCTAATTTACTGACCTTATTTCTAAATATTTTCATATCCATATTTTGGAATGGTTATGTGGTTAACAATTTATGGAAATATTAAGTTAAACTACTAATGAGGATTGTGAGAATAAATAATTATCTTACCACATGACGATTTATTCATATTGAATAACCTATTAGAAAAACGTGTTGTTGATGATAACTGAGGAATAATGGGATGGCATATCATGGATCTCATGATCAGTTACTGCTTCAAGAATGAAAAAAACCAGCTTCCTTTTAAGAGAAAGAGGTGAAGTGGATCCAAGAACAAACAAGGGTGATGTTTTACAGAAATAATGAATGTATGTATTTCCATGAATATTTTTTAACTCTATAATAAGGATCTTGAAACCAAAAAATGTTATCCTAGTACCTATATTTGTAATGAATAAGATGGTCCCCATAGTTAATCATAGATTTATGGATTATTGATTGCTAAATTTCTCCTAACCTTGTTATCTATTTCAATTTATCAGAATATGATGGTAATATTTCTCTTCCATTACCATGTTTTCACTTCCCACCTATGTTCTCCTATATGGGAATCTCATTATGAGTTACTTTAGGTAACTGTTATGGTTCCATTTTTTCATTTTTAAGAAAATTTTTATTATTATTTTTTTATGATGTGGGTTTCTATAAATGAAACATTTATGTATTAAACCTTTTATAACCGATACTAATTTCTAGGTGAAATTCATTTTAAGGGGGGTAGAATGTAACACCCTAATATTGTGTAAAATATTTTTTTTCAAACTAATTTAATCCTTTTGATAATTTTTATTCCATGAAAAACTGTAAATAGTTTATCTTATATAAAATCTCAATTTACATATTTAATAATATTCAATGGAATGTTAATTTTGAAATACAACCAACATAAATTTTATATTTCTCTACATGAAACACCGAGGTTTTCTTACGTTACATGCAAGTCTGAGTTTTTATCTCCTTTTAATGACGCACCTATTTTGAAAATAAACATTAAAAATTTTATATATTTTATTTTTCAAATGAAGATTCGTTTTTTAATTCATAATATAAAAATTTTATCAGGGTAAATTTTTGGGATTTTTCAATGAAACGTTATTTTTTTATGAATAGTGAAAAATATTGTATTTTAGTTAAAACCTGACTCTTTTTTAAAATAATTATGAATGTTAAATTATATTTTAAATTGGTTTCTAAAGTCACAATAGAAAAATTATACATATATTAATCTAGTTTAGTTCATTGAAATCATTTTTATATTGAAATTATATGTAAACACTTACTGAACTTTTGAATGTTTTACTTTAAAAACCAGCTTTCTTTCCATGTTAGGAGGAATAAAATCAAAATTAATTTTCTTACTTCTGTGATTAGAATTTTGAAAAACCAACATACATGGTTGTAATTAGTATAATATTTTTTGTCTAATAAGGTCAAATTAATTTTTTACCTAAACTATTAGTGAAATTGATTATAATTAATCACAACGATTAAGGTAAGATTACGCTTAATTAAGGTCTAAACCTTTAACATGATGAAAAAAATGACCTAGAAACATGTCCAAAGAACATTTGATAGCAATAATTATACCATATCCCCTCTCAGTTCTAATTTTATGTGTTATTGTGACATTCTTAAATGGAAGTGATCAATATAAAAGGTTAATTAATGGAAAAGGCAGAAATAGAACTTTCCTTACCTTTAAAATTTATAAAACATTGAGTTATGTAAAAATAATACTATTTTCTGATATACATAACCATTTAAAATATATGATACTATAAATGATAAACGTGAAGTAAATTGATTGAATTATGTCGCTAAATATTTTTTTATAGTAATGTATTATGATAAACTTATTTAACCTAAAAATAGTTTAATTAAAAAGTTAGTTTGATATTTTAAAATTAAATTCAATTAAATAATGTCAAAATAGATATTTTTTATTTTATAATAAATGATATTTTATTAAATTATTTAAAACTAATAAAAATAATATATTATTACATGAAATTTTTAATAATAAAAATAAAAAATAAATATGTTCTATTAATGGTCCAATTGATCTTTTATAATTAACATATTGACCTAAAGACTGTAATAACATTATTAGCACGGTACGGGTTTAAGTAGTGTTTTGCGTGTCACATGCGCTTTTTTTAAATTAAGTTTCAAAAAAATGATAATTTTATTTATTTAAATTATGTATACTATTTATAATTAAATGGATCTATATTATATAATAAATCTCACTTTATTTTATTCTGAATGGTTAAATTATACAAGTTAGAAAACTAAATGCTTTAATAAAAAACTAAATAATAGAATTGAAGAATCTTTGATGTTAAGGAACCAAATTATTAAAATGCTAATATTTTTGTGTGGTGTATATTTTTTCTGACCATAAATTTACATAAATCCATTATTTTTTCAATTTAGAGGCACAATAGCAGAAGTAGACCTCCCATTATTGAATACCATTTGGTATTTACAAGAGTTGCACTCCCCCTTCACTATAAAAATGGCATGCACTCTACCCCCTCTCCACACATCTCAAGACACATTATATCATCTGAAATCAACCCAAATAGTCTCCAAAAATACATAACTTTATCCTTTGAGCCTTCCTTTTGGAGGGAAGCAATTTGAGTAATCCTTTTAGAAAAAACCAAAATGAGTTACCCGATTAAGAGGTAACACCTTCTCTCACCCATCCACTCTCTTGATTCCATGATTTCATAACAATTATAGTGTCAAGAATATACTAGGATGTTTATATGACATTCTTAAAATCTAAACTTACACATAACTCCATCTAATGAACAATGAACATACTGTTTACATTAACGATAAACCACCACCTTACTAAACGATGTTTTTTATTTTTTCTTTATTTCCTCTCATGGTTGACATTATGATAGAAACTATATTTATATATTTTATATATTATATTTATTATTTATTTAAACTTATTTAATTATTTTAAAACATATATATTTTTACCTTCCATTTATTGTTAATACTATAATTTTGTTTGAGGAAGTAAAGACCACCGCCCCCTCAAAGCGATGTGATTCATTCAAAAACTACATGTAATGTATTAAGGATGGGTTTATTTAATATATATGATATGATAAAGATAATATTATAATGATATATATATATATATATTTCTTTTAATACAACAATTAAGAAGAAACAACATTTAATCATATGTACAACTTTCCATCTATGTGAACGATGTATTTCATTTAATACTTCTATATTCCATAGCTTATTATAATGAAAATATATTTAATATAATTTATATTTAAATCATGGTTTAAATTCTAGAAATCCAGATATATTTTTAAGGACTAAAGATATAACAATTTAAGACACATGCTAAAACACAGCGAATATTACCCGAAGTGAAACCTTAACATAGAATTGTTAACAAGAGGGTAATATAATTTCATAATCAAACCATATATGATGTTAGAATTACTAATATGGTCATCTAATAGATGTAAAATAAATCTGTATTTATTATATAGTAGGTTTGAATGAGTATGAAGAGAGTCAAGACACAATGTAAAATGATTTCATCTCACTTTTTATTTCCATGAGAAACATGCATTATTCACCACTCATTACTTTTTTGTGGTGTGTATACAGAACATGGTTGTATTAAATGTTTGTAATAATTAAATTTATGTATATTTAAATATTCATTTTATATTCTTTCTTTCATGATGTTTATGTTTCAAAATTTACCAAATCAGTAAAATAGTTTTGTCTTGGTTTACCTTTATTGAGTAACATGACATATTATGCAATTATATTTTCATATGAGGTTTACCTACTAACATTTACATGTTATATCATGAATATAATTCATTTAATTATATTTTATGTTTTATTTAATTTCAATTTCATATATGGGGAGTATGGTTCAAAGTTACCAAGTGGTAATAGTTTATTGAAACTATCTCATCAATTTTTTAGATTGTTATGTTTATGCTTCCATTGCAGAAATATTATGATCCATCACACAAGATAACTCATAAAGCTTCCTATATTATGGTTATTCATGATATATTCAAGTATTGGTACCATTTTTATGCTCTTTGGTACATAAAATAGTTGATAAAGTGTTTTATGAAAGCCCAAATTTACCCTATCTTTGATTAGAAACATATGTTCCATTAAAACCACTTATTCTAAAAAGGGACTCCAAAAATATTCTATTATTCTCATATAATATTTTAAATTTTTTTTCCCTTTTTATATTACTAATTCTTTCAAATAAATATTCTTGTCACTTTCCAAACAATTCATTTTCAATCGTTTTTACTGTAAAAAATAAATGTTCTTTTTACCTCGTACGACATGTATAGACTTACATGCCTTAATTTCTGTGAAGCTTTCTTTTCATGTTTCAATGATTAATTTTGAAAAAGTTTTATTTTGAAAATAACTTTCAAATAAATGGTTTTCAAAATATTTTCAGTCTTCTTTAAAAATATTTCATGTAAAAAGGTTTTGAAAAAAATTTCAATATTTGTTTATAAATTTTCAAATTTATTTTCCAATAAATGTTTTCAAAAAAATTTCAAGTGATCTTTATGATTTTTAAAAGTTATTTCCAAATAAATAGTTTTCAAAACGTTTTCAAGCATTATGTATAATTTTTCAAAGTTATTTTCAAATAAATGTTTTTCAAAACATGTTCATGCATTATTTATATGTTTTCAAAATGTTTTTGAAGATTTTTTTAAATGTTTTCAATATTATATTATAAGTTTTCATGGAAATGTTTTTCAGGATTATTTTATATGTTTTCAAGGATATGGTTTTGGAACATTATCTCAAGTATTATTTATATGTTTTAAATGTATTTTCTATGAAATTTATTTTCAAATGATTTTATGTATTTAAAATACCTTTTTCAAAATAGAAAGTGTATTTTCATCAAGAAAAGTTTTTGAAATAAATTTAAAATCATTTTCCATCTAAGATGACATCGATTTATGTCTTTCATAACTTTTGAGTAAATAATCTAAAGTTTCCATTCATATTATTCCTTGAGTTTTTTATGTTTTGATGGAATGATTCTTGTGAACCCATTTCTCTTTCATGGGTTATATGATTTTGAAACCTACTTCTTTTCATAGTTTATGATTCTGATGAAATAATTATGAAACCTGTATAGTTTTTTTTCAAAGGATATGATATTATTAAAATTTTATGGTACCA
Source organism: Viscum album (assembly GCA_963277665.1). Classification (NCBI taxonomy): domain Eukaryota; kingdom Viridiplantae; phylum Streptophyta; class Magnoliopsida; order Santalales; family Viscaceae; genus Viscum; species Viscum album. The sequence continues at coordinate 1,504,438,178 of OY728158.1, forward strand.
ATTTCATTTCCTAGTTTCTGATATGATTTTAATGATCTTGATCCACATGTATGTATGATTTCATTATTATACGGCAGACACCTATGTATCCCTCTAATTCATTGGGTAAAGATTTATATTTCATGAGACAGACAGGGATCAAATGAGAAATGAACACTTTAAAGTATTATAGGGCTTGAATGTGAAATGAACATAGTTAAATATTACAGGGCTAGATAAAGAGATGAACTCAGTTTAGTATTATAAGGATAGAATGAGAAATGTACTCACTCCCGTATTATAGGTCTGGAATGGGACATGAAATGGTTCTGTATTACAGGGCTGGAATGAGGAGTAAACTTTATTTCGTAATGCAAGTATGGAATGTGGTGTGAACCCTGATTAGTAAAGGAATTTATCCATCAATATATCTTTGAATGTGATTCCTTGAATACTATGAAAATAATATTATATGTTTATATGTTTTCTACAGTTCCACGTTTTATTCCTATGTTATGATTTTATGGATTATGTTTGATATTTGCTTATGATTTAGGTCTTATTAACATACAATCATTGTTATGATATATAATATGTAGTGTATGATCTTAAAATGTTATTCTCAACTTCCAGGCCCTTTTATTCATGTTATGCTTACACATTTCTATTATTTACACATATTGAGCATCTAAGATCACCCCATGTCTTATTTTTCCTTTTTGCAGGTCATGAAGAATGGGTTTTGGTTGAAGTAATAAATGCAGAGATCATTATGGGAGATATTGAAGATCTTTCACCAGGATATATCATTTTCTTTCCAAGATTCCTAATATAATGAATTATTACAGTCCTCAGGCATGCATTTTTGTAATGTTCTGAATATTTATAAAAAATGATGTAATATCTATGTATATTAAGCCTATATTTTTATAGATAAGGGTGAATCTCCCTATGTGAAATAGGGTGACCAAAATGCCTATGTTGTGTGTTTAGAAGCCTGTTTTGGTAGCCTATGAGATTGAGGTTCTTGGGATCAAAATTGAGATCGACTACACCATGGACCCTTATGGTGGGTGTTTTTGTGGACAATAAAAATCACTATTCATGGTACATGCCATGGTCTAAGGGAGTTACCCTTTGTGAGAAATGAAATTTAGTGAGGGGTGAGGGGCTCACCATGGGGAAATGTGTGTTGGGAGTTCTAAGGGTCTAGCCTAGAGGTGAAAAATGGTCTAGTGCGTGTTGTGGTTCTTGATATAATGGTCAACAAAATAAAATTACTTTTTTGACCCTCTCATATTAGCTATGGAAAATATTCCTTCTTCTCTCCCTCGCACATGCACAGTTGACCTAGGAAGGTTCACTACTTTTCCTTCCCTGACCCCCCAAAATTCGGGATGTATTTTACTAGAAATTTTGATGAATATTCTTGGTTATATATATGACCTTACAATAATTCTTGTTCCATCATGTTTCCTTTCTTATTTTGAATTATATGAATTATTGGTTCTTTGATGACTCCCCCATATCATAGTGGAATCATCTAGATATGATGATGATTTTTATTATCCTAGGTATAGTATTTATTTAGGTGATTATTGAAGATCATTTAATGTTTTTCCATTACAGTTACGTCTCCATAAATATTTTTCTAGGGATTCAGCATAAATTATTTTAAATTAATGAATACAACAGATAATGGAAAGAATGTATTGAATGATCAAGCCAAGGGACTGAAATGGGACAACCATGTCAGCACAATCATCTCATAGGGTGTAATGGTTGAGGAGGAAGAACAATAATAGGCTTGACTATCTGATAGTCTTGAGGCACCAAATAATTCATCTGAGTCTGACAAGAAATGAACCCGAACAATGGAATTTCAACTGTTGGCACTATTCTCATATATTCTTGACACTTCCTTCTCTATGAAATCTAAACAATACATGTTTGGTATTATTTATATATATATAAATGATGCTATTTCACTGGATAAGTCCCTAGCTGATATTATAGTGGATCATTAATGAAATCTGGAAATAGGTTACAAGACAAGTGACTACGCAGGCTAAAAATTAGTTGGAAATAGTGAAAATATCACCCCTACCAAGAAAAAAAAGAGGATTTGAAAGCTCTAAATCAATAAAACCATGATGATCCTATAGAAGAGATATAATATTCTCACAATTCCATGAATTTCAACCACCTCAAGAAAATCAAAAAAATTTCAACAGATGGAGAAAAAGGAAAAGTTGGGATTCACCCCCAAGCCAAAATCAAAATGAGGATTCATTTCTATAAAATCCAGGGAATATCCAACCATATAACTAAAATTTACCTTTTGATCCTTTTATGTAGGTACAAACCTGATGTTATTGGAATTTATGAGCCAAAGTAAAAGTACTCCATCTAAGGTAATCATTTTTCTTGGAGTGGATACACAACACTGGAAACTACATGGTCACCCTCCAACCTAGACATAATTTGAATTTTGGGTAAAATAGCTTGGGAAATCCTACTATATTCCAATAGGATGAGAAAATCATTACCTTAAATTTTAATCAATCTATTCAACAAATTTTATGCTCATTTTTTATGCCTCCAACAAATACATCGACATGATGACATTATGGGTAAATCTAAAAAATCTATCTAGAACCATGGAAAACTCTTTGATGATTATTGAGGACTACAATTATATCCATTATGTTTATGATAAAATTGTACCTCTTTATATCACTTCCCCCAACAGAGATTTGAAAACCTATGTTGAGCAATCCAACATTATAGAAATCAACCAAATTAGTGCTAAATTTATAGGGTACATAGGGTACTTAAATGGAATGACAATAAGCTAAATTGATAGATCATTTTAAATGATATCACCACTGTAATATGGATAATGATTTCTTGTTTTACCTTGGAGAGACATAATTATGATCACCACCCCATGATGCTGAGTTTTACTAATAACGTGGAGAGAAAACTTAGTCCATTCAAATTTAATAATGCTTGGCCTGCTCTTCTGGAATGCTCAAAAAATGTCCAAGATAGTTGGGCCTCTGATGAGTCCAATCTTGATCCTATGACAATATTTTCCAAGATAAAAATGCTCAATTCCATTATGAATTATTAGATCAAAATAAGGCGCATCATTCTTGGTGAATTGATTGATGCCCTTGAATGTTCTCTTAATTATCTCCAAGAATTTAACACTAGAAACAACTTATCTGAACACATTGACCAAGAAGCTATGTTTTCATCTAAGTTTATAGAATCTTATCAAGCTCCAAGATAACAATAGAAAATAAATATTCAAAATCAGGTGTCTTAATGATAGAGATAAAAATACCAAGTTCTTCAATGCCCTTCAAAGGGTCAGAAGGTCCAATAGGAAACTTTATCTTAGGAAATATGGATACCATTTCATTGATGATAGAAATGCTATTATCAGTCACATTATTTATTTTTATATGAATCTATTTAATGTACCACTAATGGAAGATAGGTTAAGGGACCATACCACTCCTAAATAGATCATTGAGTGTGAAAAATTATTCCTTAACTCTATCCCATTAGAGTGTGAAACCATAGAATCAAAATTTGGTCTCAAAAAAGAAAGCTCACCTAGACCAGATGGATTTACAAATCACTTCTTACAATTATACTGGGATTTCATTCAAATTGATGTTTGTAAATTAGTTAATCATGTTTTAAAGGTGAATCCTTCACTCAAGGATTAAATTTCCAGTTTATTTCCTTGACCCAATAAGTGAAAAATTATAGTGATATCAGTCAATTAAAACTGGTCACTATCATCAAAACCATCCAAAAAAGATATTATAAAACTTCTTTTCCAACAGGCTTTCTAGTATCTCAGATAGAATAATATCCTGAAAACAATTTTGATTTTTCAAATAGAGAAATATTCTTGATTTCTTTCTCACAACCTCAGAATGTGTCAATCTCCTCCAAAATCCCAAAATATGATAGAAAATTGATCTGAATCATGACACTAGGAAATCATTTGATACAATTTACAAGGGTTTTATAGGTAATGGTATTCATAGATTTGAATTCAATATGATATTTATTCACTAAATTAATGCCCTTTTGGGTTGGCTCACATCTGCATTCACATTAATTGGTACCCAGAAGGCTAATTTAAATTCTCTATGGGAGTGAGGCAAGGATATCCTCTTTCATATATCATATTTTCCATTTTAGAGGATTATATTAGTAGGATCTTTCTTCGTGTGGTGGGAAAGGGTAAAGTTTCAACTATTAGGGAGGCAAGAGGTACCTCTGCTCCATCACATAACTTTTTTATGATGATATTATTATTTTTATTAAAGTTTTTATGGTGAACATCAATAATATCATGTTTGACCTCTTTCATTATGAAAGATTTTCATCCCAGTAAATCATTTAGAAAAAATATATTTTTTTTATTTTGGAAAGAGGATTCCAACTACAAGGAATGTTTCTATTATTAGTGATCTTGGAATCCGGGAAGGAACTCTCCTATTTAAATACCATGGAGTTACCTTGTTCTGGGAAAATCCCGGAACCTATTACATTACTAATTATTTGAGTTTTATTAGAAAAAGACATTCCTATTAGGAAGTTAGATACCTTCCAATTGTAGGGAGAGTTTGTTTGGAAAATAATTTTTTGGTCACAAATTGGTCTATTCCTTCATGGTGTACTCTTGGCCTCCCTCTTTCATTAAATCCATCAACTTGATGGTGAATAATTTTGTTTGGAGTGGAGGTATTTTGGAATGAAAAGTCATTACAACCTCTTAGAAAAAATACTATTCCACAAGCTCTTGGTGGCCTTAGCATTAGGAATCTGGAATTTTTTAACCAGACCCTTCTGGATAATTGTATGTTAAGACAAATAAATAATTACTTTGAATCTTTTGTATTCTTCAGATCAAGATTTCTGAAAAAACATATTGCTAGAAACTCAAATTACATGGAATCATTCATCTGGACTGGCATGAGGAATGCCTTTTAGAAGATTAATATACACTCCCACTGGTTAGTTAGCATTAAATCCACTCTCAAATTTAGGGCACAATAACTAGACTGGAGCTCATTTGATAGGCCAAATAAACTCCTCTAACCATGATAATGCCCATAATATCTCAATCAAAGACCAAATGGACAACTCAGATATCCTTCTTGATGATATAGCTTATGATTTCTCCAAAAATGATTTTTCCAATTAGGTAGACATCTTTATATGGGAGTTGTCCCAAAATGGAATACTTAATTTTAAGAATTCTAAAACTCATCTAATTTAAGTCATCCACAAGAAGATTGGTGATTTGAAAATTTTTGTTCTTACCATCCAAATTTATGCTTCTCTAGAGGCTCCCTATTAACAATGTTTCTATCAATGGAAACTTATAGCGAGTTGGAATATCTCTCTGTTCAAAGTGTGTCATATTCCATCAACATATGGAGGATGTTGATCACCTCTTCATGTCTTGAAAAACCAATTCCTTCACATGGAAATTTGACATAAATAACTTTGAAAACTAACCTTTTCTAGATGATTCCATTCAAGATTTTTTATGTGCTATTATTGGAATCCAATTTTCTAGACAACTCCCAATATTGTTCCGCATGGAATGTGAAGAGCTGATCCATATTATATGGATAAGCTGAAAGAAGTCCATTCATGACCAGAATAATTTCAATGATAAAAATACCATTGTTGAAATCACTGAGGAAATTTAGAATTCGAAATCAGTTTATGTTGAACACTGTAGAAACACAGTGAGGGACCTCACCATCCTGAGGTCACTGAATGTTATAAGTATATTTCCTAAACCTCATTGCACAGTTGAGGTCTTCTAAACCCCAAGTTCCTTGTAGGGATAAAATGAAACACTGATGGGGCATAGAATGGAATTAAATGGACTTTAGAATATGGGGCCATTTTAGAGATCAAAATGGTGATGTTCTCCAGGGTCCTTGTGGCCATGTCACTATCCTTGAAGTGGAAATTACTTGATTTATCAAAGGTTTATGCTTGGAAAGGCAACAAAATTAGAACAATATAGGGTTTGTGTGCGACTCCACTAAAATTTTTCAAGTTATTAGGATGGGTATGATTCAAATCTGATGAAAACTAATAATAGAATGGGATAACGGTCTGGATGGGATATCATCTATGAATTACATTATCATGCAAACCTATCATGAAGAAAACTACATTTCCAATGGTCTTACAAATATAAGAATGTCCAAAGAGGCATGTTGTTACTATAATTCCTTCCCTAGTAATATGATTCCTATATTCCAATGGGAAAAACATAAAATACCCTCTTTCAGACTTCTGTAATATTTCCTTTATTTTATTTAAGATCCTATGAGATCAAGTTTTTCAAAAAAAATTAATAATTAATTATAAATAATTTATAATTATTTATTGGGTTTAATAGAATGATTTCAGGCCTCATTTAACGGATAATGTAAAGTTGTACTTAGTTATATATGGAGATATTGTTCCATATTTGATTAAATGAAATTGGTTTCAAAATTGATCTATGTGGTCCTTGAGAATTACCCTATGTTGTATGAATTTTATTTATTGAGATTTATATCCAACCTTTTCACCTAAATTCAATTTAATGTCATGTTAATTGAATAATTTCAATTTTAATGAAATGAATATGAATGTTCAGAATAAAGTTCCAGGGGTTATGGTGGACCCTTTTGCACTAGCTTATTACATCATCCACCAATGGATGCGCACTTGATTTTAAACATGAGTCGTTGTGATATACAGATCCCAGTAGGTGATACCTAAATGAATTTAAGGAGAATGGTATACTTTGATAGGTTCCATTAGACCCCTAATAAAGGGTATTTTAATGATTTATAGATTATTATATTGATTAAGATATGTTAATAACTTGAAACTCATTAAAGATGTTAGAAAATTTGAGATGATCATGCAGAAAGTGGTCATCCCCCTTCTAGATGTGAATACTTAGGAGGGTAGACTTTGGGCGGATTGTACACTAGTTGAGCAAAATGTTTAACATGATGCATACTAGAAATTATGATGATATTTGTTCTATATCTTAAGTTAAATCCACGTGATACTTTTCTTATGAGTTTAGAAAGATTGGGATGTGATTAAGAGGATATTAAGGTATGTTATAACCTATGAATGATGGGTGAGGCCTGAGAGTTTATATTGTGATTAAGTAACCTACGAAGGTTGTTCAGGTATTGTTGTTACCCTAGGGACCCCAGAGGGTGCGTCAATTGTTATTTGGCCATTAAGAGGGGTCTATAAGGTAAATGGGTACTGATGACTCTAGTTGTTGCATTAGAACATGAAAATACTATTTGATCCTAATATGTATATAGAGGTAAGGATTGGTAAGACAATTGAGTGACCAATCACAGTTATGTGACATGGGTTTGGGTGATGTTAAACCCTTATGAGATGTGTTTTACATATGAAATTAAAAATAATATAGGGATTTTATAATGAAAATATATTATAGTTTTACAAAAATATGATTTTTTCTCTATTAATTTAAAAATAAATATTTTATAAAAAATCCCAAAAAATAAAATTCTAATAATTTTGATATTGTGAGTTAAAAAATTCAATTTATTTTGTCAAATTAAAATTTTATAATTTTAAAATTAAAATCTAAAATAATGATTTATATGAAAATAATTTCATAAAACTATTTCTTTTTGTTTTTAAAAAATACATGATATTTTAAAATTAATATAACTATATAATTCATTAAAATTAAAAAAATATGAAGTTTATTTATTAAATAATTACATGAGTTATTACACAGATATATATTTGTGTATGATGCTAGATATCTCAACCGCCAATGGAAAAGAATATAAATTAAACCTTATAACACTAAAATAATGGTAATTTTTCCTCCATGAGAGATACCCTAGGGCTAGTGGAATCTTTGAAAAGACCATAGGGTGCATTTCCCTTCCCAAATAGTATGTTACTACTTTAGTGGGTATACCAAGTGAGACTGGTGAATGGGTTGAGTGTTTAGGCTCACCTAGGACACTTGGGAAATGGAATGGGATTAATACCACCTATTTAGTGTGACTTACCTAGAAATCCATAGGTAAATAAATGATACCTAACGAGACCATAATAACATAATATGTTACTTGAGATTCTAGTGGGAGGGTGGAATTGATAATGTGTAGTTATAACACCCTATTATTTTCTGATAGATTTCTCTTCAATAAATTTCTATAATAGATTGGGACACATGAAAAACCCAAGTCTAAAGGAAGCATAATATAGTATATTATTTAAATATAGCCATTAAATTGGAGGAGTTAGTATAAATAAACATATTAAAAAAACATAGTGGCTTCATATAATGAAAATATATTTATGAATAAATACCCAACTTTTATTAAAATCCTTACTTTCTTTAAAAATATATTTTTCCTAAAAAATAGATCTTGTAACATTTTATGAGAAAATAATATAATTATTTTATATCAAATTTAAGAATTTTATTTGAAAAAAATATAAATTTTTAAATCAATATGTCAAAATTATCTTAGATTAAATTTTTTGAGAATTTTATGAAAGATTTATTTTTCGATGCATAGTAAAAAATACAGATTTTTATTGAAAAATATATATTCAATTAATTCTTTTAAATGGGTTTAAAATTAAAATTAGATTATTTATATTATTAATAATTTAGTTTAATTCATTAGATTTTATTTTTATATTTTATTTTTTTATAAAAACATTTTATACTTGGAGAACCAATTTTTTCTAGGAAACAACTTTAGGTTGCATTTTTTCATTTTAATTTTAATTTAAATTATACCAAGTCACTAAATATGAATTTGATAAAATTTATTTAATATTATCAATAAGAATAATTATTATTTATAAATAATTTTTTCTAATTTTTGGTCATGATTAATAGAAAAAACTATAAAAATTTGTTACCATGGGTAAGGTGAAAACTGGTTTACCAGGGGATTATACCAAGATATAAGTGTAATTATGAGAATAAAACTTATATAAATCCAATTTTATTGAAATATTTTTACATAATAATTTCTCACCTTCAAGTATTTGGCCATTTTTAAGAATATTTATTGGGTATTCCAGTATTAGTTTTTAATGGTTTAAGAAATTCCAAGTATGTCATCTTCCCCAATTATAAAAAGACAACCCTTTATTCTATTAATTACAAAAATTTGAGTCATATAGTTCAAAAAAACCCAAAAAATGATATTTTATAATTCCTTATCAATAAATTATGGAATATGTTCTTCTTAAAATACCATTCTAGTCGTCTATAAGAAAGGATCCAAATAAGGCCTACAAAATAAGAGGTAATCCTTGTACCCAACCTTTTTCAAATTATTTATTCTTCTACCACATAAAAATATTTATTATTCATCATAAAATAATAATTTAAGTATCCTAAATATACTAAAATGTTAAGATGATTATGAAACCACCATTATTTACCCTGTTTTCAATCATATAGGAAGTGAAATTATTGATCAAGTGTATGGGTGGAATGCCACCTGCATGAAGTAATACAATTAATTTTCTATAACAATCTTTCACAGATGGTATAATTATTGGTTTATATTATATATTTTATTTTTATTAAATACTTGATATTCAATAATTATAATATCATTTCAAACTTCAATCCATATCATCTGTTAGAAAAATATATCACTTCTCGTGCCCATTTTTGGGATGCAACCTCTTTATAGAGATGTGAGTCATTTTCACCTACACATTACATGGATGAAAATTAGGATTGTATGATTAATATATATGATATAATAATGATTCTACAAAGGTGAATTATTGTTTACCTATCTTTCATTTCATCCAAAAAAGATGAAAACAACGTAAATGTGTACTTATAAACTTCCATCATCACGAACAGTGAAATTTATTGTTCAGTCCATACCTTTTACAAATGATTGTAAAAATATATATAATCAATAAATACTATATTTATATCATGTTTAGAAAAAATCAGATGATGTAACCATGATCTATGTACACATACCATAACTATTGAATCAAAATGCTCATAGAAAACAAAAGATTTAACACTCAAAATATACAATTTTCATAATAAATTATTAGAAAATTGGTTTTTTGAATTTTATAATTTTATAATATATCATATTTTATGTATATACATGAATTTTTTATATAATTGAAATAAAATTATTTTTCAAATAAATGATTTTAAAGTTCTTTTTACATAGGTCAAATTTGAGGTAATGGATTAATGTTACAATCACATTGTTTATCATGATGGTTTATGATTAAGTTTCTAATAATGAAACTTTATGACCTATCTCTAAAGAATCACATTAATTTTTATATCCTTTGTTTATTTTTTGAGATTATCTTTTTTACATTTTGTTTTTCTCTTTAATTACTCAAGATACCAAAAGAATATTTTGTATGATCCTGGCCTTTTATGGAACAATATAAAGCATGTTTTTTGGTAATTTTTCATTTTAATTAAGTACCTTTGAGTTGTAGTATGTACTAGTATGTTTTTGGGTGAATTTTGTAATGAATTTGCGAAGACCAGGGTTGTGCATCTTTTGTGCACAGTTTGGACAAACCCTGCGCACGATAACCTTGTAGTCAGTGGAAGTCCGCATAGTTGGCACACAGTTTTCCTAACCATGCACCATCAAGCCATGCGGGTAATGGAAGACCACACAATTGGTGAACGGTTTGGCCTAACCATGCGACCTACCAGGTGAAACTGTTCATGCAGCCCAATTTATACCAAAGATTGGTTTTTAAACCACATAAACCCCCAAAACCTCTTTAATTCAACCTAGAATTGGGCTTGGAAAATTCTAGGTGTTCCCAAATACTTCTGGAGGGATTAAAATGAGATCCAAACACCGTTCTTTTTTATCAAAATCTCGAATTGATGATATTCTCTCCTCTTAGTAGGTGGATTTCATCCTGATGCTTCTCCCATTATTTCCCATATATTTTATAGATCTTTTCACAGAATATCTTCCTTATCTTCTTAGATCTAAACCTAGGATTTCATATCTAGATCTAGGAATTCGGATCTAGAACTATATTTCAAAGATCTTGATTCCTTTGATTATAATTGGGAATTTAGGGATTTAGATCTGGAACTAAATCGATGACATTGTGCCACTCGGATTTTGGGAATTTATGTTGGGATAAATTGTATCAATAAACTGAGGTAGGTGATCTAAATTGAACACCCATAGTCATGATTTTGACATGTGTATGAGTTTTTGATTTTATATATTCTCTTGATGATTGATTTACTAAATTGGAGTAATTAGGAATGTGGAATTGAATGGAGAATTGAATCATGGAAAAAACTAAGGGGGTTCCCCAAATAGATATTTTGGATATTTTTTATGGGATGAGATTTGGTAATTGTGATATTTAATTGATTGTGAAAAGATAATTAATCGAGAGGAATTAAATATGATATGATGTCTGACTATGTAAGATAATTAATTATGAGAATTAATTATGTTCCACGATAATGAAAAAAGATAATTAATTGTGATAATTAATTACTTGACACGATGTGAATCTAAGATAATTAATTGTGATAATTAATTATAACAAGTGAGATTTGATATAGATAGTTAATTGTGAATAATTAATTATGGAAATAGAATTATGTTGATTAATTAATTATGTGATGAATTAATTAATGGGTTATGTGCTTAGTTAATTTGTGATTTAACCAATGGCCTTTGAAATGACTGACTAACAGTTGGATTAGTAATAGAATGATGTGGTTAGTTCTTTTTTATTTAACAATGAATAAATGGATGAGATTTTTGTAGTGGTAGACATGGAGTTCTAGACCGATTAGAAGTTGGGACTTGAACATGGTGTTCCTCACCAACAGTTATCCAAGCTTGAGATTATCGGGTTCTAGGCATGACGACCTACACTGAATGACAAAAGAAGTGATAGGTATGACGATCTACACTAATCGAGATTGTGGTGATAGGAATGACGACCTACACCAAATGAATGATAATAAATTAATTATGATTCAATTAATATTTGGGGTGATAGGTATAACGAACTATGACAAATAGTTAATGATATTGAATGATGATTCCATTGGGAAAATTGATTTGAAACTGGGAATAATGTGATGATTAAAGATTAAATGACGATGTTGTAACTATTTAAATTATGCATCATATTTATTTCTTCATAAATCTGAATGCACTATCTTTTTCCTGGACTCATTTTATAGACTGTTGGTGGTGTCCTACTGAGTTTTACTCACACCCTATTCGGGCCACCTGATCGGCACCTGAGTAGACTTTCCTATTATAGGACATGATAAGGGCAAGGCCTTAGGATAGGTTGTTGTTTGGGATTGGAGCATGAGAGAGGGAACTGGACGTGGTTCGGGACGTGCTTTGGAGTTGTTGTGTCTTGAATTTTAGTTTCATTGTAGACATTTTACATTTACATTGTTATATCATGTTTTACCTTTTATTTCAGTATTTTATTTTCATGTTTTTATTATTATGTGATATGGATTTGTTCTAGCTATTTAGACGCTTCTTCACTTGGTTATTACTATTTTTTGTTGGTGTTTTATTCTAATAAAAAATGATATAGTCACCCAATGACTGACTTACCAGACCCTCAATACTAGTCAACACCCTTTGGTGTATGGGGAGCCATGCTTGAGGGAATGTGGCCAACTAGCTCAGGGAACCATTCAGTGGTTCTAGGGTCGGGACTTCACAAAGTGGTATCAAAAGAGTTTTCTTTTATTTCTTCTTCTTTTGTATTACTATTTTGGTAAAGGTAGAGAAGAGAATAGGAAGAGTGAAGGCTTCGTAATGAGATCATGCATGGGAGTATCAAACACATGTACGGGGGAAAATCTGAGCACTTAGGGAGGGATAGTAGTGACTGATGTTTGATGATATAGTTGTATATTATTTCACCTTGGGTGATGCACTTGTGGTTTGATGTGATATTGTTTTGAAAATTGTTTAATTTTGATTTTTTACCTAAAGAGGAATGATACTTGAGGCTACATGCATCATTCTAGGCACTCAGGGTTTTTGTGACATGAATCATTCTAGGAACTCATGGGAAAATGGGTTACGGGTAAGTTGTTAAACATGAAATATTTTTCCTTATTGTGATATTGAAATAATGATGCAAAATGAGAATGAATGGGTGTCTAATGAGAACCTTGATTGGTGAAATGAGTATTAGAAATTGAATAATTATTAAATTAATCAATTTGAGATTATTTAATTAATTAATGGTTGGATTAATTAATTAGAATGTACATACCCTTGTTAACCAAGACCTAGGGGTATGATGGTTAAGGTTGGTGAAAAGGCCTTGGTGTTGACCATGTAGCGAGAAAAAGTGGAAAATATGTTGGAACATATTGTGATAGTTCCTCCTATTACGTAAAGTTTATATGTTTGTGTTTTGAGACTTAAGACGTGTGTTTTGATTTGTAGAGATATGATTCTGTGACCCTTTTTGAGGGAAAGACTGAGAGGTATGGCCCGGAATGAACTTCCAGACAGGGAGATTGAGGCAATATTGGTGCAAGATGAGGAAGAAAGGGAGAATTTCTGAGGGAACTTTTCTCATTTCATTCAATTCATGGAGAGTGACCAAGGGTGGGTTCATAAAAGAATGTCTGAATTGAAAAGGGAGTTTCAGCAGCAACACCCTCATAATTTTACTGGAGAGGGTGGACTCAAGGGATATGAATTTGGGATTGAATCCAAATAGATGATAATTTAACATTTGGAGACTCCAGCAAAGAGGAGGGTCAAGTTGGATGCTTATATGTAGCGGGGTTCAGTGAAGCACTAGTGATACATTCAGGTATAATTTAGACAGATTAATGATATGATATAGAAGGTCTTTTTGGAGAAGTTCTTAGAGAACTTCTATCTAGAGACACTGAGAAAATAGAAGGCTTCAGATTTTATGCATCTAAACCTTGGAATCATGTCCATAATAAAATATGCCGGACGTTTCACAAATTTATATAATTTTCACCAAATTTGACAGAAGATAAGGCTTCTTCAAAAAAATGATTTCAGGACGGATATATGTGTGAAATTAAGTCCCATATGAATATCTTTAGGCTGAATAAATTCTCAGAAGTGGTTAATCAGGCTCTCATTTTAGAGGGGAACCTGAAGGAGGCTTCCAATACTAGACAAATAGCTTGATGATTAGGGAGTGGGCCTTCCGATATCAAGAAGCGTTGTCATGATAACCATAATCAGGATAGTGGAAAGACAAGTGGATAGTTAGGAGTAACAATTACACTAGATCTTACTCATGTTATTTTCAACTAGTGTGGTGGGAAGGGAAACTATCGTACACATTTTCCTCGACCACTAGTGGAGTGATAGTTTTGTGGAAAGATGGGACACCTACAAAAGTTATTTAGGAAGAAATGGTAGGCTAGTACTGAGGGAACATCTGCTCATAGTTAGAGTGTGGGAAGGATTTATTCTACACCATATTGGTATTACATCTAGATTTATATTGGAAGAGGTGGTAGAGGAAGTGAACGTGGTGATGTAGGGTTTGAGTGCCCGTATCAGCAACGTGGTTCTACTAAGGGGAGTCAGAAAACAACACAAGGAAGATAGGTAGGACAGTTACATATAGTGAAGCCTACACTTGTATAGAGTGAGGAAGATCCATCAACAGTGAGTGGTACTATTCTAGTTTCTTCTACTTTAGCTACCGCCTTCTTTGATACTAGTTCCTCTCATTCCTTTATATTTAGCAATCTTGTTAATGGAATGAGCCTAGAGGTGGTGTCTGTAAGAGGGGCGATGAATATGGATATTCCCTTGAGACCACAGTCTAGGGATATCTGTTTAAGGAATGGATGTTCTCTAGAGATTGGAGAGTATCGTTTCCTTTGAGAAATATATTCCCTTGATATAACGGTCTTCAACTTGATTATGGGTATGAACTGGCTAGTTGCATACTAATCCCACATAGATTGTTACCACAATAGAGTGACATTTGTATATTTTGAGGGTGACTATTATGTTCTTTGTGGTGAGTGAGATATTCAAGAAAGCTGAGCTGGTCCAATTACTCATCAACTAGGCGAGCTCACAACCCAAGTTGCTGGTCTTTTGTTGGATGATTGGAGTGGTAGGAAAGATGTCCTTCCACCAGTAGTTGAACTTTTTTAGGATGTATTTACTGAATAATTTCCAGGTTTTCCACCTGAAAGAGATATGGAATTCACTATTGAGTTCATGTCGGGGGATTAGCGGGTATCTATTCTTCCTTACCGAATGGCACCGACTGAGCTTCAAGATCTCAAAACATAGTTGGAGTAATTGGAGGATAAAGGGTTTATCCTTCCAAGTATATCGCCTTGGGGATCACCTGTTTTGTATATAATGAAGGCTGGTGAGAGTTTATTCTTTCGTTTCGATTACCGGAAGTTGATTAAAATGACCGTGAAGAACCATTATCCTCTTCCGTGTATCCATGATCTGTTTGACCAGCTGAAGGGGGATAGTGTGTTCTCAAATATCTATTTGAGATCAGGGTATCATCGGGTGAGAGTTCCAACCTCTGATATTCCAATAACTTCTTTCAAAATAAGTTTTTGGCCTTTATGATTTTGTTGTAATTCCGTTTGGTTTGAAAAAGTCCCCAGCAGTGTTTATGGCCCTGATGAATGGGATATTTTCTCCATATATGGATCAGTTTGTGGCTGGGTTTGTGGAAGACATCTTGGTATACTTTAAGACTCAGATGATCATTCCCAACATCTTGACATCATCCAGGGTATACTAAGATAACATCAGAAATATGAAAAGTTATCTAAATGTCATTTTTGGATGGACAAGGTACACTTTTTGGGGCACATAATTTCGAATGAAGGTGTGGAAGTGGATCTAGAAAAAATGCAGGCAGTGATCTCTTGGGAGAAGCCTAAGAATGTTTTTGATATCTGAACCTTTTTGGGATTAGCTGGTTATTACCGGAGGTTTATCTTAGACTTTTCCCATTTTGAAACATCACTTATAGGTTTTAAAAGAAAAGGGATAAAGTATTATTAGACAGAAGCATGCAAGAATGCTTTCCCGGAGTTGAAGAATCACTTGACATCAGTACCAATTTTTTTCTTACCTGAGTCGGGTGAGGATTAAAATGTGTATTGTGATGCGACTGGGATAAGAATCGGAGATGTGGTGATGTAAGGGGATTGATTCATTTCTTTTAGGTCTCGATAGTTGAGGCCTCATGAACGGAATTACCCTATACATGACCTCAAGTTGGGAATAGTGTTTTGCACTATTAAGTGTTGGTTTCACTAACTTTTGGGTGAAAATTTTACAGTTTTTATGGATAAAAAATCTTGAAGTATATCTTTTTCACAGCACGACTTGAATATTCAGCAGTGAATATGGGTTGACTTTATGTAATACTTTGATATTAAACTAGAATATACACTCGGAAAGGGGAATAGTGTGGATGATTCCTTGAGCAAGAAACTCTGACTCATTTGGAACATGAGTCAAGTGCAGAGTAGAAGATGATGAATTTTTTAGAAGAAATGCATTTGGTAGTTTAGGAGAGTTAGGAAAGGATAAATATGGTTTCTATAGTAGTGGAGTCTACACTTTTGAGATGGATTGGGGACATGATGTATGAGGATCCTAAGTGTTTATACTTGAGGGAAATCCTTGAAGGTGGGGAGACACCTTCAGATTGGATAATATATAAGGATGAGATCATATATGTGAAAAAACTGGTTTTTTGTGCCTACGAGTATGTGAGAGAAACTCGTGCGAGAATTTCAAGCTTCAAGATGGGTGGTACATCATAGGGTGAAAAAAATGTATCATGACCTATGACAACAGTTTAGGTGGATATGCATGAAAAAGGAGATAACAAGGTTTGTAACAAGATGTTTCACCTATCAGTAGATGAAGGTAGAGCATCAATGACCCGGAGGCCTACTACAACTATTACCTATTACAGAATAGAAGTGGGATGACATGACTATGGATTTTTTCATTGTACATCCAAATACTCTTAGGAAGAATGGCGCTTTCTAGGTCATTGTGAATTGACTAACAAAGGTAGCACACTTTATTCCAATAGGGGAAAATTTTACAGTAGTGTAGTTGGGAGAACTGTATGTGAGTGAAATAGTTTGTTTTCATGGGGTTCCATAGAAAATAGTTTGAGATCATTATTTGCGCTTTAGTTCATACTTCTGCATGGTTCTACAAAATGAACTTAGTATATAGGTTCTATTACGTATGACTTTCCACCGACAGACATATGGTCAGTCGAAACATACCATATAAGTGTTCAAGGATATGTTGCGAGCATGTGATCTTGACATTGGGGATCTTGGGAGAAGGAATTGTCTTTAGTGGAGTTCACCTATAATAATAGTTATCAGGAAACTATATAGATGTAACCTTATGAGGAACTTTATGGTAGACCTTGTAGATCATCACTATGTAGGTTAGAGGTGGGTGAGTCAGAGTTATTAGGACCGAGTCTCATTCAAGAGACATCAGAGAAGGTGCAGTTGATTCAGAAACGTATGGCTACAGATTAGATTAGGTAGAAGTTGTATGCTGATAGATAGAGATAAACCCTAGAGTTTACATAGGGTGATTGTGTATTCCCTTGGGTGTCACCTTGATTGGTTCACAATAGGATATAGAGGTAGGGCAAGTTGGAACACAGGTTTGTAGAACCATTTTAGGTGCTAGTGACAATCAGGTTGGTGGCATACCGATCGACTCTTCTGTATAAATTCAGTGCTACTCATAATTTTTTCCATGTTTCACAACTATGATGGTATCACCCCGACCCTTCCCATGTGATTTATGTGGAATAGGTTGACCTTGAGATAGATGCGTCCTATAAGGAGAATCCAATACGTGTGTTGGGTTGCAGTGACAAATTGTTATGGGGAAAGGCTGTGCCATTAGTTCATGTGTTATAGAAACTTGGAAATGTTTAAGAGGAAACATTGGAATGGGAAGAAGATATGAGGTCTCAATGGACCGATCTCTTTGGATCGAAATCTTAGAGAAGTTTTAGAGTGCAGCTCGAGGATAAGCTGTTATAAGGTGGGGATATTGTAAGATCCCGGCCATTTCTATAGAAATATCAGGTGTGTTTTCTGGTAATATTTGGTTGTTCTTAAGTACCTTTGTGTTGAGGTATGACCAAAAATGTGTTTGGGAGTAGTTTTTAATGAATTTGGGAAGACATGGGTTCTATAAATACTGTGCATGGTTTGGCCAAACCATACGCAAGCTAACTGTGAGGATAGTTGAAGTCGGCATGGTTGGTGCATGGTTTTCCTAACTGTGCACCATCAATTTGTGGGGGATATGTAAGACTGCACGGTTGGCACACAGTTTTTCCTAACCATACAGCCTCCAAGATGAAACTATATGCGCAACCCAATTTATTCCAAAAATTGGTTTTAAAACCACCTGAACCCCCAGAACCTCACTAATTCAACCTAGACTCAGGCTTGAAAAATTCTAGGTTTTCCCAAATCATTATAGAGGGATTCCAAGGAGATCCAAACACATTTCATTGAGATCTAAATCCTGTATTAATGATCCGCTCTCCTCTGGGTATGTAGATTTCATCCCAATGCTTCTCCTCTTCTTTCTCTTATATTATCTTTATTTTTTCATGGAAGATCTCCCTTGTTTTCTTGGATATAAACCTTTGAGTTGAGATCTTGATCGAAGATTGTGGATCTAGATCTAGATTTTTATGATCTTGATCCGTTTGATCTTAATTTTGGATTTAGGGATTTAGATCTTGAGCTTGATCGATGACGTTGTGCCACTCGGATTTTGGGGAATTATGTTGGACTAACTTCCATAAATAAACTGAGGTATGTGGTCTAAATCAAACTCCCATAGTCGTGATTTTGATATTTGTATTATTTTATGATTTTCTAGATTCTCTTGATGATTGATTTTGTAAATTTGAGTGATTAGGAATGTGGAATTGAATTGAGAATTGCATCATGGGACAAATGAAGGGGGTTTCCCAAATAGATATTTTGGAGATTTGTTATGGGTTGAGATTTGGTAATTGAGATATTTGATTGAGTGTGAAAATATAATTAATTGGAGGGAAGTAATTATGATATTATTTTTGGCTATGTAAGATAATTAATTGTGAGAATTAATTATGTGCCATGATTTTGACAAGAGATAATTAATTCTGAGAATTAATAATGTGACATGATATTGATCTATGATAATTAACTGTGAGTATTAATTATTAAAAGTTAGATTTGATATGGATAATTCATTGTGAAGAATTAATTATAGAAAAATAATTGTGTTGATCGATTAATTATTTTATGAATTAATTAATGGATTATGTGCTTAGTTAATTCTTGTGTTAACTAATGGACTTTGAAATGTTGAACGAATCATTGGATTAGTCATGGAATGATGTGGATAATTCTTATGAATTATTTAATGATTAAAAGACTGAATTTTTTTGGTGCTAGACAAGGCGTTCTAGACCGATTATAAGTTGGGACTTAGACATGGAATCCTCCCCAATAGTTATCCAAGCTTGAGATTATGGGGTGCTTGGCATGTTGACCTACACCGAATGAGAAAAGAAGTTCTAGTCTTGATGACTTACACTCAATGATATTTTGGTTATAGGCATGATGACCAAAACCAAATGAATAATAAATGTATGATGACTCAACTGAGATTTGGGTTGCTAGGCATGACGACCTATACCAAATAGTTAATGATATAGAATGATGATTCAATTGGGAAACATGAATTGAAACTGAGCCTAATGTGATAATTAAATATTAAATGAAAATGTGGTAACTGTATAAATTATTCATTGTATTTATTCCTTCATAAATCATTATGCACTATCTTCTGACTGGACTCGTTTTAGACCTCATTGGTGGTGGCCTGCTGAGTTGTACTCACATGCTATTAGGGCCGCCCTATTGACACCCGAGTAGAATTTGTTGTTGTAGGAAATGATAAAGTAAATCCCTGAGATAGGTTTCTATTTGGGATTGGAGCATGGGAGAGGGAACCAAATGTCGTTCAGGACCCGCTTTGTAGTCATTGTGTCTTTACATTGAGTCACATTATAGACACTTGACATTTTCATTGTCATAGAATGTTTTCATTTCAGTTGAGTATTGTATTTTCATTTTTTGGTTATAATATAACATGTATTTATTCTATCTATTTATATGCTTCCGCACTTGGTTATCCCTATTTTCTTCCATTTGTGTTTTATTCTAAAAAAAGAGGGTATAGTATCCCCAATACTGACTTACCAGACCCTCGCTGCTAGTCGGCACCCTCTTTCGTATGAGGAGGTGTGCTTGAGGGAATGTGGCTAACTGGATCGGGGCACCGTTCAGTGGATCCCATGTCAGGACATCACATGTTTTTATGGAAAACCATATATATGCCTCTCTCTGATTGAAAATCCTCTTTATTCCATATCCAAATTTTCTAAAAAATTAACATAATACTATGATTACTTAAATTAATTTTGAAACATTATTTATCTTTTTAAAAATTGTTTAAATGGAATATTCTTTTCATTTTTTGATCAATGTAATTTAAAAAAAATCAGAAAATGTTAAAACAATATTTGTTTTAATGTAAATGTAATGAACATATTTCCCCACCATCATCAACACTCAATGGATTGAAGATTACATTAACTATTTCCTAATTTCATTTCAAAGGAAATTTTTCCTTTGATATTTAAATAATTTTTAGACTTTAAATAATAGGTTTCAATGTGAAAAGTGTATTTTCATCAATAAACATTCCATGGTATCTTTTAATAGATTTTTTTTTATCAAAGATTACATCATTAGATATACCTTAATAATTATTTGAGAGATGATCCAATAATATAACCATTATTATTTAACGTAATGGTTCATGATTATGATTAAAATATTCTTATGAAACCCATTTATTTTCCATGGGTTATGATATGTTGAATAATTGAAATGTCAATAAAACCCATATCTTTCCCATTAGTTTGGATATAATGATGGTATTATGATATTTTGGAACACATATGTATGATTTTTATTATGTGGTGGGTGGGATAGAATTATATGTACCTCTAATATATTGGGTAAATATGGATATCTCACAAGGAAATAAGGACTCGAATGGGTTGTGCACAATGTTTAGTAAGGGACTACGTCCGTTATGATAGTCTTGGGAGAGAATATTGACTATGGATATGATGGAATTGGGCGTGAAAAAATTCACTATGTTAGTATTGTAAGTTATCATTGATTACGTAAATTATTTTGAATGATTAAGTGTATGCCACAAACTTATGTATTATACCAATTCTATGCACTCATGGATTATACTCTTTCATTCCTTTATGATCCACATCTTATGAGATACCATGATTCATACCATGAATCAATTATATGATATATGATATCATATTAATGATTTTTAAATGTAATGATCTTGTTCTAATACCTTTGTTCTCATGTTATACTTTAGTGATCATCAATATCTCCCTTGTTTACCCTTACTGGGCATCTGAGTTACCCCTTTCTTATGTTTACTTTACCCAATTTATTAGGAATGATTTTATGTATTAAATCCCAACAAAGGGTGATAGTTGTTGTGAAATTAGTGGGATATGATGTTGATCTCTTATGCAATTTTTTTATAAATATGTAATGTCTCAAAGTGGGATCTACTTAACCCATGCCTCGAGCTGATGGGTCACATGGCCTCATGCATGACTCCCAATAATCTAGAATCTTTTGAATAATAGTGAGGGTGTAAATGTGGTATGATGGGGAGACTATACCCTCATATCAGAGTGTCATGGAAGATACAACCAGAAATATACAACAGTAGAAGAATATGTATAAACACAAGTAGACTAAATAAATTAGTGGAATAATTAATAACTAAGAAACTGAATTACAATCAAAATTCACAAGATGTTTTATATAATTGGATTCAAGGAATGATAATATTCAAAATGGAAATAGGAGATAGGAATATATAATCATGCTAAAAAAATTAAAAAAGAACAAAAAGATTATCCACTAGCATCTCAAGCATATTATTGATTATTTACTCCTATGATCCATATAAAGGAGAATAATATCAAGAGCCTATAACATGTTTCTTTCCCTTATCCATACATGCATTTATATAATCCCATCGGGTATAAAATGCATCCTGAGTAGTATTTTTGATAAACTCTTAGAAGGCCACCACAAATGGTGTCTATAAATAATCCAAGATTTCCTCAAAGATAATCATATTTTAGATATAATAAATAATTAACAATTATGAATAAATAGAAGAAAACCACTCAGTTTCCTAAATGACCATAGGGGGCTCTACACGCTTCTACTCATGGATGGAATGTGCTTTTGATCAAACAATATATATAGTAATAATATATATAAATAAAGAATAGTTATATATTTCATCCACATATATGAACCAAGTATATGTGGACGTTAATAGCCATATACATTGAATACTAGATGCTGGTCAGAATGGAGTGAAATTCATACATCCATGACCGTTATAAATGTTCCTATATGATCAAGCAATATGGTACAAGCCCTACACCCCATAAGTAGTGATATATTTCATGATTGACACTTATTATGCTGAGTGTGTCATCATGTCAACACTTGAAGAAAGGGGCATGGTGTGTCATTCCCACCATACAAATTGAGTCAGTGGTTTGACACACCATGCTCAACACCAGATGTAAGGGAGCGTGAAACTGTCATGCCGAGTAGAACCCTTACTATCTTACAACAACCTATATCAAAGGAATATTAATATTTATAATATTTTTCATGATTCCTTACCTCCCACACATCATATTTACCAAAAACAATTATATAAAGAAATCATAATAGTTCAATTAATGTAGTTGGAAAATCATGCAGCAAACAATGTGGCCTTGCCAACTTTTTACTAATAATTCGATTCATTTAAATAAGTCCACTGATCATGATTATTCCATTCCATTTAATAAAATACATTTAATTAACCAAAATTTAGAATTTAAATTTATGAGTCTCAAGGAGCGCTTGGAAGGTGGAATTTATAAGTTGGAAATTACCTACATGGGAAATTCCAATAATATGTTGGTACATGTACTTAATAGGTTCATTGGGTTCAATCCAACAATAATATATCAAAGGAAAATAAATTAATTATCCATGTATAATTCTTAATATTTTATAGAAGTATATATTCAATATAAATATAATAAAGAAATTTATGATGGTACACCAAAGTGGTGTCCAGTATTGAGGTCAACATCCACTAATCCACTGAACAATGATCAACTGGGATATATCCTAGTGTGTAAATCAATTTAATATGATGAAATCAATTAAATATAGATTTTTGGTAAAGGCTGATGTGTAGAACAATGTAAAAGCTGTGAAAGATTGAAAAATATTGGGGAAATCAACATGACCACCAACCATTGAGAGGTTGATGACTCCTCTTCCAAAAGCAACCTCATATTTGAAGTAGGTAAGAAGAAAATGAATAAACATTCCAATTCCATGAAAATAGGGAAAAAGTCATTTCAACTAAATTACACAATGGATATGGATTTAAACATAGTTAGTAAAGGGGACTCTTGTAGATCTTACCGAGATGGATTTGATGCTTTCAACAATTCTTGATTTTTTCTTTGAATTGGAGAGATATTGAAGAAGATAAATTTAAGGCGATGGTAGATCATGGTATAAAGAAACTATCTTCATCTACTATATTTTAAAGAGAGGAAAAGTAAATAAGGTGAATAGATTCATGAGGGAAATAAAGTCATTTCACCCTCAAATATAAGGGTGCACGGTCTGGCTATACGGTTGGCCAAACTATGTACTAACAATGTTAAGTATTCTACACAAAGAGTGACCCACAATGATAAGGAAAAATATTTCCTTAACCATGATCAAACCATTAAAAATTAATCTTTTAAAAGTATATAATTTCTCACATGAACATGCACTGGGATTCACATGGTTGTAGAAAAACTGTTCGGCTCTGACTGCTCCTATTTTTTTCCTTGAATGGTTAGTAGAAACCATGCAGGATGGGCTACAAGGTGTCTACTAACTGTGTGGTAAAGTTTATTTTCCAAAATCTGGGGTTCTGGATACTGAAAAATCCCCGAACACCCTTGTCACCCACATGGATTCATTGGATAACATTATAAGGGTTATTTAAAGGAATATTAAAATAAAAAACACATTTTACATTCCTGAAAAGGATTGTCATTATAACCACACCTTATTAATTTAATTCATCCCTAAGTTGGAATTATAAGGGTTAGGAGGTATCCTCTCAGAATATATTTGTCCACAGAGCTCGTATATTAGATTCCTTCTCCCATGAATAATCCTATACTCGGACGTTCTTCAATAACACCTGTACCAATGAAACTGACCTTCCTAAAAGTGTCTTCATGCTCTGACCCACAATACGAATGGGATACTTATTGAAGGAAGCATCTATATACAACTCAAACACAGCATGATGATAGATATTTGATTGTTCTAGATGATATTGGTGAAGTTGAGATATGTGAAGGAAATCATGCATAGACTGGTATCTCGGAGGATGTGGTATCTGGTAAGCCACCAGTCTGATCGGTTTTACAACCTAAAGGGGGAAAATGAACTAGGTGAGAGCGTACCCTACCTCTCAATATGTCTATGTCCCAAACCCAAAGAGACTCTCAAGAAACACTGATCTCCAACATTGAACTCAAGAGATCATTGGCATCATATGGCATATGCTTTCTATATAGACTACACTATCATCATCTAATCTTGGATCAATTAGACCTACTCGATAGTCTCCTATATGAGACATAGTATAATAATTTCTACCTCACCTTACTCTATCCAGCACATAGGTTAATGAAAATTCCTACCATATAAGGCTTCATAAGGATACATCCCGATGGTTTCCTAAAATCTATTATTATAAGAGAAATCAATAATGGGAATGTGTTTCTCCTAGGAACCCAAAAAATAAAGGAAAGATGCAAAAATCATGTCCTATAACACTTGAATTATGTAATATATCTATCCATTGGCATGTGGGTGATAATTCATTATCAAAATCACCTGTGTACAGAAGTCCTTCTGCATCCCCTTCCAAAACTGTGACTTAAAGTGATCATATCTAATTGAAATCATTGAATGAGGCTCTCTATGAAGACATAAGACCTCTCTAATGTAAATAATTCCTTTCTCATCTACCAGTAAGGCCTCTCACACATGTAAGAATTGTGTAACCTTCATTAAATGATCAATGAAAACCCACACTATATCATTTCAATGAGGTGATTTGGATAAACCAGTCATAGAAACCATGGAAACATCATCTCATTTTCACTAGATAATGAATCACAGTTTTAAAAGACCTACCATACACTGATGTTATGCTTTCACCTAATGAAAGGTGGAAAATCTAGTGATTAAGTAATCACTCTTGTGTTTCATACCCGACCACCAATCCTAGCGTCATAAGCCCCGATACATTTTGGTGACACCAGGATGTCCTGTCCATACTGAGGTGTGAAATTATTGCATCAGCTCATCCCTAATGTGTGATGGGATCCATACATGTCCATGGTATAGTAAAGTATCATCCCTATCCATGGTCTAACCTAAAGACGTATCATCATCTGAAGTTATTTCCCTTAAGAAATGGATTTTGAGATTAGATATTTATATCATTATTACCCATTACATAAGAATATAGGTCACCATTAAGGCTTTGAAAATAGTATGGCCTTGATCCTATTGAACATCAATGTGCATCTAAAAGAAATAAGGCCATGATCTTCTATTCTACACTAGCCTCCTAAAGTGCCTACACCTAAGTCTTATGGCTCAGAGAATCAGCTACAACATTCCCATTATCCAGCGTTTAGGAAAGCTCAAAATAAAATGACCCTTAGTATTCAACCCACCTATGCTATTGAAGGATTATATCCTGCTATGTATACATGTACATGAGTATTTTGTGATCATCATATCTAAAAAAACTCTCTCTAAGAAGATATTTTCCCAAAAAATTTAAGGAATGAACTAAAGAAGCTAGCTCGATGTCATGTTTTAGGTAATTAAACTCGTGAGGCCTCAATTGACGAGACCCATACATGAAGAATCATTCATCCAGCACCATAACAACCCCAATACTGATACCCGATGTCTCAAAATATATATTATATCTATTTCATGGATTTGGAAAAACATTATCAATGGAGAATTCAAACTAACCTTCAACAACTTTAAGGATGATCCAAAAGGTTCTGACTATAAAAATTTTACATCTTTATTTTTAATCACATAAGAGGCACTGGTAGACATGATAAATTCTTTATAAAGTGTTTGTAATATCAAAATTTTCCCAAGAATCTCTATATGTCAAATACATTCTTGGGATGATACCAAGAAACTGAAACTCTCACATTCTTTAGGTCTACTGAAACTCTGGACTCCAATATGATATGATCGAGGAAGTGGAATTTCCCAATCAAAAATTTGTATTTACTAAGATTATCATAGAGATCATTCTATATTAGATTATTCAACACAATCTCAGGATATTTTTAATGGTTGTTTCCGGAGAATGAATACACTAAGATATTTTAAACAAAGACTACCACGAATGAATCTAGATAAATGTGGAAAACTTGATTCATAAGTTCCATGAAGACTATAGGGGTATTTTTGAGACCGAACGACATGAGCAGGTACACATATAGACCATACATGCTTCTGAAAGCTATGTGAGGTATGCCTTATGACCTAAAACACACCTGATGTTAGACTGACTAAAAATCAATATTTAAAAAATCTCTCACTCTTCAGAGTTGATCCAAGATGTTATCCATTCATGGTAATGGATAAAAATTATTTCTAATGGACTGGTTCAATCGATGGTAATCCAAGAAAATTATGAGGGTACTATCTACCTTATTGGAAAAAGGAATAGTAAGACACAAGGAGAAGTGATGTGTAATATAAATCACTTAACCTCAAGATCCTCTAGTTTTATCCTGAGCTCCAGAAGCACCACAAATTCCATCCTATAAGGAGGAATGGTCACCCGAACTGATCCTAGCACAAGGTCAATGGTGAACTCTACATCTCATAGTTGAGATAGACTAGATATTTCATTAGGAAATAGAGACTTGAATTTATCCACTATAAGTGGAAAAATAAGTGGTTCATAACCCCTAATCATCTAAGAAAAGATTGTAAATATAATTTTTCACACTACCCATCCTCTACTGCTCAGGTCCTGATCACATATCTTTCACATCCTATTTGACCTTATGTATAGGTTTACCACCGTATGGTCATGTGAACAAGACTCATTGATGATATAAGTCATGTATGGGATCAATAGGGTACTAACCATTCCATCGCAATAATTTCATCAAATCCCATTACGTTGAGAATGAAAAGATTCAATATGACGAGTTATCCACTTATCTCAAGGGGAAAATCCTTAAAATGGAGAGTTACCTCTGATTAGAACCCTAAAGGGGTATAAATAATCATAATTCCATAGTATTGTTAAAAATTTAGGTCTATAATCTCAATAATTTCCTCAGATATAAATGAGAGAGGCACACATATGTCAAATAAATAAGACACTAAAACGGATGCTACAAGAATAATACCTCATATAGTAGATGGTTTAGTATTATGATCCTCCATCACAGGATGGATTGAATGTATCTGTATTCTACTATGAACTTGAGTCACTCCCTAACTTCCCTGAGCAAGAATTCTCTACTAGAGCTTGGAATAAAGATTTTGAAAACCTTTGCCTTGATCACCACCTCAGAATTATCGAATAGTTGTATTCCAATTTTCTTTCTTTCAGGATACTACTATCTATGCTTCATAATATGGATTAGGAGTAGATCTCCCCTCATTAGGTGAAAAAGGGGAAATCATGAAGAAGCACTGAATAGGTCCCATCCGGATGTAGCCTCTGCATTCCACTAGATCACATAAACATTGGGGCTTTATATTCCCCAACTTTATGCACTTGTGACATATCAGAAAGTTTTCAACATGGGGACCCTGACTAGTGATACCTCCATGAGTAGCCTCAAAATGTCTCTTTCTATCAAAATAAGAACCACTAGAATATATAGGTTGTAACGCCCCGACCCCAGCTGCCCAGAGTTGGTGCATTAATTACGTAACATTGGCATGATCACAAGAAAGATCAAATCCCGAAAGACCGATTATTTTAGTAGCCTTGGAAACACTAGATATATTCATAAGTTTTACATTACATCATAAAATGAAAAACTACTACAACAACATAATGTTTCCAACGTCCACACTATAAACCCATAATATCCCTGCAAGTCAATCATAATTTACTTCTTCACTACCTGGGAAAAATAAAACATAAAAAAGGGGTGAGCTCAAATGCCCAGTAAGGATAACAATAGAGCGGAACATTCAAAATAAGCATAAACATTTAAGGCAATGAATTACTAAAACAAAAGCCTTTTAAAAATTGAACTTCAACATAGTATGGCAAAAGTAAAATGAAATAATGCCATTTACTTATTCACATGGATATTCTACTAATCGAATAATCACATGCAATATCAATAACCACTTTCATAATGTTGGAATGCATAATGCCAAACGTTAATTTCATTGTCTAGGCCTCATCCCAAGACCTAGGGGTTACTTCTAACCGGAACCCAACCCGGAGTGCCTCTAATAACCGGACACCAACCCGGAGTGCCTCTAATAACCGGACACCAACCCGGAGTGCCTCTAATAACCGGACACCAACCCGGAGGGCATACTTTTACCAGTCCCTAACCTGGAGGGATTACTTTAACCAGTCCCCAACCTGGAGGGCTTACTTTTACCGGTCCCCAACCCGGAACATACTTGTTTAGCACATTCATCTGAAGAAAAGTTTGAAATATAACATAAACATTCGGGTTAAAACTAGCATACAAAATGTCAATAGTTTCACGATAAACTATGAATGGTATAAAATAGCACATCCACATTCAAACATATCACAAAACCTTCAATACAATATAGAAGTTTTGTATTATAATAAATCAACTTCAAATAATCTTAAAATCCATCAAAGGATGTTGACATAGATGAAATCAAAATTCTTTTAAAAGAAGTATCTCCTTTTATTTTGAAATCATTTAAGATCCATATAAAATAAAACATTTTCTTTGAAAATATTCTTATAAGCTTGTAAGGAAAGCTTCGACGATTTTATAACGGCGGAAAATAACCGCACCCGCCGTATAAGTTAAAAAATACATTCTTACCTCAATTCTGTCGAAAAGGTTAAAAAGGACCTTGTTTTGAAAACGACGGAAAGATTCCTTTATAAACCTCTTATAAAAAGTCAAACAAGGGTATAAATGACTTTAACCCATATTCTTGTAAATAGTAAAAATGTTTTGAAATACATTTCGAAGAAACATGGATGTGGATGATAAAGAGATCCCAGTAGATTATTACGTATAATACAACCTCGGATAATGAAGAGATTGTGAAATAACCCTTACCTTGTACTTTTCCTTGGTTGGGGTAGGTTAACCTCCTATATAATGGTGAAATAATTGTTATTAAATTATACAAGAATCATATATATTAATATGATATCATATATGATCTTTTAACATTGATTTGTTAATAATATCTTAGAATTATCGTCGTTTCGGGTGTTAACTTACTCATTTTCTTTTATATGTTTTGTTACATAAGTCATGTTTGTTGTATCTTATTCATATCCAGAATGATATCAAGTCCTTAAACATCATTTTTAAATCATTAAATGATAATTATACTTGAATGGATACGATGGAGAATGAATCTCATCGCGTTCGTGGAGACGGTAGTCCGTACGTACGCACGAACGCTACTTCCATTTAATTTTTATTTTAAAAGAATCGAATCCAAATGATACATAGGTATATTACTATTCCAGTATAATATAATATTTTATATATGTTACTTAAGTTCATTAACACCATCCTTTATACGTTCCAAGTGTGGTATGAACGAGTCATATCATTTTAAGGGGGCGGTAGTCCGCACTTCCTCAAATGAAATTATCGTATGTATATACAACATGAAACGAATAATGGTATGAAATAAAATGGAATTACAGAAGATTATATATAAAATATATATCATTAATATCATATTTAATTACAGTTCCATCATAATGGCCACCATGAGAGGTGGTAAGATGTATTTGAACAATCATCGTTTCGTGAGGCGTTAGTTTGCCATCCACAGAAACATTATGTTCATCATCCATTAGATGGAGTTGTGTGTATGTGTAGTTTGAATCCTTCTTATAACAACATCCTAGTATATTGAGGATACTGGTGTTGTTACAAAAGAAAGGAAATAACAAGATTTATGGGGTTGGAGAAGCAAAATAAATGAAAATAATTTAAGAGAAATCGTTACCTTTAATTTAGGTAACTCACTTTGGTTGGAACCAAAGGACTTCTTGAAATGCTTTCTTCCTAAGGGGAAGCTTCAAGGAGGAGGAGAGGGATGTGGGGAGCTTAGTTGGGCAGAGTTTGGACGAGCCAAGTGGCTTGAGAGGTGTGAAGAAATGAGAAGGAGGAGTTCCCTTTTATAAGAGGGGTGAGGGGCACCTTTGGAAAAGCTAGAAATATTAATTTATAATAAATTAATATTCGGTTTCTAATGGCTCAAAGTTGACTATTCAAAGGTTAAGGTGGGGATAGGTCTAAAACCACTCAACCAATAGAATTTAGACAGGTTTGGGTTCTTATATTAACCTTATCTTTAAGTATTAACTCTAAGTTAATTAGTTTCACTTTTACAATGTCTCTTTGTATTTTTATATAATATGGTTAATAAACTTACTATATCCATCCAAGCGACCCCCAAGTGGTCCATTAATGAGGAACCTATCATAATATAAGTCTCTTGGCCGAACCGTAGATTTTTAGGAATTTAATATCAATTAATAATATAATATTTGTTTTAAGAACTCTTTTATGTCAATTTTGACACTATTCAATAGTTGATTTTTGTGAAACTCCTAACAGATTGATTACTTCGAACAAAGTCAATTACATCAATCCTAATATATCATATTATCATAGAAAATTAGTTTAATTCATTAAAAGTTTCATATTATAATTATTTGGGTATTTATAAGATCAATTATTTTAATTTTTCACTATTTTAGTAATTACTGCATCATCATTGTGTCATGAATAAAATAAATTATTTAATGTCTAAAAATTATAAATAAAATATCATTATTTATGAAATCTTCTTATCTTTCTAATTAATATTTATAATCGAAAATCCAACATGTATAACCCTATGTAAAAATTGTTCTTCTAAAAGATGTAAGCTTATGCCATTTTTATTTTTATTTTAACTTTATTAATATAATGTGTCATTATCACTTACAAGTGGATCCATGGGGTCCCAAAATAAACCCAAAGATGCCCATGGTCGACCATGTATCAACCAATAGGGTTAAGACACGTTTTAGGGTAATTTAGTATTATTATAATATTATTTTTTAACCCTTATTTACCGGATTTACCCTTTAACCATGGTAAATAAAATATTTACCACAGTAACTTTTCAAAATGTCTAAAAATAAAAGTTACCTATTTACACAATTTGAAAATCCTGATTCCAAATATGGAATCCATTTTCCTAAATTCAAAACACAGAAGTGGCAGAAATTAATTTAAAATTAATTCCCGCTGTCAAAACAAAAAGCGTGTTTTTAAGAGATAATAACTATCAAAAGATTGACACTTGTTTATGTTCGGTTTAATTGTAAAATTATGTCCAATAACCAACATTATATTAAATGGTAAAAATATATTCTAAATATACTTTAAAACCACTAAAATTCATAATTTATCACTATTAATTATTTTGATTAAAAAAGTTGTTTTTAATTAAAATTTAGAAATTTTCACTATTCATCAAAATATGAAAGTTATCCGAAATGTACCAAAATTTCACCCTAGGCTAATTTCGATATTCTGAATCCAAAAATGAAGTCCATTTTGAAATATAAAATATATATGATTTCAAAAATTAGGTATTACTATTCACAACGGCTAGTTTAATCGGTTGTGGTGTGTGTTAAAACTCGAAGTTGCGTATAACACACGCTACTGTATTATTCAAAGGAAAGCGTACCGTGGAAGCTTGGGATGTTTCATTTTAAATTTTTTTTGATGTCCCCATTTAGTCAATATGTTTAAAATATTGTATTTAAAAAGGGTTCACTATTAAAAGTTGATAAAAGTGCAATACTGAAAATGAATTTGTTCTTGCATTATATCAAAGAAACTCATAATATGGATTCTAAAATTATAAGGATTATATAAAGTTTAAAATTTAGATAATACTATTCATAACCGCTTTTGAATGGCTTATTTTTGTAAGTCATGGTGTGATTGAACTCGGTGTTGCGTGTAGTGCAAGTTATTTAATTATTTTGAAGAAATAACATACTATGAAATCTTGGGGTGTTACATAGGTGTTGAACCTACATGACTTTCACCATCCACATCCCACAAATGTTGCTTTATTATAAGGTCTTAGACGATGATTTCATAAATAGTGGTCAACCTAAATACATTGACTAGTGATCTGATAGAATAAACCATCCCATCCACAAATCACCTGGTTCTCATAATGTCATCACCATCTTGATTAGGTGTGAACCATATATTCTTAGTAAAATGGGAAGATAATTCCACAACTAAAACACCTCCCTACAAAAAGATCATAAATTCTCTATCTCTATCAGCCCTAAT
This sequence comes from Viscum album, assembly GCA_963277665.1. NCBI lineage: Eukaryota > Viridiplantae > Streptophyta > Magnoliopsida > Santalales > Viscaceae > Viscum > Viscum album. The sequence continues at coordinate 1,504,471,172 of OY728158.1, forward strand.
AGTCTGGGGAAATAAATAGTTGTAGATGATAGTTTGAAAATCTGTCCAATCCATATTTTTATGCCGATATTCCTACATTATTAAATATCATCATCGATTTGTAGAATCATATAGTTTATATTTTTCAATGTTGTCCCTCCACTCTCGAGGTGTTTCCAAATTCTCAAATATTTAGAGAATGTATTAGATACATAACTCAGTGGTATGAGGCCTTCCATCCACCAAAAAGGTTAGTGAATGCTACTACTGTAACTCTAGAATAAAATCATTCATACTCAAGTTAGGTCAAAAACAATTTTCATATTCTGTATCATATGTAGAAAGAACTATCAGAACTGGGAATCTGTTCCCATATCAAGAATAGAAAGAGTTTCCACTGGGGGCACTGTGGGAGGAATCACTAGTGGATCAAGGCCTACCACCTCCGGTGCATGGTAGTCACTGCCTTCAGGCTGTACCACTAGAAAACTTCATGGAGACATTATACTACAATTAAAAACTCACATATTACAAGAGACCATAAAAAATGAAATCACTGGTGGTAGACAATTGGTATAGGTTCAGATCCCTCCTAAAGAAATATCAAACCCCTATGCCTGCTCCTAAAGTCGGGATTAGGTAAAAGGGAATGATCATAACAATCCATAAAAATAAAATTGACACCATCTACACACTACTATTTTTGGTTTGGATATAGGTCTTTGTTTCAAATATATATTTTGGTCAATTAATTCCAATAAGTGATATTCATTTGAATTTGTGCTTATTTCAACATTTAAATCTATTTGAATTGTTGAATTTGATGGATCAGAATTTCTAATACATAATGGACCATACTTCTTAGTAACCAACATATGGCCTCCACATAACCCATACCATAACATGTTTCATCCAATGAAACCAACGGTCCATGGATCAACATGCCATAATTTAATACTTGAGTATCTACTTTAACCTATCCAGGAATACATTGTTAGGTTAAAGAATGAACTTTAACTTCCAATTATGGTTTTCAATCTCTACATGAATGTCATAACATTTAAATATATAATCAAGTTACTATCAATATAAAATAAAAAATTCCTGCTAAAATCAGATGTGGCATTGAAAAATCATGTAATATTAGTCTGATTATGCCTAATATAATTCATGAACTGATGAAACTCACTCATTTCACCAGGTTTAGATAAAAGAAACCATCATTTTGATTATACCAGTATTAGTAACATCATAAGATATGTATGCCACCCAATAGTGAATTCTTATCAACCATAAATGGTATAATCAATAATTGAAATTACCTATTCCAAGTAATTTGGGTTTCCCTTGTACATGGGTTAGCTTCATCCAAGCACATGTCCAGTTCCAAATCCCATTAACTCTTAGTCACCTATATAATACCCAAATAATAATACAAAGTAAAAATAATCCTCTGATAACACTTTGAAACTTCCTGACCTAGTATCCACATAACTCATTCCCTGAGCTGGTGGGTCACCTGGCCTCAAGAACTCATCCCCATACTCCAAAGGCTACTAACTAGAAATGAGATTGTAATGGAGGTACGATGGGTAGAATATACACTCATATCAAAGTGTCATATTTGATAAAACCTGAAACATACAATAGAGTAATCATATGTATAAATAAAATCAGACTAAATAATTTAGCAGAAGAATTAATAACTAAGAAACTAAATAATATTCAAAATCCACAAGGTAGTTTCATATACATGGATGCATGGCATGCTGATATAAAAAAGGTGTAAAGGGGAAATAATATACAATCATTCTATAAAAAAGCTAAAAAATAACCAAAGGATGCTCCACAATCATCTCAAGTGTATGCATGGTCCTCTTCTTCTATGATCTATCTAAAGTTAAGTTACATCAAGAACCTATAGTAGGGTGCTTTCTCTTATCCATATGAGCATCCATATTATCTTCTCAGGTACCAAATGCTTCTCTAGTAGGCTGTGAGATAAAACAATAGTAGTCCAACACAAAAAAATGTGTAGAGTTAATCTATTCATTCCACATATCTAAAAAATGAAGGTTTAATAAATAATTTTCAATGATGAATATATAAAAGACAGCTTACTCGGGTTCCTAAAGTAAATCTAGTGGCTCCACCAGCTTTGGCTAATGATCTGAATGTGCATCGATCAATAAATATAGATGTAGTAATAATATATACATATAGTATATCTATATATTTCATCAACCTATATGATATAATTACATGCATACTTAAATGGCCACAAACCAGAAAAACTAGATGGTGGATGGACTAGGACATAACTCAGACATCAATGACTAGTATAAATGAGCCTATAAGCTTAGGAAATAAGGTGTATCCCTTATATCCTATTAATATTGAGAGATATCATGCTTAATTATTAGGTTGGTGATTGTTCCGTAATGTCAACACTTGAAAAAAGGGACATAGTGTGTCATGACCACTATCCAAATAGTTTCATTGGCGTGATACATATTTCTCAACACTCGATGTAAGGGAGTGTGGAACCGTCATTCCCAAAAAAAACTTACCATCATAAAAAATCCTATATCAATGAACTATTAACATTAATAATATTATGAATGAGTCATTATCATCCACTCATCGTATTTGGAAAACCAAAATATATAAATAAGGCATAATAAATCAATTAAAGAAGTTGAGAAATCATGAAATTAATGTAATGTTATTTCCACCCTTTTAAGAAACCATTTGATTAATTTAAATAAGGTGACCCATCATGAAGAATTAATTCCATTTAATACCAACCATTTAATTAACCAAAACCATGAAATTACATTTATGAGTATTTAGGATTGATTAGAAGGTGTCATTACAAAATTGGAAATTACATACAGGGGTAATTTCACTGATATGTTCGACTAAGAACCTAGGAGGTTCCATAGGTTCAATCCAAAAATCATATAACTGAGGAAAAAATAGATAATCCATTTTTAATGATTATAAATCGATCCAAGAATATATTCAATTAAATTATAATAGGAAAATTCAAGCTGGCACACCCAAGGGGCATCCATAGATGAGGTCAATATCCTCAAATCCACTAAAAAATGATAAAAAATTGTATATTAAGGTTTGTAAATCTATTTAATATGAAGAAATAAATTAAATAGAGACACATGGAAAAGGAAGACATATAGAATAAAGTAAAATCTATAAAATTACCGAAACTAGTAGAGAAAATGATGAGGCTACCTACAACTAGATCGTTGATGAATCGTTATCCGATGGAAGCATTAAGATTGTAGTATCTTGAAAGAAAACAAAGAAATTCTCTAATGCCTAGAAAATAGGAAAACATATATTGAACCTAAGTTAAATAATGGGTCTGAATATAAAATTATATCGGAAGAGGGAGGAATGTATATCTTATCAATATGGATCTGATTCTTCTGATGATGCTCAATTTGAACTTCAGATATACGATATATATAAGAACCTAGATTGAAGCATGTAAAAGAAAATGGATGAGGAAACAAGCTTCATCAAATTGAATAAAGATATGGGAAAATCATATAGGGTAAATATATTAATAAATAAAAAATTCATTTCACCCTCAAATATAATGGAACATAGTTTGTCCTCATGGTTTTCTAAACCATTCACCAACCATGATTAGCCTACTACCCAAGGAGTGACCCTTTATGGTTAATGTTCTCAATTTCCCTATCCATACACAAACCGTGTGAAATGAATCCATTAAAAGTCAGTATTTTATCACATGGTCATTCTCCTATAATCACACTATTTTATACAAACTATGTTTTTAATAGTTCTCTTATGTTTTTTACCACACGATTAGTTGAGATCATACTGGCTCTGTGGCACAGTTTCTACTAATTGTGTGGCCACATTTATTTTACAAAATCAAGAGTTTATGGATCTAAATAAACCCCAAAGACCTTCATGACCCCCCACGAATCCATTGGATAACACTATAAGGGCCATTTAAAGTAATTTGATCCCAAAAGAAATTAATCATACCTTTGTGAAAAGGTGAGTCATTATAATATCCATGTTTATAAAGACACTAAACCTATATGATTATGGAATATATCATAATCTCGTGTATTGAATATTAATATAATTAGATTTAATGTTTATGTATAAAGAATATGGGTTTTTATAGTTTATATTAAGTAATGGTTTAGTTACCTTAAGAATATATTACGTGAAAATGTTTTTGGAAAAACATAAGATAATACTATGTATAAGAAACCAACCTATGTTATAATAATGAAATGAGTGTGGTTATCCTATAAAATCATAGAAATATGGGTACTAAAAGTGGATTTGGTTTTGATAGACATGAATATAGAGGTCTTAACCTTTAAATTACTTGGTCAAGTATATTATGACCATCATTCTAGTGTAAGATGAGTGTTCCCTTACTATTCATTGGGGTATTCACTCCCTAGGGATATGCTTGAGTTAAATCATATTTTCCTTATGAACAATTTTGATGGATTTGAATAGATGATGATAATGAATGTAAATGGTTAATCCTATGGTTTCATATATTTTATATATGTTTTCATGATTCAAATATCTTGTAAATGATTTTCCATGATTATGTGGTTTTTCACTATGATTATTTTTTCTCATACTACAATTTTTTCTCTTAGTAAATTGATGGAACCCGAAGAAACCTTGTAAATTTTGAATGTGATGGAGAATGAAACCCCTTTCCTACTATCCCACCTAATATTATCTGAACTATAGTGAAAAATATCAATATTATTATTACACAACTTTCTCATACTATTAATCATGCTAAACAAGCAAATGAGACTGTAATATTATATTAAGTCATTTGTGAGGAAACATATGTCTTCCATTAGTGAGTCCTCTGATCCAATAGTGAGGTAGTAATGGATCAGCAGTAATATAATGATATTTTCTATTATTTAGTATTATAAACATGAAAAACTTATTTTGGTTGTTTATTATATTGATGGTGAAGTAGATAAATGGTGGAATCTTATAAAAACATGATTAAGCATGAAAAAATTTACTCCATAGAGTAGGATGAGTTTAATGGAATATTTTTCAATAATTACTGTTCATTTACTATCCATATTAAAATAAAGAAAAAATTCATTGATATAATGTAAAAGTTTGATTTAATCATTAGTACCTACAAAGAAACTTTTTAATAACTTATGAGGTAATATTATCATATTATCATCCAACCTAGAAGTAAGATTGATCGAATCATTAGTGGTTTAACACTATATATCCAAAAGGGCATTTCATAAGAATGAAGAAACCATTCATTGTTTTATCAAGGATTAAATGGAGATTGGAGTTACCCATCAATTTCATGGTTTTTATAAGAAAATAAATATGGAATTCAAAGAAAATTATTATAATAAAAACCCTAAAGAGAAGAATATTTTTTTTCCTTTATGATTTAGTGATATAAGAAAGCATTAAAAAAAATGTATCAAGTGGTCTGGTAAATGTTATGAGTGTGGAATGGAAGTTCATTGGGATATCAAATATCCAAGTGATGGGATGAATAAGTTACATAATAATGGATAAAAAGCACCGAAGAATGTACCACCCACACTCTAGTGTTTCAAATGAAATAAGTATGAGAATTCTGATAACCAATGATCAAATATGATGGTTAATTATGAGTATCAACATCAATAACCTACTAAATATATAAAAAATGGGAAACATCACATGACCATTATTACTAATGTGGGGTATGATAATAATGTGGTGAAAGGTAAACAGACTACCCACTATAGAACTACTAATGACTTATTTGATTTTGGATATACCCAATATTTTATATCTAAATAATTTTTATGGGAATTAGAATACCACTTCAATGATTATATTTTACAAAGTAGTGAAAACCCCTAATGGAATTATGACCGCATATCATGTATATGATTCCTCAATGATTGATGTTTGGGACAATTTTCTTCCAGTAAATATTGTTATTCTCCCCTATTTGAAATCGAGGTTATATTTGGTATGTATTGGATTTAATTTAAAAAAACTACATCAATTTCCATTTAATGGAATTCATGTTTAAAATTCAAAACCAAATGATGCTCATCTACCAATTCTATGATAAATATGATCCTCTGATGGAAATTGTGTTCATTGTATGGGTCTTAGTTTCTATTCAAAAATGGTATTTATATTATATGTTTGTGTAGAAGATCAAAATTGAATATATTTCTATTTTATGGGAGAGTGTTGATGTATTTTCAAAATAGTTTCTTAGTCTTCCTCTAAATCATGAAGTTTAGTTTTGAATATAATTCATACATGATTCACACCTATTTAAAAAAACTCTATATGGAATAAACCCAATTTTGTTGAAAGAATTAAAGAAGAAACTCAAATTGAATATAGATACGAGATTCATTCAGTCAATAACATCACCATGAAGTGTACATATTTTTTATTAATAATAAATCTAAATTAATGTGAATATACAATAGTTATGAGAAACATAGTAAGATCAAAATCAATAATGTGTATCATTTTCTCTGAAATTGATGATTTATTCAATCAATTATGAAGAAATAAATAATTTCCCAAGATTGATCAATGATCTTGATACTATAAGTTAAGGTTCAAAATTGAATAAGTACCCATGAAAGCGTTATATTTGAGACATAGATAGTATGAATTTTTAGTGATTCAATTTGATCATAAAAATTCCCCTTCTATCATCATGGATTTAACGACAATAGTATTTAGAGATTATGTTGATTAGTTTTTTGATAGTCTTTATTAATGATATTATTATATATACCAAAGTTAATTAAGAGTATAAAAATCAATTGATAATTGTACTAAATATCCTTGGAAAGGATATTTTTCATGAATAATTTCCCATGTGTGAAATGTTTTTATGAAAATTTTCTTTTTTACGTCATAAAATCTCATGATGGGTATATCGATGGATCCACCAAAGATAGATGTTATTGAATGTGGGATCAGACCAACCATTGTAAATAATATACATTGTAATATTTATTTACAGGTACATTATTGAAACTTTGAGGATAATTTCTCATGACTGGTTGATCCACTAAACATGTTAACATGGAAGGGAGACAAGATCCTTTGGACATGCAAATATGAAGAAACTTTCAAGGAACTGAATGAAAGGTTAGTCAGTGCACCTGTTCTTATACTAAACTATAGTGTAAATGGATTTTTGATTTAAAATTACATATCAATAAAGGGAATGGGATGGGTCCTGATGAAGAATAATATTTTTATAAATCAAAACTCACAATAATTTATGGTTCATGAGAAAAATTACCTAACACTTGATTTATAGTTAGATGTTGTAAATTATTCATTATAGACATGGAAGAATTATATTTATAGAGAAATATGTAACATCTATACTAATCATAAAATTTTAAATTATATATATACTCATAAAGAGTTTAATATACACTTGAGAGGATAACTAAAGATCCAATATTTTTGGATTTTAAAGGATGGATTTGGAAATCATGATGGAAGGAGAGAAATATTACCATTCTAAAATGAATGTTCAACCATCTATGCAAGTATGGTTTAAATAGGTGTAAAGGGATTATATATAATAATGAAAGAATATAATAAATTTTCTTAAGTTCAAAATTGATTATAATAGAATGAAAATGTTCAAGAACCATGCATGTATTCTATTCATACCATATTTGAAAAAGTATCTATAGGATTAATCTCATAGTTCATTTTTTTCTATTTATACAGGAAGTATAAATATGTATACTTATATAAATGAGTATTTTTAGTGGGAAAAATTATGGGAGAAAATGCATAGTATATATCTCATTGATCATTATGTTAGTATGTTAAGGTAAGAGATTTAATTATGAGGGTTCATTATTAACACTACACATAATCGAATAGAAACTATAATACATAAAAATGGATTTTATCGTCAGACTCCCAAAAATGTCTAATGGCCATAATTCTACTTGGGTTGCAGTAGATCACCATAAAAAATTAACAAACTTCATTTCTATTAGAGTATATTTATATCTTGATTGTGTTCTTAGAATATACACTAAGTTTGTAGAAATATTTCAGAGTACTACATTATTTTGTATCTGATCGAGTTCTTTTGTTTACCTGGAAGTTCTAGTAAAGTCTTTGACAAGATTTGGATATGTACTTTTGTTTTAGTACTACTTCTCATCCTATGATATATGTTCATTTTGAGAGAACTATTAAAACCCTAGATAATATGGTGATATCTATTAATATGGATTAAAATGGTATTTAGGATAAAAACCTAAATCTAGTCAAGTTTACATAAAAAATAGCTTTCCCTTGAGAAATCAAATGGATCCTTATTAATCCCTCTCTGGAAAGAAGTATATAAATCCAACCTTCTTGGATGATGTTGTAAATAGGAAACTATAGGGACCTGAGTTAGATATGGAAATATAATAGAATGTTATAGTCATTTTATAGAACATCAAGGTATCTTTGGGGTGATAGAAAATATTTTCTTAAAACCATCTATGAAATATATAATTTAATTTTGGTGAGAAAGTATTCCTGTAACACTCGCCATGGTTTAAGGTTATGAGTTTTGGAAAGAAGTAAATTTTATTGCTAGGTATATTATCCTATTTAAGAGTCTTTATAATATATGGATGATAGATTATCTATTAATGCTTCCAAAAACCCATTCTAAAGTTAACAATGTGTTCTATATATCTCTCAAGAGGAAGTAAATACCTGATCTATCACATATACTAAACTCCAAGGTTGTAATACTGGAGAATAATCTTTACTATGATGAGAAACCATTAAAAATTTTATATCAAAAATATTAAGAACTATGGACCAAGACAACTAACCTAGTTAATGTTCTCAAGAGGAATTGGAAATACTAGGAAGCTGTTATGGACCATGACTACTCATCTGGTATTTATGATATAATTATCATCAATTTAAATTATTGAATAGCTTTTGATGCACATAAAACTCGGGTCTAAATAAACTGTAATATAGTATAACCTTAAATACTAGCGCTTAAGTTGGTGTAGTGAATATCAGTCACAATTTTTTTTAAATAAATATGTTTAATGTTTTTATATAAAAAAAATATATTGACAAATAATAAATTAATTTTTAATAATGTCATTATATTATTTAAAAATACATTTGTACTACAAATGGATATTATTGATATTTATGAAAAAATAATATATTTAAATTTTCACACTTTTAAGAAATTTACTTTACAAAATGATACTCATTTTTCTATTCATCGTATTAGAATTAGTTTCAAGTGGATTTTTAGTAATTTTCTGAAAATATTTTTCTTTCTCTAATGAGTTAAAAATAATATTTTTTTATTGAAAACAATATTTTCATTTAAAGAATTTAAAATTTAAAAATTTATTTTATAATATTTTTTAAATTTAAATTAGTTTATTTATATTATTATTAATCAAATTTTGTTCATTGGAATTAATTTTATGTTGTATTTCGGTATAGATACCTTTTTTACTGAGGAAATTTTTTTTTCTAGAAAATTTGTTTTCATTGTGCTTTGTGGGTTTAATATTAATTTAAATTATTGAACTTATATTAATTAAATTTGAAAAAATGTATTTCATATTTCTAACCATACTAATTAATTTTTTTTATATTTTTAAATTATTTTTTCATAATAATAAATATTAAAAAGAGAACAAAATTATTACAACGTGTTAGGGGACACAGGTTTACTATGGTGGTTAAACCTTGAGATATGGGTATGTTTTCTCATTAATGTTTTATAAACACTATTAGATTTAGATATATCAGCCTAATAATATTCCTTATTTTAATAAATATCAATTAGTAAAAATTAAATAAATAAATTGGATAAAAATAAAATTACAAAATGGAATAAGGTTCTCAAGTCTTTAGACACCTAGAGTTTGAGTAAAAATATACGTTTTGATAGTGGAGTGTAAAATGGATATAGTCTAAAAAAATTTAATTTTTAGAAGAAACCAAAAATATAATATGTTTTATGAAAAATTATAGTGAATTTATAACCATGGAGTCCTTAATTTATTATGATATAGATAAATCTATTTAGAATCCTTTATCTATGATTGAGCGAAATGAATAAGGTGATCATTAAGATCATCATTATAAGTTTTTTATTGAAAAATTATAGATAGGATTTGAAATTAATTCCCAATAACAATTAAAACATTTAATTACTTTCCACTAACTAACAAGAAAAACCTACCATAGCCATGACTTTTATTGATCACATAGGTGTGATTTATCTTAAGGAATAAAATTAATGTTTGATTATGAATGTCAACTTTTATGGAAGGTAATGTATTAGAAAAGATTTTTAAAATACAATGATCATCTATTAAAACATGAATATTCAATATTAATGAAGAAAATATTCTTTATGAATTATCTTATTATCTAAATTCAAAATCCCAGACCTTCTGGGAGTCACTTTATTTATTTCCAAACTAGAGGCTACTTGGATTCCAATTCTATTATAGGAAAGGATAGTATTTTGGTATGATGTGAAAATATATTTTAAGGGATTTATATACTCTCTATGATCATATTGTTAAGAAATATAGGTTACATAAAACATTAATTGATGACATTTATATAACAAATAATATTTAAGAAAAAAAATTTAATAGGATTTTCATGATGGAATTATTTGTACCATAAATTACATAAAATGGTATATAGATATAAATTATTCCTTACATTTGAATATAGAAACTTCTATATTCCAAAAAAGTACCATGTGATATCATGATTATATAAGAATAATAATATCATATATATCATATATAAATAATAAATTCATTATTATATATATGAGGTGGTAATGAAAAAATTAATGACCTTGGTTCGTGAAGCGGCAGTGAACTGTACACATGAATGGTGATTTTATAATCCATATGATTGAATAGGAGATGGTTATAGGTTATGAACATAATATAAAAACATATCATTATATGAAATATAATTTTTTTATTATATAATCATGGTTTAATAATAATATAAGGAGTTTGAGAAAGAAAAAAAATTAAATGATTGATTAAGGACGCGACCAATTCTTCATAAAAAATAACTGTGTTTTCACTGAAAGGATTATTAGGTTGTCTTTATGAAAAAATTAATTCCTATAAGATGTGATTATGTAATTTAGTAAGTTATTTTGGAATTTCGAGTCTGAGCCAAATGTTTTTGAATGTGTGAAGAGAAGAGGAGAGGGGTGGCCTTTTATAAGTGAGGTGAGTGGCTCACTTGTATGTTTTTAAAATAAAAAAGTGTACCCATTTTTCAATATTAAAAAATTAAACAATGGACTATTATATAACATACAATAAATAGGTTTTAAATGGTTCATGTAAAAAGGTTTTTTTATTTTTTTGGGTCATTTTATCCCTTATCTTTTTAATTTAACCCCCGATAAACCCATTTTTACTGTAATAGCGATACATAGTTTCAGTTATTTTTTCTATTCATTATACAAAACAATTTATTTCACAATATTAAATAATATAATTTATGAATATTATAAATATTGAATTAATTTTTCTAAATTCCATTCGTAAAATTTAAAAAATATAAATTAAAATTAATTCTTTAGACATGACAAGAAAGAAGGTTGTCAAAAAGAAAATATTCAAAAACTCAATAACATTTTAAATTAAAATTAAATATGAAATTTATTAAAATAAACAAGATTAGATTAATATATAAATAATATAAATAATTTTACATTTAGAACCATCTTATAAAAGTTTTGTATTTTTTAGAAGCATTAAAAGAGATTACAATTATTAATAAAAATAATTATTTTTTACTATTCACTGAAAAATTTATCTTTTTAAAAAATTATAAAAAATTAAACCTAATATAATTTTAAAATTATTATTTATAAAATTCAAATTTATATTTTGAGAGTTATTTTTTAAAATTTTCCAATATTATTTTTTATAATTTGTTTTGTAAAAGGAGAAAAAACTATTTTTTAGAAAAATACGATTTTTAAGAATAAAAATGGATTTATTATTATCTCTTTTCTATAAATAACATAATATTAATGTTAGAAATATTCTTTATTATAGAATATATACATTTCAATTAATTATTTCACCAAATGTTATTTAGTTAATTTATTGATGTAAAACACATATGTGTGTATAAAAATAGTTTCTCAAAAAAAGATTCCTTTATAATCAAGAAGTTTTTTTTCATTTATAATTAATTTGCCGTTGAATAATTAATTCAATAAACATTTGTAAACCATATTTTTATAATTTATTTAATCCTATTATTATCATCCATTCCAATAGTTAGGTGATAACTATTATTTTAAATAATAATATTTTAATATTGTGTTTTGTTTCATTTAAACTTGGTGTTGCATGTAACGCAAGGTAAACTCAGTGTTGTAAGTAATACAAGAAAAAATAGGTGTCTCATTTAAAAAAATATAAAAATAGTGTTTTCTGTAATGTAGGATAAAAGTTTTATTGTGTATAACACAAAATATCTATGGGATTAAATTTATTTGAAAAAAATACTTCACAAAATATTGAGGTGTTGCAATATCCCTTGATATTCGGTATCATCATGTGAAATCATCTATTTTCTTTTAGAATTGGAAGTTTCTTATACCTCTTAATTGTTTTTTATTTTGAAATATCAACTGGTAAAATAATCAAAATAATCAAAATATGTTTTTTATCCTTTATTATCATTCCTAAGGGAATTTGGGGATTTTTCTATACCAAATAGGTTTTTTGTTTTCATCATGGGATTATTTTCCATTTTTCTCAATATTTATTTCTTCAATACATCCATCAATGGATTTTTTACATTTTTACTTGTTATACCCTTTTTTTTAAAAAAATATAGTAATGATCCTCCTTGGTGTAGTTTTATTATTTAGATTAATGTATTTATTTTTAATTAGGATTTTCCTTTTCATACAGTCTATGAATAACAAACACAACTAATTTATTTTTATCTTAAGAATATATTTTTCATCTTTGGACTCATGAATTTAACTAAAGGTGGGTTTTCCATTCTTTTTAACATGTTTTTCCTTATTAATTTTGTTCTCCTGTCTTTAATTTAATTTGATACATATGGGGTGTATTGATTATAGAACGCCTCCTTCATATAACTGCCTTGGTTACAAGTCTCATATAGTTTTCCAATTATTTAATATTTTATTTTTGTATAAAATATGTTTCCAATTATTCTATATCGATTTCATTATTCTATCTTTAAACCTTTTTAATATGGGTTCTCATTTTATTTCATAGGCTAACACATTATGTAAACATTCAATAGTAATACTCCTAAATCTGATACAAAAAATAATGAAAAACAAACCAAGGGTCCCTTTTTAAACCTAAAGCCTGTAAAGCTGTATAAACACTTGTTTTTTTAAAATTTACTTAGTTTTTGGTATTTATATGAGAAAAATTCATTATAAAAATGATTCCAACTACCCTGGCTGTTTTGGCGGTCTATTTAATATTTTACCTTGTCGACATTTATATAGGATTTGAGTTCAACATAATTTTAGAGGGAAGTTGATTTAATATAGATTTTATTTTTAAAGGTGTATGGTAACTTTATCTTTTAATAGTTCATATGTTAATCAATGTATGATTTCAAGATATTATTAAAGTACATGGTGTTCTTTTAGCCCAATAATCCTCTATAATTGTTTTTTTAGATTCTTCGCTTTTTATAACTTCTTGTAATTATTATTTTTATGTTGTTTCATGATTATTCAATTTAATTACAAGTGATAAGAATCTAAAATAGTATATTATTTCTACATCCTCCAATTATTTCAGTTTTCCTTGACAGTCCTTTCTCTTCAAATAAACTTTATCTTTATGTATTATTCTCTTTTCATATATTAGATGGTCAATCTATTTAATCCACTTTCCCTTGCGCACTACTTGAGAATTTATAATAGAATTTTCTTTTATTAGTGAATGGGTATTTTCTTTATTTCATCCATTTTAATCTCCTCTTTCTTGAATTGTATAAATACACACATTTTCCAAAATAGATCATCTTTCTCTGAAATTATCATTAATGGTATTTAATAATCCCACCAATTTAGTGAGTAATATACATATTAGTGTATTTGTTCTAAATATTTATCAATTCCATCATTTTCAACATCAAGATGAGTAATCTCATCATGCATAATCTTAAAACTACCATGAATTTGAGTGAAAATTTATTAAATATATTTATTTTTAGTATATATTAGAGTAGAAACATATTCATCTTAGGAGACCCACTAATGGAATTTAAACATATACTAATTGTTCAAAATCATTGGTATAGATTAAATAGAATTTTGGTTTAACTAACGATTTTATGGAACTATAGGAATAAGTATATAAAAATAGTTCCATTTAAATTGTTGGTAAAGGAGTATACTAATGGTTTTGAAACCATTAATATAGACCCCCTTGTTTCTTGAACTGTAGCACCCCCACCCTTCCCATGTACCCTAGAATATCTGCCAAAACCTACTCAAATAGGATCTATAAGCCACATGATCACTTTATAATAGTCAATTACCTAAAAATAGACATCACTAAAAATAATAAAATAATGATAACATAAGAAACTAATTAATGTATTCAACTAGTGATAACAAAAATTCAAAACATCACATATATCCATTTAGAACAAATCATCACACATAAAATTTCATAAATACCAGTCATAAAAATAAAGATTATTTTTTACCAAATAACAATCACTATCTTCACCGTTATCATCATCCTTATCCTCAACCTCATCATTTTACTCTTGGTCATCCCCATCTACTCCCTCCAACTCACCCTCTTCATCTCCCGCTACCACACTATCATCCTCTCCATCAATATTTTCAGGAATGTAATCATCCTGGACACCACTAGGACCAATTCATGGTGCACTATATAACCCAATCATTTTCAACATATATTCATCACAATACATGGTGGAATCTGGTGAAATTGATTGAAATAAGACTACTGTAAATTTCATAAATTCAGTATTGGCCCTTTTATTCCTTTCAGGCTCCTGGGTTACCATTTTTTGGACTCTTATTCCTAGTTCTAAGCCTATAATACTGGTGAATTATCTTTTTCAAACTTGTTGATACCTTAACTAGTAGAAAATTTGGGTTAATATCTATTTTGGTAAATACTATTCTCTATCCAATGACACACTCTTCCATGGTTCTCATCTCTTAATACCTAATGTAATTGGACATTTGGATCAAATTTTACATCTTCCTAATCACCATGGCCTCCAAAGAACACTTTTAAAAATTTAAATGGACTATTATGTTAAAAAATAATTAATAAAATTTGAATTCAACAAAGTAAAAAATTATAATTTTCAGCTGTTTCGGTTTGTTTACTACGCTTTCTTCTTTTTTCTTTATACTGGAGAAAAATAATTTTTCTCAAGGCATGTATCCATCATCATTAAAAACCTCCCTCTATAATTACATTGAATATAGAAATCCATAATTGAAAAGAAGTTACTAATAATAGATTTCATAACTAAAATCAAATATATATTAATTTTAAATAAATATGAATAGAAAAACATATGGAATATGAATTATAGTGAAAATTTAAAACTTATTTTTTCCTTATAAAACTCAATATTATATCATTATAAAAATATGAAAATATGAAAATATATCATTTCTCAAACCCTACTAGTGGAAAAAATCCACATGCCTCAAATACCAATTTATGCAATTTACATTGGAGTGGGTTATATTAGAACTCATGATAAATAATTCCAGAAAGTTTATGTTGTTCTTATTTCAACCTTGAACCCCATATTTATTTTAAAATTGGAATTACACTTAAATGTTTTCATGAATATTCATTTGGGGTTTCGAAAAATAATTAAATAAGATACCCTAAACATGTGCATTGGGGGTTTCATATTTATCATACATTTTAATAAGTTTTAATTTTTAATAAGTAATGAAACATAAACATCTTAATTATAAATAAATATATATAGTGTCCATCTAAACATAACTGAAACATCACCACCATTTTTATGACCCTAAATACCATGTATAATTTCACTATCCAACATGTAAGGTATAAACCTACCCCAAATATAAACATATATGTACATTGTAAGAATGAAAATCTTGAACAACCCATTAGGTTGTTTTCTATGTATTGGATATTTTATCATCATTAAAATGATCAAATCCCATTACATCAGTGTTATCTTCTTATACAAGATCTCCATTTGTAATTCATTCATTTAATTACAAACCTTTCTAAAAATACCCCACATCCATTGGACATTTGGATACATTGGAATGATTGAATCATCTATTTAAAAACCATTCTCCCTAAATAAACTCTATATCAGTATCTCTCATGTCATAGTATAGAAAATGTTGAATGTATGTAATGTCAGTATAAAATTAAATTTTATATGAATCCATAAAATTACTCAACCCAACACATAACCATTTATACACTATATACTTTGAATTAGGTTTTCAATTATAGTACATCAATTTAAAATAGTTATATAATTTGGAATCATAGTTTCTATTAGTTAATCTATTCAGAGAAAAAACATATATATCAAACTATATAAGGATACTATTAAAACTATATGATGCTGCATTTAAAACTAAATGAGGAAAGATATAAAAATATACTTTTAAAAACAATATAAATATACTTTAAAAAAGATATGTAAAACTATATGAGGATTGATTTCAAACTATAAATTGATTTATATTGAAATGGAATTGAATAAATGAAAATTCAACTTCAAATATCATGTTGTTGAAATGGTAATCTCATCGAGAAGGGAATGAAATGTACTGATATACAAAAACCTTTAAGGACCATTCCATGAAAAAAATTCCTTCCCAACATGAAATAATTAAAAAAAAAATTATAGAATTTCATGTATCCTAACATTATGAGAAATTTTAAATACTTCCTATATCATTTTTTACTAAGAATAATGATAAAATATTGAGGAAATTTTAAATGGAAGTCAACCTGGGATTAAGAAAATATTTTAAAGACTTAAAATATGGAGAAAATTCAGGATCATTACTTCTAAATGTAAATATCTGGTTGTTGATGCAGTTTGTGTGGAGGGACCCCATGCACTGATCAATGTCTACTGAAGCCAATTGAGTCCACTAATACTTATTCAAATTAACCTTCTTTTACATTAATTTTATTCATTTCTAGTCAATTGTACTTTAGGATTTTCTATTTTATATTTTAAATCCATTCATGAATTTTAATATAAAGTTAGTTTTTTTCACTATCAACATTCATTTTTATTTTGTTTTATTTTGCAATAATTATTTCTATCCCTTTACGGAGAACTAATTTTTTTGTTGATATGAGGGGGGATAAACTAGTTCTTTATGCTTGAGTTTTAAATAACTTTATCTATTTTTTTATCTTCTCATTTTATGATCTAGTAGTATGTAGTTATACTCTTTAGATTTCATAATTATCCTATTCTCCCTGTACTCTATTCATCTTCTAACCTATAATGTTATATAGATGCATCCCTTTATTGTATGTCCATCATATGAAAGGAAGAATTACAAGTATATGTCACATGGGTAGGATACCTCTATAGAAATAAACATGATCTAAAAAAGGAATATGTTTTTAACTAAACCATAGTAATCATATTCCCTATTAAAAGGATATACAATTAATTAAATGGTTAGTGGTATTATAGGTTCATGAAATGATGAAAAACATAACACTACAAATCATGAATTTTCAGTACACACTAAATAATTTCAATAATAAACTAAATAACTCAAGATCATTTATCTAGACCAATTAGAAATGAAATGAAATATGAATGAATCAAAAGAATGTGAAAGCCCTAAAGAAAAATTATAAACTAGTGTTTTACCTACTTCCTAACGTGTTCCGCTAACATAGTCCACCCCAAAGTGTGGAGGTATTTCAGAGTATCCTTGTTTTTTTATTTCATCCGAACACTTTAAATAAAATAATTTTCAATAATAAAATAACTATTAATTAAAATCAATGTAATTTTCATTCCTAAACCTTAAATTTGATTAATTCCTTAAACATAGAACTCATCCAATGACTAGTTATATCCCAAAAACATTATACTAGAAAATAATTCCTTAATCATAGGCATGGACTTTGAATCCATACCAACTCAAGAACGCCATCAACTATACAATTCATACTTATATTCTCTCTAAATCTCACCTAATTCCATGAGCTATGATGTCCTTTCATCCTCAACATTAGTAAAATTATAACAAATATATCACAAATATATTAATTCATAAACATAAAATATAAATATGAAATTAAATCCAATAAATTTTCTTACCCTAATTTTCACCCAACCATAACCATTTACTTCACTTGGTAGGTGTCACTGCAAGAGTGGCCTGACATGAATGATTTTAGAGTATTTCTAAATCGTCACCATAAAACTCATACATTCTCAACATGTTTTTTCAATCATTTTATTTTCCTCATTATAATCAAGTATCATCTGTGTTTGGTGGTTCCACACTACATACGTGCATGTACTCCCACAAAACCTATTGGAAGATACAACAACTAAATAAAAAAATATTATATAAATATATCATATAATTAAAATAAATTATGTTAAAAAATTACTCATTTTTTATAACTATAACAGATACAAGATGATGAGTGGGTGTCAGTAGATCCCTAGGATCTGATGGAACATCTACTAGTACAGAAGGAGTGGGCCCCAATATCTGCTCCTGAGGATCAGGATGTGTTATAGTATAATTTGGTGTACCATGAATGTAGAATCTCATGGAGAAGGAAATATAAAGAAAATTATATGGAATAAAAGTCTATGAAAAAATGTAATATCAATAGGGAGTAGGATCCATAATTGGATAAGGGAAAATAGATGAGGATCGAGTGAAAATGGTGTCGAAAACATAGGATGTCTAAATTTATCTGGTGCCTATAAAAACATTGCAGGATAAGAAGGTGTTTTAGATGGCATGTCTGAGGATGGAAAATAGTGTGATTGGGTACACCAAGTGGTTTTCTTAGTGCTTGTACCACCCTCTCGTATCATCTAGTAGAGAAGTGGTACCATTAGGTTGGTCAAGGAATAACTGTCTCCTAGGTGGTGGACCCTGATGAAATTTTAAGCAAACAATTAATCACATGAAATTATATGTTATCATAATATATATTTGAAATAAAATTCTCACAAAAAGAACCAAAGGAATGATGACCATATCTTTCATTTGATGATTATTTTCTATCATCCTTTTCCTTCGTATCTATACATTGTTTTTCAAATCCCAAATTTGAAAACAAATATGAAATTAAATAGAAATATATAACTAATATACAATCCAAACAAGAAATAAGATGAGACATGACAAAATTAAAGAATTCCAATTGTAAAACCAAACAAATGATACATATTTATATAAAAATCATTTTATATTTATCTGGAGGAATATGAAAACAAAAAACACATGTCATAGAAAAATCAATACATTCAAATTATAATGTTTAAAATGGTTATGATATAGTTTTATTCTATTTTCAATTAGATCCAATTCAATTTTTGTCAGACCATTTGATTCATTTTGGTAAATTTATTGTGTTTTTTTTCATTTTTATTTGTCATAGGTCATTAGTTTGATATTTTGGGTTAGGTCATTTTTTCCATTTTTTGGTTAAGACATTCATTTAATTTCATTTGAATTTCCTTTTAATTTTTTTAATATGTTTCAATTTAATTCATATATTTTCTTATTCTAATTTAATTGATTCATTTTTTTGGTTTGATAGGTTCTAATATATTTCAATTCAATATTATAAAAAGAAACTAAAAGACATTTTCAATAAGTATATATGGAAAATTTACATGAATGGGAAGTTGGATACAAAATATTTGTAATCAAAAGTAATTTTTTTGAAGAGTACCAACATTAACAATCAAAATTGAGATAAAAATAAAGAATTTCAAACAAATCTGGGTGATTCTATTTATTTCCTAAAACATATTTTGGTTTATAATCAATTTTGACAATTTAAATATTGGAGTCATCATAATTAATAAATTGATTCGAGATAATGGTAGTAGGGATGATGTTAATTCCATAATCACCATAATAAAGAATATCTCTTGGTATTACTTCACTAATGACACCAAATTTAGGTAACTGATGATCTTTCACATAAAAATCATGTTTATCCAATGATGCTAATATATATGGCTCATCAGTAGCAATAGAGTGGGTAATGTCATTAACTCAAAATCCAAATTTATCAATAAATTTTACATTCCCCATAATCAAATCTAACTACTTTCATTTCATTATAGTGACTCAAATGTGAGAATAATAATAAAATATTAGTACTTTATGAATGACTCTATAATAAAATAAATTTTCAAATCATGGAATAATATCTAATACACTGGAATAATAGTATATTTTGGTAGTTACCATTACCCCCATCACGTTTTTTTCTCATGTCCATTTCTGTTTTAGTGATAATAGATCTGTACCCATTTATCATATTTGATTTTTATTCAAAAACCACATATTTAAGACCAAAATCCCATGCTCTTAATTCCATAGAGATAATGTTATTGGGAAAATTCAATCGCTGAAATATAGATGAATATTCAATGTAATTAAATATTATTTTTTTAATTTATTAAATTAATTATTCTTCGTTAAATATAAACCAAGCAAAAAACTATTTTCCATGAAAATTTTCTCTCCTTATCAAAGTAAAAGAACGATGCTTTCTATTTAAAAATAGTTTATGATCCCCACCAAAAAATAGAAATAGTTTAACATATAGGTACAATTACATGATAATAGATAATATATAAATGTTAAATTTACTTTTTTGATTTATTCTATGAAAAAATAACAGTTAAAACAAATAGTGCAATGTTCCATATCCCTCTCTTCAATACATCATGTGGTTAATGCATATGATCTGGTAATTACCTCTATTTGGTGAAGTGATGTAAAATTGGGTTCAATTTTTTTTACAGTTCTTCCCCATTCCTCATCGGTTTATTCCATCTTCTAGCCACATCAGAAAAATACATTGAAAATTAATACACACATTCTTTAACCATGTAACTATTCATGATTGAACCATCATATTGATTCCTATTCAAGTCATAATAATTCAATGTAAACATATTTATTTAGTTGGATACATCAAAATAAAATCAATAGGTCCTCCAAGATGTATTTCAGTTGGAATGTGGATAGTTAGATGCAGTTTGCACATGAAAAATGATGAAGGAAGTATTTTCTCTTACTCACAAACAACTAATGGTTCCTCTCCCAATATTTTTTAGAATAAATAAATGGAAAAATTATTAGGACAAATATCTCTGTAAAAATGGAACTACTATATAACTAAAACATTTACATTATTGAAAAATAGATGACAGATTGTTATTGCAATAAACTCAAGCAGAAGGATGTGATAATGATCAGTGTTCAGTTATTTTAGCTTCAACTCTCTTTATTTAAACTATTTTGATATGTTGTGTGAATATCCCTCATGAAAATTAATAGTCTCTAGTACTTCTACATTTTTTCTATAGGTGTCATCACATATAAAGAACACATATGTCTCTATTGATTTTCACTAATACACTCAAGATGAAATTATGGTATGATAACACTACCCACCTTGTGAATTCGAGATCATAAACCCTCTTTTGTAATTCCCTTGAAATTTTTTATAATTGAAAGAAACATGTCATATTTATTTTTTTAAATGTGCATTACATCTAAGAAATGGCATAACAATTTGGTTGACTAGTAAGGAAACTAAAATAAGATAATTTTATTCTCCCAATTTTAATTGGTTCCACTAGAATCATTCTTTCTCTTTTTAGATTTCATATGGGAAATTCCAGAATGAATAACTAAAATATTAAAATTAATTAAGAACATAAGTTCTAGACATACACTGAGGTGGATTTTTATCCTCTAGGGAATTATAAAACCTTCAACAAGTATTCCTATATGGATGGTCCATTGGAAATAATAATCAATGTCCTATAAAACTGAAACTACAGTGATATTAAAGTATTATAGATCATGTATTATTCATAAAAATAGGACATGATAGTTTTCCATTTGGGATCCATCCAGACACCATTACATAAGAAGAAAAATAATTTATCTTCCACCTAAGTGTATCACACATCTAAAAAATGCCTTTCGAACAAACATCATATGTGCTTGCACGCACATTCACATGATTTTTCAACTCGTTAATTAAAGGTTTTATGTATATATCTATATCATTTTTAGGATTAGAAGGTCCAGTTATGAGTATACTCATGAGAGTGAATGGTATTTTTATACACATACATGGAAAAAGGTTATAAATTTGTAGGAAACTTGCTATATAATATGTGAAGTAAGAATCATCCCAAGAAGATTGAAACCGTCACATGAAATATCCAACCACAAATTATTCATGTCTCCAGTGAAATCAAGATATCGATCATCAAATCTCTTCTATGAAAATCCATATATAGGATGAACCAACTCATCAATATACTTATTTCTCTCAATATAATTCCATCACATTTGTATTTATATTTAATCATAAATGAAAATAATTTAGAGTCTAGGGATTAATGGAAACCACCACATTACTTTTTGTGGCACATGAGATGGTATTGAATCATTATTTGTCTTTTATTAGGATGTGTCACATTTTATACAATCATTTTGTTCAACAGTTTCCTCCCATAATAAGATTCAATCTTTTGGAAAAGCACATATTTTGTTTTTAGACAATCCAAATTCCTAAAGTAACGTACATGCTGTATAATGGTTTGATAGAATATCTACATCGTCTAAAAGTAATTCATTCAAAAAAGAAAGAATGTAATCGATGGATGTATTATAAATCCCATTCATGGTTTTCCAAAGAAATAGTCCGATTAGAAATTTTATCTTTTTTATTTTACCACATTGTCAATATAATGGAGTCAGTGTAGTAATATTCAATTTTTTTACCCTATCAAAATCATCATTTTCATTAAATTCTATATGTGTGATTGTATTGAAGTATTCTTGGGTTGGAATCCCTTCCTTCTCATGATGATGAATTAACAGAAATGAGTCATCTAATAAATTCTCCAATATTTTCCTCTCATTTGGATCATGAACATTTTGAGATTCTATTTTCTCCCCATTGGGATACCACACATAGTAGTCTATTTGAGATAACTATATTTGGTTATATGTTACATAACTTATTCATGAGTCAATCACGGTCTTCCAACACAATTATAACATGTGTAGTGTATCTGAAAACCATTTGAATCATTTTTGAATGTAAAATTTAAAAAAACTCTCCAACTTGTTTTGAAAATCTCTTTATATATGATTAGTTTCATACGTAAAACTTCTATATATTATGTAAAAAAATTTATATTTCATGTTGTAAAATTAATTAAACAATATTGAAGTTAAATTAAAAATATATTTAAAGGAACCATGATTTTTTACATTATATGAAACCATAGTTAACACAGTATTCTAAATGAGAATCATAATATAAAACACAATTATATATATATATATGATATAAATATAATACCATGTTATTGAATTAAATTATATAAATGAGTAATAACTATACATAATACTATAAAAAATAGTTTTTGTAATTGCTACTTTTTTTTCTCTTAATATATTCACTTTTTAATTTATATCATTCAGATTCAATAAATATGTGTATACAATATTACTATTTCAATATAACAATCCTCTATTTAGTACAATAACCTATTGACTTAATTATTATTTATTAAAATGTAAAATAAATTGATTATTTATAATAAATGTTCTAATTAGTTTTTTAGTTATTCTTAGCATGAGATAGGGCCCCATGTGTGTGGTAAATAACCATTCCACTTGTAATTTCCTATAAAGTGATGATCAAGTGGTTCTTGAATAGGGAATTTCTTCACTTATAAGATAATAAGTCCTCAAAACCTACCCACTTAGTATTATATATTTATTTTATTTTTATTGTGATATTTTTGGTCTCTCTATACTGTGAAATTTACCCTTTTTAAAATAAATGAATTATAAACTTTATGATGATTATATGGTGTTGAATCGACTCATGTTCCAAATCTATTGTGGGTCAAGGATTTAATTATGATAAATTTTATTATGAAATATGAATACATGAGGGTGTTATTTAAATGAGATTAAACTGAGTGGATAAATTGTTTTCGTATAAAGGACCTTCATATATGTGCCTTAGTGACACTCCCATTCAATTTCGACTAGTTCAAGTTCATTTGATTAGGCTTTTTTTTGTTTTAATTAATTTTATATAATTAATTTTATTTATATTCAGGTTAAGTAATGTTAGATTCGGTAAATTATTTTTGATTTATTCTAGTTTTATTCAGATGGGTTTGTGTATCTTTACTTCAAATACATATGGTTTTGTTCAATTTCATTTTTTCAGTTTGGGATAATTTGATTAAATGTTGGTTTGTTTGGTAAAAACTATTTTTATTTAGTTTTATTTAACTCAATTATATTTTGTTTGGTTCATTGAAATTTTAATTGGTTTGGTTTAGTTTTTTATATGGTTCAAGTTCAATTTTGTAAATTAGGGATCTAACCAAGTATACATAGGTTAGATCGAGTTATATCAATTAAATTCAGTTAGTTTGGTAAAGTTGGATTATTTATGATATGGATAGGATATTTTTAGTTTGGTAAGGTTTTAGTGTGTAAAGGATTGATTGGTTTGGTTCATTTATTTTCAATCCATGTTAGGTTGGTTTTGTATAATTCATCTTTCTTAAGGTCTAATCAACTCATTTAAATTTATTTTATTTAGTGTTGAATTACTTATTTAAGGTAAATTTCACGTTTTTTAGTTTGGTTTGGTTCCATTTATTTTTTATGTCTGGTCCTTTGAAGTAAATTTGGTTCTATTTGGTTAAGAGTTAATTTTATTCCATTTTATCCCATTTGATTTAGGTTGATTTGTGTAATGTCAACTCCATCTAGTTTGGATTGAATTGGTCTAAAGTATTTCCATTCAAGTAGGATTGTTTCCCACATATTAGTTTAGTTTAGTTCAATGTAGTTTGGGTCAGGTCTGGTTAGTTTGGTTTTATTCACTTCAAATCAGTTTGGTTTCTTTTGTTATGTTTTAATTTTAGAATTGTTCCATTTTATGGAGTTTAGGTTTATTTTATTTTGTTATTTTATTTTGTATGTGATGATTTGATTTGATTTTTTTATGATAGATTATAGTCAAGTTTTTTTTTATTTTAATTTCTAATTATGGTATTTTAATTCAAATTAGTCAATAACAATTTGATTTATGTCAGGTAGGGTATGAATAGAGCTATAGGGAATCAATCTTAACTATAACAAACCAACCCGAATCATGGAAAACCAAGGAAAACCAAACAGAAATAAATTGATCCAAACATAATTGAAAAAAACCAACCGTAATGATCAAATAATATCTTAATAACACCTAACTCAAAAAATAGGACTAAACTAATTGGAACTAAACTGAACCAAAATGAAGCAGAACAAACAATATTAAACTAATAAAAAATTATACAAAATTATCCCAAACTGAACCAAATTGGTTTTAACTAACCCAAAGTGACATGAACAAAATATAAGAAATTATAAATCAAACATGATTAATTATTATCAAAAGAAATTAAATTCCCACAAAAAAAAGAATATGTCATGATGATTTTGACTAAAAAATTAAAATTGATGGTTAATAGAATACCTAAATGATTTGGAAGACACTAATTTAATTTTTAAGTCTAATTAATTAAAATCATGAATAGATAATAAATTATCACATCATGGTTTAGGATGAAATTGGAACGCCACACTGCTTCCAAGGATCGGTATTAGAATATGATGAGAGGAGGTTAGGGGTGCCCATGCTTTGTATTTAGGGAAGAGTTATGCCAATGGGTTTTCAAAACCATTGGCCTAGACATTATTTATCCCAATGGGGTTTTAAACCATTGAGATATGAATCATATTATTAACCTATCCCAATGGTTTTGATAAGCTGTTGGGATAGGGCAGGCTATACCAACTATTTTTTAAAACCATTGGTATAGCCCTGTGTGAATATCCCACAATTACAATTGTGAAATATGACAAGTGCTCATCACCTTTTATGATTGTAACTTCTTGAAAAAAATATTGACAAGTTATTTTTGGTTTATCATTCTTGTGAAATATTTTTGAACTATATTAATCAGATCTATTTTACCTTTCATTGAATGTTGATTCAACCACAAGATCTTCATTTTACATTACAGACATTTATTCATCAGAATTATAGCAAGAAGATAAAATATTTTCCCCTTATTTTCACATGTTGGATATCTTTTCATCACTGATAAACTTTAGAGGAATCATGTAAATGGATATAATGGTAAAAAGTAAACATTGGTTACCTCAACAAAATAGAGAGCCATATTTCTTTAGAGACGCTTTTCTTAACCTCTTTGAATCCCCTTTCTTCCACATCCTCATTATCTTAGAATATGTGCCTTATATAATTTATTTAATAGGAAATTCACAGGCATCCTAAAATCTGAACTTCATCAATCCTTCTAAAAAGAGGAATTATATTCTTAAAAAATATTTAAAATATGAATCCAAATTGTTACGACTTGATTATCCGATACAAATTTTTAGGATCACTTAAGGGAATTTATAATACTAGGATCTATGGGGATTAGTTAGAGTTATTAATTTTTATCAAATTTATCAATTATTTCATTTTCACCTCCTCACATTTTAGTGAATTGATATCACTTTCTCTATCATTCTATGTAATCATTAGATATTATGCATCTATGGTATGAAGGAAAGTTCACATAAGGACATCAGAGTTTGTTGAAGAGTTTCACCTCATTGTTAAGACTACTCCATCCCCAGTGACATGTGGTTTTTATACCACACACAATTCTTCCTTATTATTATAAAATGAGCCTTGGGAATGGGCATTTCTTTGGACATGTTACTCTAGAACTAACCATCTATAACGAAAGTACCAAATTATTTTTATTTTGACAAAGAGAATGGTCTTTCCATTATTTTAAGTATGGTAAAATGTGTTTGATCAAGCCCATCCTATAATTTTTATTTTTATCTTATACCTCACTTATATTAATCAATAATGTTTCCTCAAGATTTTTCATACATCAGTAGAAAAATATAGTTAGTTGTCTCTCTTATATTCTTAGCCTGAATGAAATTATTAAGTACTGGTTTGGAACCCTTATCTCAATATTTTTCTTTTTTTCATAAATGAATATCTTACTAAAGAAATGGAACTCCATATTATTTATTCAATACACATGTATTCTTCTTTTTTTCTTTAATATCGTATTAGATCTCCTTTTTTTACTTATAGAATATAAGTTAGGGTACATGTAGTAGAGATCCTATACTTTTTAATATATATATATACACATCTATTCACACTATCATGAAAGTATTTCCTTTATAATGTTTTACAATCATTTAGCATTAAAGTTCTTGAAGTCATAATAATTTAAAGATGATGATTATTTTTTTCTTTATGAATAATATCACTCTTAACTTAATCCTGAAATTTCTAAATATAATGGATTCTCCCCACCCAAAAAAACATTCAAAACATTCAATAAAATTATCCATGTAGGCATGGACTTGTACAATAGCGATGTGTCTCCTCTTCCTACAGCATGGAACTCATATCATGATCTCAAAACCCACCTCAATTGGTTCTCATTTTTTCTCACTTTGAATTATGATCCATGTTTGATCATGGTGTGTGATCAATTGGGAATATTTAATTAGTATAATTTTACCTATAATTCTTATATATCTCAAAATTTCTAAAAACTATAATGCTTTAATAAATTAAAATATATAATGAGATCTATAATATATATTCCTTTTCCCCATTATATAACTACATATCAAAAATGTCTTATGATAACAAAATTCATACAAAATCAATATTCTTATGTATTCTTAATTCCCTTTTGAAAAAATAAAATATCTTATTCCTGGAATAATTTGTTTAAATGTATTTTAATTATTTTAAACATAGTATAATTATCATACATGGAAAAATTTATAACAATCTGATGAAACCTCTTATGTGTTGCTCAAAAATTAACATATAAAGTAACAAAAGTGACTTTCCTTAGCTATTTGGGGACTTCAGTATAGTATTTCAAGAACATATTCAGTTGAGTTTGAAACAACATGAAATATATTATGGTCCATATAAATCTAATAAAATAACATTATAAATAATAAGAATAATGTTACTAAATATTACAATGTTTATATACCCAATATATCTTATTCTGAAGGACATTGTAGTATATATAATACTCAAGATAGTGTATTCAAAAACACTTCTGCCTTCTCAAAACATCTTATTCCAAGATATTAAATCCTTACACCCATAAAATATTATATGTGGCACATTGGATATTTTATTTGGACCATAACCTTATCATATTTTTAAAATAAAATATCAGTGACCTATAGATTTTTTATTTATTGGGTAATATTATTAAAATTACTAAATAATTCAAATAATAATTTAACTTATTAAAATAATATTAGGGATTATAAAAATCCTTCAAATAATAAAATATATCTTCCTAAACAATGATAATATTATTTTACATGAAAATCACACCATATATGGGTTATCATTGTCTTAAACTCTTCAATCTCTAATTCAACCATCTTTTTAACTCCTTCAATTATAGATTTAAAGGAAATATGCAACAGTGGCCTCTTCAGCTCCTTCAAAACTATTGAAGGTAGTATATCAACCGGTATTACATGTCATAAAGGATATGACTATCTCAAAAATCATAAAAATTTATCATCCAAATAATTACTACTTAACTAATCATAGTATTCACTAAAGGCCCCTTTTGGATAAAAATGGGCTTTTAATCCTTTTATTTAGGACACTTGTTCTTGGGCCTTTGGCCTCTGTAATTAGTCTTCCTCTACTCAGAAAAAAAGAGGTCTTCTCTTTAATAATAAAAATGAGTCTTTAACCCCAACCTTAAAAAAAATACCATCCATGTGATTATTTATATCAAGTATAAGGATGTACCAAAATGGTGGAACTTCTTATATTTTATCCCCAAATCCATCACATAAATATAGAATTTATTATATATAGCCTTCATGGAACAATTCTTTATAATAAAATATTCTTGAAAAAAATATGTACATCAATTAACCAAGAAGAATGATCTTCAACCCAAATTTTTTATCACTTGACTAGATCACCTTTAATTCCATGGTAAAAGATCCTCTATACATTCACTTTCAGAAAATAGTGTGATGGTAGTTAATTTCATCACTTGTAAGTCCGAATGTAAATAGTCAAACTTCATGTAATTTTTATAGTTCATTTCTCATCACAACACCTTATTATTGAATACCAAATTCTTCTCATGAATATTGGTATCTTCTAACATCAAAAACAATTGGGAGACTTATAATCATATGTTTCTCGAACATAATGACATAATGTAACTACCAATATATCCATTGATCCTTATTGACAACATATAAAATATGAACACAAAGTGCATTCAAAAATCCGGATTTCCATAAATTAATTTATATCATGAAGGAAATGGTACATGTGAGTTTGATAAACAATTTCCCATTTAAATAAAAGTTAATAAAATTATTGATGATGATGATTTTTATGATGTTTTAAAACTCCTCCCTATATTATACAATTCAATGTTTGGTACTCTAAAATCATAATGTAATGAATCAGGAACTGATATTCCAAAAGAAGAGAAACATGCATTTATTTTTCCTATATAGTGATAATTATTAAGGTAAGACCATCAGGATATTATTGTTGGTAATTGTGATAGCTCGATCACTACAAATATTTCTTTACATGATGAAATTAAGATGATGGGCATGTAGTAATATCTCAATTAGTTCAAATGGAATATAATATAATCTTTATTGAAAAAAACTAATGAAAATATTTTTTTTAAATCAATGGGTATTCTATAAACTGGATCAAGTTAATGGAATCATAATAACAAATAAATATACACCTATGTTTAAATGTAAAATTGAATAATTAGGCATTGATTATAAGAGAATTTTTTTATGGTTACATTCTTTGGATATATCTAGATCATATTAGATTTGATTTTATATATAATTTTCATTTAATTTAAAATGGATATTAAAAAATTTTATATATATTTTTAGAAATATTTTCTATTGAACATCCCCAATTTTTTGAATATAAAAACATTTAAAACTATGTTTTTGAACATAATATTGAAATATACTTATTTTTGATAATCTCATAGAGATTCATATGATTTTTTATAAAATTTTATATATAAAAATTGTTTTATAAATGGTATGGGAAATAAGAACCCTTTCCCAATAAAATATAAACTAACATTCTTATTATTTTGATCTATTTCAATGATGTAATTTTGGAACTTCTCTAACAATTCATCATGAATATTTTTAAAAATTTATAAAATGATTTTTTAAGATATGAATTATATATAAAATTAATTTCTTCCTTGGTTTTAATATTACTTAAAAACCTAAAATATACTTTTAACTTAACATGATAACGATGACGATATATTGAGATATTTTTTTTAAAATGTTTCAAGTATAAATACTCCTATAAGTAGTTATTTTAATTCTTATTTAGATCAAGTCAATAAATTGAAATATTAAATGATTTATACAGGGATGGTCTAATGATAACTTTAATTAAAATTATGATAGAAAAAAAATCTTATTTTCAATTTATATTTTTTCTTTTAATAGGTAAAAATAAATTAATCTCATTGGAAATATGTCAAATAAATTTATTGGAACTTAAAATCATAAGTATATTCTTATTTTTTCTATCCATATGAGTGTGATGTTAATTAAAAATGATATCTAGATGATAAATTTATAAAAAATATATAACAACCTACCCCAGATACTGATACATACTAGATTTGGATCAGCAAAATATCCTAGAAACACCTCTAAATCTATAATGATTGGGATAAACACCACAGTATAATGATTATTTTTTTGAGATATGATTTAATATATGAGAGTGGGATGAATAATGACTATCCAAATGAAGGTATAATTGAAAATATGACATGGCCATTGGGGATATCAAACCTGGGTGGCCGTTATAAAACTATCAATGATAAAACATCCGTTAATAAGGCTACCAACTAATAAGAGGTTTTATACCTCTATGAACATGAATCCGCATTATATCATTGTAAGTAACATCCCTATGTTATATAAAGAGAGTAAAACATTGAAAAATCACTTTACATAAATTGAGTGGGTCAAACATAGCCTAAAGGGGGAAAATGGAAGTCCATGTGAGTGAAAATATATGGATTTCATTCCAAAGAACACAATGCACACACTCCATAAGTTCAGAAAAACATTCAAAGAATCCACCCTCACTCCACATTCAATATATCATTTTCTTCCATGATCATGAACATTAAACACTCATTTATTAACACCATCCCATTACTCATGAAATTAATAAGGGTTTAAATAGACACACCCAACTATACTCATACATGGTCTACGTATATAATACACAATAGAATTCACCACCCAACTTCATCCAGACAATCATAAATCCAAGATTGCAATGCAGTAATATAAATTATGTAGGTATAAAGTAAAAATAATCAGTAAATTGGTAGGGTATTGGTAAATAAATACTAATAATAAAAAATTATACATTCCATTAAAGTTAAAAAATATATATAGAATGATTTTTTGATTACTTATTAATTTTTTGTCACATAATCCAAAACTACTTCTATGCAAACTCATAACCAAGTTGTGTATATTTATTCCATAAGGGAAATATCTATTAGAGATATAAAACCAAATCCATATGCTATAAAAACATACATATATATATATACATATATTTAAGTGTGTATCTATAATTATCATCGTAGGTAATAACTTTATATACCATCTCAATAAGGATACCATTTTTTCCTTTTAAATCAGTTACCACATATAATAATCCCCATATAAGAAAAACACTATTCATACAATAATTAATATATATATGTGTATATATATATATATATATATATCAAATCATATATATTTATGTAATACTTACTTTATATGAAGAATTATCGATAATTATGAGAATGATCCTTGTGATAGAGCCCGTAAAATAAGGCTCAACACTTGTAAAAACTATTGAGGAAAATAGTGAAATAAATATGAATAATAATTAAGAAGACTTAATGTAATAAAATAATTTTACATTCATACATGAAACATGATAATATCACTAGTAAACTAAAACTGTAATAAATTTTTTTCGAGTGATCAAATAAAATCATAATTATATCTTTTGTAACATTTTATACCAAATTAAAACACTAAAATTGATCTCAAATTATGTTAGCTCCAAACATCACATATTAGACATGAATTTTAATTTTTAAGGCCATTATCAGGTCTAATTTATAAAATATCTTTATGGGACCATATAATCTTAATTTATTAATGCTCAATATATACATCAATTATTACCTTTAATTTAAAACCAATGTAAAACAAGATTTATGGGGACATATTTCTGAGTAAATTGGAACAATGACACCCAATTATCCCATATGCAAGGAGTTATTGTAATGCCCCGACCCCAGCTACCCAGAGTCGGTGCATTACTTCGTAACATTGGCATGATCACAAAGGATCAAGTCTCGAAAGGCCGATTAGTTTAGTAGCCTTGGAAACACTAGATACATTCATAAATGTTACATTACATCATAAAGTGAAAAAATACAATAACAAAGTCTCCATAGTACACACTCATATCCTCTTCTGACTATCCCTGCAGGTCATTCATAAAATACTTCTTCACATCCTGGAAAATATTAAAACATTGAAAAGGGTGAGCTCAGATGCTCAGTAAGGATAACAAAATAGAGGAAGCTTTCATAAATAAATATTAACATTTAAGGCAATGTATAACTAAAACAAAAGCCTTTTAAACTTGAACTTTAGCATAATATGGCAAAAGTAAAATGAAATAATGTCATTCACTTACTCACATGGATATTCTACTAGTCGAATAATCATAGGAAATATCAATAACCACTTTCATAATGATGGAATGAATAATGCCAGACTATCATAACCACGTTGCCAAGGCCTCGTGCCAAGACCACCAATAAGATTTTGTCAAGGCCTTGTGCCACGACACTAGTTTGTCTCATGATACCTACCGATGCATCGGGGAGCTATAGCGGGCTCCACCCGTCACTTATTAAGTCCAATGCATTCCTCATATGAGTAGGGTTAAACATATCATAAACCATAACATAATCGTATCACATAAAAAATGCATAAAGGCAACATAAAATTTCCACATTTCAATCACAAGATATCAATACAACACATTGATATAATAAAAACATTTTCAAAACCATTTTCAATACCATAATAAAAGATATTTAAAACTTGGTATTTATTTTGCATTTAAAAAGTTATGGCTTATAGAGGAAGCCGAAACTCAAATAATAATCACGGCGGCGGAGAAGTCATTGTCGCCGCATACGTAAGAAAAAACATTCATTTTGTTGTTTAGTAAAAGAACTTCGTATAAAAATATTCCTTTTGAATAAAAGTTAAAGTCAAAGGGGTTTATACACCGTATAAAAGAAAGTTGTATATAAAACAAAATATGCCTCAATGAAAGGAGATTGAGACGAAGACCCTTAAAGAATATCATTTTTCTAAATAAAATAGATCTATTATGTGTATTCACTATAAGTACACATAAATAAAGTACAAATACAAGATAGTACATAATAATATCATGACATAATTTGAAAGTAGGAGATTAACCCAAAGAATAGAAATTGGGTTAAGAAGTTCCCTTACCTCGTGTCCGACTTGACTTGATCGTTCTTTAACCTCCTGAATAATAAACTAGAGTTAATTTCTATTTACTTAAGAACATTTTTCATGTTCATTATTCCTTTTATATCACTTATTACCATGTCATGAACATTATGTAATTATTTAAGTTTATAACGGTCGTTTTGTCGATCTTATGTACTTGAGTCAAAAATAAACTTTTTATAATTACAAGTTGTTCATGTGGTGAAATATAAATTATATACAGAATTATATTCATGATGTAGATATCATATAAATCATATATATCCAGTATATACATTTATTTATAATATTAAATAACATTTAGAGGTAAGAAAAGAAATGCACCGTTCATGGAGACGGTAAGCCGTACGTACGCATGAACGCTACTTTCATTTCCATTTAATATTTAATGGAATGAAGTTATAATTATATAAAGGTATAATATAATTACAGTATAATATAATGTATAATACCATTTACTCCATCCTTTATACATCCCACATATGGCATTAACGATTCAAATCACTTTGAGGGGGCGATAGTCCGCACTTCCTAAAATGAAATTATCGCGTTTACCCATAATGGAAATCATTAAGGTATGCCATAAATGAAAAATAAAGAAGCTTAATTAGAACATAAACATATTATATATCATAAATAAATATAGTTACATCTTAATGTCCACCTTTGAAGGTGTTATATGAGTGTTGAAGAATCATCGTTTTGTGAGGCAGAAATTCACCATCCACAGAAACCGTATGTTCTTTAACCATTAGATGTAGGTGTGTGTAAGTGTCGCTTGAATACTCATTATAATAACATCCTAGTATATTGAGGATACTGGTGTTGTTACAAAAGAAATGAATAAAAAGAGTTTAAGGGGTTGGAGAAGCAAAATAAAACAAAACAACATTAGAGAAGACATTACCTTAAAATCGGGTAACTCTTTTTGATTTGAGCCAAAGGCTTCCTTGGGAAGACTTCTGCCCAAGGTGAGGCTTCTAGGAGTAAGGGAGGGAAGTTGGGAGAGTATTTTGGCAGAGGTTGGCCGAGCCAAAATGCTTTGAAAGTGTGAGTAAGGTGGTAGTGGTGTGGGCCTTTTATAAGTGGAGAGGAGGGGTACTCGTGGAAAGTAATAAAATGTTACTTTATTATACAATGCTTTTCGGATTTTAAAGGTCCCACACTTATATAATTCCAGGATAAGGTGATAAGTGTTCTAAATATTCTCATCCTATAGGCTTTGGACAAGTGTGATGCTTATATTTTACATTATCTTTTCATTTTATTTAAATCATTAATTAATGAGGTAATCGCTGCATCATCATGGTGTCATAAATAATTTAATTTATTTAATATCTAAAAATTTCTAAAACAAATATCATGATGTAGGAAATATTTTTATATTTCTAATGAATATTTATAGTCAAAAATATGACTTGTATAACCCAATTGAAAAATTGTTGTAGTAAAACAACTCTTGTTTGTGACATTTTTATTTTAATATTAAATAAAAAGTTTTTAAGGTCATTTTCCTACCAAAGTGGCTCCATGGGGTCCCCAAGTTGACCCATGGTTTTTGTTGGTCGGCCATGACTCATCCAATAGGGGTAGGACAAGTGTCAAGGTCATTTCCTGTTATTATAACATTATATTTATCTTAAATTTCACTAATTACCTTTAATCGCGATTAATTAAACTTAAAAGTTACTATTCACCAAAAAAATTATTTTAATCCCATTGAACCAAATTTTACTTCAGAATGAAAACCATGTATGTTGGATTTTTGAAAATCAAATCACAGAAGTGGTAATGTTTCATTTAAACAAAAAATCAGTTTTTTAACTACCACTTAGTGGTTTCACTATTCATCAAAAATTGATGTTTTTTAGAACAATGCCAAAATTTCACACTAAGATATAATTGACATTATGAATTCAAAAATGATGTCTATTTTATGAAATTCCAAACATATAATTTTCATTAATTAATTTCATAATTAATTCCCTCAGTCACAACAAATAGCGTGTTTTTAAGAAACAATATATATCAAAAGATTGACAATTGTTTATGTCCAATTTCAAAGTGAAATTAATTATAATGACCACCATTTGATAAAATGGTAAAAATATATTCTAATTATAATTTAAAACCACTCAATAGTATAATTTGTCACTATTAATTATTTTGATTGAAAAATTTGTTTTTAAGTAATTTTCACTATTCAAAGAAAATTGGAAGTTCTCAGAAAAATACCAAAAGTTCAACATAGGCTAATTTCAATATTCTGAATCCAAAAACGAAGTCCATTTGGCAAGATAAAATTTATAAAATTTCAAAAATTAGGTATTACTATTCATAGGGGCTACTTTGATTGGTTGTGGCGTGTGTTAGAACTCGAAGCTGCGTACAACACACGCTACTGTATTATTCAAAGAGGAGCATACCATGGAATCTTGGGGTGTTACATTCTCCCTTCCTTCAATAAATTTAATCCTCGTAATTTGAAAATTTTCTTTGAAAATAAATGGTTGAAAATAGAAAATACCTTTGTGGAAAAACCACATTGGAAATAAGGTTAATAAAATTTACCCTTAATAAGAGGGAAAGGGAAATGAAAAAGTCACCACCAAATTATGATCTCAATAAGGAGAACATTGGTGGCAATTAGAGACATATAATTGGAGAAAAAACGTAAATATTTGTAGGGAGTGATTGAGGTCATCAATCACAAACAATTGTAAAATTGAGGGCCTCAAAGCCTTCAATCATTGATGATTTAAAATATTATCAGTTCAACAAGACATAAGGTATTAGGATAACACATTTTTTGTTTTAAAATCCCTTTACTAAAGTTTAAGAATTAATTTATTCATATAATAAGAGATAGGTATATATATTTATTCTTGACAAGTAGAGTTTCAACCTTCAACTAATTTCTACCACAAACTCATCTTTCACTCAAAAAGATAATAGAACTCAAAAATATTATATTTATCCTAATCGTATAAGGTTCTAAATATTAACACATACCATTTAGATTAGTAGAACTATTTTATAATAACCAGGGACTTCCTGTAGGCTAGTGGTAGGTAATAAAGGTCTGTCGCACTATGGTTGTGGGTTCGATTCCTGCAGCTTTGTCCGACGTGACGGGTTATACCCCACCCTGTAGGTTGTCCTTTTCCTAAAACTATAATATTATAATTTTCCAAAAATAATCTTCATAATTTTTTTAACCATAAACAATACTATCCGAGGTCCAACTGAATCCATTCCAACCTATATAGTTATCCAAAATACCTCTGTCCAGACTTTTTCTAAAAGGTCTCTAAATTCCAAAATCAATTGTAACATCAGATTCCCCAAAAAAATTAAAGTTTCTATTTTTGTCACACACTAAAAATATGATTACCTTCATTATATTAAAACCTTACTGAAAAAACAAGAACTTCAATGCAATCTTTATATATATAACATTGTTCTTATAACCAGAATATAATCCTTGAGTCCAAAAGCACCAATACATTAATTATTCCAATTCAACTGTAGTAACAACATAAGATTGTACTTGATCCCATGGCCTTTTCTGAGGTATGTTTCCCTGATGCTTAGAAAATTCATTTTCATAATGACCCATTTCTCTACAATTATAGCATTCAACATTGATAGCCTCTTTCTTTCCCTTGCAATCATGCGCCTGGTGACCTTTTTCTCCACATTTATAACAAACTCCCATTCCTTTTAGGCAATTACCAGGGTGAATCCTCCCACAATTATCACAAAATGGAAAATCCTTCTTTCCATTTTTCCCTTTATCTGTCTCTTGTTCCACAGTTCTCTTATTCTCTTGCTTTACATTATTGTCATAAGATTTAGAGAATTCCTTTTCTGTCTTGATAGCACATGAGACAATGTATTCATACGACGAGAAGGTTTATGAGACTAATGCTTGACGAAGAAATGGTTTTAACCCTTCAAAGAAACGATCAATCTTACTTCTTGGGTTACTTATATAATCTGCAGCATGCCTCTCTAAACTTGTAAAGTTAGCCTCATACTTTGTGACATTCTCATCCTCCTTTTGTCTCAGACTCAAAAATTGTCTTTCCATATCTGCTCGATGGTCGCGAGGATAGTATTTTTCTAGGAAAAGGTATTTGAACTCCCTCCATTCCATATTTGATACTTCATCATCTTCCTTTGTATTTTGAATCATTGACCACCATTGATCGGCATCTCCAGTGAGGCGGTAGACTGCCATGACAACCTTCTCCCTTTCTCTACTCCCCAAGGCATGGAATATTTTCTCTAAGGAGTTAATCCATTGCTTAGCTACTAATGTATTTGTACCCCCATTAAATTTTGGTGGTTTTTCCTCATGAAGCGGTCTAACATTGATCCTTCACGTTGCGGATCATGGCGCTCCATACGAGTAAGGTTATTATTCATAACCTGAGTGAGTTGTCCCAGTATGGTAATAAGTTGATCATCACCAGTTGTATCTCTAGATCCAAAATAATTATCTTGAGCAGGAGGGAAATCCCTACAAGGAGTGCGTGCATTAATACGGTTTCCATTCCTTCCACTAGGCGCCATTTCTAAACAATGGCATAAACTAGATTAGTTTATGAATCAAAATACATAATCCCATACTTGTAAAACACTTAACACTAATTGAACTATTTATGGATATAATCCATAATCATAAAAAAAATTATTTGAGGAAGTATATACCAATAACCCTTCATAGTGGTTTGTAAAGAAAATGAGAATTATCCTAAGCATATCCCCCGGGAGTGTCGTAACCAAGAGTGCAGCAAGGCCCGTTGTCGTGCACCAGTTCCCGTTCGAGTCTAGCTCAAAGCAGTGTTTTTGGGTTTTACCCCTAGGTACATCTGTGCCAGAGCTTCCTCTACCTGCTCGTATCCAGACAGGGATGTATTGCTCGGAAAACTCACAAAATCTCTACAACAACAAAATTCTAGGAAGTTCTTATATACTAAACCTCAAAGTCTATCTTTGGACTATGTGCTCTAATCAGAGTTTATCTAAATCTAGATTCCAAGGTTAGTACTAAACTACCTCTGATACCAACTGTAATGCCCCGACCCCAGCTACCCAGAATCGGTGCATTACTTCGTAACATTGGCATGATCACAAAAGATCAAGTCTCGAAATACCGATTAGTTTAGTAGCCTTGGAAATACTAGATACATTCATAAATGTTACATTACATCATAAAGTGAAAAACTACAATAAAAAAGTCTCCATAGTCCACACTCATATCCTCTTCTGACTATCCCTGCAGGTCATTCATAAAATACTTCTTCACATCCTGGAAAATATTAAAACATTGAAAGGGGTGAACTCAGATGCTCAGTAAGGATAAAAAATAGCAGAAGCTTTCATAAATAAACATTAACATTTAAGGAAATGTATAACTCAAACAAAATCCTTTTAAACTTGAACTTTAGCATAATATGGAAAAAGTAAAATGAAATAATGTCATTCACTTACTCACATGGATATTCTAATAGTCTAATAATCACATGAAATATCAATAACCACTTTCATAATGATGGAATGCATAATGCTAGACTATCATAACCACGTAGACAAGGCCTCGTGCCAAGACCACCAATAAGATTTTGTCAAGGCCTCGTGCCAAGATACTAGTTTGTCTCATGAGACCTACTGATGCATCGAGGAGCTATAGCGGGCTCCACTTGTCACTTATTAAGTCAAATGCATTCCTCATATGAGTAGGTTTAAAAATATCATAAACCATAACATAATCGTATCTCATAAAACATGCATAAAGGAAACATAACATTTCCACATTTCAATCACAAGATATCAATAAAACACATTGATATAATAAAAACATTATCAAAACCATTTTCAATACCAGAATAAAAGAGATTTAAAACTTGGTATTTATTTTTCATTTAAAAATTTATGGCTTATAGAGGAAGTCGAAACTCAAATAATAGTCACGGCGGTGGAGAAGTCGTTGTCACCACATACGTAAGAAAAATATTCCTTTTTTCGTTTAGTAAAATCTCTTAGTATAAAAAGATTTCTTTTGAATAAAATTAAATGTCAAAGGGGTTTATACACCGTATAAAAGAATGTTGTGTATAAAACAAAATATGCCTCAATGAAAGGAGATTGAGACGAAGACCCTTAAAGAATATAATTTTTTTAAATAAAGTAGATCTATTATTTGTATTCACTATATGTACACATAAATAAAGTACAGATACAAGATAAGACATAATAATATCATGACATAATTTAAAAGTAGGAGATTAACCCAAAGAATAGAAATTGGGTTAAGAAGTTCCCTTACCTCGTGTCCGACTTGACTTGATCGTTCTTTAACCTCCTAAATAATAAACTAGAGTTAATTTATATTTACTTAATAACTTTTTCATGTTCATTATTCCTTTTATATCACTTATTACCATGTCATGAACATTATGTAATTATTTATGTTTATAACGGTCGTTTTGTCGATCTTAGGTACTTGAGTCAAAAATAAACTTTTTATAATTACACATTGTTCTTGTGGTGAACTATACATTATATCCAGAATTATATTCATGATGTAGATATGATATAAATCATATATATCCAGTATATACATTCATTTATAATATTACATTACATTTAGAGGTAAGAAATGAAATGCACCGTTCATGGAGACGGTAAGCCGTACGTACGCATGAACGCTACTTTCATTTCCATTTCATATTTAATGGACTGAAGTTATAATTATATAAAGGTATAATATAATTCCAGTATAATATAATGTATAATACCATTTACTCCATCCTTTATACATCCCACATATGACATTAACGATTCAATTCACTTTGAGGGGGCGGTAGTCCGCACTTCCTAAAATGAAATTATCACGTTTACCCATAATGGAAATCATAAAATTATGCCATAAATGAAAAATACAGAAGCTTAAGTAGAACATAAACATATTATATATCATATATAAATATAGTTACATCTTAATGGACACCTTTGAAGGTGTTATATGAGTGTTGAACAATCATCGTTTCGTGAGGCAGAAATTCGCCATCCACAGAAACCGTATGTT
The DNA here is from genome assembly GCA_963277665.1 of Viscum album. Taxonomy (NCBI): domain Eukaryota; kingdom Viridiplantae; phylum Streptophyta; class Magnoliopsida; order Santalales; family Viscaceae; genus Viscum; species Viscum album. Next base: position 1,504,512,436 of record OY728158.1, read on the forward strand.
CTTTAACCATTAGATGTAGGTGTGTGTAAGTGTAGATCAAATAATCATTATAAAAACATCTTAGTATATTTATGATACTGGTGTTGTTACAAAAGAAAGGAATAAAAAGAGTTTAAGGGGTTGGAGAAGCAAAATAAAACAAAACAACATTAGAGAAGACATTACCTTAAAATCGGGTAACTCTTTTTGATTTGAGCCAAAGGCTTCCTTGGGAAGACTTCTGCCCAAGGTGAGGCTTCTAGGAGTAAGTGAGGGAATTTGGGAGAGTATTTGGGCAGAGTTTGGCCGAGCCAAAAGGCTTTAGAAGTGTGAGTAAGGTGGTAGTGGTGGGGGCCTTTTATAAGTGGAGAGGAGGGGCACTCTTGGAAAGTAATAAAATGTTACTTTATTATACAATGCTTTTCGGATTCTAAATGCCCCACAATTATATAAGTCGAGGCTAAGTTGATAAGGTTTCAAAATAGTCTCATCAAATAGGCTTTGGACAAGTGTAATGCTTATATTTTACATTATCTTTTCATTTTATTTAAATCATTAATTAATGAGGTAATCGCTGCATCATCATGGTGTCATAAATAATTTAATTTATTTAATGTCTAAAAATTATAGAACAAATATCATGATGTAGGAAATCTTTTTAGATTTCTAATGAATATTTATAGTCAAAATATGACTTGTATTATCCAATTTAAAAATTGTTTTAGTAAAACAACTCCTGTTTGTGACATTTTTATTTTAATATTAAATAAAATGTTTTTAATGTCATTTCCCTACCAAATTGGCTCCATGGGGTCCCCAAGTTGACCCATGGTTTGTCTTGGTCGTCCATGAATAATACAATAGGGGTAGGAAAAGTTTCAAGGTCATTTCCTATTATTATAACATTATATTTACCCTAAATTTCATTAATTACCATTAATCGCGATTAATTAAACTTAAAAGTTACTATTCACCAAAAAATTATTTTAATCCCATTGAACCAAATTTTACATCTTAATGAAAACCATGTATGTCGGATTTTTGAAAATCAAATCACAGAAGTGGTAATGTTTCATTTAAACAAAAAATCAGTTTTTTAACTACCACTTAGTGGTTTCACTATTCATCAAAAATTGATATTTTTTAGAACAATGCCAAAATTTCACCCTAACTATAATTGATATTACGAATTCAAAAATTATGTCTATTTTATGAAATTCCAAACATATATGTTGCATTAATTAATTTAATAATTAATTCCCGCTGTCACAACAAATAGCATGTTTTTAAGAAACAATATATATCAAAAGATTGACAATTGTTTATGTCCAATTTCAAAGTGAAATTAATTTAATGACCACCATTGGATACAATGGTAAAAATATATTATAATTATAATTTAAAACCACTCAATATTATAATTTGTCACTATTAATTATTTTGATTGAAAAAGTTGTTTTTAAGTAATTTTCACTATTCAAAGCAAATTGGAAGTTCTCAGAAAAATACCAAAAATTCAACATAGGCTAATTTCAATATTCCAAATCCAAAAAAGAAGTCCATTTGGAAAGATAAAATTTATAAAATTTCAAAAATTAGGTACTACTATTCATAACAGCTACTTTGATTGGTTGTGGCGTGTGTTAGAACTCGAAGCTGCGTACAACACACGCTACTGTATTATTCAAAGAGAAGCGTACCATGGAAGCTTGGGGTGTTACAGTTATAATTCAGTATCCTGAAAATATGGTATAAGTGAGAATAAGACATAAAATAGAACACATAACATAGATTAACCATTAGATACATGTTATGTCATAATAAAAGAACATTAATCATGTGTTTTGCTTCAAGAATTAATGAGGGATAACCATTTCATCTTAATATTATCATGAAAATATTTTGTTAGATTTATTTTATTTAAATCTATTATTTAAATCACCTACGACTATATAGATGTGAAACCCTAAGTTTAAAATGAATGATAGGACACCACTTATGTATTCAATTGTACTAGGTCGGGTCAAGGGAAACTTTATTTCATATGAATAATTTGAAAACAAAAATCAAACATTAGAGGGAGAAATATAACCTTGTGAATTGTTATTATGACCATCTTTATTGAGTAGATAAGGCCTAAGGAATTTTAGGCCACACATAGCTATGACAATCTCTAAGACATGGGTTGGATAATTCCCCTCAAGTGATTATAACTACATAAATCAACATTCCACCACATGATAGTCTTGAATTAGTATACATTTGTGACATTCAAAACATGAATTTTACTATACCTCTAATCTTTTAACTGATTCCAATAAAACTTTTATAGTTATTAATGAAAAAATATTATTTAACTATTGAAAATCTATTTGAAACTACTATAATCAGATGAAATTTATCCATTTATTTATAAGGTACATCATCATAGCATTTATATAAGAAAATTATTTAATTGAATGATCAACATAATAAGAGATCCCTAAGAAACTCCAAAAATTTAATACATTCATAATAACATTCAAATACATTACCAATTACACTTCATGTAGATTAATTGAAATCCATGATTAAAACACCATGTGATAAAAGAATTTAACATTATAGATTTTTAATAGTAATTATAAATATTTGAACAAATATTATTTTTAACTTAACATTACCAGAACCATATGAAGGTGTATTATATTTAATTCCCATTTTTTCAAATAAATTATAATTTTTTCCAAAAAAAACATTAACAAACTATTTTAAAAATTGATTAAAAATTTTATTCAAATCAGCCATGAAAACTATAGGAGAATTCCTTATAGAGAAATACATAAATAGATATTCAGAGTTCCCATACTTACATAAAAAGTCTTTTTTATTATACCCTCAACTCTCACATGATGCTAAAGTTATCCACATCCATGATATCTTAGACATAACAATTCTATATATAAATAATTAATATCAAATATTACATTAGATACATTCTCAGGACCTTTTAGGTTTATAGTTTTAGATAATTATGACACATCATTAACTAATATATCACATGTATTTATCATGAAATTGATATTTTTTCCACTTTATTAGGAAATATTTAATCTATAACGAGTCTTCAATATCTACCATATATTACTCATATATTTTATTCTTCAAGAAATTTCATGTGTAATATTTTTCCTCAAAAACTCGGACAATAAAAAAATATGAATGGATATATTAAATTCTAAGTAAAGGAAATTATATACTAGAAACTATCTTAGATTAAACAAGGAATGTAAAATATAGTATAATTATAGGAGAATTAAACAATTCCTTATAAATGGTGTCATGATCTTGAAATAAATCCATGCATGAATTAACAATATAAGCAATCACATGATAATAAATAAAAATATTCATAAGGATAGAATGAATAATGTCATACATTATAATCTTACCATAAAGATCTTAATAGAATATCTCATACATACCATGAAGGTAGCAGCTAAGACATTATAAATAAATTGATAGTTATAAAAAAATACCCAAGCTAGTTTCTATCACAAGACCAAGTAATTCATTTAGGGGTTTTATGATCCCCACCCATCATTAATTAAGTATAATTTATTCATCATATAAAGGAATGAATAAACTATACAATACATAACCTACATTTCCTAGTAATTAATATACATCTATATTAAAATGACATGTGTATTTATTTCCAACATTTTCCGATTCAATAAATCGAATAACTCTCTATATAAGAATCTCTCAAACAAACAATTTATAGAGTAATGGGTATATGATTAGGTCAATAATTTTACCAGACAATAAATTTAATTTTATAATTAAAATATATCCAAAAAAGAAGTTTTATAGTGTCATTAGGGAATTTCAAAAGCGAAAAATTAAATATCGGAACGATGTTTACATAAATGAAAAATAATTACATAAGAAAACATTAAAAGGTATCACATAAGAAATAATCATGAATTTGATTGGTGGATACACAAAATTAATTCAACAAAATGAATATTTTACAATGGAATTTTGAGAGATATTAATGAAAATTTACACCAAAGAAGATAGATATTTTTTTTAAATGGTTGGGTCCGAAGCCTCTTTTTTATTATTGAAACAAAGAAAAGACCTCTTTAACTGGGTAGAGGGAGACCCATTACATAGCCAGAAGGCCCAGTGGGCATTTAGCCCATTACATAGCCCGTAGGCCCAATTGTTTTGGCCCAAATCCCATTCTGTGAATAGATATTTCCCTTACATAGAGTAAAATTAAATCTAAATCATAAAAGAGTTTTTAGAAAAAAAAATTAATTTTTTTTAAAAGACGAAGTTATAGGTCATATTGAAACTTCATTTTAAAATTAATGTAGTGATTTTTTAAACATTTAATTTTTGAAAAGTAATCAATACTTGATATTTGAAGAATACATAAATTTTATCTTGAGTAAATTAAGAGTAAAAAATAAAAATATATACATTTAAGGAATATACATTTTTAATATGTTCAAAATAAATTTATAAAACCCACATCATTAAATTTTCAATTAAAATTATTTTGGAAAATTAGATAGGTGAAAAATAAAGTTCATGTGAGATAACATATACCTAGAATTCCAAATATATCTGAAACTATTAGAATGAAGAAAAAATTTTGGCATGAAAGAGAAATAACCTTTAGAAAGAATGAGAATTATTCTTTACAAAATTTTACTTTTATGTGAAATAAATTCATTAGGTAATGGATATTAAATTATAAATTTTACATTCTCTAGAGTTTCAAGGGGGTGTATCATATTAAAAATGAAGTGGAAGAATAAATAAAGGTTAGTTAACTAAATTTCAATATATAAGTTAATAACCCAAAGAAAAAAGATAAATTTAACAAAATCCCTCATGAACATCACAATCATAGAGGAAACAATCCTTCGAAATGAGTTAATGAGAATTATTTATAAATCTAACAAAATGAAAGTGGAAATAAATTTAATAAAAAATTGTTATAATTTAAATATATTTATGTTCAAATAGAGATATTGAAATTTAACTTCTTATACAATCAATATAAATTTATCATCATATTATATATCATAGTGGTAGTATATACACTATGTAAAATAATATAGGATCATAAAACAAAACTTCTCACACAGATTTGATAATGAGACCAAAACCCTTACATTTAATCATTCGTAGTCAAATGTGTTATAAAATATTGTATAAGAAATATAAATATATAAATAAAATATGTTAGAAAATTAATCATAACCATATCCTTTTTAAAACATTATATAAAATCATTTATCAAAAATATATTAGTCAGTTCTATTTTATTTTCATAATCGAATGTCAGTACTGTCAATGGTTTATCTTGTTCTAGATTTGTAATAAAATTGTTGATTTGGGTTTATTAATTAAATTTCAATCATTAAAATATAATTTTAGGTACTTTATTTTATGTTTTATAATGATTTATATTGTTTAATTTCAGTTAATATGTATTTCAGATATGATTTGTGGTGATAAATTTATGGATGAGCTTGTTTTATTTATTTTTAATAAAAAGGTTGGTATAATAATAGTAACTTAAATGTAAACATAACCTCTATAGGACCATAAAAAAATAATAATCTCATAACTAATTTCAAATAACACCATTATTTGTGTTTAAATAGTCATCTATAATATAAATTTATAGCATTGTTCATTTAAGTAGTTAAACTGACCCAAATAAGAACAATCTATAATCTTTGGGTTTGTATGGTTAAGAAAGATATTCTTTTGATATTATATAATCAATATAAAAATATAATGATATTATTTATATTTATGTATGGTGTTGAATCATATTTGAAGATATATTTATATAAAATAAAATAGTACATGAAAAACAAAATGTTTCGCGTCCGTGGAGGCAGTAGTCCACACATACACACAAGAAAAGATTTTTTTACCATAGAACTATAGAAAGGTAGGAAATGGTTTATAATTTTTGTATTTTAATATGATTATAAATATTTTAATAATCCATTATCTACTCATTACAAAACATCTATGCATGATGGTTATAAAAAATAAAACACAATGTTCATGGAGGTGGTTGTCCACACTTATGAATGATGCCATTTTTTTCTAAGTAAAAGGGAAATGGTAGATAATAATTATTAAATCATTAAAATAACAATTAAATATCTTAATTATAATGATTTAAAAAAAATAAAATCGATAAAATAAATCTCAAGGAGATTTATAAAGATGAAAGAGTATCGAAATGAAAAATGGGAAATTAAAAGTTTTTACCGTACTCCTTGGAAATCCCCTTTAAAACTAGTATTTAGAATTTGTTGGATTTAATTTTGAGATGAAAACAACCACTAGTATGTACATATTAATTTTGGGGAGGTAATTTTTATGATTTTTGGTCTAACTATGTGGATTTATGTGTGTCGAGAAGTAATGTGGTGAAGAAACCTTTAATAAGTGAGGGAGTTGCATTTTTTCGTAATACAAAAGTACAAGTCTCTATTCAAGGGACAAATGGATCCAATAATGGAAAAAATATAGTGGTGTAATGGGTAACATAAATAAACATTATCTAATCATTCTCACACATGTTTTTAATAGGCTTTAATGTCTTTTGAACTTAGATTTTTCGCTGTTATCATTTTTTATTTTTATCATGGTATATAATTTTTATTGAATTAATTTTATTTTAATGACAAAAAACTAAATGTAAATTATTTCATAATTTATTACTAATAGTTAAAATATGAAATAAATTGTTTCAAATAATATTTTTATGGTTGGTAGAAATTATTTTTAATAATTTCACATATAACTCGTAAAAATTATTTTTAGAAAACGTGTACTTTTATTCTTAAAATTTTCAATTAACATAAAATTATCAATGTTATATATTTTAATGAAATTAATTATTTTATTATATTTAAAATAGTATTTATTATTCTTATAAAACAATCCAAAACCTAATTCCAAATTTTGTATCAAAATTTAAACAAGACATACTAAAAATTATTTTTATTGAAATAAATATTATTTAAGATTCAAAAAGTTAAAATTGAGTTTTTTAAATTAAACATAGTGTTTTTCAAAGAATTATATTAATATTTGAATATTTTTTCCATTAAGAATGTTTTTAAAAAAATTATTTAATTTTTTCTTTATTATATAGTCATTAATTATGAAATATTACTAAAAGCCATATTTTTCACTACTCACCAAAAGATCAACAATTATAGAAAAATCCCAAAAATTCACACTCAAATAATAATTTCATGTTGAATATGAAACATTATTTAATTATCTCCCATTAAAATTATGAAATTTTGAAATTTCAACTTATAAATGAAAAAATAATTTATAATGAAATAAATTAATAGGAAAATGGATTTTTTGATTTTAACTATTCTTATTCTTATGTCCATAAATTACACAAAACAATTAGTGTAAATTTGTTATTTATATCATTAATATAATTAATAAATATTAAAATATAATATTTTTAGTCACGTAAAATTACATTATAAAACACATAAAAAGGGAAGCTTCTTAGAAATACATTTTTTATCACTAAATGATCTTATTGGTTATTTAGATATAATAGTTGTATTTATCATTGAATTTTTATTAAAATAATATTTTATTTTTATTTCTACTTATATTCAAGAATGTTCTTACTTAAATTTATTCTCATATTTTCAATGAGTGAATTATAACTATCTCATCTAATATATATAATATTATATCCATAAAATGTATTGTGGAATAATTTCAATTCGATGTTACATGTGAAACAATATATCGAACATTATATTTATTTAGAAGATAATTTTATATTATAATCTTGTGGTTTTATATTCTTTACCCCAATAAAATTTCATCATACCAATTTCAATTATCACTTATTAATAAAAATTCCAAAGGGTGTCAAAAACACAAAACTCATGATACAATTACTAAAGTTATATTAGTTTAAACAACCTGGTAAGGATTAAGAAAATAACTTTTTAACATCATAATAGTTATATTTATAATAATGAGTTTCATTTTGAAAATTTGATCTAATAGTCCCTCATTTTTTGAATTTAGATCCAATATTATTGATCTTTTTTCCTAATAGGGTCCATAATCATCCTTGAATTAAGAAACTATAAATGTTTGATAATAAATGGGATGTCCTTATTGTAAAAATAATTTTGAATCTATTTAGAGAGAACCAACTAATTTCTAATATCATATTAAATTCATATAATGGAGAATAATATGATTTTCACGGGGCACATTCCTAAAAACATAAAATTAGGGAAATTATATTAAATTTATATGTTTTATATAATAATGAAATACTAAATAACTGTGGTGGTGATTAAATAATCTTATAAAGATTCCTATACGTACATGAGTGTTAGAATAAAACTCAATTTAGATATCCACATTTAAAACATTAATATATTATTATTAACTTATGATGAATATTATTTCACTTAATTTAAATTAGAAAACTCTATATTTTATCCCTGAAATTACATGCACTATGTCTTCATTTACCATATATAAAACATCTTCCAGTTTTTTAAATACATTTCACTGGGTACATATTCCCAAATTTCTAACATATGGTAAATTGAATATTTTTTCCTTCATTATTTTTTTCACTCAAACTTCCATAAGATTATATCCTTCTCTTCAAAGTTTTGTTTTGAAATTAAACTATATTCAGACTGTTAATCATTATTCCTAATAAAATTTTATGTATAATTATAAGATTCCACAAACTAGTTCCTATATCACTTAATTTATTATATGTATAATTAATTCATTTCTCATTATTAACTTGGATCCTTATTCCTCTATCCATTACACGAATAAAGGAGATTTGTGGTATGAGAAATTTTATAATTATTTAATAAGAAATTAAAAAATTAGAATAACTGATTCATAAATTCCATTCCTAACCTACCTTATGAATTTATACATTTTAATCTTTGATATCAATGAACATTCCCAATTATTTACTCAAAACTAAATATATTATAATCCCTCATAATGGTTCTTAAAGATCATGTGAACTTACAAATCATATTCCCCAAGAGTGTCTAACCAGATTATTAGTCTTAGACCTACTCATCATGCATCGAGTAAAGATATATTTTATATTAAACCATACTTTATTATGATAAATACCCTAGGTTTATCTACTCTGTAGCCTTGTCAACTTTTTATTATTCAAACAAGGATAAAATTTCTATTAGAAATGATATATATTTAATTTACTAGATTTTTTGGATGTTTTCCAATACATATACATGTTCCTAGGGTTGTCACTATGGTTTACTCGTCATAATTCATAAAAAACAAAAAATATTTAGTATTTCATCAACTATCCTAAAGGTCTATCTATACCATCCAAATTATGATCAACCATGACTTATATAAAATTTATGGAATTGATAACTCTTAATTTATCATCAACTAATATTATATAAATATTTAAAATTTTATAAACTATTCTCTAATACCAATATTGATATACTAGACATAAATATCTCATAAATAAATTATTTATAGAAAATATTTCATTACATATATTTCCACAACCATTAAGGTTTGGAGTTATAGATAATTATGACATATAATTAACCAATATAGCCTATTTATTTCTTATCAAATAGACAATTTTCTCATGGCATTATAAACCACTTAATCCATAATAATTATTCAATGTCTTATAAATATTCTCCACACATGTTATTATTCTGTACATTTCATGTGTAACCCTTTTCTCCACATCCTTAAGAAACAATAACATAAGTAGGGTGATCTCAAATGCTCAGTAAGGGAAAAAATATACCATAAACTACAATAGAATAATCATATAAGGAATAAGATAGTATAAATTTATTGATAATAAAATAATTTCAAATAATTAATCACATTAGATTAAAATAAATTCATGGGTTATATGATAATATATATAATCACATGGATAGAAATAAATGGTTTCATAAAGATTGAACATATAATTGCAAACAGTGTAATCTTACCTTTAAGGCCTCATTCCATGAAATCGTACATATCATCAAGGGATCAAAAAAGGAATCCTAAATAATTTTGTTGTGATAAACCATATATATAATCTATTTTGTCCTATGAGACATTATTTTGAATCAAGGGGTTGTGTGGATCATTTTCTATTATTAATTATATTAAACGCATCTATAATATGAAGGAATTAATAAACAATAAATTATTTAACCAAAATGCCACCTGAATCTATGAACTATAAATATTTATATTTAAATGAAATGTATATGTATTACAAATATTTATTAAAAAATATTTGGAATATCTCTCTTTGTAAGAATTCCTCAAACAAACAACATATAGAGTAATGTGTATTTAGCCACTTCAATAGTATACCCAATAAGAAACTGAAATTAAATTATCATACTCTATCTAGAATAATAATATGGTTAATATAATTAGAATATATAACAAGTGAAGAGTAAAATATTTGAATGATGTGGTCATATATTAAAAAGTCATTCATAAGAAGAAAATTTTCAATTGTATCACATAAGAAAGGATAAATAATTGGATTGGTTGATATGAAAAATTCAATCACCCAAAAAAATATTTCACGATGGAATTTAGATATATATTAATGAAATATTATTCCATTGGTAATAGATATTTGAGAGATAATGTTGGAAATCAAATCAAAATTAAAAAACAGTATTAACAAAACATTTTTACCATATTAGTAAAAGTTGATGTTATGAGTAAAAATCAAAATTCTATTTTAAAATTTTCAAATAAAAAAATTTGAAAAAATTTACATTTAAAAATAATATTCATAATTGGTCTATGAAAAAATCACAAATTTTATCTTGAGTAAATGAAGAGTGAAAGATAAAAATATGGACATCAAAGGGAAAACCCTTTATAATATTATGAAAATACCTTTTTGAAACCGACATCGTAAAAATGATAATTAAACTTCCTTTGAAAGCAGTAAATGATAAAAATAAAGGTCATTTGAGAAAACATACACTTTTGTTTCAAATTTAAAGGAGAAATGTTATAGAAGAGAATATACGGTTAAGGAAGAGAGAGAACCGTTATATAGATTTCAATTTATCGTAAGTATATCATACTTTTAGGAGAATGAAACTCATCAAGGAAGGGTTTTTTGATTAAAATTTAAAAATTACACAATGATAGACGAGGTATATTAAATGATATAAAAAATGGAAGAATATTTGTAACTTATATATATTTTTTCAAGAAGTAACATTATAACGCCAGGAAAAATATGTTTGAGTTAACAAAACCCCTTATGAATATCATAATCAATAAAGGCATAATCCTTTGAAAAAGAGTTCATTAGAATGAATTTAAATTACATGTAAATTAAAGTGGAAATATAATTTTCTACAATATTTGGATAAAATAATTACTCTTAGATGAATGGGGCTTCAAGAATAATCATTAAAACTCAATGAAAAGATACAATCTTATGAAAAAACCCAAACAACATTCACCACCTTTAATTTGAATTCTCTTAAAAGAGTTATATTAAAATATAAAATCAAATAAAATTAATATTAAGGAATTAATTATATTATATAGTCATGAGTCATCATATACACGATTTTAGAGAAAATAGTTGCATAAGAAAAATTTGTCTCTCTGAGTTGAAATCGATACCCGAACCCTTACCTTTAAATGTATTTAGTTGAGTAAGATCTAATATCCTATAAAAAATTATATTAACAACTTATTTAATAATATAATTCTTTCATATATTCTTTTATATAATTCATTTATGATCATTTATCATAAATAAATTATTTATATTTTATTTTAATTATCTAATGTTATTAATTTTGAATGTAAATATATAACTAGTTTTGTAATGGAAGTATTGATTAATGATTATGGATATATATTTCTTCATTAAGAGATAAATATATGTATTTTATTAGAAGTTTTATAATTATTTATAATTTTCTAATTTAACTTCATATGTATTTTTTTAGGATCCATGATTATGATGTTGGTGAAAAAACTATTTCATTAATTTTTAACTAACAAAAGTTTGTCATTGTAATAAATAGTTAAATATTAATAGTACTATTAAAGAAACACAAATGAAATATTTTTATGTTAATGTATAATAACTCTAGTATTTTTTCCAACATTCATCCATGATGGAAATTTAAACAAGTTTTATATAGTTGGTTAATCCAACCCAAACAATAATAATATATAATCTATTAGTGAGTATGGTTAACAAAATGGTTATTTTAGTATAATTACATTATTAAAAAAGAATAATGATATCAATAAGATTAATTTTAGTTTATGAATCATGTTTTAAGAGATATTTATATATATAAAAATATAAAATACTATATCAAAAATAAAATATGTCACTTTCGTAGAGGCCATAGTTTTCACCTACGCATGAGCGTCGTGTTCTATTTCCATATAATGGGAGTATGATACTCATTTATTTTTATAATTTCATAATATTTATAAGGTTATAAATATAGTATTAATATGTTAAATTCCTCTTATAAAATATTCATTATAATTAGAGATGATTAATCAAACACATCGTTTATGGAGGTAGTAGTCTGCACATACGATGACAACATTTTTATTTTTCAAAGAAAAATAATAAATATTAGTTAATGATTATTAAATATTCATCATAATATTTATGTATTTTAATAATTATTATTTATTATATTATAATATATCACAAGGTGGAATAATAATAAATAAAATAATCAGAATGGAAAAGGAGTAATGAAAATATTTTTCCTTACTCCATAGAAAAGTACATTGTAAAAAAGAATTAATCCCCGAAAATATGGTACGATGTGAAAACAACCCCTATATGATGTGGATAAGAATTTTATGGATGGGGTTATTTAATGTTTTGACCAGACTATATGGTTTTGGGTGTGGGGAGTGGTGGGGTAGTGAAGACTCTATTTATAAGTGGACAAAGTGGCATTTTTTGTATTAATATAAAAGGACAAGAAACTATTATATGGTAAAAGAGATAAAAATGGATATTAAAGTAGTTGATTATTGTCTATGGTTGATAAATCCATATCCATTCATTTTTAATTTTTTTAAGTATTTTGATCTTATATTTTTCACTTTTATTATCTTTTTTTTGTCTATGGTAACTATTTTTTATCTACATCAGTTACTTTCAATGAAAAAATAGAAATATTAAACAATTCGGAACAAATGATTATAAATATTGTATAAATTTATTCAAATAAAATTATTATGTGTGATGAAAATTAATATTATTGTTAGGGAACAAAACGGATAAAAATAATTTTTAGAAAAAAGAGTATTTTTATGTTTAGAAATAATTATTAAGATTTAATATTCAATATTGATGGTTTCTATGATGTTAATTTGTTTATTATTATCTACGTAGTATTTTTGTTTCTGTAAAAACAATCCTAAATATAATTCCACCTTATGAATACTTATTTAAAACAAATGGACTAAAAATAGTTTTTATTGAAATAAATATTAATTGTGTTTTAAAATGATAATCATAGGGTTTCTAATTTCAACATAGTGTTTTAGAATATTTTATTTTACTCCATAAATATACTTTTACCGTTTATTTTTGTTTATATGTTTTTCTGTCATACTTAACTCATGATATAGTCATAAACTCTATGGTATAAGTAAAAACAACATTTTTTTCTTTTCACATAAACATCAACTATGTTAGGTAAATTCTCAATAAAACATCATATGATAATTTTGAGATATGGAATCGAAAAATGATGTTAATTTTTTAAAATTAAAACTATAAAATTCCCGTGCTTATATTTCATATGAAAATATAAAATATAATAAAATATTGACTCAAATAGGAAAAATTATTTTTAGAGATTAGCTATTCTTATTCTTAGTTCCTATAAATTTCTAAATAAATTAGAATTAATATATTATTCCTATCAAAAAATATATTTAATCAAAATTAGAAAATATTATATTTATTTTATAAAAATAAAATTTCATAGAACTGAAAGAGTTAATTATTAGGAAAACAAATTTTTAATCCTAGAACGATGTTATTAGTTATTTAGATATACAAATTAAATTTATTATTAAATTGTTATTAAAATTACCTTTCATTTATTATTTACACATATACTTGAAAATATGTCATCTCTTATATATAAAATACTTGATACATTTTGTAACCATGCTTTCAAGTACTTCTTTACCCTTTTATTAATCCCTTTATTGGGTTTATTCTTAGGTTTGTATAGAGTTTTTGGGTGTTTTCTAGTTTTCTACAAGTATATGCACTATAGAGAACAATGTCTATGGCTTGGAGTGAGAGTGGTTACATCATGGTTGAGTAGCCTATGACATAGGATGCTCAAATATTTCATTGACAATCCATAAAATTTATGTAGGGATATAAAATGGAGATTCAGTTATAGTTGGGGACCCTCAGTGGTGATTTTTTATGCTACTACCTATTTTGTAATAGCTACAGTGCAGGTGAATATTCTGACACTAGATAAATCTAGATATACAGGATCGCGGTGTAGTCTGTACCCTGGATTCATAAGGCTAGTTGGTTGATAAGGGAAATAACATAGTATAGGGTGGTTACACTATGGTTTGGATAATTTATAGCCTTTTGTACCAAACTTATCTCGAGATTAATGCATGGGATTTTTTTTCTAGACATAAAAACCTAAACCATATTTTAATTTTCAACATCCCTCCTACTTGATTATAAGTTTAACCTTTGGATTTTGGGATACTCTCATGAGTCTTTTAGCTTCTTCAACCTCCATTCTTCATGAATGGATGCACTGGTGGATGTGATTGATTTCCTCAAAAAAGTAATAATTCTTATTATCTTGGATCAAATTTTTTTCTCTTTTGTCCTTTTAGAGTTATGAATCCTCATTTTAATGATTGATTTGATCATTTTTCATATCATGAATCTAGGGTTTACCTTTTGATATTTATTTCCATAGTTTCTCCATTAAAGGTTTCTAATGTGGGTGTATTATTGATCATTTGATCATGTTATTAATGGTAGGTTGTTCCATAAGTCTTTTCCACAAATTGAAACCTAGATTGTTTCTTAAATTAAAATTTAGTTTCAACTGGTTCTGAACCCTTAATTGTGATGATTTGGTTGCTGATTTTATAGTCATTAAATTAATAAATTAAAAACTAATTTAAATGGATTTAGAAATGTATTTTTATTTGAGAATATATAAATTTAAATGAATTGATATTAATTCATGAGAAAATGGATTTAAATGAGATATTTTTTTTTGATAGTAATGAACTTAGTGAAAAATACTATTTTGGTTTTGAAATTGAAATGGCATGTTGAATTTTAAATAGTGAATTTAAATAGTTAATGATAAATTGATTTTATATGAATGAATTACTCATTTATTGATTATTTTATTGAAGGAAAATGTGATCTTGGGGAGTTAGTGGGTGATTAGTACAACTACACTAGGGCTTTGACAGAGTAGAAATGGATTGATGATGAAAACTCAAACTATACCTAGTTTGAAAAGATTTACCCTAATGGTGTGATAATTTATTCTATCTCAATTCCCTATGCCTAGGGATGTGCACACATGTAATGATAAATAATTATTTAATAAGAAGTGTGAGGATCCTATAGTGGGTAACTGACTAACCGCCTCAATTATGAACATATTTTTTGGTTTTTATTTTATTATTACTTACCAATGATTATTGAACTATTTTATTCATGTCTTTGATTTATAAAAATTTCCATTTATGATATTTTTCATATATCTTACATCTACTAGATTTGAATTAAATTTGTTCTGATAAATGTAAAATTATTTATCATGCCTTTTATTTATTTAAACTAAATCATACAATTATTCATTTGTATTAGAAATACCCAGGGAAGGTGATATCCATCTAGGTTGTTTATCTCAAAACCATCATTTTCCTTTGGTTTTTTATAGATTATGTTATGAAAGTTCTAGGAAATGGGATTGAACCACTTATTATTGGTGGGTTTGATTGATTCATGGGACACTAGAGTGATAGTGGTGATCAATAGAGATGCAGTCCAGTTGTTTTGAAAGGATTTTGAGATCTCTTATTGATATTGATCTGTCATCTGTTGGACAATTTTTTCTTTGGGATGTTATTAAAATATGGAACTTTCTCTATGAGGAGTGTTTATAATACCAATTCTGTATTTTTTCATCATTTTTAGTTATGTAGTGATGCTATTTTTTAGGTAGAAATTATTTCCTTTAATGTTTGATATAATGCCGGGTGCTAGTCATCAACCCATGGGGATCAAGAATTTCTGTTCAAGTTATTTCATTACTGGATCATATACCAGTGTACTAGGATATATCATCTAGTTTGGGAAAAAGTGGTATAAATTGTGGTTGTGTATATTTATTTTATGTTGTTATATAGTTTTAGACTTTATTGGTATATAGAAGGTTGTATTTTTGGACTTAATTTGTAGGTGGAAGTGAGTTCTAGTCTAGTTCTCATCGTAGAGGTGCTTAAGTCAGAATTGGTGTTTGGGAAAGTCTCATTAAGGAATAATGTGTTTAGAATCTATTATTTTCGTAAAGATGAATTATATGTTTTAAATCATAGATTTTTGTATCCTATTGATGGAATTCATATTTCTATATCTCTTGATTTACTTGATTATAGGAGTATCTCTGTTGAAGTTTAAGTTTTTCCTATGTTTGTTTTGTATTATCATGATCACAATATGATGTCTAAACAAACCTCATGAATAGATACTTATTAACCACATTAATAAAACCCATAAATTTATAGAAACCTCATTGAGATTATTGTGTGTGTTGTCCATGATTTTAGACAGGTAGATTCACCCATTCTCATTTAGGATTTAGTGTTGGAGCCTTAAAGGAATGAATCTTGATATTGTGGCTAGGGGTTTCTTCATAAAAACCCACCATATTTACAAGGGTATAATGATCCACAAAGGGTAGAGGGATGGTTGAAAATTATTATTCTTCTTTTTGAGTTCATTGAAAATCTATAAGATATAACGATGAAGTGGGATACCTTTAAGATTGAAGGGACTAGAAGGATGTAATGGGATTCTATGAACACAGTGAAGAACATAAATCCATATAGTGGAAACGATTTATATACCTCTTTATATATCTTTTATATGCAATTTAGATTGTTTTGGAAAAGTCTATAGAGTTTTTAAACCTCTATTAGCGTGATAATATGGTGATTCAGTATACAAACCATTTTACATAGATTTTCTAATTTTCTATCAACTAGGTAATAAATGAGAAACTAGTGGACTGAAGATCCATGATGGGTCATTAATATGATATCTGATCTCATTTTTTCATATTTAATATCACTTCTTTTACTAATGTCCTGGGTAGAGTGTTGATAGTTGAGCTTGACCTACCTGATATGTTAGCATTGAAGGGAGTTCCTCTTACTCTCAATGGTGGTTCTATTGGTCCCTTTAAGGGAATGAGGAATAATGATGAATATTGTGGCGCATATTGATAGTCAGAATCATTAAGAACTTTTGTGCTATATAGAGGAGACCTATTGACTTCATTTCAGTGTGTCAAGTTAATTATTTTAGGTGGTTTTGTACTGATGCATTGAAGATTTATTTTATGAGGTAACTCAGTAAACCTACAATAATTATTCCATATCTTTTCGTCTCAATGAATGATTTTCCCTCTTCATGGTGGAGGGATGGGGAAAGATGTTTTGGTTCCACTTCCCCCGACATCGTGGGTGTCGTTTGAACCTTTTTCGAACCCCAGTTATCTTCCAGACTTCCCATCAATTTCTCTGAGCCCAAAAGTTTTAGATCTTATTCTTGGGGTCGCTCAGCTTTCAATTTCTTTATCGGAATTCTCTGTGGCCTCAAGCTTCTGAGATTTGATCCTGGTTGCTCGCTTTTCTCATCGAAGGCCTTCCATCAATGAGTTCAATAACTTTGTGTTTAGTGACTGGGATATGAAAGAACGTGCAGTTGTAGGGATTATTGATAATATTCACCTGATGATTCAATTTGGTTTGGATGAAGACTTAATCAGTGCATGGTCTAGAGCCCCCCCCCCACCGATGAAACTGATGCAAATTTTTCCTTCTCCAATGGTCTTTTGATCTATGTATGAATCAGGATCCTCCTTCAGTAGCGCCCTAGGTAAGCCTGCCTCATCTTCCTTTTCATTTTCAAAATCCTTCAATAATAGGTATGCTAGGGAACCTAGTTAGTCTTTTCCTCTGCTCTGATGCTTGCACATCCTCTATGAGTCATCCAATTAATCCTCGTTTTTCTGTTGAGGTGGATGCCTCGAAGACACCGGTTTACTGGATTTGGATTACTATTGGAGAGGGGTTCTGATGGAGGAAAGCTGTTGTGTTTGAAAATTGGGTTGATTACTGCTCTAATTGTTGTCATTTGGGTCATATGGCTGGTAATTGTCTTTGTGGACCTAGAAACAGAAGGTCGGATAATCCGATGAAGAGGCCTAGTAGGGTATCTGGTCAAAGATAGACAAATTTTGATGCAGCTAAGCATGGAACTATTATTTGTCTGGGTGATTAATCTCTAGGAAGCCAGGCACAAACATCCCCTAATCCATCTGTTGCTGTGGTGTTTGATAGATTAAAGCAAGATCTTATACTGAATACTCGTGTGGATCATATTGATATAGATAAAGCTGGTCCTGGTAATGGAATTGGAGGCATGTTGGGAGTGCCTGATACTTTAGGGAATGTATTGAAGTATGAGGAAGATCTTGTTGATTAGTATGATGATGGAAGGGGTGATATTGGTATGATCAAAGCTGGTCCATCTGAGCATAAGAGGGAGATATGGAATTGAGTTCAGTCGATGGGAAAGCCCACAATGCACTCCCCGTTTGTCCAGCCATTAAGGTTTCTCTTTTGCATCCAATTTATGTTTGTGGTTTGCAGATCACAATTTATACTCCCAACCGATTTCAAGAATTGGGTCACAATGAGATGAATGGGTGTCCTCAAATGAAGGAAGGCCACAACATACAGATTGTTAAAAAGGATGTTTTGAGGAAGGAGGTGGATGTTGGTCATGTTTTTGTGGAGCCTCCATGGTGTTAGGAAATGATTGATCCTAATGGGTAATATGAGCAGAACCAGACCATGATTGATGATTTCCAATCTGTGGTCATCACTGGAAAATGGGGGGAAGTCTCGGACAGTGACAAAGAAAATAATTGTGATTTGGTCAAGCCTTCCTTTAGTGATGTTGTCAAGGATGGGAAGAAGAAATATGGAAATGAGAAACCTCCCCTAGTTAAAAGAAGAATGAGGAAGGTTTATTCTGACTTGTCATATCCATTGTCAACCAAGTCCGCTGTCAGGAAATCCTTTAAGGAGTTGTTATCATCAGAGAAACTTAATCTTAGACAGAAGTATGCTATGGTCCTAAAGCACTATGATAGATCTGAATGGGAATCAACTATTGTAGAGGAAGTCATATATCATGGGTGTGGAAAGGGGTATGACTCAGATGACCTGTAAGTGGTGTTTCTTGTTTGTGGTGTTTGTTCACTGTACTTTTCCTTTCTTTATAAATGGTCAGAGGTTTTACCTATGGCGGAGCTTTTTTGGTAGTGGAATGAGGATATCAAAACCTAAAGTGTGACACCCTGAGATTTTATGAGAAATATCCCTTTTAATTTTATTTTTCTCTTTTGTTTTACTCTACACCAGGATTAGCTTTCTCTATACGTAACACTGTATTAGCTTGTTGTATAGGTAACACTATTCTTGGCTTGCGTTGTACACAATTTCAAGTTTTTTTCAAATAAAATTCATTTTTCACAACACCGAGTATAGATTTTGATCAATGTATAAATGAACTATTTTTTTATTATGTTATATGAAACACCAAAGGATTCTTTCACTACATGCAACCCTGACTTGGCTTTCATTACACACAATAGTGACCTTCCTCGATAGCGTGTGTTGTACGCAATACCGAGTTTCACTAAACAACGATATATTGTTATAATATTAATATGAACTACCCTTTATTAATAGTAGTAACTACAATTTTAATTTTATGACATTATAATTCATCTTACTCATTTTATAGAACATGGTATGAGAACAAAATAATTTTTTCGGGTAAAATAATTATTTTTTAAAAAATGCAGTTTTCTAGCCTTTTGAGGGCGCACCCACTTTAAATCTAGTTTTGACACATTTATAAGTTCAATTTGACAAAATAAACTTATTAATTGAAATCAGGATATAAAAATTTAATTTGGATAAATTTTTAACACTTTTCTGTTAACTTTTATATTTTGATGAATATTAAAAATATGCTAAATTTTAATTAAAAAACAATTTTTTCATAGAGATAATTTATATGGTTAAATTATAATATTGAATGGTTTTAAAGTATAAATAGAATATATTTTTACCATTAAATATAATGGAAGTCATTAGCATTAATTTTACACTGAATTCATAGGTAAAAACATTTCAATCTTTTGCAACATTTTAACTTTTAAAACCTATTTTCTTTACAATAGGATTAATTTTAAATTAATTACTAAAACTTATATGTTTTGAATTTTAAAAAATGGATTCCATATTTGGATTCATTGGGTCCAAATTATGTTAATAGGTTACTTTTATTTTTTTGATATTATGAATAGTAACTATGATAATTTTTATTTAATACAGTTAAAGGTAAATCAGGTAATTAAGTGTAAAAATAAGATTATAAAATTACCCAAACACCTGCTAAAATTATATTTCATGTATAAAAGTCGACCCATATCAAATAAGGGTCGGAATATATTCATTTCAAGGATTTTTCACCATGAAAAAGATATAATTATTATTAAAACCAAAAAAATTGACAACATGTCACTCTCTTATATCTTATAAGTGTAATAATTTTAATTTAGTGATAAACCTCATTAAACATAGAATATAAATAGTATTCAGAAATCTAATAAAATTATATACCTCATGAGAATTTATTTATAATTTTTAGGGATTAAATATATATCATTAATGATGACACAATAGTGATGTAGAAATTATTTTATTGATTTAAATATCAAATAAATGGTTTTAAAAATATGAAAATAAATATTATATGAACTAATTAACATTCTCAACAAATTTTATATATGAATATGACATTTTATGAGACTATTAAATATTTTAGTTCAAATATATCCTCTGTGTGGATTTTATTTAAATTCAAATAAATGAATAGTGTCAAAATTGACACTATTGTTATTTTATAAAAATAACATATTATAAAATTGTTTAAAAAACACAAAAATATTTAAAAATTATAAATTGGAATTTATATGGTCTACAATTTCATAAATTATACAATTATATACAATTAAAAACACATATGTAATTATTTATAACAATTTAAAATTTATAATATTATTACCACAAATAAAATTAAATAGATTAAATAAGGATAAATCAAGTTTGTAAGGTTTAAAATAAATTACCAACATGTCCAAATCTTATTTTTTGATGATATTACAACCATATATCATCTAATATTTTTATGTGAGTCATTTTTGGAGGTTTTTATGTGGGGTTTGATTTTATTATAAATTAATATTTTAGATGTTTCCAAAAGTTCCCCTCTCCTCTCTTATAAAAGGGAACCTCCTCCCTCTCCTCCTCACAATATTTTGAGCCTTCAAGATCAGAAAAACCATACCGATTTCTCTTATCAATTTCCCTAGAAACATACTAGAGGTCTTGGTCTTCTTCAAAGACAAACTTTAGTGCCCTAAGAGGAGGTTTAGAAGTGGCGCATCGACGAAAAGGTAATATCCTTTACTAATTCTTTCAAATTCATTTTTTCTTCTACTTCCTCTTATTTTGTTATTTTAGAATAAAGTAATAACATCAGTATCAATCATATACTGATATGTTATTATATGTATTAAAAAACCCTATTTCACATTCTATCCATCCTACAAAAAACAAAATCACCGTGCGTGCGGACGTAAGAAATACCGTCTCCACACCGTGGTGTAATATGTTTTCCACCACCACCTTACTTAGATAGGTATAATGATGTAAAGAATAAATATATGTGATTATTATAACATTATAATAATCCTGAGATATTCTATCATCCACTGCAATACCATTCAATAATTATGGGAACGATACCATCGCTCGTGTGTACGTACGGATTACCGTCTCCACGACGCGAGGAGATTAATTCTCCACATTAACCATTCAAGAATGATTATAAAGTATATATATAATAAATAATCATGAAATATATGAAATAATAATTCTATTAGATATATATATATATAATTCATCTACTTCCATTCAAGTCAATAAGGAAATGAAAACAACGTTCATGCGTACGTACAGTCTACCGTCTCCAGGAACGGTGTATTTAATTTCATTTATCTATCTGTTATATATATATATATAATAAATATATATGATATATAAATAATTTTTTAAATTCTGTAAGTATGTAAATCATGATATAAGTAATAATAATATGAATAACAACAAGTCTAAACATGTATGATACATGAAACGATTTTACCCAAAACACTGCTTTAACGTGGAATTCTCAAATGCATGGGTAATATAAAGTAATAAGTGAATCATATATGATATCATAAATATTATTATGGTTTTGTTACAAGTTAATAATATGTTTAAACCTATTGGTTGCAGTGGACACTCAAGAGGGGGGTGAATTGAGTTCCAATTAAAAATTTCTTTTAAAAGGATATCTATTAAAATCCCCCAAAATAAATAACAAGCTAAACTGTAGTGAATTTTTAATACAGTAAAGGTTCAGTTAGGTTCTAAAGATATTGATTAGTTCTTATTTAATCTAATATAAATATTATATTACCTTTTGAAACTAACCTAATGTTTTACAATAAATACAAATTCTTGCTAGTTTTACTATCAGAGTTGCTTTAAAATAGATTTGAATTTAAATTATTTAGTAGTGGAATATTCAATATATTTTAAAAAAAATAAGAACAACAGTTTTAAACCAGAGGTTCAGTCTTAAGATGAGACATATTCCTCTCAAACAGTTTATATAAACTTTGATCCACACCTTGGATCGGGGTTTACAACAGTACTCAGACTGTCCAGGTACTAAAACCTCTACCACAGTTCTTCGTGGGAAAAACAAAACAATATCAAATAGGCTATCTAGGTCACACTTGACCTCTAACACTATCAATAGTGGGAACTAAAAGTGTAAGGGAAATATTGAATGAGTATTTTAGAAATCCTCTAGTTCAGTACAGGAGACAGAGTGTTTTTAAAAACTACAGAACACACACTACTCAAAATTTAAATAAATGAAACACAATAGAGATAAAAAAGTAGGGATGATTTTAGATTGCTCTATGTGTTATGAGTGAATCTATGGACTCCTTTGATTGAATACAGATGAAGGTTTCAGTCCTTCTTTGTTTTTTTTGGAAAAACAGAGTGTCTTTTTTCTGTTCCTTCACTTCCAGTGTAGGTGTTCAGCTCGAGTAAGAGAGTATTATTTGTAACACATGAACTTATTCTTTGAAACTTCTTCATAATGTGTATGACATTTCTTTGAGTTCTTCTTGTGTTCATCTTTATGAATTTCAGTTTAGGTGTCACACACTTTCACATATATTCCTCTCGTTTTCGTATATTCCACCTCATTTTCTTCATTAGCTTGATCTTCCTTTTATACCTTGAGCTAATGAAATGGGATTGATTAAATTTTTACAGGTATGAGGTACAGTTCCCTAACATGACAACAACCATCATTAATTAATAGTAGTTTCATTGAAAACATAAAATATGATCATTTCTAAATAAACAAATATAAATAGAGTTTAGAGAAACAGTGACTGGTTGTCATCAGTAGCTCTTTGTATCAGTATGCTTGTAGCAGTGGAATTGAGTCGGTATTTCTTGTGTCAGTTGATGTTACTCTTTATAATAGTAGCTCTATGTATTGGTATATCCTTCTATCGTAAGCTCCTTTTATCATCTCATTCTATTAATAACTCCTTCTATCGGTAGAATTTATATATTAGTGACCCATACTGGTGAGCTTGTATCGTTAGACTTTGCAGCGGTAATCATTTGTCTGTATCAGAAGACATGTATCAGTAGCTGTCTATCAGCGTCTGTCTGTATCGGTGGACTTCATATTGGTAGCTATCTGTCTGACTATTTGCATCGGTAGCTTGTATCGGTAACTATGTATATACCAGTGGACTTACTCTATCGGTAGCTCAGGTGTAACAGTGACTATCTTCATACCAGTGACCTTATCCATACCAGTAGACTTTTGTACTGATGTACTTATCCTTATCAGTAGCTGTTGTACATACCAGTGGACTTACTCTATCAATAGCTGTTCTATGCAAAACATATCCAGATTGTGTTAGAATTATTTCAAAGCGTGTATAAACATTGATAAACATTGATTAACATATTAAAGCATAATTGGAATTATCAAAACATATTAAAGCATAATTGGGATTATAAAAAATATTATAGCATAATTAGGATTATCAAAACATATTAAAGCATAGTTGGTATTATCAAAACAGGTGAGGTCAACAATCTCCCCCTTTTTGATAATCACAAATTATCATATTGTAATCCAAAACAATCAGTAAGATATCAGAGGATATAGTATTAAATTCAATTGTATCAGAGGTAAAATAGAATGGTTCTTCATATCATAGTTCTCCCCCTTTGTATTATTTCTCCCTCGTTATATAATTTCTCCCACTCTGTGATTAGAAAAAAGTAGGAAATAAAGATGAGAAAATTAACAGAAAGTAAGAGAGAATAAAAGAATTCATATATTACTTGAGGCAAAAATTACATAGAAATACAGAATTAAAAAGAATACAAGTGATTCTTATTAGAGGTCCTAGACAATAATCAATCCACCTCCTGAATTTCCACTTTGGATTTTTCATTAAGTTCGGACGTAGACTCAGGCTGGGTAGCTTTAGTAGAAGGCTTGGGAATTACAGAAAGCACAACTGGAGGTTGAGAAACAAAGGCTGTTCCTGGCCTGTAGTGGGTACTCCTCGAAGTAATCAATGGTGTCAAGCTTCTGATAGCTTGAGATGGTGTCATCTGAATAATGGAGGCAGACTGAGTAGAGGCAGGTAGAGATGGAGGTGCAATGATTGGAGTACTGTCCACATGAAAAACTGGCAGTAACAGATTCCTAAATTCCATTATGATCCCTCCTCCTCTTTCCATAGAAGAAATGAAGTCATCCTTGTTCTCCATAAATTTATCTAAAGCAGGAGTCAACTCCTTTATCTTTCTTACTTGTTCTTTGAATGCTTGAGTGACTGGGGGTAGTTTCAGGTTTTCAAAAAGAAGCCTGGAATGATTTTTCAACTGATGCTTAGTATAGATCCTTTGAAAATATAAATCCACTTTTTCTTTGAACTCTTTTTGAGAAGCAGTGGCCTATCTCATAAAATTCTGAACAATTTTCTCTATATCCCTAGTGGTAGATACAACTTGGGTCAAAGCAGTAGAGTCTACAGAGCCACTGGTAAAAGAATGTCCAATATCATCTTTTATCACAGCTAGAATCTAATCAATATCCCAAGAATACCTGGTAGTACTCAGTGGTGAAATAGTAAAGGCAATTGTTTCCTTAAAGGATTTAGTCAGCCCACTTATGAGATTTTTCACAAGAGAGTCCTGGGTGCTGACATGCTGCTCTATGGAAGTCTAAAATTCATCAAAAACTGATACTATCTGGCCAAGTACATTTTTCACAAAATCCAAGTCTTTGTCTGCTTTAGATTTAGATATTATATAAGATTCAATAGAGACAACTAACTTATTTATAGATTCAACATCCTCTGCCAAACTTGAAATTTGATTCTGGCAGGTCTTGACTTCATTCATCGTCTCTTCCATAGTGGTTGACACAATAAATCAAAGAGAGAGTTCAAATGTTTTTTATATTTTTCTCAGTTCTTCAATAAAATATCTCTTTAAATCATCAATAGATATAGTCCAAGTCTCCTTGAACTCATCCTTTAAATATTCACGATCAGACTTAGTAACCATATTTTTAGGCACAACTGCAGGCGCTATTTCAGACACAATACTAGCCAGAGAGTCATTCATAACAGATTGAATGGATGATATCAATGAGGTTTCCATTTTTCTTACCTCTTCCAAAAATGAGGCATTAAGATTAGACTTCAACTACTCCAAATAATCTTTTCTTACCACATCCTAAGGTAAAAACTCAGAAAGAATATTATAGTTAACTTGTGGTCTATTGATGGGTGTCTCGTCTTCTGAATCAGGATAGTCCAACCCACAAACTACAAAACTTGGGTCTTCATCCCAGTATTTAATCTCATAAGAAACTGAAATAGTTCCATGTCTGGTAAGATTATCCCCCTCAATATATGCATTCTTCTGTATAAGTACAACAATAGCACCCTCTGTAGCTTGGTCTTCCTCAGAAGAATTCTGCACAACCATTTCCAATTCAACAGCAAGAGGCTCCTCAGGAATAGGTGCAGGTCTATCTACTTCATCAAGAATATCCTCTATAGGAACAATAGTACATCCAATCAATGGAATTAAACTCAAAGTGTTCTCATATGAGTTATCAGAAACATGTTCTCCAATTTCATGGACTTCTTCCTCATTCTCTGGAATAGACTGGTCTTCCTCATCAATAGGGGCTTCTTCATTGCTTACTCCCAACACTTTTTTCTTTCCAGATGATAAAACTTCATAAAAAAGACTTGGATACAAGTCTGGATCCCTTCCATCAGCTGTAGAGGTATCCTCATCTTCAGTATCATCACTATACTGAGGTTCCACTTCATTAGTTCCTAGACCTGAATCCCTCACATCCTTAGGCCTAGAAGGATGATCCACAAGATTAAACATATCATACAACTTTCTTTCATCACTTAACCATTATCTTTTCCACAGATTCCAATTGATATTCATGTATTTACAAACAATGCTTGTGATGCAAAAATTGTTCCTTACCACCACTATCTCATTCCGAGACTCAGCTACTCCATTCACTTTGATCATAACCGAAATTATCTTTGCAAAGAATAGAGCATTAGTTTTTGACTTCGGCCTGATCATATATTCAGTTTGAAACATCATAAGCCTACCCATATTTAGCTTGAAACCATGCCTTAGAAAATGCAACAAATAAATATCTTGGTATTTCAGATTTTCAAAGTCCCCTCTTCTTGGACTTAGCACATGTTGGATGAACTTGAACAACAATATATTTTATCCATCCATTTCTGCAGCAACTACTTTTCTAGGTGTGCCATATCCTGTTAATTCTTCCAAAGCATCTTCATATTCAAAGATGTTACTACTTGGAGGAACTGATTTCAAGAAATACCCAAACTCTTCTTCATGTAGAACTCTCAGGCACTCATCTAACTCAATAGAAGAAAAAGATATTGTCTGGTCATTCACTACTGATATCATTCTATTCTCAAATTCTGATTTCTCAGAATCATTTTACCAGCTTCAGATAATAAGGACCATTGTTATTCGAGATTCATTCTACACATTTTTGATCTTCCAGTACTTCCTGAACTAAAGAATTACTCGTCATCATCCATTCTGCACATAGCTCTTTCTCAACTACTATTTCCCTTTGGACGAGGTGTGGATTTGTGGATTTGTAGGTTTCTTCACTTCAATGCCACTACTAGATTCTCTTTTGAGTCTCTTGGCATTCATCTCATCATCCTTTTCACTGACTAAAGGTCTCTTCACTCTTTCCATTATGCGAATCACGAGGCTTAGGGTTCGAGAGAAACAAAAGTTTGGAAGCTAAGGCTTGAAGGTAAAAAGTTTTAGGTGGATTGAGAGAGGTTAATAATTCTTTTTATCATTTATGAATCACAATTTAATAAAACATAATATAATACAAATAATACAGATTTCGGAGGCTAAAGATATAATGTTTAAAAACAGCACAAACTAACAGTAAGATGTACCGGTGAGGATTCCTACCAGTGAGGTCTAACGGTGAGGTCTACTAACAGTGAGGTTCATACTAGTGAGGTATAACAGTGAGGTTTTGACTAACGGTGAGGTTTGGATAATGGTGAGGTTTAGATAATGGTGAGGTTTGGCTAACAGTGAGGTTTTTCTAACGGTGAGGTTTGGCTAGTGGTGAGGTTTGGCAAACGGTGAGGTTTGGCTAATGGTGAGGTTTGGCTAACAGTGAGGTTTGTCGTCTACAATGTATATCATTCCTAACTCATGCCTAATGTTAATTAACCTATATAAACATAAAGGCATGGTGAAAATGTCATCTAATTGATGTTCAATACCTATAAATTCAAGAGTTATATCACCTTTTTGTTAATGATCTCTCATGAAATGGTGCCTTACATAAATGTGTTTTGTCCTAGAGCGAGACACAAGATTTTTAGAGATGTTAATCGCACTAGTGTTATCATAGTTTATAGATACATGTCTAAATTGATATCCCTAGTTCAATAATGTATGTTTCATCTACATAATTTGTGCACAACAACTACCAGCAACAATATATTCTCCTTCAGTAGTAGAAAATTCAATAGAGTTCTGCTTTTTACAACACCATGATACTAAGGACTTACCTAGAATATGACATGTACCAGAAGTTCTCTTTATATCTAACTTGCAACCAGCAAAGTCAGCATGTGAATAACTTATTAAATTCATTGACTGTCCTTTTAGATAAAATAATCCTATGTCAGAAATTTTTTTAAGATATTTGAAGATTATTTTAACAAGAAAGTGCGACTCTTTTGGATTAGCTTAAAATCTTACACACATAAACACACTAAGCATAATGTCAGGTCGACTAGCAGTAAGGTAGAGAAGACTCCCTATCATACCTCTATAGTTGGTTTGATCTAGTGGTTTTCCAATTTCATCAGCATCCAACTTACAAATAGTACTCATAGGTGTATCACTTTCCTTAATAATATCCAAACCAAAATGTTTTAAAATATCCTTTGTATATTTATTTTGATTTAAAATAATACCATTTTTATTTTGAAAAATGTGAAATCCATGAAAATATTTGAGTTATCCCATAAAACTCATTTCAAATTCATTTTTCATACTCTATAAAAAATCAATACACAAAGAATTTTAAGAAGATCCAAAAATAATATCATCAACATAGATTTGTACTATCAAAATATCTTTGGAAATTATTTTAATAAAGAGAGTTGGATCAACAATCCCTTTAAAAAAACCTTTTGAAATAAGAAACTTACTTAGTCTATCATACCAAGCTCATGGAGCTTGTTTTAAACCATATAAAGCTTTAGAATGATTAAAAACTCGATTTTGAAAATGAGGATTAGTAAATCTAGGTGGTTGTTCAACAAAAACATCTTCTATTATAAAACCATTAATAAAATCACTATTAACATTCATTTAATATAACTTGAAATTCAGATGACCAGAATAGGCAAGTAGAATCCTAATAGTTTCTAATCTCGCTACAGGTGCAAAGGTTTCCTAATAGTCTATTCCTTCCTATTGACTATACCCTTGTGCAAATTACCTTTCTTTGTTTCTAACTATGTTTGCAGATTCATCAATTTTATTCGTAAAAACCCATTTGGTTCCTATGGTCAAAGTGTCCTTAGGTTTTTCAACTAATTCCCAGACTTTGTTTCATTCAAATTGATTTAACTCTTCTTGCATATCCATTACAAAAAATTCATCATTGATTGCATCATTGATATTTTTAGGTTCTAACGATGAAAGAAAGGCCTGATGTTCAACCTGATTTCATAGAGAAGATCTAGTCTGTTTACCTCTATCAAGATTACCTACAACAGCATATAAAGGACGATTCTTTAGAATCCTAGTTTATCTATTAAAGGTAGGACTAGAAATTTCATGTTATTCTCTATGATCGGGTTCACCAGAAGCAGATTCTGGAAAATTTCCAGAACTGGTTGTCTTTACAATAGGTTCACTGATTTTATCATTAAGGCCGGGAATAGATAGATCTTATTCAATATTTTCAGGAGAAGTCTTAGGTTCATGCAGATCAGTTTCATCAAATTTGACATTTACTGATTCTTCCACACATTTGGTCCTTTTGTTAAAGACTCTATAAGATTTACAGGTTATAGGGTAACCTAGAAAGATTCCCTCATCACTTTTAGAAGCAAACATGTTAAGATTATCCTTAGTATTAAGAATAAATACTTTGCAACCAAAAACTGTAAAGTAACAATCTTTAAGATTCCTATTATTCCATAGTTTGTAAGGGGTTTTCTTAAGAATAGGTATAATCAAGACTCTATTTATAGTATAACAAGTTGTATTGATAGCTTCAACCCATAAATAAATAGGTAGTTCATACTCATTAAGCATAGTTCTGGAAATTTCTTGAAAGGTTCTATTCCTTCTTTCTAATACACCATTCGGTTGAGGTGTCCTAGGGGCAGAGAAATTATTATTGTAGCCATTATGTGAGCAATAGGTTTCAAAATCATGATTTTTAAACTCACGACCATGATCACTTATCAGGGTCTAAATCTTAAGTCCACTATGGTTTTCTACATACATGGAGTATTTCATAAAGTAAGAAAAAGCTTCACTTTTGTGAGCAAGAAAGTATACCCAGGTGTATCTAGAAAATTCATCTACTAAGACATAGACATAGTGCTTCCCATTTAAAGTACAAACTCTAGATGGTCCAAACATGTCCATGTGAAACAACTCGAGAGGTTTAGAAGTTGAAACTCTTTTCATTGATTTGAATGAAACATTATGTTGCTTTCCCTATTGATAGGGAGTACAAACTTTGTCTAATGGGAATTTTAGTTGAGAAAGGTCTCTAACTAAATTTTTCTTAGTCAGTTTCTTAAGTGAATGAAAATTGTAGTGTCCAAATCTTCTGTGCCATATCCAAGACTCTCTATGAAAAGCATTTAAACAAGTAACCATTTGTTTGGCTAAAGAATTTAAATCTAAAACATAAACATTTTCATTTATTAAGGCTGAAAATACCAAAACATTTTTATAATTAAAAACATTACAAGTATTGTTTTCATATTTAGCATTGAAACCATCATCACACAATTGAGAAATGATTAACAGGTTGTATTTTAATCTATCAACAAATAATACTTTAGAAATTAAAAATGAATTAGTGTTACCATTCTTTCCTAAGACGATGATTTTTCCTTTTGAATTATCACCAAAGGTGACATGTCCTCAATAAAATTTGATTAATCTTTTCAAACATGAGTAATATCCAGTCATATATCTTGAACATTCAATGTCCAAGTACAATATCTTCTTATAGGAACTCTTCAGGCAAGTCTCCTACAAACCAGGTTTAAATAGAAAATGATTTTAGTAACTATATTTTCTTGGGTCCAGACAGGTTAGCAAGCAAGACTTTTGGTATCGAGATTTGTCTAATGGGTCTCATATAATCAATAGATTCAAAAGATTTTGAAAGATAAAATCTGTTTGATTTATAAGTATGTGAAAATCTCGTTGAGGCATAAGAATTTCCAAAATTGGAACTAACAGCATACTGTCCAGATTTTGAAATAAATCTATTCTTAACAAGCTGTCTTTGTCCAGGTTGGTAGCATAAACCAGTAGTATTCTTTGGTGAAACTTATTTTCCTAGAATTTGAGTAAGATTTTTCTTTCCATTTGTGAATTTTTCTAAATCTTTTCTATGTTTCTCATTTTACAATTTATGTTCAATATTCTTCTTTAAAAATTGAGCATTATTTTCCTTTTCTATGTTAAGATCAGATTAAACAGTACTAGTCAAGGCATACTGTTTCTTTAATGACTTGTACTTATCTTTCAGCTCATTGCAGGTATCCTCTAGTATGTTACAGTATTCAAATAACTCTTCACTAGACATGTTTTCCAAATCAGAATCATCTCCAGAATAATAATAATTTAAAGAAGGAGTATCCAATGTTACCTCAGATGTGTTTGTCATGAAACACATATTAGATTTTTGATATTTTTCATCTTGAGTGGAATCAGAATCACTTGAACTGTCTTCTGAAGCACTTCATGTTTCTTTCATAGCTTTATTTTATTTTTTTTCCTTGTACTCATATTTCTTATTAAACTTCAATTTTCGATAGTCAGCCTTCACATGTCCTTTCCTCTTGAATTTGTAGCAGACTATGTCATCACTTTTATAAGTCTTTTTCCAATCCTTCTTCCAATGACCTTTATTGTCATAATTTCCCTTGTAATTGGATTTTTTGAAAAACATCTTCTTTCTATAAAATTTCTTTAAATCATCTGGCAATCTATGCCATCTCAGCATCACTATCAAATGAACTCTCCTCACAGCTTGAGCTGTCAAAATCCCTTTGAATTTTTTCCTTGTCCTTAAGTTTTGAAGTAGAGGTCTTGAAATATATAGACTTATTCCTTAGTTCATCATCTTCGTCCTTGTTTACCTTCAATTCCTCTTCATACATCATCAAATTTCCAATTAGCTCCTTAACAGGTATCTTGCCAATGTCACATTATTCTCTAATTGAAACTGATGTGCCTCTCCATCTGTCTGGAAGACATCTTAGTATCCTCATGATTTGCTCCTATCTAGGAACAACTTTACCAAGTGAGCTCATTGTATTTACAATTTCGTTGAACCTGAGATACATTTCAGAGATAGATTCATCAGGCTTCATCTTAAAATTATCCTACTTAATAGTGTATGTATTCAATCTCATTTCCTTAACATTGTTTGTTCCCTCATGAGAAACACCCAAAGTATCCCAAATTTCATAAACAATTTTACAAGCAGGTATTCGATTACATTCTTCATCTCTTAAATCATAGTACGGAGTATTCATGGCCTTATAATTATTATTGTAAGAAGTTTTCATAGGTTCATCCAAAGTAGTTCTTTCAGTTTCTGGAATCTTATACTGAGTCTCTATAGCAGTCCAGATATCAAATCCCATACTTTCTACATGAATTATCATTTTCAGTTTCAATTGGGCATAATTAACACCATTAAAGAAGGGTGGCCTGTTGGTAGAAACACCTTCTAGTATATTATCCATAATTAGATTTTAGAAAATATATTTAAAGTGATAAAATTTAGAACTAAAAAAAAATTAAGATCGTTAAGATACAACTAAAATCACAGTTGAAAAAAAGTGTATTTTTAGAACTTTAATTAACAAACAATCCTCTGATACCAAATGTTGGTAGGAGTGGACACTCAAGAGGGGGGTGAATTGAGTTCCAATTAAAAATTTCTATTAAAATCCCCCAAAATAAATAAAAAGCTAAACTATAGTGAATTTGTAATACAGTAAAGGATCAGTTAGGTTCTCAATAGATTGATTAGTTCTCAGTTAATATAATCTTAATATTATATTACCTTATGAAACTAACCTAATGCTTTATAATAAATAAAAACACTTTCTAGTTCAACTATCAGAGTCACTTTAAAATAGATTTTAATTTAAAGTACATAGCAGCAGAATATTCAATATAGTTTAAAACAAAATAAATAAGAACAACAGTTTTAACCTAG
Organism: Viscum album; assembly: GCA_963277665.1. Lineage (NCBI taxonomy): Eukaryota > Viridiplantae > Streptophyta > Magnoliopsida > Santalales > Viscaceae > Viscum > Viscum album. Next base: position 1,504,546,112 of record OY728158.1, read on the forward strand.
AGGTTCAGTCTCAAGTCGAGACGTAGTCCTCTCAAACAGTTTATATAAACATTGATCCACACTCTAGATCATCATTTACAACAGTACTCAGACTGTCCTGGTACTAATACCTCTACCACAGTTCTTCGTGGAAAAAACAAAACAATAGCACACAGGTTATCCATGTCACACATGACCTCTACCACTATCCACAGTGGGAACTAAAATTGTAAGGGAAATATTGAGAGAGGATTTTAGAAATCCTCCAGTTCATCACGGGAGACAGAGTGTGTTTAAAACTACTGAACCCACACTGCTCAAAATCTAAATAAATGAAACACAATAGAGCTAAACAAGTAGAGATGAGTTTAGAATGATATATGTGTTGCGAGTGAAGCTCTGGACTCCTTGGATTGAATGAAAATGAAGCTTTGAGTCCTTCTCTGGTTTTTTTCAGGAAACATAGATTGTTGTTTTTCTGTTCCTTCACTTCCAGTGTAGGTGTTCAGCTCGAGTAAGAGAGTATTCTTTGTAACACTTGATCTTCTTCATTGAAACTTCTTCTTGATGTGTATGACTGTTCTTTGAGTTCTTCTCATGTTATTCTTTATGAATTTCACTTTCGGTGTCACAAACTTGCACATATATTCCTCTCATTTTTAAATATTCCACCTCATTTTCTTCATTATCTTGATCTTCCTTTTATACCTTGAGCTCTGACAATGGGAATGATTACCTTTTTACAGGTACAAGGAACGGTTCCCTGACATGCCATCAACCCTCAATAATTAATAACAGTTTCATTAAAAACATCAAATATTCCCATTACTAAATAAACAAATATAAATACAGTTTAGAGAAATAGTGACTGGTTGTCTTCATTAGCTCTTTGTATTAGTATGCTTGTAGCGGTGGACTTGAGTCAGTATGTCTTGTGTCAGTAGTTTCTACTCTTTATAATAGTAGATCTATGTATCGATAGCTCCTTCTATCATCTCCTTCTATTAGTATCTTCTTCTATTGGTAGACTTTATATATATCAGTGACCCATACTGTTGAGATTGTATCAGAAGACTTTGTAGAGGTAGTCGTCTGTCTGTATCAGCAGACTTATATCTGTAGCTATCTGTCAGTGTCTATCTGTATCGGTAGACTTCATATCGGTAGTTGTCTGTCTGTCTGTTTGCATCGGTAGCTTGTATCGGTAACTATGTATAAACCAGTGGACTTAATCTATCGGTAGCTCAGGTGTAATGATGACTATCTGCATACCGGTAACCTTATCCATATCGGTATACTTTTGTACCGGTGTACTTAGACTTATTTGTATCTATTGTGCATACCGATGGACTTACTCTATCAGTATCTGTTCAATGCAAAACATATCCAGATTGAGTTAGAAATATTTCAAAGCATGTATAAACATAGATAAACTTTGATTAACATATTAAAGCATAATTGGGATTATCAAAACATATTAAAGAATAATTGGGATTATAAAAACATATTAAAGAATAATTGGGATTATCAAAACATATTAAAGCATAATTGGGATTATCAAAACAGGTGAGGTTAACAGAACCCACTATACAGGTGTCTCAGAAACGTACATAAGAAATTGGACATAAGGTAAGGGATAATTATTCCAACCTCGTTCTTATATGAGATTGTTTATTCACAAGTATTTACTAGGGTTATGTTTATCATCCATGTCCATGTTTTATAAAAAAAATTCATAAAATTTTTACTATTATTCCATGTATGTTTAAAGTTGTTTTTACCCTTTTTTGACTTTTACCACATTTTATGGAAGGAATCTTTCCTTTTTTTACAATATAAGGTACTGTTTGACTTTTCTGGAAAAAGTACGAGAAGAATGTTTTTTTAACTTATATGGTGTGAATGGATTTTTACGGTTCCATAATGCCTTATTTCCATGAAGCTCCCGGCACAAGATTTAATGATTATTTTCAACAAAATTCTTTTCTTTTAAAATCGCCCGACATTTTGAGAAAAGAAAATGATTTTGAAGAAGAAAGGATATTTTCATCAAGAATTCATTTCAAGTGTTTATTCCAAAATATTTCCCATATAAGATGACATTATTTAGTATGATTATGTTTCAAGTATAATTTATCTATTATTTACATTGTTTTATTTTTCTTATGATGAAATTGTATCTATTTGTTTTATATAGATTATGTTAAGATGACATGATGTTTATGAAACCCATTTTATTCTTTGTGTTATGATGCATGATTTATGATTGTGTTGTGACACATGTAATAATGATTTCAATATGAGATGGGTGGGACCTATATATCTCTCCAATTAATTGGGTGATGATTTATATCTCATGAGATAGACATGGCTAGAACAACAAGTAAATCTGGTTTAGTAATAAAGGGCGGGAATGACAAGTAAACCCGGTTCATTAATGGACTTTGTCCTCTATAATGGTGTTAGAAGAAATGTCTTGGATACTATAGAAATAATATCATGTGGTTAATGGTTTTACACAATTACATGTTTTATTCCCATGCTATTTTATCATGATTGATGTTCCATTATGATCTATGCCTTACGTACTGTGATGTTTTATGTCATTGCTCATGATTTTGTTGTTTAAAAATTAAGTTCATGTTTTTAAGTTCAAATGCATATGGTTTGTTTTATTTTCTCCATGATTACCCTTATTGAGCATTTGAGCTCACCCTTTATATTTTTTTTCTTTTCCCGAGTAAATAAAGACATGTTTTAGGTAAGAAAACAAAAGTAGAAGATATTTATGGGAGATGTTGAAGATATTTCACCATGATTTGAAGATTATGTTCTGAGTTTATAAAGACACTAAACTATTATGGTCCTTAGGTGTATATTTTTGTTATGTATTAAGTATTACACAAAAGTAATGTAATGTAAATGTATGTCAAGATTGGGTCTCTAAAGTTGGTATTAGAGGAAAGGTTTAGTTATCCTATGGAAACTATGATGTGAACACTTTAGTGAAATCCGTAGAGATTTTTCATTGGTATGTCTAGGGATATCCATAAGGTTAAGTATAAGTATAGGTTATAGTCATAGAATTATGGTTAAAATAATAGAATTAAACCTAAGATGTTAGATATTGAAGGTACTCCCCCTTTATTATGTTATTTTACAAGCATGATTTTTTCCTATCACACTATTATTTTTAGGTTTTAGATGATGGCTGGAACCCGAAGGAATCATGTTGATCAATGTAATGGAATATGAAATGATTGTCCTCCTGAACAAACCAATTTTGTGGGAGATGGAGTGGAAAATATTATTTCTATACTTACACAAGCTATGAATCATTCTGGACTTCCAAATGAGCAGAGAATGGAACAATATTCTATTGAGTCCTTCATGAGGCAACATCCAACTTCTTTCAGTGGGTCTTCTGATCCACTTGTTGCTGAACAATGGATCAGTACCATTGAAAAGATATTTTCCATACTTCACTGTTTTCAACATGAAAAGTTCATTCTGACTATTTATTTTTTAGAAGGTGAAGAAGACTAGTGGTGGACTCTAATTAAGAATATGAGTCCCCAAGATGACATTTAATCCATGGAATTGGATGAGTTCAAGAACTTATTTTTCAATAAGTAATTTCCTCGTATTCTTCGAACAAATATGGAAAAGGAGTTCCTTGAGCTTAAGAAAAAGGATGATGAATATGTTGGTATATATGAAGCAAATTTTACAAGGCTTGTAAGGTATGAATCTGGATTTGTCATCCATCCTAAAAGTAAAGATGATCAATTTTTCAGTGGCTTAAAACCAAGTCTTAGAAAGGAATTATATATAAGAGACTTCAGTATCTATGAAGATATTTTGTGTTGTGCTATCAAGGTAGAACTGGAAGTTGGTGTTACATATCCATCTCATTCTTTTGATAAGAAACGAAAGATGGAGTTCAAGGAAAAATCTCAAAACTATGGTGAAAAGAAGACAAATGTTTTGTTATGATCAAAGTGTGGAAAGAAGCCTAGTGGAGGTTGTATTAAAGGGACTAGAAAATATTTTAAGTGTGTAAAAGAAGTTCATCAAGTAGCTGTGTGCCTAAGTAATTGGAAAAGGTAGCTAATGATGTTAATGGATAAAAGACTGCAGAGAACACACCACCAACACTTCAATGGCACAAGTGCAAGGAAATGGAAAATTATGCTAACCAATGCCCTAATACAAGGGTTAATGATGACCGACATCAACAACATCTTAAGGTAAAGGACAAAGGGAAGTCAAATGTGATCACTATTGGCGATTTTGAATAAGAAAACGAAGTGGTGGAATGAATAAGTGTATATGTAATGGGATTACAAAATTGTGTCGTGGAATCTCATTTATAGTATTATAGAATATTGGAATATCTATGTATTGGTTTTCAATAATTGTATGGTACCAGTAACCATAGAAAGTGATTGAAATATTATTGTAAAGAATATGATATTCACATAATGAAGGGATATGGAGAAAATAATATGTTTTATAGTATTAATGATCTCATGACTGATACAATGACAAAGTGACATCATGGTTTGAATATATAGAAATTTTGGTAATTTGGTATGTGGGAAGAGTTAACTTTTGACAACATTATTGTTTTCACAAATATTATACCGTAATTCATGTTTCAAGAAAATATATGATAAATGAATTCACATATATCTTATGATATATTAGGGATAAATTATGGTATTCACATGCTTGTTTGATGACATTTCTAGTAATAATTTTCTTTATACTATGAGCTTGGATCGAAGAATTTTAGATAATCCTAAAGATTTGAAATGAATTACGTTGGACATAAGATAATATTTTTTAAGGATATATCCTTTTTTTGATATTATTTTTGTAATGTTATAATAGTGTAGTTCTAGAAAAAGGACAACAAGTAGGTCAACCGACAACCCATCACGTCGGACAAGGTTGTGGGAATCGAACCCACAAGCGAAGTGCGATTGGCCTTTATCTCCTACCACTGGCCTAAAGGAAGTCCCTGGTTATTAAAACTAGTTTTATTTTATTAAGCGGTATGATAGATGAAGTATAAGTCCATTTTAGGAACCATATACGATTAATCTCTCCATAGATGGACTTATGTATATTCAATAACTTGTGTTAACCATTTTGTGATAAAGACAGATGGAATGACCCATCATTCTATCAAATGAACAACTAACACTTCATGAATGAAAATTAAACTTCATTTCTTTAAGATATGAAGTGGATATTGTTCAGGGAATGACCAACTATGAGATTGTACCAAAATCAAGTAAGTATTTCTTCTAATTCCAATTTTTCATCTTTAGGGAAATGATCTTGAAAACCAAAAACGTTGTCCTAGTACCCTTATATCTGATGAATTTTATGGTACCTTAGATCATCACAAATTTATGGCTTTGTGATTGTTGGATTTTTCATATCCATGTTCTCTACCACTTTACATCAGAACTTGATGGTTAAATTTCTCTTCCATATCCATATTTTCACCCATGTTCTTCTATGTGGAAACCCAGTGATGAGTTAATTTTGGTAACCATTAATTTTCATACTTTATTTTTTAAAATTATGTCTTAATATTCCTTTTTTAGATGTGGGATTCTATGAATGAAACTTACAAGTAGTAAACAAATTATAACCCCGATGAATTTCGAGGGCGGAATTCATTTTAAGGGAGGTAGAATGTAACACCTCGTGATTTTATGAGAACTATTCCTTTTAATTATATTATTTTCTTGTGTTGTACTCTACACCAAGATTAGCTTTCTCTATATGTAACACCGTATTAGCTTGTAGCATACAAAATACTATTCTTGGCTTGTGTTGCACACAATTTCAAGTTTGTTTTCAAATAAAATTCATTTTACACAACACCAAGTATAGATTTTGATCAATGTATAAATGAAATATGTTTTGATTATGTTATATGAATCACCAATGGATTATTGCACTATACGCAACCCTAACATGGCTTGCATTACACGCAATATTGACCTTCCTTGATAGCGTTTGTTGTACGCAATACTGAGTTTCACTAAACAATGATATATTGTTATAATATTATTATGAACAAGATGTTATTAATAGTAGTAACTAAAATTTTAATTTTATGACATTATAATTCATCTTACGCATTTTATAGAACATGGTATGAGAACAAAATAAATTTTTCGGGTAAAATATGTTTTTTTTTCAAAAAAATACAGTTTTTCCACCTTTTGATGGAGCACCCACTTTAAATATTGTTTTTACACGGTTATAAGTTCAATTTGAAGTAAAAAACTTATTAATTTCAATAATGATATAAAAATTTACTTTGGATAAATTTTTGACATATTTATATTAACTTTCATATTTTGATGAATAGTAAAAGTACGCTAAATTTTAATTAAAAAAAACTTTTTTCATTGAGATAATTTATATGGATAAATTATAATATTAAATGTTTTTAATGTAAAAATAGAATATATTTTAACCATTTAATATAATTGAAGTCATTATCATTAATTTTACACTAAATTCATAGGTAAAAACATTTCAATCTTTTGCAACTTTTTAACTTTCAAAACCCTTTTTCTTAACAATATGATTAATTTTAAATTAATTACTGAAACTTATATGTTTTGAATTATAAAATATGGATTCCATATTTGGATTTAGTGGGTCCAAATTATGTTAATAGGTTACTTTTAGTTTTTTTAATATTTTGAATAGTAACTACGGTAATTTTTACTTACTACAGTTAAAGGTAAATCAGGTAATTAAGTGTAAAAATAAGATTATAAAATTACCCTAACACCTTTCAAAATTCTATGGGATGTATAAAAGTAGAACCATATCACCTAAGGGTTGGAAGAGATTCATTTCACGGACTTTTGACCATGAAAATGATATAATTATTATTAAAACCAAAGAAAGTGAGAGCATGTCACTCTCTTATATCTTATAAGTGTAATAATTTTAATTTAGTGATAAAAATCATAAAACATAGAATATAAATAGTCTCCAGAAATCTAATAAAATTATATTCATCATTATAATTTATTTATAATTTGTAGGGATTAAATAATTATCATTAATTATGACATGATAGTGATGTAGAATTTATTTTATTGATTGAAATATCAAATAAATGGTTTTAAAAAATATTAAAATAAATATTATATGAACTAATTAACGTTATCCACAAATTTTCTAGATTAATATGACACTTTAAGAATCTATGAAATATTTTTCTTCGAATATAACCTCTGTGTGGATTTTATTTAAATTCAAATAAATGAATAGTGTCAAAATTGACACTATTATTATTTTATAAAAAAACATATTATAAAATTGATTAAAAATCACAAAAATATTTAAATATTATAAATTTATATGTTTTAAAATTTCAAGAAGTATCTAATTATGGAAAAATCACAACACATAAGTAATTATTTTTAACAATTTAAAATTTAGAATATTATTACCACAAATAAAATTAAATAGATTAAATAAGGATAAATCAAGTTGATAAGGTTTAAAATAAATTACCAACACATCTAAATCTTATTAATTGATTATATTAAAACCCTATCTCATATAATGTTCATATTTGAGTCATTTTTGGAGGTTTTTAAGTGGAGTTTGAGTTTATTATAAATTAATATTTTAGAGGTTTTCAAAAGTACCCCTCTCCACTCTTTTAAAGGGCACCTCCTCCCTCACCTCCTCAAAATATTTTGAGCCTTCAAGTTCGGCCAAACCCTACCCATTTCTCATATCCACTCCTCTAGAAACATACTATAGGTCCTGGTTTTCTTCAAAGACCAATCTTATTTCCCTAAGAGGGGGTTTAGAAGAGGTGCATCGAAGAAGAGGTAATATCCTTTACCGATTCTTTCAAATTCATTTCGTCTTCTACATCCTCTTCTTTTGTTGTTTCATAATAAGGTAATAAAATAAGTATCAATCATATACTGATATGTTATTATAAGTATTAAACAACCCTATTTCACCTTCTATCCATCCTACAGAAAACAAAATCACCGTGCGTGCGAACATACGAAATACCGTCTCCACGCCGTGGTGTAATCTGTTTTCCACCACCACCTTACTTATGTGGGTATAATGGTGTAAAGAATAAATATATATGATTATTATAACATTATAATAATCCTGAGATATTCTATTATCCACTCCAATACCATTCAATAATTATGGGAACGATATCATCGCTCGTGTATACGTACGGATTACCGTCTCCACGACACAATGAGCTTCATTCTCCATGTTAACCATTCAAGAATGACTATAAAGTATATATATAATAAATAATCATGAAATATATGACATAATAATTCTACTAGAGATATATATATATATATTTCATCTACTTACTTCGATTCAATTCAATAAGAAAATGAAAACAACGTTCATGCGTACGTACGGTCTACCGTCTCCTTGAACGGTGTATTTCATTTCATTTATTTATCTATTATATAAATACATACTGAATATATATGATATATAAATAATTTTTTACATTCTGTAATTAATTAAATCATGATATATGTAATAATAATATCAAGAACAACAAGTCCAAACACGCACGATAAATGAAACCATTTGTCCAAGAATACTGCTTTAACGTGGAATTGTCAAATTCACGGGTAATATAAAGTCGTAAGTGAATCATATATGATATCATAAAAATTATTATGGTTCTGTTAAAAATTAATAATATGTTTAAACCCACTATACAAGAGTCTCAGAAACATATGGAAGAAATTGGACATAAGGTAAGGGATAATTATTCCAATCTCGTTCTTATCTGCGATTGTTTCTTCGTAAGTATTTAATGGGGTTATGTTTATCATCCATCTCCATGTTTTATAAAAATGTTTTCATAAAATGTTTAATATTCTTCCATGTATTTTTAAAGTCATTTTTACCCTTTTTTGACTTTTACCACATTGTATGGAAGGAATCTTTCCTTTGTTTACCATATAAGGTACGTTTCGACTTTTCCAGAAAAGTATGAGAAGAATGATTTTTAACTTATATGGCGTGAATCTTTTTTTATAGTTTCATAATTCCATATTTCCATGAATCTTCCTCTACAAGTTTTCATGATTATTTTCTAAAAAAATCTTTTATTTTAAAATCGCATGGCATTTTGAGAAAAGAAAATGATTTTAAAGAAGAAAGGATATTTTTTCTCAAGAATTCATTTCAAGTGTTTATTAAAAACTATTTCCCATATAATATGAAATTATTTATTATGATTATGTTTAAATTATAATGTATCTATTATTTATATGGTTTGATTTTTCTTATGATTAAATGATATCAATTTTTTTTTATATGGATTATGTTAATATGGGTTGATGTTTATGAAACCCTTTTTATTCTTTGAGTTATGATGCATGATTTATGATTGTGTTATGGAACACATAATAATGATTTCAATATGAGATTGGTGGGAACTATATCACCCTCCAATATATTGGGTTATGATTTATGTCTCATGAGATAGACATGGCTGGAACGACAAGTAAATCTGGTTCAGTAATACAGGGCTTGAACGTCAAGTAAACCCGGTTCAGTAATGGACTTTTTCCACAATGATGGTCTTGGAACCAATGCTTTGGCTTCTATGGAAATCATATCATGTTCTTAATGGTTTTACACAATTACATGTTTTATTCCCATGATATTTTATCATGATTGATGTTCTATTATGATCTATGTATTACGTACTACCATGTATTATGTCATTTCTCAAGAATTTAATGTTTAAACATTATGTTCATGTTTTTAAGTTCAAATATATATGGTTTGTTTTATTTTCTCCATGATTACCCTTACTGAGCATTTCATCTCACCCTTTGTATGTTTTTTCTTTTCCCCAGGATATAAAGAAATGTTTATCGTAAGAAAACAAAAGTGGAAGATCTTTATGGGAGATGTGGAAGATCTTTCACCATGATTAGAAGATTATGTTTCGAGTTTCCAAAGACACTAAACTATTACGGTCCTTGGGTGTATGTTTTTTCTATGTATTAAGTATTATGAAAAAGTAAAGTAATGTCCATGTGTGTCCAGATTGGGTCTCTATATAAAGGTACTACATTGAAATCATATTCTTGAATCACAAAGGATCTCCATCCATTTGAATCTAGAACTAATTTTCTTCACAGAGTAGAAGAGTATCTATATGAAGTTGATATAGGTCCAGTGATAGTGAGATGTACTATAACTCTATATTCATCTTTAGTGACTAATTATTTTGTAACTATTGTATCCCATTAATTCATATCAACTTGTATTGTGAACATGCTTTATCTTTCTATGGTGATTTTATCTTATGTGATGGATATTTCCATGATCTTTAGAATAAAGAGACAGTAGGGTATTTTATTCCCTTCTTGTGTATTATATTTATCAATGATTGATCTTACATGGTATTTTCTAATTCTCAGTATGAGAACTCTTCATATCATTATGTGGATCGATTGGTTGATCTCCCATAAATCTCATATTAGTTGTTACCTTTGGAGATTCTCCTTTACTACCCCATCTGTGTGTTCCATGTCTTCTATGTAAAATGGGAATCATGATCGAGTATATCCAAAACCCTATTTTATAATTCTATAAGAGTGATATCAAAGTTTTCCTCTAACATAGAGTAAAAATATTTGAATGGTGATCTTACTTAGGTGTTCATTGAGTTTCCAAATGTCTTTCCACCTAATTATTTTTGGACTCCACTATTAAAGTAGGTAGAGTTCCCTATTTACATAATAGAGAGTATCAATCCCATTTCCATTTCTTCTTATAATATGACAATAGATTAATCTAAAGAGTTTAAAACCCACTAGAATGATATTTTGGATAAAGTCTTTATACGCTCAAGTTTTTCAACTTGGGTGGCCCCAATTCTTTTGCAATGAAAATTGAGGGGACACCTCAACTTTTTCTTGATTAAAGAAAACTCAACATAGTTTTGGCAAAGAACAAATGTAAACTAGAATTCTTATATGATTTGATTTATTAGTCTAAAGGGGTTAAGTGGTTATCCAAGATTGATGTTCGATCTGGTTCTCAATAGTTCAAATTTAAAGAATCTGACATCTTAAAGACCGCCTTCTAGATTAGTTAAGTCAATTATGAGTACCTTATTAATAATTTTTGTCTGACCATGGTCTTCAATTTGTATGAAATTGATGAATAGGATATTCCATGAGTAAATATAATCGTTCATAGTATTATTTATGTATAACATATTGTTTTAATATAAAATTTAGGAGGATCATGTGTCTCATTTGAGAGTAGTTCTATAAATCAGGATACATCCCACAATATTTTCCAAGTTATAAAAATGTGATTTATGGATTTAGGATGTGAATTTTATTCGACACATATTCCCAAAACAATTTATTTAAGTTGACATGAAAATGATATCATTTTTATAAAATGGTAACCATTGTGTAACGCCTTTGAGATTAATAGGTTATTGGTTTTAGTGGGGTATTACCACCAGTTTTCCAACTATTTTTCAATTATTTATTCTATAATGACCACTATAACATGGAATGGAGTGATTTTCATATGGGAATCAATGTTTTAGAAATTTTTTGATGAGTTGAGTTGTATTTTGACTTCTATTATTGTTTTGAATCTTCTATAGGTCTGGATAGCTATGTGATCTTTTGTGATGCATCAAGTTTGGGTTTGGGGTACACTCTCATTCAAGGTGATCATGTGGTGGCCTATGGTTCCCAAAAAAATTAGGCAACATGAGAATAATTATCACCCCCATGATTTCAAACTTGAATCCATGATGAATTCTATTAATAGTTTTCTACATTACCATTTTAGATAATGGTTTACCACCTATCCTGACCACAAATGTATTCGATATATTTTCTCTTAAAAATAATTTAATCAATGATAGACACATTTGGTGTAGTACCTATAGTTTTTAATTTTGATATTTCATACACCCATTGAGAGTATAATTTCATTACTAATTCCTAGAGTATAAATTTTTTAACCCATTCGAAGAAAGATTCATCAAAAGAGATGAATTTTATGGCTCTCTTTCCTCAAAAGAACATAATAGTTTTGGAGGATGAAGCTGATATTGTTCTGGATAGAGTTTAGTTGACCTCATCACTTCTTGAGATTATTATTCTAGATCAGTAGCCAGATGATGAATTTCATGGTTGTGGGGACTCAATTTATGGTGGGGAGACTATCATCAAGTGATTGTTCTCTTCTTAGGGTATCCTCTAATTCTAGAATCTATATGTTGTGAATTTTACCCTAATAAAACTTGTGATGGTGTATTTTAATAATTCCCAATGGTCAGTCCAACTTGGAATAAATAATATGTTCTATGACTTGTGGTGATGAACCTGGTGGCCAGATATGACACAAGAAAACACTGAATTTATTTGTCATAGTTATACATACCAACATGTTATGGGTAATCCTGATAAACCTTTTGGATTTCTTAAAACCCTTCTAATGTCGACATGGATGTGGGATTATATTTATTTGGATTTCGTGATTAGGTTTTTGTATACCCCTCAAAAGAAAAATGTAATATGGGTAGTGATGGATCATCTTACCAAATCAACTCATTTCACCCCGATTCAATATTCAAAAAAATTCGGACATATGAATCTTGTATATGCATGATATTTTTAGATTTAATATTGTTTCATCTATTACTATTTCTAATAGTAATACCCAATTCACATATCATTTTTTTAGAGGCCTACTAGAGGCATTGATATCGTGGGTGAGTTTAAGCATGGATTATCATCTGAAAATGGATGTCCATACAGAATGATATATATATATCATAGAGGATATGCTTCATGATTTCATTCTCTACTTTAGTGGATCTTGGGATATCCACTTTGGATAAGATATGTTTTCTTATAAAAACAGTTTCCATTAATCCATCCATATGGAACACTTTGAGGCCTCGTGTGGTGGCTCATTTAAAACATTATTGCATTGGTTGTAGATTTGTGAAAACCCTTTGTTGGGACCTAGTTTTTTATAAGAGGTGATGAAAAATATTAAATTGATTTATCTGAGAATAGTAATAGATCATATCTAGTAAACATATTATACTCATCTCCATAGACACCCTATAGAGTTCAAGGTGGGTGACCAGGTGTTTTGTGACTTTCACCTCAGTTGGGTCATTGATTATTAGGAAAATAAGAAAGCACTACACTGATGTACGTAAGACTATTTGAGGTTTTGAGAAGAATTGTAAGGTGGAGTAATATTAGAATTTACATATCATATGACATAGATTTATAATGCATATCATATATTATGGATCAAAAGTACCTCTTTGACCCGTATCATTTTTTGATTTGGGAGGAACTTGATGTTGAAATTGATTTATCTGTGATATAGAAACCATATTGGATTGTTTTTTTTTTGAGAAAAATCTTCTTCTGGGGAATTATATATTACTGATTTGAGGATTATGGTTGCATGATTATTATTCACATGAGTATTATAATTTTCAGGCTTTGGTGAGAGAGAAGAACCCTCATATCATTTCCACAGAGTTTTCTTAATATACTTTTTGGATGAAGAAATACTATATGTTGGAGATATTGTACATTCTATTATGAATCCGTTGGGTATTTATATACCCTTTTTATCATTTTTTATATATTTTAGGTTTTTTCTACTGTTTTTGTTAGTTTTAGGTTTTCTATAGGTAGATTCACCATGGATGATAATGGATATGGTGTGGAGTGAGAGTGGCTAAACTTTTGGTGAGAAAACTACAAAATAGAAAGTTATAAGGTGTTTCTGGTGGTCCTCCCAATTTAGGAATGGTTTTGGTGTGAAGATCATGATATGGTGTGGGATTTTGTGTGGTCTGTTTTAATGCTATTACCTATTTTAGAATAGCTTCAACGTGGTATATGGATTTGATATTGGATTAGCCAAGATAAATAAGATTAGGGAATATTCTACATCATGGATTCAGGGGGGATAGTTTCTCCGAACGGGTTATAGTATGGTATGGGGTAGCTATATCAAAGTCTGGATTATTTATTCGCTTCTTCTTCATATTCATGGGGATGAAGGAGGATTGTGGAGTTTCCTTATGTTTTCCCGAAATAAATCATCAAACTCTATTTTAATATCCAACATCCTACAAATTCAACTCCAATATGAACGTAATTATTTTGTGATGATCTCAATAAGAGTTTTATCTCCTATGAACCTCTATTATATTCATATCAAAGTAGTAGAGGATGTGGTTGATTTCTCTTAGGTAAGTGATATTTCTTCTTATCTTGGAATCAAATTTTATTCTATTAACTCCGTTAAGAGCTATGAATTGTCATGTTATTGCTGGATTAGATCCTTTCTTTGATGGATCATGAATCTGGGGATTCCTCCTTGATGTCCCTCACTTTCATTTATCTATTTTTAATTCACAATAGGGGTGTTTGATTTACTTTTTGATCATGTGATTAAATAAGGTTTATCCATATGGCTATTTTCAACAAATGAAAGCTTGATTTAATTCATAAATTGAAATTTATGTTCAATTATTCTTCAACAAAAAATATTAATGGTTTTATTATTTATTTCAAAGTCATAATATTTTTTAAATAAAACCTATTTTCAATGGATTTGAAAGTATGTAGTGATTTTAGAAGATATGAATCAAAATGAATTGTAGTTCAATCTTGAGAAAAATGTATTAAAATTAAAGTTATTTTAAGAAGGAATGAACTTGATTAAAGATACAATTTTTGTATTGAAATTTAAATTTTATATTGAATATGAATTTTATAATTTGAATTGTGAATTAAAAATTGGTTCTAAATGAATTAATTTTATATGTATTGACTGTTTGATAGAAAGAACGTGGGATCTGTGTAGTTAGTGGGTGATTGGGACAAACACACTAGGACTCTATCTTCCTATAATTAGATTGATCATGCCAACTATTACTATACATTGTTCATTTCGATTTCCCCCTTTGTTTTATTGATTTATTCTATCATGATTGCATGATCCTAGATAGGTGCTCTCACACACACACATAGATCTAAGTTGATTAACTAAGAAGTCTTAGGATCTAATATCCTGGAACTAAATAATTTAGGGGTTTATGATCATGTTTCATTGTTTTGATTTATTTATTACATTCTAATTAAAATAGAAAAATTTCATTCATGTCCTTGATTGAAAATTTTTTTCATTTAATTCTATTTTGATATATCTTCCATCCAGACGATTTAAAATATTTTTTTGACTGATAAATTTGAAATGATATATCAAAACTTTTTTTATTTAAATTGACTCCTAAATTTTTTTTATTTATATTATTACTACCTATGGGACACTTAGTGTGATCCAAATGGATTTTTTAGATAAAACCTATATTTTCCTTATATTTTTTATAGATTATGTTCTTCTAGGTCAAGGAAACAGTAAAATAGAAATTAAAAGTGGAAGGATTTCATGATTCCCAGGACTCTGGAGTGATGATGGTGACTGGTGGGGATATAGTCCACTTGTTACATAGGGATTATGAGATCATGTATTCATATTTATGTTTCATATTTTGGATGATTTTTTATTTAAAATGTATATTTTATTCTAATAATTTCTCATTACAAAGTTTTTGGAATACCAACAGTGTATTATTTCATCTTCCACTATATTGTTTTTATGCTTTTTCTTGTGGAAAGATTGTTCCCTTTGATGTTTAATATGATGAAATGTTCTTTTCTCCAAATCACAGGGATTGGTAATTTTCTTCAATATATGTCATAATATGTTTGGGTATCCATGTATCATGGTTTCTGGGTTGGTTCCTAGCACTTCCAATTTAATGTAAATATTATAATAGTCACATTTAATACATACAATATTAATTTATTAATGGGATTTATATTTTTTTTATTTTGTATTTACATGTTAGAAAACATACTCAGTATAGTATTTATTTATAGGATAATTACATATTATAATCTTAGTGTGTTACATCCCCCCATTAAATTAATTTCTTCATCAAAATTTAAATTATTACATAATAATGATAATAAAAAATGGTATTCATATGATAGAAAAAAATATAATTACTAATGAGTTACCAACTTTAGTTACTTTTTAATGAATACGAAACCTATATATTCCTTATCAATAGAAATATTACCAATATAGATTTTATTTATAACCATTTAATCTAGAATTACTTCATTATTTTATATCAAGACCCATATTATATAATGTAACTCCAAAGGGTGTTCATAATCATCCTTGCATTGAAAGACAACCATAGGTTGATATATAATTTTAATTCACTATTCTGAAAATCAATTTTTTTCCCTATGTAGAGAGAGCCATCCCATTACCAAAGTCAAATTAAATTCATCTAAAAGAATAATATTATTATTTTCATGGTGAATGTTCCATATTCATTACAATCTTGACTGAAGAGTTTTTAACTATAAAGTTGATTGATGTTAATCGATACACATTTGTTTTATTTGGTATCATCATGTTTTGACTATTGATTGATTTATTAATGATCTATTAGGTGAATAATTTTTGAAATATATATTAAAACCATTTTATTTTCATGGGTTATTTTTCATATGATGAATGTATTGATTATTAAGTTGAAGTCATATGTATTGACAAATACAGATGGGACCCTATATCTCCCACTAATTAATTTTCCAAATTTTAATATCCCATAACATAATGTATCATGAGCCATCTTGGATGTTATCATTGCCCATAGGAGTTTTCCTTTAGAGATATGATCATAAAAAAATTGTGTGATCCTTCATATATATATATTCACAAACTAAAGAGAGAGCCTTGTTGGATATGCTTACAAACTAAAGGGAGGTACTTCTTGGATATTCTCACAAACTAAAGTTTGTTCCTTATATGAAATTCCCACAATGTGATGATACCATTTCCTTTTGTTTGTGCCAAATATCATTGTTATGTTATTTCTTTGGGGCTTGCTATATTTATGTGTTATGTTACTATGATTATTCTCCATGGATCATTTTTATTCAATTATGGTTATAAAAACTTTATCCAGGGTATATTTTTTTATTAAATGTTCATCAATCCTAAATCATGGGAAACTCTTATAGTTCTATGTTATGTTGAATAAGATATTTAACCCTTTCACTTAAATTTTTACATGCTCTTGATCTGACCCTTGATAACCTGATGATATGTTTTCCCTTACTGAGCATTCGATCTCACCCCTTTTTTATGATTATATTTGTAAGGGTTATAGAGTAAATTAATATGTAAGATGTGTCTAGAATAGTGTATTCTATGGAGAATTTGTGGGAGATGTTCAAGGGTTATTATGAATTAAGTAGGAGGAAAATGTTTATTTAATAAAAAATTTTATGGTTCAACTAGTTCTATAATTATCCAAAATATCTAAAACATAAATTCTAAAATTTTTATTGGAATGAAAATGTTATATTATTGTATAATGATATTTTAATTAAGTATGTGTACCAAATCCAGTGTGTAATGAATGTTGTTTTCAGCATTGGATCTAGTAGTGTGGATCTGGGGTTCAACATGATTCCTTAGATACTGGTGGTTGAGGAATTGATTATAAATTCATGTTATGAGATATATATGTCCCATATGGATAAAAATTATAAGAGCGATACATGGTAGACCCCATGATAATTTCCATTTTCCCATTTTAGAAGAGGACAAGGATATACAACAACGAGTGTCCTAGGTCTAGGAGAAATAGAACTTTGAGGTTAATTATGGACTTTAGGATATTTAATCAGAGGTAGGTTTATCTCCCATGAGTATGTGAGTACCTAGGTGTAATTCCTTGAGTATGATAATTCAAGGTTTAGGTATGGTATGACTGATCTTGGATGATGTGGGAAGATATGTGGGTGATTTATCATCCCTCTAATTTTGCATTATATTGTTATTTTGTATGAGTATAGTGAGTAAATGAAAATATTATTGTGATAGGACATTATCCACCATCTAGTAATGGGCATGGACTAATACATGAGAATGATTGATAGAGGTTCCCGTATAGGGGACCTTAATGGGGTACCCAGTAATTTATTGACCCGTGTGAGAATTAATGTAGGGAGGCAAGTATTCTTGATTTTATATGTCACCTTATAAAAAAGTCAATTATGTCAGCATAGACGGGAAGTAGTTATTGGGATGGGTTGTGCACTAGAGTATCAATCTTAAGAAATGTGTGATAGTTTATGGTAGGT
Organism: Viscum album; assembly: GCA_963277665.1. Lineage (NCBI taxonomy): Eukaryota > Viridiplantae > Streptophyta > Magnoliopsida > Santalales > Viscaceae > Viscum > Viscum album. The sequence continues at coordinate 1,504,564,411 of OY728158.1, forward strand.
GGAAAATCCATGTTAGGACAGTGTCTGTATGTGTTATTACTAGGGGAAACTAGACCCTGATGATTGTATGATATAATATCATATGGGACGTGTTGTCCCCCAAATATAATAAATGAATAAAATTATATGACATGATCGGATTGGATGCACTACTCCTAATAATTAATGAGATAAACATGTCGGATGAACTTCCCCCGATATGATATATATATATATATATGAGGGATTCACTTCTACTTGATAACAAATTAATGTATTAAATATGATTTATGGGAGGTAAACCTAGCCCCTAATGTGATATATTTATATTATATGGAAGGGATGGACACACTACCCCCCCACCCATAATAAATGGAATGGTTGGGAGGCACACATTACCCCCTCTATTTGATATTTTTTATATATGAGATGAACAAGAGGAACATAATAACCCTCAGTGTTATATATATATATATATTTATTTATTTGGGATTGACATAAAGGACACTCTTGACCTACTGATATGAATATATGAGATGATCTAGGTGGGATTATATTCCTCATGAATAATTATATATAATTGAAATTTACATATGAATAAATTAGGGTAGTACGCTCTGCTCCATGAGTGATTTTTTTATAATCAAATTTATATATGAGATGATTTGGGTAGGACACTCTGCACCCAATATATATTATATAGTTGAGATGTATATATGATATGAATCAGATGGTACACTTTGTCCCTCTAGTGATCATATATACCTATTATGAAAATATGGGTGGCCATTTACTCAAACCATTATATAGTGGTTCCACATACTTATAGACATCTAGAACTAGATGAAGAAGGTATGGTTAATATTAGGTTTCACCATAGAACCAAATTATTTATGATGATTATTTATTACATTTATAAACTATATTTATTTCTCAGAGCATATCACATGGGAATACACTACAATATTCATAATTTTTGGGATGTTGATGGTGGTTCCCTAATGATTTCTAGCCACGCCATTATTGGGTGTCCATTTAACTTTGGCAACCTATTATACCTTGTTATTTGTAGATTTAGGTTGGTAATATGAAAAATATTTCATGATAAATCCAATGCAACTGGATATGGTATTTTGAAAATTATATATAATTAGGATTGAGGATAGTAGTATAGCCTCGTTGTATTTTTATTTCTTTCTTTATTTGTATATGTGATCGTGTTTTGGTTGATTAGTTAGGAAATATGACTATGAATTCATTTATTTTTTTACTTAATGATTCTTCCTTATTTTTTTATGTGAACTATGATAATTATATTTTGTTTTTGGTTTTTTTAAACTGATTTGATCTAGACACTTTATACTATTTAAAAACCTCTAGTGTATAAGAAGGTTCATCTTGGGTCCTATAACACCTGTTGTCTAAACACTAGGGAGTGGTCTCAATATTTGGGCATGAAAAATGGTATAATAGAATAATTGTTTTGTCTTATTATTTTTGATATTGTATACTATGATTAGAAATGTGTCAAATATTTTTAGGGACATCAGATTGGTGTGTTGTGAATGACTTTCCGAGTGGTATGTCCAGTTTACTAGAGATATGGTATTGTTTTTATTTGTTTTCACTATTCACATTGAGATAGTTATTTATGTTTTATGTGTTAATTTTATATTAATGATTATGGTTTTTTATTGGATCTTTTGATATAGGCGTGTATATTCTCATCATTTTTGGCATGTTTGATTCACATTAAATTTTTCTTATTTAGTACAAGTGATACATATGAAGATATAAGGTTAAAAAATATTGAGTTTAAAAAATAATTCATATAGTGATTTATCATATAGCTTTTTGGTGTATTTTTACTCAACTGATCCTAAATATTTTTCTTATAATGAATGGTATTTTGGTTCTTATGAAGGGGTGTTCTCAGGATATGGATATAAAATCCCTCCATAAACCTAATTTATAGTAACCCTTGGATGGTAGGTATAGAAATTATATTCCTCATTAATTAACCCCTTATTGGTGATGTTTGTACCTACATAAACTGTCAAAAACAACCTATAACATGTTTTATTGTATATATTATTTGTGGGATTATACTTTAAAAAAACATATCCTTCTAGTTTACTCAATAAAATTAATAATAGACTGATATCATTATATACATATATATGAGATCATGATCTTTGAGGGGTGATGTGGTAAATATATGCTCAATGGCAATGGGTGCCCTTGATTGGGTTGTTGATTCAGAATATGATGCATGAGGTGTATATGTGAGATCCTTAGAGTAGTTGTATTGGCATGTAGGAATTCATGTGATAGTAGTGATTGAATAATGGATGTTTCTCTATATGTTTTGACATATATGGTATATTCTTTTTTACAGTGTAAGAAAACCTCATGGTTTTGATTTGTTATAAGTTATATTAGTGACTCGAGTGTTATGACTAGAAATTTGGATGTCTTCCTATTATTGTTAGATATGGTTCTCATATATTAATTTAACCTTATATATTTTTTATCATAATAGTGTTGATTACTTAATGATTAAAATTGTGAGTATATGCTTTAGTCTATGTTATTGAAGCATGTGAAGAATTATCTTCTATTTTATAAAATAAAGTGAGGTGCCTTAGGATTTTATAGTGTAAAGAACATGGAGTGCTTCTGGTAATAAAGTTAATTTTTTAGGGAATAATAAATAGAATTACAAAAACTATTGAATCAAGATTTTATTTCAATTTCATGGTGAGATTGTGGTGAGATTATCATGGTTTTGTGAATGATACCCAAGTGGTGGTTGATCACGCGGTTATCCTAGGAATGAGTTATATTCCATGAATGTAGGATGAAAAAATCACATATTCTTCTGTAATGATGAGATTAACATGTACTGGTCCCATGTTGGTTTATGATCATTATCCTAGGGTAAATGAGAAACAACTCTTGGGAGCGACAGTTGGATTATGTGATTGGGTAGCACAAGATTGTACACCAATTAGGTTTGGATGAGACAATGTTCATTAATTATAAAGAACATTTGATAGGGTTTTTGGAGGACCAATCTAACCTGGGAGAGAAAAGTTATGTTTTCCATGTATTTTTAGGGGAATGTCTTGATGTGTGAATGGAAACTGATAATTGGGTATGTGCAATGATTGTTTGGATTTTTATTGGTGAGAGATCATTTGTGGGATAAGGATATATTCTTATCGTGAGACACTTTTGAGAATGTATTACCAAGGTTATTAATAGGAATTAGATGTGAATTCACTACAAGTGATGATGAAAAGATATATGGATGGTGTCAAGGGTTGACCAGATGTGCATGTGTAGCTCAGGAGGAGTCACATTCTTGTGGTTTTGGGATCCATTTTGGTTGGTTCATGGGGACTAGAATGATAGAATATGTGTGGTGGGGAGAGAACCCTTTTACACAAGAGGGTGTGGAACTAATTACATAATGGAATAAAACTACCTTATACACTATCCAACTCTAAAAGATATGATTTATAGGGTTTCCTCTAAAAATATTATGTGTTTTTTTGGAAATTCATTTGAGCAATTCCTCACTTATTCTCTTTCCATTCCTTAATTAGTATCCCTTCTCATTATTCCCCTCCTGAATGTTCAGAATCTCTCTTATCCCCATAGTTTTGTGTACACTTATGGGTCTGTTAACTATTTATTATTTGAATTTTATTCTATTTCTAGGTGTTATTAATTATCATTTAATAACATTATTGAATAAACCACATCCCAAACCCCATTTTTATTATATTTTCTAGGTTTTTTGGGAGGTTCAGGGGGTGTTGATTGGTGGTCTATCCTTTGTTTTTTGGGTTTTTCATTCTTGGTTTGTTTATATGTTGTTGTAGATTTCCATTTATACTTAATTTTAGTATCTAATTTTCTCTTACATACACATACCTTTCACTTGAATCCATCATGGTTGATTGGTTTCTTTTTTTGGGGTTAATTTTTTATGTTTTGGATAAGCCATCATCAGGGTCCCTAGAGGTGTGACTGGCACACTCTTTCTATCTTCCTTCCTTATTTTTTTAATAGTTCGTTTCATTCATTGCTCTTTTTTATATTATAATGGAGATGGTGGCCTTCATTATGCATGTGGGTGGTCTTAAAGGTAGATATAAAGATCTTTTAGAGGCATTAATCACTCTCAATGCCTTCAACTTCTATCCTCTACTCTGGTGTCACATTATAATTCTCCCTTATTAGATATTCTCTCAAAATGGTCTTTAATGCAGCACAATAATGTGATTTTTGAATGGTTGATGATTTTATGGTTGCTGTGAATAGTATATTATTCTACTCTTTTAAGTTCCCATTGATTTTCCTCTTGTAAACATTTTGATGAAGTTGGTTTCCTCTTTTATGTTCTTAATTTTTTGGTGTCTTATTCAATTGTAAGTTTTTTTGAAAGGTCATGATGCTTTTCTTTATTTATTTGATGAATTTAAAAGATCATATTTTTATTTTCTTTAATGTAATCAATGATTATATTCTCGTGGGTTATATTTATCATAATGGATATTTCAAATGTGATATCAATCATTATGGGTTACAACTTAACGGGGATTTTTTATCATGTCCTAAGGATTTGGTGTCACTGCGTTCAATATATTAATATGTGTTAATTTTTAATTATAAATTTTTATCTTATTAATGAATTATTATTTTTTGTAATGTTGTCTTGGGTGTGTAAAAATATGATGTTTATTTCCATGATAGGAAGCATATATATCGATTCTTTGTGGGATAGGGTTCATTTCATAAAGTATATACAACTTTAATGTAGTTCTATAGAAAGATACATCACACTACAACCCATTGGTTTCATGCCGCAATGGTTCATGTTAGAGGGGTGTACCTTCTACCTAGGGTGGCTATACTGTGAGCTAGGATTGTTATTCTATGATGGATATAAGCAAGGGTGTTGATACCTATTCATGGTGAGTTTCCATTCCATGAATCCCTATATTCACACCATGATTTGGCTACATGCCTATTTGTTTTTAAGGGGAAGACTAGTACATTAGAAATAATCCCTTCCTATTTTTTTGGATGAAAATACAAGTGAAGGAGGTAAATTCCACTTTCCCCTCCCTATTTATCATTCCCATCGATCTATCCTTGAATATTAGTAGTTTTGTAGAAATTGTTTAAATGATTCATGGTATTTTCCACTAATTTTATTTTTTATATTCATTCTTAGTACTTTTTGTGATTTAGGATGATTTAGGTATCAGATTTTGGTGTTGATTTCATCAAATCAAAGTGGAATTGGGAGAGGATGATGATGATATTTCTTAACATGGATGTAAGATGTCCCAATAGATAGTCCAATCAAATTTTCCTCCATATGGTTTTTGTACATTACCTTTTGTACTTTTCAATATTTTTCAAATAAATAAGAATATTTTCATTATTTACCATGTATAAGAGGATATTTATTTTTACTGAGATGGTGTGGAGTGTACATCATAGAAATTACAGTTTTGGTTATTCAAGGTTTCAGTGCAATGAGATGGATCTGTGAGTTATTAGCCAATTTTTGCGATTCGAGTTAAATATAATAAGTAAGTAAAATTGGTTATAATTTATTACTTTAGTATTTTTTTCATGAGATATGTGATTGAAAAATGATATGAACAAGGATGATCTTGGGTGGTGTTCGATCTAGATTAGTTTCTTTAGGCATAAGTTGAAGAACCCTTGAACATATCCATGAGTACATTCATCTATTTATATAGAATATGATCTATAATCCCACCACTGATTTATGATTGAAATTAGTTATAAAATTAATAATTTTATTATATATCCATGAAATGAAAAAGGTGTCAACAGTCAAAATGGACCCTCGAACACTATCTTCATTCTTCATTCATCGATTCTTGATGGCCATATTATAAATTCATTATAAGATATATATGAACTGTATATGGGTATAAAAGAGATGAGTGAGATTTAGTTGACCACATGATGGGTTCCATTTTCTCCCTCCTAGTATTAGAGAGTGATAGACACATATATATTTCCTAGGGATATGATACAAGAAACCATAATATGCCTTATATCTTTCTAGCTAGTTGATTTGAGGGATGATTGAGTCTTTATCCTGTATGGTGATGTGACTACATTGGTTGTATACCCTAGGTAGTTTTATGAATATGATGGAAATGGGAGCACTAACCTAGTATGATTTTGAAAGAGAGTTGGTAAATATATAATCCTTATAGTGTAATTATATTCTGCCATTTCCTATGATGATAGTAACACCAAGAAACAATTAATTTGGTGATGAGGGACATTATAACCTCTAAGTGATTATATTTTTAAAATACAAGAGAATGAGAGATATATAGAGGAGTATCTAAAACATGGTGTGGCCTAGGGATGCACTTTATAGGGTATGATGAGTCTCTGTGTGTGTTGGGGGGTGTGAGGGACACATTTCCCTTGGTGTGCTATGGGGGGGTGTGAGGGACACACATCCCCTGATTTTATGTGTTTGTGGGGGGGGGAAGTGGGCGTAAGGGATTCAATTCCCTCTATGTGATGTTTGTGGGGGGATATAAGTGAGGGACTCACTTCAAATGATTATAAATGAATGTAATGAATGAGATGTGTAGGGTGGAAAGACTCCCCCCAATAATATATATATATATATATATATTTGAGTTGGGTGGGCATGATTCACTTTAAAGACCCCAAACATAGAATCATATAGCCGATTATTACATTGTTACATTGGTACTAAACATAATAAATAATATCCCCAAAGACCAAATAGTATAATATTTATAAAAAATTAGATAAATATTTGAATCTCACTTTACATTTAAAAACAAAAAATACAACACTTCTTTGGATAAAATCATTGTTCCCTATAAAATTTCCTTGAATATAAATCATAATATTCCTCATCGAATTATAAGGAAAGGAAAAATAAGAAAGGGGTGTGTTCAAATACTCAGTAAGGGTTACGTCCAATGGAATCTATCATGAGTAAATAAAGAATAACCAGTTTGGAAATGTAAATGACAGAAAACACAATCCATTTAGTTAATAAAATGAGAATGAAGAAAAAAATTAGGAAGAAATGATGATCAAATAATTACATATTAATAATCACATGATCTTGATGCTTATCAATGGATATCATAAAAATTTACATAATCACATAGATAAAAATAAATATATTAATAATGTTGGAATGAATAATATATAACATCATAAACTTACCATTGAGGCCTTATTCCATACATCATACAAGATTGGGCATGGACTCTACAAAATATTTAACCTAGTTTGTCACATGAGACCCACCAATTAAACGAGGGGCTATCTATAATCAGGCCACACCAATCAATGTATGTATAATAAATTCCTAATATACTTAATGTTTAATATAATTCATGAAAAACATGCCTTATAATCTAATATTTATAATGATAAAAGTATTTATAATATCAATATTTTCCCATTAAATCTATAACAACCTTTATTTTTCATACATAACTATGACATCTTATCATAAGTATAATCATTACATAGAATAACAATCCACAAAAAATTCATATATAATTTCTATCATTAAAAAATGGATATATAATGAACTAGTTTATAAGTTAACAACATTATCTCCAACTAAGTCCTTCATACTAACACCCATCCTATACATATCATACCTAAAACCATTCTTCATAACTTGGAGAAAGAAATCATAAGGGTGAGCTCAGATGCTTAGTAAGTGTAAATAAGGGATACATCACTGATCATATATACATAACATGAGCATAAGATTATGAGAACATGATAATAAAATTTCAAACCCATACCCTACATATCAATGATCATAGTCCTATGTCATGGTATAAATCATTAGAGTTCATAAGAAATGAATCATAATGTAATAAAAGAACATGAGTCATGATAGCATAACATTTTCATAGGACATATGTTTTTGGCATAAAAATACTAAAAATAATTCATTTCCTTGGTAGTCAATAATTATTTCCAAGACCATCACTATGGATTGGGTTCACTCCCCAAACCATCATAGTTTTCAAGGTTCACTCCCAAGACTATCATAGCGTACATGGTCCCTTAATGAAGTGGTATCATTCCCAATCCTTGTCCTATTTATCACATGAGATATCCATATTTACACAATTCATTGGAAGGATATATAATTATAATCCCCCCTATCACACAATTATAATTGTCTATATGTCCTTCACAATATCATAAAACCTTCATAATATAATAAGCCACAAAAAAGTAATATGTTTCATAAATATTTCATCATGGGATAACTTGTGGAAAGGATATGGGATTCATAAAAACTTCATAAACTCAACATATCATAATATGTGGAAAAGATATAGGTTTCATAAACATATTGTCACTGTAATCATAAATCATATATAGGAATAATAATAATGGTATAATTGGGTCATATCCACAGTAAATATTAATCGATATCAATAGATGTAATCTTATATGAGAAATTTAAAAAAAACATCAATTGGAACATTTCATGAGGAAAATTATCTTTTCACTTTGAAATCACTTCTTTAAAATCTAAATATTTCATAAATATCATTGAAAATGTATTTGAAAAGAAAATTGGAAACCTGTAATGGAAGATTCAAAATTTTATGGTGTAAAATTAAATTCATGTTTTATATGTCAAAATAAATCATTCCTTTCAAACCTCATTAAAAAAAGTCAAAATGTACCTCATTCAAAAAAAGAGAAGATGATTCATTTTAAAACATTTTATAAAAAAATCATTGGTAAAAATAAATTTAAACAATAATAGAAAAATATTTTAATAACTCATCAAAATATATTTATAAATCATGAACATGGAATAAAAAATATTTTTGATTGAACAGATAAATAATGTTCGTTTTCTTTAAAACATTATTTCATTATCTTGAGTTCATAAAGATAGTTAAATGAAAGTAAAAAAATTAATATCCATATAAAAAGAGAGTATTAGAAAATTAATGTGTTTCTTGAGAGTTATCTCATGGAATTTCATCATTTGAACCTTCATTATAAACCATTCTGTAAAATAATAAAATTTTAACATAAAACCCTTACCTAAAATTTGAACTACTAAGGAAGTTCTATGACCTCCTTTATAATAAATTAATTTTTTTAAATTTTTTTATTATAATAATTCACATAATTTTAATATCATATATTTTTCCCTTATAATTTTTAAACACTATTCATTAATAATACCGTATTAGAATTTTCATTTCTGGGTGTTAACTATTTCGTTTTCAATAAAGATTTCAGTTTAGTTGTCTTTTTCATTTTACTTTGATTGTGGTTACATCATCTCAAAAATTATAATAATTATATAAATATAATATATACTAATTATATTTAAATTTATATACTCTTATAAAAAAATATATAGGAAAATGTGTTACATCATTCATGGAGATGGTAGGTCATACGTACGCATGAATGATATTTTCACTTTTTTGTGGAAAAAATAAAATTAAAGTAAATAATGATTCACCTTTCTATTAAATTTGTTATATAATATATAATAATTAAATATTTCCTTATTACCATTCTTATAAAATAGAATCAAAAAACAAATCACATCATTTTGTATAGGTGGTAGTCCACTTGTACGCATTACTGACGTTATAATTTTCCAATGGATTGGAAGTTAAGAATATAGATATGGTACTATAATTATTGAAGATTAATTATTTCCAAAATATAAAATATAAATATTAAACCCATCGTAATATCCATACAAAAAATATGGGGATGAAAAATTAATTGTATCATTATGTGGATATGGTAATTCGTACATACGCATGCGTGACATTTCACTTCCCATTTGATGGAAAAGAAGGTGGATACTTGTGGTTTAATAATAATAATAACATTTAATAATATATACTATATTGAAGTTCTATTTAAATGATAAATACTATATAATTGGAGGATAAAAAAGTATTAGTATAAAGATAGTGATAGGTTTAAGGGATTACCTATTCTTTAAAATAAATTCATTAGATCTCCTATTAAATACCCTATAGTATGTATTTTGAGATTTATATCACCTATATATTGTGTTTATGAATTTTTAAAAGAGAATATGGTTGTCATTTCCCAAGCTTGAAGGCTCAAATTGGTGTAAATAAGAGAAATGATAAGATCTATTTTATAAGTGATGGAAGGGGAACTCTTGAAGTTCTGAAAATATTAAAATAATAAAATTTAAATATCTAGTAAAATGATTCGAAATGGGCATATATTTTAAGATAAGAAATTATGTATTTTAAATATTCTCAAAAATAAACTTTTGACAGGTTTAATTAGTGTTTTAAAACTGATCATTTGGTTTAATCTCTTAGTTAACCTACTTTAACCTTAAATGTGATAATTTATTTTTCACTCTTAATGGGTTATAATTATACTTATGTAATAAAAATTTAATAATAAATGGATAGGGTATTCAATTTTTGACCATATATTATCCCCTTTCCCAATTTCAATAATTTTATTATTTAAGTAGTCTAATAAGATATTTTCTTCATAAAAAATAATTTTTTTATAGTATTATATCTATTTGAATTTAAATACATAAATGAAAATATGGAATTAAAATATAATCCCTCAACACATCCCTAATATGATATATTCACCGATAAAATTAATGGAACATAATAATTCCTTCATATTATCTTAATTTCTATATTTTTAAATATATTTAATTATATATATATATTAACTTTAAAATTATTGTTTCGAAATTGCATAAATTAACATCATGAAAAAAACATTATTTTCATAGTAAACATCAAAATTCATTCAAAACGTTATTTTTTCCAAATGAAAACACATAAGAGATATTTAAAGGTAAGCGAGGGACATTTTGTATTATTCTTTTCTTTAAATATTATATAAGTCATTTTCATGGAAAATTATCCTTAAACCATTATATTTCATGCCTAAGGAGATAAGGATCAAATTCCCTTCATACAATAATAATGAATATGAAAATCGTTGACCAGTGAGATATATTTTTAACCTAGTTTAACACAATTTACCCTTTATTGAGTTGATAAATTTTACCATGGTTACAATTCATAGTACCTAAAAATAAAAGGGGGTTATTTACTAAATTTGGGACTCCGGATTTCAAATATGGAAACCGATTTTCACAATTCAATTTCTGTTATCGAAATAATATATTTGAAAATAACGGTACACAACAAAATGACAACCAATTTTTATAAAAATATATATTTAAGCATAAAACAAGATTAATTCCAATCTCAGGCCATGGGAAAATATTAGATAAAGGTTAAAACATTTTATTGAATATATAATACATAAATTTAATTATATTTATTAAATATTAGTGATTAATTAAATTTATTAAGATAAATACACATTTCACGAAAAAACATTCTCTAAGAAAAACATCTCCTTTATATTTTAATGAATTTTATTTTTGTTTTTAACTATTTGATAACAAATGGATTCCTTTAATAAATGTGTAGACCAAATTTTTTTCATAATTTATCTAGCCATGTTCATACCTATTAATCCAACATCTAGAAAAATATGTCACATTATATAATAACATTTTAATAGTATATTGAGATTTATTTAAAATCAGTGTTGCGTGTAAAGAAAGTTATCCAAGGAATAAAATTTAACTATAGATAACTATATCATAAAATATTGGGGTGTAACATTATAAGCCCCTTAAAATGAAGTTCACCCCTAAAGTTTCATCTCTCATATGCAAAAAAATAATGATATCTCTATTTTATTACAACCTCATGTTCCCATGTGGCTTCTTTAAAATTTTTGTCCTTCTAGATTACTTTAAATAGATGAGAAGTCTTGTTCTATAGAACATTAACTATATAATGAAATTTATTATAAGTTTTTATTTATAGGAAAGATCATTCTATAGATGTTTGGCCTCTGAGTTCTGTACATGTGAAGTATTAGTTATGTACTTGCTTGGCAGAGATACATTGAATACATCACGAGCTTTAAAGAGGTTCAGTGAAGCACCAAGTGATACGCTCCCATACATACTCAATCTAGAATCTTTAAGGGGAAAATATACCTATATATCATCCATCCTTTATTCACAAATCTCATAACCTTATTCCGTGGATAAATTCATAGAAACTTATTCTTACCATTATAAAACTCCAGATCCCCCATAAAATTCTCATCACAACATTTCTATCAAATATGATCTTCCTTTAAGTATTTTTGAAAAAATATAACATTATTTTTCATTTATTTATCTAATTCATGTTCAAATATCATTCTTTCTCCAACTTCATCCCAAATATTAGAGTTCTATAAATCATTCCATAGTGGGCTTTATAAGAAACTATATGAATACTTGAGTAAAAGCTATTGTTGTAAGAAAACTCTACTAGAGGATGGTGTTTATCCCATATACCTTTGAAAAAAATATTATAAAATAATACCAATTCCTTAAGTGTTTGAATGGTTCTCCCTGTCTGACCATGAATCTGATGATGATATTTCATACTAAAATTCATCTATTTATCCAAATCTTGCAGATGAATTTGCAAGAACATTGAGGTAAACTTCATATCATGATAATATAAAATTTAATGTGGTACTACATGAAAAATTACCAATTTCTTAGTGAATATTCTAGAATTTTAATCAAGAGATAAATCTTATTTGATATAAGTAATGTGTGGTGAGTTTGTAAGGTGATACGATACAACCCAAATAGTATTATGTCCATTAGAGTTTTTTGGGGAGTCTGAAAAAAACATTCATGGTGATGTTTTACCATTTACATTATGTTATAGGTCTTGGTTTTTACATACCCTTAGACTTATTCCTCTCATCAATAACATTATTATTTACTAAGAACCAGTATACATACTCTACAATATCACTCTTCATGTTGTCTCGCCAAAAATACTCTTTCAGATCTCTGTACATATTCAAACCTCAATGATAAAATGATAAAGATGAAGTTTGATCCTGATCCAACAAATCCTTCTAAAAATATCGTGTATATTAAACACATATACAATTCTTAAAAATAATCATTCTGTCATAATCAAAGTTAAACTTGGTAACATTTCTCACCTACCACTATAATTCCAAATCTTCTTTCGGTGCCTCTTTAATCCTCCTATGGGTAGATTGTGTATATTAATTTGATAAGATACGATTTCTATACTTAAATTAAGGTGTATAGATCAATCCTATATGAATCCAAATAATATTTTTCTTTTATGACCCTCATCATAGATAAACAATCCTGATTCGTTCAATTCAGATCATCTTACAAAATGTTCACTTTCTCTATTTGCTAATGTATTGAGTATCCATAATAATTAATTAGCTCTAAACATCTTCTATGATTCATATTTAACAGTTTTTTGCGAATATGTACTTAAATATTTTATTATCAACATATATATCACACCTTTTTTCATAAATAAATTACCACCATATCTTTTCTGTATAACTTATAATAGTTGACACGAAATTATAAGTTGGGTAATTTTTCTCTTGGACCTTTAATTTGAATGAGTCATAATTTATTTTATTTTATCATTTTATATGAGTATGAATCCTAGTACCTTATTTTATGCATCATAAAATATTACAATCCCTTCTCTATTATATGATAATATAATCAGAGGCTCACTGAATAATCTTCTCTTTGGTTACTTGAGATTTTACTCACATTCATCTATCTAGAGGAAGATGACACTCATTATAGATAACGTGGTGAGTTGATTAGATAGTTGTAAAAACTTCTCCACAAAGTATTGATAATATCTAGGTAAACCAAAAAAACTATGTATCTCAATCATAGTTGTTGGTCTGGTCTAAATTTGAATAACTTCATCCTTTGATGGATCAGCTGATATAGCCTTGAATGAGTTTATATAACCCAAAAGTGACACATTTTTTCCAAAATTCATAGTTTGAAAATTTATCATACATATTCTCAACATTAGGGTCTTTAATAAAATCCTCAAGTGAAATTAATTCCCATCATGTCTCACTAAATATATAATATTTTTATTTATAAATACAAGCACCAAATTTTCATGGTATTATCTAAAGAGTATATTCATTAAATATATGATGATAATGGAATAATTAGTAAGAAAAATTAAAATAACCATAGATTCATATTCTTCATACCTTGTAAAAAATGTAATATTGGGTATATTATTCTTCTTGAGCGTCAACAGATGATATCCAAAATTAAGTGAAATCTTGTAAAAGTATTAAGTTTTACAAAGATGATTAAACTATTCAACAGTAAAAGGAAGATAATACTTATTCATGATTTTAATCTTCTTAATTTCTCGATAATCAAAGAATATTTGAATTTATACATCTTTCATATTAACCAAAATAACAGGTGTAACCCAAGGTGATGCAATTTTCAAAATAAATAGCATTTCAAAATTCTCCTAGAGTTTATTCTAAAATTCAAGCAACTCTATAAGGGGCATTATACAAGGAGTAGTAGAAATAGTTATAGAACCATGTAAGATTTCTCTTGAGAAATCAACTTCATGATTTAGGGAAATACTTGGAAACACTTATGGAAATACATCAATAATATTCCTAACTATATAAATATCATCAATGTTGAGTTCTTCCCAAACAATAAGAGATAAACACCCATTTTGAATTGTGTTAGAGACCCATGTAATGAATGAAATATCCATTATAAGTTCATATTTACCTTTTCACCAATAGATGATCATAGGTTGGTTTATAATATCAAATATGGAATCCCTTCCTTAGAACTTGATATGGGATTTAGGTATAGAAATTCAATCCATGACCCTAAAAAAATTAAATATAACTAGTGGGAGAATAATGGGATTTCTATGAAGCGCATTACCAAAACATCAATTAGAGAAGAATCAGAGACTTGAGATGAAATCATTACACCATTAAGGTTTCTCACATATCATGAAATATCTACTCTTTGATATGGTACTATGGTACCTTTTAAAAATAAATCATATATAAAAGAGAGGGTATGTCCAAAATTAAATAAAACATTAATTGTTTTAGATTGGATGGTAAGTATACCATTTACCAATTTATTTTCCACATCAACAATAGTGACCATAGGATATTTCCATTTGCATCTAGTATTAAAAGGATACTGGTGTCAATCGTCATAATTATCAATAATATTTGATAACTTGATAGCATAATTGTAATACTCATAGAATTTGAAACACTAGTGTGCGGGTGGTTCATTCTATTGATATTTTTCATTGTTCATTTCATTGAATTCTATCTTCATGTCACATAATAATTTGATAGCCTGATTAATTTCCATTAATTATGTTAAACATTTACCAGTCCCTATATGAAAAATTCCTCCATTTTTCCTTCCACAAATAAAGGCTCATCTTCTTGTCTTTATGGATTTTAGAATTTCATTTGAATTCCATATTTCTTTTCTTATAAAAACCAGGATATTGAACGGTAACTATAATTTCAATTTCCAACATGTTTGACCATCATATGATTTATTCATACATGTTAAATTATATTATTGATAATTTCATTTTATATAATTGTCTCTAATGTGATAAAGAATCAATAGGTCTTACATTTAGGTTGAGTGATAATACCAAAATCTTACCTAATAAGTCTTGTGAATTTTTCTACAAAGGTACTAACCGATTCAACATCCTTATGCTTTAGCTAAATAAATTATTACCCCATTTTCTTTTGAAGAATATGAGGAAATAACTTGTTTAAAAAATAATATCATTAACTAATCCTACTCAAGGGATCCAATTTCTTCATATTTCCTCGTTTTCTTGATATGATTCCACTATTGATCTGCTTCACCATCCTAATGATCGATAACCAAAATAGTATCATCATTTTATGAATAATGGAGAATGGAATATAACCTTTTTATAGTACTTATCCATTACTTAGAAACTATTTGATCAGAATATCAAATAAAATAAGGTAGGTGTGTCCTAAAAAAGGACTCAATAAAATTTTGTTCCCTCCTTTTCTCATTTGGATGATCAACATGATTCATTTCTTAAGAAGGTTATGTAATAATAAAAACCATATTTTCCATTCCATATCTCATACCATTTGGTTTCTCGGGTGGGAAAGTATTTCATTTCCGATCACATTCGTCATTAAAAAGATTCATTCATATTCCATCCATTGACTAAAACAAAAAAACCTAGAATAAGCAACCATAATAGTATTGGGAAACCATATAATCATGAAAAATAATTTATTGTATGTATAAATAATAACATCTAATCAATGAACTACCAAAAGGTTCCCCAAGCTGATGGGTCACATGGAATCATGTGTGCCTTCCCATATGCCAGAGGCATCTGAACAGAACCTAGGTTTCAATGTGGGATAATGGGGATACTACACCCTCATGGTAAAAGTGTATCACTTTGGAATAATTATAACAATAAATAGTAGAAGAATATGAGATAAATGAAAATAATCATAATAAAAAATGTCATATTAATAACCATCTAATCTCCTACAATAGTAGATAATAAAATTATAACCATGGAATAACATATAAAATACATGTTATATGTGGAAACATTCAAAAAATATAATATATTCAATAAAAGTTAAAATAGACAAAAAAAATTGTCCTATATATTATCACAAGACACATCCTGGTCCTATAATCACCTTCTCTTAAGAAATCATTAATCAAGAATTATTAAATGGGAGTGTTACCTTCTCCCTACCAATATCCATGATGTCTGTCTGGGTACCAAACGACAACTCAAATAGGGTGTGATATAACACTCTTTAGGCAACCAAAAATAGTTTCTATAACAATTCCAGTCTATTCATATAAACTGAAGTAGTGTGAAGATATAAAAGGGCTAAAATTAATAATAATAGAATTTGTAACATTTATTCTATTAATAATCACTGATTTGAATAAAATAAATCATAATGGTTATATATAAAGAATGGTAAGCATCAACACTAATAGCCTTTATCGGGTAATCAAGTGTATGATCTAGTTGGGTCTGGATCCATAGAGTAGAAATGTACAAGGAATCTAAGTATTATAATTAAAATAAGTAAACTGGATCTAAGAATATAAATTCCCATTTTAACCTAGTGGGTTAGATCCAAGAGTATAAATATCTGATACAGACTAATAATCAGTATCTTTGGTGTATAAATGTCCTAGGAATCCACGAAAATTAGATAAATAGGATCGAAGTAGTACAAGTGTCCATGGAAACCTAGAGGATAAGAATAAGGAGTATAAATGTCCAGGTAATCCTAATAAGTCTTGTATACTAGATCCAATGAGTATAAATTTACATGGAATCCAATTGAGTAAGATCTGTTGAGTATCAATGTACATGACATCAATGTGGGTCCTTGGTCCTATACCATGAACCATCCATTACCATCATAAACCATTCAATCAACATTTTATAAACCGTTTAATTAATCATTTCATCAATACACATAGAATCATATGAAAACCAAGCGAATATCTATTTCATGCCTTTTATATACATTCAAATGGTGCTACAAGGTGATTATAACCATTAACAATCCACTTTATAACCTTATTCAATTCACATTAATGTGAAGGTGTCTCAACACACCTCAAGGGTGGCATAGACACGGTCAAAAGGAAGAACATTCCCCATGGGTGGTTTAGGTTGAGTTCGACAACTTCCAACCTAATATAAAGGTTCCAAAAGATTTCTTAAACATTAATTTATCATTTAAATGGAATGTTAATCAATTTATGAAGCAACACCCAGATAGTACGACATGAAACACACCAAAAAATAGGGTATAATCAGCCAAAAATGAGGGAAAAGGTATAGACCACCTACCTTAGCTTGTTAGAGGAACAATCATCTAGTTTCATCCTCTAATTTGGTCTAGATCTGATAAAAATGGAAGAATGGAAAAATGACCTAATAATATGAAATAAGAGCCTATAGAAAAGTAACTCCATTGAGAAGAAGATAAATGATGAAAAGAGACTATGAAATGAAAAACTTACTAAAGGAAATCCAAAAATACATACATCAAATCAATCAGAATGAAAATTGGGGAGAATCAGCAAATTAAAGATTTAGGAATTCAAAATCCCTCAAATGGATGAGAATATATGCTCTAGAGGAGAAGGAAAATAGTGTTTACACATATAAATCCCATAAGGGAAAAATATTCATCTACCCATCATTTAAGGTTCACACGATTTTGATGCGTGGTTGGAAAATTGTTGACTAACCATGCCACCAGTTCTACATCAACCCCCCCCCCCCCACTCACTTGGTCATGGTGCACAATTAAAAAAACTATGCATTGACCATGCGTATTCCCCCAACTATAATACATACAATACACACACATGCACAGAGCCCGGGTGTCATCATTTCATTAAACCATGCATCCCTAGATAG
Organism: Viscum album; assembly: GCA_963277665.1. Lineage (NCBI taxonomy): Eukaryota > Viridiplantae > Streptophyta > Magnoliopsida > Santalales > Viscaceae > Viscum > Viscum album. The sequence continues at coordinate 1,504,582,932 of OY728158.1, forward strand.
TGTATGAGGCCACCCCACATGATTCACTAAAACCATGTGGACTATGAAAAATGGTTTTTACTAATAAGGCATTTCAATTATATTCTCTAAAAATTGAGGCTCCAGGATCTGAAAAATCCCTAAACACCATATTTCTCCTCTATAGTCTTACAAAGATTACATTTTCAGTTCGCAAGATCCTAGGTTTTTACTTTATGTAAATATATTTTTAACTTCAATTTAATTTCTTGGTTTTGACCTAATTTGAATTCATAATAGGGTCATTAGAGTTTTATAAGTGTTTGGGGCATGTAAAGAGTGTCGAGGATTAGGTTTTGGAAGAAAAAGATGGACCACACAGTTAGTAGAAACCGTGCAACCCAGTCGGCATGGTTTTTCCTAACTGTGCATATATTTTAGTGAGAAGAAGTGGTCTTCATGTTTTGATGAAACTATGAAACCCAATCCACACACTCATGTGGGGGATCAAAAATTTTAGCAGACATAGTTCACATGGTTTGCAGATAGTTTCTAAAACCATATGCATGAACTATGCAAGGTTTCTTCTTAGACAGTTAAGGGTGCATGGTTGGTGCACATTTAGTCTAACTGTGAGAAAAACCATGTGAACCCATTTATAATGGAGAAATGACTATTTTTCATTAATGCATTATATAATTTACCCTATTCCTCCTTTCCTAATTCCTATAGTGGTAGAAACCCCTATACTACCATGAGAGATCCAACCTAAGCATGGCATAGGATTTGTGATAACTCTCTGATCCAGAATCTGATTCCTTTGTTGTCAATCAAATTGTATGTGTACTAGGGAGTTCTCTATTCCTATTGCACCGGTTTTTTTATTTCTCATCTCCTCAATGGAGTTATATTGTTTCAGGATATTATTCCCAATTTTAAAGGTGTTTTTTCATTCTTCCATTTTTCTAATCTAGGTCATGTTAAGATCAAATAATGGAAGAGTTTTCAACCATGTGTATAAGGTGGGTGGTCTATAACATTCCCCTTAAATTTTTATTTTGTATACCATGTTATGATTTTTTTCATATTCTAGATATTTTGATGTTACTCCTAAATTTATTAAGGGTTTTTATTATTCATTGGAATCTTGATAGGTTTCCCACATATCAAAATGATATATTTGGAGGTTTTTAGCCACAACTCAGACCACCCATGAGGCATGTTCATTTAACTTCTCATGATATATCACCTCATTGGGTGCATCTAAGATCACCATCTTAGTGGTATACTTATTCAACTAAATAGGGTATTATTAGAGGGTTTATGTATCCTTTTCATGTGATTAAACATTGTTAAAATTGTTAAATACATTGAATGGAAAATGTAGAATGAGTTTCGTGAACTGATGGATTGTGTATCTTTCTAAGATGATTAATGTTTGGATGACTTGAAAATTTCAATTCCATTGATCTGAATGCCTAGGATTCCATGTAAATTTTTACTCCATGAATCTAGACTAATTTGGACTCTAATGGAATTTCTAATCCCTAGACCTATATTTTTTGGACCACCTTGGGAAATCTCTTTGGGCTCCAACTAAGTCTCTAATGAGTTTTCACGGAGATTCTCCATGAAGTTGAAGAGGATTACATAGTAATTTTATTCCTTGGATCCAAACCTTGGAGGCCTGACACTATATTATTCAAAATATAACATTTTGGATTCATTAACATGTTTAATAGATATGCCTTCTTTTTTATTTCTTATTTGTAATGATCCTTTTTGGATGAATAGTATCAAATTTATATGAATCATTTTATTCCTGTTATATATTGAACATTACATCATATTATATACACAAAATGGAATTTTTATAGACACATTTGGTGTTTTACTTCTGATTGATATCTCATACCCTTTCTGGGAAACCATTGGGTTTCAAAACAAACATCCTAGATGTAGGTAGGGACTAGGGAATGAATCCCCTTTTTAATGATTAATTGGTCATTTATCAGGATCATAGGAGTACAAAATTGACATATGTATCATGATACTATCTGGAGATAGTAATTTTTTTTCTTTTTTTATTTTAAAAATACTAATGTACAATATTCTTATTGTGATGTATTTCCTGCCCTTTTTATAGATACATGACATACTAATCTTATATATGATAATACCCATGGATTTTTTTATTACTCCTTCTATTTTGATTTTTATTTACTATTTACACTAATTTATATTATACTTATTCATTTTATTTTATCTATTTAACCACTATGATACTTAGATCATGTCGGTATAGTCCTCACACTATACCACCTTAAACTATCACTACTATTCATCAACCTTTATCGTATGGGGAGGAGTGCTTGAGGCTCTGTAACCCACCAACATCGGGCATCGTTATGTGGATCCTGGTTTGGGATGTTATAAATTTGTTTCATAGCCTTTATTTTCTTTCCTTGATATTTTGAGATAATATAAATGATACTAGAAATGTATTGGAGCTTGATTATAAGTTTTCTCTAAGAGTATCTAACCCACATTTGGAGTAATTACCAAGTTTACTTCATTGATAAATTGTTGTTATATTTTTTTCCTATTATAGATGATATGGTTCAACTGTTGGGTGATTCACATGATATGTGACGTTATTGTTTTTATGATTGGATAATTTTATTTCTTCCATGGCCGGATATGTCAAGGAATCATTGATCATGATTTATTTTAGGCACCTTAGGGGAATAATATGCCATGCATAATGTTATTCCATATAAGATGCATTTCTTGACTGCATGAAATTTATTATGTGTGCCTTGTGTGTAACACGCCCACCCCAGTTACCCAAATTCGATGTATTATTACATTATATTGGAATGATCACAAGAGATCAACTCTCGAAAGACCGATTTGTTTAGTATCCTTAAAAGTACGAGATGCATACATAATTTTTACATTGCATCATAAAAACAACAACAATGTGTCCCCTTTGGACAGAATCATATCCCTTAACCTATCCCAATAGGTTAAGCATAATATAATTCATCACATCCTGGGAAAAAGAAAACATAAGAAATGGGTGATCTCAGATGCTCAGTAAGGATACCAATATAACAGAAACTATCATAAATAAGCCTAAACATTTAAGGCAATGTATAAGGCTAAATCACAATCCTTTAAAACATAAACATCAGCATAATATGGAAAATATAAATTAAGTAGTTCCATTTAAATATTCACAAGGATATTCTACTAGTTGAATAATCACTTGTAAAATCAACAGTTAATTTCATAATGATGGAATGCATATTTCCAAACATCATAACCACATAGTCAAGGCATCCTTCCAAGACTACAAATATGATTTTTTCAAGACCTTGTGTTAAGACACTAGTTTGTCTCATGAGACCTACCGATACATCGAAGAGCTATAGTGGGATCCACCCATCACTTACTATGTCCAATGCATTCCTTATATGAAATTTTTGAAACATAATCTAAACATTTGTATTAAAACTACCCTAAGAAATGTCAGTACTTTAACTACAATCTATGAATGGAATAAAAATAGCACATCCACAGTCAAATATAACTCATTCAGTACAATATAAAGGATTTTATTATAATAAATCAACCTCAATAAATAATAAAATACAATTAAGGATATTGACGTAGATGAAAATAGTCAGTAAACCTATTTGAGAGAAATATCCCTTATTTCTTGAAAACATTTAAATGTCGCACTATTTATCAAAGAAGTCATTTATAATTGATTTTTGAATAATAGTGTCCCATACAACTTTCAAACATTTTAAAGGAGTTTTAATTCCAAAAAATTCATATCCATATAAATAAATACATAAAACCATTTTTAAATAATGGACATTAATGAGAAATATTTAGAAAAATAAATCTTTAAAATATTTAAAATGATATTTTAGTTAAAGAGTTATTAACCAAATGAGAGGCACTTGAATAAAAGTAATTGAGGAATAAAAATAATCAGAACATTATAATATCATGATAATAAAGGGATTCATGATATAATATGTCAAAGGATAGTATATACATCATATAAAAGTGAATTGGAACCTAACAAAAAATTAGTCTCAATGGAATGTAAATTGAGATGAAATCCCATATAAAGATCATATACTTATGTTAAGGATAAATCAATGACATAATTATTTGTGATAAATATAAATACACTCAATATTATTGGATATTCAGTGTAAATCAATCAAAGTACATTCATATATATTCCTGTAAAAACAAAACCATGAGTTGGATGTTTAACTCAATGAATGGAAATTGATTTAAGACGAATCTTATCAAGTTCATATCGATGACTTGAAAATTTATAAATAGAGTGATTATGTGTATCAAAATTATATCCACACAAATGGGAGTGGAAAATACTACATAAAAAAATAAATAGTGATTTTCCACATAATCTTGGAGCAAAATAATCAATGAAGTTTGTGTAAAACCCAATGAGTTGAAATTGAAATTAGAAATTCATTTAAAAATTTGGTAACTTATGAAACATACACCACATGAAAGAAGGATCATAAAATTAAGTTGTAAATACCCATAAATTAAATTATATTACAAAAATAGTACAATCATTGGTAGTACATACACCACACAAAAGGAAATAGTGGCAAATATAGCATGAATCTAACGGGAATAAAAAGCGAGATGAAAACATATTACGTTATACTTTTCCTTAGTAGAGGGAAGGTTAACCACCTGTATAATAGTGATATAATTTTTATTCAATTATAAAATAACCACATACAAAAATATGATATCATATATGATCTTTTAATATTTCATTGTTAATAATATTTCAGTAGTATCACTATTTTTGTGCTAACCAATTCGTTTTCCTTCATATGTTTTGTTACATAAGTCATGTTTGATATGGAGAGAACATATTTGATTCATATAAATAATGATATTATGTTATTAAACATTATTTTTAATCATAAAATAAAAATTATTCTTGAATGGTTATGATGGGGAATGAATCACATGACGTTTGTGGAGACGGTAATCCATACGTACGCACGAACGACAATACCATTATGTTGATGGTGAAATCATATTTAATTGGATGTTATATCATATATAAAGAATAATTAACATGTTATATTTATTATTTAAATTAATTATACTCATTATTATACTCATCCAAATAATGAAGTGTTGAATAACAAACTACACCACTACATGGAGACGGTAAGCCATACGTATGCACCTATGGTGACTTTGTAATTCATAAGATGGATTGAATAATGAATATGGTTGTACCATATTTATAATAAAATCACAGTATGTAGAAGGTTATGGAGTTATTATTTTGTTTTAGAAACAAAAAAAAAAGAGGATATGGAATAAGAAGATAACTTTGAAAGAGGTGATGAAATTATTATCTCTTCTTCAGGTGTTTCCTTTTCATTTGATCAAAAGGGCTCCTTAGAATGGATTTATGATCAAAGGAATGAATCTAGGATGAAGTGAGGGTAGTTGGCAGGATATTTGGGAAGTTTTTGGATGAGTCAAGTTGCTTTAGAGGTGTGACTTTTAGAGAAGGGGAAGTACCCTTTTATAAGAGAGGTGAGGGTCACTTTATGAAAGGCTAAAAATATTAATTTATTATAAAAACATATTTTGTTTATAATGTCTCCAAAATAATTTATTTCTATGATAAGGTGGTAATGGGTTTAAAAAAATCAACCATTAAGTTTTAGACATGTTTAGGGCACCATATGAACCTTATCTTTTTTATTTAGCTCGTAGTTAAATAGTTTAACTTTTATCATGTATTTTTGTATTATTATAATAAATGGTTAATAAACTTACTATATAAAACCAAGAGAACCCCAAGTGGTTCATTATTGATATATCTATCCTTATTTATGTCCTTTTTATGAACATTATATTTTTAGAAATATTATATCAATTAATTATATAGTTTTTGTTTTAAAAACTCATTTTTTCAATTTGGACACTATTTAGTATTTGGTTTTTGTGAATGTCATAACAACATTATCATTTCAAAAAGAATTATTTAATCAACCCTAACATGTCATATTAACCTAAAAATTTGTGTAATACATAAAAAGTCACAATATACAATTATTCTAATATTTATAATATAAATTATTTCAATCATTCAATAATAAGGTAATTACTGCATCATCATTGTGTCGTCAATAAATTTAATTATTTAATTTCTAAAAATTATAAATAAAATAAAAATATGGAGGAAATATTTTTAAATTTATAATTAATATTTATAGTTCAATTTATCTTCTTTATAACCCCATATTAAAAAAGTTTTAGTTATTAAAATTTGAGAATAACACTTTTATCTCTTCTTTAAATAAAATAATAATAAATGTTCTAATCTAATCCAAGTAGACTAAAGGATCATATTTTATTCCTAATTTTTATTTTGGTCAAAATAAACTTATCCAATAGAATTTGGACATGTGTTAGGGTAATTATAATATCATTTTTACCTTTAATTACCCTATTTACCTTTACCCATAGTAAATAAAATTCAGAAGTTACTATTCACCAAAAAATATTTTCTTCCTATTGAACCAAATTCTACTTACTGATGTTAACCATGTATCTTGGATTTGTTTAATTCAATTCACAAAAGCGGTAAAATTATGTTTTATGCAAATTTGCAAATGTGCCAAGAAGGTTAGTGAAAGACGGTAAAAAGAACAAAAAAATTTTATATATCTAATATTATTATAAAACAACTTCAATGAATTACATTGGACTAATGTAAGTATTATTTATCTATTTTGACTTTAAAATAAATTTAAAAAATTAATTATTTAAATAAAAAGTTGGCATTAAACAATAACACAATGTTTTTCACTATTCATTAAAAATTGAATGTTTTTAGAAAAATACCAAAAATTCACCCAAAGCTAATTTTTATAATCCAAATTAAAAAATCATTTCTATTTTAACAAATTTAAAACCTAGAAGTTTTATTAATTAAATTAAAAAAAATCTCGTTGTCAAAACAAGAAAATGGGTTTTTGAGAAGTAAAAACTATCAAAAGATTGATATGTGTTTATGTCCAATTTAAATGTAAAATTAATTTCAATGACCAAAATTTTTATTAAATGATAAAAATATAATCTAGTTATACTTAAAAACCATTAAAATGTGTAATTTAACACTATAAATTATTTTTATTAAAAAAGTTGTTTCAATTAAAATTTAGTAATTTTCACTATTCATCAAAATATAAATGTTATGAGAAAAGCATTGAAAATTTATCCAAACTAAATTTTTATGTCCCTCTTCTAAATAAGATTTTTATTTTTTCAAATTGAATATATAAAAGTTTCAAATATTTTATTTAAAAATGGTTCTCCTTTAAAAGGCGGTAAAATTGAATTTTTTGAAAAATACTTCTTTTATCTAAAAAATTGAATTTTTTCAAATTTTATGTCTAAGAAACACATAATATGTGTGTTAAAATTATATGGAGTATATATGATTCAAAATTTTGTTATTACTATTCCTAAACGCTTTTTAAACGGCTAGTTTGATAGCTCATGGTGTGCTTGAACTCAGTGTTGCATACTTCACAAGCTATCGTATTATTCAAAAAGAAACGTACCATGGAAGCTTGGGGTGTTACATTCTTCCCTCCTTCAATAAATTGTGTCCTAGAAATTTGAAAATGTTCTTCGTAAATACAAGTTTAAAAAAATAAGAAGATACCTTTATGGAAAACCCACAATGGAAATAGGGTTAATAAAATTTATTCTTAATAAGAGAGAAAGGGAAATGAAAAAGTATCCACCAAATTAGGATTTCGAATAGGAAAACATTGGTTGAAATTATAACTAGAGGGAAAAAATAAATATTTAATGGGTGTGATTATGGTCATCAATCACAAACAAGTGAATGGAAAATTGGGGGTCTCAAAGCCATAAATCGATGATGATTGAAAATATCATTAGTTCAACAAAACATAAGGTATTAGAATAACACATTTTTTGTTTTAATATCCTTTCCCTAATGCTTAAGAATTATTTTATTCAAAGAATAAGAAAAATAATACTTGAAAAGTTTAGTTCCATCCTTTAACTAATTTCTTCCACAAAATCATCTTTCACTCCAAAATATAAGTATTCCAGATGAATTGGTCACACTTGAATTGCTAGAATCAACTTATAGAGAATCACACAATCCAAAAAAGATAAACTATATATTTCCCCTGTCTTTAGAAATTAACCAAAACCAAAATGGTTAGTACATTATCAGAAGATCCCTAAAAAGGATAATCCTTTATAGAAATAAATACTACTCTTAATCTCCAAAAGTAAACAAACAATACCCAAGTTCAAGAAATACCATTTAAAAAAACAATTGTCCTTAAAATTATTCAAAATAATCAAAACAATGTTTGAAATCCAAAATTTAGAAGTATTTGTTCACATACTCTTCCACGTAAAATCTTATCATTTATCTCCAAATAACATAGACTAATCTTAAAGTAACATACTTAGAATTAATTAACATAATAAAATATTCTCCATGATAGGTTAATCATTTTTCATTAATAACCCAAATCTTTATAGCTCCATAAAAAAATAAATTCTTCCAAAAATCCTCCATTACTCCTCATTGGAAATTCCATAGTATTCTATTTTCCTTAGTCATATAATGTTCCCCAAAGAGAAAATGTCTTCCAAGATAGAATTTATCATTAAATCACCAAATAATTTTCCTATACTAAGAATAAATAATAAATTCCCAAAATTAACATATTCTTGATCAATAACACCATTTAACAAAAACTAATTAGTCATACTAACTAGGAACTTCACGTAGTCCCGTGGTAGGTGATAAATCCCAGTCGCACTTTGGTTGTGGGTTCGATTCCTATATCTTTGTCCGACGCAATGGGTTGTCACACGATCTGCGCGTTGTCCTTTTTCAAAAACTGTATAATTTTATAAAATTACCAAAAATGAGATAAATTCCTCAAAAATAACCATGACTTATTTTAACCACAAATGTTATCTCAGGCCTTTCATTTTCTTCCCTAAAATTAATAATCTGTAATTTACTCAAATTCAAGGATTATATAAACCCAAATGGTTCTTTATAACTATATGCACAAAAGAAAATATAATTCTTCAATAAAAAGAATTTTCACATAACAAACTGCAGGGTTACAATAAAACGAGAAAAGTCTTACAAAGTAATCACATAAACAAATAGCATTAGCACTTTTAAACATTTCACCATCCATTTATTTCCACATATGTTCTTCCTTGACTTAGAGGTTATCCTATATAATAGTACATTGGCTCGTGTAATGCCTGGGTCCCCTAAATTTACAACAAATGACCGTATATTGATTATTAGGATCATTTTTATTTTTTTCCACAATACTCTTCATTTTCCTTGGAAATTATTTACTTTATGTCCTTCTTTTCCACATGTAAAGAATTTCTTTGTTCTCTTTGAGACACATTCCTAGGTGTCTCCTTCAACATTTCCTGCATGATAGAAAATGAGCTTTCTTTTTTCCATGGTCTCCACTACTGGAGATCTTATCATTCTCCACCTTTCTCTTCTTTTTTGAGTTTGGGAGTTGGTTAAGGTATATGTTGTTGATCATATTTTTGGAAAATTGATTATCCATGAACATGATATCTTTTACACATATCCACATTCCATTTCATTTCTCATTTCCACCATCGTTCCCACCATGTACATCATGTTCAATGTTACTATGAATTCCTTGGAATCCATCCATTTACTAAAACCAAAAAGCAGAGTGTGAGTAAAAATAGTCATAAAATCATTTAAATAATATCCTAATTTTTAATCTAAAACACCTTTGGATTAATCAAGGTTATTTATTTTGATCTTACTTTTAAATCCTTCAAATAGGTTTGTAAATAAATCATGAATTATCTTAAGTGTATCCCCTAGGATTATCATAACCAAGAGTGTAACAAGGCCCGTTTTCGTGTACCAGGATACCCCAGGTCAAGCCCAAAACTCCTTGTCGGAGTTTTCACTCCTAGGTACATCTATTCCAAAGCCGCCTCTACCTGCTCGTATACAGACAGAGTTATATTTCTTGGAAAATAAACAAAATATCTACATTACCAAAATTATAGGAATCTATTCTATACTAATCCTCAAAGTCTATCTTAGGGTAATGTTCTATAATCAGATTTTTTCTAAATCTAGCTTCCATGGTTTGTACTAAACATCCTTTAATACCAACTATAACGCCCCAACCCCAGTTACCCAAAGTCGATGCATTATTACATAACATTAGAATGACCACAAGATATAAATTCTCAAAATACCGATTTGTTTAGTAGCCTTTTATGTTATAGATACATATATAAGTTTTACATTACATCATAAAAAACAACAACAACGAGTCCCCTTTGAACACACTAATATCCCTTAACCTATCCCTGCAGGTCAATCATAATATACTTCATCACATCCTGGAAAAAAGAAAACATAACAAAGGGGTAGGCTTACATTCTTATTAAGGATAACAATATAAAGGAAACTATCATAAATAAGCATAAACTTTTAAGGTAATGTATAATACTAAAACACAAGCCTTTTAAACTTAAACATCAGCATAGCATGGAAATGTTAAATCAAATTATTCCATTTACTTTTTCACAGGGATATTATACTATTTGAATAATCACATGTAATATAAATAGATAATTTCATAATGATGGAATGCATAATGCCAGACATCATTACCACATAGTCAATGCCTCGTGCCAATACTACAAATAAGATTTTGTCAAGGCCTTGTTCCAAGACACTAGTTTGTCTCATGAGACCCACTAATTCATCAAGGATCTATAGAGGGCTCTACCCATCATTCAATAAGTCCAATTAATTCCTAATATGAAATGGGTGAAACATAATCTAAACATTCATATTAAAACTAGCATACAAAATGTCAATAGTTTAACTACAATCCCTGAATGGCATAAAAATAGCACATCCACAATCAAACATAAACTATTCAATACAATATGGAAGATTGTATTATAATAAATCAACCTCAATAAAGAAAAAAAAATACAATGAAAGATATTGACATAGATGAAAATAGTCCGTAAAACTATTTGATAAAAATATCCCATTTTTCTTGAAAACATTTATAAGGATCACTATTTATCAGAAGAAGTCATTTAAAAGAGATTTTTGAATCATCGTATCCCATAATAATTTGAAACATTTGAAATTAATTTTAATTTCAAAATATTCCTTCCATATAAATAAATATTTAAAACCATTTTTAAAACATGGACATTAAGGAAAATGTTTTAGAAGAATAAATCTTTTAAAATTTTAAAACGATATTTTAGTTAAAGAGTACCTAACCAAATGAGAGACACTTGAATAAAGGTAATTGAAGAATAAAAATAATCAAAACATTAAATATCATGATAATAAATATATTCATGATATAATATGTCAAAGGATAGTATATACACCATAAAAGTGAATTGGCACATAACAACACAGAAGTCTCAATGAAATGTAAATTGAGATGAAATCCCATATAAAGACCATATACGTTGGTTAAGGATAAATCAATGACATAATTATGTGTGATAAATATAAATACACTCAATATTATTAGATATTAAGTGTAAATCAATCAGAGTAAATTCTCACATATTCTAGTAAAAACAACACCAATGACATGGATGTTTAACTCAGTGAATGGAAATTAAGTTAATATTACTTTTATCAAGTTCATATCGATGACATGAGAATTTATCAATGGAGTGATTATATGTATCAAAAGTATATCCAAACAAAGTGGTGTGTAAATTAATACATAAATAAATAAATAGTTATTTTACACATAATCTTGGAGTAAAATAATCAATGAAGTTTACGTAAAACCCAATGAGTTGAAATTGAAATTAGAAATTCCCTTACCGATTTGGTAACTTACAGAACTTACCCCCCATAAAAGAAGGATCATACAATTATGTTTTGAATACCCATAAATTAAATTATATTACACAAATTGTACAATCATAGGCAGTACATACACCACACAGAAGGAAATAGTAGCAAATATAGCATGAATCTCACATGAATAAAAAGTGAGATGAAAACCCCTTACATTGTACTTTTCCTTTGTAGAGGGGAGGTTAAAATCCAATATAAAGCTGAAATAATTGTTATTAAATTATAAAAGAGCCAAAAACATAAATATGATATCATGTATGATCTTCCAATATTTTTTTCTTAATAATATTTTAGTCGTATCATTGTTTCAGGTGTTAACTGATTCATTTTACTTCATATGTTTTGTTACGTAAGTCATGTTTGATATGGATAGGATGTATTTTATTCATATCCAGAATGATATTAAGTTCTTAAACATTATTTTTAATCATAAAATTAAAATTATTCTTTAATGGTTATGATGGGGAATGAATCGCATCGCGTTCGTGGAGACTGTAATTCGTATGTACGCACGAGAAAAAATACATATCTATTGATGGTGAAATTCTATATAATTGGATGGTATATCATATATAAATAATAAATAACTTATAATATTTATTATTTACATCAATTATACTCATTATTATACCCATCCAAATAATGAAGTGTTGAATAACAAACTACACCACGACGTCGACACGGTAATCTGTACGTACACACGTATGGTAACTTTTTCATTCATAGGATGGTTAGAATAATGTATTTTGTTTTAAAATATTTATAATAATATCACAGTATGAAAAATATTCTAGAGTTATTAATTATTTATGGAAGAAATATGAAAGAGCAAGTAGAATAAGAAGAAAACATTGAAAGAGGTGATGAAATTATTACATCTTATTCGGGTACTTACTTTTGATTTGAACAAATGGTCTTATTAGTTTGTCTTTATGATCAAATGAAGGCCTCTAGGATGGATTTAGGGTAGTTGGGATGATATTTGGGAAGGGTTTTTCCAATCCAAATGGCTTTGGAGGTGTGATTTTTAGAGAAGGGGAAGTACCATTTTATAAGAGTGGTGGGGGTAACTTTAGGAAAAGATTAAAATATTAATTTATTATACAATCATATTAAGTCTATAATGGATACCAAAAGATTTATTTCTAGGCTAAGATATGTATGGGTCAAAAAAAACTCAAAAAATCAGGTTTTATACAGGTTTAGGTCATCATATTAACCTTATCTTTTAGAATTATCTCGTAGTTAAATAGTTTAACTTTTACCATGTATTCTTGTATTATTATAATAAATGGATAATAAACTGACAATAAAAAAGCACAGTTAACCCCACGTGGTTCATTATAGAGATATATATATATATCCTTATTTAAGTCCTTTGTCCGATTCTTAGATTTTTATAAATATTAAATCAATAAATAATATAGTATTTGTTTTAAAAACTCATTTATGTAAATTTTGACACTATTCAGTACTTGGCATTTGAGAAAGTAATAAAAACAATATCATTTCAAAAAAAATTATTTTTTCAACCCTTACATGTCATATTAACCAATAAAATTCGTTTAATACATAAAAAGTCTCAATTTACAATTATTTTAATATTTATAATACCAATTATTTTAATCTTTCAATAATAAGGTAATTACTGCATCATCATTTTTGCATAAATAAATTTAATTATGTAATATCTAAAAATTATAAATAAAATAAAAATATGTTGGATTTTTTATATTTCTAATGAATATTTATAGTCGAATTTATCTTATGTATAACCCTATATTAAAAATGTTTTAGTTATTAAAATTTTAATTAAACACTTTTATCTCTTCTTTAAATAAAATAATAATAAATGTCCTAATCTAATCCAAGTGGGCCAAATAAATCATATTTTATTCCTAAGGTTGATTTCTGTCTAAATACACTTATCCAATAGAATTAGGATATGTGTTAGGGTAATTATAATATCATTTTTACCATTAATTACCCTATTTACTTTTAACCGTGGTAAATAAAATTTAAAAGTTACTATTCACAAAAAAAATATTTTCATCCTATTGATCCACATTTTATGTATTGATTTCAATAGTGTCTCTTGGTTTTATTAAGTCAATTAATAGAAGCGGTAAAATTATGTTTTATACAAATTTGTAAATGTACCTAGAAGGTGAGTAAAAGATGATGAAAAGTTCAATAAAATTTTATATATCTAATTTTATTATAAAACGACTTCAATGAATTAAATTGGACCAGTATAGGTATTATGTATCTATTTTTAATTTAAAATAAATTTAAAAAAAATAATAATTTAAAAAAAAGTCAGCTTTAAACAATAACACAGAGTTTTTCACTATTCATCAAAAATTGAATGTTTTTAGAAAAATACCATAAAATCACCCAAATATATTTTTGATATTCCAAATTAAAAAATGATTTTTATTTTACCAAATTAATATAATAAAATTTTTATTAATTAGTTTAAAAAAATATGCCTGTTGTCAAAACCAGAAAGCAGGTTTTTGAGAAGTAAAAACTATCGAAAGATTGATATGTGTTTATTTTCAATTTTAATGTAAAATTACTTCTAATGAAAAAAATTGGATTAAATGATAAAAATATAATCTAATTATTGTTCAAAACCATTCAAATGTATAATTTAACACTATAAACTATTTTTTTTAAAAAATTTGTTTTCAATTAAAATTTAGTATATTTCACTATTCATCAAAATACGAATGTTATAAGAAAAGAAACGAAAATTTATCGAAAGTAAATTATTTATGTCCCACTTATAAATAAGAAGATTATTTTTTCAAATTTAGTATATAAAAGTTTCAAATATTGTATTTAAAAAGGATTATCCTTTAAAAGGCGATAAAATTTAATTATTTGAAAAATAATTCTTTTATATGAAAAATTGATTTTCTTCTTATATTATATCTAAGAAATAGATAATATGTATGTTAAAAGTATATGGAGTATATAGAATTAAAATTTTGGTTATTAATATTCATAACTGATTATTAATCGGCTAGTTTGATAAGTTGTGGTGTGTTTGAAATCGGTGTTGCGTACTTCACACGCTATCATATTATTTAAAGAGAAACTTACTGTGGAAGCTTGGGGTGTTACATTGTGTTATATAATTGTTATTGAATAATGTTTCTTATAAGATATTGGGAAATATAATTGTTACTTAAACTGACGTATTTAACCTAATAGTGTATTCCTGCATATGCTACATCAAACATTTTATGCAACCAGTTACGGAACATTGAGCAATGAAACATTGGTCACATCGGTTGGAAAACATTATGGTTAGGATTTAATGGGTGCCAAATTTATATTTATATGGTGTATGGGCCCTTATAAATTGGAAATGGTGATCCATATAACTCAACCTTCTAAGATAATTTATATATATATGAGAATGAACTTAAATGAATTAAAAATAAGATATTGAAAGTTCATTATTAAAAGTTATTTCTAGTTTCAATTTAAAGGATCTTCCCTCTATAAATTACAATTTATAGACCATATACCGGGGCACATGCATGGAAAAAGAGAGCTTGAATCATACCAACTTTAGTGGTGTAAAGTATGTAGTGCCTTTTGTGTTCTTTACGATAGTTCATGTTTCCTAGACCTAGATTTAGGAGAAGGTAATGGGATGTGACTTTTTTATAAGTAGGTTTGTACCTTTCCTATATCATTATATAGTATCCGGTTGCCATCAAATATTTTTTTGAGGTGGATTCTTTTCATTTTTAGAGATATAAATCCCTGAAGGGATCCATGAAGGCCTCCATTTGTACGCCAGGAGGGTAGAGATGACTATGATCCAAAGGTGGTGGGACCTAAGCTGCTATTAGAACCTCCAGTAGTTCTACATAAGGAATCTACAATTGTTCCTTCAAGAAATACTAGAGGTATTTATTTTTTAATACTTTTTTGGATAATTACCTTTAAAATTTGCTTGATGGGGAACCTTTCATGGCCTATAAACCCATGGAACAAGGCCTAATACATATCCATTCAAAAAGAACTTATATCCCTGATTTGGTTTTTGATTCCAATTTCAGAGATGGTTTCCATCACTTTATGAAAATTATTTAGGGAGCCATGTTCCATGCCTTCTCTATTGAAGATCTCACACATGTGTTCCAGTAGTATAATCCACCCACTTTCTTAGGGGACTGTGTCCTATAGCTACCCATTCTATGTATTGAGACTAAAATTTTAATCATAGATCATGTGTGAATGCATATAAAGAATAGAGATAATATTGCAATATATATGCTTCATAGAGTTACAAAGCACATGTGGATGTTCTTAACCAGAATTAAAGTCTTTAGTATATGGTTTGGAGGGATTTCCAATTCATATTTTTTGACTACTTAGTTCCTAGTATCTTGAGAGATAAATTTTCTAGTGAGTTTATGTATCTAGAGTATAGAATTATGAATGTTATGGAGTATCTTGGTTTCTTTACATAGCTTTATATCCTTACACCTGTCTGTATTTTTTATGAGTCCTTTAGGTAAAGATGAATTGAGGAAGGTCTCAAGCATGTTTCTCTATCACAGGTGAATGTGTTTCGGTTGACTACATTATTTGAGACAGTAAACTAGGGGATAATTACTGAGCATGATAAGAGAGAATATGAGGGAAATAGAGTACGGAACTCAGTTTCAAACATAGTGTTTTAGTTTATAGTGTCAAGAAGTGATGTTTTGAGACTTTTCCTGAGTATAATACCAGAAAAAAGTGTCATTAATTGATGTTTTGTTTTCTGTTATCAGTGTGGATGGTGGGGATACATGAGGAGACAATGGGATTGAGACCCAATATAGTGTTGAGAATATGTTACTAAGGTCTATATATAGTGGTTATGTATGAAATTTCCTACAGTTTTACTGAGAGGTTATTGACTCTGATACTAGGTTCAAGAGCCAGATTCACAGCTCTGCATCTTTCTATGAGTTGGAATAATATTGGTATTTTAGTACAATCATGTGTTTATGACTGAGGGATCCAGACATCAGTTGTACCTTGAAAGTATAGTGTGCCTAATTTGAGTAGTCAGGTTGTTTCTTAAGGCTATGGTTTAGGCCATATATATTCAGTCCAGTATATACCTAATGATAAGATTGTCGGGTGATATATCGTGAGAGGTACAATCATAAAAGTTTATTCTCTAGTATATTCCCTTTTTAGGTAGGTACCTCACATTATTTCTTATATCTGCCTATTTTGGAGAGCCTTAGCCTCGATTTTTAGTTTTCTAATGGCGTTATGACACTTGACACTCTGTTGGGGATTTTATCAGAGAATATATGTCAGTGTAGCGAATTCCCCACTTCAGATAGGTGGGTATCCCTTAAAATGGGACCACATTATCCTACAGTTGACTGAGTTTTATTTAATTCTTGGGATAAACTAGTTGGTTCCCTATCATGATTATTTCAACTTCTATCACCAAAGGTTTAATTTCACATCACCCTAGGGATGGTTTTTTATTCACAAGGGTTAATGGAATGTCCAGTCAATCCAAGCTTGAATCAAGCATCATGTGATGAGTGGGATGAAAACCTATATTTCTATTATTTTTCTAGATGATCATAGAATTTGATAGTCTCAATTACCTTCAGTAATATATCTTTTCAATGATGACTTTTTGGATTAATTTAATGGTTTTCCTCATGAGAGAGTGGTGGAGTTATCTATTAATCTAGTTCCAGGAGCGTCATTGATGTCCATTACTCTATACAGGAATAATACTATTGAGTTTTTTGAGATTAAGAGACAAATGGAGGACATATTAGTTAATGGATTTATACTACCAAGTACTTTTCCCTATGTTTAGCCCATTTTTTTACAAAGAAGGTAGATATAACCCTTTAGTTACATGTGGATTATCAGAAATATAACCAGTTCATGATTAAGAATTGGTATCCATTACCCCAAATAGATGACCTCGTTACCAACTCTGAGGAGCTCGGGTTTTCTCAAAAATTTATTTTAGGTCAAGTTATCACTATGTTCATGTCAGGATGATAGAAATATCACATAAAATGTTAAATAAAAGTTATATCCTTTACAAGTTTCAGGTTATGCCATTTGGTCTCACGAACACGTCCAAAGTTTTCATGGACTTAATGAATCATGGTTTCACCTGTATTTATATTCATTCATGTTAGTTTTCATGGATGAAAATTTAGTTAATTATCATACTCGACATGGTAATTTCAAACACCAAAACACATTTTGAATACACTTAGAGAGCACAGTTTATATTCCAATCTTGAAAAATTTCAGTTCTGGATAGGTAATGTTCCCATCCTAACTCACATCATCTAAAAAATAGGAGTATCTAGGGACTTCAGGAAGGTGATTATTGTGGGTTTTTGGGAGAATAATAATAATTTCATTGATATCCAATGATTCTTGGCATTGAATATTTACTAAAAGTTCTTCAACTAAGGATTTTCATGTCTAGCTACACCTATCACATGCTTGAATAGGAGGGGATAAATTTGTATAGTTTGAAGAGTCTGAAAAATATTTTTAGGAGATAAAGGGAAGGTTGAGTTTAGTATTTATCATCATCCTTCTAGAGCCCATAAGAAGATATATAGTTTATTGTGATGCATTTTACATTGGGCTAGGATATGTCTAGATGTATGGGATCAAGTCATGATATACAATTCTTGCAAGTTAAGGCCTTATGAATTGAATTATCTAATGCATGATCTTGAGTTAGTTGTAGTTGCCCATGCCTTATGTTGTTGGAGACATTTCTTACTAGGAGAGAACTCTCTTGTGTTCACATACCCCAAAATCCAAAAGTAAATATTTATTAAGAATAAAATGAATCTTTAGTATAGAATGTATGTTTATTATCTTCATTATTTTGATTTTGAGATAGCCTATATTCCTCAAAAATGAAATATAGTAGCTAATTCTCAAAACCATAAGACTCAAACATAAGAGGTTTATGACGATAGTAGGGAATGGATATTGTTGGAATTATTTTAAAAGACTAACTTTTATGTTTAAGATAGATTTGGAAATAATTTTATATCATCCATGGTGGTGGCATCGACTCTTCTGGATAGGGTGAGGATGAGATTGGTGTCAGATTCTAAGGGATTATCTTTATGGGAGAGTGTGGTAGGTGAGGTGCCACCTCTTTCTTAAACTGTTGTCAGGGATTAAATTTAACACATAAATGAGATTTTTGGGGTTATAGTAGAGATTTTAGAGGATTTGATGAGGGAATTCTTACCTCCACTTGGGTTGTGCATCCGGACATCACTAAGATGTATCAAGACTTACATTTCCAGCAATGGAGTCTTAGTATGAAATGGTACATAGCTTGTTTTTTCACAATTTGTTCCACCTATCAGTGAGTAAAAAATGGAACACTAGTAACCAACAGAGCTTTTGCAGCAGTTTATCATTCCTTTGTGGAAATGGGATGATTTCTCCATAATATTTTTTGATCGAATTTGTATGGAGTCGTCTAGAGGTACTGATACTGTATGTGTTTTTTTGGATAGCCTCGCGAAGGTCACCCATTTACTTCTTATCTGGGAGACCTTCCCAGTAGATGATCTTGGGAGACTTTATATCCATTATATTTTTCACCATTATAGGGTTTCATGTACTATTTTATCATATAGGGATTCATAATTAACATCTCATATTGGGAAAGGATTGTATATTGTGTTGTGTGCACAGGTTCTTTTGAGAATGGCATACCACCCCTAGACTGATGAGCATTCATATTGAAAAATACATGTTTTTGGGGAATTTCTTAGATTTTGTGTCATTAATTTTTGGGTTCTGGGGAGGAGAATATAACCTTTATTGAGATCACCTACAATAATAGCTATCAAGTGACTATAAATATAGAACCTTAAGAGACCATGTTTGGTAGGATATAATGATCACCTTTGTGGCTATTAGAGATAGGAGATGAATTTCTGCTCAGACCACATCTCATGAAGGAGACATCAGTGCAGGTCTAGTTGATCAGGAGGCGGATGGATACTGCACGGTATAGACCAGAATCCTATGATGATAACCATTGATGACCTCTAGAGTTTGAGGTTAGGAATCAATTATCATTACGTATCTCACCTTGGATAAGGCACATATATATTCAAGGAAAGGGTAATATTTCACTATGATATGTCATGCATTTTGATATTTTGGGGTGAATCATTCCTGTAGACTATCAGTTGTAGTTATCTCAGAAGTACTAAGCATTGAAAGATGCCTTCCCTATATCTCATCTACATTTTTATTACTCAGACTCATCTCAAAATCTATATGTAGATCAGGATGAGTAATAGGTAAATTCATCCTTCAAGAAGCACCCTATGCATATCATTGATAATAGCATAAAATCTCTTTGAGATAGTTTAGTTCCTAATGTTTGGGTGTTATGGAAGCATGTTCATGTATAGGATGAGACATGGGATAGAGAGGTAGATGTTAATTCTTAGTGGTTGAAACTTTCTTCTGATTATTCTCCTCCCTTGAAAGAGAAACTCAAGGATGAGTTGTCTTAAGAGGGGAAGATTGTAAGATCCAATATTTTTCATTCACATAAGGATAGTTTGAATTTTATTTTAATTACTCAGTTTGGACCTAATGTGAATGAATAATTAGGTATTAGAAGTTTCATGGCTTTCCCAAACTTGTACAGATCCCGAAGGCTTAGTTTTTGGAAGAAGAAGTTAGACTACAACGTTAGTAGAAACAGTGTAGCATAGTCTAACTGGTTTCTACTAACTGTTCAGATATGTCATTAAGAAGAAGTGGGTTACATGGTGTGATAAAACCATGCAGTCTAGGACCCACATCCATATGGGGGCTCTGCAAGTTTGAGTATAGGAAACCAATGTGTTTTTTTCACTCGTTGTGAAACTGTGTACAAGAACTATGTGAGGTCCCCCATAGGATAGTGAAGTGCACACTGTTGGTGCATAGTTTTTCCAACCTTGTGTCCAAAACATGCGTCCCATTTTCTAAATGAGAAATTTCCAATTTTTCCTTAGTGAATTAAACGATTAACCCACCTCCTCCTTTTCTATTTCCTCAAGTAGTGTCCATTCCTATCCCATGTTGAGAGCTCCCATAGAATCGTAACCTATGAATGGTGATAAATATTTTTTCCAAACTCTAATTACTTCATCGCCAGTCTCATTGGATGAATGTTGTAGAGTTCTCTCTTCCTATTTCACCTTTACCTATATCTATTCTCCTCAACAGATTTACATTTTATCAGGATCTTATGACCTATTTTTAGTGTTTTCTACCATTATTCTTTTTTGTTTTGATCCAGGTCGAGTTAAGAGATGATACTATATGAGTGTTCTACAATATAAATAAGGTATATCTACTATAAATTTTCCATTAAAGTATATTTTTTTAAACATTGTTTCCCTTATGTTGCATGCCAGACCTTATGGAGTTTCTCTTAAATTGATTAATTCTTTAATTAAAATTTTTGAACCCTAATAGGTTTCCCACAAAGAAACATGTTATGGTTGGAGGTTTTCTACCTCAACCCAGATCACCTATGAGGTTTGTTCATGTAAATTCCCATAAGATAACACCTCATTGGGTGTGTGGGAACTAAAAATTATAGTGGGATAATTATTGAATTAAATGACATATTAGGAGAGGAGTTATGCCTCATTTTAATGTGATTACATGTTATTAAAATAGTTAAATGGTTTGAATAGAAAATATAAAATTAGTTGGTTAACTCATGGATTGTGTTATTTATGAGATGATTAATGATTTGGATCCCCTGGGAATTTATACTTCGTGGATTTAGCTGACCGGGATGCCATAACCATTTTTACTCCATGGATATGGGCTACTTTGGATGTCATAGTTTTTTCTACTATTTGGACACAGATTTCGTGCAACGCATTGTAAATGATCCTTAGGCTATACCCATTTATTTATCTAGTTATAAATTGATATTATCCATGGATCGAAGATGATGCCATGTCAATTTTATAATGTAGATCAGATCCTTGTACACCTGACACATGATTACTCGACATAGGCCATTGTGGATGTTGTATCATGTTTTCAAAATGGACCATGGTCATGATATCTTATTTATAGTGATATTTGGTAGAATAAAATATCAATTTTACCAATATCATTTAATTTATGTTATATATTTTATACTGCCTCATATTATATACACATACTATAATTGTTACAGACAACATTTGTGGTATCATATTGAGTGTTATCTCACAATCTATTCGGTCCACCATTTGGTACCTTGAAAAACATCAAGGTTTTAGGTAGGGACTGGGGAAATAATCCTCTTTTTTATACTTAATTGATCATTACTTATGATAAAGGTAGAAAATGACCTAGCTATGTCTCGTGATGCTATCTTGAGATAGTTATTTTTGTTATTTTTTTATTTTGATACATGTAATGTACAATATTAATATTCCCACATATTTACAAAATTTGTTTGTATAGAGACATGACATACTAATATTTTATATGATAATTCCCTTGTAATTGTTTATTAACCCTATTTTTTGGATGTTTATTTTCTATTTCCACTGATTTATATTCTGCTTATACCTTTTAATTTATCTATTGAACTGCTATGACACTCTGATCATTGAATAATAGTCTCTCCACTATACCAACTTATACCATCCCTACTAATTGGAAGCCTCTAGTGTACATGTATGCCTCCTTGAGGCCTTGTGACCCAATGGATCAAGTTACCATTTAGTGGATCCTGGTTCAAGACATTATAAAATCCATACTAAGGAATTAAATAAAAAATTACCCACAACTTCATAAAATTTCTTAGTATTAGAAGCTACCCTCTATAAATAAACTCATCCCCAAGTGGGCTTATGAGGGTAGTAAGAGATCATCTATGAAAATATTCAACCACTTTGTATGTAGGTTTTTCTTTATGCTCCTATGAATCACCATGTACAAATTCATGCTACCATTGTAACCTTACCAGAGGAATTGACTGGACCTGATGATCCTTCATGATATGACAAAAGATATAGATAGTATGCTTCTCAAAGGATTCATATACCTCCAAATAAACCATCTTATGCTAAATAAAATGAGATTAATATGAATGATATCGGTGAAGTTAGGGTACATGGAAGACATCGTGCATGGACTGGTACCTATGAGGTAACTATAACCGATATAATATCAAATAAAAAATCCCCAGAATCATGAAGGGGCCAGTATAAAAAGATAACAGTTTCACTTATTCCACAATTAGTTTATGCTGCAGTTTAGAAGAAACTCACTAAAAACCCCGATTCCCCACCTCAAACTCAAGAGGTCATCAATGAAGGATGGCATGTGGTTACTTCCTAGACTAAGCGGTCATCATGCACCTATGGGTTATATTCTCCTGCTCAATAATATCCTAAAAGAGTCAAGGTCTAAGCAGTGTTGCCTCCCCTACCTCCAACCATCACAGATGTGATCTTCATGACCTACCATATAAGGCCCAGTAAGGATCCATATATATGTTATCCTAAAATATTTTCTTCTAATAAAACACAACTATGAGTATATGATTCTCCCATTAACCCTTTATGTAAAATAAACATGCTCATAGAATGTCCGATTACCCATAAATCGTATGCTCTATCTATGCATCAATCTGAGGGTCATTGCTTATTCTCAAAAGCACCTATGTACCCAAGGCCATCAATGACCCCTTCCAGAACAATAATGTGAAATGTGAATCCCTATCATATATGATATAATTTGGATCTCTGTGAATTCGTATGAGCTGCCTAACATGTAACCTCTCTAGATCATCGATTGAGATAGTCTCCTAGATAAGTACGAAGTTGGTGACCTTCGTGAACTTGTCTAGTATCACCCATATAGTTTCAATACCCCTACTGTGAAATAAGAAATCCCATTATGAAATACATGGTCACATCATCCCTTTTCTACTTAGGAATGGACAACATCTGTAAGATTCATTTCAATCGTTTATGTTCCTCATTCACCTAATGACAGGTGAAACACTATATAATGAAGCTAGCTATCTCTCATTTCATACTAGGGAAAAATATTGGTTTCATAATTCTTAGTAAATCTTGGTTAGTTCATGATGTATTGACCATGATGTGGTAGGAAATTCCCACATAAATTATCCTTGAATTCCTACTAGAACCCAGACACCCCCATGTATGTGTAGAATTTCATCCTCACCAGTGGTCCAACTAGGTGGTGGGTCCTCACCTACCACACTCTCCCATAAGAAAATGATACCATATTCAGATAGATATTCTATCCTCACCCTATCCAGAAGAGTCGAATTAAACACCAAGGATGAGAAATAATTATACATGTGACTATCCTATACCTCCATGTGAGTCTATGAAAACAAGTCCCTAAGATTCCACTCACTCCTCGCCTTTAAATTTCAGAAAACTCCTACTTAAAGAAGCATCAATTTTATTGCCTTTTCAAGGTGTATATGAAAGTTAAACATTGATGGAATGTAGATATTAAACCCGCATTCATTTCCTATGGTTCAAATCATGTTTTTTGAAAATGTAATTGATGATTTATTGGTCAGTGTAGACCACAAAACACTATCCTAGTAAGTAATGTCACTGAAAATTCAAGTCATGAACAACAATGGATAACTTGAGACCGTATTTCGAGTAGTTCCTCTCATGTTGTCCCAATCGAGGAGACATGTATTCTATGGATTTATCCTCCTACATCAGAAAAAATCCTAGACCGATACCCTATTCCTCATAAAAAACTTTATAACTTATACACATCAGAGGAAGAATTTGAATTAGTATATAATTTAATCTCTCTTTTAGAATTTGAAAGGTTGTATCTTAGACTCCATACCATGATAATTTCAAACCCCTCTTATTCAAGCTTTCAAGATGTGCTGATAATCATGAGAATTCATGTACGAAGTGACTTTAATAACTATATACCTACAAAAACTCCGTATATCAAATTTTCTCTTGGGTTTCTCCCAAGAAACTACAGCTATCACCTACTTTAGGTTAACTGATATGACTGTCTCTAAGATAATATGTCATAGGAAGTGAATTTTATCCACCCAAAAGTATAAATTTTTAATATTACCATATAAGTGATTCTCTCCTATTATATATGATATCAAGATATTTTTCATGGTCATATCGAGTGAGGGAATGTACAAAGATTTTGTCCACACATTCCACCACAACAATATCCAAATATGGATGTAAACTCAATTTCATCAATGCCATGAAAACATATGGTGCATTTGTGACACAAAAAAACATGACCAAATTCTCATACATTCCATATCTTCTATATCATGTTGTAATTGGTATATTAGATAGTCTAACATCCAACCTATGATAACCCAATCTCAGGTCAATTTTCAATAAAACTTTATCTCTTTGAATCTTGTTGATGTTATGAATTATCTGGGAAGATGATATTGATTCTTAACCATTAATTGATTAAATTTCTAGTAATCCACACATAAACAAAGGTTTATGTCAAATTTTTGGGGAAAAAGGGACCAACGAACCCCATAGAGAAGTATTGGGTCATATAAAACCTTTTACTTCCAAGACTTATAGTTGCATCATGATATCCTATAATGGATCAATGGATATATAATAAGGAGGAATAGATAATGGTAAAACTTCTAGAACTAGCTTGATGAAAAACTCTAACCCTCTCTTGAGTGGTAGTCCAATGAATTTTTCCAAAACAATTTCACTGAAATAATATACCACTAGAGGGAATTCCTCCTAACACATTCCATTGTCATCTAGATATATTATAGGAATATGATCTACCATTAAATCTATTCAATGATTCTCTGGTCTATCTCAACTTTCCTAAACATCCCATTCACCATTTGAAATAGAAACCCCTCCACCTAGTGATATGAAAATTACCCTTCTATGACAGAAATCAATATATGCATGACAGGGGACCAACCATTCCATTCCGATTATGATGTCAAACCCAATCATCTTGAGTACAAAGAGTTACCACATGAAGCGACAACCACTTGTCTTATGGGGGAACTCCCTACACTGGCATACATTCTATGATTGAATTCCTAATGGAGTATTGAGTTTCAACATGCCACATGAAAAAAAAACATCGAGCCCAAGTCTCTCCACAATAGGCATAGATACGAACAAATGAGATAAAATTATATAAAAAATAAAACATACCAACATAGAGGCTACTTGAATAGTACCTCTCATCCAAAAAGGTCAGGCACTCATCTCCTTGGTTATCATTTGTATTGTATACAACTTTCATGATCTGCGGTCATGAGATATAGCCTAACTGCCCTATGCAGGTCCATTCTACTGTCTCTAAAAATCTAGTGTCTAGCTACAGTAGCCATGACCACCACCTTGGCATGATTGGTCATGTTCACTCCATATTCATTTTTACTGATAAAATACTAACCCCACTTCTATACATGGATTTAGTGTAGACCCTATCTTATTGAATACTAGGGGGACAATACTATAGAACCACTATAGATACCTCATCTTTCCAAAATAATGGCAGTCAACTGGATTCTTATCACACTATCTCTTCATGTGTCTTTTCCTCCCACATTAGTGATATAAAATAAAACTACAATCACAATTTATTTTTTTGGTATTCCCCCCACAAGAGGCCTTAAAATGTTTCTTCTTGGAACCTACGACAACAGAATGGGTCAAAAAGTTAAACAACCCATCTTTGCACACCCAATTTTCCTCAGGTAACATTTAGTAAAAAGTGCTTGATTTACTATTTCATATATTATAGGAAGATGAAAAATATTCATCTATAATTGGATTTCATACCTATTAACCTCTTTAAATATACTATATTTTAAAAACTCATCATTTAAAAAAATAGGTGTGAAATGATAGAGCTATAAAAAATAGGCATAATTTTCCAAGAATAATGATCTGTCCTACTCCAAGTGCATAAAATATCTAGCTCTATCATTCAAAAACGTCTGGGTATAAAATTAATCATATAAGGGTATCTATAAGTCCCTCTAATTCATACCCCAATGAAAATACATATTAGTAATATCATCCCACCATATCTTAACAGAATCCCGTAACATATATGTTGAGAGATTAACTCTCCTCCCGTGAGGTGTCTCTAGAGGTTCTAAAATTGATAAAATGGCCTCTATACATGACTCTATAGCCTTTAGTCTATCATCATCTAAAAATGTCAGGGGATACTATTGCTAAAACACATGTTTCAACTCTATCATTATCATATAATGTGGCAGGGATCCCTGAACAATCTGTATAATGAGTAGGAAACCATCTCAGAATTGGAATTAATCACCCATATCTGGTATAAGTTGTTCTACCACAAGTTTAAATAAAGGGAGGTTCTGTTTGTGTTCTAGGGCCCACCACCTCTAAATCATGGTCTTTTACACCCTCCTAGTTCACAAATTAAGGCCACTATGGTGTCATATATCTACAAATTCCAATAATATGCCTCATAAAATATTTGGTAACGTAAAGATCATAGATATAAATGTAGGACATAAACAAGCCTTGATAAACACAATTCACACCCTTATGACTGCTCCTAAAGCCAAGTCTGGATGATGTATAGATCATTGGATAACTTAGAGACACATCTTACTACCCACTACTAAGTTCAGGTCATGTTCAAGATCTCTACTATAAGCCCAAGGTTCCGGTATACAGAGTGTCGATTGCAATTTATAGAGGAAAACACCTTTTAAATTACAATTGGAATCCCCATTTAGTGGGGTCCATGTCATTTTAAAATTAAATTTTATTAAAATTAATTTTCATTAATATAGAAATTATTTTAATATGGTAGAACTATAAGGATAACCACTTTGAATTTATAAGGTATAATACACATTTTAAATTGATGTGTGGAATCCACTTAATCCCAAAAAGTTATTTATAAAGTACGTACATGAAATGTTAGTTCCATTCCATGGACACAGAAATTTAGACACTGAATCATGCTATATGAAATGAAAATAGTTAGTAAATGTGGCATGGAATAATGCATGACATTTTTGGGTCATGAAAACGTTTCAATGGAAATTGAAATTATCCTGTGGATTTGGAAAAGGAACTTAAAGAAAGAGTTGAAAGAAACAAGTTTGAAGGAGGAAAATGGTAAAGGAAAAAAAGAAAAACCGTGAATTATGAAACCCTTCATAGATTTCTACTCCACATGGAGATATGCGTCATGAGACACCCGTGAACTAATCAGTTTACAGTATAAATATGGTGATTCTAGTAACCCAAAATCGATATCGTCTGCGTGATGGAGGTGGAAATGTCCACCACACACACATCATTCCCCACAAACTAAAATGGTTTTTGGGAAAATAAATTTTTTGTCTCCTAGCTAGCTAAACAAAGTCATTCTAGGGAATTAGGTAGTGATGCTCACCACTATAGAAAATTACCTTGTTCTTCTATTGATTAAGTTATCCATGGGTTAGGTTTATTTTGTGGGATTCTGTAAAAGAAGTATCGTGGACTCATCACAGCTGACCATATATAGTGGTATCTTGTTCCCCTAATCTCTATAAATAATGTCCAAGTATGAATTTAGGGAATATGATAAGTGAATTTGATTGTTGAAGGCATGGAATAAGAGATCACGGAAAAATAAACACTTTTTAACTATTCCTTATAGGTAAAACCCCACTCCATATCATTAAAGAGGAAAACATAATAAACCCAATTGGAGGTTTGAGAACTTGAAAAACTTTGAGGGAAAATTTTCCATGAGGTTCTGAACCAATGCATCTTTTAAAATCATGTGTCCCTCATAGAAAAGATCTATACATGAAGAACCCTGCCTTATATAGTGATTCACTACACGAATGGAACTCATCCCCGCATAGCATCTTGTTATGCAGATGGAACCTGGAACATGTAGCGAAGTTCTACATGGATCAAACAAAAGTCCATATATCACTACGGTATTAATATGGTCCCTTATCCACATAGAAATACACTATGTGGAGGAAACCCTATCCCACATAAAGATATGTTATCCGGAATACGATGTCCTAGAGAGGTCTACCCTTCAATTCCATTAAATTCTTTTATATTCATCACATCATTGGTATCCCCTACACAATCCAGTCTAACAGAATCTAAAAAAATCTCTCCCAAAGACATCATACATGTATGATGAGACCATCAGGTGCATCAGTGTGCCCTTATGAGTTTACATACCCATGGTAAGAAATGTCATGTAGGTAATCCCCATAAAATAAAGGACCCTCAAAATTCCCCTAAGTTTACATTCCCATGGAAATGAGGGATCCAACCTTTGGATACTGATGTGAACCTCCATATTCTAGGAATCAAGGGGAAACACAACCTTTCTCTTCGATGAGGTCCAGTGTTGAACATTATTCCCATTTCCCTAGAACCAATTGTAGAGCACTCCCATTGAGATAAACCCATAGCCTTTCTTCCATGAGGTGGCGCTATTGCTTCTATTTTCCTTAGCTTAGAAATTATCTAGGTATATCACCAAATGTTACTATCCTAAATATAAAAACAAGAGAGGAGGAGAGTTTACTAAAATCCTCCCTCTCTCCCCCTTTAAGCTCTAGTAACATCTATTAGCAGATGAAGTGGGATGAGTGCTCTTCATATCCACTACCTCCTCTTGTTTCTCACTCCTAGCATGACTCACATGGGATTAGAGTTTAGTGGTGATCATGAAAGCTGTATGATTACATTGAAATGGGATATCTCTTTATATGTAAGCCCCAATGTCAATCCAAATCTAGGGACTCCCAGAAGGTGTAATCCCCGATCAAATTCCCCCCATCTAGGAAACTCCTATGTGTAATCCCCAATCATGATCCCTTAATGGTATTATTCGAATGTGTAAGATGCAACATAAACCGAACTATGAGGATTTTGATTCCCAACTTACTAGAATATGTAGTAAATATCTACGAGGTCCAATCTGGAAACCCAAATCACCATAGTTTTTTCCAGGCCACATCCACAGTAGGGTCAGAGTCACCCATGAGATAATATCTCTTTTTGGTATCTCATGATGTCTTGGCATAAGTCCCAAAATATCTTTACTAGGGAACCTATGACCTATATGTCCATGATTTATGATGTTAATTTTCATGGTATGTTCCTTCTCACACAATCGTAAAAGGTGATGTGTCTAGTAAAGCGACACCAAACTATGTGTGTTCAGATTCCTCTCATAAAAATATATACGAATCTCATCTTATGGGATTAATCCCAACATCAAAACAGATCCCATCCCCTCTGGATGATGATGTATTAAAGAATTCCATACTAAATGGTTTAAAATTAGCGTTTTTTGAGTGGACAACCAAATAATATCTAACTTATCAAAAAATGGTTACATTGATGAATAACCTCAGATAAACACATATCCTTCCATCAATGGAGAACATCAGATACATACAGATGATTTTTAACCCATTCATAATCATGATCATCTTCTTCCCTAGGGGTAACTTGTTGAAAAATTCATGGGAATGAACCAAATATTCATGAACATATGAACATAGCTTAAATATATAAGAGGGTCCAGGAATATGTTATAGTTCTCCCCAAAAGGTTGATATGAGCCCGAGTTCCCATCCTATCAACCAATGTGAGTTCTTAAGTGTCAGTGGAGAAATCATCCAACAAACACCTACCATTGGAAAGAAGGTCCATGAATCAGGGATGTGAGAGCTATTGGGTGTTTTTGGTTCGACAAACAAACCCATTGGAGACCATTTGAAAACATTTCATCTAACATTAGAAATTGCAAAAAACTCAACCCCTGTAATTAATTTGCAAGCACAATTTTTTTTTCAGAAACAAAAATGGTGAACCTGACGTGAATCCTTAACCAATGTGGCAGTTTTACCCTGACTTGAGACTTTATATAATAATATATGATTGGTTATTATCCATCAGGACACTTTCATTTTCCCCATACTCAATCAAAAATGGTGAACCCAACATGAATCCTTAACAAAGTTGGTGATGTTACCCCGACTCATACTCCTTTAACATTAAAAATGGAAGAGGGCCAATCAAGGTCATAAATTATATATATGGTAATGAAATTCTACCTTTATGGGGATTTTTTTACTGTACTTCTCAGGTATATTATAGTAATCCTCCATATATTCCTTCAATCCAATGGAATTTCATAAGTTCTCGTAAACCCACATGTCAACCACTGCACTGGTCAGTCCCTCCACAAAATATAAGAATTCATCACCAACCCAGCATCACTAACATTGGGTCTCAAGTGAACTAATCTGAGAGTAGAAATAGAATGGTACTCTCCCAACATTGGAGGTAGCAGGACAGCACCTCCAGTCAATGAAATCCCACCAGTTGTCCGCTCAATAGAGGTCTGTAACCTAGACCCAGGGGACTCGACTAGACTTCTCTAATCATTTCAAGATCCTATACTTGGAACATGATGATGAGTGCCTCTATTATCATCAGTACGTGGAAGAATTCATCACTAATGACACAATCCCTACTGCACAGGGGTCTCACTCAAGGCCCCATACTAGAGGAAGTCTCCTCCAACACCAAGAATCCTAGTATCCTCATTCTAAAAAGGATATCACACTGAGAGATTATGCTAAATTTCAACAAACATAGATCCCTCGGGATGTCTTCTAGGGGAAACACATTTAATCAGGAATAAGGAATCAACCTAAGTTTGGAAAAAGATATTTTCCATGAAAATACTATGTAAAAATATGGGAATTTATACATTCCTACTCCCTCTTTTAATGATCTCCATGAAAATACAGTGGCATATTGTGAGCAAGTAAAAATTCTTGTTGAGGCTCACTAAGGGCGCTGCGTGAACATCATAGACAATTATAGGAAGATGAAAATCCCTGTAAATACACTTTAAGAACTGAATCCAAATAGAGATAAAATAATATATGATAATATTCAAATAATTTATGATTCATATCAGTCCTATCAACCAAAAAAGACAAAAAAGACAGGCATACACATATCCATGTAAATGAATACCAAGACCACTGCTCAAATATGGTGGTAATCATGTATGGGTAGCATCAAATTCCTTCTCCCATGTATCAATCTCACTAGTAAAATATAATGGAAATAAAATACAATCATGTTCAAATTCCTATATATGAATATAAATCCCTCCATGAAAATATAGTGGCATATTATGAGAAAAATAAACTCTTTGCCGATGCTCTCTAAGGCCGTCGTACAAACATGACAGAAAAATATAGGTATATGAAAATACTTGAAAATACAAAAGAATTTCACCATCCAAATAATGAAGAAACCAACTATGAGCATATAAAAATCCCTATTGATGCATATCAATCCCATCATCCAAATAGTATAGAAAGCTGTTGGAAAACACATATCCTTGCCAAAGAATATGAAGGCCTCCTGTCAAATACGGTGGAAATCAAGTATAGGTAGTGTCATATTTTAGCCCCCACATATCCATACCACTAGTAAAATATGGGGGAAATCAAATAAAAGAAGATTCATATTCCTTCTGATGCATAGAAATACCATCAGTCAAATATAACAACAAACAAACAGACACAAATCCCAACAAAAAAATATGAATCCCATCACCCAAATATGATTGAAACCAGAGAAAAAAGGTTGTGTATCCCAACAATAAAACTGTGTAACACTCATTCCTATACCCTGATATAGGAGAACCACCAATAACCACTAGAAAAGCATGGATTACCAGATAAAACACATATTCCTGCTCCAACATCATAATAGAAATATTTCCTCATTCTATCTAAAGACATATCACAACACATGCTAGAAATGATGGAGGATCAGACATAATTTCCTGATTATATCCTCTAGACCTATCAAGATTTAATCCCATGCGTGGAAATAACAAGGATTCAGGCCCACAACCTCATCCATCTATGTGAGGGGACTCATCCACAAGATCAGATAATCACTCTAGAGTAGACCTGTATCCCTACTTTAATCTAGGATGGTCATCAACCATATTCCATGATAAATGGACAAATAGATAGGGGAAAATACATGTTCCAACTGGGTGACACTGGTCCACCATGGTGGCTACTCTAGGGAGAACATATACACCTGATAAAACTCAATATTCTTGTCGACATATCCCAATAACATTGTGGGAATCACTCAAAAAAAACCATTGTGTGAAAGATGTTAACAATAGTATGCATCCCCAGTCACCTAAAAGAGAGTGCCCAAAAATAAATTTTACAAAAGGCAACTGGAAAATGGAGAGAATATTCACAAACCTTCTCTACTAGAAGATAGAGTTCTTAATTCCATCAAATTCCAATCAATAGATTCTAAGGATCACGTAAATCCATTACCAAATTATGGAAGGGGTAGTAGAAGTTGTGAAGGTCCTTCCTAAAGTGTTGTTACTAGTATCACTATGGGAAAAATGGGTATTTGTGACTGGTCATTTGAGACGGGATCCCGTCGCAACAGGCCTTTTCCGACGAGGGCCCGTCGCAAATCACCTGTTGCGGAAAACATCGTCGCAACAACAATTATTTGCGACGGGCCCGTTGCTGAAGCTATTATTTGCGACGGGGATCCTTCCCGTCGCAAATAATACTCCGTATATTTGTAAAATATTTTAAAAAAATTAATTGCGACGGGCATAGTATCCCGTCGCAAATACTATAAAAAAAATAAAAAAAAATATTAATAAATTATTTTATTTAATATAATAATAATCCAATTATAATTCAAAAATAAAAAATAATAAAATATTAATAAATGATTTTAATTAATATAATAATAGAATTATAATTCAAAAATAAAAATAATAAATTATTAATAAATTATTTTCATTTATATAATAATAATAGAATTATAATTCAAAAATAAAAAATAATAGAATATTAATAAATGATTTAATTAATATAATAATATTAGAATTATAATTCATAAATAAAAAAAATATTAATAAGTTATTTTAATTAATATAAAAATAATAGAATTATTTTACATTTAAATATTAAAATAATTCAAATATTACAAAAAAATATAATTAAATTATAATATTATAAAATTTTAATATATATATAAAATTTAATATTATAAAATATAAATAATAATATTATTCATATTAATATTATTATTTCGAAATATAATATTATTAATATTTTATAATGAGACAGAAACTACGAATAGAAAAAATTTCATATTTTGATTTAACAAACTTTATAACATAAAAACAAACTCTAATCTGCAGGAGGGGGGGAGGGGGGAGGGGGGATCTGCAGATGTGGGTGGAGGAAACACCATACCTAAAGCATGAGTGAGTCGGCGCATGTACTTTATCTGCTCCTGGTGGTGCTGCTGCCACCGACTCATCTGCTCCTCGTACAACTGCTGCTGGCGTCGACGCTCCTCCTCATGCTGCTGCTGCTGCTGACGCATCTGCTCATTCTCCTGTCGGAGACTCTCTATCAATGCTGTCTGAGATCGCAACTGATCCTCATATTGTGTAACAGAAGAAGATGCACAAGCTCCTCTCAAGCTGGACGTCGGCATCACAACACTACCATAATAATCTCCGGGAGTCAGTCGAGAGCTAATACCAACTACCCAGCCCTTCTCGAAGGCATACTGGGTGGCCTGCATCCATGCCGCCTCATCAAACTGACGGCCAGTGGTCTGATCTGATGACTCGGCCTGACTCTCAGGCCTGGTCTGTGACGCTGCGGCCTCATATGACTCCTGTAGTTGAAATTTAAAATTAAAATTTTGAATATATTATATGCAATTAATTTTAAAACTTGAAAACAAATAATACTGACCACGATGTGATACTGACGATCACCTCTGAGCTCCCCAGTAGCAGGATAACTATACATCCTCTGATATACGTCGTACTCCGTAATGTCGGGGTGCTCGACAGCCTATAAGAATAAAAAATAAACTGTTAATATTTATAGTTATATAAAATATTTATAAATAATGTACGTACCAGATGTTGTCTATGAGAACTGAAAGAACGACTCCCAGCTCGATGAGTCACCTCCTGCCTCCCCCGATTCTGCCTCCCCACCGATGATCTCCTCTGAAAGGCACCACTGAACCAGTGCGCACATAATCCATCCCATACATGGGATGAAATGTACTCTGGTCGGTGTGCTCTATACGACTCGTCAAAATCCGACACTCCTGCTTTCTTCATGGAAAATTTTCTTAAATTGTGCAAAAATTGATGCAAGCGATAACGCATGGCCACCTCCCATTCCTTGTGGATGGATTCACGCATGGTATCCTCAATCGGATACCATAAACCCTACAAATAAATCAAAATATCAAGTTAGAAATGAAATAATTTTAAAAATAAAAATTATTTATTTACGTATGTACCAACCAATGGCTGAACATGGCCTGCTGCACATCAATGGGAATCTACTCCCATGTTGTCCATGGCTGAGAGAAATAGTTGCGCAAAATAGCACTGCCCTGTCTGACTGCTATATGCAGAAAACTGTAAAAATAATAAAAATTTATTATGTGAATAGATTAATGAAATCTTAGTCAAATCCACAGATTATCACACAGGTTATCACACCTCCGTGTGAGTGGATCAAACCCAAGACGTGGACGTCGCTCGGCGACGGGGTCAGGAATCATCAATCGTGCAAGACCGAGCCCCCTCTGCGTACTCCCTGGAGCGCCTGCAGGCTGAGGTTCATCTTCCAGCAACTCATCCGCATCGAAATGCTGGTCAGCATCCGCCAACTCACAAAATGTCTCATCGTCCATCTGAAACAGAAAATGTTAATTTTGTTAGAAAATAATTGATAATTACTATTATATATATATATATATATATATATTATGATTGTATATAACTACCATGGAATTCTATCAGTGTTCATCTTCATCATCATCTTTATATATGTCAATGTCATCTTCATATTCCTCCTCAACATCATCGATATCCATTCGAGTTCCAGTTGCTTCATCTCTTACCATTTCAAATTCATATGTGACATCATTAACATCATCGTCATAACCGACTCTTAAATGTGGGGTGTCGTCATCAATACTCATGTCTCTTTGTAAAAAAGATTGATTTTGATGACTCTCTTGAAAAACTTCAATTCTTTGCACATCAGTGAAAGAACATTATCTTTGACTAAATTGATTGTCTCGAATTTTGATTTTTATTACACTCCACCAATCAGTCAAGTCTCTTGATGTAGCACAGTACTTTGCGTAATAAACTTGATGTTCCTGTTAAGACAATAAGAATGGTTCATTTACTACGCGAACACTTTTACATTTAATATCGATGATTCCATGAGTCGGATGAACACGCAGGGCTCTCTCTGTATCCAACCACTGACATTTGAACATGGTTATGTAATGTTTTCCAAGATAACAGAGTTCAATGATTTCATCAAGTATGCCATAAAAGTCAACTTCATTTTCTCGATGATGAGATCCTCTCAAGCTAACTCCACTGTTCATTGTTTTTTTCAATTCCCCATATGCATGTGTGTGAAATAGAAATCTATTCACCACATATGCTTTATAAGTTTTAACAAATTTGGAAGGTGGGTTACTCAATATACACAGCTATTTGTCAATTTTATCAACATGTCGAGACACCTAAAAAGTTGTGAAATAATTATCAATATAGTAAACTATACATTGAATGAGTTTCTAAAAGATAAAGAATTTATGTTACCAATTTTTGAAACCACTGAGAGAAATTTTTCAGTCGGAGTTCTTCTAGAGCAGCTGTTGTAATTTGTGGAATTTGTTTCTTGATATGATTATCATACAACCTACAAAAACCAATGTTATTTACTGTAACATAAATTATAGAATAAGTGATATAAACACTTACAGTACAACTGATGTCATCTCTTCACAGTTGAGCAGAACATACGTATGAGCTCTATGATGTTCATCATCCGAAAGCCAGCGTTCATAAACTCCACCAAAACCAAGCTCTGGCTAGTCGAAAATCGATAATTGATTATCGATTTCATCAATATTCATCTCGTTTCGTCCCATTCAGTTTTGTTTTGAAGGATACTCAGATTCAAAATTATGGGAGCAGAAAAAAGATATTTCCTCTTGCAAATAAGCTTCTGCAATAGATCCTTCAACAGATGCTTTGTTACGTATTTTTCATTTCAATTTTTGAATGCATCTTTCAAATGGGTATATCCATCGAAACTGTACTAGACCACCACATTTGGCTTCATATGGAAAATGTAACATCAAATGTTCTATTGAGTCGAAGAAAGATGGCAGAAATATTTTTTCTTGTTTACATATAATTACAACAACATCTTCTTCAAGTTTGCATAGAGCATCATAATCTGCTGTAGCCGCACAAATTTCTCGAAAAAAATGAGACATGTTTGTTATGGAATCCCAAATCACAGAATTCAACAGACCTCTTAATCCAATGGATAGAAGTCTTTCCATTATAACATGACAATCATGACTTTTTAATCCAGTAATATGACCATTCTTTACACATCTACCCAAATTGGAAGCACAGCCATCTGGAAGTCTCAAATCTGCAATCCACTGACAAAATAATAAACGGTTTTCTTTAGATAGTGTATAAGCTGCTTTTGGTTTCAGTAACCTTTCTGTTCTGACATTCTCAAATAGTTCCAGTTCTGGACACCTGCAAATTTGGGCAAGATCTAAACGTGCATTTACATTGTCTTTTCTCTTTCCTGGTGTATCCAAAACTGTATGAAAAAAATTATCAAAACAGTTTTTCTCAATGTGCATGACATTTAACATGTGTCGGACCAACAAATCAGACCAATATGGAAAATCCAAAAATATGCTACGTTTAATCCAATTGTGTTCTTTTCCAAAACCAGAAATTTTCTGTTGGTTTATTGTGGGACCAAAAGTGATGGGAGGTAATGAAAATACAACTGATTTTAACTCCGAACCTGATAGCATTTTTGGAGGTCTATCCCTTTCAACTGTTCCTTTTCTGAAATGAGATTTGTTTCTGCGAAAAGGATGATCAGCTGGAAGAAATCTGCGATGACAGTCAAAATAACAAGGTTTCTTTCCACGAATGAGCATAAATGCTTTGTTCTCTCCCATACTGTAAGGACATGATTTCTGACCATGTGTACTCCATCCAGATAACATCCCATAAGCCGGTAAGTCACTAATTGTCCACATCAATGCTGCTCTCAGTATGAAATTCTGTTTCGTTGTAACATCATATGTACTGACACCAGTACTCCACAATAAACTTAATTCATCAATCAATGGTTTCAAATAAACATCAATATTTTTCTTCGGATGTCTTGGAATTAGTAAAGTCAAATAGATATATGGGTCCTTGATCAACATCCATGGAGGTAAATTGTACGGAGTTAAAAAAACAGTCCAACATGAATATTGACTACCATAAGATCCGAACGGACAGAAACCATCAGTGGAAAGGCCCAGTCGAACATTTCTAGCTTCTAAAGCAAAGGATGGATGCACTCTATCAAAATGTTTCCATGAATCACTATCGGCTGGATGATTCAAGATTTTATTGGTTGAAATAATCACTTTATGCCATGACATCATTGTTGCTGTATTCTTAGACATGAATAAACGCTGAAGTCTGGATGTAAGCGGAAAATATCTCAACTGTTTTACAGGAATAAAACCAGACTTCCCATGTTTTCCTTCTTTATATCTCAGTTCCCCACATGTGGGACAACTATCCAACGACTCATTTTCCCTAGAATACAAAATGCAGTCATTTGAACATGCATGAATCTTCTGACAAGTAAGTCCCAAATGTCGAACCAGCCTCTTACTCTCATAGTAATTTGCAGGAAAAACATTTCCTTCAGGTAACAGTGTTTTAAGCAAAGAAAATATCTGGTCAAACCAGGTGTTTGACATTCCGTTATCTGATTTGATAGCCATACATTTTGCAACTGCTTCTAATTTTCTCCACTTACAGCTAGGATATAATGCATCCTTAGCAGACCTCAACAACTCATAAAATTCAGACGGTGCCAACTCAGGATTTGAAGCTATATCAGCCGGAGTTTCTGTATGTTGAACAGATGAACCTGCAACATCATGTAATAAATCCTGAAACCGATATGGATCCAGAATCAAGTTGGTATCACCTGCTCTGGAACTGCGTTCACCGTGTTGATACCAAAAAAACATAATCTGGTTGAAAACCAAAACGCAAGAGATGTCCCCCCACTTTATCAAACGTGTCAAACGTTCTCAATGCACATTTTCTGAAAGGGAATTTTATTTTGCCTTCTGAAACAAATTCTGGATTTGATGCTGCAAATGATAAAAAAGTCTCCACACCCTCTACATATACTGGATTTTAACCAAAACCGTTTGGATTTCTACGTTGATTTATCCATCTGCGGTCACCTAATAATGATTGTTGACGACCTCGTTGTTCCATATTTTTCTATAAAATATAAAATCATTACTGGTTTTGAATAATTTGTTAGAAAAAACACTCAAGCAAGGATAATTATAGAGTTTACTAATTATTGGTAATTATTACTAATTATTACTAATTATTGGTAATTATTCCTAATTATCGGTAATTATTACTAATTATCGGTAATTATTGGTAATTATTCCAAATTATTGGTAATTATTCCTAATTATTGGTAATTATCAGTAATTATTGGTAATTATTGGTAATTATTGGTCATTATTAATAATTATTACTAATTATTGGTAATTATTGCTAATTATTACTAATTATTGATAATTATTCCTAATTATTACCAATTATCGGTAATTATTGGTAATTATTGGTAATTATTGGCAATTATTGGTAATTATTGGTAATTATTACTAATTATTTCTAATTATTGGTAATTATTCCTAATTATTGGTAATTATCAGTAATCATTGGTAATTATTACTAATTATTACTAATTATTACTAATTATTGGTAATTATTACTAATTATTGGTAATTATTACTAATTATTCCTAATTATTGGTAAGTATTCCTAATTATTACTAATTATTACTAATTATTGGTAATTATTCCTAATTATTGGCAAATATTCCTAATTATTGGTAATTATTATAAATTATTGGTAATTATTACTAATTATTACTAATTATTACTAATTATTGGTAATTATTACTAATTATTGGTAATTATTACTAATTATTACTAATTATTACTAATTATTACTAATTATTGGTAATTATTACTAATTATTACTAATTATTACTAATTATTGGTAATTATTACTAATTATTACTAATTATTACTAATTATTGGTAATTATTCCTAATTATTACTAATTATTGGCAATTATTCCTAATTATTACTAATTATTACTAATTATTGGTAATTATTCCAAATTATTGGTAATTATTCCTAATTATTGGTAATTATTCCTAATTATTGGTAATTATCGGTAATTAGTGGTAATTATTGGTAATTATTACTAATTATTACGAATTATTACTAATTATTGGTAATTATTACTAATTATCGGTAATTATTACAAATTAATTGTAATTCTTACTAATTATTACTAATTATTGGTAATTATTCCTAATTATTACTAATTATTACTAATTATTGGTAATTATTACTAATTATTGGTAATTATTCCTAATTATTGGTAATTATTACTAATTATTGGTAATTATTCCTAATTATTGGTAATTATTACTAATTATTGGTAATTATTACTAATTATTGGTAATTATTACTAATTATTGGTAATTATTACTAATTATTACTAATTATTACTAATTATTGGTAATTATTACTAATTATTACTAATTATTACGAATTATTGGTAATTATTACGAATTATTGGTAATTATTACTAATTATTACTAATTATTGGTAATTATTACTAATTATTTCTAATTATTGGTAATTATTCCTAATTATTACTAATTATTACTAATTATTGGTAATTATTCCTAATTATTGGTAATTATTCCTAATTATTGATAATTATTCCTAATTATTGGTAATTATTTTAATTATTGGTAATTATCGGTAATTATTGATAATTTTTTGTAATTATTATTAATTATTGGTAATTATTACTAATTGTTGGTAATTGTTACTAATTTTTCCTAATTATTACTAATTATTACTAATTATTGCTAATTATTACTAATTATTGGTAATTATTCCTAATTATTACTAATTATTACTAATTAGTG
This sequence comes from Viscum album, assembly GCA_963277665.1. NCBI lineage: Eukaryota > Viridiplantae > Streptophyta > Magnoliopsida > Santalales > Viscaceae > Viscum > Viscum album. The sequence continues at coordinate 1,504,624,247 of OY728158.1, forward strand.
GTAATTATTAGTAATTATTACCAATTATTACTAATTATTACTAATTAATACTAATTATTGATAATTATTGATAATTATTACTAAATATTACTAATTATTGGTAATTATTCCTAATTATTACTAATTATTGGTAATTATTCCTAATTATTACTAATTATTACTAATTATTTGTAATTATTCCTAATTATTGGTAATTATTCCTAATTATTGGTAATTATTCCTAATTATTGGTAATTATTCCTAATTATTGGTAATTATCAGTAATTATTGGTAATTATTGGTAATTATTACTAATTATTACTAATTATTACTAATTATTGGTAATTATTACTAATTATTGGTAATTATTACTAATTATTGGTAATTCTTACTAATTATTACTAATTATTGGTAATTATTCCTAATTATTCCTAATTATTGTTAATTATTACTAATTATTGGTAATTATTCCTATTTATTGGTAATTATTCCTAATTATTGGTAATTATTCCTAATTATTGGTAATTATTACTAATTATCGGTAATTATTACTAATTATTGGTAATTATTACTAATTAGTACTAATTATTGGTAGTTATTCCTAATTATTGGTAATTATTCCTAATTATTCGTAATTATCAGTAATTATTGGTAATTATTCCTAATTATTTGTAATTATCGGTATTTATTGGTAATTATTGGTAATTATGGATAATTATTGGTAATTATTACTAATTATTTGTAATTATTACTAATTATTCCTAATTATTACTAATTATTACTAATTATTACTAATTATTCCTAATTATTACTAATTATTACTAATTATTACTAATTATTGGTAATTATTCCAAATTATTACTAATTATTACTAATTAGTGGTAATTATTAGTAATTATTACTAATTATTACTAATTATTATTAATTATTACTAATTATTGATAATTATTACTAATTATTACTAATTATTGGTAATTATTACTAATTATTGGTAATTATTACTAATTATTGGTAATTATTACTAATTATTGGTAATTATTACTAATTGTTACTAATTATTCCTAATTATTGCTAATTATTGGTAATTATTCATATAATTACCAATAATTAGGAATAATTACTAATAATTAGGAATAATATCATTATTAGTATATTTTATTATTAATATTAAAATAATATAATTTTCTATATTATATACAATTCTCCTTTCATCTGTGTGTTTTCTGTCTCCACATACAAATATTACATGTGGAGACAACAAACACACAGATGAAAGGAGAATTGTATATAATATAAAAAATTATATTATTTTAATATTAATAATAAAATATACTAATAATGTAATAATGTAATTATTCCTGTTTATTGGTATTTATTACTAATTATTAGCATCTATTCTTAATTATTAAAAATTATTACTAATTATTCCTAATTACCATTAACTATGAACAATACTAATAATTTAAATTTATTAAGTAACAAAACAATGTAAACATAATTAAATTACAACTAATTAAGAATAATTGAAACTAATAAAAAATATAAAATAACTATTAAATTAAAATGAAAATAAATACCTTTAAAATTGATCTGAGCTTGATCTCTGATGGTTCTTGAAAACTTCAGTATCAACTCCGGAGAAAAAAATTAAACTTAAGAAATACTGAACTCTAGAAATAGAATTTTGAGAGAAGGAGAAGATGGAGTTTGAGAATGAATTGAAAAAAACGGATGGGGGTATTTATAGGTTAGATTAGTTGCGACGGGTCCATTTGCGACGGGATACCCGTCGCAAATAATATTATTTGCGACGGTACCCGTCGCAAATACCTTAGCCATCATTTATTACGGTCAACGGTTAAATAGTTATTTGTGACGGGTCCCGTCGCAAATAACAACCTGCCGACATACTATTTGCGACGGGAGAATATTCCCGTCGCAAATACCTTTTACCGCCGCCGGTATTTGCGATGGGCAATAACCGCCCGTCGCAAATACGTTTCCCGCGATTTGGCGCGCAAAGCGCGCCAGTTCTTTTGCGACGGGGAAAGCTAACCCGTCGCAAAAGACTACTTATTTGCGACGGGCAAATACCCCCCGTCGCAAATAAGTTTTTAACGGGGCTATTTGCGACGGGAATAAATCCCGTCGCAAATAACCCGTCGCCAATACCCATTTTTCCCGTAGTGTAGCTCTGAACGTACTCCTAATATCACCCATGAATGCTTACTTTCTGCAAAATAAATGATCAATCATGAGACAATATATCATGATAAGTGACATGGTATCCATATTTGTGTCCAAAACATCAAACAACAAGAAGATCCTCCCCTTGCTTTTGTTTATCTTGATAGTCCTCCCCATTGTACAAATTTAATAATTTCTCCATGCAGTCAGGAATCAAGCTATGATAGTAGTCCTCATAATGATGGAAGTTATTGTGAAGGCCCTCACTGTAATGAAATAAAGTAGAAAGAAGGCCATCCCCTTATTTCAGTCCATCCTAAAGGTCCTCCATAGATTTCACACTGCACAATTATCCCTATGGATGGATACCAAATGATTTTGGTAGTCATTTACATTGTATCTCCAACTATGAAGTTCATCCCCACAATCATGTTTCGCACCAAAAATAAGATTCTCCCCTTTCCGAATAAGTTGTAAGAATGCCCTCAAATATAGAGGCTCTTGGAAGTTCAAGGTCAGATAGGTTGGATACCCTATCAATGACAAGAGACATCCTTTCTCATCCAGAAGATGGTTCAGGTCCATGATCATCTTCCGATCCACCTCCATACCATTCACATATCAATGAGGTCCCTAATATCCTTAATAATTCTAATGAGATCATAAATAAGTACCCAAATTGGTAAGATCATGTAGAGTAATCTCTGGTGGAAGAACAAATGGATATGTTACTCATGAGAATACAGTTATCCAAGGATAAAATTCCAATTATGTTTTGGCCCATAATAAAATATCAGTTTGACATACCAAGGAAATTGTCAAAGTGATGCATACATAACATTCATATCAATCTATTAAAAACTCTCTAATACCTGAAATTGAAATTCATCCACTATGATTGGTATGCAAACCATGTTAAAATAATGGTAGATCTTAACTATCAAATTGACCTGGAATCCCTCCCATCTAGGTGGTGGCCACAATCAGAGAGAAAAAAGATATATATTGAACTGAACTTCCTCCATGTGCTCCACAAGTAATGTTTACTTATTGGTGACTCCACATCTAGTGTTTATATCAAGGGAGAGGGAAATCATGGAGCTTTGGACTTCACCCCACTTCTCGCCCTGTATAACTCACTATAAATGACATCTTGTAAGGTCATTATCCTATTATGGTGATAAAATTAAATCCATTTTCCAGAAAAGTGGAATGATTTACAAGAACCAACTGTGGGTACGTCTCAAAAGAGTTAAGACTTATGAGAGAATGGTGTTTCACAACTATTGAAACAAGAAAATGAGAACATTCAGAAGGCTTATCGCCTAGGGGAATCCAATAATCAATAATTTCTCATGTCCTCATAAATAGATAATTCACATAAATACACATAACCATATCTAGATTAAACTCAAATGAGAATGTGCGAGATCAAGAAATTGGAAATAAAAATAGCAATGACAATAGTGTGAGATCATCCATAGACTATATGAATGGGAGTATTTTTAACTAGAAACAATCCCATAAGACCAAAGAATACAGGTTGAGGAATAATAAAAAAAGGAATAGAATCAACCCCATCCCATAGGGATGATGTCATTTTAACTCAACCACCAGCCTAGAGGACATCAGTATTTTCCCAATTAGGGAGGGAGACAAATAGAGAAGTCTCCCATTCCTTTCCATATCAAGATTCATGTCCTCCATAAGGGAGGCATATAGAATTGCCATATCATGGTTCCCTCCAGGATACTCTTCAGGAAGAAACTTTAAGAGGACTCTAGAATGGAAGAAGAATAACTAATAAAGAGTTCAAAGGGATCTCCTACCATTTAGAACCATGTACGGAATCCAAAATTCATTATTCATTAGTATATATCGTATATGTATATTTTATGAACAACATATAAAATGATACAAATGTAGAAATATAGGGAGAGGATGGTTCCACCCAAAATATGATCCACACTAAACCCGAAGGTGTGCGTAATTTGAACTAGAGGTATTCCCTAAATTTCGGCACTCCCTCATCTAATCTCTCTATACCCCTTTTCAAATTTCTAATAAAGAGAAGCAAAAAAATATGATCACATATGACACATATTCTACTCCAAATGAGAATGAGTCCCTAATGCTTGAGGATAGATTCTCTCAGTAGGAGGAAGAAATGAAAGAGTTGAGGCGAATCAACATTGAGCTTATAAAAGGAAGTTGTCTTATGGAATATTCTCTTAAGGATCCTATAAAAGAGCCTCAACATACACTTCATGAAGGTTTAATTCCTCCACAAAGGGTGTATCCCACAAATGAAACAAGTTCAGAATACTCATCCCAGATAGCATCAGGACCGCCAGTCTACCTGAATCCAATCCCTAAAGGATATCACCATTTACATCCATTAAGGAAGAAACTAGAACAAATTTCAGGAAAATATAAAAAGCATACGCCGAGTATGGTATCCAAACAAAATACTAGATACAACAGTATGATTAATTTTACCCCTACAACACTTTCCTAGGATAAGGTTCAACAAAACATGCATCAAGGGATCATTAATGCCATCGAGTCATTGGTAGTTTGATTGGAATCCTAGGAATGATAGAGTACTCTGATACAACTGAAGCTAAATACTTACCCCAACTAGGTGAGTAATGTTTCGCCGCCACTAAAAGTCAAGAATCATGTGTTCCTAGTATTCAATGGCTCTGGTGGCACAAACCAAAATATGATGCATTATGAATCTTATTGTGATCCCAGGATGGGAACCCCAGAGAAACAAGAATAAATGAAACTAAAATGCTCTACGAGAACTCTATTAGTTAAACCTTTGTATGGTAAAATAGTTTTCCATCTCAGTCAATAATAGGTTAGGAGGATCTCTAGTAGTAGTTTCTCTTCCAGTTCAGCTCAAACTTGCCAAATATAATATTCAGTGACCACATGAACTAAAAATAATAGGAGAATAAAATATTATCATATTTTATTTCTAGATAGAAAGTTTTGACCTACTCATTGAACTGGCCTCTCCCCCAAGATGAGATTCTTTCTATGTTCATTGATAACCTCCATTAAGACCTATGAACAACACTCATCTTACTGAATTATACAAGCAGGTTTTGGGATTTATCTAACATTTCCCAATGATTAAAATATTCCTTACAATAAAATAACCTCAATACCCATGTATCCCCATAGAACCTAGGTAAAAAGAGTGGGAAGAGCTAAAGAATCCTCTGTTATGTTTATTCCACGCCCTTTACCAGTTCCAACTCTAAGGAATCCACTGAATTAGGCAGGACCCCCTGGACATCAACAACAACCTATTCCTCGACAAGACGAGTGGAGGGGATGCAGGAAAAAATAATTCAAGGAACAGAGAAATAATGTCTACTTTTTCTAATATTACCAACTCTATGGATACTTCATAGCTTCTAGGAATTAAATTTCCTCCATCTAAAATATCCAAACAGGGCTAATAAAGTTGGTCTTGATGATCATTCCTTCCATTTGATACTGGGACATACCATCGAATAATATTATGTCGTTAAAGACCTCCTAAAATAGTGATAGATTCTAGGAAATTTAAACTTGTACCACCATTAAGACAAGTGTTATATGATTTCACCACTGACTCGAATAAAGGATAGGAGTGGAAAAAAGTGGTTAGAAAAAGGGAGAAGAAGTTTGATAGTTGGATGACTCAGAAAATAGTCAATTGAGATCATTGCATACTCCAATCATAGTTAAAGAAACTGACTAAGCCCCCAAAATCTTCCAATGAAATGAAGGTGACATACTTGTCCGCACAATCCTCTAATATTTGACTATCCATGAAACAATTAAACTATAAATGTAGAGATGAAGTGTGTGAAGATAAACCCATGTTAATGAGAATGTTATATTTTACCCTCTCAAATTTTATTCAAAAAGATCTGAAAAAATGGGAATCACCCCACCAAATGGAACCACCAAAAGAAGAAAATCATATAGACTCATCATCAGATGAGGAACTGTTCTAATGCTCTATTTATTTCATTCACTTAATAGATATATTATCTAATTAAGAGTATGGTTATGAACCTGTGTTCACTGCACCCAATCGGGGAACCAAAAGAAGTGGTTGTAGAATCTGGGGATACCATGGAAGATGTAATTGTGGAAGAAAACAAATTTCTGGCCACATATTAGCTCAAATTGTCAATATTGCTGAAAATAATTGAAAATACCTTTTGTAAACCCAACAAGAATAGAAAAGTTTTCCTTCCCCTGCCAAAATCCACTCTGGCCCAATCATCCTTGAATATCCATCAGAAGAAGAAAAAATTTCCAATCACCCATAAAATGTAGGTTGGCTAGCATGACCAAACCCACAAAGCATAGAATCACTATCACCTCCTCTCCTAAGGGACAACCCATCCTCATCCAATGCTCAAGCCCCTACAGTGTCTATGAAAGAGCATCCCCATGTTGGAAAGCACTAGCCTTTTGGGAAGAAGTATGATATTTAGAAACAATTATCTTCAGTTTCAACCAATATATCAATCTTGGATGCCCTTAATTGGTCAAAAGACCTCATGGAATCACTTATTAAATCATTTTTAAGCCCCTAAGAGTTCTAATATGAAGTTACTACCATTGAATTCTCTTAGAAAAATATTGATCCTATGGAATTCCATGTTTTTATCTCCTCAAAGATCGATATGAAGATCTCATTATGCAGGTACAAATCAAAACCTTATATTTGTATGACCATACTAATGGTATCAATGTCTGAATTGTGTTTATTGAAAATGGCTATAGAGTAAATTTCATCCCCCTATGTGTACTTCATCACCTAGGTTGCATTGAAGATAATATGACAACTTTCACCAAAACTCCGTTGTCCTATGAAAAAGTTAAATAGAATCCATTAGGCTAAATAAAGATAAAAAACATCACTTGGAGACCTCATATGTGACATAGAATTTCTAGTTTTTTGAAAAAACAGGGCCTTCAACATCTTACTAGGAAGGACCTGGTTGCATTATCATGTATTGATTCCCTCATCATACCATTAGTTCATCAAATATTTCATTAATGGATACAATGTAACATTTAATGCTGACATGGACCCATTAGAATCTTTCAAGTCACACTATATTGATGTAGGATTCTATGAGCAGGAGGGGAATTGACCCCCAATCAATGGTATTGATTTGTTCCCCTCTCCAAACAGTTTCTAATTGGTTCCCGCCGACCCCTTAAAGAAGTTCGGTGAGGAATATGTACTACCCATCAATCAAGTGGAGAGAAGGAGTCTCTATTCGGACATGTATTCAACTGTCCTCATGATTTCAGTCATAGACACCAAGCCAAATAGTGAAGAAACATCCACTGGCCCCCAAGATAATGATGAATACTCGAATAAAAATTCCCTCAATTTATCCTCAGAGCTCTAGATAATCCTCCCACACCCAAAAAGACATAATAGAAATAATATATTTTCCATTCCATCACCCTATCCTCTCAATGAGCTTCCAAAATATTAGTCATATTAGAAGAATTCTCCTCATCCTTCAAATGCCAAAATTCTAACTCTTTCTTTACTCTGAAGATCTAATCTCTAGAATTGTTTCCCCATCAGAAGAAAATGACAATGGGGAAGAGGAAGAGGAAGAAAAAGAAGACCTTAGGGATTACCCTCCATCATTTGAGAAGTATTTCTCTACCACCATTGACAAACTTATAGAAATAGACCTTGGTACCAAAAAAAACCCATGACCCACTATGATTAGTGTGGCCATGTATTCCTTTGAGAAAGAGTTATAAACCTCATTTCAAAAAGCAGAGTCGAGATTTTTTCACCTGAAACTATACAAAATTGTTGGCCTCTATGCTGAAGTGCCCACTTACCACTTGGGTCTACCAGAAGACCATTATCGCTACAAGAAAGCAGCCAGAAGGACCCACACAAAATATGCCTCCAAAATAGAGGCTGAATTTGAAAAGATCATTGGAGAAAAATTAATTTGGGAGGTCCAATATCCCATTTGGGTAGCCAATATAGTTCTTATGAAAACAAAGAACAAGAAGATCAAGTTTTCATTGATTTTAGGGATCTCAATTTGCAATTCCCAAAAGATGAATTCCCTGTCCAGATCATGTAATTGTTTATTGATAAAACTGCATGATATCAAGCTCTCTATTTCACATAAGACTATTCAGGATACAACCAAATCCAAATGTCCTGAGAAGATGAAGAAGATAATGGCTTCCTAGCCCCTCAAAGAGTATTTTTTCTACAAGGTAATGCCCTTATGTATGAAAAATAATGAGACCACATATCAATGTGCCCTGAATATTATTTTCAATCCCTTAATATGAAAGTCAATTGACTCCTATTTTGATTAATTGTTAGTTAAATAATGAAAATGGTTAGACCACCTGTCAGTTATTGAAGTCGTCTTCAATAAACTATAAAAACATAGCTTGAAAATAAACCAATTGAAATGTGATTTCAGTGTTACCTCATTAAAATTACTCAGATTATTTGTACATCATCATGGAATCGAAGTTGACCCCAAAAAGACAAAGGACACCCTTGTAATGTAACCTACTTGAAACCTCACAAAGTTGAGAGGTCTTCGAGGATATCCAGCCAACACTCATTGCTTCATAGCAAACCTTGCAAGAAAATGATTTCACTTTACCAAATTGATGAAAATGGGGGTTACGTATTAATGGAATAATGATTTTTAGAAATCACTTGACAGACATAAGAGATACCTCTTAACCCTTCTAGTGCTAATGCCATCTATCAAAGGAAGACCACTCATACTGTATGTGATGAATTTAGAGTGGTCTCCAGGCACCTTCATTACATATAAGAATGATTCTAACATGGAAAAAAATATTTATTATCTCCATAAGACTATTATTGATGCTAAGACCCATTATTCAAATATCTACAAGAGCTTCCTATCACTAATATTTATAGTACATAAATTGTGACACTACCTGGAGAACCACAAGGTCCATTTAGTTTCACACAGCAACCCACTCAAGTACATTCTCAGTCATCCAATGTTAATCATACATCTGTCATGGTGGGAGATCATCCTAAATTAGTTCAATATGCAGTTCATACCTAAAATATAAGTCAATGTCTAGGTGTTAACAGATTTTCTTATAGAATAACCCTCAGGAGGAATGACTCCCTTGGATGTTGAACTACCAAATGAAGAGGATTTCTCTATTCAAGAGGACTCTCAAACACGGGAGATGCATTTTGATGGTGAATCCAGAAGGCCTATAGGAAAAAGGATGCAGAACCCCATGCTTAACAAAGTGGGTCTGGGAGACATACTCGTATCTTTGGAAAATTCAGTCAACCCCTACGATTTCTTGCTATTAGTGGGGTGCACAAATAATGGAGAAAAGTATCAGGCTATCATTGTAGTCCTAGATCATTCAATTCAAGTATGATTAAAATAATTGAAGATAAAATTCAACTTGGAAATAATCATCAGAAAAGTCACTAGTGACAATGGTATCAAAAAGGATGAGATAATCCCTTTGTTTTACCATGAATGAGGGTTAACAGAAGAATTCCACTCAGATACAACATTAACTCATGTCCCCTGGTCACAAATTTCACAGGACGATGCATTAGAACATGCAGCCACAACTCTGGATGATCCCGACCGATACAATATGGTAATCGGTGTTGCCCCCATCAGATGTTCTTACCGTTCGTTCAATCCAATATGGAAGAAATCGATGAGATTAGTCTCATCCCTGATCCATATGGTCATACCACCAGTTGGATGGCTCCCATTATGGATTAACTTTAAAATGTAGGACTCCCACAAGACAGGGCTGAAAGATGGGAAATCCAGAGATAATAAATTAAATTTGTTTTGTATGATGGAAAAAATCAACCAAAGGTATTCTATAAGTGAGGCCTTGATTAGATCCTTATCAGATGCATTGGTGGAGAAGAGACTTCAACCATAATGAAGGAAGTACACACTATAACTTTTGGTGTGTTTTTTGGAGTGGAAACTCAAGAGGGGGGGGGGTGAATTGAGTTCTTATATAAAAATTTTGTTAAATATTTTTTGATAAAGATCCCCCAAATTTGAAAAAACCTAGTTAATTTAGGCAGTAGAGATGTAAATGTTTAGTTGATCAATATTTTTCTCAAATGGTGATTATTACATAGTTGAATCAGTGTAAAACAATTCTTCAAATTCTGAATTAGGTTTACTGAAATAAACATATACACACACTAACCAAAACTAACTATCATAGTCAATGTAAAATAGTTTTCTATTTTTGAAATTATAAGCAGTGGAAAATAGAAAAACAAAGTAATACAAAAACTTAGAGCACAGAAGAGTTAAACAAGAGGTTCATTATGAAGCCGAGACTTAATCCTCTTCACTTGGTGATTACCTGCCACCAACCAGTTTAGATTAACAAATCCAAATATATATATATATATTGTTATTAATAAGACCACTTTTATGGCGAATGTGTGAAACCAACATTTACAACCAATCCCTCAAATAATACAACACATTACAAAATTATTAAAGACCATCTTAAACCCATTAGACTTAATTTCATTAAACAATTTCTAGGAAAGAGATGTTACCCATTTTCCAGGTTATCTCTGATAATGTCTTCAAAATAAGAGGCCAATATACCCCATGATCACAAGAACTCCACCTCATCTATTTTCTTGATGTTATACCCTCTAACTATGATTAGGTGTTGTTTGTCAATCCACTAACTTTGTTCCCTGTTCATGTCAACTTGAATCGATCTTGCTTGCATCCATTCGGTAGAATTAGCAGAAGCACAGATGGCTACCACCTTCTATTCCATCCCCTCCTCGGAATGTAATAGAAACTCCCATGGATATTCCCTGATCACAGCCTCCCCTTCCAGCTCCCCCAGAACCCCCTTCACTCCCACATTGGTAGGTGAGGCCGATTCACTCACATGCACCTCCATTTCCTATACACCTATCTTATCAATTGGCCCAGTTCCAACCTCAAACTACTGGACTAGGGAAGAAGCATACTCCACCAATAGTATCACCTCATTTGTATTTAAGTTCCTCTCCTCATGCTCATCTCCTTCTTGTGAGGTTTCATTCTCATGAGACTCAGAGACCAAGACTTGTTGTACATCCACTCTCTCCACTGGTTGGGACTCGATGAACTTGGGTTTCTCCTATTTTTTGGCCGACCGGGTCTCATTGGTCTTGGAAGGTAAGTTTAGTCTTTGCGCCCCTTCAATTTTAGCTTCCTAGAAACAATGCAACACCTTGGGTCCCAATTCTCTTTGTTCCCTTTCTTCTGTATTTGGTTGTGAAAGCCTTTCCCCACCCCTCTTAAACCATTATGATCAAAATATTTTCCATCACCCTAAGAATCAGTCTCATATGAACACTTGTAATATCCCTCAGACTCTCCGTCAATACTTAAACTCCCAAAACGGTTATTGAGGGCAATGCAAGATAGATCTCCCCTCGTGTTGAAGTCCTGCATGGTATCCAGTGGCCTACATTCCCCAAGTGAAATATTCTCCCACTCATGTACTTCCTTTGACTTATTCTTTCCATTAGACACCCTTTTAGAGACCATGCTACTACCATCCCTCACCACCATTGCATAAGAGCTGGTATTTTGACTTGGCTAAGCCCCAAAAGCTAATCCATCTGCTTCAGTAGCTTCAACAGCCTTCCCTAGAACTTGAGTGGGAGTAGTGAGGGTGTCCCAAATTCCTTAATCCACTTCACTAGCCTGAGCGCCCCTTACCCTAGTCCTGTTGCGATGGAGACTATCCAAGTCACCTCGCTGCCTTTTGAAGACTTCTACCACACTAGGACCTGGAGTTACGACCATGTCTGATTTGTACACCCTAGCTCCATCCGAGTACTACAAGACCTCCGGATCAACCCCACGCACTTCTGATTTCTCACCCTTACTGTCAAATTCTCACACATTATGGTTCACAATATATTCAACTAGCACCCAAATCCCCTCAATTTCACTGATCTCCTCTTGACAAACCCTATGCCTGTAGCGACAGATAGAAAATGAGTGCCCAATATTGTGACATCCTTGGTAGAAACCATGCCATGATTCAAAGACAACCCTTTTCTTCCAAAAAAACTCCTCTCCAACAAAAATCCAAAGCCACTCCACGGGGGCTATTGAAACATCAGACTCGACATATACTCTAGGAGAGATCAGATGACATACCACCGATGTCTGACTATCAGAGCACAAATATCTACCAACCATATTTCCTAACATCCTAATAATTGTGTGGTTATGTAAAGGGACAGTTAAATCTGAAAATCTTACCCAAACCACGAATGAGGGCACGTCGCGATTCACGATGAGTTCGATAGACTAGTGAAGAAGAATAAAACTGCATATGTTGATTGGATGAGGGGATCAAGACCAAGTAGTAATTAGATCGTCCTCTGAGGAGAAATGAATCATTAGTTGACTTCGGTCGAAGAGTCTCACAACCACGTGCTCATAAAGATCCCATGAATCAAATACAAACTGATTGAAAGCATCGAAAATGGGACGACGACCTCTGAATCTGGACAAAAGTGTCAACAGATGAAGATCTAAGGCCTCATTGAACTCTTTAGTAGAGATCATGAGCTGGGGTGATCCATAGTGAAGGTCAGTGACCTTAGGGAAAAGTGGAGTAGATTGAAAGGGGGGAAAGAAATCAGAGTTTTTGAAAGTTATGTTTAATGTGAGGATTTTCAGTATCCTCGAGTTCAAGCACAGGAGATAGTGTGTGTAACAGAAAAACACACACTTCTCAAAATTGTAAAAAAAGGAACATAATAGAAAAAATATTATAAGATTGAGTTTATAAAGCTCTATGTTTTTTTAGTTCATCACTTGTCTCCTTAGAGTGAAGAAATTGTAGTTTGAGACTTTCTCTAGAAGTTTTCCTCAAAACAAAGTGTTGAAAATCCAGGTTCTAGCTTCCAAGTACTAAGGTGTTCTGCTTCTTGTTTTGACAGATATTTGATGAAGCACAGAAGGCAGATATGAATTTTTCCCAAAATGATATTAGTGATGTTCTTGGGTTCACAATTTAGGTGCTGGATGGTTCTTCCTTGTTCTCTTTGATCTAGTGAGTAAGCTCTATCTCATGCATTCCACACTCTTCTCCTCTTTTCTATTCTTCCTCAGTCTTCTATTTTATATTTGAGATCAAAAAATATGAATAATTAAACCATGTGTGTTCCTCCTCGTACCTCATACTATCCCCATATACGGTCTCTTGATATTTCTACAATCAGAATAAATTAATGTTAGAAGAAATAAATTTTCCAATTATGACCATTAGAATAATTTTAGGAATTTTAAAAAGTATGGAGTAGAAGAGTGAGCATCAGTAGACTGGTTGCGGTAGCCTTATCAATAGTAGGTTTCAATAGTAGGCTTCAATGGTAGATAACATCAGTAGCCTACATCGGCAGCCTTCAACGGCAACCTTCAATGGTAACCTTCAACGGTAACCTTCATTGGTGTCCTTCTAAGAGTGACCTATCATCTGTAACCTTCTATCGGTGACCTTTCATTTGTAACCTTCCATCAGTGACCTTTCATCGGTGACCTTCATTAGTAACATTTATCAATGAGCTTCATAGGTAATTTTCCACCGGTAACCTTCCAACAGTGACATTTTATGAGTGATCTTCTATCGGTGACCTTTCACCAGTGACCATCAATGGTAACCTTTATCTATGACCTTCATCGATAACCTTCCATCGGTGATGTTTCATCAGTAACCTTCTATCAGTGACCTTTTACTTAGATAAATTTTGCACTGTAAGCTTAAACAAGAGAGTAGAGAGATTAAAGAGACATAGTTATCACTTGATAAAAATGAAGAGTATTAATAAAAAAATATTATCTCATAAAAACATGATTATCATATAAATGAATCATGGTTTGGGATTTATCAAAATAGGTGAGTCCAAAAATCCCCCCCTTTTTGATAATCGCAAATTATGTTAGTGAAAATTTAGATTTAAGTATTATTGAATCAGGGTTAAGCACACTTGTGAATATCTTCCGAGGTGTGCATAAGTAAAATTAAACCCTGTTTATTGTGGAAAATATAGATACTATATATATTCAAGGACTCTATTCAACTTAAAACTTCTCCCCCTTTCTGATTAAAAAAATAAAGGAAGACAAAAAGGAGACAATAGAAGATTTTTGTATTAATGAAGTAGAGAGATGATTTCACGATGAAGATTTTGGGGAGGAGCAGTTCCAAGTAGTTAGTCTGGGATGTATATAATTTTTGAAGACTACGGGCAATGAATTCCTCTATGTCCTACAGGCCATGTAATGCTTATGCCTACAAGCCCTGTAAGGGTTCCACCTCACCCCTTGAAAGGTGTATTATCAAAAATCAATTAAAAATGAATGCCTTCGGGCCATTGGAGGTATTAATGAAGTAAGAGTAAAATATACAAAAAAGAGTACAAAGATACCTATCAACTAGGACGTCCCACATTCAATCCACATTAGATATGTACAAGGGAGATTTGTCTTTGAAAGTTGAGGAGGTAGGTCTAGAAGATGGAGGGGTAGGCTGAGGTATGGTAGTGAGCAGGGTAGGAGGAGCTTCTATAGAAGAATCAATAGACCAACAGTGAGTAGATATCTGAGCAATCATAGGGGTCAAGCTTCTGATGTCCTAGGTAGGAGTCATCAATAGGGTAGCACTGGTAGATCCTGAGGCAACTGAGAAAGAAGGTAATGAAAGAAGAACAACAATGGGAGTGCGATCCATATGGAGGAAGGGTGAAATAATATTTCGGAAATCCATAATAATTCTTCCTCCTCTTTCCATAATTAAGATAAAATCATCCTTATTCTCCACGAATTTTTCCAAGGTAGGACTCAATTATCTAAGCCTGGTAACTTGATCCTTAAAAGCCTGAGTGACAGGTGTGATCGTCAAGTTTTCCAACAACAGCTTGAAATGAACATCCATCTAATGCTTAGTGTACACACTTTTGTAATAGAAATCAACTTTCTCTTTCATGGTCTTCTAATATTTAGCAACCTCCCTTAGATAATCTCCCACGATCTTATGAATTTCTCTCGTAGTAGAAATGACCTGAGTCATAAACTGAGTGTCTGATTTACTTGCACCCGATAATTTTTCCACTTCTTCTCTAACAACCAATATGAACGCGTATAGATTAATAGGAGGATCAGCTTAAGAGGAAGAAGATACACACAGATGTGCCATAGTAAAATCCATTATCTCCTTAAATGACTTGTTCAGACCACTGATCAATATCATCACATCGTCATCCTGTCCACTCACATGTGTCTCTATAGACTTCTTAAAGTCCTTAAACATAGTGACCATCTGTTGAACAACACTCTTAACATACATATGGTCTCTATCCACTTGAACCCTTGAATCCATATAGGAGTATAAAATGGAAATTGATTGTTTCATAGATTCCATAGACTCTGACAAGGTTCTGACCTGATTCTGACATTCCCTCACTTCACGTAGCAAATCTGAGTGAGGTAGAAATGACTCTTTCTACAGTAGATGCCACCAATTCTATATTGAGAGCCACTATTCTCTCCATTTCAGCAGATTTTTCATCAAGGTGTCTTTTCAAAACTGATTTTATGGAATTTAAATCATCATTTTTTACATAGTCTTGAGGTAGAATCACTACTGCCTATATAAAAGTGGTTTATAAAACAAAAGGAATTAGAGGGATTCTGTTAGGCTTATCATCATCAGAGTCTCCATAGTCTAATCCCATGACCATGAATCCAGGTTTTTCTGACCAATATTCTATTCCATGAGCAACAATAAATGAACCAATGGAAATGGGTTCCTCCCCCTCAATTGGAGCATTCCCTTGATCAATTACATCCATATTTACTATACCTCCTTGACCAACAAAAACAATAGGATAGTCCAATGCCAATTCTTCTACAGAATCATCAACTATTGCCATTGCAATTCCATTTTCAACAGATTCAGAAACTTCTTCATCTACAATTTCTACCATTTTTTTATATCCCATCAGAGGACTAAGACATAGACATTCCTCTTCACTTTCATCAGCAGCTATCTCAAAATTATAATGACTATATTCAGTTACATCCTCCACCACTTTGGTATCTATAATGTCTCTTAAGACATTTTCTTCCCCTTCTTCCTCACTGGTTTCTTCATCATCATTTCCCCTTAGGATAGTCTCTCTTCTAGGAAATATTTTTGGTGGGATAGGCTCTCTAAAGGATACAATATTTACATGAGGATTTAAGGGAAATTTGGGATATCTCCTGTCATCTATAGGAGAATCCTCTCTTTCTTTCCCAACAACAACCTCTTCTTCATCATCTGAGTATACTGGCTTCACTTCATTAGGTTTTAGACCTAGATCTCTTTTATTATTTGGCATATTAGGATGGGTAACAGGATTGAGTTCTTTATACAGCATAGCCTCATCATTCATCAATTTTCTTTTCCAAGGGTTTTAATTGATCTTCCTAAACTTGAAAATCAACTTGGTAATGCGGAAGTTGTGTCTTACAATTATTATTTCCTCTTTATTTCCAGAAACTCCTTTCACTTTCAACACCAAGGAAATCAACCTGGCATGAAACAAAGCATTGGATTTGTAACTGGGATTTTTCATATCCTCTAATTGAATCATTAGAAACCTACATAGATTTATCTTATATCCATGCTTTGATAGATAAAAAATAAACATGTCATGATACTTCAGGGTAGAAAATTCCCCTCTCATACGACTCAAAACATGCTGAACAAACTTACAAAGAAACCTGTCTTATCCTTCCATTTCATCCGCAATCACATTCCTAGGGAACTCATTCCCTGTCAGTTCATCCAAAGCATCTTCATAATATAATTACTCACTAGTGGGAGGTACCACTCAAGATTAATAATCTTAAATCCCTTCAAGTGGGACTCTTAAACTTTTATCCCATTCAACAGAGTAGAATCTCACACTTACCCCCATTTAACTTTGAAGACATTTAGATTTCATTTTCAGACTACTCAAAATTCAGAGACTCATAAAATTCCTTCACTAGCTTCAGGTAATAATGTCCATTGTTATGTGAAAATCATTCTACCCAATCTTGAGCTTCTAGTGCATTCGGCACTAGATACTTTCTTGACAGAATCCATTCCAAACATAATTTCTTCTCAACCACGATTTACCTCTTCAACAAATGTGGATTTATTAGATTTTCCACTACCTTGCATCCACTACTAGACTCAGATCGAGGTATCTTAGGGTTATTCACATCACCTTTATCACTGACCATCAGTCTCTTCAATATTTACATGTGATCTGAGGTTTCAGGGTTTCAGGAGATGGTTAGGTTCCAAGGTTAGGGAGAAAGAGGTTTGGGAGAAGATTCAAGTGGATCATTATGTGGTTTGTGATTTGTTTTTATCATTTGGGGATGGAAAAATGAATCGAGTAAATGAAAAACATAGTACTAAAAATGTTTCAGATTCCAGTATAAAAACGCAAAGTCCCTGTTCTAAGGTCAACTAACGGTAAGGTGCCATAGGTGAGGTCCAACGGTGAGGTACAACAGTGAGGTCCAACGGTGAGGTCCAACCCTGAGGTCCAATGGTGAGGTCCAATGGTGAGGTCATAACGTTGAGGTCCTAATAGTGAGGTCTAATGGTGAGGTCCTAATGGTGAGGTTATAACGGTGAGGTCTTAATAGTGAGGTCCTAACGGTGAGGTCCAATGGTGAGGTCCTAACGGTGAGGTCCAACGGTGTGGTCCAAACGGTGAGTTCCAACGTTGAGGTCCTAACGGTGAGGTCCAAAGGTGAGGTCCAATGGTGAGGTCCTAACGGTGAGGTCCTAAAAGTGAGGTACAACCTTAATAGTTTATCATACCTAACTCAATTTTGATGTAATATAACCTCTCAGAACTCAAAGGCTTTGTGAATATATCATCTAATTGGTGTTCAGTGCCAATGAATTCAATAATGATATCACCTCTTTGATAATGATATATAAAGAAGTAATGTCTCGCATCAATGTGCTTTGTCCAAGCTTGAGATGTTTGATTTTTAGAGATGATAATAGAAATTGTATTATCAAAGTTTATAGAAACATGTTTGAATTTATATCCATAGTCAAGTAAAGTGTGTTTAATCTAGATAATTTGAGCACAACAACTAACAACAACTATATATTTAGCTTCGGTAGTAGACAATGCAACAAAATTATGTTTCTTACTACATAATGATACTAGTGACTTTCCCAAAATGTGACATGTTCCAGAGGTTCTCTTTCTATCTAACTTGGAACCAGTAAATTTAGCATCTGAATAACTTATTAAATGAAATGATTTTCCTCTTGGATAAAATATTCCTATGTTTTTAGTATACATGAGATATTTAAAAATACTTTTAATAGCAATTAAATGAGACTCTTTTGGATTTTCTTGAAAATGAGCACACATGCATACACTGAACATAATATCAAGCCAGCTTGTAGTAAGGTTGAGCAGACTCCCAATCATACCTCTGTAATTGGTTTTATCCACTAATTTACTAGTTTAATCAGAATCTAACATACAAGTGGTACTCATAGGTGTATCACTACCTTTATTACCATCCAAGACAAAACGTTTCAAAATATCCTTAGTATATTTACTTTGATTTAAAATAATACTATTTTTATTTGTAAAAAATTGAAATCCAAGGAATAATTTAAGAACCCCCATTAAAATCATTTCAAATTCATGTTGCATCATTTTTTAGAAATCAGTACATAAAGAATTTTTAAAGGATCCAAAAATAATGTCATCAACATAAATTTTTAATATTAAAACATCTTTGGAAATACTTTTAATAAAAATTATAGGGTCAAATATTCCTTTAGTAAGACCTTTTGAAATAAGAAAAGAACTAAGTCTATCATACCAAGCTCATGGAGCTTATTTTAGACCATATAATGCTTTATAAATTTTAAAGATATTATTTTAAAAATGGGGATTTATAAATCCAAGGGTTGTTCAATAAATAAATCATCAACTATATACCCATTTAGAAATTCACATTTGACATCCATTTGAAAAATGTTGAAATTCATACGAGCTGCATAAGAAAATAATATCCTAATGGATTATAGTCTAGCTATAGGTGTGAAGGTTTCCTCATAGTCTATCCTTTATTCTTGACTATATCCTTGTGAAACTAGTCTAGCCTTGTTTCTAACTATGTTACCATATTCATCAACTATATTTCTAAACACCCATTTATTACCTATGGTCAAAGTGTCTTTAGGTCTTTCTACTAATTCCCTAACTTTGTTTCTTTATAACAGATTAAATTCTTCTTGCATAGCTATCACCCAAAATTCATCATTGATAGCATCATTAATATTTTTAGGTTCAAGCTGTGAAAGAAAAGTTTGATGTTCAACTTGGTTTCTCAGATAATCTCTAGTTTATGTTCCTATATTTAGATCACCCACTACAACATCTAAAGGATGGTTCTTGAGGGTTCTAATACCTCTATAAAGAGTTGAAATAGACTCCTCATGGTTTTCTATAGGTTTAGATTCACCATAATCTGATTCGATAAAGTTGTTAGAAATAGTTGTTGTCACTAAGGGTTCACTATCTTTATCATTAAGGCCTATAATTGACATATCTTCCTCAATTTTTTCAATGGAGGTTTTGGGTTCTTGTGGATCAGTCTCATTAAATTTTACATGAACTGATTCTTCCACACATTTGGTTCTCTTATTTAATAATCTATAAGCTTTACTAGAGATTGAGTAACCTAGGAAAGTTCCTTCATCACTATTAGAAGAAAACTTATCAAGATTATCCCTAGTGTTAAGAAAAAATACATTTCAACCAAACACTCTAAAGTAAATAACTTTAGGATTACTATTATTCCAGATCTCATAAGGGGTTTTATTAAGAACACGTTTAATTAAGACTCTATTGTTGATGTAACAAGCTGTATTACTAACTTCAGCCCAAAAATTGATAGGTAGGTTATAATCATTTAGCAAAGTCTAGGAAATATCTTGAAGTATCCTATTGCTTCTTTCTACAAATCCCTTTTGTTGAGGTGTTCTGAGAGAAAAGAAATTGTGATTATAGCCAATTTGTGAGAAAAAAGATTCAAATTTATGATTTTAAAACCCACGACCATGATCACTTCTCAAGGTCTTAATTCTAAGTCCACTAAGGTTATCTACAGACTTGGAATATTTAATGAAGTAAGAACACGCTTCACTTTTGTGAGCTATAAAGTATACCCAAGTATATCTAGAGAAATAATCTACAAGAAAATAAACATAGTTCTTCCCATTTAAACTTGAAACTCTAGATGGTCTAAACAAATCCATGTGAATCAACCGATGCAATTGAGAAGTGGAAACTTCTTTATTTGGTTTGAAAGAAACATTTTGTTGTTTTCCTTTTTGAAATGTATTATAAACTTTGTTAAGTGAGAATTCACATTTAGGTAAGTCTCTAACTAATCCTTTCCTAGTTAGTTTCCTAAGTGAGTTCACATTGCAATGTTCTAATCTTTTGTTCCCTAGCTAGTATTCCTTATTAAAATCATTTAAACAAGAAAAAATTTTCTTAGCTAAATATTTTAAATCAACATCATATACATTTTCATTTCTAAGAGCTATGAATATTAAATAATTTTTAGAATTAAAAAAATTACATGCATCATTTTTAAATTTAAAAATGAAACCATCATCACATAACTGAGATATACTAAGAAGATTGTATTTTAATCCATCAACAAAAATTAATTTTAAAATTAATATAGTTTTAGGGTTACCAATCTGTCCTAATCTGATGATCTTCCCTTTATCATTATCACCAAATGTGACATGTCCACCATCAAATTCAATTAGGATCTTGAAGAATGAATAGTATCTTATCATATGTCTTGAACATCCACTATCCAATTACTATAGAGTTTTATAGGAGCTCTTTAGACAATTATCCTACAAAATAGATTAAGTGTAAGGTAACATTGGTACCCAGATTTTCTTGGGTCTAGAGAGGTTATAAAGTAAAGAATTAGAAACACATACTTGTCTCATAGGTTTGCTATAATCAATAGATATGTTTTGAGGCATGAACCCTTTGTTAGGTCCTTCAGAAAATTGTTTTTCAAAAGATGGTCCAGAACTTGAACTAGCAGTGAACTGTCCATATTTTGGTACAATTTTTTTTAATAATCCTTCTCTGTCCTGGTTGATATCCTAGACCATTTGTGTATTTTAAAGCAATTTATTTCCATTGAAACTAAGTCAAGGTATCTTTACCTGCAATAAACTTCTCAATATCTCTTTTTAATTGCTCATTTGATAATTTAAGTTTAGTATTTTTTTTTAATAGCTGAGCACACTTTTCTCTCTCAATATCAAGATAAGATTTATAATTATCATTTAAAACATGTTGCCTTTTCAATAATTTATATTTATCCTTGACTTCATTAAATGTATCCTCAATAATTCCTCAATATTCAAATAGTTCATCCTTAGTAATATTATCATAATTATTTGATTCACTTTCATTCATTGAATAATTATCATTATTTATAGGAGAATTGGGTATTACCTTAGATGTTTCTATCATGAAACATAGGTTTTCATGTTTGTTCTTCTCAATATCATAAGTGTCATATCCACTAGATCTATCTTCAGAATCACTCCAACTCACTTTCATGGAATTTTTATATCCCTTTCCCTTGTCTTCATATTTCTTCTTAAATTTCACCTTGGGGAAATCATCCTTCACATGGACTTTTCGTTTACACTCATAGCAGACTATCTCATTTGTATTGTCATTCCATTTTCTGTCCTTCTTCCACTATCCTTTAAAATCATAACTTTTTTTATAGTTTGATTTTCTAAAGAACTTATTATTATGGTAGAACTTTTGGAATCTCCTATCAAGATGATCGATCTCATCATCACCGTCAGATGTTGAGTCTTCATTGGTGGAATTATCTACTTGAGCTTGAACATTTTCGTTATCTTTTCTCTTTGAGGTAACCGTCTTGAATACTATATATTTATTTCTTGGTTTTTCATAAGCTTCTTGATTTACCTTAAGCTCTTCTTTGTACATCATATGTTTTACAATTAGTTCCTTTACTGGTAGCTTGCCTATGTCACAAGATTCTCGGATAGAAACAAAAGTTCCTCTCCATCTGTCTGGTAGGCATCGAAGCAACCTCATAATCTGATCCTTTCTGTCTACTGGTTTCCCAAGTAGACTCATGGTATTTACTATTTCATTGAACCTGTGATATATTTCAGATATAAGTTAACTAGGCTTCATTTTAAAATTATCATATTTAATATTATAAGCATTTAATATCATTTCTTTATCATTGGTTGTTCCCTCATGAGAAATAGCCAGAGTATTCCAAATTTCATATGCAATTTTACAGGAAGCTATTCTATTGAATTCTTAATCACCTAGAGAATAGTACAATGCATTCGTTACTTTACTTTTATTGTTATACATAGCTTTAGTCAATTGAGACCTTGTGTCTCTAGCAGTAACATGCAATGCATGTTGTTCATAAATTGTGTCCCAGATTTTAGGACCCACGCTCTATAGATACATTTTCATTTTTAATTTCCATTGAGCATAGTTGTTGCCATTAAATAAAGGTGGCATATTAATAGCATCACCCTCAACTCTGTTATCCATTGTTAATGAGAATTTTAATGAACTAAAAATTTATATATGAAAGAAATTTTAAGATCTTTAATATATAACTAAAATAATAGTTGAAAAGAACTTGAAAACTTGCTCAACAGTTCAGATGGTAGTAATAAAAATTTAGTCCTCTGATACCAAATGTTGGTCGGAGTGGAAACTCAAGAGGGGGTGAATTTAGTTCCTACATAAAATTTCTATTAGAAAATTTATGATAAAGATCCACCAATTTTGAAACAGCCTAGTTAAATTAGGAATTAGAGATATAAATGTTTAGTTGGTCAACAAGTTTCTCAAAGGGTGATTATTCCTCAGTTTAATCAATGTAAAACACTTCTTCACCTTTTGAAACAGGTTTACTGAAATAAACATATACACACAATAACCAGAACTAACTATTAGAGTCAATGTAATACAATTTTCTATATTTGAAATTATACGCAGTGAAAAATAGAAAAACAAAGTAATACAAAAACTTAGAACATAACAGAGTTAAACAAGATGTTCGGACTCAATCCATTACTTAATCCTCTCCACTTAGGGATCACCTACCACCAAGAAGTTTATATTAATAATAAACTTGACACATAACCTATATCGGGATTTACAATAGTTTTCACAAACTGTCTAGGGATCACACCCTCTACTATAGATCTTCATGGGAAACACAAACAATCTAGACCACACACGGTCTCTTCTATAGTTACACGTAGTAAACAAGGTGTAAGTAAAGTTTGATGTGAGGATTTTTAGTATCCCCTAGTTCAAGAACATGAGACATTGTGTGTAACATAAAAACACACACTTATTATAAATGTAAAAATAAAATAACACCATAGAGAAAATATTATAAGATTGGGTTTAAAAATCTCTATGTGTTTGCAGTTCATCTCTTGACTCCTTGGAGTGAAGAAATTATAGTTCGAGTCTTTCACTGGAAGTTGTCCTCAAAAGAGAGTGTTGCAACTCTAGGTTCTAGCTTCCAAGTACCGAAGAGTTCTACTTCTTGTTTTGAAATAGATTTGAACAAGCACAAAAAATTCAGATGTGAATTTGTCCCAAAATGATCTTCGTGATGCACTTGGGTTCATAATGTAAGTGCTGGATGGTTCTTCCTTGTTCTCTTTGATCTAGCGAGTAAGCTCTATCTCATGCCTTCCACACTCTTCACCTCTTTTATTTTCTTCCTTGGTCTTCTATTTTATATTTGAGATCTAACAATAGGAATAAGTAAACCACATGTGGTCTTCCTTGTACCTCATTCTATCCCGAGATACGGTCTCTTGATATGTCTATAATCACCAGTAATTAATGTTAGAAGCATTAAATTTTCCAATTATGACCGTTAGAATAATCTTCAGAATTTGACAGAGTATGGAGTAGAAGATTGAGCATTGGTAGAATAGTAGTGGTAGCCTTCTCAACAACAAGATTAAACAGTAGGCTTCAACAGTAGACTGCATCAGTAGCCTTCAACAGTAGCCTTTAATGGTAACCTTTAATAGTAACCTTCATCGGTGACCTTCTATCGGTGACCTTTCATCGGTAACCTTCTATCAGTGACCTTTCATCGGTAACCTTCCATCGATGACCTTTCATCGGTGACCTTCATTAGTAACTTTTATCAGTGACCTTCATCGGTAACCTTCCATCAGTGGCCTTTCATTGGCGTCCTTCTATCAGTGACCTTTCATCAATGACCTTCATCAGTAACCATTATCAGTGACCTTCAACGGTTACCTTTCATCAGTGACCTTTCATTGGTAACCTTCTATTAGTGACCTTTTAATTAGATAAAATTTTCACTGTAAGCTTAAAAAAGATAGCAATGAGATTAAAGAGACATAGTTATCACTTGATAGAAAGGAAGAGTATTAAAAAACCTGATTATCCTATAAAACATGATTATCATTTAAACGAAACATGATTTGGGATTTATCAAAATTGGAGATTCCAACATGGTGGACATCAATCAAGATCCACATATTCTCACCATATTTAGAGTCTTTAATTTTTTATGCCCAATGTGACACAAGATTGTGCTGAATTCAAAAAAAAAGTTCAATTTATGTCAAGTCCATGCTAATTTCATCCACCAACCCCCAGAGTTACTTCACATAGCCAAGAACTCCTGGTTGTTCTCCATGTGTTAAATTTTATGGAATAACAGTCTTCTCACATGAGATGAAATTTCATACAGAAATGGTGTCCTTTCATGACACATTACAAAACTATGTGTGGATTGATTCCTACCCTCATGGGATACGTAGTAATTCCAATACCTTGTGTCCTGGCCTAGCCACCACCATCCAAAAATTCCCCGTCCTTGCATACAAAAAAAATGAATGTAAGAAGGTTTCTTCACAGAACTATGTATGGATTTATTCTCATTTCCAAGGAGATATGTAGACATGACTCAATCCTATATATTTTTCCATCCACCCCATTATACAAAAATTCTACTAATGTACCATCAACTACCACTATTTTGGGATAGAAACCTTTTATATTCCTTGTTTCTCACACCGAATATAGATCACATGAGCTTAGGAATTTCAAGTGAGGGTTTCCCATATATGAAAAAGAATAAAGGTACATGAAAGTCCATCATCTCAAATTAATGGTTAAACACACCCCTTCCTAGTTCATGTTTCAGACCAATATAGGGAACACAATGTGAGAACTAAATGTGTCTCGATTCCTATCCTCTAAGAATATGTAGTGACACCAAGATTCTATATCATATCCTAGCCACTACCAAAAAAATAAAAATTCCTCCTCCTTACGTATGTGTCAGACTTACGTAGGGAAACTTATAGAATAGATTCTGAATTAATTCTCATCCCAACAAGAGACATAGTGACTCCTAGACCTCCAAACGTAGACTCAGCTACGATAAAGAATAAAAAGTAATATTCCCCCATATCCTACACAAAAATTAAAATATATACAATAGATTACAAACCCCGGATCCCATAGATAGGATCTATCAAAGAATCATTTACCCCTACACATGAGTTAGATCTATGTGGGGGAGTTCAGACTTCATAACTAATTATGGTTTAGATATTTCTTACATGTATGGATATATCATTTCCATTTTTTAAACACCATGATTTGGGAATTTTCTGATCATCATAAACCTCCACACCCATAGAAAATGGATGGTTAGTGTTCTGAGGATACATTTGTTTGACTATGCACAAAATTCCTTGGTGGGTATATAAATGTTTCCCACAAAAAAGGTCTGTCAACTAATGGTAATTTCGTCCTTAGGAGAGGCTTTTCCTACTTTTATAAGCTCAATGGATTCTAATTCCTTTGTCACTCCTCCTGATCCAAACATTTCTAGAACCATGGTTTTCACATTCTTTCCCCTTCACATCCATATTACGTCAGAATATCCTTGCCCGATTATCCTCCACTCACTCATGGTTTCTATGACAATTAGTCCTCACAAAAAGACATCAAACAATGCTTCCAACAAACTCATATCATGACGTTAAAACTACATAGACAAAATTTCCATGTTTCACGATGTTAAAATACATAACACCATATTGATATCACCTTAGAGAACATTGCCACCAGCATCACTTAGCTACAATGTTGTGTTATAGAACAACGTGTGGCTTGAATCCTACCCAAGAAGGATATGTAGTGACGCATGAACTCTCATCCTATATCAGACACCCCAAAAGTGAAATATTAACCCTATGTATGGGATAAACCTACGCAAGGTAATTTATATATAGAACTACATATGGTTTGAATCCCATTTCATGGTTTAAGTTGTGATTCCAAGACTCTCATCCCAGTTCATCCACTCCAAAAGTGAAATATACCCCCCCCCTATTTAAGGGCTAGACCTACATAGGGTGCTTTCTATATAGAACTATAAATGGTTTGATTTCCATCTCATGGGGGATGTAGTGACACACAAACTTTTATCCTGGTCCATCCACTTCCAAAGTGAAATATTACCACCCTACATATGGGATTGACCTATGTAGGGATATTTCTATATATAATTTCATATTGTTTGATTCACATGTCATGGGGTATGTAGTGGTGCCCGAATCCTATGACACGAGCACAACCATGGGGGAAAAGAAACATTTCCCCTCCTCTACATGAAAACCAAGT
The DNA here is from genome assembly GCA_963277665.1 of Viscum album. Lineage (NCBI taxonomy): Eukaryota > Viridiplantae > Streptophyta > Magnoliopsida > Santalales > Viscaceae > Viscum > Viscum album. The sequence continues at coordinate 1,504,651,356 of OY728158.1, forward strand.
TAAAGATATTAACTCCAAAAAATTCTCTATTTTAGGACCATTTCAAGAATACAAACTTTTCCCTTCTTTCACATTGGGTCATCTATGTCCTTTCCACGTGACACTAAACTATATAGAACTTATCCTAATCATATGACATTAAAATATATAATAAATTTTACTAATCACATCATGTTAAACTAGATGATAAATTTTTTTAATCATATAATGTTAAATTACATGATAAAATGTCCTTATTTGATGAAGTTAAACTGCACAACATCATAGTGTTCTCACATGAGAGGACATTACCTCTAGAATTAGTCACCAACCATTCGATCCACAAGAACTATGTAAACTTGATTATTTTACACATAGGTTATGTTTAGACGCCTAGATTTTCATCCTCATTTAGCCACCTAAAATATAAAATGCTCATATCATTGGTTACACCGTCCCTGTGTGGTGGATCAACCATTTTTGTACCTTGTTTATCACATAGAGAACTACTCATATGGGCTTACAGACCATTGATGAAGATTTCCCATGGATCCATGGTAAAAATAAATATTCCTCCTATTAAAAATCATATCTATGTAGGGAATTCCCAACTCCAGGGGTGATTGTAGCCAGAATGTTTCTAATATGTCTATACATATACTTTCCATTTAACAAAATATGTGTTTCAGGAAATTTTGGATCCCCATAAACATCCTCAGTAATCAGAAATAGTTGGTTAGTGTCTGGAGGACACCTTTTTTTGACTATGAACAACATGATTAGGTGGATCTGCATAACATTCCCACAAAAATGATTGTCAACCAAATGAAAATTACTCTTCATGAGAGGCTTTTACTACCCTTATATGCCCAATAACATCCAAGATCCATAACTTTTCTCATGATATGAAAATTCCAAGAATCATGGAATACACTTTCCCCTTCTATCATGTTTGAGGCATGTCCGGACATCTGAGCCCAGTTATCCTACAGTTGATCAATAATTTTATATCGATGTCCCAATCATGTGACATTAAAACTGCATGATGGTTAATACCCAATGATCATCTTTTAGAACAATCCTTAGAAAATATTTCAAATATCACTTCCCAATATATGGGTTATAACTACATGAAAACATTCTAGACACAAAAAATTATACTTCCCCCCATGTTTTGATGAATGAAATAAATATGTATAAGAAGGTACAATGTGAGCCCCACCTCATTGGTGAGATTGTATAAAAGAAAAAAAATTCCCATTACTATGCGTGAACCGGATCTGTATATGGATGAACCATTAAAGAACTATGTGTGTATTGATTCCTTCCCTGATAGGATACATTGTGATGCCTAGATTCTACGTCTTGGCCCAACTGCTACAAATAAATTCCCCTTCCCTACATATGGGTTAGAATTATGTAGGGAATCTCATATAAATACGTCTAATGGGATTTCTATTATCATAGAATACACAGTGACACCAAAATATCATACATTGGGCCTATCCATGAAACAAAATTTTGCCCTTATTTTCTGTGCACGAGTCAGACCTGTATAGGGAACCTCCAGACTTTTGTATGAGGAGAGCGTCTTTACCTATTTTTGGAAATTTTTTTCTTGAAATTAACCATTAATGTTTAGAAACTTCCATTTCATAAACTATACTTTGTGTCCAAAATGGTAAGAATCCACATAACCATCCCTAGCCACCAGAAGTGGAAGGTCGGAGTTCTGAGGACACATTTTCTTAGCTATGCAAAGTATGCCTCAGTGGCTCTGCATAAGTTTACCACAAAAAATATTCATGTTAACCAAAGTGAAATTCATCCTCATGAGAGAATTTTCCAACCCATATACGACCCTATGATGTTTATGTCCCACCTCATTCATTGGTTTCAAAAAACCCCCACATTACAGTTTACATATTTTCCCCCTTTAATGCTTGAAAATGATAGAATATTATAAGTCAGACTACTATGAAAAGGGATAATTTCTAACTCCCTTGGTTATAGTAAAAAATGAATTTAAATTGTATGTCTTAAATGTCCTAGTTTCAGGACATTAAATTGAACCATGCTTTAACCCTACTTTACACAAGCTAAATATGTATAGCGGTGGTCTCCCATTCACAATCACAATTGATAAAAATGCCCTCATACATTACATATGCTACTATTTTAGAAATCCTCCCATAATGGTTATATCATCCCGCCTTTTTATCACATAAACTTTCATTACATTTTACAAAACTGAGGATCTTTACAGTTTAGTGTATTGGAAATCAGGAACTTAAAACATGAAAACATAGAACATTCTTCTTAAACACTTGAAAGGCTTCTACTCATGTTCATCCTAGGTTCATTACTGCATCTCATAACCTGGGGACATACATCAAAAGAAAGGGTGAACAGAAGGCCCAGTAAGGGAAACAAGAGAAACATTTTACATGTGAACTTGAGATACTACAATATGGTCATGAAAAGAACTTTAAGACATGAGAAAGAAATAATGAGATATATCATAATAAAAATAAATTTTTTCATTACTTGAATATGTGGCTACAAAATTTATCTTAGATAATCATGAACATATCACCAAGGTCCATCACCAGGGTGTCATTTGAAATTACCAAGGTAAACCCCATGGCATCGTTAAAATTGTAATCTATAGTGGTTACATCATTACCCAATGAATTGGAGCGCTATCAGGGCGCACACTTAATTTTTATTTATTATCATGTGAGCCACATATATAATCATCAAAAATTTCATAAATAACCCATATAGAATAAAAGGAATGGGTTTCATTTCATAATCATAACGTTTTAAAAATTGCTTTTAAAGACGTGATCTTTATGTCACTTTAAACCCACGGAAAAAGGAAAGAGGGTTTCATGTATGTATATCCCAGAATTAAAAATAGAACATTTTGATATATATGTGAATAAACCTGTAGAATAAATATCATTGAGTATTCACTTAATAACATAAAATAATGTTGAGAAAAAGAGAGATGCATTTTGAGACGAAAATTCTGCAGCATAACGGCTATGTTACAGGGTTTTAGAAAACATTGAAAAGAGAGGGGACATGGGTCACCCACTCATAAATGATCTATAAAAATAGTATAGGGACAGAATATAAAGGATATGAATCATGTGAATGAAATTTTAAGGACATGCCATTTGAAATGAAAAACACGAAAGTAAGACAAAAATAAGATTTCTCTTATGAAAATTCGGTAGCCTAACGACGTCACTTAAACTTCAATAAAAATGAATTGACGAGATAGAATAGGGTCTCTCATCATATGATCATAAAATATCAGTATGATAGGTTTAGAGATCATACCCCAATAGAATAAAAAGTAACTTTAAAGACTTGACATGAAAATAGAACTTGAAAATGAGAAGGGTGAAAGAATTCCCCTAAAAATTCGGCAGCCTAACGGCGTCACTTAAACTTTCATAAAACGAAATTATGAGAGTAAGAGGGGATATCTTATCATATAAAAATTAAAAGGGAAGTAAGAGGAATATAAAAGAACATCCTCCCACATAATAACATGGATCATAAAAGGAATGACATAAAAGAGATTACTTGAAAAGAGAGAGAGGTCGGATCCCTTACCTTAAAACGTAACTCTTAAAACTCAAAGGTTGGGACCTTGAGGGATTGGGGGAACCTTGGGAGGACTCATTGGGAGGTAATGAGACTAGAGATTCGTTGGGGGTGAGTTGGGAGTCGAATGGATGAGAGGATGACTTGGTGTTTATAGGGAAAGTGAGGGGACAAGGCATTAATGGTCAAGGGACACCTCATTGGTGGTTTTGGCAAAACCATGGGCTTGCCCATGGTATTTTCCCATGGTATTGGCCACTTGGGACACCTCATACAATAATTCATCCCATTTAGTCTACCATTCCTTAAAATATCTCATGGCATCATTATGACACAGTTATGATGTCATTAAACATACTGAAACCCTAAAAATGTATTTTTACTATTCACTGAAAATTCAACTTTCTCAGAAAAATCCCAAAATTTCACATTAACAAAATATCAATGCTCTGATTTCAAAAATGAACTCCATTTTATAAAAATAATTTTCTAAATATTTTTAATTTAATTTTTAAATAAATACACTATTCACCGAAAATTCATTTTTTCAGAAAAACCCAAAAAATTACCTTAACATAATATTGATGCTCTGAGTTGAAAAATGAAATCCATTTTATAAAGATAATTTTCCAAATATTTTTAATTTAATTTTTAATTATAAAACAGTATTCACCTGAAAAAACTAATACTTGAATAATAATTTATGAAACCGTTATTTAACCATTTTATTGAATCACATTACTTAATCAAGGTTCCTAGATTATATTAATACTTTCTTTAAGTGAGATTACTAATCTATTTGGACACATTACCAATCCTAATCATAAAATCACTATTGATAATTTACTATTCATCAAAAATTAAGTTGATCTTATTAGACTCTAAATTTCATACTTAACATAATTATAGAAGACCATTTTTTGAAAATCATTACACATTTTTATTTATTTTAGGTTTACCTAAACATTTTTAAAATATACTTTCTCTAAAATTCATAAAAAATATGCATACTATATTTATCCGGTCATTTGAAAATTTATAAACTTCATCATAAGAAGAAATCCCAATTTTTATTTAAAACAAAGGATTAGCCAAGGCAGTTACGGTCTCCATACATAGCGCCTTATCACACCAGCATAAGACCTAAGTGTAAGGTGTGATAAGGTGAGAGAAACTGAGGGAGGCTCGGCCAACATCGCACGAGTAGTAATTTCTATCACTTTGAACTTCTCGCAAAGGCGATTTTGTTTTAGCTTCACACGATGAAGTTCGACTTGTGTTTGGTCTAGAGCAAAGACCAGTGGTGCTACATCCTTCCCAAGTTCTGTTATATGGGCTTCGATCGGTCCAAGACTACCGGGTGAGGTCATCAAATCTTCTATCTAATTAATTAACCAAGATCACTTGCATTTAGAGACAAAAATCGAAACGTTTAGTTCACATCGGTCATATTGACCAATGGTCATATAACAGTCAAAACCCAATGGTCTCATTTTAATTATACTCATGTTATCAAATGAAACATTTTTGTTGAGTATAAAAATAAAATAAAATAACACACAAAATTAGGAAACAATATTTATTCAAAATTTTGGATCGTTACAATCTTCCCCCCTTAAGAAATTGCATCCTCGCAATTTTTAAAATTGTGTTTTGAAATTTCATTGAAAGTACCACATCGGAAAAGGAGTCAGTAAAACTATTACTTTAGAAGAATGAAATGGAAGTAAAAAGGACACTTGAGTTTACCCACACTAGGATTCTATATAGGAAAACATGGACATGGAGGAGAAAACAAAGGGTCAAGTTCTAAGGGAGAGTGATAGAAAACATTATTAGAAGAAAGTTAACCATAAGAAAATCCCAAACTTATAATGTGTATAAACGGTCTTTGATTACCTAGTAGTAATCGTAAACCAAAAACATTTTTGTTTTACGTTCCTTTTCATAATTTTGAGGAATTCATTTACTACATTGAACAAAAACATAAGAAAATATACCTACCTTCATGTAGAGTTTCATCCTTTGATAAGTATCTACCAAAACAAATCTTTTCTCCAAACGATGAGAATTCAAAAACACTTGGTCTCATCAAAAGCACAATAATCATATTCTATAGAATCACATAATCCACAAATTATTAACTATCTATTACTGATATCTTTAAAAATTATCCAAAAAACAGAAAGGGTAAGGTAAAACAACTCTTCAAAAATAAAGAATCTCATAAGAATGGAAACTACTTTTAAATATTCAAAGTTCCATGGTACTACCCAAAGTTCATCATAGACCATTTCATAAATAACGGTTCTTAAAATTACTCAAAATAAACCAAACAAAGATTGAAACCCAAATACAGGAAGGATTTGATAACATAGTCTTCCAAAATAAACTTCATCGTTCATCTCCAAACAACATAAACCACTCCTAACATCTTATAACAAAAGTAACTAACTTAAAAATATTTTCCCCAAGATAGGTTAATAATTTCCATAAGTAACCTAAATTACTATAAGTCTAACTTAAATTCATCGATTCTTAAAAATATAAGTCAACCTTACTCCTTAATGAAAATACCATAGAAATCTATTTACCTCGATCATATAGTGTCCATAAAATAGTGAACGTCTTCCAAAATAATAATCATCTTTTAATCCCCTAATCATCTCTGTAATATTAATACGAAAATTGTCACATTTCCTATCACATTGGTTGTTGGGACATGTTCTTCCATTTACCACCATTAACTAATAAGAGAAAGTATAATTCGGGGCTTATATACTTAGCTAATAATAATGAAAAGGAACTTAAAGCATATAAGGATAACTTGTAGAAGAAAAGTATACCCTAACATGTGATCCCCTAGGTTACCATCAAGGTTATCCATGATCATATATACTTATGTGAATCTTTATTTTATTTTATCTTTGTTCATTTAACAATGGTTCATACTAAGCTTATCAATTTACCAAAGCATATCCCCCGGGAGTGTCATAACCAAGAGTGCAGCAAGGCCCACTGTCGTGTATTAGTTCCCATTTGAGTCTAGCTCAAAGCAGTGTTTTCGGGTTTTACCCCTATGTACATCTGTGCCAGAGCCACCTCTACCTACTCGTATCTAGACATGGATGTATTTTCTTGGCAACCCATTACTCAATACTCACCAAAATACCAGGAATATTTCCTATATATAATCTTTTCTATAGGATTCATACTAAGGTTTTAATATCCTAATTTCCACAAATAACTAAACCATCCTTTGATACCAACTATATCATTCTGCCTTTTTATCACATAAACTTTCATTACATTTTACAAAACTGAGGATCTTTAAGGTTTAGTGTCTTGGAAACCAGGAACTTAAAACATAAAAACATAAAAAATTCTTCTTAAACACTTGAAAGGCTTCTCCTTATGTTCATCCTAGGTTCATTAATGCATCTCATAACCTGGGGACATATATCAAAAGAAAGGGTGAGCAGAAGGCTCAGTAAGGGAAACAAGAGAAACATTTTACATGTGAACTTGAGATACTTCAATAAGGTCATGAAAAGAACTTTAAGGCATGAGAAAGAAATCATGAGATATATCATAATAAAAATAACATTTTTAATAACTTGATGATTTGGCTACAACATTTAACTTAGACAATCATGAACATATGACCAAGGTCCATCCCCAAGGTGTCATTTGAAATTACCAAGGTAAACCACAAGGTATCGTTAAAATTGTAATCTCTAATGGTTACATCATTACCCAATGAATTGGAGCGCTATCAGGGAACACCCTTAATTTGTCTTTATTATAATTTGAGCCACATATATCATCATCAAACATTTCATAAATAACCCATATAGCATAAAAGTAATGGGTTTCATTTCATAATCATAATGTTTTAAAAACGGCTTTTAGAGAAGTGATCTTTATGTCACTTTAAACCCACGGAAAAAGGAAAGCGGGTTTCATGTATGTAAATACCATAATTCAAAATAGAACATTTTGATATATATTTGAATGAAACTGTAGAATAAATTGATTTGAGTATTCACTTAATAACATAAAATAATTTCGAGAAAAAGAGAGAGGCATTTTGAGACGATAATTCTGCAGCATAACGACTATGTTACAGGGTTTTAGAAAACATTGAAAAGAGAGAGGACATGGGTAACCCACTCATAAATGATCTATAAAAATAGTATAGGGAAAGAATATAAATGATATGAATAATGGTAAGGAAATTTGATGGACATACCATTTGAAATGAAAAACATGGAAGTAAGACAAAAATAAGATTTCTCTTATGAAAATTCGGCAGCATAACGACATCACTTAAACTTCAATAAAAATGAATTGACAAGATCGAATAGGGTCTCTCATAATATGATAATAAAAGATCAGTATTATAGGTATATATATCATACCCCAACAGAATAAAAAGGAACTTTAAATACTTGACATGAAAATAGAACTTGAAAATGAGAAGGGTGAAAGAATTCCCCTAAAAATTCGGCAGCCTAACGACGTCACTTAAACTTTCATAAAATGAAATGATGAGAGTAAGAGGGGATATATCATCATATAAACATGAAAATGGAATTAAGAGGAATATAAAAGAACATACTGCCACATAAGAACATGTAGCATAAAAGTAATGACATAAAATAGATTACTTGAAAAGAGAGAGAGGTCGAATCCCTTACCTTAAAACGTAAGTCTTAAAACTAAATGGTTGGGACCTTGAGGGAATGAGGGCATGTTGGGAGGACTATTTGGGAGATAATGAGACCAGATCTTCGTTGGTGGAGAGTTTGGAGTCGAATGGATGCGAGTATGGCTTGGTTTTTATAGGGAAAGTGAGGGGACAAGGCATTAATGGCCAAGGGACACCTCATTGGTGGTTTTGGAAAAACCATGGGCTTGCCCATGGTATTGTCCACTTAGGAAACCTCATACAATAATTCATCCCATTTAGTCAACCATCCCTTAAAATATCTCATGGCATCATCATGACACAGTTATGATGTCATTAAACATACTGAAACCCTAAAACTGTATTTTTACTATTCACTGAAAATTCAACTTTCTCAAAAAAATCCCAAAATTTTACATTAACCAAATATCAATGCTCTGATTTCAAAAATTAACTCCATTTTATAAAAATAATTTTCTAAATATTTTTAATTTAATTTTTAAATAAATACACTATTCACTGAAAATTCAATTTTTCAGAAAAAACACCAAAATTACCTTAACCTAATATCGATGCTATGAGTTCAAAAATTAAATTCATTTTATAAAAACAATTTTCTAAATTTTTTTAATTTAATTTTTAATTAAAAAACACTATTAAACCGAAAAAACTAATACTTGAATAATAATTTATGAAACCGTTATTTAACCATTTTATTGAATCACATTACTTAATAAAGGTGCCTAGATTATATTAATACTTTCTTTAAGTGATATTAATAATCTATTTGGACACATTACCAATCCTAATCATAAAATCACTATTCATAATTTAATATTCATAAAAAATTAAGTTGATCTTAGTAGACTCTAAATTTCGTACAGAACATAATTATAGAAGACCATTTTTTGAAAATCATTACACATTTTTATTTATTTAAGGTTTAAATAAACATTTTTAAAATATCCTTTCTCTAAAATTCATCAAAAATATGCATACTATATTTATCCGGTCATTTGAAAATTCATAAACTTCATCATAAGAAGAAATCCCAATTTTTATTTAAAACAAAGGACTACACAAGGCAGTTACAGTCTCCTTACATAGCGCCTTATCACACTAGCATAGGAACGAAGTGTAAGGTGTGCTAAGGTGAGAGAAACTAAGGGAGGATCTTCCAACATCGCACGAGTAGTAATTTCTATCAGTTTGAACTTCTCGCAAAGGCGATTCCGTTTTAGCTTCACACGATGAAGTTCAGCTTGGGTTTGGTCTAGAGCAAATCCTAGTGGTGCTACCTCCTTCCCAAGTTCTGTTAGATGGGCTTCGATTGGTCCAAGACTACTGGGTGAGGCCATCAAATCATCTTTCTATATTAATTAACCAAGATCACTTGCACTTAGAGACAAAAATCGAAACGTTTAGTTCACAGCGGTCATATTGACCAATGGTCATATAACAATCAAAAACCAATTGTCTCATTTAAATTATACTCATGTTATCAAATGAAACATTTTTGTTGTGTATAAAAATAAAATAAAATAACACACAAAATTAGGAAACAAGATTTAATCAAAATTTTGGGTCGTTACAATGGTATTGATAAATATAAATTCCCATTAATTTACATATCCATCAGATGTGGATGGTTAGTGTCCTTAGGATACCTTTTTTGACTATTCACAATATTCCCTGGTGTCTTTATTAAATATTCTGATGAAAAATGCCGATCAATCGAAGGAAAGTTATTCTTTATGAGGGTATTTTCCTAATTTTATACACCCCCAGGGTTCCCATTCCCTATATCATATCTTGCATCATTAAATAAAAAATCAAGGTTACGAAAAATCTCTTATTCATCTCCAACAAATATAGAGACAATCTGAGCTAATAAACCCTATTAGGGCCCTTTCCTTGTAATTCATGGTCAAAGATGTTTGACCTAAAACATTAGCACTGTTATTCGAGGTTTCCAATTCTCTAAACATCCCATGGAAATATACACAAAACTCACTAAGTTGAAAACCCACAAAGGGAACCCTGGTCAAAAGTTGACTAGCTGCTCACTAAACCTATGCTTCATATAGTTTAGGGAAAATATCAATCAATTTTGTAAACAAAAGAGACAAAAATCTTCATGGGTCGAAAATCCATAAAAGGGAATCCTAAAAAATTAATTTTATGCCCACTAAGCCAAAAATGAACTGGGTTTAGGAAAAAACGAGGCATACAAAAAAAAGACACAAGGTTTGTAGGGTTTTCCATGTAACCCTATCAATAGTTAAACTATGCTTGCAGGATCCTTCGATTAAAAAAAATTAGAGATTAATATGATTATTTAAATTGATTATCCCAGAACATGATTCAAATAAAAAATCGATGAAGATCATCATTCATATTACAATAAACTATAATTGATTGGTTGTGTAGGAAAAGAAAAAGATGAAGTGGAGAGAAAGAAAGTTTATATTCCATTAAATGGGAGTGTAGGAGCATCCACACCCTAGAGCCTCTCCCTGACAAAAAACAAATGTGGGAAAATAATAAAATAAGATGATTACAATGAATCTTGGATCGATTGGGTCAGAAAATTGACCACCATTTGATGTGGTACATTAAGGGAATGCTCTAGAGAGGCCTTATATTTTTCTTATGCTATGTCCACTAAATTAACTTGTTTAACAATGGCCTTAAGATATTGTCCTTTATATTTATTGGACTCCAAATTTTCACTTTTGGATGACAGTTGTGCCTTCATCTTGGCCACAAGATCCTCTCACTCCCATATCTATTCTATTTGATTGATCATTTTTTAATAATTATTTTATTCCTGAGTCACTAGGTGATGTAACTCCTCGATAATATCCTTAAGGGTCTCTTATAGATGATGGGATGCATTGAATTGAAAAAAGTTTCTTTCATGAGAAAATAAGTATTCTCTAGCTATGATGATTTGGTATTCAAGTAGATGCAAGGTCCAATAGTTAAATCCATGCAAGACCAAATAAAGGAACAATTATCAAAGGGTGTCCTCCTCATCATCAAATTCTGACAGGGGATTTTATGTGATTATAGTACAGATTTGAATTCATGCCCATCTCTACACATCCTGGTGACCCCAAGTTGAATTAGTACCTCATTGTTTTCCACCCAATGCAACATTCATATAATTAGAAAGTTTCAACAAGACAGACAGGGATTCCCTAAGTCGAGTTACCCATGAAGGAGTAACCTCTCCCTCTATAGGGGGTTCAATATATAGTACTAAGCATATGGGGTGACTGTGATTTCAGTAATTCCTGGTGATTCTCCACTTGGTCTGACCTCAGTAGGATCACTGGAAACATCATCCAAATATATGGGTTATAAATCACTCCCCATGGATATAGGATGCTCAGATGAAGACCCTTTAGGATGTATTCTACAACAAACATAATGCCTACTTACAGTAGGAATGGAGTAGGATGGTGTAGCTGACACCGGACTGGAAACAACCAATGTTATCAGAACCTGTCGAACTAACCTCATCAATACTCTATTGGGATATAAGGCCACCCACATTAGAGAATACTCCCATGATAGGTATGTCAAATCTGTTGTGGGTGGAAAAAGTAATTTCATATTGAAGTCTTCACACATCATCATCACTCATAATTTGAGAATGATTATTGGGTTAGATTCCCTCTTAACCTAAGTAACCATAAGAAGTGAAACTTTTTGTAGAAATATAGATTTCCAGAAAAACCTATGAGAAGTATACAGTACATATATGGTTACTCTATCTATAAGAGCGCTTAAGATTTTGTCTCGTAGTGTAATGATATAAGAACTTTCTTCTAAAGATACCCTTTCACCATCTTCCATTTCTCCATGAGGCACAGGGTGAGGGGAAAAAGAAAATTGAGAAAAATAACTCAACATTTCAATAATGATTTCAACAATCAAATATTTGGGATGAAAAATGGTGATATTGAGTAGGGATGGACTGAAATCAGAATGAGGAACTATCAAGGTATGTCAATACTCATATAAAGTGAAACACTCAGCCATCTAGTTGTATAAAAATTAAAATGGTCCGCTAAGACGATGCATAGATCTCCCTTCCTGTATCATCCCCTATAATTCGTGAATATGATCCATGGTGGGGATTTCTAAATTGATGGTATGTCCTTCTGCTAATGAAGCATCCATCATCAAGGTAAAAACTATGAAATTGGTGTAGACGTCTCCATAAGGGAAAATACATCTACTCAGGAACATGAGAAAGAAAACAACTAGTTTATGTTTGGATGATACATTATATCAAAACTCATAACCCCATGAGGTGTATCAACCTGCATCTAGGGTAGCACAATATGAGCCTAGAATGCATCCCGATTTTTTGGTTGGATGAATCAATTTATGGTTAATGTTCAGTATCGGTCCGTTCACATGAAAAAACTTCTTTATCCAAGCTTCAAATGGAATGAGGGAGCAAGCATGGAGGGGTCGACCAAGTAATTCCCTAGCCATGACCGAAATGTATCTTTCCAATGGGGAAACCTACTCAAAATTCTCCCAAGTATTAGTTGTTGGTAATAATTCTTCATATATACTACTAAGGATAGGAAGTCTCCATATCTTGTAGATGTCCCACAAGCTAATTCCTACTTCCCCATGTGAAAAGTGAATGGTGTTGGTGCTTGAACACCAACGAATAAGTAGTTTTGGTAGCATCCCCCCCAATGAATAGATTATGAATTGAGAAACCCAGGATTCTTAGTACAAGTTAACAACCTCAAACTATTTTGGAAATTCCAAACAGTCTGGGTGTACCCAGAATGCCCTAGCCCACTCTTTCGAACCCTCCAGACTACATATCCCATTTGGAGCTCCACACTTCATTGAAATTACCTCGCAAAATATTGATGATGGAGGAGAAATTATAGATGACGGATTCCTAGAATATATTATGGATATGTTGATTAATCTGTGTATACATAGATCCATTCATAATGAACATGTACTCTTAGCTCAAATCAGTTACGATCTACCCGAAGGTAGAAATATTTTCCCGTTCACACCCCAAGACATATCAAGATGAACGGTAAGGCTATTCCGGTCAACCATTGTCAAAGGAGACCAATATTGGAGTACGAATTTATAAAATGTAAATTCAATGGACAGTGTGTAGGCCACCAGTTCTGGTGTAAGAAGACCATTCAAGGTACTCTCTAGAGGGACAACATAAGACCGTAGATTTTCTTCAACATTATGAACCATAGTCTACCTTCTTCAGGTAACATTCATTAAAGTAATAGTATTTTCTACTATAATTCCTATAATAGATCATCCAAAGTTAGTTTTGATTGAAATCAATAAATATATTTAAAACTAGTCACCATACTGACAGGTCTGTAGAAGATGTTATCCTGTAAACAATCGGTTTGTGAAGCGTTGGCCCACAATGTGTTGGCCAGTGAGTCGATAGTTTATGGAATGGGTGAACTATGCAACACACCCCCTACTATAAAGAAGGTCAAACTCACCATTCGCAGATGAAATCAATTCATTTCATGGACTTAATGTTCAGTTCATGGGAGAAGGTGTCTATAAAGGGATGTAGTTTGCAAAATCAAGCCAACTAATAGAATCTATAGAAGTAACTAGTTCTCTGAGAAATATGGTAAAGGAAAATTGACTAAGTCCCACTATATATCGGCATGGTCCCCTCCTACGAGTCCACCCTTATACCCCAAACCAGTTCATGTCAGGACCACTTTCTATATCAGATTAGCCTCCTCTTCTTCCCAATCGAAACCCATTCTGATGGCGGTCATTTTTTGGGACATGGATACTTTTCAAGGGAAATTGGAATTATCATGTCAATTTGTAAAAAAAAAATAAAGAAATAATTTAATATAACAAGTTTGAAAGAGAAATAATGGAAAAGTAAAAAAAGCTATTTTACGAAGTGTGAAACTCATCATGGAATGCCACTCTATGTGGAAATCTACTTCGTGAGAACGTTGTTAATTTCCAACAAATGACATCATTTTCAGGAAGGAGCCATAACTATCTACCCAACACATGACAATCCCTGTTAACTAAAATGGTTCACAAGAATGTTGAAGCTTTCGGCACCCCGTGAATGAAACTAAGTCTTTCATGGGTCTGAGGCAATGATCCTCATCGCTGCTAATGATAACCTCATTCCCCCACTGACTAAGTCGTCTATAATTTTGGTTTCTTTCATGGGATTACATAAAAGAAGGATCACGACCCCATCACATCCAACTGGATACAGTGTTATTTAGTTCCTTGATTCACTATAGATACACTTAGAGGAGGAATTTAGGGGAGATCAAATGTTTGGTTGATCAATAAAGGCATATAATAAAAGAAAACTGCAAAAGATATACTCTTTTAACAATTCCCTATGGGTGAAACCCCACTACATAACATTACGAAGTAAAAAAACTAATACCAATTAGAAGTCCACGAACTAAAAAACCTTTGTATACATATTTTTTATGAGGTGTTTAACTAATTCCCTTTTTTACACTGGGTGTTCCACATAGAAAAGAGCTATACTGGAGGAACTCTTCCTCATATAGTGAATCTATATACATATAGAACTCGGCCCCACATTTCATAATGCTCGGCGGATGGAACCAGTCCCCTTGTAAAAATACCAATGTCGATCAAACCTAGATTTTCATACCACCATGTTATGCGAAACTCCCCCTACCCATATAGAAATACACTATACAGAGGAAAACCCATCATGTGTAAGGATATTCTATACAGAATGGGGTGACCTAGGGAATTATACTCTTCACTTCCAGTCATTTCCATCCATTTTCATTACATCATTGGCATCCCCTCTCTAAGACATTCCAATGAAATCAGGACAAAGCCTCTTCCAAATCCATTGTACATGTAGGATGAGACCATCGGGCACATCAGAACGGCCCTATGATTTTACATACCCATGGTAAGAAGATTCAGGTGGGTTATCCCTGGAATAGGGAGGACTCCCAGAATGACCCTATGTTTACATTCCCATTGTAATGTTGGTTCTGACCTTGGGATACCAATGTGAACTTCCCTCTTCTAGGGATAAATGGGAACCAATTTTCATTCCCTTCGAAGAGGGCCAGTGTTGTACATTATTTCATTTTTCATAGAACCAATTGTTGGAAATCCCACTAAGTTAATCCTCTAGCCTTTCTTGCAGGAGGTGGTGCCATTTCTCCTCTTCACCCTTGAATGGGATGTATCTGGGTAGATATCCAAATGTGACTATCCTGGACATGAAAACAAGAGAGGATGTGGGTTCACTGCAATCCCCTCTCCCACCTTTAGGATCCAGTACCATCTATCAACAGATGGAGTGGGAAGTGAGATCTTTATATCTACCACCTCCTCTTGTTACTCACACTGAGCATGACCCACATGGGATTAGAGGTTCGTGGAGATCATAAAACCTTTATGATCCAAATAATTGGGATTTATTTATAGATGTTATCTCTAATACCGATTAAAATACATGGCCTCCTAGAAAGTTTAATCTATGATAACATTCCCCCATCTGGGCAGATCATTTGTGTAAGCCCAAATCATTCTCCCTTAATGGACCTCATACAGAGTGTAAGACCCAAAATAAATCAAACTATGAGGACATTGACTCCCAACTGACTGGGATATGTAGAAAAGCTCCATGGGGTCCAAGATCAACACCTAAATCGTCCTAATTTTTTCAAGGCCACATCCCTGGTAGGGTCACATTCACCCATGAGATGATATCTCTTCTGGGTATCTTAGGATATCTCCGCATAAGTCCCACACTATGTTTACTAGGGAAACTTTCACATAGTTTACCTTGTTACATGAATTTAACCTGCATCACCAAGTCCTTGTCACACAACCTTAAAAGGTGATGTGTCTTGTAAAGTGACATCAAAAAACATGGGTTTATATTCCTCTCATGAGGGTACATAGAAAGATCATCTATTGAGTTTGATCATGACATCTAAATTGTTTTCATCCCCATAGATGGCGATTAATTCCATATAACCATCCCAAATTGTTTAAAATCGTCTTTTTCTAAGTGAAAAACAAAATAATCTTTTACTTATACACAAAAGGGTAAAATTTATTGAAAACCTTAGATACATACAGATCCTTCCATCGATGGAGAACCTCAGATACATACTGATGATTCTGAACCCATGTGTAATCATGATCAACCACTTCCCTAGGGGTAACCCATAGAAACGTGCTAGGGAATGAACCAAGGATTAAAGAACACATGAACATAGGATAAATCTACAAGAGAGTCCCATAGTAGGTGATAGTTACCATCTAATTGTTGATATGAGCCCGAGTTCTCATCCTCTTGACAAATTTGATTTCTTATGTTTCATTTTCCAAATCATCCAACAAACACCTGCCATTTTAAAAAAGGTCCATAAATCATGGATGTGAGAGTTGTTTGGTGTTGTTTTCTATAAGAACAAACCTGTTGGATACCATTCAAAAATATCGAATCCAAATAATCAATTACACAAAACTTAACCCCATGAAATTTACTGTCAGGTGAAACATTTTCGTCGGAAACATACAAAAAATCATGATGTTCCTATGATGATGAATGATACAATATTTCTTTTACATACCATACCAAGGGTAAAAATCCATTATCATAAGTAATATCAAAAATCTATTTGCTCACACAATGGTGAAATCATGGAAACTTTAATAAGAACACTCAAGAACAACAAGCCCGTCCTAGGTAATTTGGAATTGTACTATCTATGGGATAGCTACTCAAAAGAATATATCATTACCAAATCCCAAAAAATTTATAATATCTTATCAAATATTCCCAAATAATAAGTCAATTTAAATGAAACCACTCTGATACCACATTGTAACTTCTTGACCTGGGAGCCACTAAATGGTGCCTCGAGCTAGTGGGTCACATTGCCTTGAGCACATCTTCTAGTATGCAAGAGGCAGCCGAATAGCAATGAGTGTCCATGGTGGGATATTGGGGTGACTATTCCCTCTTGGTCAAAGTGTAGCACAGTGGTATAATCATAAAAATCCATAGAGGATGAAAATGAGATTACTTAATAACTTAGTAATAAACATCCATCATATACATAACCATGTTATCTCATCCAATAGTGACATAAAAAATCAAGATCATGGAAGGTGATATAAAAGACTTGATATACATGGAAACATACATCTATTACAATAAATATATCAAAATTATAGAAGATCCAAAACAAAATATCCCAAACAACTTCACAGTCCATAACCTGGTCTTGTTCTCCCCTAGTAATAAGAAATAATCAATCAAGAATCCAAAGGTGGGAACTTTCCCTTTTCCATACCTACATCCATAACATCTTTCTGAGTACTAAACGACTGCCTAAATAGGGTGTGAGATAACACTCATTTGGACACCAAAAATAGTCTCTATAACAAGTCTAGTCTATGCATATAATATGAAATAGTGTATATATATAATAGGAGTATAAGTAATAATAATATAAGTGGCACTATCCACTCTATCAAGGATCACTATGATCAAGAAAATAAATCATAAGGGCCATCTATAGATCATGTAGATCTTCAAAACCATTTTCTTACACTAGGTAATCAATTTTAAGACCAAAATGGTTCAGGATATATGGAGTAAAAACTATCAATTCATCTAAGTATGGTAAGTAAAATAGGTAAATGATTCTAAGTAGTAGAAATGTCCCAGGAATCCTAGCATATCATGTAAATTGGATCTAATGAATAGAAATTTCCAATACATCCTAATGATACAGATCCTTATAGTAGAAATGTACATGGAATCCAAGTATATTAGATAAAAGGGATCTGATGAGTATAAATTTCCAAGGGATCTTATTCGGTCACATCCAAGGAGTAGAAATTTTATTTTCATCTTAATAGGTCAAGTAAACCTAATACATGGTATAGAAATTTCCATGGAATCTAGTTGATAAGGATCCATGGAGTATAAATGTCCAAGGAATCCAAGTGGGTCTTCATTTCCATACTATGAGCCCACCATTATCACCATAAATAGTTCAATAATTTTTTTATAAAACATTTCATTAATAATTTCATTAATACCTTCATAATAACACACAATCAAAGGGGGTTATCTATATAACAACTTTTATATATAATAACAAGGTTATAAAAAAAGTATAAAATATTTTATAATCCAGTTTATAACCATATTAATATTTCAATAGCGCATAGTGATCTCAACACACCTCAATGGTGGCATAATCATGGTCCAAAGGAATAACCCACCACAGGGGAAATTCAGATTCAGGTCGACGAACTTCAATATAATAGATTGGATCCATCACAAGTATTAGACAAGATTTTTTCATTTAAATCAATGGTGAATGATTTTAATAATAAATTCACAAAAAATATGATATAAGGAACAATGTAAAACATGGTATAAACCACAACACATCATGTAAAATGTATATAACACATAACACATCTTGGTAGAGGAAAACTCATCTAGTATCAACCTTTGATTTAGATCAGATTAGAAGAAAATGCAATAATTATTGGATTCCATAAAAATATGGAAAAAAACAAGTCCATCAAGAGGAACATAAATGAAAAATGAGCCTATGGAATGAAGAACTCACCAGAGGGTATCCAATGAGAATTATAGCTGCTCAATCAGAGTCTGAATGGGGGAGAATCACTAAATCTTAGATTTAGGAATGAATAAACTCTCAAATGGAAAGGAATTATTCTGTTGGAGGTGAATTAAAAAAAGGTTTAAACATATAAATCCCTTAGGGGTAAAATGGAAATTTACTTCTCATATAGTGGTAACATGGTTTGGCCACACGGTAGGCCTAAATGTGCACCCAATTTTTCCTCAATACCCCACTCATATGGTCATGGTGCATGGTTTGAAAAATCATGCATTGACTATGTGTTTTCCATCTTCTTCAAAACCTACAACACATTTATGGTTGTGTGGTCAGGGTTGCACATTTTTCTTAAATCATGGGACCCCAGAAAATGCATTGTACTACCCCGTATGGTTTAATCAAAATGTGCGGTCTTGGTAGCATGGATTCTTCTAACAATGTGGCCAAAACGTTTTCTCCAAAAAGTGAGAATCTGGGCTCCAGATAATGCCCTAACACCCTTATTTCATCTATAACCTTACTATTCTTTCATGTTAGGTAAAAACTAAGGAATTGAATCCTAAAACAAATGATATGTACCTTAATAAAATGTATATACATTTTATAAATCATGAAACCTTCTTTTTAATCTATGAAACCATAGGAATAACCTAGGTTATTCGTGGTCATTATCTATTCAAATACATTACTATGGTTCAGAAGTAAAATGTTAATTAACCCTTGAATATCCCCTAGGGGTGTAAAACAAGGTACGGTGTATGGGAACACTCATCATGCACCAGAATGATGGATGAGTTATACTCAACCAACTATTTTGGGGTTATTAACCATAGATGCATCAATTCCAAAACTATTTCCACTTGTAGTATTCATTTTGAGAGGTTTTTCTAGGAAAACGATATTCCTTTATTTACCATAAATTATGAAGTTCTCCTATAAATATGGTTATCCTAGGGGTTTACACTAATTGTTTTTATCATCCTAGTTTCTAAAGGTAACTAATCCTTTCTATGATACCATCCATAGTGACCCGTATTATTCATACATAGATATTAAATCATATTAGATTAATATTCAAAATATAACATAAATATCTAAGGAATAATTATATAGGTATGTTATCTTTGGAAATAGAGAATCATAAACAATTCGTTCATAAGTTAACTATGTCATCTCCACTCTGTTTTTTATACATGCACCCATATTAGACACATCATACCTAGAACCATTATTCATAAAATGGGGAATGGAAACATAAGAGAGAGTGAGCTCATATGCTAAGTAAGGGTAAAAAAGGGAGGAATAATTCATCCCATAAACATAACATGGGAATAAGGGTATAAGAACAAGATCATATCATTTGAAAACCATGACCAGTATATCATGGGTCAAAATCTTGCGTCACGGTACAAATCATTGTATTTTATAAGACGTGAATCATAAAGGAATTAATAAACTTTATTCATTATATCATAGCATTGGAATATGAAATATGTTTGTGGAATAAAAATAAGCATAGAAATCCATTTATTTATTAGTCATGTCTCATTTACAAGACTATCATTGTGGATGGGTTCACCCCCAAACCTTCATTGAAGTAATATTCAATCCCAATAATATCATAGTTGATATAGTCCCTTACAGAAGAGGTTTTAATTTCTATTCCAGTTCTATTTATATCATGATATATCTATCTTTACCCATTTCATTTCAGGTCTACATAATCCCAAGAACACCCATAACATAAATAAAATCTTATATATTTGCGCCATATGATCATAAAGTATTAATCATATCATAACCAAAGAAATAGAAATTGGAATCATAAAAATTAAATTTTTTCTTAACAGGTTGAAAAGAAATGAGTTTGATAATCATTTCATCAATTCATAATTAAATAACTTGTCTCAAAGGAATGAGTTTCATATATATCATGTAATCGAAGTCCTAAACAATTCATATAAATAATAATTATGTTATCATCGGATTATATACCCATTAAAGATTATGTGAAATCAAATGACACAAGTTAGTGGGAAATTTTGTTCACATTGTAAAAGTTAAAATAAAAAATTATTTTTATGACTTTTTTAAAAAAGTAAAAAAGTACCTTGTTAAGGAAAAAAATAAGATAAATTTTAAACAATTTTTTTAAAAATCAATAATTTTCATAAATTAATTTTAAAATTCATAGTAAAATATTAAAAACACTCTAGAAAATATTTTTAAAAACATAGTGATGGATGAAAAAGGACTTTTGACCAAAGAGATTATTACATTCGGTTTTCCTTGAATATTATTTTATTGTATTGAGTTGATAAAGGGAGGAAAAATAAAGGATAAAATGAAATATCTATTAATAACCTAAGTAAAATAAAATTCATGAGTTTCTTGATAGGTTGATCAGCAAATTTCATCATCTGAAACATAATTAAAAATATCCATAGAAAGTAATGTGATTATAAAATAAAACCCTTACCTAGTGATTGACATAATTTAGAATTGATATAACATTAACTATAATATATTAAAATTTATTATAATTATATATCAGAATCATATACATACCTATAATATCTTATATGATACAATTATTACATTTTATTTGATGATATTAGTTATTCCTTATTAAATTCATGGTTTCTAAGTTTTAATTGATTCAATTTTCATGAGTATTTTAGTTCGATAGTTCTGGTCCTTATACGTAGATCATGGTTACATAATATAAATAATTTAATAATGATATAAATATCTGAAATAATTATTATATGTAAATTTTTATATATCCATTAAATATTGAGACAAAAAATAAATTACACCGTTCATGGAGATGGCAGGTTGTATGTATGCAAGAAAGTTATTTTCATTTTTTGATGGATAAAATGAATTAAAGATAATAATAAATTAATTTCTTTGAATCATTATAATATTATAATATTCATATATTTTATTTAAATCAATCCTTATTACAATATATGTATAGTAGATTTGTAAAACAAATCACATCACTTTGTGCAGGTGGTACTCCACACGTACGCACGAGCGACATTATTATTTTCCAATGGATTAGAAGAAAGGAATGTATATTGGATATTATGATTTTAAAATAATAACCATGTCATAAATATCATATATAAATATTAAATCTGTCATACCATCTATCTATAAAAGATGGTGATGAAAAATGAATTGTGTTTCTATATGGAAACGGTAAGTTGTACATTAGAACCGGAAGATACATTCACATACAATTTGATGGAAAGAAAGTGGATAATAGTGATTTCATACTAAAAATAATATTTAATTATATTTATTATAAAGAATTTTTTATTATAAAATACATAGATTTAGTGTATGAAAAATAAGAATTATAAAGAAATTGATAGATTATGGAGATCACCACTTCTTTGAATGAACTACTTTTTATCTCCTCTTAAGGACCCTATAATTGGCCTTTTGGGATGAACATAAACTCGAGATTTTTTTATAATTTTATAATAGATTATGGTTGTTTTTTTAGTTATGAGGCTCAAAGTGTTTTAAATAAGGGGAAAGAAGTGTAGAACTTTTATAAGAGAGGGGAGGGGCACTCTTAGAATTTCTTAAAATATTAAAATATTATAACAGTCATTATATAGTAAAGTTATTAAAAACTGATAGATATTTTAAGAAAAGGTTCTATGTGTTTGAAATACTGTCATAAAATAAAAAATTCCTAGTTTGAGTGGTGTTTTAAATATTATCTTTTGGTTTTACCCCTTAGTTATACTATTTTAACCTTAAAAACAGTAACACCCATTTCACTCTTAAAAGGTTATAATTTTTATTATAAGGTGAAAATTGGATCATAAATTGATGATATATGAAATTATAGACTAAATATTATCCCCCTTATTAGCTTTAAATTTTTTATGTTTTTTAGATAATTTCATAAAATATTGTTTTAAAAAAATATCATTATTTTCTTTTTTGAAAATATTTATTTGTTTTGACTTTGAAGACAAAAAAATATATTTATTTTAAATATAATCCTTTAAAACATTCATAAAATTTTATATTCATCTATAAAAAAATTATACATAATTATTCCTCAAAATTTTATTTCATTTAATATTTTAAAACCCCATTTATTTAATTTTTATATTAATTGATGAAATACTATATTAGGATTGCGTAAAAATTTTAGACAATTATATAATAACTAAAAATTAAAATTAAAATACCATGATGAAAATAATTTCTTTATGAAAAAAGAAACCATTTATATTCCTTCACAACCTTCTTCTTGCATTTTTTGAAAACATAAGAGATATTTTAATGTAAGAGTGTGACATTTTTATTTTTATTTTCTTTAAATAATATATCAGTTATTATCATAAAATAGTATCCCATAAAAAATTTATAATAAGGTGATTGGGATAGAATCACCTTAATCCTGTAATAATTAAGATAAAAAATTGTGACTATAACATTTATTTTTAAACTAAGATTACTTGATTTACCCATTACTGAGGTGATAAATGTTACAGAGGTTACTATTCTTAATTCATAAAAATAGAAGGAACTCTTTACAAAATTTGGAGCTCATGATTCCAAATATAAAATCCATTTTTCACAATTCAGTTTTTATAAGTGTTAAATATTCATTTTAAAATAATTTCACCATAAGTGACAAATATTGTTTTTAAAAAGAATACATTTTTAAGGATAAAACCGGATTTATTCATATACCATGAATATAAATAATGTTCTAAATATTAAAAAACATTTTTTTGAATATATAATATATAAATTTCATTAAACTAATTCCCCAATAGTGACTAATTTAATTTATTAAGATAAAAACACATTGTGTGCTTAAAAATAGTTTTTTATAAAAATAACTCTCTTTTTACAAATGTTTTTTATTTTAATTTATAACTAATTGATAAAAAATTGATCCATTTTATACATTTATAAACAATTTTTTTCATAATTTTGTTATTATTATTCATACATGTCAATTCAATGGATATGTGACAATTGTTGGATTAAATAATAATATTTAAATTGTATATCATGGTTCTTTTAAACTTGATGTTGAGTGTAAATAATGTTGTCAAAAAAATAAAATAAAATTACAGAGAACTATATCATAGAATCTTAGGGTGTTACACGATCAAAGAAATATCATAATAAAACATCATATGTAGAAATGGTACACAGTTTAGGTAGTAAGTGTATCCATGATACAAAGAATATAGATATTTAAGAAAAATTTAATGTCAAATGATAAATGATCACAATATTGAAAACTTTTCAAGAGAAATTTAATGACCATAAAATTAATAAGATATAAAACATGACAATCAATTCATCCATAAATAGGTTCTGTAATAAAATTTTATCCTTTATAGAAATAAACAAAATCAAATTTAAACATTTAAATAATTTATATTGAAATATTTTTATTTTTAAAACCATTTAAAAATAATAGAATATTAAAAATATCGTAAAACCATTATGGAAGAGGGAAAATATGTTACCTCTATATACGTTAAATAGATATATTACTTTTGAATTTCTGTAAAGTAAGTAAAAAAATAATCCTTTCAAAAAAAATAAAATTTATTTTAAAAAACTATAAAATTTAAATTAAAAAGTATTATATCATTAATAAATATTTTGAGTAAAAAAATGTACTTTTAAAAACGATTGTTAAAAATATTAATAAATAATAACAATATACCCAACCAAAATAAAATTAAGATCATGTTTTCTTTTAAATATTATGTTGATTTATTCTGGTTCAAACGAGAGGACGGTTTGGAAGAAATAATGTAAACTCATAGATATCTAGTCTCTAAAAATAATGATGAAGTTTATAAAGGATATATTATAAGAATCGTTTGATGAAAATAATAGTGATATCAAAAAATTAGATTGTAAAATAAATTCATAACACATTAGTACGTTTTAAATTGTAAATCCTTGAAAGAATAAAAATCCATTGAACCTTTAATAATCTTTAATAAATATATATTCATGTAAAAAACATAAAATTAGTATTGTATACACCTCGTAATTAATAAATATGTGCATAATATGAAAATTGACTCAATTGAGAGTAAATTAAGATGAAATAACTTAAAAATACAATGTCCTTGAAGTGATAATTAATCAATTAAGTGATCGTGTTCGAAAAATTTAAATCCAGACAAAACAATTGGAAATAAAAAATAATACAATTAGACTTTGTATCACACATAATCAGGGAATAACATTGTCAATGAAAGATAAGTATAACACAATGAATGAAAATGGAGTTAAGAAACCCCTTACCTCACCCTACCACATAGTTAAACATGTTTTATCCTTTTTATAATAAATTTAAATTATTTTTAAAAAATTTAATTACTTATAAAATCATATATGACCCACCTATAATATTTTAATACCCATTTATTACTATGTATTTTTTAAAATAATCATTATTAAGTGTTAACAATTTAATTTTTCATAGAAGTTTTGGTTTTGTAATTCTGATCCATATACATTTATCAAGTTTCATCATCAATATAATTTTATTATATATATATTTATATTCATACATAAAATGTATGGATATAAAAATTAATTACATTGTTTATGGAGAAACTAGGCCATATGTAGACATAACGATGAATTCACTTCATGGAGTGTGGAATGAAAGAATGTTAAATAATAATTAAGATTAAAAAAATCATTATTATATCATTTATATTCATTAATATATCCTTATTTCCATCTATTTAAATTGGAAATGAAAAAATGAATCACATCTCTTTGTGAAAGTCTTAATCCACGTGTCCACTAAAGTGAAGGTATCATTTTCCAGCGAATAAAAAAGTAAAATGGTAAATGAAACTTTATATTTCAAGAAACATATTTATTTTATAAATATCTTATATACTCATTATTTCTATATTTTTAACCATCCAAGTAAATTGGTTAGATAGAATTAATTACACTGCTATGTGGATATGGTAGGTTATACATACGCATGTTATATTTTTTCACATTCCCTATGATGGAAAAGTTGTAGAGAATGTTTGTTCCATCATTATAATTTATTATATTTAAACACTAAATTAATTATTTTATAATGGATTATGTTACAACATGAACATTTATAAATGAAATTCTATTTTTAGATGAGTAAATTCATTATTAATAATGGAAATTATAAAAAATACATGCACCACTATGGTTATTGTTTCCATTATATGTTATATCATATAGTATTTAAAAAATATATTAAGCATAATTACCATTGATAGTACACTTTTATACAATTATCATATTATTCATTTATATATAAGGTTATGATAAATCCATTTGACAAAGAAATTTGAAGTGATAGACTCCACCAATTGGGTTGTGTCCTTTGAACCCCATTTTTCAAATCGTTTGAGGGAAATAGAATCAATAGGAATTTCCCCTAACCAATCACAATATGAGATTCATAAAAAATAGGCGAGAAACCATTTATAAAAGAATCTCATGCTCATCGAGACCATGACCTAAACTATGTTCGTTGAACCACCTAAAGAAAATCACACCATCACACTTCTTACCCTTAAGGAATTTGATGGAGTAATAAACGAATAAGTATCTAGACCTTAATAGTATAATTTTTTATATTTTTTTAAAAATAAAATAATTATTAGATTTATATTTTATTATTACTTTATAGTAATTAAATAATATTTTTTATGTAAATTAAGTTTTCCATATAATGAAACACGTATTATATTTTTGGGAAATATATAGCTCCAATCAGGACACCGTTGTTGATGAATTCATGATTTTTTAGAAAATAAATTATATTTTAATAAAAATATATTATTATATATTATTTTTTAAATATAAATGATAAAATAATTTTACCAAGTCAGATATAATTTTTATAAGGTTCAAAAAACTATTATTGTCAAAAGAACCCAAAATTTTCATTAAATTGGCATTTTTTATATGAAAATTTTAATTATCATATTAAGATATTTATTTTTATAAAATTAATACATTTTTTGGAATTAACATGTTTAAATTATCCAAATGGGAATTTTTCAAAATTTTCTAAGAGATTTTAATTTTTGGTAAAAAATTAAATACAATATAAATATATGGTGCGTAGTATAGAATCATAATAACCTAAAATTGATATATACCACAAAATGTATCCATGATTAAATATATATTTACCCTTTAAAATATTATGTTTTTTAATTTATTTTATTAATTTTCTAAAGCCTTAATAAATCCTCCAAATCTTACATTATATTTTACTATTTTAAAATCAATTCATTATAAACATGAATCACTTTCACATAAACATGGGTATTATTTTAATGATTTAAGTAATTATCCATCTCAAATGATAAAAAATACTCATATTTGGAAGAAACCATAAGAAAAAATAAAGGAATTGTTTCATCTTTGGATTAATTTATCATATAGAGTCCAAAACATATGTTTTGAATTTAATAAAGAATTATCCTCACTTTTTCTATAAGAACCGACCCAACCTTCCATTAATTTTCAGTGAAAACTCTTTGGGAGAAATGTAAATATACCTTTCCTTATCTATATATCTACAAGGGTTCCCTAAAACTCTTTAGAAGATCCCCCCTTGATTTGGGAATCACCCTCTCAAGGTAAGAGAACCTCTCCCACTACTCTTTATTCAAGAACCTTCTTTTTATTGTTCTTTTTTATTCCAAACTATGAAATCTAGTATATGTTTTACACATAACGTTTACTTTATTGAAAATTTCAAATTTATGGGGTGAAATTATAGTCTCATTTACCCATTACATTATTTATTATGTAACTCTATTATGCTGTCAAAATTATCAGGTTCCTTTTCCATGAAAAACATTTTTGTAATGAATACTCATACCCATTTATAATCAATGGTATCTTCCTATATGTACCTATCCTTAATTTATTTGTAAAATATATGTATTTTATCCAAACTATATAATCATGGGATTAAATTTGACAAAATAGGATCCTATGTTGAATTATGAATGGGGAACATGTATGTATAAACATGATATGAATGTGATAGGTGGGTCTATAATGATATAGCTCCCTAATAAATTATGTAAAGTTTTTATTTCATGATATTCCTTGAATGGGGAAAGGTATTTTATCCTAAGAACACTATGTTATCATGTATTAGTGGTTTCATTGACATATTCTTATGATTTCATGTTTTATGTTGTTTAAATATTCCCGTGTTGTTTTTATGATATCGCATAATATCATTCTTTGATGTTAAAATTTATGATTCTCACCCCTATCATTTTGCCTTATTTTTCCTATTGACTCACATTTACTACTTTATCTCATTTAATTATTTTATTATTCCCTTTATTATCTTTATATCTCACACCTTTATTATGTACATCCCTAGGCTATCATGTGCAGTTTTTGAAGTTGAAGGGAAATTAGTAGCATGTTCTATAGTTTTTAGATATTTTTTATGTACCCATGCTTCAATTTATTACGATATGTACCTAATTACCCATTGAAACTAAGACTCATGATATTATAGGGATATATTAAGTACATATTTATGTAAAAAATCATAAATTAATTGTTTTTTTTAAATTTGGAATTCATAGATAAATAGGATTTATTTGAGTTATAAGAAGTAGTAAATTGAAAATGACCAGTTAAGAGTTATACCTCTTCATTGAGAAACCACTTTTCTCGTACACCATAATCCTTGAACAGATGATATTTTGGAAATAAAAGAAAATATGTGATGTGGTTAAGGAATCTAAAAAGGTACTATGTATGGGTTTAGATATGGTATAAGGATCAAAAGATTTGATGGAAAGGGGAGAAGAGGTTCCCTTTTATATTCAAGTGGTGGGGCACTCTTGGAATTACATAAAGAATTAAATAAACATAAACTATTTTTTTTATAATAAAGTTACCCAAAATTTAAAAAATTACAATATCATATGAGTATAATTATATATTCTCTCATTATCTAAATTTTAGACATGTTTATGTGATAATTTAACCCTTATATATTAGTTTTAATTCCTATGTTAATCTTTTTTACAATTACCATAATATCAATGTAATCAACTATTTTAAGGTATTGAATGTAACTATAAAAAGGAAATTGGCCCATAAATGGTATATGGTTTATATTTCCATCCATATATAATTTAAATTGATGAATACCATATTTTTATTCACATTAAATCATTTTAAAAAAATTATTTATAATAAAATATTGTTAATTTCATTTTTGAACTATTCATTGACTTTGAAATTAAAGTCATAAAACATACTATGAAATTAGAATCTAAACATGATAAACATGCCTAATATGTTATATTTATATTCAAAATTCAGGGAACAAAATAATTCATCCAAATTGTATTACCTCTAATATATTTAAAATCATTTATTTATTTTTTATATTAATTTAGAAAATATATTCTAGCATTGCGTAATAATTTAAGTTAATATTTCAATAAAAAAATATTTTTTTTAATTCCATTAAAAATTTAATATAACTATAAAATAAAAAATTATAACCAAATATATCCTTTTTTTATATCTATGTAATCATTTTATAGGAATTAATGTTAGGGGACGAGCATTTTGTATTTATTCTTTTATTGAAATAATATTAAGATCATAAACAAATAAAAATTGAACCATGTGGGAATATATTTGATAATTGGATTTTAATTTGAAAAATCCAATCATACAAAATGATAAATTAAATTGGTATAGAAATTTTAAATCCTTATCCCAACGTTTTAACCATATTTTACATATTTTACCCATATCAAGGTGATAAATATTTTTCATGGTTGTTATTCTTAATGAAAAAAAATAAAATGGACCTATTTACCAAATTTTCTACCCATAAATAAAAATGTGGAATTAATTTTTTATAATATTTTTTTCATTGAAGTGTCATAATTTAATTTCAAAATCAATTCATAAAATGAGATGAAAATTAGTTTTCGATAAGAAAAAGTTTTTGATGTAAAAATGTTTTTATAAAAAAATAAAAAATTAAATTAATTATAATTACCTTAATTATATTATTAATAATATAAATTAATTAATTTTACTTTCAAAACAATTTAAAATAAAATGATATTGTGTAAATGCATTAAACTAAAAGTCATTTTCAATAAAAAGAATTATTTATCACTATTCATGGAAAAATAAATATTTTCCAAAAATTATCAAAAATATTCTATGTGATAATTAGGACATGATAATTTAAAAAGTGAAGTTATTTTGGAAAAATAAATTTTCTACATGTAGAAAAAAAAATTATATTATATATTCACTAAAATCAATAAAATCCATTTTTAAGGAAAATTTATTTTTAAAGTATATATTAAATTTTTTGAAAAATTTATTTCTTCATCTAAAACCCTTATACTTTTATTTAAAATTATATTTTTCTTATTAATTCATCCCTTTTAAAATCTCGGTTAAATAGAATATTATATACATTTTGTCCTAACTCAGGGTTGGGTGTATATCAAGCTATCTAACATTGAATTATAAATTTTTAAGGTGTTACATTCTACACCCCGTAAATTAATTTCACCCTCAAAGTGTTATCTCTGTAATCAAAGGACCTGTATTTGAAAATAAATTTCTTGAAAACTCACATCATAAATAAGCATAATAAAACATCCTTATAAAAGGGGAAGTGCGAAACATCAAGGTTACCCAAAATATCACATATTCGAGTTCCTTCTAAAAGATAATATTGGTTGGAAGTTAAAATATATACATGGATGACAAAATTAATTTCCAATGACTAATATATATTTATAGATAACATGTTTGTGAGAAATCTAACAACCCAAAAACCATAAATTAATGAGGGGTGAAAACGCCTTCAATTGATTGTAAATACAGGTAAGAAGATAAATTTTCTATTCCAATATCAATTTCCTAAAGTTCAGGGATTCATATAACATCCATATAGATAATATGAGAATATTTACATAGTTTATTTCATTACACTTCATAATACAAATTTCATCCTTTTATTATGCTTCAATGAATTTACACTTCATCTCTTATTCCAAGAAATTAATATTCATGATGAGTTTCTCATGACTGAAGCACTTAAATTTACATTGAATGGATCATAAAATTCAAAGAAGAGTTAAAAGTAATTCATTATGTCCCAATATATTTACCAAAACACAAATTATTATCACGGGTTATCCAATACGGATAAATATTTAAATGAAAAAAATAATACTTTAATCTAAAAAAATAATAATAAAACTGAAGGTTTAAAATAGAACAACAAATAACCCAATATCCAAAATTACTTCAATAACCTCAACATTAAATAATGTTTTAACCTAAAATTTTATCTCATACCCACCATATGACACATCCAAAAATATAATATCATTCTTCTAAAACAATAATTTAAATTAAAACTATATACCTCAACCCAATACAATATCCCTTAAAATATCCTTAATCTATTCAAAATAAAAATAATCAAAAAGATATAATCCTAAAATATGAATCCCAAAATCATATAAATATTTTTTTGTAAAATTTTTTAAGTTAAAAAATATCAGACTAACCTGGAAACCATGTAGTCTAGTGGTAGGTATTGTACCCTTATATCCCTTCTGTTGTGGGTTCACACGAAGAATCATTTCCATATGAGAAGATTTTTCACCCGACTTATGAGTTTTTATTTTTCTAAAATAGTATTAATATAATTACAAAAATGTTCCAAAACATATGATGAACATCAAAAAAATATCATTAATTATTAAATCACTTTTTAATCACAACATATTTTTATATAGAATATTTTTCAAAAAAATAAAATAATCATAATTGAATATTATTACCATAAAATCCATGAACATATTAGGCCTAAATGATATCATTAACATTAAATTTATTTCCAAAAAATTGAAAATCAATATTCTGCAAATAACCTTCTCACTAAAACACAAACAAAACTAAAGGGTTGTATTCCTATAAATGTCTCAAAACATATTATCACTCAGGTAAAAATCCCATCACATAATACCTTAAATTAGGTATCTATTCCATTAAACTTATGATCAACCATAGATTTATCAACATAATAATCTTAGGTTCATCCCATATCACTATGGAATATCAAATGTTTTTATAAGTTCTATTATATAATTCAGCATAACCATTCACAAAGAAAATGTGAATTAACCCATGTATATCCCCTAGGAGTATCAAACTGGGTTTTTAGTAAGGGAACACTCACCATGAACTATAATTATGATTGAGATGTATTTTATTTACTCATTTCTGGGTTATTAACCAGAGATGAATTTGTAAAAAAACACATCCACTATTATTATCCAAACATGGATGTATTTCAAAGTAAAATAGAAAAATATCTACATAATAATTTATTTTGATATTATCCTATAATCAGATACTTCTTCAATATATTTCATAAGATTATTTTCCATAATCAATGTTTTTCTAAAGCTTGTTCCCAATGTACCTTGCTGTTTATTTACATAGTTATAAAATATGTGATAATCCTTCTCTACCTTGTTCCCCTTATCCTTTTTACTCTATAGTCCTATTATTATCTTATTTCCCTTCAAATCCATAATACTTGGTGAATTATTTCTCTATCTTGATATCACAAGATATTATTTCTTTGTATGTTGATAAGGTTTGGGATAATATTTCCCTTTGAAGGATTTAATTTTGTCCATAAATTAAATGGTCACTCATTCTCATTGGATTATGCCTATAGTTCACAATATGTCATGTGAAACCTGTAATGTTGGCTTCATACATAGAAGCATTTTCATCATACTTTTTCCTTAGACACAGTAATAGTATCTCTATATCTTATCATCGCTCATAAGAAATATATTTTTCCAGTACCTTAAAATCATTCCACCTCATGCTTGATTTTTCTTCTGCATCCATTGTATTTTTTATTAATGACCACCATCGATCTTTATTTCTTGATAAATGGTAACATTCCATGACAACATTCTCTCATTCATTACTTCCCAAAGAAATAAATTTATTTTTAAAGGAACTTATACATTTCTCAACTACAAATAGATCTGTAGTACCATTAACTGATAGAGGTTGTTAACACCTGAAATAGTTTAATATTGCTACAATTATTGTGTATTAGTTTGTTGTACCATACATGAAAGGTTATTAGAAATAACTTTTTTAAACTTTCCCAATATAGTTAAAATTTGATAATCTCCAGCTATAACACCATCTCTAGCTTAATTTTCATTCCCAGGAGGGAAATCCCTACATGGATTATGTATATTGACACATTTTACATTCCTTACACTAGAATAAAATTATAAACAATGTAATATACTATATTAGATAATAAAATTATGTATCATGATTTATAATTTCAAAACTAGTGACACACATAACAAAAAAAATATAAATTTATTCATAGTTTACCTCATAAGCATAAACTGGTGATCTTTGGGAATATTATCAAGTCATAAATATATATTTCAAATCCTTAATAGTGGTTTTTAAAGAAAATTTAAATTATACCAATCATATCACATGGGAGTTTCAAACTAATTGTGCATCAATAACCATTATTATGCACTAGGTAATGATAAAGGCACATCCCAATGTTCCCTTTTTGGGGTTATTACCCCTATGTATGTTTATTCTAGAGTTGTATCCACTTGTAGTATCTAGATAGAGATGAATTAAAATAAAACCCACATACTCTCTACATTACCATAACTTTGTGATATTATCATATACTTAGATTTATTTTTAAATCCATTCGTAGGTCTATGTTCTCTAATCTATTATTTCTTAAATCTAGTTCCCAAGGATTATACTAAACTTTCTATGATACCAACAGTAATGACATCGACCCTATTATCCGAGAGTCAGTGAATACTTTATTACATCAGTTCTAGATATAAGTGATATCATTCCAAAGGACTGAATAGTTAATTATTCTCAGAAAACTAGATAAATACTTAAATTTCACATTATAATTGAATACATAATATACAAAATAGAATTTTTTTTGAGAAAAAAATTATTCCCTTTTTAATATACCTATATATAAATCATAATACAATTATTCAGATCGTGGATAAAGGAAACATAAGAAAGGGGTGAGATCTAATTCTCTGTAAGGTTATGTGAAAAATGGATTTTATAATTACAAAATAATGCATACTAAATATTGATATGTAAATAAATGAACCACATTCTATTTAATTAAAAACAAGAAAATAAAGAATAATATGTTAAGATTAAATGATGATCAAACAATCCTAAATAAATAATAAAATGAACATGAAACCTACCCATAAATATTATAACTAATAAAATAACCACATACATTTAAATAACTACTCTAATAATGATAGAATGTATAATTTTAGACATTATCACCATACCATCAATGTCTCATTCAAATTTATCTTAAGTAAATGGGTTTGGCCTTGACGAAAAACACAATCTAGTTTTTCTCATGGGACCTACCAATGTATCGAGGGGCTATATCAGGCCCCGCCCATCAGAAACTAAGTCCAATTCATTCCTCACATGAAAGTGTATGACTATAGTCAACATAAAAATTTATATTGAAAAACTTGATACTAAATTGTCAATAATTTACTCAATAAACAAAATCCAAAACCATATTTAGAACTAAGGATAATGATATCAAAATAGTACATCCTAGTCAAACTGATTATAAAAATATAGATAAATAATAATAATGGTATCATTACAAAATATTCCCAATGTTTTATAAGATAAAATGTGGGTTGTTTTCATTTATGAATAGAAATACCATAAATTTAATTTTAAATCATTATTGAGAAAAATATACTTTCACATTGAAAATTAAATTTAAAAACTAAAATCTTCTAGAATAATAGGAAAACATTATTATTGAGAATAAACATGTAAACTTGTAATGTAATCTTCAAATAAGTGGGTGTTTATAATGGTGGGAAATTCTTTATATGCCATGTATTTGAAAACAATGAATCCTTTTTCATTTTTGGAAAATAAAAAAAATTATATTTTTAAGAAAAATTATAAAAAGGTTTATTTCAAACTGTTTCCTAAAAATCAAAAAATAAAAATAAAAATATATTTAAAAAATTATTTTGTAGTTTTGAAAACATTTATGAAAATATTATTAGAAAACATAAATATACATGAAAAAAGTTTTTGGAATGAATTGAGAAATAAAGTCAACTTTTATTAACATCATTTTATATACCAAAGAGAAGAAAATCGTACAATAACAAAATATTAAACTTAAAATACCATGAATATATATTTATTAATGATATAATATATCATATTTTTATTATTTACACCACACAAAATAACTTAGTGGTTAATGTGGCATATATCTCATGGAAGTAAATGTGCTATGAGAATCCTTAATGCTCGGTTTGATTTCCTTTGTATTTGTTTGAACCTACTTTATAAAACTTATAGACTTATTATAAATATATTACAGAAAGATAATCATCAATTTAATTCCATATATGATTTACCTATAGTATTTTAAACCAAATTTATTAATAATAGTTTGTTAAATTCACTATTCCAGGTGATAATTGTTTTATTTTTCATGTATGTTTTGGTTCAGTAATATCAGTCCTTTTTCTTTGATCATAGTTCCATAATCTCTATAATTCTAACCATGATATAAATATTATATTTAATCTTTATCTTATTATTTAAAATAGTCTAAAAAATTTATATATGAAAAAATGAGTTACATCATTCATGGATATGGTAGTCCATTTGTATATATGAATGTTGCCTCCATTTCCTTGAAAGATGGAATAAAATGAAGTTAAATTGTATATCACCATTATAAAGTCATTATCATTTCATATATATCACATACATTCATTAAATATATCCTTTTTACCTTTCGTGTAAATTATAAGTGAAAAATGAATCACATCTCTTCGTGACGTAGTTGTTCATTGTACACACAAGCGACATTATCCTATTCCCAAATAATGGAATTTAATAAGGAATGTAGAGAAACATATTTTACATTTATAAATTTTAGATATTTTATGGATTATTTTCAAGACTAGGTGCTGAGATAGAATGTGATTCTGAGGCCTGGTGTTCCTAGAATAAATGTTTGAAATATATTAAATATATTAAATGTATACACATGTAGTTTTCCAAAAAAATGAAATAACTTATAAAAGGGGGGTGAATTAGAAATATAATGGAACCATTGAGTATGGAACACATGTTTTACCTTAGGCACAACATAACCTTTACCATCATATATAATTTGTGAGAAATCTATTGAGTTTATAAAAATGGATAAAATAAATAAAATAAATTATTTTATCTATATATTGAAGTGTCTATCTAGTTTCTTTTATAAGTGATATGCCAAATTCTAAGGGTTTTACACAAAAAACTATAGATATTGGAGAACTATTGTATAGATAATTGGAGGATTTATCTCAAACCGGTGACATCCAAATCATTGTTAGAAGATCGATTCACAATGATATTTGAGGATCTCGCCAATGAAAATGATGTTGTTTTGTTATTCATTATCAATCGATCCAAATCGAGGTATGTTTTTTATTCAGATATATCCCCATTTATGATTCAAATTAGTAATGTGAATCAATAAACCGATGAATTTATTTTCATATCATGTGTATTTTGGCTATGGGATTATTGTGATTCAGGATTGGGAGTATTATTGATGATTATTTTAGATAAATTTATTCATCATTTAAACCGAAAAAATTGAGGTTGACATAAACATAAGAGAATTTATATTCCTCATATTTTTTCTTTGTTCTTTCCCTTTTCAAATTTCTTTGTTTATCATGGTAAAATACCTTGTCTCGCAGTTCAAAAAATTATTGATAAATTTTGTGTTTCGAACCCGTTTCTTAGTGAAACAATTATATATCACTAATTTGGGATAAATTTGATGATGGGATT
Source organism: Viscum album (assembly GCA_963277665.1). Taxonomy (NCBI): domain Eukaryota; kingdom Viridiplantae; phylum Streptophyta; class Magnoliopsida; order Santalales; family Viscaceae; genus Viscum; species Viscum album. Next base: position 1,504,688,379 of record OY728158.1, read on the forward strand.
GAGATACCATGGAGGGAGGAGTGGATGAGATGTATTTGGGACGCCTTATTTTTTGTTCATAGATTTTAGTGGTGGATGACATGTGAGGATGATTTCTGAATTGAATCCACGGGCCATAACATGATGATCAATGATTGCATGGCTCATTAGGTCATGTTTATTGATTTCTTTGGAAAGATGACCATACAGATTGATGGAATGATGTGTAGAAAATGGTTTGGGATCCAAATATGAAATTATGAAAAATTTCATAGTCCACAACTTGAATTTAGGAGCTACACACCATGTGGGGCCCGTACAATAGTGGTTAGGGTTTCCAGATGAAGTTAAATATTATTTAGTGTGTGTACCTATCAAATTAAATGTGAATATTTATGGTTGGATCGATGTGTATCTTAGAGGGTACATGTAAATGGCTTGGAGTACACAGTCATGGAAACAGTGTGTACCCCCAAATGAAAATGGCCATGAAATGTGTACACTGTAAATTTTGTGTACATTAACAACTAATGAAGTACATGGTAATGGACAAGTTGTTTACTTTTAAATGGACATGAACATGAGAAATTTTTTTATAAAGGACACAGTGTTGAAGGTACATAACATGTAATACTTGTAGGCACTATGTAATTTATTCAATAGGGCTTAGAGACCTTGTCCCTTGTATCTTAGACATGTTTTTTTTGGGTGAGTTCCTTATATCCATTCCTTGAGAGTTAGTATAGAATCGCATCCAGCACATAGGATAGTAATACCTTTAACAGGAATTCGTAGATATAATTATTGGAATCCTTACATGAAGCATAGAGTGAGATCCTCTATCATATTATTTCCCTGAGTATAGTTCTTAGTATCATCATGACCAAATATACGTGGTCGCCGATCCTATAATTAGCTTGTTATAAATGATTGAGTTTTTTGTATACCCTATGGTCTTGGGCGTGATCCTCATCTCTGTATCATATCAATTAAAAATTCTAGTATATACATCTTATGATGAGACCTGATGGGCACAACCTCTTAGGAAGACATCATCAGTTCTATCTGACTCATGGATTGTGTTCTCTAAGACAAGTTCTATGTGGAACCTTTGAGAATTATCCCTATACTGGCGTTATGGTTGTGACTTTAACTTCATACCATGTGTAATTTTTGAGTATATTTGGATATTTTAGTAATATGTGTTGTAGAAACAAACCCGTATATATCAAAATATTATTTTTTGTTATATGCTTTGTGGTTTTGGGGCATTGAATGGGTATTGTTTTACTCACCCTTGCATTGGATTTTCTCACATAGATCATGTCTTGTGCATAAGAATTCCTTTTTGATGGAGTCTTATAGGGGAAAGGACCAGGTGGTGTTTGGTGATATGGATAGACCAAGGGTTTTTCATGTGGTTTTCATTATAGTAATCCCTATATTTTCTTTTAGTTTGTACTTATTTTCAGACTATTTGTTGGGGGTTTTATTTGACCCTATTTAATTTTCATTACTTGTTGTCATACCCTAGTTGTGGGAATTAGATGTATATATGCATGGTTTATCAGTTGTTTTGAATTTCATCATTTTATGGTCTTAGAGATGTGTATGTGTGTGTCCAGGTACATTAGGCTGAGGCTTCCTTTGTTAGTGATATTATTACTTGGTGCTAAACTCCATCCTCTGGCCTATAGGAGGTGAGCTTGGGGAGTCGGGGAACGGGCCCCATTGGGATGGGTCAGGACAATGGATATGTGATATTATTATTCAAATAGTATAACTATGTTATGAATATAATATATATATAAAAAATAAAACTAAAATTATATCTTTTCATGAGATGATTTGGTTGAAAAGGAATTACATAGGTTTATAGGATCGTAGTATATTTTACACATGATTGACGGTTTAATTTCCCATTTGATGAAAGATAATATTGATATTGGACATTCCATTAACATAATAACATTTAAATATATAGTATATACTAGTGTTATTAATTTATTATAGATGTAAAAAATTTGGAGGATTTATAGGAAGAGTAAAACCGAAAAACCACGGTAAAGAACTTTACCTCTTCTTCGAACAACCACATTAGGTTTAAAACTAATTCCATCCTATATTGTATTTTTTATCAAAAAACCCCTTTAATATATTATTAAGGGTGTAAGAAAGTGATTTAGATACGTTATCTCTAATTCAAAAGGCCTTGTGATCATGAACTAGAGAGGAGAGGGGTGGACATTTATATATGGGCCAGAGTACACACTTGGAATTTTTGAAAGGAAAAAGTGATACCCACATTCTTCAAAATCCAAAAGGCTCCAAAATTTATTATTATGCAACTATGAATGAGATAATGTTGAAAATGTTACAAAACAAATATTAATTGGAAATTTTTCAAGGTTATTTTGACACTTCTCATTTTATATTTACCACTCGGTAAACACATTTTAACATTTACCATGATAATTAATTTTTATTGTATTTATTATTAATTATGAAGAAAAAAAATTAATCTAACCATATTATACAATAATATTTATTTTAATTAAAATTTTGGATTCAATTTTCTAAAATTCCATTCACATAATTTGTAGAATATAATTTAAAATTAATCCCATAGGCTTGATGCAAAAACAAATTTCAAAATAAAATATTTTTGTAATTATAAATGGGTTTTTATTAAAATTAAACCAATGAAATACTATAATGTACAAAATTTTATTAATTATAATATATTTTAACTAATTTAATTTTTAAAACAATTTAAAAAAAATTCAACCTTTTAAATTCTTTAGATGACAAGGAAGTTTTTAATAAAAATCAATATTTTATCATTGTTCATCGAAATATTAAGCTTTTCATAAAATTATAAATAATTAAATCTAAGATAATTTTAGAATTATGATTTTAAGATTTAATTTCTCAGTTAAAAAAAATTAAAGTGGGGAAATTATGTTAATTTATATGTTAAATAACGACGAAACCATCTTTTAGAAAAAAACAGTTTTTCATAAAAACATTGCTTTTTATTTCAAATGATTTTTATTGAACTTATAATAAAATTATAACTAATGAATTTATTTATAAATTTATAGGATGTATATTATTCATAATTTAGTTATTTCTATTCATATCCTATAATTTAATATCTAGGTTATATTATTATACTACGTTATGGTAATTTTTGGCTCCCGATTGAGTGTATCCTAAGCTATCAAAGAGATTAAATTTATTTTAATGTAAATTTATATAATAAAGTATTAGGGTGTTATATATAATGTATATATTTATTATTTTTATTCACCTAAAATACATAAATTCTCTAATAAATATGAAAATAAATAATTTTTTAATAATTTTGTGTGAAAAAATAACATAATGAGATGAATTAATTTTGGAGAAATGTTTTAGATAAATTATAAGATGAAAATATAAAAATGTTTTTTATATATACATAAATGATATTATAATTTTTTATAACTATTATGTAATATCTCTATAGAATTTTAATATATATATTAACCATTATAAATAATATATGGGATATATATAAATAAATAACTTTTATTTAATAGTTGATAATGGGAATAAAAATAAAATCTATTATTAGTGAAGATATTTTTTTTAAACTAGTATTTTATAATTTTTGAGTTTTTCCATTATAATTAAATTTTAAATACATATAATATAATTTTAATCAAATTAATTCCATATTTAGAAGCATAATTGAAAATTTAGGAAATAGGGTTCCATACCATTTTAAATAAATAAATATAAATTATCCAAGTAGATGTTGAATTATGTTAGTGAATAAAAAATAAAAAAAAATGATATATAGTAAAATTGAATTATAAATTAAGTGTATATATATAAATACTAAATAAGTAATTCATGATCCACTTTCCACTTTATCAATTTTTAGATCACAATCCACACAAAATTGAATCCCTTGATAATGAAATAATTGTTATATTAAAATATTTCACTCATTTTCACTCATTAATGGACCCCTCAACCATCCTTTGAAACACCATATTAAAATTATAAACACACCATAGAATATGACCAATCATTTTTATAAATAAATTTTATAGAGTTGGTAGTTTCACATCACAAGTAGTCACGATGTCTTCAATAAAAATAACATTTTAGAGTGATGAAATTATTTCATTTAAGAAGTACTAAATTAATCATATGTTATTTGTTTTAATTATCAATATTTTTATTCCAAAATATAAATAATCTATATAATAACATAAAAAATAAAATTTATTATAAAATATTGATATATACATCACATAATACTTTCTTTTTAGTTATTAATTCTATTAGAAATTCAATTTACAGGCTTCTTTGACCACCTAAATTGATGAAGTTATGGTTTGATTATTATCACATTGATGAATAATTAATTAATAGTTAAATATATATTTTATTATTTCATTTATTTATATTTAATCTTATGAAGTGGTAAAATTCTAATGAAATATTTATTAAAAATCATCATAATTGAGAAAACCACGCCAAATGAATGAACAGTGAATTGACAATTAGAAAAATTAGAATGATTACTCATTACCTTAGATCTTAGTAACAAACAATAAAATTATAAGACTTTTTCTTTTAATATTCTATATATTAATAACTCATGAAAAAGGAATAATTACCATGAACTGAAAACCAAAAAAACTATGAGATACATAGAATAAATATTCACTAATGACTCATAAAAAATATGTATACTTAATAAATAATTAATATAAGAATAAATATTATTTAAAATAAACCATATAAATATAAATATTATTCATTAATTAAAATTTAATAAACCAAATTTGATTATATAGGGATTTAGAGAATGTTAAAGTTTGTCGGAAGTTGAGTTAAGGTTATTTACCATATGTTTTATTTAAAAGACTCACTCCTTATCTAAAATTAAAATGGAATATTTTTAGGTATTTATAAATATATATATCTGATATCTTATCTTTTAGTGTTTATATGAATTTATATAACTATTCATTATCTGTCGAATTATTATTTCTCTACTCGTGCTTTATAAAGCTAGTAAGGGATTTTTCTCTCAGTTAATATCACTTCTTATATCCCCTTTTCTTATGTATCTTCCTTGAGATGTTAGTTATGTTATATAATTTAAAAGAATAAATTATTTTGGTTTATTATTATCATGTTAATTTATATTTCACTCTTATAACATTTTTTGTGATTACTTATTATGTTATAGAAATGATAAGGGACATCCATCTTATATTTATAAAAAAATCTTAACTTCCTCATTAGGAATATTATTCCAAGTTAAAAATATTTTTAGTTTATTATATTTAAAACATTAAACTTAACTTATGATTTTTCCCTTGATTTTATATATTTACAAATTATTAACTATCCACGCTCTTTGATTGACTATTTTGTGATATCTTATGAAATATTTGGGTAAATTATTATATTTTATATGTTATTTATGTTATGACTTATAAATGATGTTTTATAAATTTAATTATTTTATTTCTATTAGGTACACAGAAAAAAATATTTACATATATATTATTTCACTAGAGGATCCATGATTTTATAGAAGTACAGTAAATTAAGTAAATTTTATATTTTATGATATTTTATATATTGTGCATGGGTGGTCAACTGAGTCAACTGTGTTATGATTTCATAGATTATTTTCAATAGTTATACTTACGATGTATTATATTAATGTATATTCCACATGATTATTCAATGTTTCAATATTATTATTCCAAATTACATGTTTCTCATATAGTCATTCATTTATGGATTATCACATTATTTATTATACATATCCTATATATATCTCATATGTTCTCCTCTTACTGGTCAATTAGAATACTCTTTCCTATATTTCTTTAATGCCCCAATGATTTCATGTATATTTAGATTTTGATGGTGGATTCATATGATGATTGTAAATGATTATTAAATAATGTTTTATCTATTTGTTTTGAAAAGAAGTGTAATTTGTAGCTAATCTCCAATGATTCTTCAATTTTATGTTTTGATACATATTTTACTTATGATATTTTCTATCTTTATGTGTAAATGTTGTAAAATATCTGCATATAATATTTTTTCATAATAGATTGTATATTTAATAAACTATTTCACTAGTTGTTGGTGAATCCAATTAAAAGGCAGACTTTAGTCTGGATGAAGTTAAAGGCAGTTTTGATATTTAAAATTTAGATACGAAATTTGATCTTACAAGAATCATTTAAAAGTTTAAAGGGGAGTTATTATGGTTGAAATTTTGGTAAAAATACCCAAAGTTAATTTAATGGTGTTTGATATATTAAAGTATTTTTAGAGGTGGTTAAAATGACCAATGAGTAATTGGTATAGTACCATTGCGTATCGAGTGGAGTAACTAATGGGGTTCTCCCACTAGTCAGGTCATCGAGTGGCTAGTGGTCATCTACTAAGTACTTAGTGAGACACTAGGTAACCATTGAAAGTATAAAGAGTGCTTTTTATGCCCTTATTATTTTCTATAGAGGAATTATGAGGATTTTTAGCCCCTTCTATTATACCCCTTATGGGGTTTGGGTTCATTAATCTACAATTAAGGGGAGGGAATTACCTATACTCTCACGTTTTCTCTATCTCTTCCCCTGAAGTGATCCAGGTTAGTTTGGGATGTTTTGGTAAATAAGATGTGGTGAGTATACTTCCCTCCCTTATTTTATTTTCCTTCTATATTCTAATATACTAATTTTAGTGGATGAATTTCGGAATAATGTTGTTGATTCCATTGGATTGTGATAGAATCATTTTTAGATAATGGGAACTATTTTCATATAGGAAAGGGGATCTTGGGAAAGGTTTATTATGATTCATTGGATACCAACTATTTATATTTAAATTTCATAACATGTATATTATTTTATTCATGTAAAATTATATAATATTTTCTAATTACTTGGTGTGTAATTTTGGGTATTTTTCATTTTATGGTTTGTGTTCATGGTAAGTGTTTCATATCGTCAATTTCAAAAAAAGGTGACTGTATGCTTCATGATGAATTTTTCCCTATTATAACTAATGAAATTTATTATCACTTAAAGGTGAAAGATAATTATGAATTTTTTAAAATCACTTCACTTATATCCTTAATCATGAAAGGGGGTTTTTTAATATATTGTTACCCGAGGGTGTTTTTAATATCTTTTGAAGGCATTGCATCGAAACGAGATAAATCTGTATGTGATGTTGGTGGTCCTTAGTTTTACCTTTCATAAATTTTATTGAATATATGGTGTGATTTTTTTGTGAGTTAAGTGGGTATAGTCAACCTAAGTGAGAATCCAGTGGATTGAGTGGTTAGAGGATCATCAGGATGACCTAGTAGTGTTGTGTGGGATATCTAATGTAAATTCCCTTGAGAGATAAGTTGTTTCATGACACCATGTAGTAGAATAGATTGGTTGAAAAAGTAAAGGTCATTAATGTTGGTGTCGATCTTTATGTGATGACTGTAATGGCCTAATGGTTCCTTGTATGAGGTGATGAAATAAAAAATTGATCATGTTGGAATATGGGATCCAATTAGGTGTTCTCGATAAACAATCTAAGATATTAGTTATCCAAGAAGGGTAGACTATTGTTTTGAATGGTGGTTTTTTGAAATATTATATAGAGTCTTATATAGTTTTTGAAGGAAGTTATAGTGATAAAAAATAGTGAGGTAACCAAATGTAAGTTGGTTCACCATGGGGTTAGTGTTTGGTATGGGATTATGATGACCCTTCTTCTCTAGGTCAACTTGTTAGTGGGGATATATGAGATGTAAATGGTTTAAATTGTATAGATCCATGGTAGTCTATAACAAATAATGAATGTTTATCTAAAATAGTGTTATGTTTCATGTTTCTGGTAATATTTGGTCTATTCTATGGACATAGGTATTGGAATTGTGAGGATTAACCTAAGGGAATAAATGATGGGTATATAATGAAACCTAATGCCAGAGGTGTGATGAGTTGTTAGCTGAGTGATATAATTGGATATGGTGATACCCATTATACTTAGTGTAAATTTTTTTTGTGATATTTATTTATATTATTGTTGAATTGTCTAAGGTGTCCGTAAGAATATTGAGCCAGTAATTTTTAGAACTGTCATGATAGGATACATTTCTGATTATGATAAAGGGAGATAGTTATCAGAATGATATTTTTTCCCAAATAATTTATTAAGATATTATATCCAAATTTGTGTTTTTACCACCTGTTATATACAAGTATTTGATTCCCTATAATGGGTGATTCTCTATATTGGAAAATTATATGGGAGTCCTTGTAATGGGCTCTCTAATAGCCAGTTGAATAGAATAGTTGGTTGGTATTCTAATTTGTTAGCAGATTTTTTTGAGTGGATAATTTATAAAATATTACAACATGATGTTAAATTTTTGGAAATGTGTTTTTTATGATGCTAATGCATACATTTGTTTTAATTAATGGGTTGGTTAATATACCAATCAAAACATTTGGTTATCATGAATGGGTATGGTGAAATACCAACTGAGGGATTAATTCTTTTAAATGTGTTGGTAGATATTCAAACTTAGTGATCAGTTTCTGTAAACATGTAGGTTATATTCCTCTCAATAGATCAAATTTAGTGAACATGTTAGGTGAGGAACCAAACACAAGATGTATATGTATAGACCATTCATAAATTTTTCCAACCATGTGCTCTGCGTATTCCATGAGAATTTGAATTGATGATATTCAACTAAGTTAGTATTTTTGGGTTGATAGACCATTTAAATATCTTTCATGTATCTAGTATTGGATGGAATTTATTTGATTCAATAATAATGGTGTATCCTTGAGAAATGATATTATGACTACTGTGTGAATCTGAATTCTTACATATTTTATTTCATTTGGTACATTCATATGCATATATATTAATAATTATTAAGAGATCTCTTTGTGGAATATTGATAAGTTTTTTAGTCACCCCCTATTTGTATGAATTCTCATATTTATTCAATTTAGATCTATAATGTACATAAATAAATGGTTTTTATTAAGAGTGATTGGTTTTTAAGAGATCTTAATGGATTTGGAATCATATATGGGGTTAGGTTGAGGTTAGTGGTTATGTATATTTTTTATTTTATTTAGAGTTTTATTTAATAACTATATATAATCATCCAATTTATGTAATATATTATTGCACCATGATATTAATTTTGTTTGGGATTTTTATATGATTTAGTTTTAATTGTTTGAAATGATACAAGGTTATAGTCTCCCCATATATTTTATATGAATCCCCGACCACTATTTTGTTTCCTCTAGTTTATGGGCATGGGTGATTATGGTATGTAACCCTCTATTTAGGAATCACTTGAGGGCCTTGGGATGAGAAAGTTATAGTATCGATGTAATTTTTTGTTATTTTTAAATATTATGTTAGATGATATTATTAGATTTATTTTTAATGAAAATAGGTTTAACTAAATGATTCATAATTGAAAAAATATTATAAAAATATCTAAATGATGAAGTTTTTTTACACATATTTAAAAAATAAAATTATTTTTGACTCTTATTTTTTATGGTTTTAGTAAATATAAGAACTTGGTGAACAATAAATGTAATATATATTTCAATGGAATTTATAATTAACATTTAAACATCATGGTAGCTAGTGTTGAAAATATTTTATAGATGTTAACTCAACTAACTCGGTTTTTGAAAATAACTCAAATCATGTTAAATTACCAACTAATCCAAATAAGGAAAAAATCACCATTGAGTCTTATATATATACAATTCCATCATAATTTAGTGATTCTTCTAATCCATTATTGTATTATAAATAAATCAATTCAACATAGATTATACCTTATATGATCTAATGTTCTGAGAATTAAAAGGTTTTATTGTTTATCAGTTATCTATAATAATAAGCCTTTATATGGTGGTAATTGATCTATAAGACCAATCCAATAGATGAAGTAGATTTTATATAAATGATTTATTTCATGAAAAATATATTTTTCAAGATATTTTTCATGTACTCTTAACATTTTAATGGATAAAATTCCAGGAACTCAAAAAAATATATGAGGAATTTATATTGTCTTATGAGGAAAACTTCAAAAGACAGAAAAGGTTCCCTCTAAACATTATTATTTAACCTACTATCAAAATTAACTAATACTTCAGTAGCTTAAATTTAATTATTTGAAAATATTTATAAATTTTAAACTTTGATAGCTATGAAGAAATTGTTAGATGTGCTCTAATATTTTAAACAGTGGTTTGGGGTGTTAACAGTTGTGGAAATAGGGAAACTATAATGGAATTTAATTTTGAAGGGTCATATTAGAAGGTTTATGGTGGAAAGAAGATCAAAATGGATCATATAAAAAAATATAAGAAGAATAATCTTAAGATATACCTCAAGGTTACTAAAATATGTTTCAAGTGTACAATAGGTGGACACCAGGTGGATTATTTTCAAGGAGACATGTAGATGACACTAAACATAACAAAAGAAAAATAATTTCACTCAATAGACCACTCCTAGTCCTTTTTGATTTAACTAAAATGAACATTATAATTATTTGATTTAATTCATCAAACCTAGTGTATATTATGATATAAAACCTATATAACTTATAAATATATGTTATCAAGGAAAATATTATACCATCATCATTATTGAGGTGGATCAAATAATTAAAGTGGTGTTGGGTACACTTATCATCCACTTAATACTGGTGAATGTATTATTTGAATAAATTTCAAAAAATTTTTATATAATTTTTTAGAGAAAATGAATCCCTAGCTCAAGATTTGAATGTTTTTTATCAATAGAAACACCTTGTTGTAAAATTAGTGATTCTAAAGTATATAAATTCTCCCCCAATGATATTTATTAGATGATTTTTCTAGTAAATATTTCGATTCATCCTTCCATAGAAATCTATGTTATATTGGGAATGAATTGGCTCTCCTAATAAAGAAAATTCAACTATCGATAATTAGATCTCCCATAATGATATTTATTGGAATAATGAGAAGGTATGGAAACTTCCATTGGGACCAAGCACCGTGCAGCTTTATACGGGGTAATGCTAGCCAATCAGCAATACAAGGTGGGGAGCCAGGTGATCAATGATGCAGACGCTTGGGGAGGGGCAGTTCTTGCAGGTTGGCCCTACGGGGCATGTATTGGGCATAACATACTTATGGGCAATCAGGTCATGTATTGAAAGTCATGTCAGGCCCTGTGCCTTGGGCCTATGGGTCATGTACAGGTTCCCCTTCATCCCTTAAAAATGGGGATTATCTATAATAAAAAAATAAGAGAGAGAGTAATATCATTTCATATCCCTAATTACAAAATTCTTATATAATTTTAAGGGATTATTTTAATTACATCTATAAACTCTTTTATAATTATAGATATTAATTCCTATTTAATAAGAATAAATAGAATAAATATTTAATAAATAAGATTATTTTAACATTATATTCTATGAATATTACCACTTTCATAGAAAATGAGGTATAGATTGATGCATGGGTTAAGGGACTGGTTTTTTTGTGTCCTCTAGTATGTAATAATTCATGGTTTAGGGGATTCTAATTATAATATTATGAAGTGTGTGTACATATATATATATTTATTCATTTTCATTTGGTGACTATGATTAACGATATTTATGGTAATCCATGATATGAAATTAACCATGGATATTAATGTGATCATAATTTATCATGTTAAAGTTGTTGGTTTTTTTACACTTTACAGATTGGTGATACATATAGACACTAGTGTCTTAAGGTAGTGAAATAGCTAGGTGAGGTGGTTATATTTAGTATTATTACTAACCTCTACATGAAAACTTATCTATTTTCACTATTTTTTTCAAAAATCTGTAGGTGTTAGTCATATATGATATTTCACATTGGATATTGATGAGAGATATAGAAGTTCATGACATAGAGTATTTATCTAGGTAACCTCATTGTTTTTTCCCATATTTAGTTTCATATTTCATTATAATTTTTTAGCATGTTTATTTATGTATGAGGCATTATTTAGTTACCTTAAAATATGTTATAAAGAAATTTTTCTAGTGTGTATGGCTTATATTTTATTATTTATTATTCATTTATACTATGGTGTAAAATGATTCATGTCATTATGATATAGGTGGTATTTATTGGTAATGGATCCCATTATTTTGTGGGTATCTATTAGTGTTAGTCATTACCCAATGTCCAAATAGTTAAATATTACAAGTTTTATAACTGAAATTTTATTACCTGATAGGTTGGTAACGTAGCATTGTGATAAAGTTTGAGTCTTGGGATGTGTCTTTTATATTTGGGATAACTAAAAATAATTTTTCATGAAGGAATTAATGTTCATTTAATCATAATATAAGCCTATAAAAGGATGTAGGTGTCAGATATATTCTTCAAAAGGAATCTTATTAATGAATTATGACTAAAAAGTGACTATATAATGTTATTAGGGTATAATGGTGGGAATCAAGCAATATATAGTTTTGATTCATGATCTTATGCAAGTGATTAATTTTATTTACATTGTAATAGTTTTTTATGGGGAATAATAATAAGTGATTAATAAATATATTTATCATATAATATGATATTGAGTCTCTATATTTTCAAGAAATATTGTTGGCTGAGTTCATAGAGCTGTTTCCATGGAGATAGTTTCAATTGTTAAGAGAGATTCAAATGGTACATCATACATCAATGGTTTTGACATAGTATATTGATACTAAGATAACATATCAAATGATGGGATATAAAGAAAATAACAATAGATTATGATGATAGTTTTATTTATTGTCAAGAAGAGAATTATTAAAATATGATTTGGATGATAAAGATTGAATTAGTTGATGATGAGGTATGTTGATGAGAATATTTTAAATTTGTGAGGATTCACACATCATATATCTGATTATTGTAGAGATGACCTTACCTAGATTCCAAGAGATATTTTGGTAGTGAAGTATGTATAATTGGAAGTTGATGAGTTTGAGAGGTCCTTACTGGGGAATACATGGCATTAAGATATAAAATTGCAACCTTAATCTCTCACTCGGAAATTAGGTTCTAAAACATGGTGTAACTTTTTTATAGAAATATCAATTGAAAAATATATAGATTGAGGAAAATTTTGGATTATAGCTTTATAAGATTGGAAAATTATTATAAATATCATATTTTATAAAAAATTGTTTGAACACTTATCTTGATTATCTAAAGAAATATTCTTATTTAAGACCAAACACACATGATCTTTTACACATCACTATGCATGTTAAAATAATTTTAGAAACATATGGGGAGAAAAAACATTTTCAATATGGTTTTTTAAAAAAGAGGAGAAATCCATTCTCTTTTCAAATTCTAAAAAATAATTTTGAAATGTAAAATATTTGATATAACAAATATTTACTCTAAATAATAATTTAGGGTTTTGAAATTCAAGAAATATATGGTTTTAAAAACATTAAAAGGCATATTATTTTAAAAATATAATGTCTTATGGAAACATAATATCCTTTGAAAAATTAATTTATTTTAGAAATATAATATATTTTGAAATAAATCATGATTTTCCATGGAATCATCTAAAATTTACATTTGAAATAAATATCACATTTTAAAATATAATGATATTAGGAAAACATTAATAAAACTATTCATAAAATAGTAGTATTGATATATAAGCATTTTAAAAAATTCCCCTATGAGGTCTTGGACTCACTTCACAATCCTCACCATTACAATCAATACCCAGGTTTTTAATTTTAAATAAAATAATTTCTATAAATTTTTGTTTTCTTATTATAAAATAATTAAAAATTATCAGAAACACTAACAATATAGAAATAATTTTCAAAGATAATTTTTTTTGATAGATCATAATAGTAAAAAAAATATTAATTTAATGATACACCATTATTTCATAAAGATTGGGAGAAATATATGATTCATAAGAAATGTATACAATGATTTCTATAAAGAATTAATTAAACACTGGAAAATAACTTTCATAATATTATGAAATTTCAATGATATATATGATTCATGGAAATAAAATAAATGTAACCTTAAATGAAATACATAACTTTTAATAAACATTTCACACATGAAATAATAATTTCTATACTCTTCAAACCATTTCTTGAACTCATAAAACCGTTAAAATAGATTTCATCAAAACCCTCCTTTTCAAATAAGAGTTAAAAAATAATTAATTATTGAAATTATATATTCATTTCATTATATAGTTTTAGGATCCACGAAATTAATTTATAAAATAACCCTTTAAAATAAATATTACTATATTTTTAAAGTAAAGTGTCCCTTACTTTGAGTTTTCCACAAAACATTTGATTATTTTATTCTGAAATAATAAAATTATGTTAACTATTTACTTACTTAAGAACCATTTTTAAGTTTATTATTCCAAAAATATCATATATCACTATGTTATATACAATTCATATAGTATGTTTTCAAAATATATTTTGATGATATTCAGAATATATGCCCAAAATGACTTTTGTAGGATAAATGTGGCCAATAAGATCATTATTAAATAATAAATGAAATAAAATGTCGTGAATGAGCATGGACACCCTGGTACCTTGATACCTAGGATGATCTTGGAATATACCTAAGGGTATTTCCATTACCCATGGGTTGGCGAGTAGCACTTGGCATCACACACGATAAAGTGGGAATTATTTTTCCTAATAAATAGTAAAATAAATAGAATAATGTTAGTATTCACAAAATAATGATCTATAGTGATAAATATACCATAATTCAATCAATTATATAATCCCAAGTACGTCATCATAGTACTAGAAAATGTGATAAACAATCTAGGTAACAATGGAAAAATCGCTCCATGACCAAAGATCAACTATAAGAACCACCTCCAAGGGGATCGTTTCCCTTGCTCAAATTCTGGAAGAAGATAATATAAAAAAACCTGAAGTCACAGTTAGGTTGTGAGCTAAAATCCCATTAGGTTCTAACCAAGGATTCCATAATACGATGATAAAATTATTAAATAAAAAAATCATTCAATTTTATATAAATTGGTATGAAATTTCAAAAGAATATTTAAAAAAATCATGATTTACATTTCAAATGATGGATATATTTATAAAAAAGTTTTAAATAAACATTTTATATAAAAAAATTTATATAAATTCTGATGTAATGTGAAAAATAGTTTAAAATAAAATGAATATATATATATATATAAGAATTAACAACATGCAACATGGTCATCTTCTAAGTGGTAGGATAGTTCCATGTTGTGGGATCCTCACACGCTTATAAAATGGTAATGGAAATACACCCATGTATCTCTGACAGTGGACAAAAAAGACTAACCAATTTCCCATTAGGGATAATATCTAGCAATACATTTATGGCAGAATTGTAAATCATCAATATATTTCTTGGGAATTCCCATAAGATCGTGTTATTCCATAATAACTCACTAAATTCTCAGGCTTTCATGTTCTATAAAAAACCAATAATGGGAAATTTATTTCAAAATGATTGAAAATACAATTAACCCATTTGTCTTCCATTTAAATATGCCAATTTCCATTAAAAACCCAAACTAGGGTTTAATCAAATCATTAATTTTTCTAGGATAAAACCAATGGGTTATTATCAAAAAAAAAATCAACCATATTTCTCAAAAAGAAATTTGAAATCAATTCTACATGTCAAAATTTCAATTCAAATTCCAAAATTAAATTTCACAATTTATTTTTCATATTATTCATCCAATTTCAACAAACACACACCAATTTAAATGAATTGGGTGTTTTCGTCAATTTTCATGCAAATTGAAATCCAAACCACGATCCACAGAGAATAATTTATTCACAATTTAATTGAAATAAATTTAATTTAAATCATGTAATTTAGGGTTAAATCAGTCTGTAAAATAAAAAAAACCACCTACCTTAGATCATGGGATTACACAAAACAACTTCTACAACTCGATTTTTCAATGAAGATCACTAAAAATAGAGACTTGATAATCAAACCTATATTAAGTATCTAAAACAACGTTTATTAGATTCTCAAAAAACATAGACATCTAACAATTCCTAAGGAATATATATATATATATATATATATATATAGAAAGAGAGAAAGAACGGGGATAGAATTATTACCTTGAAAGAACCGAATGAAGATATCATAGCTTTGAATCTCCTTAATGTGGCTTTAGAAGATCCAAAATGGGTCCTTAATAGCCCTACAAACCTAATAAATAATGATATCCTAAGTTAGGGTTAGTAGGGGTCTAAAATAGGATTTGTGGATTTTTTTTAATAATTTTTGGAATAATTAAATCTTGGGTGCACATTTAGCTAGGTAGGTCTGTACAGTTTATCAAACTCTACACGCTTGGATGTGGGGTTGCATGGTTTATCCATGGTGGGAGCACAATTTTAAAAACCATTCACCAACTGTATAAACCCCCACTTCCTGGGTTTTCATACTTTTCATTAATATTGTGCACAGTTTTGGAAAATGGTGTGCCAACTATCCATTTCCCAAGATCCATCCAAAATTTACAAATTTTCACCTGAATCGTCACTAAATGAAACCCAACCAAAGAATGAAAAAATATTTGTTAACAAGTACCAAGTAACATGATATTACAACCTCCACACTATAGAAATTTTCTATCCCCCTAAATCATGTTAGTAATCATTCATGTCAAAATGATAAGCCTACTACTCTCTCATCAGTGCCTCTCTCTCCCAAGTCACATGAGTATCAGAACCATGATGTCATAAAACTTGATCGAAAATATTATCCTATCATTAAGTACCCTAGTTTTAGAATCATGTTTTATAACTAGACACTCTGCTATGGATAAATCAGGTTCAACATTAAGATCAATCCAAGTCAGAACATGAGATCGATCAAAAATATATTTTAATAGCTGCAATACATGAAACATGTTTTGTATCAACGCTATCATTGGAGGAAGTGATAAAAGGTAATCCACTTTCCCCACATGCTCAAAAACCAAAAAAGGTCCCATAAAACAAGGATTAAGTTTCCCTTTCCTCCAAATATGTCGATGAACGAAATTGGGTGAAACAACCATGAACACATAGTTACCAATGAAAAACTACAATGGCCAATGATGAAAGTTAGAATAATATTTGTACCAGCTCTATGTTGTGAATATTATATAATGAATCAATAAATCTTTGTTGTAATCTCTTGAACCAAGATTGGTCTAGCCAATGAATATTTATAGAACTCGGACCAATACAATGGAGATTTTCAAGGCCAACCATACAAGGAATTAAAAGGAGAAACTGTAAATGCGGACTGGTGACGATTTTGATAAGAAAACTCGACCAAGACCGAACGGTCGTCCCAAGCCACACCAATGTCATGGACACAGGCATAAATCATGTCATCAGGAATCTGTATAGCTCTTTTTTCCTATCCATATGACTATGGGTGTTATGTAGTAATCAAATGAATATGAGATCATAATTCTTCCTAAAAAACTGTCTAAAATGGAGATGTAAACAGGGGATCCCTATTAGAGACTATAGAAAATAGAATTCAGTGAAAATGAAAATTCTCTTTAAATAATATATTTACCAACTTCTTGACTTTGGTTATATCACAAATGAGTATAAAGTGATACAATTTGATCATCCTAAAATTAAAAATCCATATCACATTATTCTTTATCAAGGTAAATGTAAACCCTACCAAAAAGTCTATATAGATCTAATCCCACTTCCAATTCATCTTTTAAAGTGTCTAAATAAAACATGAAGGTCTATGGTTCTTGACATTGACCCATTTTCATGTATAACAATAAGATAAAAGATCAAAAATGCCCCATCTCATGCCTGGACACTAGAATCATCACTTTATATTATAGAACATAATTGTCTTTATTAGGTGCACTCTCCTCTAGGATTTTTATAAATACCTCATCACAACTATCCTAATTGAAAATGGTACCAAAAATTGATTCTAATAACACATAATTACATCCTTGGAGAATTACCACTCTCAAAAAGTCTCCCCACCATAAATAGAGCCTCTAATGCTATGGAATCCATCATCATGATGTTGTTCTTGGTGAATCATCTTGACAGGTGTAGAGGTAAAATGAACACTATCTAAAGAAACATTTTCCCTTGATTCTCGGACTCCAATATGAAATTGTGAAAAAAGAGAAATCAAGATATACTCTTCTAAAGTTTCTTTCACTATCTGGTTTGAAATTTTCCTACTCAATGAATCTCTAATGAAATTCCCTTTCCCCAATGAATAAGTGATTCTAAAGTCAAAATATTGTGGGTACTCCACCCAACCCCTCTGGAAGAGATTAAAATATTTTTGAGAGGATATATAACTCAATCTCTTATGGTTAGAATACACATTAAACCTTTCTTCAAAAAGGTAATGTCACCAAATATTATATGCATGCATCACATCTTTGAGTTCAAGGTAATGGTCCAAGTATTTCTTCTAATTTTTCCTAATCTATCTAGGTCCATAAGCAATGACATGATCACCTTTCATAAGAACACAACCCAAAACCAAACCATTTGCATTAAAGAAGACCACATATGCCTACCCAACCTCTAGAAAGAATAAACATCGGTGAATTAGTCAAAAGGAATTTCATCTCAACAAATAAATTTTTACATTTCTCATCCTAAAAAAATGTTTATCCCTTCCATGTTAGAAAATTAATTAGTGAATCCAACATTGAGAAGTCCATTACAAACTGAGGATAATGACCATCTAAACCCAAGAATCATTGAATCATGAAAAAATTTCATATTTTCCCCCATGTCATAACATCATTAAACTTTTTGGGATAAATTAAAATGCTATGGTCCAACACAAAATTTCCTCAAAACATTACTTACCAAATATTGAAATAACATTTCGAAAAATTGGCATAAATTCAGTGACTTCCCAACAATTCCAGAACTTCTCTCAGATGATGTATAGGATACTCATCGGTCTTAGAGTAAATATGGTTGTCATACATTAAGACCACCATAAAAGTATTAAGATACTAATTTAATATCATATTCATTAATTCCATAATAACTACATGATAATTTTTTAAATTAAATAGAATGAAAGGGTATACATAAAAGCACTACCTGTTCAGAAAGGATGTTTTTAGAATGTCGTATTTTTTTATTCTTAACTGATGGGAACCATATAAAGAATAAACCTTTGAGAACCAAATTTCACCTTTAAAATAGTCAAAAAGGTCATCAATTCATGGTAATGGATACTTTTTCTTTACTGTAACATGATTTAGTTTTTGGTAATCAACACAAATGTGAAGTGATGCATCATCTTTATTTGGAAAGAGAACAAGCACCACCCATGGGGACACACATGGGAGAATGAATACTTTCTCTAAAATATCATCCAAATAAGTCTTTATCTCTTTTATTTTAGCTATTTCCATGTTTTTAGATGGAATTGATATTGGTTGGGTACCATGAACTAAATTAATAGAAAACTCTACCTCCCTTTTGGTGGAAAATAAGAAAATTTAGAACGAAAATGTCTATAAATTTGATGATAACTAGAGGAAGATAATTTATCATGGATTATTTATCTAGATTATAATTAAACACTGATATTACCTTCCCCAACTCTAGATAATAAGTTCCAACTCTACTGGAACTTGAGTCTCATTCTCCCTAAAGGAAACGACACACTTTATCAGGTGTAGTAAATGAGACCCATCGAAAATAACAATTAATTTGGGATTTATGGGTAATGATTCAATCTATCCTAAATATAAAAACAAGAGGGTTCATATTGAGGACTATAAAAAACAAATAAATATCAAAATATTATAAAGATAAAATACTAGAATGACTACAGAGACCCTACTATCTATTTATGCTCAGGGGTATAGTAATATTCATCACATAAGATAAAAATAACAATAAGAAAGTTTAGAATATTGGAAATAAGACTTGAAATAAATGAATAAGATGCATCAATATCAAATAATGTAGTCATTAATGATAAATATATTGTGATGGTACCTATCATAGTTGATGGACCCATATCTATTTCCTCAAAAAGTCACTTCAACTATATGAAGAAGCTTCACTCCGGATGCTTATGGCGGGAACCCTATTGTTCATGAATATATTATTTCACCAAATTTTTATTTTTTTATGATGATATCATTATGAAATGGGTATCATAATAAACATGGAATAACATTTTCATGTGACCTGAGCATCGACTGGTACAACATATATTGGGTTCCATAGTGCAAACATGTTTCATGTACCCAGATTTTTCACATTAGTAACAAATAAAAAGGGCCTTTAGTAGGGACTGAATTAGGTCTAGAAAAACCATAATGTTGAGAACCACTATGATAATAATAAATATTTTCTTCTAATTTTAGGAATTCATATAAAAAATACAATGAGAAAAATGATATCCCTTTAACCATAATATACCAAAAAGGTCCATCCCAACCATCAACTCTCTATCCATCACATCATCATAAGAGGGTATCTTCCGCATAAAAAAACCTACTAAAGAATATCATATCGAAGTACCATATTCACCCATCAAGTATTCGTCTTCTCATTTGATTATATCTCAATTGAAAACTAAACTATCTCAGAAAAATAGTTTTCATGATCAGTCACGGTCCGGCCAACTTATTGGAGTTTGAAAAACTCCAAAGTCTTGGCCAAAACCATAGAATCTGGATAGAAATCATCAGTAAAAATAGTATTAATATAATTCTACTATAAAATCTCATTCTTCTTCTTCTTCACCATTAGTTTACACTATCTCATTCTAGGTCCATATTGCTTAAAGGTGGAACATTACACCTTAAATTCATGGGAAATTTACAAGAACTGAAATAGAAGACTGATATCTCTCAAACAATCCTTATCATGTTGGGGATTATAAGAGCCCTGGAACACTAGTGACTTTTGAAGAAGGAACTCTTCAACATGATTTTTTATAACATTACTTTGAGGTTCTAAAAATGAAAATCGAATGGGAACGAGTGTATGTGCATGTCCCAGAGGGTAGATAGCATGCATAGTAACCTCAACAAGATTATGGTCATTGATAGGATTTTCTCATTGAGGTTCATCAGAATATTCCTCTTGGGTCTTATTTTAACATATTATAATATGCATGTTTATTCCCAACATCAATAAAAAATATTTATGAAATTACAAAAGTGATATGAAACAACTCTCAAACTAGAGACCAAGAAAAATTAATCCCAATAGATTGACAAACATGATTTGGATTTTAATCTATCCAAATCGAAAGTATAGAATAGAAGAGAAATAACACTCAATATATCTTTCTCAAACCCCACCTAGTGACATAAGGCTCATAAAATGAGAGATACCTAGGAACTTGATCTCAAATATATATTATGTCCCTAAAAAATTGCACAACTATAAACTAACATAAAAGAAAGATACTTAACTTTCACTTGTGATACCACATTATCATAAATAAGTTCAGACACCCTGGTACCCTGATACATAGGCCGATCAAGGCATAGCCTGAAGTCCATTCCTAATCCTCATAGGTTGGAGACTAACACATGAAATCATACAATGTAAATTGGGAATGTTTTTTCAACATAAATAGTGGAAGAAACATAAACAAGTCAGTATGCATAAAAAAATCTCTATAGACATAACTATACCATAAGTCAAACAGGTATATAAACCCAACTATATCATCAAATTACTAGAGAACAGGATAAACAACCCAAGTACCAATATACATAGCTCTCCAAGAACAAATATCAACAAAAATAACCACCTCTAAGCGGCTCTTTACCATTTCCCTAACCTAGAAGGAGATAGTATACAACCCAAAAAAAGGTAGGGTGTGAGGTAAATGTCCATTAGGTTCCCACCATGGATTCCGTAAAATGATTCCAAAATGACTTACCTAATAACGATTTAAATTTTAAATAAAATGGCATAGAATTTGGAAATAATATTTAAAACAAATCATTCTTTTCATCTCAAATTATGGAAATATTTTATATAATGAATTAAATATACATTTTGTATAAAATAGTTTATATTACTTTTCAAGGCATGTGAAAAATATTTCACAATACAAGGAATATATATATATATATATATATATCAAATCATTAAAAATGGGAAACATGGTCATCTTCCAAAAGGTTCAATAGTTCCATGTTATGGGATCCCAACACTTATAAAATGATAATAGCGATGTGAGAACACTTCTCTCTAACACTGGCCAAAGAAAACTAACCAACATCCCACTGGGGATTTGATCTTCCAATAAGTTTATGTCAGAGTTGGAAAGCATAAATGTTTTCCCTAATAACTCCCTAACTACCTAATATTTCATGTCCTCTAACAAAAATCAATAATTGGAAAATTATTTCAGAATATTTCAAAATACAATTAACCCATTTTATCCATTTCAATATTACAATTTACATTTTAAAACTAAAATGGTGTTTTAATCAAATCATGATTTTTTCCAATATAAAACAAATGGGTTCTTATAAAAAAATTAAAAAAATATTTCTCAAACACAAATTTAAAATCCATTTCAAAAATCAACTTTACAATTCAAATTCCATAATTATATTTCACCATTTAATTTTCACAATTTTTCATCCAATTTCCACAAACACACCCCAATATCATAGAATTGGTGGTTTTCCACAAATATTCATAAAAAATAAAATAAAAAAACAATTTAATTGAAGTTTTTTTAATTGAAATTATACAATTTAGGGTTATATCAATAAGCTAAACATAAATGGAACCACCCACCATAGATCATAGGATCATGCAACACAACTTTTGCAACGAGATTCATAGACAACGATCATTGAAATCAGAGGTCCTATAATCAAACCAATATTCTAGATCTAAAATAATGTGGATTACATCCTCCAACTAGATTAAGATCTAGCAAACCCTAAGGAAGAGATTGATTTAGAAAGAGAGAAAAAATGGGTAGATAATTCTTACTGGGAAATGATCGAACAAAGATTGACTAGTTTCGATCTTCATTAGTGATGGTTGGAAGAAGAAAAAAATGGGTCCTTGAGAGACCTCCCAACCTATGAAATCAAGATATATTGAGTTAGGGTCTAAATGGGGTCCAAAATATGGTTTAAATAATTTTTAATAATTTTTGGAATAAATAAATACTGCATGCATGGATTTCTATGTGGTGCCACATGGTTTTTTTATCATGCCTTTTAACTGTGTGCCCTTTATTTTAGGGTTTCATTGATTCTACTAGTTGGGAGAAATGTTTGAAAACCCAAATAACAATAGTGTAAACCCCCAGTACATTTTGTTTCATGTTTTTCACTAGTAGGGAACACAGTTTGGGAAAATTCTACACCTACCATGCACATCCCAAGAGCCATCCAAGATTTTCATCTTTTCACCTGAAGTATCCCTAAATAAAGCCCAACCAGACAAAAATCAAAAGAGGGGTTGCTGATTAAATTAAAATAATAAAATTATGTAAAAAATAATAATTAAATAATTATAAATTTTAAAAAAAAATATATAATTTAATACTAACTATGAAGTATGGTTATGAAAAATTAACTATGTTACAATCATGGAGTCTATAATCCACACATACACATGAGTAACATTTCCATTTTTCAAAAATCATAATGGAAAGAGGTAAGTATTATTTAATATATAATTAATGATCATTATATCATAAATATATTATTTATTTTTTAAATATACTTATATATATCATCCATGTTATTCGATGATGAAAAATTAATCACATAGCTTCGTGGAGGTGGTAATCTTCACGTAAGAATAGATGACATTGTCATTTTTAACTGAATGAAAAGTAAAGAAAATATATGTTATATTAATTGTATATAATTAAAAATATTTCATGAAGCTTATATATATATATATATATATATATTAAATAAATAATTATATACACCCTTGATTTTTGGTGATGTAAAACAAATTACATCAATTTGTGAGGCAGTAGTCCACCATACACATGAATGACAGTTTCATTTCACATATGATGGATGAGAAGATGGATATAGGTAATGTTAGTTTCATAAAAATATTTAATTATATGTAATATATATATTTTTATTATTTAATCATATTTTAAAATGTTTTTAAGGAGTTGTAAGAAGAAATAAAAGTAAAACCTTGGGTAAAAACTATACCTCTTCTTCAGCCAATATCAATTTATTTACCCCTTAAGACATCAAAATATGGTATGTTTTCTAATCCAAAACCTATCAAATAATGTTATTAATTATATAAATGTATTCTAGAAGGGTTTGGAGGAACTAAGAGGTATTTTAAGTTTGAATAAAAGAGGATGGGTTGATCCATTTTATAAGAGATGGAAAGGGAACTCTTGGAATTTGATAAAGAAATTAATTAATATATATTTCTTTTCACATTTAATGGATACAGATTATTAATATTATAAGATAAGATTAATATGAATAAAAATAATATAATCCATTAAAAGTTTTACTATTTTATATTATGTTTTTAACCCTATATTTTTATGTACCCCCGTGTAAACCATTTTGACACTTTGGGTGTTACCAATATTTTATACTCTTTATGGGTCAAAATATATACTATAAAAGGAATATTTTCCAATAAATGGATCATGTATGATATATTAAAACATATAACTATAAATTTTTCAAATATTTTATTTTTATAGATTTTAAATCATTTAATAAAATATCATTTATTATTAAATGTTATTAATATCATTTTTAGAACTATTTATTATATTTTAGTTTGAAAATATCATGCCAGAAAAGGAATTAAACTATAATATTTTAAAACATACCTAAATAGTTTATATTTATCTAAAATATTCCTGTAACACAATAATTCATTCAAATGATATTACATTAATTGTTTTTAATATCATTTATTTTATTTTCCTTTTATTTAAATAAATACAATGTCGTCGTTGCGAAAGAATTTAAGGTAATTATTTTATCACAAAAAATATAAATAAATTAAGTTGATAAAAAATACTAATATTTTAATAAAATATTTATAACTAAAAATAAATTCTTTTAATCTCTATGTCAATAATCTAAAAATAAAAAAAATAATGATATTTTTGACTTTTATTTACATAAAATATTATAAAGTTAAAAATAAAGTACAAATTCAAATAAAGATCATTTATTCAAATTTTTAATGATTAAGGATGAAATTAAATAAAATTTCAGGTTTACTTTAATGTCCTAATCACATATTTTTACCCTTAATTAACCCATTTTACCTTTACTATGGTAACTAAATTAACTATGATTACAATTCGTAATGAATAAAAATAAAATAAACATATTTAAAAATATTGAACATCATAATTCCAAATATGTGATCTAATTTTGAGGTTTCAAAACCTAAAATTGAAAAAATTGTATTTAAATTTATTTTTGAATAAACATGATGAAAAAAGGTTTTTTAGAAAAATCCCTTTTATGTATAAAAATGTTTTTATACCAAATTAATCTGTAAAATTTGTTCCAGTTAAATTAATTGGATTAATCATAATATAATTCAACTAATGTAACTTTTGAATCAATTAAAAAAAATATTTTAGTAAATGATTCAAATAAATATTCAGTGTTCAATGAAAATGAGGTTTTTCACTAATCACTAGAAAATCAATCTTTTCAGAAAAATGAAAAAAATTAAAATTGTGATAATTTTTAAATTATGATGTAAAAAATTATATTCTTATTAAAATAATATTTTTAAATGTTCTATAAACTCAAAGTCATATTTTCCCAAAAAAATTATTGAAAGGCATTTTTTGAAGAAAACGTATTTTTGATGAATTAAATGACTTCACTAAAAAATAATTGACTATTTGAGAAGAGCAGGTCAATAAATTTTTATTTAGTTTAAAATTTTATACAAATTTAATAATTTTCTTTTACCCAACTCATACTCACTAATTTAATGCCTAGTCCATAACTGTTAAATTAAATTATAATATTTTAATAGCATTCATAGTTCACTTAAAATCAAGGTTTTTTGTTGTTTATGTTATTAAACATAGTGTTGTTTTAAAATATTGAGATGCTAAAAATATACATAATTAGAATTTTTAATTGGATTATGGTGAAACTTTTAGCTGATTTGAGATAGGTGATGTATATATCTATAAATTAATTAAGGCCTTGTCATTGATGCTATTTAGTGAAAGAAACTGAGAATATATTTTATACAGTGAAGATTCATTACAATACTCTAAGAAGTTATCATATGTTATAATTCCATAAGAATTATATTTAATGAATTTTATGAATGTTTAAAAATAACATAAATTCATTTAAATTATTTTGAGAAGCTTTATATTTTCTAGATATGTTTTAAGGAATTTTTATTGAGTTTAGAAGGATATAAAATTAAATTATTTTATTTTGATATGGAAATGAAAAAATATTAGGCTAATTAAGAAAAAAAAATATTTTCCACTATGTATATAAGAATTTATCAGGGTTATTTATATCAGGTCAAATTAAATAATCAATACATAATATTAAGTTCTAGAATCAAGAAATTTTAAGAAGATGAATAAATTATATAAGATAAAAGGATATGGAAGTATATATCATAGAAATGTCAAGATAATATATAGATAAAACCAAGATACATGAGATTAATGGTACGAAATATGAATTGTTGCATTATATTAAATCCATAATTAGTACATTAAAATTATATTGAGACTAACATTTATAAATCCAAAAAAATTTAATCTCGGTGTTGCAAAGCTTCATGAGATTAAGTATGAAAGTTATGAAGATATGTAAAATTAATTCTAAAAGGTAGAACAAACATTTAATATGAATCCTAAAAGATTCTAATCTATATCTTAATAACATGTTCTTAATGTTTAGTATCCAATATATAATATTCTACAGAAATAATTCATAAGATAATGACATATTTAATATTATGATTGGGATATCAAAGTCCAATGAAAAGTAAAATAATTTTAATTAATATTTTACAATTTTTTATAATTTATTAATATGATTCCTCATTATTTTTTGATTTTGGTATTTTAGGAAATTAAAATGGGAAATTAAGATAGAAATATCTATAGTATGAAACATGATAATGAATTTACTAATATTTAGCGTATTTAAAATCGTGATGAGAGATTGTGATAAAAGTTAATGTTTGAGAAAAATAATTTCCATTCTGAAGTTGAAGATCACACTACACTATAAGATATGGGTGAGTAATAGTCTAAAGTTTGTTATATTAATTTGAGCATTTTCATGTCTTGTGAAGAAGGTTAATCTACTATATGAGATGAATATTGATTTATAGTAAGGTGTTGTGCCATAGTAAATCACCATGATTGAATAATGAATAACTAGAATAAGATAAGAAATTGAACTACATCGTAACTAAGACTACCATGACTCATTCATGTGATAACTGGAATATTTAGATTAAGGTTTTGTCTTGAGAAAAAGATTAATGTTTTAAGGGTTCAATACATGAATTCATGTAGAGATGGATTTTAATTTGGTGGTTTTTTTCAAAGAAATATCTTAGATATTTTATGAGTTTGGATTAAAATAAATGGATTTTATTTTGTAAAAAATTAAAATCATAGACTGATGGAGGTTTAATATAGTATAATGAGAGGGACTTCGCACAATAATTATGAATGTTCAAATATGTATATATGAAAATATTAATTATTATTAGAGTTTTATACCTTATAATTATTATTTTTTCATATTTAAATGAGAAAATACTATGGGGAGAATATCATAGATAATCCCACATTAAAATATGAGAAAATGTATTCATGTGATAATATTATTGAATGTTTATAATGGAAGTTGAAGAAAACAGAATCTATGAAGAATTGAGAGTATACGATAGTAATTATGTTTTAAATAATATATTTAAAAGATAATAATATTGGAGTGGAAGATGACTTTTTTCACTTAAAAATAGTGGATTTGAAAAATAATTTTATGTAGAAGAAGAGAAAGAAGAAGAATAATATAGAAGAAACTGACAAATACCATTAATTCTATCATTAGTGCCATATTATTAGAGTGTGTATCTACTATTTTTTAATATCATTAAAAGGATTTGATAAGATTTATGAACAATATATTTAATGTTTTTATGTTCTCATACATTTACTGGTCATTCTGATATTGAGATGAAGTAGTTGATGTGCATGAAATGTTTTTAAATGTCTATACGATACCATAGATAATAGTTTGATGAAGAATTTTTTTAATTTTATTGTTATTTCTTCCCAAAAACACAAGAATATATTATTCAATAATGTACTATTGAAACATCATTGTAAAAAAACATTATTTAGTATAATGAAGAAATTATAAAACAAATTTTTTTTGGGAAAGAGTTATGTATTCACTAAAGATTATTAGTGAAGCACCTACATATTTGACTTGATATGAACCCTAAATAGATTTCATATAAATACAGGGACCAAAACCAGTAAAAATAATATATACCATGTCCTCTTAAATTATTTTCTTTCTTGATTTGTGAAATCATTAACTAAAACATATGAGATCGATTCATTGTAAATTGTTCAAAAGTTTGAATTGAAAAAGTGAAAATAACTCAGTAAAAAATATGTCACACTTACTCACCCATGAAAAAACATGACTAAAAAAGTATGTATTTTAATAAATAATTTTTTATATTAATATTAATTAAAATTACTAATCATTAAATTATTATTTTTTGGAAATAATATTTATAAATTCATTTTTCTTCCTAGAATTTCATTTTTTAGAAATTGTTGTTTCTTTATTCTGCGTAATGATATTAATGTTATGTTTTATCACATTTAGATTTGAAATCTAGTGAAATTATTTTTATATTTTCAATCATCATATCCAATTTTGGTAATAATTTAATTTTTAATTTTTATAAGAATAATATACCATGGTAAAATTTAGTCACAATGAAAAAAGATAAAATAAGATTAAAATGATTTGTTAAGGTTTTGGAAAATAAAAAATCATGAAACCTTACATATAAATGGGTAGATAATGGATTAATGAAACTATAATTTTCTTATCCTTTCAAATTGAAAATTTTAAATCCACATTCCTTAAATATGAAATTTATCTTCTTATAATAATTTTGTATTTTAAAAAAAATCCACCCCATCACATCTATAAAATGACCCTGCATAAAACCACCACAACAAAAACTTTTATTTATAAATTCTCTTTAATACCTTTCCATATTCTATACCTAACAAGACTCGCACAATTTTGGGAACCTCAAATCATTTTCACCAATAAAATGAATTCTTCTTATTGAATAGATGTTTTAAAAAAGTGATTTTTATGTGTTCCTTGAAAACCATTACCATGAGTTCCATAAAATGAACAAGGAACAACTGAAATATAAAAAACACCTATGATAAATATTTATGAAAATTACTATGGTGATAGACTTATGAATATGTAAAGATCATAACTCCCACACTGATGCAAGTGTGGGAAAATAGAACAATTGATATAAAATACTAATTTCAACAACAAACAATTAATACATGGGTAATTCAGAGTTATAAGATATTGTTATAAATTTTAATAAATATGAATAATTTCCATATTTTTATTAATAATAAACCTATATTTAGTATAAATTTATTTAGAGTGTGTTTGACCAATTAGAATAACGCGGTAATGGTTTATTTTCCAATATCACATTGAATTCAAGATTGTTTTTGTCAAAAAATTTATTTGATGAAATTGCATGTTGTTTCTTTATAAAAAACATATATTATCTTATCCTTTAATTATCTATAGGTTGTAAATTCTTACTTTACTTTCAGTTCCTTTTTGATTATGATTCAATCGAAAGGTTGTATATAAGTGGAACTAACCTTATCTCTTCTTTGTGGTCTGAATACTTTCTCCTCCATATCCTAATTGATTATATGGTTTTATGAATATTCATAAATACAATTAAATTAATAATTCCATTTTATATTTTCTTTTACCAATTCCATAATTTTTTAGATGGAATATTTTAAACATATTTCACATCATTCATTTTTTGAATTTCTTTACAAATGTGCGAAAAGAATATCGTTTTTTACATTTTTTATATGAATTTATTTTCCTAATTTTATACCTATTCATATTAATGAATTATCCTATTTAGTTTTTCATTGTTATGAAAATTAATTTATGCTCCCCTTTGTTTTAAATTTTTTAATTTGAATATAAATGTTATCAAAAGAAAAGAATATTTTTTTTGTTTTTCATAGCATTTTTCAATAAAAAAATCATTTATTTAGATTTACATAAATTTTTCTTATGATTATTTAAGGATATTATACAATGATACCATCCACCTACTATCTTTGGATGTCTTATGATCATTTTTCATTCATGTCTTCAGGAAACTAGTTTCATTCCCACAATTCAATTAAGCAATGATGGATTTCTGAATGTTTTTATATTTGTGTGTCACATATATGTATGATTTATTATTAAATGATTTATGGGTATATTATATCCCTTAAATTTTTGGATAATTCTTTATATATCATGATATGACCTGAAATGTACTGGGGAGAGAACCAAATTCACTATCATGCATTTTCCATTAAATTTTATGGGGAATAGGTAGTGAACCCAATCCACCAAGGGACTCTATATATAATGTGTTGATGGTACCTAATTTCCATGCATGTTTTGTGTTTTCAATGATCATTATTATTTAATTTTTTTCCCTACCTATACTACACATTTTTTATTTTATTAAAAACCTCCATTCGATGAATAATCATTTGTTATCTATGATTTATTAGATGTGATTCTCTTATTAAAGGTATAAGATATTATATTATGATCTCATAAAATTATTCATATCATGTTATCACTTATGATCAGTGATTGGTATCCCCAAATTTTACACCAAATGAGAATTTCATCTCACCCTTTCTTATGTTTATGTTCCCCGAGTTGGGAAGAAGGGTATCATGTAAGATGTGTATAGAAGAGTTCCATAAACGAATAATATATGTAAGAGATTTTTAAGATGTTATAAAATAATATTTTTATGTATCCAATATTCTAATAGACTTATCTTATAGGATATAAGTTATGATTTGTTTTGAATTATGATTAATATTCATAAAAAATGATCTAATATGTATGTATAATATACTCAGATCATCTCAGCCGATATAATAGAAGGGTTTAGTTATTTTTTTGGATTATGTTATGAAGAATATGATGATATAACTTGAAAAAACCTATGTAGAATAAAAACTTATGTATGATTCACATATCATTTCATAGCTTGAAATAAAAATGTAATAATTTATAATATCATAGTATTTATTTCCTTATCATATGATTGCTTACTCTAATTATATCATAATACTCACAATATAATTCTTATTTTCAGTAGATGTATGGTGCCAAGAAGATTCAAATTAAAAAAATTTATTATGGAAATTAAAAAAATCTTCCCAATAGGAAACAAAATGTAATGAGAGTTTAAATTCCAAACCTCATGGATTGATCATCCAATATTCCCAAACTATGAAAAATAACATGAATCGGGACTCCCAAATTCTTAGAGTAAGAAACAAAACTCCATTTAATACTTCATATGAAAACATCCTCCCTTATTTTATGGGTCTTATGATCCACTAATTTCCAAGAAGTGGATCAATATTATAGAAAATATATTTTCTATTATTTAGTTCGAAGGCCATGAAAAGTTTATTTTTTATGATTATTATTTGGAATGATAAGTTGATTAGTTGTGTAATCTCATTAAGAATATGAGGAGGGAGGAATAAAATTACTCTATATAATGGGAGGAGATTAAAATGTATTTCTAGTAACTATTTCCCTCTAAATCATCATAATAAAATGGATAAGGAATTATTAGAGCTAAAGTAGAAGGAGTTTTAAATTCTTGGTACATTTGAAGAAAACTTCCCAATACTTTAATGGTACACTTCTGGTTTTATCATCAAAATTTGATAAAATATAATTCATTTATTTGGTTCCATAAAACCAAGTCTATGAAAGGAACTGAAAATTAAGTAATCTATTAGATATTAAAAAAAAATTATGTTCTCTCAAGGTAGAAATGTAAATATGAGACTCTAATTATTCAAGTGGTTTTTGGTAGAATAAAGAAAAAAAAAGTTTCCAGAAAACTTAAATGAAAAAACCTATGAATGAAATAAAATTAATATACCTACATGATGAATACATGGAAATATGTATGGGGTAAATTTCCATTGAAGTGGTACAAGGTATGTAACGCCCCGACCCTAGTTACCCAGAGTCGGTGCATTATTACATAACATTGGCATGATCACAAGAAAGATCAAATCTCGAAAGACCGATTGGTTTAGTAGCCTTGGAAACACTAGATATATTCATAAGTTTTAAATTACATCATAAAATGAAAAACTACTACAACAACATAATGTCTCCATAATCTACACTCATATCCCCACATAATATCCCTGCAGGTCATTCATAATTTAATTCTTCACTTCCTGGGAAAAATAAAACATAGAAAAGGGGTGAGCTCAAATGCACAGTAAGGATAACAATATAGCGGAAACTTTCATAAATAAGAATAAACATTTAAGGCAATGTATAACTAAAACAAAAGCCTTTCAAACATGAACTTTCAACATGGTACGACATAAATAAAATGAAATAATTCCATTTACTTATTCACATGGATATTATACTAATCGAATAATCACATGCAAAAATCAATAACCACTTTCATAATGTTGGAATGCATAATGCCAGACTATCATAACCACATAGTCAAGGCCTCGTGCCAAGAATAAAAATAAGATTTTATCAAGGCCTTGTGCCAAGACACTAGTTTGTCTCATGAGACCTACCGATGCATCGAGGAGCTATAGAGGGCTCCACCCGTCACTTACTAAGTCCAATGCATTCCCATATGAAAAGGTTTAAACATAACATAAACATTCGTATTAAAACTAGCATAAGAAATGTCAATAATTTCACCATAAACTATGAATGGTATAAAAATAGCACATCCATAGTCAAACATAACAAAAAACCTTCAATACAATATAGAAGTTTTGTATCATAATAAATCAACTTCAAATAATCTTAAAATCCATCAATGGATGTTGACATAGATGAAATCAAAATTATTTTTAAAGAAATATCTCCTTTTATTTTGAAATCATTTAAGATCCATATAAAATAAAACATTTTCTTTGAAAATATTCTTATAATCTTTTAAGGGAATCTTTGAAGATTTTATAACAGAGGAAAATAGCCGCACCCGCCGTATAAGTTAAAAAAAACATTCTTACCTTAATTCTGTCGAAAAGGATAAAAAGGACCTTGTTTTGAAAACGACGGAATGATTCCTTTATAAACCTCTTATAACAAGTCAACCAAGGGTATAAATTACTTTAACCCATATTCTTGTAAATAATAAAAAATGTTTTGAAATACATTTTTAAGAAAACATGGATGTGGATGATAAAGAGATCCCAGTAGATTATTACATATAAACAACCTCGGATAATGAAGAGATTGTTTAATAACCCTTACCTTGTACTTTTCCTTGGTTGGGGTAGGTTAACCTCCTGTATAATGGTGAAATAATTGTTATTAAATTATACAAGAATCATATACATTAATATGATATCATATATGATCTTTTAATATTGATTTGATAATAATATCTTAGTATTATTGTTGTTTCGGGTGTTAACTTACTTGTTTTCTTTTATATGTTTTGTTACGTAAGCCATATTTGTAATGGATAGGTTGTATATTATTCATATCCAGAATGATATCAAGTCCTTAAACATCATTTTTTAAATCATCAAATGATAATTATACTTGAATGTATACGATGGAGAATGAATCTCATCGCGTTCGTGGAGAGGGTAGTCCGTACGTACGCACGGGCGACAATATCATTCTTTTGATATTAAAATAATATATAAATGGATGGTATATCATATATACAGAATAATTAACATGTTATATTTATTATTAAATAAGTTACACATCATTATTATACCCATCCAAATAATATTATACTGAATAATAATTACACCACGACGTGGAGACGGTAAGCCGTACGTACGCACGTATGGTGACATGTTATTCAAAGGGTGGATATAATACTGAATATGGTTGTACCATATTTATAATAACATTACAGTATATATATGATACTGGATTTATTATTTTAGAATGGTAACAACAAAGGAAGAAGAAGTGGAAGAAGAAATGAACTTAGAAAAGGATGGTGAAATCATTACCTCTTCTTCGGGTTCTTCCATTTGATTTGATCAAAAGGGCTCCTTAGGTTGGCTTTCTGATCAAAATAAGGCACCTAGGTTGTAGTGAGGAAAGTTGGGAGAGTATTTGGGCAGAGTTTGGCCGAACCAAAAGGCTTTGAAGGTGTGAAGAAATGAGAAGGAGGAGTGCCCTTTTATAAGAGGGGTGAGGGGTACCTTTGGAAAAGCTAGAAATATTAATTTATAATAAATTAATATTCGGTTTATAATGGATCCAAAGTTGATTATTCAAAGTTTAAGGTGGGTATGGGTCGAAAACAACTCAACCAATAGAATTTACATAGGTTTGGGTACTTATATTAACCTTATCTTTAAGTATTAACTCTAAGTTAATTAGTTTCACTTTTACAATGTCTCTTTGTATTTTTATATAATATGGTTAATATACGTACTACATACATCCAAGCGACCCCCAAGTGGTTCATTAATGATGAACCTATCATGATATAAGTCTCTTGGCCGAACCTTATATTTTTAGGAATTTAATATCAATTAATAATATAATATTTGTTTTAAGAACTCTTTTATGTCAATTTTGACACTATTCAATAGTTGATTTTTGTGAAACTCATAACAGATTGATTACTTCGAAAAAAGTCAATTAAATCAATCCTAATATATCATATTATCCTAGAAAATTAATTTAATTCATTAAAAGTTTCATATTATATTTATTTGGGTATTTATAATATCAATTATTTTAATTTTTCACTATTATAGTAATTACTGCATCATCATTGTGTCATAAATAAAATAACTTATTTAATGTCTAAAAATTATAAATAAAATATTATTATGTAGGAACTCCTTTTATCTTTCTAATGAATATTTATAATCTAACATCCAACATATATAACCCTATGTAAAAATTGTTTTTCTAAAAGATATATGCTTGTGTCATTTTTGTATTCATTTTAACTTAATTAAAATAAAGTGTCATTATCACTTACAAGTGGATCCATGGGGTCCCCAAATCGACCCAAAGATGCCCATGGTCGAAAATGTATCAACAAATAAGTCTAGGACACGTTTTAGGGTAATTTAGTATTATTATAATATTATTTTTTAACCCTTATTTACCGGATTTACCCTTAACCATGGTAAATAAAATATTTACCGCAGTAATTATTCAAAATGTCTAAAAATAAAAGTTACCTATTTACAAAATTTGAACATCCTGATTATAAATATGGAATCCATTTTCCTAAATTCAAAACACATAAGTGGCATAAATTAATTTAAAATTATTTCCTGCTGTCAAAACAAAAAGCGTGTTTTTAAGAGATAATTACTAAAAGATTGACACTTGTTTAAGTTCGGTTTAATTGTAAAATTATGTACAATGACCAACATTATATTAAATGGTAAAAATATATTCTAAATATACTTTAAAACTTCTAAAATTCACAATTTATCACTATTAATTATTTTGATTAAAAAAGTTGTTTTTAATTAAAATTTAGTAATTTTCACTATTCATCAAAATATGAAAGTAATCCGAAAAGTACCAAAATTTCACCTTAGGCTAAATTAGATATTCCGAATCCAAAAATGAAGTCCATTTTGAAATATAAAATATATATAATTTTAAAAATTAGGTATTACTATTCATAACGGCTAGTTTGATTGGTTGTTAGAACTCGGTGTTGCGTACAACACACGCTATCGCATTATTCAAAGATAAGCGTATCGTAGAAGCTTGGGGTGTTACATTCTCCCCTCCTTCAAAAAATTTTGTCCTCGAAATTTCTAGAATACTTATCACATGAAAAGAATTGGGTGGTTCTTCATCATAAGTTCCTCGGGTTCCCACGTTGCCTCTTCCATCTTATGGTTTCTCCACAAAACTTTTACCAGACGCGTCGTCCGGTTTCTCAGTACTTGTTCTCTCGTATCAAGAATCCTGACGGGCTCTTCGCAATAAGACAGATCAGGTTCCAGTTCTAATTCCTCATAGGTGAGTACATGCGTTGGGTCAGGCATGTATTTCCTCAACAGAGATATGTGGAACACATCGTGAACTTTAGAGAGACTTGGCGGCATTGCCAATCGGTAAGCTACAACCCCAATTCGCTCTAGAATTTCGAAGGGTCCGATGTACCTGGGACTCAATTTACCTTTCTTACCAAAACGTATGACTCCCTTCCATGGAGATACCTTTAGGAAAACATGATCACCGACTTGAAATTCCAAATCCTTCCTTCGATTATCGGCATAGCTCTTCTACCTACTTTGAGATGCTCTGATGTGATTTTGGATTACCTTCACCTTTTCCATCATTTCCTCCACCAGTTCTGGGCCTACAAGTTTTCCTTCACCAACGTCATCCCAACAGGTTGGTGTACGACATCTCTTTCCATATAACGCTTCATATGGTGCTATCTGAATACTCGAATGGAAGCTATTGTTATAGGAAAATTCTACCAGTGGTAAATATTGATCCCACATACCCTGAAAATCAAGTGAGCAAGATCTCAACATGTCTTCTAAGGTATGAATAGTCCGTTCTGATTGTCCGTCTGTCTGAGGGTGGTAAGCAGTGCTCAAATGAAGTTCAGTATCCAGAGATTTCTGAAGACTTTTCCAGAATCTTGAAGTAAAACAGGGATCACGATCAGAAACAATCGATAGGGGTACTCCATGAAGTCTCACAACTTCATTAATATATAGTCTTTCTAGACGTTCCAGGGGTAGATCTTCTCTTATAGCAAGAAAATGTGCTGACTTGGTAAGACGATCAACAATAACCCATATTTCATCGTTCCTTCTAGGAGTCTTTGGTAGCCCCATGACAAAGTCCATCGTAATATTGTCCCATTTCCACTCCGGTATGGGAAGAGGTTGCATGACTCCTCCAGGCTGTTGCCTTCCAGCTTTCACTTGTTGAAAAACCATACATCTTGACACAAAATCAGCAATATCCCTCTTCATGTTGTCCCACCAAAATTGTTCCTTCAAATCTCTATACATTTTGGTGCTCCCAGGGTGTATAGAGAAATTGGAACTATGAGCATCATCCATCAATTCCCTTTTTAGATCAGGTATATCGGGAACACAAAGTCTCTTCCCAAATTTCAAAATTCCATCTTCATACACAAAGTCTCTCAATCTCCCATCATTCACAGCTTTAATCTTCTTTTGAAATTCTTCATCATCAGTCTGAGTACTCTTAATCCTTTCTATTAAAGATGGTTTGGCAACCATTTGAAAAAGAAATGATGTTTCTCCTTCCCTGGTTATTCCCATGTCCATCTTCACTAGATCCATGAAAATTGGATCCCTTTCAATTCTTATATTGTTCAAAACTCCATGGTCTTTTCTACTCAAAGCATCTGCCACCTTGTTTGCCTTCCCCGGGTGGTAGTGTATCGTACAATCATAATCCTTCAGTAATTCAAGCCATCTCCTTTGCCTCATGTTGAGTTCTTTTTGTGAGAAAATATACTTCAAACTCTTGTGATCAGTACAAATCTCACATTTTTCACCATAGAGGTAGTGCCTCCATATCTTCAAAGCAAAGATCACAGCTGCTAACTCGATATCATGAGTAGGATAGTTTTTCTCATGAATTTCCAACTGTCGTGATGCATAGGCAATAACTCTATCATTCTGCATAAGGACACAACCAAGTCCTTTCTTAGATGCATCACTATAAATAACGAACCCATCATTCCCCGATGGTAGAGTCAATATAGGAGCATTGACTAATCTTTTCATCAGTTCTTCAAAACATTCTTCACACTCTTTTGTCCAACCAAATTTAACCCCTTTACGTGTGAGATTCGTTAATGGGTTAGCCAATCGGGCAAAATTCTGGACGAAACGCCGATAATAACCTGCCAAACCAATAAAACTACGTACATCAGTTATACTCGTAGGTGCTAGACATTCTTGGATTGCCTTGGTCTTAGAAGGATCAACAGAGATTCCATCTTTAGAGACAATATGGCCAAGAAAAGAAATCTCCTGAAGCCAGAATTCACACTTGCTAAACTTCCCATATAATTCATGCCTCCTCAGAGTCTTCAAGATAATGCGCAAGTGATTTTCATGATCTTCGTAGGTTTTGGAGTATACCAAGATATAATCAATAAATACCACCAAAAATTCATCGAGATACTCCTTGAAAACTCTATTCATCAGATCCATGAATACATAGGGTGCATTAGTCAATCCAAACAGCATTATGGTAAACTCGTATTGCCCGTACCTGGTTCGAAATGCTGTCTTCGGAATGTCTTCCTTCTTCACACACAACTGATGGTATCCAGATCGAAGGTCAATCTTTGAAAAGTATTGAGCTCCAAGCAGTTGGTCAAATAAATCATCAATGCGAGGTAGGGGATACTTGTTCTTTATCGTTATAGCATTGATCTCCCTGTAGTCGATACATAGCCTCATAGATCCATCTTTCTTTTTAACAAAAAGAACAGGGGATCCCCATGGAGAAACACTAGGGCGAATAAATCCTTTATTACTCAATTCCTCTAGTTGTTTCTTTAGTTCGACTAACTCTACAGTAGCCATTCTGTAAGGGGTCTTCGATATAGGCCTTGATCTAGGAATTAAATCAATGGAAAACTCAACTTCTCGTTCTGGAGGATGTCCAGGTAAATCTTCCGGAAATACATCTACAAATTCTTTCACAACAGGTACATCCTCTATTTGAACATTCCTTTCCTCACCCGCAGTTATTTCATTCTCTTCCTCCCCAATAATTGAATTTAGTTGAGATATTGAGGGTGGATCTAAATAAGAATTAGGTGGTGACGATTCTGCTCTAAAGATAAGGTGTTCCTTATCATTATCATCAAGAATCGTAACCTCTTTCTTCTTACAATAAATCTTCGCATCATAGTCCGAAATCCAGTCCATACCGAGGATTATATCAAACTCAATCATAGGTATGACGATGAGATCAGCAGATAAAGAAAATTTATGTGCTCTAATGTGGACTGATTCACAAAACATTATTGCAATGATACTTCCCTTAGGAGTTTTAACTGACAACTCCCTTATTAAATCAAATTGGAAATATCTAATTTTCTTAGAAAACTGGGAAGATATGAAACAATGCGACGATCCAGAGTCAAATAATGCATTTTCTAAACTTGAGGAAACCATTAAATTACCTGCAAGCACGTCTTTTGGAGCTTCTACCTCTGCAGTAGTGATAGCATAAGCTTGGCCTTGATCCCTTAGCCTTTTCTGAGGTATGTTCTCATAACGCTTAGGACATGCATTTGCATAATGCCCCATCTCCCTGTAATTATAGCACTGAACGTTGGTAGCTTCCTTCTTCCCCTTGCAATCATGATCTTGGTGTCCTTTTTCACCACACTTGTAACAGACTCTCATTCCCTTCAAGCAAGTACCAGGATGTTTCTTCCCGCATTTACCACAAGATGGATATTCAACCTTTCCCTTCTTCCCCTTATTTCCATTCCCAGATTGATCAGCAGGTCTCTTCTTCTCTTGCTTTGCTTTAAAGTCATAAGACTTAGAGAATTCCTTTTCGGTCTTGATAGCACATGAGACAATGTCTTCGTACGATGAAAAGGATTGTGAGAATAATGCTCGACGGAGAAATGGTTTTAACCCATCAAAGAAATGATCAATCTTACTTCTTGGGTTGCGAATATAATCTCCAGCATACCTTGCTAACCTTGTAAAGTTAGCCTCATACTTTGTGACATTCTCATCCTCCTTTTGTCTCAGACTCAGAAATTGCCTTTCCATATCTACTCGATGGTCTCGAGGAAAGTATTTTTCTAAAAACAGATCTTTGAACTCCCTCCATTCCATATTTTATACTTCATCATCTTCCTTCGTATTTTTAATCAATGACCACCATTGATCAGCATCTCTAGTGAGGCGGTAAACTGCCATGATAACTTTTTCCCTTTCATTACTCCCCAAAGCCTGGAATATTTTCTCTAGGGAAAATATCCATTGCTCAGCTGGTAAGGGATTTGTACTCCCATTGAACGTTGGTGGTTGTTGCCTCATTAATCGATCTAACATTGATCCTCCACGCTGCGGATCAGGGTGCTCCATACGGGTAAGGTTATTATTCATAACTTGAGTGAGTTGTCCCAGTATGGTGATTAGATGATCGGCACTAGTTGCATCACCAGCCCCACTATAATTATCTTGAGTAGGAGGGCAATCCCTACATGGAGTTCGTTCATTGATACGGTTCCCATTTCTTCCACTAGGCGCCATTTCTAAACAATGGCATAAACTAGATCAGTTTATGAATCAAAATACATAATCTCATACTTATAAAACACTTAACATAAATTGAACTATTTATGGATATAATCCATAATCATAAGAATGTTTTCTTTGAGGAAGTATATACTCATAATCCCTTCAAAATTATTTTTAAAGAAAATGAGAGTTATCCTAAGCATATCCCCCGGGAGTGTCGTAACCAAGAGTGCAACAAGGCCCATTGTCGTGCGCCAGTTCCCGTTCGAGTCTAGCTCAAAGCGGTGTTTTCGGGTTTTACCCCTAGGTACATCTGTTCCAGAGCCGCCTCTACCTGCTCGTATCCAGACAGGGATGAATTGCTCGGAAAACTCACAAAATCTCTACAATACCAAAATTCTAGGAAGTTCTTCTATACTAATCCTCAAAGTTCATCTTAGGTCTACGTGCTCTAATCAGAGTTTATCTAAATCTATCTTCCAAGGTTTGTACTAAACTTCCTCTGATACCAACTGTAACGCCCCGACCCTAGTTACCCAGAGTCGGTGCATTATTACATAACATTGGCATGATCACAAGAAAGATCAAATCTCGAAAGACCGATTGGTTTAGTAGCCTTGGAAACACTAGATATATTCATAAGTTTTACATTACATCATAAAATGAAAAACTACTACTACAACATAATGTCTCCATAATCTACACTCATATCCCAACATAATATCCCTGCAGGTCATTCATAATTTACTTCTTCACTTCCTGGGAAAAATAAAACATATAAAAGGGGTGAGCTCAAATGCCCAGTAAGGATAACAATATAGCGGAAACTTTCATAAATAAGAATAAACATTTAAGGCAATGTATAACTAAAAAAAGCCTTTCAAACATGAACTTTCAACATGGTACGGCATAAATAAAATGAAATAATGCCATTTACTTATTCACATGGATATTCTACTAATCGAATAATCACATGCAAAAATCAATAACCACTTTCATAATGTTGGAATGCATAATGCCAGACTATCATAACCACATAGTCAAGGCCTCGTTCCAAGACTACAAATAAGATTTTGTCAAGGCCTTGTGCCAAGACACTAGTTTGTCTCATTAGACCTACTGATGCATCGAGGAGCTATAGCGGGCTCCACCCGTCACTTACTAAGTCCAATGCATTCCCATATGAAAAGGTTTAAACATAACATAAACATTCGTATTAAAACTAGCATACAAAATGTCAATAATTTCACCATAAAATATGAATGGTATAAAAATAGCACATCCATAGTCAAAAATATCACAAAACCTTCAATACAATATAGAAGTTTTGTATCATAATAAATCAACTTCAAATAATCTTAAAATCCATCAATGGATGTTGACATAGATGAAATCAAAATTCTTTTTAAAGAAATATCTCCTTTTATTTTGAAATCATTTAAGATCCATATAAAATAAAACATTTTCTTTGAAAATATTCTTATAAGCTTGTAAGGGAAGCTTTGAAGA
The DNA here is from genome assembly GCA_963277665.1 of Viscum album. Classification (NCBI taxonomy): domain Eukaryota; kingdom Viridiplantae; phylum Streptophyta; class Magnoliopsida; order Santalales; family Viscaceae; genus Viscum; species Viscum album. Next base: position 1,504,730,651 of record OY728158.1, read on the forward strand.
TTTTATAACGGCGGAAAATAGACACACCCGCCGTATAAGTTAAAAAAAACATTCTTACCTTACTTCTGTCGAAAAGGTTAAAAAGGACCTTGTTTTGAAAACGACGGAAAGATTCCTTTATAAACCTATTATAACAAGTCAACCAAGGGTATAAATTACTTTAAGCCATATTCTTGTAAATAATAAAAAATGTTTTGAAATACATTTTTAAGAAAACATGGGTGTGGATGATAAAGAGATCCCAGTAGATTATTACATATAAACAACGTCGGATAATGAAGAGATTGTGAAATAACCTTTACCTTGTAATTTTCCTTGGTTGGGGTAGGTTAACCTTCTGTATAATGGTTAAATAATTGTTATTAAATTATACAAGAATCATATACATTAATATGATATCATATATGATCTTTTAATATTTATTTGATACTAATATCTTAGTATTATCGTTGTTTCAGGTGTTAACTTACTTGTTTTCATTTATATGTTTTGTTACGTAAGCCATATTTGTAATGGATAGGTTTTATATAATTCATATCCAGAATGATATCAAGTCCTTAAACATCATTTTTTAAATCATCAAATGATAATTATACTTGAATGGATACGATGGAAAATGAATCTCATCGCGTTCGTGGAGACGGTAGTCCGTACGTACGCACGAGAGACAATATCATTCTTTTGATATTAAAATAATATATAAATGGATGGTATATCATATATACAGAATCATTAACATGTTATATTTATTATTTACATGAGTTACACATCATTACTATACCCATCCAAATAATATTATATTGAATAACAATTACACCACGACGTGGAGACGGTAAGCCGTACGTACGCACGTATGGTGACATGTTATTCAAAGGGTGGATAGAATACTGAATATGGTTGTACCATATTTATAATAACATCACAGTATATATATGATACTGGATTTATTATTTTAGAATGGTAACAACAAAGGAAGAAGAAGTGGAAGAAGAAATGAACTTAGAAAAGTATGGTGAAATCATTACCTCTTCTTCGGGTTCTTTCTTTTGATTTGATCAAAAGGGCTCCTTAGGTTGGATTTCTGATCAAACTAATGCCTCTAGGTTGTAGTGAGGGAAGTTGGGAGAGTATTTGGGCAGAGTTTGGCCGAAGAAAAAGGCTTTTAAGGTTTGAAGAAATGAGAAGGAGGAGTGCCCTTTTATAAGAGGGGTGAGGGGCACCTTTGGAAAAGCTAGAAATATTAATTTATAATAAATTCATATTCGGTTTATAATGGATAAAAAGTTGATTATTCAAAGGTTAAGGTGGGTATGGGTCGAAAACAACTCAACCAATATAATTTAGACAGGTTTGGGTACTTATATTAACCTTATCTTTAAGTATTAACTCTAAGTTAATTAGTTTCACTTTTACAATGTCTCTTTGTATTTTTATATAATATGGTTAATAAACTTACTACATACATCCAAGAGACCCCAAAGTGGTCCATTAATGATGAACCTATCATTATATAAGTCTCTTTGACGAACCTTAGATTTTTAGAAATTTAATATCAATTAATAATATAATATTTGTTTTAAGAACTCTTTTATGTCAATTTTGACACTATTCAATAGTTGATTTTTGTGAAACTCATAACAGATTGATTACTTCGAAAAAGGTCAATTAAATCAATCCTAATATATCATATTATCCTATAAAATTATTTTAATTCATTAAAAGTTTCATATTATATTTATTTGGATATTTATAATATCAATTATTTTAATTTTTCACTATTATAGTAATTACTGCATCATCATTGTGTCATAAATTAAATAAATTATTTAATGTCTAAAAATTATAAATAAAATATCATTATGTAGGAAATCTTTTTAGATTTCTAATGAATATTTATAATCTAAAATTCAACATATATAACCCTATGTAACAATTGTTTTTCTAAAAGATATATGCTTGTGTCATTTTTGTATTCATTTTAACTTAATTAAAATAAAGTGTCATTATCACTTACAAGTGGATCCATGGGGTCCCCAAATCGACCCAAAGATGCCCATGGTCTAACATGTATCAACCAATAAGGCTAGGACACGTTTTAGGGTAATTTATTATTATTATAATATTATTTTTTAACCCTTATTTACCGGATTTACCCTTAACCATGGTAAATAAAATATTTACCGCAGTAATTATTCAAAATGTCTAAAAATAAAATTTACCTATTTACAAAGTTTGAAAATCCTGATTCTAAATATTGAATCCATTTTCCTAAATTCAAAACACAGAAGTGGCAGAAATTAATTTAAAATTAATTCCTGCTGTCAAAACAAAAAGCGTGTTTTTGAGAGATAATAACTAAAAGATTGACACTTGTTTATGTTCGGTTTAATTGTAAAATTATGTCCAATGACCAACATTATATTAAATGGTAAAAATATATTCTAAATATACTTTAAAACTACTAAAATTCATAATTTATCACTATTAATTATTATGATTAAAAAAGTTGTTTTCAATTAAACTTTAGTAATTTTAACTATTCATCAAAATATGAAAGTTATCCGAAAAGTACCAAAATTTCACCTTAGGATAAATTAGATATTCCGAATCCAAAAATGAAGTCCATTTTGAAATATAAAATATATATAATTTTAAAAAGTAGGTATTACTATTCATAACGGCTAGTTTGATTGGTTGTTAGAACTCGGTGTTGCGTACAACACACGCTATCGCATTATTCAAAGAGAAGTGTACCATAGAAGCTTGGGGTGTTACAAGGTACACTCATCTTCAAATAAATAAAGGAAAATATTTTATTGGATTATTATTCTACCCACCCCTTTATATTTGGTATATTTTATAAGATCGTAAAATAACAACCCCAACATCTAGATATTTAATAATCCGTGAAAATCCAAATAGTATAATAGTTTCATCCCATGTATACATTTATTATCCAATTAAAGTTTGTGGGAATTTACATTATCCAAATTTTATTATTCTTCCGTTGGTTTATTTGATATCACTTTAGTAAATGATTTTATTTCATTATGTAGATCTCATATCAATATTTATAATTGGGAAATAAAATTTCATATTCTAAAACAATACATGATTTTTCATTGATGTTAGGTAAAATATAACCTCTTTATCGAAGTTACTTACCATATATTGGTACTGTTACATAGAAATGAAGGATATATGTCTCAAATGGAAATATAAAAACACAATATTGAACACATGTTTATTATTCAGGAATATGTTGATGTATTTCCAAAAGGGTTCCCTAGTCTTCCCCAAAATCATGAGGTTGAGTATTCCATAGAACTCAAATCTAGTGTAACACTTATATTAAAGAATCTAAATTTAATTTTTACAATTGAACTGAATTAATTTTAGAATAATTTCCAAGAGAATATGGATAAGGGTTTTATATTAACTTGTTCTTAAAAATGGGTTGAACCAGTCCTCTTTATTCAAAAGATTGATTGATGATTGAATCTCTACATTAATTATCATAAACATAACAAGATCTTGATTAAGAAAATTTATCAACTACTCTATAGGACAAACTTATTCTACCAACTAAAAGGGGCTCTATACATCTCATAAATTTATCATTGATCTAAATACCATCAATTAAGTTACAATATTGAGTATGTATACAAGATATATTTTTTTACAAGATATGTACATTATTAACTAATAGAGATTACATTACAACATAAAAATGTCCTTGTTATCTTCATAGATTTGATGAATATAGTTCTTATATACTAACTCAATCAATTTAGGTAGTATTTTTTAAGGATATTAAAATGTATTTCAAAAGAAAGAAAGATAAATAAAATCATTTGAGGTTTGTGATGAATGCCTTTAGAAAATAAAAACTATATTCAAAATTTAGAAAGTGTTAATTATGTATATATAAAGTATAATGGAACCAAACCTACACTACTTGATCTAGTGTTGAAATCATAATCTTTACATTTTTTTCTTTTATTCCAATAAAGGTTATCCAATTTTTACCATCTAAAACTAACAATTTTAAAAGGAAATATATGATCAATTATACTATTAAAGATTTTTTAGGTTCATAGTTTTAGATAATTAAGACCAAATAAAAAAAATATACCCATGTTTTTAAATGATAATTCATCCCACTTAAACTATCTTTCCTTATATCACATTAAGTCATCATAATTATCCATATGAAATCCCAAAATAAATAATTAATTAAACATAATTTCTTTATAAATTAGGGAAAATGAATCTTATAAAGGCTAAAATGAAATTCAATGTAAGGGTAAACATAATCATTGACAATTGATTATCATTACTGAGTATAAAAGTTCATAAGGGTATGAATGAATAATTTGGGTGTATGAGATAATCATAAAAGAACACATACCCATCAAAACCTGAATCATTAATCATGAAACGTGGAATAAGGGTTTAACAAAGGAATGATTTACCAGAATCAATAATCATGAGCCATGAGATATAAGTCTTGATGAAAGGAAAAACAATAAACCCCTAGAAATCATAGATGAAACTTATTGATATCTTGGAACATCATCTTCAAAGAACATTTATAGAACCCTTATATATGTAATAACCATGTTGTCGACTTCCAAACTAATTTTCTAGATAACATAATCATTACCTAATGAATTTTTTCTCTATATGGGTGTGCCCATCATATATTATATATCGGGATCACCCATTTCTATCTATGAACACCCATCATATATAACATATAATAACAATAACATGAATACTTTATATAGAGTATGCATAAAAATAATCATTATTCCACTGATAACATGATTAACCTATGAAAAAATGGGTTCCATGACAATCAATTTGAAACATGACTAACCCAATGAAAATAAATGGGTTACAATTTTTTTTGAAAGATGATTAAACCAAGAAAATTAATGGTCTCCATAAAAATCTCTTTGAATCCCGATTAACCGATTAAAAGAAAATGGGTTCCATAACAATCTTTTTAAAACATTTTTAATCCCTCTATAAAATAAATGTGGATGGTATAATTATAAAATATCCTCATTATATCATAAGTAATAATAAGGGTTATTGACTTTGATGAATGGGAAACCCATTAAAATTCCATTAAATAAATTTCTAGGAATGTGGCCTTTTGATGTAGAAAAATAAATTTTAAAAAACTAAATTTTTTTTAAAAAATGTAAAAATAACTTTCTTTGAAAACTACCTTGGAAACATATAAATGAAGTTTTAAAATTATTTAAAACGTTTAGTGAGGAAAATATCATTTCCATTTTAAACATAAATTTTTAAAACTTAAAAATTTGTAAAAATAATTTTCTTTTAAAATAGTCTTGAAAACCTATAGAGAAATATTTAATGAAAATGAAGGTGGAAAAATCTATTCATGTCGTACATGTTAAAATAGACATTCCTTTCACATTTTTGATAAAATCATAATGGGAATTGTTATAAAATCAACATGAATATTCCTTTAAAAAATTAGTAAAAATTCATGCATGGGAAAATTTAATTAAATAAATCATTTTAATAATGATAAAAAAAAATTTGAAAACATTCTTTTTTGAAAACTTTCTTTGTAAAGAAAAAGGGGGGTTTTACCGAAGAGAGAAACAAAAATATATTTTTTTTTAAAATTATTCTTCAATTATATGAATTTATAAAGAGGGTAAACATGGGATTATAAATTTAAAATTACATGAATATCCAAAAGTACACTTTTTCACATGGAGGAAATGGAAAAACTAATGATGTCAGCTCATGAGGTGGCAGTCTTCCATACATACTAACGATGATTTTGAAACCCATTTTATGGGAGTGTATATAATTTTTGGTCATTAATATAACATTTAAAATCTAATTATATGGAGTATACTAAGGTCGTTATATCATTAGGTTTTAATAATAATATACAAAGATGTATGAAGAAATAAAATAAAAAATCTCATTGAAGAACATTACCTTGTCTTTGGGTAACCTCCTTTTGTTTGCACTATCATTCTTCATAGGTTATATTTATACACAAACAAAAGATTATAGGAGGATATGAGGGAATTTGGAGAGTTATTTGGCTTAGAAATGTTTTTACAAATTTTTTCTTATGTTTTAAAAAGAAGAAAAGAGGGGGTGTCCTTTTTTATGTGACTTTAGTGGCACACTTGTAATTTTTGAAAATAACGAATTCAACCCATGTTTATTTCCTTCCACAAGGTTCAAATAATGTACTATGATTGATACTATAAGTGATAAGGTGTAAATATATCCATAAAATATATTTCTACTATTTTTTTGATCATTTTAACCCTTATCTTTTCTGTTTAACCCTCAATAAACTCATTTTTACCTTAACCATGATAATAATTTTGTATTCTTTTCACAATTAATTTTGGTAAAAAAATTAAGTTGAAATTTTTAGATAATATATGTAACATCCCGAACCCAGATTCCTCCTAAAACAGTTCCCTAAACCCGGTTGGTCACATGGCCTCAAGAACATCTCCCTAGATGCCAGAGGCTGCCGACTCGCAATGAGGGCCTCAGTGAGTCACTAGGGAGACTATGCCCTCATTACCAGATTATCACTGTGGAAATCAAATATATATACAATATCATAATCAAAATAAACAGTAGACAATAGATAGTAATACAAGAAGATAGTAATACATAATAATAACCAAAAGTGTCTCAAATAAAAAATTATGTGGATGGTACAAGTATCTAGAAAGAAGCCAGATAGGAATATGTAAATATAGTAAAATACAAGTATCGCAAAAAGAACAAAATACAAAAAAGGTATCCCAGCATCACAAGCCTCGTCTTGGTCCTATGCTCCCATACTCCAAGCCACAATCAACAACCTGTACTAGGGTGATTTCCCCTATCATCACCTACAATTATATAATCTACTAGGGTCCCTAAGGAGGACCAGAAAAGGTGTGAGATAAACATCCCAGTAGGTAGCCACCCAGGTCTATACAATTCTAACAACAATTCTATAAAAGTGCTAGCAAGTTTAAAAAACCATTTAGGTATGTGTGTATGCACATGGAATAAGTCTACTGTATGAAGTAAAACTGAATAGTCCTCAAGAAAACCTACAAAAGAGACTCAGATCCGAATAAGGCAGCTATAACAAGTAAAGAATCAAGTCACATGGATACGCCATTCATCCATCTGTATCAACCAATCCACAACCACATTGTATAGAGAAGTCAAGAAATCCACATACAATCCTTATAGTGAATGTATCATCCCATGACCACACCGTATAATAAAGTAGTAGACCCCAAGGTCTGAATCCAAGGTGTCAGTCGACCAATGCATCCACATAATAATATCTAGACCACATAGGGCCAGATCCAAGGAGCTTGTCCAAGTCATCCCATTGAGTCCCAAGGGAATCTCTGGTGCAAACTCAGTTAGGCACTAGTTGGGGTCCTAGAATCATGTAAATAGAAAGTCCTACATGAGCCCAAGCAAGCTGGATCCAAGACTTAGTTAGGCCCGATGCATCCCATAGAATCAAGACCTAAGGGGGAGAATCAACTTAAGGCGTCCACTACCACATTCTAGATCCCTGGAGAGTAGTCCAAGGAATCTACCAAACCCTTAAATAAATCATTCAATAATTCAAATTAAACATTCCTAACTAGGTGAGTATACCCACTCACGTCAACAATCACAAGCAATGAGTATACATACTCATGAAAAACATTTATCAAAAGTATATGGCCCACCCACCTATATAAACACATTTAACATACCAATAGTCATTTTACATATAGTTATACCCACCCATATCATCAATTTAACATGAAAACTATGAAATAGTTATGGCATAACATGATATTATTTAATCATGGAGGTCGTACATCTCCTAAACTAGCTACTCAAGCTATCAAGTCATTAACAGACTTCCTATAATTAGGCAAACACAAGAACACACCCCCTGAGTGGTTTAACATACATAAAAATCTATTTCCTTAAGTCTCACCCCCTGGGTGACCTTTAAATGAGAAAATAGTGTTAACACACCTAAAATGAACCCTCGGGAATCCTCCCTAGATTCGACTACAACTACGGTAAACAACTCTCTAAAAAATGAGGCCTCGCTGGAAGGTCTGATGGGAGGTGAAAAGAACGAATGCCCTAAAATCACATGAAAAGATTAAAGAAAGTATAGACCACCTATCATGCCTCGGTATTAGATAGCTCATCCAGTATCAAGACCTTATTCATCTTGGTTTGGAAGAAATATGAACAACGAATGAAGAACATAATATTAGGGCATGTGAGACTAAATCCAAATAGTGCAGTCATTGTACCAAATAATCAAGAACCAAAAAAATATTTGAGTGCTTACCGATGCGATTTCAATGCGATATACAGTTCTTGAATCAGATTTTGGATGGATTCTATACTTGAAAACTAGAATAGAGGGGGTTTTGAGTTAAACAACGAGAGAAAACGTGATGTCTGTCTAAAATAATAGCTATTACCTCTTTTATAAAAAACCTGATGGTAAAGGTACATGATGTGTATCTCAAGTACACAATGTAAAATCTAATTTATTTATTTATTTTCAAGCCATTATAGCTAAACAGCGTGAATTCCAAGTACATGGTGTGTAAAACAAGTACACAACATGTACCTGGCATGCAACCAGATTTTATCCTGTTTTCCAGTTTCTTTCCCATTAACCACCCAACCGGCCCACAGAACATCCTAGGGTCTCATTTAAAAGTAAATAAACACTTTTAACCCAAAAATAAGTATATTTACAATAAGAGAAACCTGATATCTTACAATCTTCCCCCCTAATAGCAATTCTTCCCCAAATTTCTCTCTAAAGGGTGGTCAATATATGTCTGAAAACTACTCCGGCCATTGAGCACATATGCCAGCCTCCCTCTTCCAATTATTGTCCTATAAACGATTATGCTACCATATCACTTGTACTAAAGGAACTGACAGGCCTTTGAGAACCTTCGTGCTTCTATCAATGATACGGACCAGATGCTCCTCAAAGGATGCATCATCCTGAAGCTCAACCTCATCAGGTGAAAAAATGTGAGATGAGTCTGAGTGATAGTGGAGCAAATAAGATATGTGGAAGATGGCATTCATGGCTTGGTACCTCTAAGTTAACTAAAACCGATATGAAATTGACCCTACTCTCTCAAGAATCTCAAACAGCCCAACATATCTTGGTGAAAGCTTTACCTATCTCTAGATCCACCCATAAATCAACCTAGGAGAAACACGCAAGATAATATGATCCATGACCATGAACTCTAAAGGTCATCTGTACCAATCAGCGTATTGTTTCTCAGAATACTGTGTAGTATCCTTTGGCTTCATAATCAACTGGACCAGCTCAGAAGTCTCCTGCATGAGACGCAGTCCTAGTAAAACTGCATCACCTGCCTCTAACTAGCACAGGAGAGAATGCCATGACCTACAATATAAAACCTATTAAGGTTCCATCTATATCGTCGCCTGATAACTATTATTGTAGGTGAACTCAATCAAGGGAATGCGCGTCTTCTAAGATCCCCCAAAATATTGGACGCATGATCGCATCATGTCCTCTAACACCTATATCGTATGCTCTAACTGACCATCAGTATGAGAGTGGTATGTTGTGCTAATAAGAACCTATGTACCTAGTGCCCTCTAAAAACTCTTCTAGAAATGAGACATAAAGAATGCGTCCCTGTCTGAAACTATAGTGTGTGAGACCCCATTAAGTCGTACCACCTGTTAGATGTACAACTTTCCCAAATCATCAACACCTAAGGCCTCCTTGATCGGCAAGAAATGTGTGACCGTTGTAAGCCTGTCAATGACAACCCACACATCGTCATTACCTCGATGAAAACTTAGAAAACACATCACAAAATCCATCACGACATCATCCCATTTCCACTCATGGATGGGTAACTACTGTAAATTCCTAGATGGTCACCAATGTTCTGCCTTCAAATACTGAAAGGTGGAATACCTCATAACAAAATCAATTACCTCTCTTTTCATTCCCAGCCACCAGTACTGTCATCGTAAGTCAAAGTACATCTTGGTGACCCCAGGATGCACTTCCCAAGATGAAGCATGAAACTCCCGCATCAAATATTCACCTATATCCATTGGTACACATATAACTCCATGGATACGCAATATCTAATCATTACCTAACATCCAACCATGATGAAGGTACCCACCTTCCACACCTTCCCTTAGAACTAGTCCTTCTTAATTTAATAGCTACCTCATACTAACTCTATCTAGTAGGGTAGAGGTAACAACTAAGGATGAAAGAAAAGTCTTCCCCTATCTGTCGTGCACCTTCAGATGTATCTCAGAGAACAACACCATAATCTTCCACTTGCTACTGCCCTATTGCACTGTATATATATGATTAATTCTTCTCAGTACATTGGCCACTGCATTACCCATATCAGGCACGTAGGAAAGATCGATGTCAAAGGACTATAGGTACTCCACCCACCTTTGCTACCTCAAATTCAGATCATACTGCATAGGATATAATTGAGGTTTTTATGGTTCGTCAACACCACAAAATGATCTCCCATTAAATAGTACCTCCAATAGTGCAACATATGAACAACTTTATATAACTCGAGATTGTGTGTAGGGTAATTCCTCTCATGATGCCTCAACTGCTGAGAACTATATGCCACTACTCGATCTCCCTATATATACACTTCCCCCAGGACAATACCTGAAGCATCACAGTACATCATGTAGCTCTTTCCCTAATATAGTAGTATCAGGACTAGGGTAGATGTCTACCTCTTTTTCATCTTTTGAAAGTGACTCTCATAATATTCTGACCACACAAACTTCACACCCTTCTTATTCAAGTCTGTCAATAGCACGGCTTAGCATGAGAAGTCTTGTATAAAATTTCTATAGTAAACAACTATCCCCAAGAAACTTCATATATCAAAAACCTTCTTGGGTTGTTCCTTGGAAACTACAGCTCTCACCTTCTCTGGCTCCACTAACACTCGTGTATTTGAGATGATGTTACCTAAGAAGTGAATCTGATCAATCCAAAAGTGGAACATTGTGATCTTATCATATAACTAATTCTCTATAAGTGTATCCAAAACAATATCCAGATTGTTGGAATGGTCATGTCGATTATGAGAATACACCAAGATATTTTCTTCAAAACCCACCAAAAAATAATCCATGTAAGGATGAAACACTCGGTTTATCAAAGAAATGAAAACCGCTGGCACTTTCGTGAGACCAAACGGAATAACCAGATACACGTATAACCCGTACCTGCAACGAAAGGATGTACGAGCTATGACTGCAGGTCGAACCCGCACCGGGTGATATTCTAACCTCGTACCAATCTTTGAGAACACTCGATCTCCTCAAATATGATCAAACAGGTCGTTTATCCTTGGAAAAGGATATCAGTTTTTGACCATCATCTAGTTCAGTTTTTGATAATCTAGGCATAGCCCAAAGGGTACCATCATCCTTTTTTCTCAAAAAAGGACTGGTGGACCCCATGTAGAAGTATTGGGTCTGATAAACCCCTTCACCTCTAAATCCTCTATCTACACTTTGGGCTCCTGCAACTCTGGCATAGTCATCTTTTAAGGAGGAAGGGATTCCAATGCAGCTCCTGACACTAGCTCGATGGGGAACGCCACCTCTATTTCATGATGTAAACTAGAAAATTCATTAAGAAAGACGTCCCTAAAGCTCTCAACCACTAGAAAAACTTCCTCCTGACTCACTCCCTGATTATCTAGAAAAAAACTACCAATATAGTTTGTTATCCCGCCAATACAACAATGCATGGGCCTAGATCTACTCTCATGGACATCCCATTCACCCTTGTGAATAAACATTGCACCCTTTGGCTATATGAAAGTCACCCTATGGCAATAGAAGTCAACATACGATCGATAAGAAATGAGCTAGTCCATTCCTAAAATAACATCAAACCCTTTTATCTCGATGATATATAAACTCCAGAGGAAGTGGGTCCCCTGAACCTCAAGGGGATAGTCCATACACTGGCGTACATCACACACTCTAAATTCCAACGGTGTGTCTAGAATCAAAACACCCTTAGAAAGAAAAATAACAAACCTAAGTCTTTTTACCACTCGGGCAGAGATAAATTGCGAGAGGCACCTGTATCAAAAAGAGAATATGCAATAGTAGAAGATACTAAGATCGTACCTCTCACTATAGATGGTCTATGATTCTGATTCTGTTGGGTTTGTTGCATTGTATAAGTCCGGAAAACACTGCGTCCCTATGACCTTGCCTGGATACCCTGATTGGATCTGCCCAACTGCCTCTGAGAACCCAGTTTCTGGATACAACAGCCATGACCACCACTACCCTGGCCTGAACTACATGCACTGCTCCAGCTTCCATCTTGACAGAGAGCTGAAGAACCTACTCCTAAATCCAATTTCATAGTTGACCCCTACCACTCGTAGCTAGAGGGAAGGTCCTACAAAACCGCTGCATGTTCCCCATCCTGGCACAAGCTCGGAACTCGACTAGGTTGTGGTCACACTGATGGAAAACACCATTTTTCCTACACCCACATACTGACTAGCACTCATGTCACAGGAAGCCTCAATACAAAAATTCCTTCTTGAAGACATATATCCACTGGGGAACGAAACAACACTCCCTTGTTTTGTACCCCTATCTTCCCTCAAATTATGTTATGTAATCAGTTCCAAATTCACAATATCAGGGATAGAATGAAACCTGAACACATTGACCTAAGATCTGATTGCATGTATGTGACCTTCCTCAAAGCACCTCACCCTTGATATCTCATCAGTAAGATACATTGGTGCAAAATGATGCAACTCTGTAAAGCATGGTGAATATTACATAACCATCATTGTGCCCTTCTCCAGATGCATAAATGCAGTAGCCTACTCTTCTCATAGATTCTCAGGGTAAAAGTAGTCGTAGAAGCAGATTTTTAATTCATCTCAACCCATATTTCGCATCTTATTGGCATTGTTAAAACCATCACACCAATGCTTTTCTTCTCCACATAACGTGTATGTTTCAAGCTTGACTTTCCACTCTAGAGACGTCTCCAGATATTTTAAAATCACTAAAGTGGTCTCTAACCATAGATATGTAGCATGTGATCCACCATACCCTAAAAACATAGGAGGATACTACTGCTGGTACACCCGTGTCAGCTAATTACTAGTTAGTGTTGGCTATAGTGCTCCTTGGAATGTATACATATTGCGAAAGAATCCCTCTTGGAACTGTACCTCAACACCTGTGTCCAGAACAACCTCGAGTACCACAGGTGGTACTATAGGAGGATCAAGAGGTAGCCCGTGGCCCACCTTCTCTAAAGTATGGTTAGTGGCTCCATCGCTGTGTACCACTAGAGGTCATCATGGAGGCATGTCTCTACAATTCCCAACATAGACCTTAGGAAAGAACAACATCAAGGAACACATCTCAAAAGCATAGTATAGGTCAAAACCCTGTTAGAAACTAAGTCAAACCCACATCCTACTTCTAAATCTAGGACTTTATAAAGAACATCCATCTAACCACTAGAATATATTCCTCTCTCCCACTCAAAATTTGGGTCTAGGTCAAGTCTATATTCACCACTTCAAGTTCCATTTCCATTTCACATTCAGTCATTCAGAATATTTTACCAAGGGTTTACCAATTTCCAAATCCATGAGGGCCCATAACACCTCATGAACCCAAAACTTGGCTCTCACTCAAACCATACATATCAACTTCATTTAACATTTACATTTCACAGGTGCATCATTTCCCAATTCAAAAATTTCTCATACTCTTTATGGATTGAAAGAAGATGTCACCCTTTTATATATACTACACCCAACTAACATAATAGCAGACACATCTATCACATCAACTATTCCAAACAACAGGTAATATATAATGCATCCTAGATGGCATGGCATAATGTATGACATGTGATTCTAACAACTGTCTATATGATGCTTGAGATGGCACACCCTCATCTCATCAGGGTTGAAACTGAAATAGAACCCACAATTTCATCAATAGTAATATTAGAAATCATGTGTGTCACCCAAAGGTGAAATCAAATCAACTGTAATATCATATCCATAAAATTATAACTCAATTTGAGGAAATTTGGCTTTTCCCTATACATGGGGTAGCTAATCCTAGGCATAGTTTATTACCAAATTCCATTTCCTTCCTATCCCTATCAAATGTCACCAAATAGTAAGTCAAACCATAAAATAAAAATATCCTTTGATATAACTTTGTAACGTCTCGAGCCTCGATGCCACCTGAAATGGTTCCCCGAACTCGATTGGTCACATGGCCTCAAGTGCATGTCACGAAATTCTAGAGGCTGGTGACTAGCAACAAGGGCCTGGGTGAGTCAGTGGGGAGACTATTCCCTCATTACTAGAGTGTTATAGCAGAAGTCCAATATATATACAATAACGAATGAGAAATAAACCGTAAAAAACTAAAAGTAAGACAAGCTGATAAAAAAACATACTAATTACCAAAAGTGTCTCGTATACAAAAATATGTGCATGGTACAAGTATCTGGAAATCATCCAAATAGGTACATGGAAATATAGTACAATACAAGTGTCTCCAAAACAAAAAAAATACCAAAACGGTATCGCAGCATCCCAAGCCTCATCTTGGTTCTATGCTCCCTTACTCCATGCAACAATCAACAATCTGAACTAGGGTACTTTCCCATATCATCACATGTAATCATATAATCATTTTTGGTCGTCGAGGATTCCCAAACATGGTGTGAGATAAACATACCAGTATGCAACCACACTATTTTATAAAATTCTATAAATGCGCCAGCAAGTGTAAACAACCATTAAAGAAAATGTGTATGCCCATGGCATAAGTCTACTGTATCAACTAAAAGTAAACAACCCTCAAGGATACCTGAAAAAGAGAGTCAACTCCTAACACGATAGCTATACCAAGTAAATAATCAAGTCACATGGCCACACCATTCATCCATATGTATCAACCAATCCATAGCCACACTGTATAGAGAAGTAAATAAATCCATGACCTAGCCGTATAGTGAGTGTATCATCCCAGAGCCACGGCGTATAGTGAAGTAGCAGACCTAAAGGGATAGATTTAGGGTGTTAACATACCAAGTCATCCAAGTAATAATATCTAGACCACGGAGGTCTAGATCCAAGGAGCTTGTCCAAGGCATCCCATCGAGTCCCATGGGAATCCCTAGTGGAAACTCTGTTAATCATCGTTTGGGGTCCTAGGTGAATGGTAATAGAAAGTCCTACGTGAGCCCAAGTAAGCTAGATGCAAGGGGTATCAAGGCTCAAGGCATCCCATAGAATCAAGACCGAAGGGACATAATCAACCCATGGCATCCACAATCACAATCCAGATCCAGGGAGAGAAGTGTAAGGCATTTATCAAACAATTCAATCAAAAATTCAACGATTAAAAATAAACATTCATAATCATGTGAGTATACCCACTCACATCAACAAGCACAGTCCATGAGTATACCCACTCATGCAAACCATTTATTAAAAGAATATGGCCCAACCCTCCCAAATAAACACATTTAACATTACACTAGTCATTGTACATATATTTACACCCACCCATATCATCCATTTAATATTCCAATATATCAAAAAGTTAAGAAATAACATGATATTCATTAATCAGGGAGGAAGTACATCTCTTAAACTAGCTACTCAAGTTATCAAGTCATTAATAGGATTCCTATAACTAGGCAATCAAAATAACACACCCCTTGGGTGGTTTAACAATCATGAAAAAGACATTTCATTAAGTCTCGCCCCCTGGGTGACCTTTAAATGAGAATCGGGTGTCAATGCACCCAAATAAAACCTATGGTCATCCTCACTAGGCCTGACTACAACTACAGTAAGCAAATCGCTAAAAAACAAGGCCTCTACAGAAAGTCTGATGGGTGATGAAAAGTTCGAATGCTCGAAAATCACCCAAAAACACGAAAGAATTTATAGACCACCTACCTCGCCTCGCTAGTAGATAGTTATTCTAGTATCATTTCCTGATTATTCATGGTTTAGAAGAAATCTGAAGAATGGATGAATAACATAATATTAGGGTATATGTTCCTAAATCCAAATTGTGCAGTTGTTGTTCTGAAGAATCAAGAACGACTAAAAAGGAATCGAGTACTTACCAATACGATTCCAACAAAGATAGACGGTGCTTGAATCAGAGTTCAGATGACTTCTATACATGAAAAACTAAAATAGAGGGGTACATGACGTGTACCTCAAGTACACGACGTGTACTCTAATTTATTTATTTTCAAGCCAGACTAGATACACACCGTGACTTCCTAGTACATAGTGTGTAGACCAAGTACACGATGTGTACCTAGCCTACAACCATATTTTAGGTAGTTTTCCACTTTCTTTCCCATAAACAACCCAATGGGCCCACGACCCAGTCTAGGGTCGAAGAAAAAATGTAAAGAAACACTTTTCACTTGAAAAGAAAGATCCATACCTCATAAAAAACCTGAGATCTTGGAATATAAATTATTCTTATTCAATTTATGTAATAAATATTTCCAAATTTAATTCACATAATTGGAAATTTTTTATTTTAAATTAATCTCCCAAATGTGATGAGAAAGGGAGTTTTCAAACAGAAAATGTACAAATTTTTACAACTTTTTTATGTCCAATTTCATCATAAAATTGATTACAATGACCTAAATTGGATATATATATATATATATATATACATATAATTTTAATAATTTTACTTTAAAATATATTTATAATATAATTTATCTTTATAAATAATTTAAATAAAAAGGGAAATTTAAATAAAAATTATGTATTTTTCACTAATCCCCAAAAAAAATATTCCTAGTAAACTCTAAAAGAAAATAACACTAAAATTAGTTTTAAATGATGATATAAAAATTGAAGTTTATTTTTTCAAATAAATTTTCAAAAAATTTCCAAAATTATATTTAAAAGAAAACTTTCAAATGCGATGAAATAGAGGTTTTTTGAGAAGTATAATTCTTTAAAGCACAATACGATTTTATATTAACTCGATGTATATTAATAATAATTTTATGAATCAAAAGTAAAATTTACTCATATATAATCTATAAATTTTATATAAAACATTTCTCATTGGGGATTATTTTAATTAATTAAACCAGATAAAAATTATTCACATTAAAACAGTATTCATAAAAAAAGTACTTTTTAAACAAAAAAACAAACTTACACTAAAATAAAATATTGTGATGATTAAAATGTAATTAAGTGGATTAAATATAACTAATTTTTTACTTACATAACATCAAATAATATTTATAATATAATGTTAATTTTAAATTACTTAATTTATTTAAATTAAATTAAATTTTTACAAGAAATGGTACTTTTCACTATTCACTTAAAATAAATATTTTTGAATAATCTCAAAATTTCACCCAAAAAAAATTATGATAGTATTATTTTAAAAACAATTAATTTAATTTTATCAAATAAACTTTATAAATTTTCCAGAAATTCATTATAATATTTTTTTCATGAATTTTTAGACACCAAATATTTACGTACATGGACATTACATCACTTTTGTAGAATACTTAGTACATAACAAAAACAGACACCCAATAACCGTAATAGTTTAGTGTCTTTGGAAACTCAGAACATAATATTCTACTCACGGTGAAAGATCTTCAACATCTCCCATAAAGATCTTTCACTTTTGTATTCTTACCTAAAACATTTCGTTATATCACGGGGAAAAGAAAAAACATATAAAGGGTGAACTCAAATTCTCAGTAAGGGTAATCATGGAGAAAATAAAACAAACCATATACATTTTAACTAAAAACATGAACATAATGTTTAAACATCAAAATCTTGACCAACGACATAAAACAAGGTAGTACGTAAGGCATAGATCATAATGGAACATCAATGATAATAAAATAGAAGGGAAATGAAACATGTAATTTTAGAAAACCATTAGGCACATGATATGATTTCCATAGTAGCCATGGCATTTCTGCCAAGACCATCATAGTGGACAAAGTCCATTACTGAACCGGGTTTACATGTTGTTACAACCCTGTATTACTGAACCAGATTTACTTATCGTTCCACCCATGTCTATCTCATGAGATATAAATCTTTACCCAATCCATTGGAGGGAGATATAGGTCCCACCCATCTTATAATGAAATCATTCTTTAATTTTCCATAAAATAAACATAAATCATTCATCATAACCCGAAGAATAAAATGGGTTTCATAAACATCATCCCATCATAACATAATCCATATTAAACAAATGGATATCATTTAATCATAAGAAAAATCCAACCATTTAAATAATAGAGACATTATACTTGAAACATAAACATACTATATAATGTCATCTTATATGTAAAATACTTTTGATAAAACACTTTAAATGAATTCTTGAGGAAAATATCATTTCTTCTTCAAAATCATTTTATTTTCTCAAAATGCAATGAAATATTAAAATAAAAGGATTTTGTTGAAAAAATCAGGAAATTTTGTATAGGAATATTCATTGAAATAAGTCATTAAGAAACTATAAAAATCCATTCACTCCATATAAGTAAACGAAAACATACTTCTTCTACTTTTTCTAGAAAAGTCAAAACGTACCTCATATGGTAAACAAAAGAAAGATTCTTTACACACTACATAGTAAAAGTAAAAAAAGAAGTAATCATGACTTTAAACATACATGTAAGAATAGTAAACACTTTATTAAAACATTCTTATAAAACACAGACATGGATGATAAAAATAACCCCAGTAAATACTTACGTATAAGCAATCTCAGATAAGAATGAGATTGGAATAATTATCCCTTACCTTAGGTCCAATTTCTTCAATACATGTATGAAAATCCTGTATATTAGGTTTAAACATATTATTAACTTGTAATAGAGCAATAATAATATTTATGATATCATATATGATTCACTTATGACTTTATATTACTCGTTCATTTGTCAATTCCATTTTAAAGCTGCGTTTTGGGTTAAATCGTTTCATTTATCGTACTTGTTTGGACTTGTTGTTCTTGATATTATTATTACTTATATCATGATTTACTTACTTCCAGAATGTAAAAAATTATTTATATATCATATATATTCAGTATATATATGTATAATAGATAGATAAATGAAATGAAATACACCGTTTATGGAGACGGTAGACTGTACATATGTATGAATGCACTTTTCAATTATTTATTGAATTGAATGGAAGTAAGCAGATGAAATATAATATACATATCTATATATATATAAATACATTATCATTATTATGTCATATATTTCAGGATTATTTATTATATATATACTTTATAATTATTCTTGAGTGGTTAACATGGAGAATGAATCTCATCGCGTCGTGGAGACGGTAATCCGTACGTTCGCACGAGCGATGATATCCTTTCCATAATTATTGAATGGTATTGGAGTGGATGATATAATATCACATAATTAGTATCAAGTTATAATAATCATATATAGTTATTCTTTACACCATTATACCCATCCATGTAAGGTGGTGGTTGAAAACAGATTACACCACGGTGTGGAGACGGTATTCCGTATATACACACGCGCGGTGATTTCATTTTCCGTATGATGGATAGAAGGTGAAATAGGGTGTTTTCATATTTATAATATCATATCAGTATATGAGTGATACTGATGTTATTACTTAATTATGAAACAACAAAAGAAGAGGAAGTAGAAGAAGAAATGAATTTGAAAGAATCGGTAAAGGATATTACCTCTTCTTCGACGCGCCTCTTCTAAACCTCCTTTTAGGGCACTAAATTTGGTCTTTGAAGAAGACCAGGACCTCTAGTATGTTGCTAGGGAAGTGGAGAAAAGAAATGGACTAGGGGTTTAAGAGATTTATGGCTAAAAATGTTGTGAGGAGGAGAGGGATGAGGTGCCCTTTTATAAGAGAGGAGAGGGGCACTTTTGGAAAACCTCTAAAATATTAATTTATAATAAACTCAAACCCCACTTAAAAGCCTCAAATAAATGACTCAAATCATAGTATTAGATGAGATAGGGTTTTAATATAATAAAAAAATAAGATTTAGACATGTTGGTAATTTATTTTAACCCTTATCAACTTGATTTATCCTTATTTAATCTATTTAATTTTATTTGTGGTAATAATATTCGAAATTTTAAATTGTTATAAATAATTACTTATGTGTTATTAATTTTAAATAATTGGATAATTTATGAAATTAAATACCATATAAATTTAAATTTATAATTTTTAAGCATTTTTGTGTTTTTTAAACAATTTTATAAAAATTTATTTTTATAAAATAACAATAGTGTCAATTTTGACACTATTCATTTATTTGAATTTAAATAAAATCCACACAGAGGATATATTCAAAACTAAATATTTTATAGACTCCTAAAATGTCATATTAGTCTAAAAAAATTGTGTATAATTTTATTTAGTTCATATAATATTTATTTTCATATTTTAAAACAATTTATTTGATATTTCAATCAATAAAATAATTTCTAAATTACTATTGTGTCATCATTAATGATAATTATTTAATCCCTAAAAATTATAAATAAATTCCCATGATGTTTATAATTTTATTATATTTCTGGATACTATTTATATTCTATGATTTATGATGTTTATCAATAAATTAAAATTATTACACTTATAAGATATAAGAGAGTGACATGTTGTCACTTTCTTTGGTTTTAATAATAATTATATCATTTTCAAGGTAAAAAGTCCAGGAAATGAATCTATTCTGACCCTTAGGTGATATGGGTCAACTTTAATACATCCAATATAATTTTTTTATGTGTTAGGGTAATTTTATAATCTTATTTTGACACTTAATTACCTGATTTACCTTTAACTGTAGTTAATAAAAATTACGATAGTTATATTCATAATATCAGAAGAATTAAAAGTAACCTATTAACATAATTTGTACCCACTGAATCCAAATATGGAATAAATTTTTAAAAATTCAAAACATGGAAGTAGGAGTAATTAATTCAAAATTAATCCTGTTGTAAAGAAAACATGTTTTAAAAGTTAAAACGTTGCAAAAGATTGAAATGTTTTCACCTTTAAATTCAGAGTAAAATTAAAGATAATGACTTCGATTATATTAAATGGTAAAAATATATTCTATTTATACTTTAAAAAAATACAATATTATAATTTAACCATATAAATTATCTCGATGAAAAAAGTTGTTTTTAATTAACATTTATCTTATTTTTACTATTCATCAAAATATGAATGTTAACAGAAAAATGTCAAAAATTTATCCAAAGTAAAATTTTATATCCTCATTGAAATTAATAAGTTTATTTCGTCAAATTGAACTTATAAAAATGTCAAAATCTAGATTTAAAGTGGGTACGCCATCAAAAGGCGACAAAACTGCATTTTTTAAAAAATACTTATTTTACCCGAAAATAATTATTTTGTTCTCATACCATGTTCTATAAAATATGTAGAATGAATTATAATGTCATAAAATTAAAAATGTAGTTACTAATATTCATAACGGCTAGTTCATAATAAAATTATAAAAATATATCGTTGTTTAGTGAAACTCAGTATTGCGTACAACACACGCTATCGAGGAAGGTCACTATTGCGTGTAACGCAAGCCAAGTCAGGGTTGCGTGTAGTGAAAGAATCTTTTTGTTTTGCGTATAACATAATCAAACCATAGTTAATTTATAAATTGATCAAAATATATACTCGGTGTTGTGTAAAATGAATTTTATTTGAAAAAAAACATGAAATTGTGTGCAACAAAAGCCAAAAATAGTGTTGCATATACTACAAGCTAATATGGTGTTATGTATAGAGAAAGATAATATTGTTGTAGAGTACAACACAAGACAACAATAAAAATAAAAGTAATATTTCTCATAAAATATCAGGGTGTTACATTCTACCCCCCTTAAAATGAATTTCTCCCCCGAAATTCATTAGGGTTATAAATTGTTTACTACATGTAAGTTTCATTCATAGAAACCCACATCATAAAAAGGAATAATAATAGTTAATTTTAAAAAATAATGTATGAAACGTAATGATTACCCAAATTAACTCATCACTGGGTTTCCAAATAGAAGAACATAGGTGAAAATATGGATATGGAAGAGAAATCTAACCATCAAGTTCTGATGGAAAGTGGTAGAGAACATGGCTATGAAAAAGCCAACAATCACAAAGGCATAAATTTGTGATGATCTAAGGTATCATATAAATCATCAGATATGAGGGAACTAGGACAACATTTTTGGTTGTCAAGATCATTTCCCTAATGTTGAAAAATTTTAATTAGAAGAAATACTTACGTGATTTTGGTACAATCTCACCATTGGTTGTTCCTTGAACAATTTTCACTTCATATCTTAATGAAATGAAGTTGAATTTTTCATTATTGAAGTGTTAGTTGTTCATGTGATAGAATGAAGGGTTGTTTCATCTATCTCTATCACAAAAAGGTTAACATAGGTTATTAAATATATATAAGTCCATATATGGTGAAGATTAATCATATATGGTTGCTAAAATGGACTTATACTTCATCTATCATACCGATTAATAAAATAAAACTATTTTATACTAACCAGGGACTTCCTATATTCTAGTGGTAGGCGATAAAGGCATGTCGCACTTCGGTTGTGGGTTCGATTCCCGCAACCTTGTCCTACGCGATGGGTTGTCGCTCGTCCTACTGGTTTTCCTTTTTCTAAAACTACACTATTATAACATTCCTGAAATAATATTGTAAAAAGGTTCTATCCTTAAACAATATTATCTTATGTCCAAAATAATCCATTGAAAATCTTTACGCTTATCCAAAATACTTCTATCCAAGCTCACAGTATATAGAAAATGATTACTAGAAATGTCATAAACCAAGCATGTGAATACCATCATTTATCCCCCATATATCATACGATATATGAGAATTCCTTAATCATGTATTATCTTGAAACATGAATTACCATATAATCATTGTGAAAACATGAATGCTATCAAAAGATAACTCTTTCCATATACCAAAATCCCAAAATTTCTATATAATCAAACCATGATGTCCCTTTGTCCTTATATCAATCATGAGCTCATTAATACTATCAAACATATTATTTTCTCCGTATCCCTTCATTATGCTCATATCACCTTCTTTATAAAAAATATTTCAATCACTTTTCATGGTTACTAGTACCATAAAATTATTGAAAACCAATAAATAGATATTCCAATATTCCATAAAACTATAAATGAGATTCCACAAAACTATTTTGGAATCCCATTACATATACATTTAATTATTCCACCACTTCGTTGTCATATTCAAAATAACCAATAGTGATCGCATGTGAATTACCTTTGTCCTTTGCCTTAAGAGGATGTTGATGTCGATCATCATTAACCCTTGGATTAGGGCATTGGTTAACATAATGCCCCATTTACTTGCACTTGTAGCACTGAAGTGTTGGTGGTGTGTTCTCACAGTCTTTTCTCCATTCACATCATTAGATACCTTCTTCTTATTACATCAACACTCAGCTACTCGATTACCTTATTTTCCATATATAAAACATTTTCTATTCCCTCTAATACAATCTCCACCATGATTCTTTCCACACTTTGAGCATAATGAAACATTTGTATTCTTTTCACCATAGTTTTGAGATTTTTTCTTGAACTCAATCTTTTATTTCTTATCAAAACCATGAGATGGTTATGTAACACCAACTTCTAGTTCTACCTTGATAGCACAAAGTACAATCTCTTCATAGCTACTGAAGTCTCTTATAGTTAATTCCTTTCTAATACTCGGTTTTAAACAACTGAAAAATCGATCAACTTTACATTCATGTTGGATGATAAATCCAGATGCATACCTTGCAAGCCTTGTAAAATTTGATTCATATATACCAACACATTCATCATCCTTTTTCTTAAGCTCAAGTAACTCATTCTCCATCATAGTTCAAAGAATACGAGGAATGTACTTATTTAAAAATAAGTTCTTGAACTCATCCCATTCCATGGATTCAATTTCATCTTGGGGCCTCATATTCTTAATTAGAGTCCACCACTGGTCTGCTTCACCTTCTAAACAGTAAATAGCCAGAATGACTATTTCATGTTCTGACTAGTGAAGTATGGAAAATATATTTTCAATGGTACTGATCCATTGTTCAGTAACAAGTGGATCGAAAGAGCCACTGAAATAATGTGGGCGTTGCCTCATGAAGGACTCAATAGAATATTGTTACCTTATCTACTCATTTTGAAGTACAAAATGATTCATATCTTGTGTAAGTATAACAATAAGATTTTTCACTCCATCTCCAACAACATTGGTTTGTTCATGAGGAAAATCATTGTATTGTCCATTCAATGATCAACATGGTTCCTTCGGGTTCCAGCCATCGTCAAAAACCCAAATAGAATAGTGTGAGAGGGAAAATCATGATTGGAAAATAACATAATAAAGGGGGAGTACATTAAATATCTAACATCTTAGGATTAATTCTAATATTGTAACCGTAATTCGAGGACTATAACCTATACTTATACATAACCTTAGGGACATCCCTAGACATACCTTTGAAATATATCTAGGGATCTCACTAAAGTTTTCGCATCCTAGTTTCCGAAGGTTAACTAAAACTTTCCTCTAATACCAACTGTAGAGATCGAAGCTTAACGTACATGGACATTAAATTACTTTTTCAGAATACTTAATACATAACAAAAACGGATACACAAGGACCATAATAATTTAGTGTCTTTGGAATCTCGGAACATAATCTTCTAATCATGGTGAACGATCTTCAACATCTCCCATAAAGATCTTCCACTTTTGATTTATTACCTAAAACCTTTCTTTATATCTTGGGGAAAAGAAAAAAAATAAAGGGTGAGCTCAAGTTCTCAGTAACGGTAATCATGGAGAAAATAAAACAAACCATATACATGTGAACTTGAAAACATGAAAGTAATGTTTAAACATTAAAATCTTGAGCAATGACATAAAACTTGGCAGTACATAAGGCATAGATCGTAATGGAACATCAATCATGATAAAATAGCATGGTAATAAAACATGTAATTATGGAAAACCATTAGGCACATGGTATTATTTCCATAGTAGCCAAGGCATTTCTGCCAAGACCATCATAGTGGACAAATTCCATTACTGAACCGGGTTTACTTGTTGTTCCATCCCTGTATTACTGAATCAGATTTACTTGTAATCCCATCCATGTCTATCTCATGAGATATAAATATTTACCCAATGGATTGGAGGGAGATATAGGTCCCACCCATCTCATAATGAAATCATTCTTTTGTGTGCCACAAAATAAACAAAAATAATTCATCATAGCCCAAAGAATAAAATGGGTTTCATAAACATCATCACATCATAACATAATCCATATAAAACAAATGGATATCATTTAATCATAAGAAAAAAGAAACCATTTAAATAATAGAGACATTATACTTGAAACATAAACATACTAAATAATATCATCTTATATAGAAAATAGTTTTGATAAAAACACTTTAAATGAATTCTTGAAGAAAATATCCTTTCTTATTGAAAATCATTTTCTTTTCTCAAAATGCCATGAAATTTTAAAAGAAAATGATTATTTTGAAAATAATCTGGAAATTTTGTAGGGGAAGCTTCATTGAAATAATTCATTATGGAACCGTAAAAATCTATTCACACCATATAAGTAAACAAAAACATTCTTATTGTACTTTTTCTAGAAATGTCAAAAATTACCTCGTATGGTAAACAAAAAAAGATTCTTTCCATACTACATAGTAAATGTCAAGAAAGCGTAAACATGACTTTAAACATACATGGAAGAATAGTAAACAGTTTATGAAAACATTATTATAAAACATAGACATGGATGATAAGTATGACCCCAGTAAATACTTACGTATAAGTAATCTCGGATAAGAATGAGATTGGAATAATTATCCATTATCTTAGCTCCAATTTCTTTCGTACCTGTCAGAAACATCTATATAGTGGGTTTAAACATATTAGTAACTTGTAACCGAACCATAATAATATTAATTTTATCATATATGATTCACATACGGCTTTATATTACTCATTCATTTGTCAATTCCATGTTAAAGTTGCATTTTGGGTAAAGTCGTTTCATTTATTGTATGTGTTTGGACTTGTTGTTCTTGATATTATTATTACTTATATCATGATTTACTTACTTCCAGAATTTATAAAATGATTTATATATGATATATATTCAGTATATATATATAATATATTGATAAATGAAATTAAATACACTTTTCATTGAGACGGTAGACCGTACTTACGCACGAACACTGTTTTCAATTCCTTATTGAATCGAATGGAAGTAAGTAGATGATATATATATATATATATATATATCTAGTAGAATTATTATGTTATATATTTATTTATTATTTATTATATATATACTTTATAATCATTCTTGAATGGTTAACATGCAGAATGAATCTCATCGTGTCGTGGAGACGGTAATCCATACATACACACGAGCGATGATATTGTTCCCATAATTATTGAATGGTATTGGAGTGGATGATAGAAAATCTCAGAATTAGTATCATGTTATAATAATCATATATAGTTATTCTTTACACCATTATACCCATCCATGCAAGGTGGTGGTTGAAAACAGATTACACCATGGCATGGAGACGGTATTCCGTACGTACGCACGCGTGACAATTTCATTTTACGTAGGATGGATAAAAGGTGGAATAGGGTTGTTTAATATTTATAATAACATATCAATATATTAGTGATACTAATGTTATTACTTTATTATGAAACAATAAAATAAGAGGATGTAGAAGAAGAAATTAATTTGAAAAGATCGGTAAAGGATATTACCTCTTCATCTACGCGCCTCTTCTAAACCTCCTCTTAGGGCACTAAAGATGGTCTTTGAAGAAAAACAGGACCTATAGTATTTTTCTTGGGAAGTGGAGATGAGAAATGGTCATGGTTTGGCTAAGATCGAAGGCTCAAAATGTTGTGAGGAGGAGGGGGAGGAGGTTCCCTTTTATAAGAGAGGAGAGGGGCACTTTTGGAAACCTCTAAAATATTAATTTATAATAAACTCAAACCCCACATAAAAATCTCCAGAAATGACTCAAATCCGAATATTAGATAATATAGGGTTGTAATAGGATCAACCAATAAGATTTAGTCATGTTGGTAATTTATTTTGAACCTTATCAACTTGATTTATCCTTATTTAATCTATTTAATTTTATTTGTGGTAATAATGTTATAAATATTAAGTTTTTATAAATAATTACTTATGTGTTGTGAATTTTCTATAATTGGATAATTTATGACATTGTAGACCATATAAATTTCAATTTTTAATTTTTAAATATTTTTTTGTTTTTTAAACAATTTTATAATATGTTATTTTTATAAAATAAAAATAGTGTCAATTTTGACACTATTCAATTATTTAAATTTAAATAAATTACACACATAGGATATATTCGAACCAAAATATTTTCTATACTCCCAAAATGTCATATTTATCTAGAAAAGTTGTGTAGAATGTTAATTAGTTCATATAATATTAATTTTATTATTTTTAAAACCACTTATTTGATATTTCAATCAATAAAATTATTTCTACATCACTATTGTGTCATCATTAATGATAATTATTTAATACCTAAAAATTATAAATAAATTATAATGATATAAATAATTTTATTATTTTATTGTAGAATATTTATATTCTAAGTTTTTTGTGGTTTATAACTAAATTAAAATTATTACACTTATAAGATATAAGAGAGTGACATGTTGTCACTTTCTTTGGTTTTAATAATAATTATATCCTTTTATTGGTCAAAAGTCCATGAAATGAATCTATTCTGACCCTTCGGTGATATGGGTCAACTTTTATACATCCAATATAATTTTAGTAGATGTTAGGGTATTTTTGTAGTTTTATTTTTACACTTAATTACGCGATTTACCATTAATTGTAGTAAATAAAAACTTCAGTAGTTACTATTAATAATATAAAAAAAACCTATTAACATAATTTGGACCCACTAAATCTAAATATGGAATATATTTTTTAAAATTAAAATAACAGAAGTTGTAGTAATTAATTTAAAACTAATTCCGCTGTTAAGAAAATGTGTTTTAAAAGTTAAAACGTTGCAAAATATTGAAGTGTTTTTACCTATGAATTCATTGTAAAATTAATGGTAATGAATTCCATTATTTTAAATGGTAAATATATATTCTATTTATACTTTAAAACCATTAAATATTATAATTAAACTATATAAAGTATCTCGATGGAAAATTTTGTTTTTAATTAAAATTTAGCGTATTTTTACTATTCATCAAAATATGAAAGTTAACAGAAAAATGTGAAAAATTTATCCAAAGTAAATTTTTATATCCTGATTGAAATGAATAAGTTTATTTCTTCAAATTGAACTTATAAACATGTCAAAAACTAGATTTAAAGTTGGTGCGCCATCAAAAGGTGGAAAAACTGCATTTTTTAAAATAATTATTTTACCCA
This sequence comes from Viscum album, assembly GCA_963277665.1. Taxonomy (NCBI): domain Eukaryota; kingdom Viridiplantae; phylum Streptophyta; class Magnoliopsida; order Santalales; family Viscaceae; genus Viscum; species Viscum album. The sequence continues at coordinate 1,504,759,449 of OY728158.1, forward strand.
AAAAAATTATTTTGTTCTCCAACCGTGTTCTATAATATGTGTAAGATGAATTATAATTTCATTAAATTCAAAATGTAGTTACTAATATTCATAACATCTAGTTTATAATAATATTATAACAATATCTCGTCGTTTAGTGAAACTCAGTATTGCGTACAACACACGCTATCAAGGAATGTCATTATTGCGTGGAATGCAAGCCAAGTCAGGGATGCGTGTAGTGAAATAATTTTTTGGTGTTGCGTATAACATAATAAAAACATATTTCCATTATACATTGATCAAAATCTATACTTGGTGTTGTGTAAAATGAATTTTATTTGAAAAAAATTTGAAATTGTGTGCAACACAAGCCAAGAATAGTGTTGCATATACTACATGCTAATAAGGTGTTATGTATATAGAAAGATAATATTGGTGTAGAGTACAACAAAAGGAAACAATATAATTTAAATGAATATTTCTCATAAAATATCGGGGTGTTACAAAATGTATAAATAAATCATTCTTGGAGAAAACATATTTTTGAGGAATAAAATTACTTTAGTAAAAATTAATTTATTTGTTACTAAAAATTTATCAATAATTTATATTTTCATGATATAGATATAAATATATATTTCATAATGTAGTAAATTATTTTAATATATTCCAATTTATTATCGAGGTTATAACCGTTATATATAACGTGAGTCTTTTAAGTTTAGTGTTGCGTGTTAGTACAATATCGAACATAAAATCTTTGGATCATATTTACATAAAGATATAGAATATATTAAATTTATTTAAAATAAAATATATAGTTAATTATTGGAGAGTATCATTTTCATTTAATCTCTGTGTTGTGTGTCACTTACACTATCAAACTTAATTTTATTCTTTCAAAATCTTAGAGTTTTATATCCTCCCTCCATTAAGGAATTGAATACTCATAATTTGAAATTTTTATAGGTAATAAAATTATATAAATTTAAAAATACATTTTTTGTAAACCCACATCATAAAAATATTAAATAAAACATATTCTTGATAAAATTGAAAGGAGAGTATGAGGGTTATTTGGAATAACACTTGATGTGTTTCCAAATAGAAGAACATAGATGGAAAGTAATTATTTGGACATGAAATAAAATCATAAATTATTATGGAGATTTATTGAGGCCATTGATAAAAAAAGTTTATGGTCAATGGAAAGTTATTGGACTCAAAACCATAAATATGTGATTATTTAAAAAACCATTTAATTCATCAAGTATGAATGTAATAGGATAATAATTTTGTTTCTAGATCATTTTCCTATGAATGATGTATTCATTTACCATATAAAATACAAATTGTGGAATATACTTACTAAGACAGTATAATTTTATATTTTATCAAATTTCAATTAGAATCTCTCCATTTTCTCCAAATGTTGAGTAATGAAGATGAATTTTTCATTCCTGGAGCACCACAAATAAACATTTAAAGGATCACTTTACCATGAAAGGGAGAAAAATATATTCCACCTATATTTTGACATTAACCAAAACCAAAATGGTTATCACTTGGTATGAAAATTCCCAAAATGAGTAAACAATCATATGATAAAATAATAAATTAATCTCCACAAATCAATATTAAGACCTAATGTTTAAAATAAATCATTCCAAAAAAAACGAAACATTAAATAGTGTTTTAACTGAATTTTTTATCTCATACCTTTCAACTTTCAATCCCAAAATATGTATTTTTTTAAATAATACCAATCACTTACACACCAAATAACTTATCAATCCAATGGTTATTTATATAATAAAATTTTCATCACCACAATTTCCTCAGTATCCAATATCATATAAACCCTTAAAGTAATAAATACCTTAAATATTATTTCCACAAAATATAAATCTCAACTTCACATTAAAAAAATATTTACAAATACATCATCATAATAAAACACCTTCTATAGTGTCATTAATCACTTTAATATCTCATCACATTAAACCTAAAAAGGTGTGTATAATACTTTGAGCTTATGATCGTCCATAAACATATATATCTATGATGGTATCCATGAAACTTAAGATAATATCACATAATAACATCCAAATATACAATTTTATCTAAACCATTCCTCCCATACCAATTATAATAGACCTGAATCAGCACTCTAGGATCTAGTGTTGAAATCATAAACATTACATTTTTAGTTTTCATACTGATGAATGTGGAAAATATTCAGCATCCAAAACATACAATATCAAAAGGAAATATTTGATCACTTATATTCTCATAGGCTATTTAGGTTTATATTTTTATATAATTAGGAAAAACTATTAAATAAAAAAATACCCATGTCTTTAAATGAGCATTTCTCTAACTTATCCTAGAGTTCTATAATTCACATTATGCCATCATAATTATACATATGAAACCTTTCTAGACATATATTTGTAAACATTATTTCTTGATATCCTTGTTAAATTTAAACATAAAAATTTTGATCTCAAATGGTCAATAAGGGTAAATATAAGAATTAACAATTGAGTGTCATAAATTAGTGTATGTAGTTCTTAAGGGTATCATGATATAAGCAGAGTGTATGAGCGAATATTATAAGAAAAAATACCCATGAATAAATGAATCATCAATTATGAAACATGGAATAAGGATTTAATAAAGGAAAACTTCATTATAATTAATAATCACGAGTCATGGGATATAAATCATAATTAGGTGAAAAATTATAAACCCATAAAAAGAATTAAAATGCATTGGTATCTTAGAATATGCATTTCATAGTACACTTACAGAACCCTTACAAATGGAATAACCATATGGACGACTTCCAATATAATTCTTTTCAGAACATAATGATTACTCAATCCATTAGAGAACTATCTGGGTTTACTAATTGTATAAGTTATATTGGGCTCACCTGGAACTATATGGGAGCACCCATAAAATATAATGATCAATAAAAACAAAATTAATAAGGTACATATATTTTTCGTAAAAATAAACAATATTTCATTCATAACATTATTATCCCAGGGAAAATTAATGGGTTCTATATCAATAACTTTGAAGCATGATTAACCCATGAAAAATAAAAGGTTTCCATATAAATATCCTTGAAATGTGATTAACTCAGAAAATGGAAATGAGTTCCATAAAAATATCTTTGAAACAATATTTAACCATTAAGAAGAAACTTTTTCCATAAAAATAATTTTTAAAAAATATTAATCCATCCAGATAATGAATGATGATGACATAATTAGAAAATAAACATGTTGGATCATAAATAACAAAAAGGGTTTCATAATTTACTAAATGAGAATACCAAAAAAAGATAATTAATTATATTTTTAGGAAAATAAAATTTTCATTTTGAAAATCAACTTTTTAAAAATTGAACATTCATAGAATATTTTAAAAAAAATTATTTAAAAGAAACATTTTAAATATATAAAGTAATATTTACAAATCATTTAAAATATATATGAAGGAAAATATACATTCCATTTTTGAAAAATAAATAATAAATAAAATAATTTTAAAATCCCTTTCTTTTAAAATAACCCTGAAATATATAAAGGAATACTTAAATCAAATAAAGGTGAAAATTTATGTTCGTATCGTATATGTTAAAACAAGTATTTGTTTCACATTCTTGGTAAAATCCAAATATGAATTGTTTGGAAAACTAAATAATGATTCATTTCAAAAAATTTAATAATAAAAACATGTGTCAAAAATATATCTAATAAATTATTTGAATAAATCGATAAAATGTTTTGAAATTGTTTTAGAAAATATGGATTTCGATGAAAAAAACATTTTGACCGAAGAGAGAAATAAATATGATTTTTCCTAAAAATATTTTATCAATTTAAGTATCAAATAATTTTAAAATAGTAAAACTAGATGGAAATATAATGAATAATCAGATTAAAAGAAACATAATGAGAATAAATTAGTAGTAGATCATAATATTTCAATATTGGTGACTTAATCATGAATAGTCATGAAAAAGGATGTGATTGTAACATAAAACTCTTACCACTTTGGTAACATTGAATTGTATGAACCATGAAAGGGTAACACTAAATTAAACATAAAATATCATGATAATAAATAAATTCATGGTATTAAATTTCTAATTTTATGTATATACACCTCATAAAATAAAATACATCCATAACATGAAATATGTCTTAAAAAGGATAATTGATACAAAAAACCTTACAAAGATCATATCATTGAATTAGGGATTAATAAATAAATATATAATGTGTATTAAATAAAAATAAACATAAAAAATTTAAAGATAATATAAAATATTAAATTTTAATGAGACATATATAATCTAAGCATAACAGACCTATTGAAGTATAAGTTTAACCTACTTAATTAGAATTGAGTAATGAAATCCCTTACCTCACGCTTCTTTTTGGTTGAAAATTATATAAAATTTAATATAGTTGTGTTAAACATTTTATTAAAATATTATAGAACCATATTAATATTTTTAATAACATATATGATCTTTTTATATCATCTTATCACCCATTTGTTCATAATCATTCATTGTTTTTAGTGTTTCTAGTGTTTATTGGCATGTTTTCTCATTCATTTTTTATTATAAAAGTTATGGTTATTGTGAATATAATATGGTTATATCATATTAATTATAATATTAAATTTATAATTATCATATTTTTAAATAAATTATACATTTAAGACCAATTTTTAATGTTTGTTTTAAAAAATGAAGGATGTTGCAATCAAGGAGATTATAAGTTGTACTTAGGAATGGGTAACGTTTCAATTGTTTCAATGATCATTATGGAACATAGGTATATTATGTTTTATTTTTACAGAGTTATAATAATATCATAAATAACATATTATTTATTTATATATACTTATATATATCAACCACGTGGCTTGTTTATGGAAATAGATAGTCACGTCCCTTCTTGAAGGTGATAGTTCAAATATACATGAATGATGATATCGTCATTCAGTGAGTGCAAAGGTAAGAAAGAAAATGACATATTATTTTTTTAGAATTATATTTATTTCATAATTATCATAATATTTTCATTTATATAATTTATATTTATTAACTTTATCTTTATTAGTTTCCACATAACGCGTTAGTGAAAATGAATCACATCGCTTCGTGAGGCACTCGTCTGCCGACACAAATGATGTTATTGTATCCCCTATAGAATGAAATATGAAAAGTTATATATGATATAATGAATAAATATGTATTATTATGTTATGAATATAATATAAATACTTTTTAACCATCATCATACCCAACCATGATAGGTGGTAATGGAAAAAATAATGACATCAGTTCAAAATGTTGTAGTCCGTCGTACACACGAATGATTTTTGCATAACCAATTTAATGGATGTGGATATGGTTTTAGGTAATGAAAATGACATAAAAATATAAATATATCTAACATTATTTAGTTATTATATCATCATGGTTTAATAATATTCTAAGTGGGTGGAGGAATAAATAAAAAAAATAATCACTGAAGGATGTTACCTCTTCTTCAGGAAACCAGCTTAGGTTTGAAAAAATATACTTCCTAGGATGGATTTATGTCCAAAATAAGGATTATATGATAAAAATAGGGAATTGGGGCAGTGTTTTGGTATGGTATTTTCCAAACCAAAATGGTATGGAGGTGTGAAGATGATAGAATATGTGGTGTCCATTTATAAGTGAGGCGAGTGAGACACCTGTAATATTTGAAAAGAATGAATACCACCCACATTTTTTTCATGTTAATAGGATAAATTAATTGAAAATTATAAATAATATATGTTATAAGGTTGAAATAAGTCCATAAAATATATTTTATGCTTGTTTTTAGGTCATTTTAACCTTATTATTTTAGTTTGACCCCTGATAAACCCATTTTGTCCCTGATCTTGATAATTAGATTTTATTATCTTCACTATTCAATTTGGTAAAATATTATGTTGAACTTATTATATTATATAAATTAATATTATTATAAATATTTAATCCATTTTTAAAAAATTCAATTCATATAAGTGGAATAAATTATTTTAAATTTAATCCTGCACATGCGATGAGAAAGCAGGTTTTCAAATAAAAAATGTTCATATGTATGCAGTGTTTTTATGTCCAATTTAAAAATTAAATTTGATTAAAATGAACTATATTATATTAATATATATATATAATTGAACTAATTTTACATTGAAACCAATTTTAAATATAATTAATCACTATAATAAATTTAATCAAAAAGGCAGTTTTCAATTAAAATTCAGTATTTTAAACTATTCATCAAAAAATTACTCTTTTCTGAAAATTATAAACTTTTCACACTAATATATTTTTGACATTATTATTTCAAAAAAATAAATTTATTTTTTCAAATAAATTTTTTTAATGTTTTAAAAAATAAATTTTTAAAAAAGGCAGACGAGACAAAAAACGGGTTTCCTAAAGTGTGTGTTTTTCAAGCACAATATGATTTTATATTAAATATGTGATTAAGAATAGTCATTGTGTGAATATAAATTAAACATTAATTTTATATAATTGATAAATTTCATTTAAAAATTTCCTCAAAGTTTATTATTATTATTAATTAAAATGAATAAATATTATGCACTTTAAAACAATTTTCAAAAAAAATCCCCTTTTAAAACCCAAAAACAAATTTATACTAAAATGAAAAATAATGATTATTAAAAAGTAATTAATAGGATTAAATAAAAATAATGGATATTTATGTAACATGAAACAATATTAAAAAAATAATGTGACTCTCAAATTACATATTTCATTGAAATGAAATGACATTTTTATTAAAATCAATATTTTTACTATTCATTGAAAATCAATATTTTCAAAAAAATCCAAAATTTCACACTAAATATATATTGATATTTTGATTTTAGTAGTGAAGTTAATTTTATCAAATAAATTTTCTAAAAGTTCTAAAATTTAATTATAATATTTTTTTACAAAAAATCAACAAAAGTTGTTTTTTAATGAGATATATTTTTTGAAAAATTAAATTATTTTACAAAAATATTTATTGATTATGTATATATATTTATTAGTAATTTATATTGATAATGTAATATATATATATATATATATATCATAATGTAGTTAATATTATTCATATGTTCTAATATTAGGGCTATGTTATAATGGTTATATATATTGTAGATCATTTAAGCTCGGTGTTGTATGTTGAATACACTATTGAAAATAAAAATATCAGGCCTAAAGTTAATGAATTATATCAAAGAGGAAAATTTTATTCAAAAATAAATATATCTTAGGGTTTTGGGGATTTATATTTTCATCTAAGTTTAGAGTTTCATGTCTTTTACAATATCGAACAAAATTTTCATCTATTAAAATCATAGGGTGTCAGATAAAGTATCATTTTTAGGTCATGTATTCACATGTGAGGTTATATCTATGGATCCTTAAATAACCAAAGTAATTGAGTAATGTACTAGGCTAATAGTTTTAATTTATTAATGTAGTTTTCTTATATTTAGTAGATACCAACAGAACTTTGGGGTAAATTTCTCTCCATTGTAAATTACAAAGACTAGTATAACTCATAAGGGGTTCTACTTCCTTTAAAAATGTTAATTTGATTAAAATTTCATGGATATTATGATAAATTTATTCAATGAACCTATACTCACAAAACCCTTTATTTTATAGTTAGTTTTTATATATATTTTTGTACTAAATAAGGTATTTCAATATTTTAACATGAAAAATTACATGTTAGTATCGTATACATTACATAAATTAATTTTTCATAAGAAAAATTACATAAATCCTGATCTATATCTAGCATCAGTAATATTTTCATCATTGTTTTGGAGGCTTTGTCGCTGTGGTGAAAATTATTTCATATATATAAATCAAAATATCGTAAAGTATATATTTACATAGAAGAAATTGAATATTCACTAAATGATATAGTTTGAGTGGGTCAAGGACTATATATGGAAAACCCTCCATCCATGTGAAGTTCATGGAGGATATGGAACTACATAAGAAGGTAATAAAAATTCTGTAGTTTAACCTTGATAGTGATAAAATTAAAATTTCATGATGTGAATATATATCCCATTCATATCATAATTGAAGAAGGATTTTTTGGATGATTAAAAAATGCCATAATTCTATATCCATCCTAGAATCACAAAGATATATAGACATCTTAAGAATAATTTATATTAAGACAACATAAATTGGGAGATTTTATAGTATGTGTATTGATTCTTTATTTTCTGGGAAGTTAAGGCTGAGAAAGAGAAGTCTATAAGGATAATTCAATAATTAACCATGCTTGTATAGAAATGGGAGAATATCACCTTATATTTCATTTTAGGTCTTTGAAAAAAACATATATTCCATAATTCTATTTTAGGTGTATTTAATTATTTTATGAAGTTAAAAAAACTCATTACTATTAGATATGATATTTCACTCAATCAAATCTATAGGATACATAAAAAATAAGTGGTAAGGATAGTTGGAGAAAAGCTTAAAATTTTATTTGATCATGTATGTGGTTTACCTCATTGATCTCGAGAATTCTTAAATAATAATAGGATATATAACTGATTTTTATCACTACATATCATCCTCAAAATGATGTTTAATATTAAAGGACCATTAAAAAACTAGAATGTATGCTGAGATCCTATTCAATGTATTTCAAAGGTGCTTGGTATCAACACCATTCCCAAGTGGAGTTATCATATAACATCATTTTACATTCTATCATTAAATTGGAACCATATGATATTCTTTATGGGAAGAATTGCAGAAATAAAACGAGTTAGAAAAAATTTAAAGAGTGCATACTGTTCGGACTAAATAGTACATAGGAAATGTTATAGAAGATTAAAACCAGTAATCATCACATTAAAACTATATATTGTCAATAAAAGATCTATACAGAAAATCATAAGGGATATTTGGAGTTCAATGTCAAAGATAATTAATTCCTTTAAATAATACCTTGGAATATGGCTATGTGATTCAGGAATAGTAGAAATTTAAACTCTAGATATATTGTCCGTTTTAAAATCATTGATCATGGGGGTGGTAGCTTATTATATTGCACTACCACTAAAACTATCTCAAGTAAATAATTTGTTATATGTATCACTTTTGAGAAATTATATACCTGACCGTTCACATATACTAAACATAGATGTCATACATATAGATCATGATATCTTTTATGAGGATAAACATGTAGAAATATAGGATCATAGAGATAAAGTACTATGAAAAAATAACACTCACTTAGGTAAACCTCTAAAGAGATATCATATGTTTGAGTAAGTGACATGGGAACTCAAATATTTCATAAGGGAAAATTACCATCATTTATTTTCATTGTCATAATGGAATTTTTAGGGATATTTTGTTTTAAGAGGGTAGAATTTAACACCTCTTTATTTTATTATGTATTTTTTATTAGATAAATATATTGTATTTGGGAGATTTTCATACACAAACACCAAACCGAATTGAATATTGAATTGTTACAATGAATGGCTAAATGTATTACAATATAGTTAAATGAATCAGGATTTAAAAAACATAATTTTTTTAAAAAATAAAGGGTTCTATTTCATATATGAAAACACCATTGATTCTAAAGAAACTGCTTTTTTTATTATATATATTTTTTATAAATTTATCACTTTTTAATATTTTTTCAAAAAAAATGTATTAATTAAATTCAAGTAATTATTATTTAAATTAATTAGTAGCATCCAATAAATAACTAATTGAAGACAAACACTTTAATTATTCATGGATAAAAAAAATGTTTTGTTTAATATATTTTTTTTATTATATATTTAGTATTTATCATATTTAAAGTATGTATTTTAATGAAATGAGTAGGTTGTATTTATATTTATTCAATTTAAGATTCATTTAATGATTACTATTTGGAAAATAATATGTGTGAATCATTTTTTGTGTAAAAATACATTTTTCTATAAATTAAATTATTATGTTGGCATACTTATATTAAAATAAATTTTCATTACCGTTATAAGTTGAATATATTAAAATGAATTTCAAAATGTTAATTCTAATATCTAAATTATTTTATAATGTTAATTTCATTTTGGGTTATGAAAATATGTTACCTTGGTAAAAGATAGTCCCCAAGGTAAACCCTAAAATTATGTAAATTATTATATTATATGATAAGATCAAAAAATATCACAAATCCTTATCTCTAAATGATTGGATGAGGTATTTATTGAACTAACCTTATCTTATCTTCACTAATTGAAAATTTTGAAACTACTTTCCTTTAATAAGATATATCCTTATTTTAATAAATCATTATTTACAAAAATGTCACCACTTCTCATCTATAAATGGACCCCTCCTCATCTTACCTCAACCCACACGTTTACTAATGAATTATGTCCAATCACTACACATATTTTTTACCTCAAATATACTTTCAGTTTTTGTACCCTATCATCCTAATATGGTTTCCTAGGCCATGAATTTATAATATGATCTCTAAGAGGGGATTCAAGTCTTCAACATAAGTGTTATCATATCCATAATAATTATTTGTCTTCTTCTACCTCTTCTTCAATATAGTTAATCACCTAAATTATATGGTTTCAACAAAAAACTAATCTTATATAAAAGTGTTATTTTTTCTATACAGTAACATGTTCTTACTCGTACATTTTTTATAATGTGTTCTTTTTTTAGTTTTGTTATACCATATACATGAGTGATGTTATAACCTTGATAACATGAATGACTATTAAAACATAAATACTAGTAATATTATATAAAAATTATTAATTTAATATTTTTTTTATAATTATATAATGGTAATTTATATGTGTACATTAGTCAATAAAATAATTATTTTTGAATTTAAGTTCAAAAAAATGATTTTTATGAGTTCTATAAAAATCATTACCATGAGTTCCAAGAAATGAAAATGTATTGAGTAAATCCATATATCCAATGATATTACATATAAGGGAATTTAAAGTGAACCAAATACACTATTGGAATATATCTATTAATGTTTAAATTGAATGGAGAGTGAAACCAATCTACCAATGAAGTCTATCCATAATTTGATGATGGTATTAGCATAGATCCTTGAAAAATGAAATAATTTTTAATCTTATGTTTATTAAACACTCTTTTACCTTTTTATTATGCCTCTGTTATGTTTTCATGGTTCAGGGTTATTGTCTTTTGTCTCCAAAACACATATAGATTTTTTTATATTATACTAAATATTTATTTCATGACTAATGATTTATATTTAGGTTTTATAGGGTATTATTATCTTATAAAATATCGAATATATTTTATTATATTATAATACCCATATTATCATATTATGATCACTTATAATCATTTATTATTATCTCCTATGTTTACCCTTATGGATAATTTAATCACATCCTTCATTATGTTTCCATTCCCTATGTAAAAAATAGGGGTATCATGTAAGATATGTCTATAATGGTACCATCTATGAAGAATATTTGTGGGAGATGTTGAATATATAGAAAAATAAGTTTTTATATATATGTAATATCCAATTACAAGAAACCTACATGTTATGGGGTGTGATTGGTTTATGAATTGTGAGGAATATCCATATATAATGATGTAATAAGTATGTATGATATACTTGGTTATCACATGTTAGTTTTTTTGTTATGTTTATTGTAGTATAGTGTGGTTATGGTGGATTGGGTGATAGATTCTTAAGGATTCATATGATGTTCATATTATGAAATGAAATGAATGATTGAAATTGGTTGTTGAAATTTTTATAATACAATGAGTATAATAAATTAATGTGGTGCCTATTCATATGGGGTAAATGAAATATAAATTTATAGTGGTTAGGGGAAGTGTCTGGATATTAAAGTGGAAAACTAATATAATGTAGTTAGGACACGATAAATATATACCTGGTTAGGAATATGAAATTGGGAGGAATCATGAGTATTATTATTGTTTGGTTGTGATGTCTATAGGTGGAAGTGGTTACAGATGTGTGATACAAATAATGATATGATTTAATATATTTTATGTGATGTTGTTGTATTAAGTGGACCATCAGATGGATATTGAGTTATATATATATATATTGTATTTTTTATTATTTCTCACACAACGCTATGTGAGTATGGTTATGAAACAGATGATCATATAAGGTTTTGGTTTATAGGTGTACCTATAATATATTAAATATAGGTATTTGAATTTTGGACTACCCTCCCTTCCTTGCTTTATCTTTCAAATGTATTGTGGTCATGTGGCCATGATGTGATAATATTGAAATGATGTGTAAATGTTGTAATATTATGGTGATGATGCGGTATGTTGTATATTAGTGAGGTGATATGGAATGAGATTTTAGTACATATTATTTGGTTGTGGTTATGATGTACAATATGAATTATGTTTATGTGAATATATAATGTATGGGAGCTTCATGAAGTATTTCATTGGGGCTTGAGGGGGGCTAGTTTAATAGAGAATTGGATTTAGGGTAGCCTTCTCTATATATTTCCATTGTTTATCATATTACTATGTTGAATGAGGATTTTGTGAGAGGTCCCTAGAAATGATTTTTTATAGTATACCTAAGATAGGTAATTATTCTATTAACTATTTATTCACTAAGGAATTAATATAATTCATACACATTTTTCAAGTGAACCCTAGGAGGAATATATTGAGTATACTTATATTCTCACCCTTACTTCTATATAATGATTTTTCTGAGTTGTAAAATAGATTTGGTTATCAAGATGGTCATCACAATCTCAAGACATGAAAATTACATATTGTGGGAGTTGATGTCATATATTATGTTCCTTTTTTGTATTTATTTTAGGTAACTTTGATTATGTATGAAATTACATGAATTTTTGGGATTATTGTTTGTTTTATCTTATATTATGCAATAAATTTGATAGGTTGATTTATTATTCATATGATTTTAAAGGTCTCATCTTCTCATATTTATTTTTATACCCTAAATGCTAGTTGGTAACATGTAACCAATTAGAGGAGATATTCTAGGGTAACACTCAATTTTTATACCATCTCAACAGGAGTTCTATTGGAAATAACAAGTGATGTAATATAAGAAAATCAAAAAGGCTATATAAGAACCCTTTAGATCCAACATAAGTACTGTGAGGGTATATTATTTTGAGGATGATTTACATCTATAGATGAAATTTCATGTAAGACCTCTCATGGTGTTGACATATACTGAGGTGTTTATAAGGGAAAATTGATATAGAATATGTTAGTATATAATTATTTGTCACACGATGGGAGTTATTTATTCTTTGTATACTTGAGGTTTAGATCAATATAGATCCATCCTCAATTGTTTATCCCCTTTTCACTTGATCTAGTAGTTCTAATGACTATACTATGAGATATAGTGTGTTTTTATATATTTATGGTGGGTGTGTATGTCACACCCTTATATTTTAAATTATATTTTCTTCTAAAACCTAATGTGTTCAATAGCTTTCCATAGACGCAAAACCAGGACACCATGAACTACATAATATAATATAATCATTAAAATTTATCCATCAAATATATGGTTAATAATATATGTAATCAAATTATAAAATATATCTGGAAATAAAATTTTTGGTCATTATTAATACAAAGGCATTGATAAAATTGTATTAGTGTAGCTAAATAACTAATAATAAGGATTTATGATATAAAATGTAACCTTTATAAAGAATTAGCATTTTATATTAAATAATTTAATAAACTAAATATATTATGGATAAAATATATCATTTATATGAATAAAATATTAACACCAATATGATTATTAATTGATAATAAATGAGAATAAAAATAATAAATATTTTTAAAATTAATTTTCATATAAAAAAGATTCTCATTATATTTACGTGATTATTTTTATAAAAAATTTAATATCCAAATTTTAATAATTTTAGTTTGAAAAAATGATCTTAATTTTTGAAATATTTATTTTATAATATTCTTATTATGAATTTATGATATTTTTTTGGAATAATTTATTTTTAAGTGAATAGTGAAAAAATATAATTCTAAAAAATATTGTGTTGTTTATAATTTTATACAAAATGAAGAATTACTTATTAAGTTATAAAATAGTTTAGAATAAAAATATCATTATTTTTTAAATTAATTCATTTATGATCTATAATTAATTTATAAGGCCCATTCTTAGTGTTTTGGAAAATTGAGTAATATTTTACTCCAAACAATTTTTATTCTCTAATATTAAAAATTACTTTCCCCATTTTTTGAAATTAAATCTAAAAAATGTATTACATATTTATAATTAATTTTTTTATATTATTTAATAGGTTCAATTTATTTTTTCCCTAAAATTATAATTACAAAGAATAATGTTAAGGATTATGATAGTAGTGAAATATTTATTCCCAAATAAGTATTTCATTAATATTGTATAATTTTAATATAATATACTAAAATGATATATTTTATATAATTACTTTTATATGATGTTTAAATTTATATATGAATATATTATGATGTAATAAATTGGTAATTAATGTCATATAATATGATGGACATTTAATGTTGAAAAATTATTTTTCTACAAAATATTTTTTCTATATATCATATATTTTAATATACAATATATTTTTCTATTATTTATATATAGAACTAGATTATGTTGAGTTTATATTTTGGTATATGAAATAAAAATTTTATAAAATATTTACCTACTTTTTTTAATAAAAATTAAATCACATGGCTAAAAACTAGTTACGAAAAAACTAAAAGGGTTAAATATAAAAATATAGAGGTAAAGGGCTTGAAAAATATTTAAAATATGTTTTAAAATTAATTTTTTAGGATTTATAGACATTATATCATCCCCATAGTTAATTATTACCCCCTTCTGGATTCATTGAACCTTGAATAGGGCCATGCCATCATTGAAAAAGTAATGGGTATTCATGAAAAATGAAATTTTATTATCTTATAAAAGTTGATCACTTCTATTAATTTTATCCACACATTATAAATCCTTATCTAGATAAAAAATATTCCCTAGTATCTTCTTAACTCTGTCCCTGTGTCCTAGAAGACTTGGTCTTTCCAAAACTCTAAGCTAAGGGGCCTTAAGATGTTACCTAATTAAGAACAATCATAGGGGAAGGTAATGTTCTCAACTGAGATCTCTTAATTATCTTATTCTTCAACCCCTTAAATCATATTATATCCATTAAAGTATGATAACATCTGTATTAATAATAATATGAAATGTTATTAAACTGATCTAATATCTAGTTTCTAACATCCTATAATTTTTTTTGAAAATATAGAACTTTCTATGCATACTTGTGGAATTCCACCTCCATCAATCACATACTTAATATTTCATCACTACCTTACAATAATGATTTTATTAGTATATATAACGGATCAATGTGATATTTAAAATTTTATTAATGTTATGATACTATAAAACACCTTGTATCTTCCTCCTGGTATATGGAAAATAAACGTGTCACTCTTGCATACATGCAGACTACAACCTCCACGAAAGTGATATATTTAATTTTCAATTATGTTTTTTATTATATATCCAACTCTATTACAGTCTGACGTCCTTAATAAAATCTAAATCATGTCATTATACATATATAATCTTGATAGTATGCCAAAAGAATTACTCTCTTAACTGTACTCACCCATTGATTATAAAATGTTCTTTTTTGGGTACTTTTAGCCACATAGATGAGCAATGATATCAATGAATGCTTGTTTTATGGTCCGAGAAAGTTTTAATTAATATTTTACTTATTTATATTATACTACTAGTTTGTTCATGATAATTGATAAAAAAACCACAAGTAACTTAAATAATCAAAATATATGTAATAAATAAATAATAAATGATAATAAATGGACATTAGCAATTAAAATATAGATAAAAATGATTCATAATATTGTATTTAAGAAACTAAATTTTATTATTTTGTAAGTAAGTCACATAATCAGAGAAAATTAGAACCTACATTAAGGGTTTTATCATCTAAATTTTTCTTCATTAATATATGATTAGTATTTAGAACTTGTTTAATTTTTTGGTATATATATTGGTTGTGGATTTATTTTGCTCATATTTTTATTTAAATTTATGATATTTAAAAATACATATCATATTTTATCTTTCTTGGGAATTAAATTAAAAAATATATTAAATTTGTATGGGTTCTTTTGCTCAATATTCACTTTTTCAAACATGTTTATCATTACGAACCAAATTTTATCTAGAAGTTTACTTACCACCACATTGAATTAGCTAAGAATTATTCAAATTTTATTAATGGGATTTACATTTTTATTTCATTATCCCACCTTTATTTTCTATTGATTCAAAATTTACCAAAGTTGTAAGATTGTTTCTTAACTCAATACCTTTTCATTGAGTTATAACACTTTTTCTTAATATCGTTCTTCCAATCATGGTTTCCTATACCCTATGATTTTATTTAATCATAATTTTAAATCATATTTAGGGAAATTAACTTTTTAATTTAAATATTTTATGATGATTAATTTATTACTCAAAATGGTTATCACTGTTGAGAATAATTAATATCCACTTTAACAACGGTTTACCCTCCTTATATATATTTATTCTTCCCACCAATTTTCTCCTTCATAATTGGATACCCAAGAATGTATTATTTCATTTAGGATTTATATTTCTCTTTATGATGTTTTAAATTAAAGTTTTTTCATCCTTATTATGATATGGGTTTTAAATAAAGGTATTTTAAACTATTAAAAAATATTTATCATCCATGATCATGTGATTTATCATACACTCCATGATTCCTCTCAAAAACCATTATTTATATTTCATGTATCCAATATTGTAGATTATTTATAAATGAAATTATTTATAGAAGCTTTATATCACATTTATCAGGATGACTTTTAAATGTGACTCATAACTTTGTATTTTTATATTAATGTTAAAAATGTTTTATAAAAACACTTTTATGAATTTACTTCTATTTTCATATTTATATAAAAATGTTTTTATCTCCTTAGGACTTATGTTTCATGTATTTCATTCTAAATTATCTCACACTATTTTCTATTTGTGATTAGGCTCTTAGAAAATCAAATTATTCGTTTTTATTACCTAATCGTCCATAGTGTATAGGAATTATTTTCCTTCCAATGCCTTTCCCATAAGAATAATATATATTCCATTTCATTATTTAATGGGAATTCACTTAGATACCCATTCATTGATCGATTTTGAAAAGTTTTTGACTTAAGTGTATTCTATTAATATATAAAGTGTCAGTTTGAGGGATTCTTACATGGAAAATAATTACCTTTATTGATTGTTGAAATATTGACAATTCATATACATTTTATTTCAAAATGGATATTTATTAATTAATTAAGAATGATTATTATTCATTTATTTCATATGATAAATGTGTTAGATATAAATACATATAGATGAGGCCTATAATATCCCACCAATGCATTAAAAGGAGTCATGAGACAAACTATCATAGGTATTTTGTGTATTATTTCCATTTTATTTAGATGTTTTGGCTTTGGTCTTGAAATAAAGTAGATGTCTTGGAATAAGGCCTTGAGGGTATATAATTTATTAGAAAAATGCCTTAAATTTTTTGATCATTTTAATTATATCACTATGAAATAAAATATTATTACCCATGAGATTATATATATTGTTATTTTATCCATAGATTTATTTCAACATAATGTAATAACTTTTATGGAATTATTTTATTATCATTTTCTTCCCAATATATTATTCAATCCCTTTTTAATATATGATAAATTATGGGGTATGCTTTTCTTTAATAAGTGTTATAGATCGCCCTTATTAGATTCTCATTTCCCCGGGTTATGAGAAAAAGAATTACACATTATATTTCTTACATAATTGCATTTTTGGTTAATTTATATGAGATTTTTAAGACTTATTTTTGATTAAATAGTTCATAATCAAGTGGAAAAAATGTCCGTTCGTTTTTAATGATATAGAATTTATTAGTTAAATTTATGTCCTAATTATATAAATCTATAAACATAAAAGATTAAATAAATATATATAATAAATATTTTCTATAAATATTGTAATTATGGGATATTTATTTCTCAAGGTGTCATAGTGGACACATATAAGAAGTTATATAACCTCTCCTTTGGTGTTCTGATTGCTACTACTATTAATCTTTTTACTTTTTATAAGCCTTAGATTTCATTATCTCGGTTCACCAATATATGGAGATTGGATTATTGGAGGATTACTATAGGAAACTACCTCATGAACACTGTGATATTTTTCTTCTCTAAGTTTAGTTCTTGTAACTAGGGCCCTGGTCTCATTAAACCTATTTTATTTCAATTTCATTTTTCAAAAAAGTTTATATATCATTGTCTCATATCTATTTGAGGAGGATATTTTCATAGACAAAAACTCTTATTCTCTTCTTACATAATGTGTAATTAGTGAAGTCTTTACACAAATCATGAATCTATTCTGTGTTCCAATGGATAACATATTCCACATCATTTGTATGATTAGGAACGTGAATATTCATGGGGGAATGGTCTATATAGAATTGTTTTTATTATGAGTATGTTGTATTCTATCATATTGGTAGCCATATGAAACATTTTTTTATTAATTCCATTAGGTATCTTAAATTTATTAAAATCTAGGAATTCATGAGCATTTCAAGGATTAAAAGGGATGAATAAACTTTATTTAGAAACATCCTCTTAAGGACTAGATTAATAATGAAACTAATTGTGAATCCAAGTAAAAAAAATAACTTGCTGGATATGGTGGTATTTTTAGGAATAATAAAATAGCGCATCTTTCATACTTATACAAGTATTTTCAAACATCCATTTCTTATTAAGTTTAGATATATGGTGTGATTCATGTGATCTATATTGGGGGGCATACAAATTGAATCATATTCTAGTTAGAAATTAAATTATCCTTTATTATGAATGACATCATGCTCGGTACTTTTACTCCCTTCTAGAGGGTTATAATTAATTTCAAGGATTTCTTAGATTAGTGTAAGTAGATTAACATTTTGGTGTCTCACACATACATGGAATGTAACACAATTGACGATTCTCCTTCCAATATATGGGTTGTGTCAAAGATTTGTTTTTTACTAGTCCCTTATATATATTGTTGAGGATCTAATGTTCCATAACATTTGTATAACTCCCTCTACTATATTTTAATAATATATAATGGGTCTTGTAGATTTTATCTGGGGTATCCATTTATCATTATTAATGTCCAGTAAGAATAAAGAGGAAAATTACAGGTTATTCCTCTATAGTAGTTTTCTAGTAGTAATTATGAAATGTAATGGTACAATCCTTCGACTTTTGGACCACATCTAGATAATATATAAGGTTGAGGTCATCCCAAGTATATTTCTTATTCCTAGGGTACTAGGGTTGGTCATGGATGAGGTAGTGTACATAATCATGGTAATCTTGTTAGAGGAGTTTGGTGAAGTTAGATGTGTACAAAACAGTTTCAAACTCCTAGAGGGAAAATCATTTTTAGAGTTACCTATTACCTATATTCTACATTAGAATATTCATTTTCTGATTTGGTTACAATTAAATCCTTTATTACTCCTACCTTAGTCCAATATTTTGGACTAAAGTAATATAGAATTCATGTCCCCTTATTATTGAAAACACTAGTTTGATGTCAGTCTAGATTATTTCAGTTATGTTGGGGATGTGAGCTAGTAATGGGGAAGCATAAATCAATGGGATACTTCTTCTTATAATGAATAAATATGTACTATTTCATTCTTATCATGGATCGGTTATAATATTTCATTTTTTATAAATTAAAGTTAAATACTCATTTTTTTCTCTAACATGGAGGGTGAGTATGTTATGTTTTTTATTGAGTGGGATCATAAAACATATTTAAATTTTGGGGATAGTATTTATTATTAAGTATCCAATTTTATGTAGAGTTTTGTAGATGTTAATGTTGATTGTCTAGGAGCTTTCTAAGAGTTTTTAAATGTTTTAATAAATTGGTTGTAACATTACCCCCTCAACATGACATAAATTTTCATATAGTTATAGTAATATATTTCTTATATTTCTATAACCACTTATAGAACATTCCTTTTAAACTTCTGGGAGTTAAATATGTATATTTTTGATCTATTATAGAAGGATTTTTATTCAACCTGATGTATCTCATTGGGTTGATTCACTACTATTTGTGAAGAATGTAGATGATAGAATGAGTTTTTTTTCATATATAATAATTTATTGAAATAAGTTAATGTGATGAATAATTGTTCCCTATCAAGTATTGATCACTTTTTTTATAATATTAAAGGATCATTATGGTTATCAATGATATATTTGATGTTTGTGTATCATTTAATGAGGGTAAAGTAAGAGGATATCTAGAAGATTCCATTAAAATGTCATTATGTATACTTAGATTTAAAATTAATTTCATTAGACGCGTGAATGAAAATATGTTTACATGATATTGATGAATTATATTTTATAAATGTTCTAGGATTGGTTAATTGATGTGTACATCCATGAAATTCAATTGTATTTGAGTTAAAAGATGGACCATTCTTGGAATTTTATAGTTAATTTAAAATTTCTACAATGAAATTTTCTCATGGTAAATTATCCATGTGAAATTTATAAATGTATGAGGTATATTTATTTAGGTATCTCATGTCTCAATATGGATTATTTATTTATCCTTGAAATATTGAGATGATTGTTTCATGGGTATAACAAAAAAATATTACAGAAGTGTGAAATTTCCTTTTTCATATAGGCTTCCATAATATTTTCATATTTGATTTCACTCAAATCATGTGAAATTTGATATATTCAACTAGGGAGTGTCAAAATTTCATATATACTAATTAGTTTCATATATAGATAAATATCTAAAATAGAATTTTTTCAGTACTCATGTTCATTGTTTACCTTAAGAGGGAGTGCTGCTTGAGGTGTATTGTGATTATTATCATCTTGGTATGGGTTTCATTTCAATACAAGAGTTAGTCTAGAAGTTGATACAAAGAGTAGGAATTTATGAGAATATATTTCTCAAGATTTTGGATATAATAATCTGATGATATAAGATCTTACAACATTATAGTTGGATATGGAGAAAGTCGAAAGTGGAGTTTTCCTACATTAGATTATAGTATATTTTTTCATATTCCACTGGCCATCCTAATGATGCTCCTAGAATGGTTACCAACTCACCAAACCCAACATCATAAATGAATTACAATCTTGGTTCCTTATTTTGATATGAAATGGTCAAATTATGATCGACCAAGATCAAATCACAGTCTTGTTGATTCTTCCTTGAAAATCATTGATCAACCATCAAACACTCATTTCATGTATAAAAATACATGCCTAGTATGGTTACCAACTCACCGTATTCCATATTATGAAAAAAAATTTGTTATACCTCATCTGGAATACCCTTCTAAATATTTGTGTACTCCCTTTATCAATGTGTTTCCAAATACCCAACGTTAGTGATCCTACTCTAAGAGACACTATTTGGTTATCCAACAAGACCACCAAAGCCCACACCTGACCTATAGTGTAACTCCACTATCATATCATCAATATATTGATCCTATGTCAGGATTTTCACAAGAACCAATGTATTCCTAATCTAAATCCACCTGGTAGTTACAATCCAACCTAATATCGATACCCATTCCCAAACTGCACCTGATAGTGCATCTAAATTTTTACTGATAATTTAAAAGGAATACCATAGTACTCTAGTCTATCTATCCACTGGAATATGGATGAAAAAATAAATATCTAAAAACCTTCTCATTTGAGGGTCACATGCTCATAGTTGATGTACCACTTTCCACGATTGGAGTATCCTTGTAATCAAACTACCGAAACAGGTTTCCGGTCACTATGGCCCGCCCACCCTCCCATAAATCACCAAAATTAATGATTAGTGTGGACAAACCCATTCATTTCCAAGAACCATCCTGAAATTCCAAAACATAGGGTTCCCTTTCCAAGAATGCATGTTTCTCCTCCCAAGACATGGTGACCTACTACCAACCATTGACACCATGTCTCCCTGACAATGCATGTTAGGGTCCATCCTCAAGTTCACTATTCTATGAAACATGATCTATATTCGTGTACCCTCTATCATGGAGTTATGTCATTAATTTTCACTTCAAACACTAGGATTATGTTCCAGTAACCATTCCATTGGCTACCATAATCCCTTAATCCACTCATGGATGCTCACTGATCCCATCACCTAGCCACACTCTTGTGATTCGTACCATGCTAAATCAAGTTGTCTATTCTCCATAGCATTTCAGTCTCTCCATGCTAGGATATCCCAAGGAATTCATCTTCAAAATCATTCATCATACCCAGTCCTTGATCCATCCCATGATCACCCACTAATAGGTGTCATCTAGAACTGCATATGTTCATCCTCTACCTAAGGCATATATACATAATCTAAATTTTTATCTACAACCGAACTCCATTCTACTTAAGAAAGTACACCCGTTCTCTAGATATACTTATTAAAATTTACCCACTGGTAAATAGGGTTAGGAAACTGAATAGGCATACCCATCGATGCCATCCTCGATATCCAATAAATCTAGATTCTTCCTCAGAAACAAAGTGTATCATCATGTACATTCCAAAACCTAAAGAACCTCCATGTATCGGTTTCAAAGTTAATATCCAACCCAGGATAACCCATATAATGGGTCACCCATGATCATAACAACCACTAAATCACTATGATCTAAATAAAAAATAAGGCCCTTTAGATCTACCACCTAGCCCAACTAGTTAGTCCTCACGTCTGGGTCACTAGGTACGACCACATATACCTACCAATCAAGTATTAAAAAGGTCCTAGCTCATGGGGTATCATCCAATCTCCAATACCAACACATTGTATCAACAATTACAAATAACCAATAATGGGGTCTCACACATGATGACATTTCACACTCATCATTTACCACAACTAAGGCACTCATCCTCATGAGCATCCACAAACAAGATTTATCCTCTAGGAATCACATATCATTAGTTGATACTTTCCATAACCAATGGAATCATCCTGGATGAACTATACCATGTGAATAAAACCACACGGTTTGGTTAAGTAGAATTTCATTCTAATATATAAGGTAAAACATCATATAGGTTGTTATTATCCCTTTAAATAACCAAACCAAAATTCAATTAACCCACAAGGGGTCCAACACATTGGTATTATGTGTCATATAGACACACTAGGGACACTTCACCTCCTATACACAAGGACCTCTTCCTCATCCCCATCATCAAGAATATCACTATACATCCACATGACCTACCATCAGAATAAAATACATGTAGAATATATCCCATATGAGATTAATTCCACAAATTATTTATATAGAAAAACTTATTATGAGTAGTTGTAAACACTTTAAAAATTGGGTTTCAATTTTTAGTGAAATCACATACTATAAATACTATAACATGTGGATCATGCATGCCTAATATGATGCATGGGATTCCACTTACCTCTACAGTCTAATATTAAAAATCAAACCAATGGGCTCCTACTAATGGGATAAGAACTATAAATCCATTATAAATAAAGAACCTTACTCACCCTTGTGCAAAGCTCGAGGAAAGTTTCAAATACAACTATAACATCTCAAAACAAGAATATAAATATCATCCATCTTAACCTAAATTTCTTAAATAAATATGCGTTTTCAACACACCAACCCATTATCCATCATAGGATGTAAAAAATTCCTAAATATTCATCCAACCAAATCTTGAAATAGTACGGCAAAAATAAAAGTATCTCTCATTACACTTTGTAATGTACCACACTACCTCACTCTATGAATAGTATTTAGACTAGTTCTCCACATTACCTCAATAACACCAACCCATTTGATAAAGGATGTCAAATAATAGTGGGGGTCTAAGGTGGTACTGTGGGGAGACTATACCTCCTATTCAGAGTGTATCAATAATAGAAAAAAATAAACAAACATCATCCATAATAAATAAACTAAAATAATAAAATATAAATATAAAAAATACTGCGATAAATAAAATTAATTAAAATCTTGACTAACTATATCATGCATATAATGTACGATAACCCATTGGGTAGACCCCATATACAAGAAAAAAATAAAACAATGAGGATCCACTACATCTCAAAGTAAAACCTCATCCTGATCTCTAATGTCGTCTATGTTATCTCACTTGATCATGCTATCATGGGCCTCATCCCAACCTAGTCCTAAAAGAAAGTGAATATATACTCGGTTACCCATGTGGAGTGGCATCCTAAGAAGGGTTTTAGTACAAAGCTCAGTTGGGAACCACCAATGTGGTCGCGTACCAACCAGCATATGTATTGATATGCGCAAGTGACATTATTAGTTGAAAATAATAAAATATAACTATTGAAAAATAAATAAATAATTTTTTTGATCCTTTGGTTTGTGAACCTGATCAACCATTCATGCTTCGGCCAATGTAGAGTTTTCTCTGAGCACATTTTGATGACTGTGCATCCCAAGTAACATGAAAGATCCAATTCCATGGTATCCACATCCAATCATCACTACACTAAGGACCCATCCCAGGGAT
Organism: Viscum album; assembly: GCA_963277665.1. Classification (NCBI taxonomy): domain Eukaryota; kingdom Viridiplantae; phylum Streptophyta; class Magnoliopsida; order Santalales; family Viscaceae; genus Viscum; species Viscum album. Next base: position 1,504,784,314 of record OY728158.1, read on the forward strand.
GTCTTATCATATGGGATCCAAATCCATGGAAACCCCTATCAATATCCTCATGAATTTGGTGATATAACCCATGACATACCAATCATTATGTCTCTAAATCCATGGAAACCACTATCAGTAATCCAAGATCCAAGTACATGGAAGCTACTATCACAATCCAATATCCTAATACAAGGTATATCTAATCATTTAACTCTAATGTTTTGGTACTTAAAACCATATCTAACTCCATATCCATGGTATCCCATCCATAAAAGATCTAATTATGGCAGCCCAACCATATTCTCGACTCTATAACAATGGAATCCCATCTAAGTCATATCTTCCTGATTGAACATTTCATAAATGAATAAAACTCAAGTGATATCAACACACTAATTCTTGTTATTACTGTTTACATCCCCTTAGCTCACTTGGTTGGTATAGGTTCCATGTTCACATCCACTTCCATCTCACATAAACCCTCTTAGGTCCACTCTTTCAACTGGGTACCCATTGGGTTCCCTCAATCTCAACACTATAGAGGCACCCTCACATGGTTACATTTTATCATTCATGTTCTCGGGTCATCACCCAACACTCTGGGACATTAAGTCTCTTAAAATTGTCAACTAGGTAGCTCAACTTCATCGGCTACCCAAGAAAAACCACAATGAAAACACTGAAGAGATGTCCCAAAACCTATCTCAGTCATTGGAATATCTGTAGGTTGGTCCACTCACCCAACTCGGTCCCGATCTACCTATGGTCTATCCACCTAATCCTTGTCACCTCATAAAGAAGAGGATCACTTGTCTCATCCTCTTATTGAAAAAAATAAAATAACTAGAAACACAAGGGAGTCCCTATAAGGCCTACACATCCTAGGATAACTAGTCCACCCCAACCTCTATCTTAGAGGATTATTGAGACCCTATTCATGGGCTAAGAGCCTCATTGGGTCTAGCATCACCTCTCAAGAGGTCTATAAGACACCCGATATCACAAGGTCCCAACATTGTACATTGGTAGTCGAGGAATCCTGCTAGCACATATGGATTTTATAATGGTTTGGGTCGAAGACTCGTTTTTATTATTAAAGAAAGACCTATTTTTTCTTATTGGGTATAGGGGGACCCATTACACAACTCGTAGGCATGGTGGCATGAAAGCCCAAATACTAGGGCTGAAAGACCATTTTTTAGCCCAAAGAGCCCTTCCATGAATAGTAATACTCCAATACCCGAGCTGATATAGTACCGCCACCACTACAGTTCCTTTTATAATGCCTCCACCACTACAGTTTCATCGCTGATACATTTATGCTACTTTTATAGTTCCCTAGAATACATGGATTGTTCGTGACCCCTGGCACTTAATCATTTTAAATATTCAATTTAATTTAATTAAAAAATTCCATTTAGTTAAATTAAATAGGGGAACCACTGTCAGTGGAATTCATGAGTATACACATTAATAATAAATTAAAAATAATTTCTATGTGGTATGAAAGTGAGAATGCATACCATTTTAAAAGCTTTCTGAATTATCTCTATGGGTTGGTAGCAACTACTAAGTCTTATCCAATAACATAAAACCTATTCCTCGATCAATTAGGACTGTACCCACATATTAAACCCCTAAATCACTGAAACATTCATAATTATTAAATTAATTCAATCCAACCAAATCATATTTGATAAAAACTCACTATGTCGTTGCATCACACGAGAACCACAACCAATTTTTTACTAATTCATGGTGTGAATCAGCCCAAAATTTAGATAAATTTATAACAAATGGAATAAATTCCAAAATTAATTTAATTTAAAATTAGGAAAACCCAAATAAAATACATAATAGTGGAATAACTTAATGAATCATAGAGTAACTTGGTGCAAATAGTGTCTCAAGACACCCTCTTCCAAGGCAGAGTAGAATCCCTGTCATCTGTGACTGATTCCACCATACACTAGTGGAATCAAAATCAAAAACACTAACTGAATAAACATAAATTAAAAATAATATTATGAGTAAGAAAATATAGGTAGATAAAGGAGAAATATTACTAAGAATCTGAATAAATCACACCAAACAACCCTTAAAATAAAGAGACGTCGAAGGAGGGAGAGGGGTTCGGCCGGAAGGGGGTGTGCATGAGGGATAAAAGGGAAAAAGGGTTCTTCTCCTTTAAAATAATGAGGTAAAAATTTAATTTTACCTATTTTCATCAGCCACATGGTTTAGACACATGGTTTTCCAAATTGTATCCCAACCATCTAGATAGAACTACTTTAGTCCCTTCACCATGCATAGTATAGTCGAACGGTTTTCTAAACCAAATTCCAACCATGTGGGTGGCTCTACAGCTTCTCTAAAACCTCACATAGTTTCCCCTTGAATTATAATTGTTTCCTCAAAACCATTTACCAACTGTGATAGATAATGATGTGTAATTGAAATTGAACTAAAAATTGATAGAGGTTCTAGGTGTCACACGATTTCCCCAAAACTATGCACCCCAAATCGTTCTCCCTTTCCATAGTTCCCTAAAACCACTAAAACATAACTAAAGCTCTTGAGGATCTCCTAAAAACCTGATCCATATTATGATCCTCATTATAAATATTTAAACATCACCTTGATGCATTCCAACTCTTAGAGTTATTTTCTAAAACACTAATAAAAATTCAACCAATCCAGTAATTGAAAATTAAAATTCTTCTTGAATTTCAAGGCTTATATGGACAAGGGGTTTTTAAAGAACCTTTTAAATTTTTAATACTCATTAAATTATTTAGAGATACTGGTTTGTTATATGAAATAATAATATAATAATGTTCATAAAATATAAACCCACTAGCTATCATGAGGATATCAATAGTCTTAAATCAAATCAATGGTTCAATTCCTTAACATATAAACTGATATATATATATATATATACACTAACCTAATTTTTAACTTCTTGTATTATCATAAGGGGGTGATACACATAGGGTGAAATTTTCCAAAAGAAAACTAAACTGGGTGGTATAATGTCTACTTATAAAGCTCCCTTAGTAGAAAATGTGTATAAAAAATTTATGATATTGATTGTGGTTATAATTTTTCTACAGTTGAAAAGATAAACTCCAATAATATATTTATTTCCATTTAAACATTTTATAGATATGAAATATATCTAATTGAAATAAAAATTGGATTGCTTAATAAGGATTTATTTGAGATAATATATGTGATACATGTTGAATATTTTTAGGATTCAAATGGTGTTTCTTAGGTATATAAGTTACAATGGTCCATTTATGCATTGAGGTATGATTTTTGGGGTTAGATTATCATGTTTGATGATTAAATCAAAAAAATTATTTTCATTAAGAATGTATATGAGTTTTGTATATATAATAAGATTAGTGGGAGTATAGTAGTATTTTTAGTGTTTTATGTGGATAACATACTATTCATTAGAAATGATACCACCAACTTTACATTCTTTAAAGACATGGTTAATAAAATGCTTTTTGATGAATTACATGAGTGAATAATCCTACATAATAGTTATAAATATCTATAGTGATTTATTTAAAAGGATTCTTATTTTGAGTTAGAATTCATTTTTTGTGAAGTGCTAAAGAGGTCTAGCATGGATAACTACAAAAGAGGGTATTTATTGGTTTTATTGAAGGATGTATGCTCTAAATCCGTTTTCATGTTATGAAATAGGTCCAATAATATTTAATGATCGGGATATATCATAAGTCATGAAATGTGAATTCATGGAATTGACCCTTTCAATCATAAGGTGTGATTGAATGGATGTTATGAGATGGGTTCATAAGTCAGTCGTAGTTTATGAATACCATATCTTATGGAATAAACATTCCACTATCTATGATCACATAAGTGGATTAATGATATTTTTTTATCATTTTAATGAATTCTTACACATTGGTTATGATAAAAATTCAATAAAAAAGTTGTAACACACAAGAGTTCATTATATTCTTATAATAGTTACATGAGTTGTTCCTAGAATTTAATAATGCATTATAACACATCAGTAAATACATAAGCACTCAAGTAGTATCTGTGAGGGATCTATATAAAGGTATAGAACCCATTTCATTGGCGAGTTAGTGACTCTTGTATAATATTAACTAAATATCCCTTAAACCTGATTTTCCCTTAGTCCCATATTTTTTATAGAGAGGTATAAGCATACCATAGATGAAATAGTGATCCCAATTTTTCAATGTGTGGTTCATATTAAACCCATGGATACACTATAGAGGGTAGAATATTTTAATTTTTTCTTATTAATTATTATCAATAATAAAATATGATGATAGAATTAATATGTCGGAGCTTCAATGTAAGGTACATGAAACATTTATTTATAGTATGTGTGGTTCCATTTATCTTACATGGAGATCTTAGATTAGTTTTCTATATTAAATCCACTAGTTTAACAAGTGTGGTCAGATCCCTGTAAAACATAGCAATTGAATAAAATCCTAACATGAATTTAGATTTTTGAAATCATATAATAAATAAAGTTAATCTAAATCATATATATTATCATATGTTATTTATAAAATATGACTCATATTCTTTTATAGTTAGTGGAATCACATCATACGATATAGGGATGTTGTGAACTATGACTAAATACAAATATGATATATTTGTATCAGTAATTACATGAAACTCACAGTAATCATATCTTATGATAGCTATGCCATGTGTTAAAAAATAAAGTATCATATTATCTTTATGATATCCATACATATTATAAAATATGATATGATACAAAAGGTTATACATTTACATATTAATCCAAGTATATGATAAGGCTGTTAGTTGTAAAATATTACTAATTACACTAAATGTATTTGAGATCTGTTACCCTATTAGTCGTATTTTATGACTCCCATGGGATTGTAAAATATGATTGAGGATGAAAATTTAATTTTTATTTAATTAATTTATGAATAGAATTTTATTGATGACAATTTATTTATAAATAATTATAAAAGTTAATTTTATGATATTTATTAGTTTTTAAAGTGTTTATAAATTAATTGATTATAAGAAGTTTCTAATTAATTAATTAATATTTATAAAATAGTTATTAATAAATATTTTTCAGTAATAAATGTTACAACTAAAAATTGATTTAAAAAAATTATATGGCATATCGTATGAATTATAAAATAAAGTGATTATCAAAAAATAATAAGTGTAATTTATAATTTTTTTATAAATTAAAATGAAAATGATTATCTAGAATTAAAAGTTTTTATATTTTAAGATTATAAATTTGTCATAATACTTAATTTGAATTTTTCAAATGAACAGACTTATTTAGAATATTATTTAGACCACATCAAAAGAGTTTTTATGATTTATATAATCAAATTCTTAATATTGTAAGTGTATGGTATTAAAAAAATTTAAATGGTTTAAATAATAGAAAATGGAATAGAAAATGTTTATAATTCATAAAATATCATATATTTAACGATAAATTCTATATAATGAATAACACTAATAATTTTATATTATGAAATGAATATAAAGTGTTTATAATCAATATTATAGAATTTACATAATGTTTAGCTAAATTATAAAGTTTGTATAAATAGATTTTATTTTTTAATTGTTCATAAATATTTATCAAAAGTTTAAATATATGATATGTTCATTTGTTTAAAATTTATTCCCTTATTTTATTCATAGTTATAAATATTTTATATTATTAATATGTACATGTTTTATTTTAATTGTTAATATTTTTAGAGATTATCATGTATTTATCTAAGGAGTTATATATGAGGAATGATAATGGATTTAGTTTCTATCTACCTTGAATTTGGATTATAATTTAATTTATTAGCTTTAATTATGTATTTGGATGTATTCTATACATATTAGGTGTTATAGTTATTATGATATGATATATCTCTTGAAAAAAGTATCCTTGGGTAGAGGGAATTTGGATTGGACTTCCCATTTTCCTAGAGGCTTATGCCTTATTCTAGAAAGGTGGGGTTGAATATTTGTGGATCCATTATTAATCATATAAATATTAAAATTTTCATATAATTTTAAACCCTTACATGAAAAGTTCATATACCTTTTGCATGAGATAAATTTTGATATGTGTGAATATATTTGGATTCTATTTTTTAAGTGAGTGGCACAAAATGTGAGTTGTGTAAAGAGTTACAAATCTATATGGTTTAAACATATTGATTTGGTGGAAGGAATAGGGTTCCAAACTATATCATTAAAATAATACATAAATACAAGGAATAACATGAGATAAAATATTGATTTTAAGACCTCTTAAAATACTATGTGTGAGATTCCTTACAAAGAACCACTTTTAATGAACTAGATCATCCAACTGGGTATTTTTACAATATAGTGGGGTTCCCTATATTATATTGTGTAATGAAAGGAAATAATTAGGTGTATCTAAAGGTTATGTAGCTTATTATTTTCATTTTCTTGGGGTTTCACTTTTTTAGGAAATCTTAATGGTTAGAAAACCAGAGGAATATAGTTGATTTTATCCATATGATAGATTGAATAAAGAGATGTCTAGTTAACTTCCCAAGATTCATATATGATATTTTTGGGATGATTGAATACCTAAATAACTATGTTGTAAGGTTCACACCAAATTGAGTTTATTTTCTTAGTGAAATATGAATCTTCGCCCACTAATGGATATGCTATGATTCAAAATGGATCATCATTTTAGTGAGATATAATTTAATAAAATTCCTCAATAAAATATAATAAAATATGATACTCAAATGATAAAAGTTTTTATTATTGATAAATATCATCTCAATCATCAAATTTAACATTTAAATCAATTATTTAAAGTAAAAAAATTAATATAAGAAACTCTTGTGACTACTAACTTAACAGATGTTCTTAAGGAATTATTATATGTGTAATATTATCATCTTCTTGAGTAACAAATTGATTAATCTATTCAACCAGAGAATCTACATTCTTTTGAGAATAATAGAATGATTCACTTAATGTTTCAAAGGAACTTGATGAAAAATGACTTCAATAATTTTATTCTCCACTCATATATTCAATATTATTGGATATCTCAATGACTTTTTGAGATAAAAAGGTTTCCTCAAGTCTAATTTTGGTTAAGGAATTAATTTTTTGTCTTTTATGTAAATTTTTCAATAATATGAATGGATTCAAGAAAATTTTAACAGATATTTCAAAATTCAAGAATTTTTGAACTCGATATAAGATTCTTAGGTTATGGTGTTGTACAGACAGTAAAAGAAGGAAAAATTTCAATTTTTAATATGAAAAGTTAGTTTAAAAGATAAAAAAATGTTTCATAAAATAAAAGATTTTAGTTTATTGAAACCTAAATGTAAACTAAGTAAGAATGTGTAATTGTTCTGTAAGAAGAAATTATTTAGGATCATTTAAGGGGTTTGTGAAACTCCATGGAATGCACATGCCATGTATCAGTGTTATTGAAATTTATTCTTTAGTTTTATACAATATATGATACTAAATGTATACTTTATGAATGTTTAAAATATATATGAGTTTATAATAATTGTAAGAATTGATAGATCTTGTATCTTTCATTCAAGTGATGAATCAAAGAGTTGATACATCAAATATTTGAATGTAAAGAAGTTTTTTAATCGCAGTTGCATCAAAGTAATGGATCTGAATAGTAATGTCATTTATCGTATATAATTAGAGAATTTGTTTGTTAACAAATTATTTATATGAAATATATGAGATAAAAAGTTTAAAACACATGGTTTTTAACTCATCAGATTCTAAAACATGTTTTTAAAAAGGATAAAAAGACAAAAATAATTCATTCGAGATAAAACTTTTGTCAAGATATTTGTTAAAATATGATGGAAGGTGTTATCATGACCCATCTAAGGCATATTTTAAATAATGAAATCTTTTTTTTATAAATTTCTCTAAAAACATGAAATACTATATATGATATGGAGTCAATTGTTTTTGAATATTTCTAATAAATGAAATAAGTGTTATTTTCATAAGACAAATGAGTTTGTGTATCTTAGTATGATATTTTGAAAATAATATAGCTTCTAAGAGTCTAGTGAGAATATATTTATACTTAAGAAGTTAAAATTTACCAAATAAAGTATTATACTAGTCTAAACATTAAAGTGTTTTTCAACATGATATTCTAATGTTTTTAGGATACTTGAAAATAAATAAAAATAAAAAAATTACATTTACTAACTGTAATAAAGTTAATATTACTATTTCCTTAAGGATTATTCTAGTAAAAGTAAAAAATTCAAATTTCACTTGATACCCTAAAAGTGTTTTAGTGTGTGATAATAAATATTAATTTTAAAGTTACATGTAGTTTTTATAAAAAATTCCATTTCACATTATCCTAAAGGAGTTTAGGATGTGCTTGTAAGTAGTAATTTAAATAATATCATTATTTTTGAAAAATATTTCAAGTAAATGATCTGATAGAAAATATTTTAAGGATAGTGATTTTAAACATATAAAGAGTTCTAAGTAGTAAAAATAAGCTAGCATTGTAACATTTGATGTTGTTGAGTTAAGGAGTTTGAATATGTTCAAGGAGTTTAATATCAAGAATATGATACTTAAATCTAACAATTATTCAAACATAATATATTCATGTATTTTACTCACTAAATATTTTAGTAGGTTGTTTTTATCAAGTGGTCACATAGATATGTGGTAGTAATTAAATATAAATTTAATGAATTAAAAAAACCCCAGAAACTGTAGCAAACAAATAGATGATCTAGCAGTCCATAATATATAATATGTTAGACATACACTTATATAATATTTTTTAAATATTCTTAAAGAGTTTAAGAATATAAATTTTTTCATACATTAGGTAATATTAACTTTATCATTCTTTCATGTTGGTTTCATAAATATATATATTGACTAATGAAATGTAATGATAATTGGCCTATAAAAGTACAACATTGAGTTATATCTATTTGATTTTATCCATGGAGTTTTAGAGGTTAATATAAAATTTAAAAGTTAGAATGAGTAGGATTATGGTATCAAGATGTGGAATATTCTCATGTGGCACAAAAAAGTATTTTTATGTGTTGTTTTCCAGTTTTGTATACCACATTGAGTGACATACACTATATATTTGGTATAATAGGGGGTGTATGGATCATATTTGGAGTCCCCATTACCTACGTTTTGTGAGATACCTAGAATGATAACCTTAATCATTTGATAACTTTATTATGCAATATTTGAGGCTTAGAAAATCATATGGTGGTTGGGTATGTTTTGGATCATGTATTTGAATGGAATAAACTAAGATGGGATTTTTTCTCTCATACGATGTGTTTGACATCCCTCAATTAAGATATATTAGTAAATTGTATGGTAATTTTTAGATAATATATTAGATGTTATAATCTATTCATATGATGTAAATTTGATTTTCTCATCAATAAATGTGAATGGTGTGTGATGTTTCCATCAAACTAGTTAGTTTATACTCAGAGAATTGAGAATTTATGAGTTATTTACATGGGATTGACATATGCTACGTCCCATGGTCACTCAATGTTTTGGACAAAGGTAATGTATGAGAGTGAACTCTAGAATTTGATGAAACTAGTGCACATGAGTATACAAATACATGTGTTTAATGGATATAAATTAGGATCCCTTTATAGATTTGGTATCTTTGATTCTTTACTATAGGCTTATGTTTTCCTATATTTATAAATCCATAGAATCATGTTTTTTTAATTCTAATTTTTTTTTGGGGTCACAGTTTTTGGTTGACTAAATAGGTACTAAGTTTTCTCAAAGAGATGCTCTAAAAAAATTAGAGTTAATCCAAAATATTTTTGGATGGGTATTCACAAGGTATTTCATATGATGTAATACACAGTGAAGTTAGTCATAGATTTAAAAAAAGTGTTTTGATAGATATCCAAAAAGGTTTTGGATATTATTTTACATGTTATCAAATATGATATGATATGTGTTAAAATAGAACCAAGTATTTTTGGATTTAGTGTAAATAGGATATTGAAGGGTATATGTCGTAAATCCCATTTTCATGTGATGTAATTGGGATAATCATATTTAATGATCATGGTATATCAAATGGAATAGAATGTGATTTCATGGAACTATCCATTTCAATCATAAGGTATGATTGAATGGATATCAAAAGATTATTGTATATGTTATTCATAGTGTAAAACTTCTATATCATATGGAATATAAATTCCATAGTCTATAATTCTATTGGTGTATGATTGATAACTATTATCATTTGAATGAATTCTTTTACATTAGTTACCATCAAAGACTCATTGAAAAAGTTGTAAGGTATGGGATTTCATTATATTCATGTAATCTTTTATTTATACATTATAACACAAGATTAAATGCATGATCACTCAAGAAGAACCCTATAGGTATCTATATAATGGGGAATAAACCATTAGATTATTGAGTGAGTGACTCGTATATATTCTAGGTTGAATCTCCCTCAAACCTAAATTTATATTCTTCCTTTAATACTTTTCTATAGATATACTACCATATTTTAGATGAAATGGTGACCCCACTCCTACGATGAGTGCTTTAGATTAAACAGATGGATATACCATATAGGTAATAATATATCAATTGTTTCTTATTGATAGTAATCAAGCATTGAAAAATGTAGCAATAGAATCATGCATAAACATCAATGTAAGGTATATGAATTCTTTATTTCTAGTATATGTGGTTCAATTTATCTTTCCTACAGACCTGGGATTGGGTTTCTACATTTTTTCAACTAATTTAACAAGAATTTATAAATCGCGATACAACCTTGCAGTTATATGGTGTGAATTTTTTTAATGCTCATTTCCCTTGCAATAATTTTGAAAGTGGATTCATGGATGAGATAATTTATACTTTGATAATAAGTTTCATCAGGTACATCATATTTTTAGCATATCCTAATTTCTCGGATGTTTTTACCTTACTATAAGATACCAATTTGGCCCTAACAAAATTCACTAGATTATAATAAAGAATGTCCTTAAGTAATTAATAATAATTAATGATTTAATTTTAAACTTTTAAGTTAAGGTATAACTCATTATAAGGGGTTACATTGATGTTATATTCCAAACCAAAAAATAATAATTCAAGGTATCAATCTATTTTCATGTTGTGCCTCAATAGTGGATTTATAATATTGATGACTTCCAAGAAACCCACCAAAATTTATACAACAAAATTGGTGGAGTCATCACTAAATCAAATTTTGTGAATACATTTATTTTTATCAATAATTTTATCTCTAAATTTGGGGTGCTTCTTAGAATATTATGAGAAATATATCTCCAAAATTACAAAATTTGAGTGATTTATTATTCCAAGGATCCTTAGTATCACCAAGTACCAAACATATCCTTTTCAAGTACCATCTTATTCAAGAATCCATTGAGAGAGGAAATTTAAGGATGAGTGGATATATAAGAGATATATTAGATCCATTAATAAATAAATTACATAAAAAAATCTTGAGATTCATGTAATGTATCTAAGATTTAGATAGATAAAATTTTAAATGTAATTTTTTTCAATATTAATGTATCATCATTTTATAATAAATTCAATCACTATTTATCATTCAATCATGTGTGTTACAAATTTTATATGAGAGTGAAATGATTTATCTACTTACAGTAAATCTTCTGGTTTTCTTTATTCAATAACCATCATGGTGTATTATGGGTTGTGATAATACTCTAATATTAGTTTCTGTAGGGGTTTGTAAAAGATATAAAGTTTACTCATGAAATAAAATTTGCAGCTTAGTAGCTGAACTTGATTGTGAAAGTATGTCATATTTAATTTTATACAGATGTTTATTGATATTATAGTGACCCTAGTTTTTCTATTTATACTCTTTTATTATTTATAACAGCATTTTTGGGATGGGTTTTTGGGATGACATGATGTTTCGGCCATTGTGAATCCTTGATTATGATATATTAAAATAATACATTCATTTTATCCTATGTGTTCATGATTGAGGTAAATATATATATATATATTTGTAAACAGAGCCTCATATTGAAAATATGAGACAACTATTGCATCCAAATATATATTTTACCCTTGGAGTAGTATAATATTAATTTTCATTGGGGACCCCGAGTTCTAGTATTGCATTGGAATTAGTTGATTGAATTAATTAATTAATTAATGGATTAATCACAAGAAAACCTAAATCACTATTATATAATCCTTCTTATGGAATTTAATTAATGTTTTTCATAAACCATAAATATAGAGGATTTGATAGGAGGGGATATGGAAGATCATGTAGATACCAAACACAAACTCCATGAAAGATTGACATCTAACCTGGAAACATATGCATTATTCATCAGTGATTGATCAATTATTATAGTAGTGAATTTTTATTTACATCTTTTATTATTATTTATTATTTTGAGGAAGGAAATTTTTTTCTTGAATTGTTTCTCAAATATGGTTCTTCAAATTTATCATTCTCACTAATTTTCCCTAAAATGCATGATTTTTCACTACCCTTCTTCTATTATTTGAATTTCATGCCGAAACAATTGGGCTCCAAGATTTATAACATCAATCATTAATTTTTATTTATGATTTACCTTGGTTTTACCTTCCTCATTCCCCACATGCTCATTTTCATCCTTTTTTTAGTCAGTGATACAATAAATAATGGTCTAGTTTGGCACACGATTGAAATTTATGATCAAAATCAATTAATTTAGGATCATCAGAAATTATTAAAAGAATAAATAGGGGTGTCAGGAAATGAATATTTTTTAGAGGTTTGTTGTCATGATTAAATGAATTATAGTGTCAATAGGGGTGTTTGGACCGAGTGAGAGGCATTTTAAATATTTATTTCAAGCTAAAAATGGATAGAAATAGACTCTTGTAGGAATAATATCCATGAACAAGACTTTTGAAAAAAAATTGGGCTTGATCTAGGGTTATAATGGTGATAGTAGGAATTTTTTTAGAATACTGTAGAATCAAGACCTAAAAATGGATTTTAGGTAGTGGTGGCTAGGGTTTCAAGTAGAGATAATTATCATATTTTAAGTAACTCAAAGGGACACATTTTATAACCCTATCTACCCATCATGTCATATACAAGGAGTAAAATCACAGTTTTTCATTTGGCCACATGCATCATATGGGTCAGAAATACATGTTGTGAACCCCTAGACTTATATGCATCAAACTCCTTGGTAATACATAATGATTGAGTTAGATGAGTCTAAAAATTTTGTACCCTTTAGAGTATGTTGTGGATTTCATCCTTTACATGATATGGGATATAGTGGTACACACCGAGTACCCTTACAATCCTACACATCGTGTACCCCAAAATACACACCATGTTGATTGAAAATTATATGTCATGTATAAAGTTAGTACATATCTCGACCATTTCTGTGGGGCTACATGTCATGTATCCCTATAGTATATACCTTGTACTTTTTCTATCGTTAGGGTTTTTTCATATCTCCTAACTCAAGACTCATATTTGATCGTGCAAGTAGACCATCCTGGGTATTTGTCCACATATATCATTATGAAATGTCTTTTTTCCCATAAAATTTCATTTATGAGGTATTATAGGTAGTTTAAAGAATTACTTCTATAAGGATAGTGATGGGGTTTTGGCATGATAACTAGATTGTTCACTGGGGATCACGTATTCCCCCTTGTTGGTGTTTACTTCTTAGTAATTTATGGGTCCCCTTATATTAATAATGGATTTAGATACTATTTATCATCTTGTTTGTGATACTCTCATATGTTTTGTATTACTCTCATCTAATGTGTGATAATTGATAATATTTCATTCCTAATTTGTGATTCAATAGAGGTGATACAGGTTTCTTAACTTGGATAGTTTTAATTCATGACGTTACAAGTTGATTTATTTTTTATCTATGTTTTACAAGTGATACCCTCTCTTATGTATTAGTATCATACTTTCTAAAACATATCTAGTATGTTGTTATATTAATGGGATATTCCTCTTTTTGGTCATGTGACATTGATCTAACTTTTTTTCATATTAATTTTTTATGGTTTCGTGGTATCCTACTAGGTATGTATATTCTCACCTATGTATAGGTGCCTTTTCCCTCAGCTATATTATGTTATTAAAGCGATAGAAATTTTTGTGTCGATCTTAGTTAGAACTGTATTGGAAGTGCTAGGTGGTACTGGGAGTTAGTAACAGAAGATGATATTCATGTCTGAAGAAACCCTACAAAATTGACCTCTTTATTACAACTACTCAGGTTGGATTTACTACCTGGTTTTTGGGAATATCTTTTCATTTTTCATTTATACATTATGTACATGTTTTTTATTATGGATATTATCTTTTATTTCTTGATTTTTATATATTATTGTTAATTCTCTTTATTTTTTTATTTATTATGTCTTTGGTGGAGGTGTTCATTGTGTACAAGTGGATTAAGCTAAGGCATCTCATCATGTGTTATATACCTAATTGATGATAGTCACTAGCCTCAGGCCTATTGAATATCGCCTTGGGTTGGCACACTCATCTTACTGTCACCTAAGAAGGGTCCTGGTGGGTTGGTTCATATCGTAGTGGTCTTAAATCAAGTATGTCCTACATGCAATGTTTGGAGTTAGATGTATGGTGAGGATTGGTTTTGAAAATTTAAAAAATGGTGTTAAGGGGTTTCAAATTTGTCTTTTCAGACAAGGAACCCAATTGTGGTGTAACAAATACTGTATCCATTCACCAAGACTTTGATAACCTTCTTGTTAACTTGATGCATTGAGTAACTGATTACATTGAACAAATAAATGGTGCATGCATCATACAAGAATGGTTCATTGATTTCAATGTATTTATTAATTCATATCCCTAGATATTTATTAATGATCTATTTCATGTTGTAAAATTATAGGTTGTTTCCACATAGGTATCCATTTTAGATCCATAGGTGTGGTTGTGGCATGCATGTGATAGCGATTAAGCCCCATGTTAGTGACTTGATGATTGATGAGGCTTCCATCCAAGTTCCAGTTCATGAGGTATTTCCACTAGGCATGCAAGGAGTAGTACCTCTTCATGTTCTGCAGTGATCAAAACCACATCTCATAGTGCATATGGGAATTCTTCCATTTATTTTGTAGCAAATTATTTCAGTAGGTCATGAATGGGATGCATATAGATTGATTTTACTGCACAAGTTCTGATGACAAAGAATACCTAGGTTCTAAGGAATGTATGATACTCAGGTGGCTGAGGAATAGATTTATATAGTGTGATGTGTATTCTACAATTTCTAGACACCTACTGACCTATTATAAATTTCGGTATACTATATTCTCTATGGTTTGGTGAGCCATTGGTGGGATTTGGTCATCCAAACCCATGATGAGGTGATCTTCCTTGGAAAACATTTGAGTGTCTATTCCATGAGGATTACTACCTGGTGATGTTTATATCTGATCACATCCAAGAGCTGTTATAGTTTTAGAATGATAGAATGTTAGTTTCAAAGTACATATCAAGATTAACTTATCGCCTGAGGTATTCCCCCAATATGATCCTCTATGGATACTTCTAATCATGAATGTTTGAGAATGATCTCCATAAATACATCCACTTTGATTTTGTTCCCTTATGTATTCCCAACCATGTCAAGGTTCTATAGTGATCATTGTTTTTATAGATATTATTATTTGAGGGAAAACATGTATAATTAGTTAGTGGAAATCATCCAAGATGAGATTCATTGTCTACATTTGTCATACATCGGGCATTAGGATCGTGATATAAAAGATAATTGCATTAGGAGTCTGGGACAAGAGGATTGAAAACCCAAGGTTTTTATACTGGATCCAGTAAACCATGGGATATTATTTTTTTATTATTATATTGGATGATGTTTTCTTTTGCCTCAATTCATGTACTATCTTGTAGAGGAAGGAAGTTAAGAAGTAGTTGAACCTTGAGTTTTTGGAGGATATGCTATGACCTAGGACATCCCAAATGTGGTCAGGGTGGTCCTCAGGGTGGCAATTTTAGTAGAGGAGTTTTTTTGTGAACCTAGAGAAATTTCAATTAGAGGATGATGCTATGATCTACTCCCATAACCACCACCCCCAAGTGGTTTATTCTAGGAATAAAGGGTTGGCAGTCAAGGATTCATCCAGTTGAAAATGATGGAGGTTTATGACCAAGCATTTCACAACTTGATCAAAGGTATAATTTATAACTAATTATTTAGATTTGGTTCCCTAGAACCAACTTTTATGTACTTTATGATTACTTGTATTAATGGTTTTTAATATTAATAAAATTTATTTTCACATAGTTATTTTTCTTCAACTGACATTGTATGTTATAATATCCTAAGGGTATCTATCACACTAAAAGGTCATAGTAGTTTCAAATTATGATGATAACATATAATTATTATGAAAGTATTCTTGAATATATGTTATATATTGGAATGATATCATCTGATGGGGTACATATGATACTAGCTAACAATGTTAAGAGGTTCATAATATAGTGTGACTTCTTTTAATAATGTTTACGCATGGTAATATTCTAGATATGAGGTTATGAAAAATTATCCACCAATAGGAAATCAAAATTTATTTGTTTCATTGGATTTCTCTCTCTGTGGATATTTGTAATAATATTTAGACCTTAATATTTTTATTAATGTATACCATGAGTCATGTACTTTGATGTATTGTTGAAAACTATGATGACTTATGCTCATAGTGAGGTTAGATAAATTGGGTGTTTCATGACTGATATTTCATTATTGAATAATTCAAGAAAGGAATTATTCTATTTATTCATTAATAGAGGTTGATATACAAAGCTCAAATGGAGCTCTGTGATTGACTACATAGATATGGAATTCTATCAAAAAGTTCATTTCTAAAAAGTAAAAGAAAGGTAAATTGAGCACATTGGTTGATGTCACCATTATAAACCCTTTTTTATTAGAAATATTGATATAGATAGATTATATAAAATAGTGTACATTCATATAATATTTATTTAATTATAGAAATAAAAATATTCTTTATTGGTACCTTATAATGTTTCTTGTTGATAACCTTAGAAGATAGGTGGTTCTACCTAATGACACTAAGAAGGGTTCTTAGAGGGCCACACACCATATAAAAAACCAACCCAACTACACTAGTACACGGGTATCTGAGCCAACACTCGCATGGATCGAAGGGTGTTCCTGATCACCATGGAATAGAAACCAGCATTAAGGCATCAATAAATGGTTAGAGGGACAATCTATCCCTAAGGAAAAAAACCATATATAATAGTGGAAGGTAAATTAATAAAAATTTAGTATTACAAACCCTCCTCAAGGATAAAAGTACGAATAGAATACAAATAAATAGAAAAATTAGAAAATCATCCAAAAAGAAGAGACAATATCAATTAAGTTGAAAATTCATAATATCCATGTAACTGGTGGATCACAACTCCATTGGTCACTGCCATCACCCAAGGTCCCATGAATTATGTTCACCTGCCACCTCTAAGTGGCACCTTTTCTTTTCCTGGATATGGAATTGCATAACTTACAAACTCATGCAGGAAAAGGTATATTGTGAGAAAAATAGAACAATATGATTTCACTAATTGTATGATAATAATTTCCATAAAAAATAAACAAATTATTCTCTAATTTAAATAAGAAAAAGGAGAGGTAATATATTTTCACATTTTCAATCAACATTATTTCAAATCAAGTGAATGGAAAGTATATCAATAATAGTCTTAGATGAATTTTTTTAAAAAAATATAAGGGAATAAATAAAATAGTTCATTAAACACTATCATTTAATAATAAAATCAAAACAAAGAACCATGGTCATATCCCCTATAGTTTGTTAGTTTCTAGCTCTAGTATTCTTACACTACTCTATTAATCAATCATAGATCAAGGTGTTCACATGTCCCCATAGCCTATTTCATCTGAATAGAATCAATCAAAATCCCATCAAGGATAAAGATTCTAATTTTTTTTATAGTTTTCATAATTAATTCATTAATAGGGGTCAAAATCCTAGATTTTTTATCCTAATCACCCACTAACTACCAAAGTTCACATGTAATTTTAATCAATCAATCAATCACGCGAAAATAATTCTTTTCAATTCAATTCTTATTTCACAGTTTAAATTCCCAATTTCAAGTATCATCATTCCATTTTAATTTGGAAACTAAATCATAGGTTTTTAATCAATGCATACCTTTTTGAATTATCTTTCATATAAATCTATTTTTCTCAAGAACCACCATAAAATCATTTTATCAAATAAATTATCATTTCAAACCAAATTTTCTCTTATCCACCCAATATTATTAAATAATTTCAAAGATAGTTATATTTCAAATTAATTTCCTTTTAAAATAATAATTAAAATCTTATCAAATCAATTTTCAAAAATAAATAGATAATACATTTCAATATGAGAAGGAAATCATGGTTTCATGGGTAGGGAAAGGCCTTACAGAACCATCTACATTTACTCACATGATCAATCAATCACCAAAAACATTAATCACCAATAGAGATTCAAATGTGAGGATGATCAAAGAATAATGTTTATAATTACGATCCAAAAAATCAACATTTTTATCTATAAAAAACATGAGGATTCATCACCTTCAAAGTAGGAAAGAAGCGATAAAAATTGGATTCCAAATCAGAGATACTACACTTATTAGATATAGATCAATCACATCACTCAATACTTAAATCTGAGTAAATTTGGGTTAAAAGAGACAAAATCATCTCTAGAGATCCTGAAAAATCCAAAGGAAAAAAAATTAATTTCTATTAAGTGGTGTTTTCTATTATTAATGACGGTTTAATATCCTTAGTTAAAAGTTTTAAAGGATTAAAAATATCATCACATTGTTATAGGGGTTAGGACACAAGGTTTAAGGGGGGATGAATGATTTAAACTTATTGGGACCCCCCTAAAGTTCCAATATATGTAATATTGTTTCTTTGGATTACTCGCACAGTTTTCCCTAACTATGCATCAAACATGCACTGGCTTAGAAACTACCAAAAATCTCCAAAATTATAGAAATATGACCCAAAATAAGATCGAAAAAAGGATGATCAAAACAAAGGGTTATAAGTACCAAAACTATAGTAATAGGATGTTATAATCTCCACAACATAAATCCTTTATTCCCTTAGAATCTTTTTATTAATACTCTATGTCCAATATATGAAGTCACTTCTCTCTCATAAGTTACATAGGCTCCAAAATCTAATGTGAATTAAAAACATGCTACTAAATCACCTGAACTAGAGGTATGTACATCCCATAAAAAACCATCATCTCAGAATCGACAATCCAAACTAGTAGTTCAGTCATGGATAAATCATGTTTCATATCTAATTGTTCCCATCTCAAGACATGATATGGGTCATAGAGATACTTTATGAGATATAAAACATACAATGCATTATGAATCGATGTCAAACTAGGTGGAAAGTACAAATTGTAAGGAAGATTTTCAATTTACTAAAAAACCTCAAATGGTCCAACATATATCAGTGGTAACTTTCTCTATTTACTAAGACTTCAGTGACCAAACTATGGTGAAACTATCAAGAACACCTGGTCACTAACTAAAAACCCCAAAGGTTATTGATGATGATCAAAATGGGACTTAAACCATAATTGATTCATCATCATTATCTAATGAACCAATTGAATAATTTTTAACTTCTCTTGGACCGAACTAGGTCTAGCCAAAGAAGTTTCTCCAATATTTTACCACCACAATGTATATTTTCACAGATGGACATTTAAGGCCTCAAAGGGTGTCATTATAATATATGATTGTTAACAATTGTTATAGGAAAACCCAGTCATTCCAAAGTGGTTATTCCAAAATACACTATAGTCATGAATGAAATCATGAAGCATGTATTCAAGAATCTATGTAGTTCATTTTTCCTGGAAATCCATCTGTGGATAATATTAAATTCTAAAACTAACTCGGGATCCCATTAAATCCTAGAAGACTCTCCAAAAATGAGAAGTTAATCATGGATCCCAATCAAAAAAATAAATATAATAGAAGTAAATTAATGAAAACTAATGATATTCTGCTCATATATGTTCCCTAGTTTTAAACATTTATTGTATCATGAATGGGGATTAAGTGAGATGATTTTTTTAGTTGATCGAACATTCCCATATCACATTATTCAACCAAGGGGTATGTGGAAACCCAACAAAAAAAATTAATCATAATCCCATCACAATTCTAATTCAACACAGGAAGGGGTTGAAGAAAACTAGATGGTCTTTAGTGTTTTTCCTTAACATGATGATAGGTATAAAAATGATAAAAAATTTATTAATATTTCATCTCATACATGGACACTAGAATCATCACTACATATCATAGAACATCTTCACTACGCCAAGGTGTACCACCCATTAGGAAATATGGATATACCCCATCACATATTTTTTCATAGGCAATGGTGGAATAAACCAACTATGAAAGTATAGAATACCCTCAATAGATAATGACCTCTTATTGATAGTCTCCCCACTATAAATAGATTCATTAATTCAATGAAACTCATCATCGAGTTGTTGTTCCTAAATAATCATATCAAGAACATAGGATACTAACTTTACACTTTTCAAGATAATCTTAGTCCCATCATACCAAACTCCCAAATGCATATGATTAAAGATATCAATGAAACATTAATATTCTGATAATTAGTTTAAATCATGGTTTCAAAGGTTCCTACTCAAGGAATCAGAAAAATAATTCCCCTTGTCAGAGGTGTAAGAAATATCAAAATTGAAATATTCTAGGTACTCCACCCATCATATTTGATTGAGATTCAAATATTTTTTAGAGAAAATAAAACTTGGTATTTTTTTATTAAAAAGGTATACCTTTCTTCAAAAAGATAATTCCACCAAATATTAATATCATTCATCATAACTATGAGTTTGAGATCATGTGTAGGATAGTTCTCATGTGGTCTATGATTTTGGGAACCAAAAGTTACCATATAATCTTAACACCACGAGATTTTATGAAAAATATTCTTTTTAATTTCATTGATGTCTTTTGTTGTACGCTACACCAAGATTACCTTGCACTATATACAACACCGTATTAGCTTGCAGTATATGCAACACTATTCTTGGATCATGTTACACACAATTTTGATAGTAGTTATTCTACACAAAATTGAGTGTGTATATACAGATATATATATATATATATATTCAATGAAAAAGGAAATATTGTTGGATTCTGTTATACGAAACAACAAAAGAGTCTTGCACTACACATCACCCTGACTTCGCTTTCTTTACACGCAATCACGACCTTCCTCGATAGCGTGTGTAGTATGCAATACAGGGTTTCACTAAACAACGATATATTGTTATAATATTATTATGGAATAGCCATTATGAATAGTATTAACTACATTTTGAATTTTATAACATTATTATTAATCATACATATTTTCTAGAACATGGTATGAGAACAAAATAAATTTTTCGGGTAAAATAAGTATTTTTAAAAAAATACAGTTTTGCTACCTTTTGATGGTGAACCCACTTTAAATCTAGTTTTTGACATGTATATAAGTTCAATTTTACAAAATAAAATTCTTCCTTGGAATCATGATATAAAAATTTAATGTGGATAAATGTTTCATATTATTCTGATAACTTTCATTTTTTGATGAATAGTAATAAAACACTTTATTTTAATTAAAAACAAATTTTTTCATCGCAATAATTTATATGTTTAGATTAACTTTTTAGTTGGTATAAAAGTGTAATTAAAATATATTTTTACCATTTAATCCAATGTTGGCCATTGGAATTAATTACACTTTGAATTTGGACATAAAAAAGTGTCGATCTTTTTATAGTTATTGTTTCTCAAAAACACGTTATTTGATTTGATAACGGAAATTAATTTTGAAATTAATTAATGCCAATTATATGTTTTTAATTTTTAAAAATAGAAATAATTTTTGAATTTGGAGTATCAAATATAGATTAGGTTGAATTTTTGTTATTTTTTCTGAAAAACGTCAATTTTTTATGAATAGTGAAAACACTGAGTTTTTTGTGAAAACTGACTTTTTATTTAAATAATAATTTATTTGATTTAAATTTATTTTAGGTAAAAATAGATACATAATACTTATATAAGTTCAATGAAATTCATTGGAATAATTTTATAATAATTTTAGATTTATAAAAAATTGTATTGAACTTTTCACCGTCTTTTACCCACCTCCTAGGAGGTTTTGCAATTGTTCATAAAACATAATTTTACCGCTTCTATGAGTTGAATTTCAAAATTCCATGAGACATGGTTAATATCAAGGAGTAAAATTTTGTTCAATTAGATAAAAATAATTTTTGGTGAATAGTAACTTTTTACTTTTATTTACCACGATTAAAAGTAAATTGGGTATTTCAAGGTTAAAATAATATTATAATAATTCTAAAATTGCCTTAAAACTTGTCCAAACCTTATTGGATGAGTAATGACCGATCATGGGCATACTTGGGTCGATTTTGGGACCCCATGGAGCCACTTATGAAAGACAATGACACATTAGATTAATTAATGTAATGTAAAGTCAAAATTGGCATTAACAAAAGTCGTTTAGTAATTAATTTTTATAAGTGTCTATATAAATTATATTTTTGACAATAAATATTAATTGGAAGGAGAAAACTATTTACTACATGTTGGTATTTTTTTTATAATTTTTAGAAATAAAATAAATTAAAATATTTATGACACAATAATGATGCAATATTTACCTCATTAATAAATGATTTAAATAATTAAGATTATAATGATTAAAATATTATCCAAAACCTGTCCAATTCCTATTGGATGATTTTATTTCTAATATTAGTCATCTTATATTCGACATTAATGTGTTTTGGACTTCTTGAAACCAAAGATAAGTTTATAATAAAATCATGTTTTCACACTTTCCTAAAGAGCCCCTCCTCTCCCTTATAAAAGGAGACCACTTCTATGCAATTCCTCACACCTCTCAAGCCTTTTTGATCGTCCATAATCTACCCAAATAAGCTCCCTACATCCCTCTCCTCCCCCTTAAAGCCTTACATTAGGCATAAGACACTCCAAGAAGTCCTTTTGGTTCAATCCAAAGGAAGTTTCCCAAATTAAAGGTAATAGTTTCTCTTAAGTTGTTTTCTTTTATTCTACTTCTACATCCCCTAAACTCTTTTTAATCCTTTCTTTTGTGACAAAACCAGTATCCTAAAAATACTAGGATGTTGTTATGAGAAGGATTAGAACTACACTTACACACACCTCAATCTAATGGATGAGGACCATAATGTTTCTATGATGGAAAACTAACGCCCCACGAAATGATGATTTTTCGATTTTCTCCTACCGCCTCTCATGGTGGCTAGTATGATGACACTGTATTTATATATGATATATTTATTAGGTTTATGATTTCATTATGTTTCTTTAATTCCCAATTATATAAAGCATTTATGGTTTCCATATTTGGTAAATACGACAATCTCATTCGAGGAAGTGCGGACTACCGCCCCCTCAAAGTGATGTGATTCGTTAATTCCTTATATGGGATGTATAAAGGATTAAGTTAATGATATTATATATGATATTATACTAGAATTATAATATACCTATGTATAATTATGTTTTAATTCCATTAAAATAATAAATAAAAATGAAAGTAGCATTCATGCGTACGTACGGTTTACCGTCACCATGAATGGTGCATTTCATTTCTTACCTCCATATGTTATGTACTATTATAAATACATGTATATGATGGATATATAATTAATATATATGCTATATATAAATCATGATTTAAATTCTGGAAGTATGTAAATCATGATATAAGTAATAATAACATCAATAACAACATGTCCAAACATGTAAGATAAATAAGATGATTTTACCCCAAACGTTTCTTTAACATGGGATTTACAAAAGAACGGATAATATAAAGTCATAAGTGAACCATATATGATATCATAACATTGGATATGATTCTGTAATAAGTCAATTAAATTATTTAAATCATTATACAGGAGTTTCGGATATGTACGAAGCATATCAGACCTAAGGTAAGGGATAACTATTCCAATCTCATTCTTATCTGAGATTGTTATTCGTAAGTATTTACTGGGGTAATTGTTATCATACATGACTATGTTTTCTAAAAATGTTTACATAAAATGTTTAATATTCTTCCATGAATGTTTAATTTAATTTTTACCCTTTATTGACTTTTTACCACATTGTATGAATGGAATCTTTCCTTTGGTTACAATATAAGGTACTTTTTTACTTTTCTGACAAAAGAACGAGGAGAATGTTATTTTTAACATATTCGGCGTGAACGGAATTTTTACGGTTTCATAACGCCTCATTTTCAAGAATCTTCCACTACAATATTTCATGATTATTTTCAACAAAACCCTTTTCTTTTAAAATTGCAGGGCATTTTGTGAAAAGAAAATGATTTTCAATAATAAAGGATATTTTCCTCAAGAATTCATTTCAAGTGCTTTATCAAAACCATTTTCCATATAAGATTACATTATTTCATATGTGTATGTTTCATGTATAAGATATCTATGATTTATATGGTTTCACTTTTCTTATGATGAAATGATATCAATTTTTTTATATGGATTATGTTATAATGTAATGATGTTTATGAAACCCAATTTATTCTTTGGGTTATGATGAATGATTTATGATTGTTTTGTGGAACACGTAAGAATGATTTCAATATGAGATGGGTGGGACCTATATATCCCTCTAATGCATTGGGTAAAGATTTATATCTCATGGGATAGACATGGCTGGAATGAAAAGTAAATCCGGTTCAGTAATACAGGGTTGGAACGACAAGTATACCCAGTTCAGTAAGGGACTTTGTCCACTAAGATAGTCTTGGCAGCAATGCCTTGGCTACTATAGAAATCATTACATTTGCTTGATGTTTTCCCAAAATTAAATATTTTATTCCCATGCTATTTTATCATGATTAATGTTTCTTTATGATCTATGCGTTATGTACTTCCATGTTTTATGTCATTTCTCAAGATTTTGATGTTTAAACATTATGTTCATGTTTTTAAGTTCAAATGTATATGATTTGTTTTATTTTATCCATGCTTACCCTTAATGAGGAATTGAGCTCACCCTTTATATGTTTTCTTTTCCCCCGGATTTAAAGAAAGGTTTTAGGTAATAAAACAAAAGGGGAAGATCTTTATTTGAGATGTTGAGGATCATTCACCACGATTAGGAGATTATATTCTGAGTTTCCAAAGACACTAAAATATTACGATCATTGAGTTTTGGTTTTTGTTATGTATTAAGTATTCCGAAAAAGTATTGTAATGTCCATTTACGTCAAGCTTCAGGCCACTACAGTTGGTATCAGAGGAAAGTTTTAGTTAACCTTTAGAAACTAGGATGCGAAAACTTTAGTGAGATCCCTAGAAATATTTCTAAGGTATGTCTAGGGATGTCCCTAAGGATAAGTATAATTATAGGTTATAGTACTAGAATTATGGTAACGATCTTAGAATTAAACCTAAGATGTTAGATATTGAAGTTACTCCCCATTTATTATGTTGTTTTCCCTAACATGATTTTTGCCTCTCACACCATTCTATTTGGGTTTTAGTCAATGGCTGGAACCCGAAGGAACAGTGTTAATGATGAATGTGATGGGAAATGCAATGATTGTCCCCCTGAGCAACCAAATGTTATAGAAGCTGGAATGAAAAATCGTGTATCCATTCTCACACAACTTTTTCAAGCTATGAACCATGCAGGACTTCCAAACGAGCAAAGGAAGGAGCAACATTCTGTTGAATCCTTCATGTGGCAACATCCCCCTTCTTTCAGTGGGTCTTCTAATCCACTTGTTGCTGAAAAATGGATCAGTACCATTGAATAGATATTTTCCATACTTCGCTGTTTGGAACATGAAAAAGTCATTCTGGCTATTTACTGATTAGAAGGCGAAGCAGATCAGTGGTGGACTTTAATTAAGAATACAAGGCCCCAAGGTGAAATTGATTCTGTGGAATGGGATGAGTTCAAGAACTTATTTTTCAAAAAGTACTTCCCTCTTATTCATCGAACAAAGATGGAAAAGGAGTTCCTTGAGCATAAGCAGAAGGATGATGAATCTGTTGGTATATATGAAGCGAATTTTACAAGGCTTGCAAGGTATGCATCTGGATTTATCATCCAACCCGAAAGTAAAGTTGTTCGATTCTTCAGTAGCTTAAAACCAAATATTCGAAGGGCATTAGCAATAAGAGACTTCAGTAGCTATGAAGAAATTGTGCGTTGTGCTATCATGGTAGAACTAGAAGTTGGTGTTACATATCTATCTCATGGTTTTGACAAGAAACAAAAGATGGAGTTCAAGGAGAAATCTCAGAACAATGGTGAAAAGAAGACGAATGTTTCTTTATACTAAAAGTGTGGAAAGAAGCATGGTGGATATTGCCTAAATGGTACTAGAAAATGTTTTAAGTGTGGAAAAGAAGGTCATCGAGCAGTTTATTGTTGGATTAATGGGAAAAAGGTTACTAATGATGTTAATAGAGAAAAGACAATAGAGAACGCTCCACCAACACTTCAATGGTTCAAGTGCAAGGAAATGGGGCATTACGCTAATAAATGCCCTAATCCAAGGGTTAATGATGATCAACATGAGCTACCACTTAAGGAAAGGACAAAGGGAAATCACATGCGATCACTATTGGCAATGAAGAATATGAAAACGATGCAGTGGAATGATTTAGTGTTCATGTATTTGGATTCCAAAATAATGTTTTATAAGTAATCTCATGGTACTATGGAATAAAGAGACATCTAAGGATTGTTACACTGTTGTCTTTCCATATGTTTTGAAAGTGTATGATGAATGGTATCGATAACCATGAAAGGTTATTCAGATATTTTTGGAAAGCACCTAATATGCGCATAAAGAAGTGCTAAGGAGATAATGAAATGTTTGATAGTATTAATGAGCTCATGAATTATATAAGGAAAAAGTGAAATCATGGTTTGAGTATAAAGAATTTTTGGGATTTTGGTATGTGGAAAGAGTTAACTTTTGACAGCATTCATGTTTTCACTAAGGTTCAATGGGTATTCATTTTTCAAGAGAATACATGATTACGGTATTCACATGATTGGAATGTGATCAACAAGATATATCAGGGATAAATGATGGTATTCACATGCTCGGTAGATGATATCTCTAGTAATTGTTTTCTTTATTATATAAGCTTGCACAGAATTATTTTGGATAAGCCTAAAATTTGAAATGGATTATGTTGGACATAAGTTAGTATTGTTTAAGGCTAGAACTTTTTTCTATATTATCGATGGAATGTCATAATAATGTAATTTTAGATAAAGGACAACCTGTAGGATGGGCGACAACCCGTCATGTCGGACAAGGTTGTGGGAATCAAACCCACAACCGAAGTTCGATAAGCCTTTATCGCCTACCACTGGCCTACATGAAGTCCCTAGTTAGTAGAAATTAGTTTTAATTTATTAAGTAGTATGATAGTTAAAGTATAAGTCCATTTTTGGAACCATATACGAATAATATCACCATAGATGGACTTGTGTATATAACCTTTTCTAACCTTATGTTTGGGACAAATGGAATGACATATCATTCTATCGCATGATCCGCTAACATTTCATGGAAAACAAATTCAACTTCATTTCTTTAAGAGATGAAGTGGAAATTGTTCAAGACATGACCAACAATAGGATTGTACCAAAATCAAGTAATAATTTATTTTAATTCAAAAATTATTCAACATTAGGGAAATTATCTTGAAAGCCAACAAATGTTGTCTTAGTGCCCTTATATCTGATGAATCAGATGGTACCTTAGATCATCACAAATCTATGGCTTTGTGACTGTTGGCTTTTTCAAAGCCATGTTCTCTACCACTCTCCATTAGAACATGATGGTTAGATTTCTCTTCCATATCCATATTTTCACCTATATTCTCCTACATGGAAACCCAGTGATTAGTTAATTTTGGTAACCATTACATTTCATACTTTAGTTTTTAAAGATAAGTTTTGGTATTCCTTTTTATGATGTGGGTTTCTAATAAACAAACTTTCGAGTAGTAAACCATTTATAACCCCGACAATTTTCGAGGGCGAAATTCATTTTAAGGGGGGTAGAATGTAACACCCTAAGATTTTATGAAAAATATTCTTTTTTAATTTCATTTAAGTCTTGTGTTGTATGCTACACCAAGATTACCTTGCGTTATACGCAACACTGTATTATCTTGCAGTATACGCAACACTATTCTTGGATCACGTTAAACACAATTTTGATAGTAGTTATTCTACGCAACATTGAGTTTGTATATATATATATATATATATATCTAATGTATAAATGAAATATGGTTGGATTATGTTATAAGAAACAACGAAGGAGTCTTGCATTACACGTCACCCTGGCTTGGCTTGATTTAAACGCAATCGCGACCATCCTCCATAGCATGTGTAGTACGCAATACCAGGTTTCACTAAACAACGATATATTGTTATAATATTATTATGGACTAGCCGTTATGAATAGTATTAACTACATTTTGAATTTTATAAAATTATTATTAATCTTACATATTTTCTAGAACATGGTATGAGAACAAAATAAATTTTTCGGGTAAAATAAGTATTTTTCAAAAAATGCAGTTTTTCCAACTTTTGATGGTGCACCCACTTTAAATCTAGTTTTTGACATTTTTATAAGTATAATTTAAAAAAATATAATTATTTCTTGGAATCAGGTTATAAAAATTTAATTTGGATAAAATTTTCATATTATTCTGATAACTTTCATATTTTTATGAATAGTAAAAACACGCTATATTTTAATTAATTTTTTTTCATCACAATAATTTATATGTTTAGATTATCTTTTTAATTGGTTTTAATGTGTAATTAGAATATATTTTTACCATTTAATCCCATTTTGGTCATTGGATTTAATTTCACTTTGAATTTGGACATAAACAAGTGTCGATCTTTTGATAGTTATTGTTTCTCAAAAACACGTTATTTGTTTTGATAACGGGAATTACTTTTAAAATTAATTAATATCACTTATATGTTTTGAATTTGGAAAAATAGACATCATTTGTGAATTTGGAATATCAAATATAGCTTCGGCTGAATTTTTGGTATTTTTCTGAAAAACTCCAATTTTTGATGAATAGTGAAAACACTGAGTTTTTGGTTAAAACCGACTTTTTATTTAAATAATAATTTATTTGATTTAAATTTATTTTAGGTCAAAATAGATACATAATACTTATATATGTTCAATGAAATTCATTGGAATCATTTTATAATAATTTTAGATTTATAAAAAATTGTATTGAACTTTTCACCGTCTTTTACCCACCTCCTAGGAACTTTTGCAATTGTTCATAAAACTTAATTTTACCGCTTCTGTAAGTTGAATTTAGAAACTCAGAGAGACATGGTTAATATCAAAGAGTAAAATGTGGTTCAATTAGATAAAAATAAATTTTTTGTGAATAGTAACTTTTTACTTTTATTTACCACGGTTAAAAGTAAATAAGGTAATTCAAGGTTAAAACAATATTATAATAATTCAAAATTATCTTAACACTTGTCCAAACCTTATTGGACGAGTAATGACCGAAAATGGAAATCCTTGGGTTGATTTTGGGACCCCATGGATCCTCTTATGAAATACAATGACACGTTAGATTAATTAATTTAATGTAAAGACAAAATTGACATTAACAAATATCCTTTAGTAATTAATTTGTATAAGGGGCTATATAAATTATATTTTCGACTATAAATATTCATTGGAAAGCTAAAACGATTTCATACATGTTGGTATTTGTTTTATAATTTTTAGAAATCATATAAATTAAATTATTTATGACACAATAGTGATGCAGTATTATCTCATTAATAAATGATTTAAATACATAAGATTATAATGATTAAAATATTATCCAAAATCTATCCAATTACTATGGGATGATTTTATTTAGAAAATGAGTCATCGTATCTTTGAAATTAATGTGTTTTGGAAATCTTGAATCCAAAGACAAGTTTATAATAAAATAATGTTTTCACACTTTCCTAATGAGACCCTCCTCTCCCTTATAAAAGGAGACCACTTCTATGCAATTCCTCACACCTCTCAAGCCCTTTGGCTCATCCAAACTCTTCCCAACTAAGTTACCTACATCCCTATACTCACCTTGAAGCCATAAAGTAGGCAGAAGACACTCCAAGAAGTATTTTTGGTTCAATACAAAGGAAGTTACCCAAATTAAAGGTAATAGTTTCTCTTAAATTGTTTTCTTTTATTCTAATTCTCTAACCCCTAAAATATTTTTAATCCTTTGTTTTGTGACAAAAAAAATTATCCTCAAAATACTAGGATTTTGTTATTATAAGGATTATAACTACACTTACACACACCTCCATCTAATGGATGAAGAACATAATGTTTCTGTGATGGCAAACTAACACCCCACGAAACGATGATTGTTCGATTTTCTCCTACCACCTCTCATGGTGGCCATTATGATGGCACTATTTTTATATATGATATATATTATGTTTATTATTTCCTTAGTCTTATTTACTTCCCAATTATATCAATCCTTTATGGTTCCATAGTTGGTAAATACGATAATCTCATTTGAGGAAGTGCGGACTACCGCCCCCTCAAAGTGATGTGATTCATTAATGGCTTATGTGGGATGTATAAAAGATGGATTTAATGATATTATATATGATATTATACTGTAATTATAATATAAAAATGTATCGTTGTGTTTTAATTCCATTAAAATAATAAATAGAAATAAAAGTAGCATTCATGCGTACGTACGGTTTACCGTCTCTATGAACAGTGCATTTCATTTCTTACCTCCATTTGTTATGTACAATTATAAATTCATGTATATGCTGGATATATAATTAATAAATATGATATATAAATTATTATTTAAATTATGGAAGTAAGTAAATCATGATATAAGTAATAATAACATCAAGAACAACAATTCCAAACACGTACGATAAATAAGATGATTTTACCCAAAATTTTGGTTTAACATGGGATTTACAAAAGAACGGGTAATATAAAGTCATAAGTGAACCATATATGATATCATAACAATTAATATGATTCTGTAATAAGTCAATGACATTATTTAAATCATTATACAGGAGGTTCAGATACGTACGAAGCATATCGGATCAAAGGTAAGGGATAACTATTCCAATCTCATTCATATCTAAGATTGTTATTCGTAAGTATTTACTGGGGTAATTGTTTTCATCCATGACCATGTTTTCTAAAAATGTTTTCATAAAATGTTTACTATTATTCCATGAATTTTTAAAGTAATTTTTACCCTTTATTTAATTTTTACCACATTGTATGAATGGAATCTTTCCTTTGGTTTCCATATAAGGTACTTTTTGGCTTTTCCAACAAAAGTACATGGAGAACGTTATTTTAAACTTATTCGGCATGAACGGAATTTTTACAGTTTCATAACGCCTCATTTTAAAGAATCTTACCCTACAATATTTCATGATTATTTTCAACAAAACCATTTTCTTTTAAAATTTCATGGCATTTTGTGAAAAGAAATTGATTTTCAAGAACAAATGATATTTTCCTCAAGAATTCATTTCAAGTGCTTTATCAAAACCATTTTCCATCTAAGATGACATTATTTCATATGTGTATGTTTCAAGTATAAGGTCTCTATGATTTATATGGTTTCACTTTTCTTATGATGAAATGATATCCATTTTTTTATATGGATTATGTTATGATGGAATGATGTTTATGAAACCCAATTTATTCTTTGGGTTATGATGAATGATTTATGATTGTGTTATGGCACATGTAAGAATGATTTCAATATGAGATGGGTGGGACCTATATCTCCCTCTAATGCATTGGGTAATGATTTAAATCTCATGAGATAGACATGGCTGGAATGGAAAGTAAATCTGGTTCAGTAATACAGGGCTGGAATGACAAGTAAACCCGGTTCAGTAAGGGACTTTGTCCACTAAGACGGTCTTGGAAGGAATGCCTTGGCTACTATGGAAATAATTACATGTTCTTAATGTTTTGTCAAAATTTCTTGTCTTTTTTGCCATGATTAATGTTTCGTTATGATCTATGCCTTATTTACTACCATGTTTTATGTCATTGATCAAGATTTTGATGTTTAAACATTATGTTCAAGTTTTTAAGTTCAAATGTATATGATTTGTTTTATTTTATCCATGCTTACACATACTGAGCATTTGATCTCACCCTTTATATGTTTTCTTTTCCCCAGGATTTAAAGCAAGGTTTTAGGTAAGAAAACAAAAGGGGAATATCTTTATGGGAGATGTTGAAGATCTTTCACCATGATTAGAAGATTATATTCCATGTTTCCAAAGACACTAAACTATTACGATCCTTGAGTTTTGGTTTTTGTTATGTATTAAGTATTCTGAAAAAGTAATGTAATGTCCATGTACTTCAAGCTTCGGGCCTCTACAATAATCACCCTACATAAGAACACATCCTAAACCTAAAACCAATGCATTAAAAAAGACTACATAGCCCTGAATATCCTCTTAAAGGGATAACATTGGGGAAAAATTCAGAAGGCGCTTCAATTCATCAAATTAATTATAAAACTCAGAATCTCACAAGAACTTTACTTCTTTCTAGTGAGAGTAGTCATTAGAGAATCCATATTTGAGAAATATTTAATGAACTCGAGGTAATACCCCACTAATCCCATGAATATCTAAATCTTGAAAACATTTCATGGTTTTTCCAAAGTCATAACAACCTTCACCTTCTCAAGATCAACTAAAATATCATGTTTTGAAACCATGTGTCCCAAGAACATCACTTCCTAAAACCATAAATTTATTTGATAGTTTATCTTAAACATGGTGACCACTCAAAACTTCCAAAACTGCTCTTAGATTATACATAAGGCCTTACTCAATTTTAGAGTAAATCAATATATCATCTATAAATACCACAATGAGTAAATTGAGATAATCAGGGAATAACTTGTTCATCAGCACCATAAAAACCACATGACCATTTTTTGGACCAAAAGGAATTATAAGATACTCATAATGGACATACCTACTCCGAAATATGGTCTTTGGTATATTAGAATCTTTGATTCTTACCTGGTGGTAACCATACTGAGGATCTATCTTTTAGAACCACTTCATCCCTTTCAACTGATCAATAAAATTATTAGTCTGACGTAAAAAATAATTATTATTCACTATAACAAGGTTGATTTTTTGGTAATCAACATAAACATGAAGGTTTTTTCATCTTTATTCATGGAATGAATAGGATCCACCCAAGGTGACTCACTCATGTAAATAAATCCTCCATTAAAAAAATCATCCAACTGGGTATTTAACTCAATTAATTTTGTTGGCTCAAAAATGTAAGAGGGAATAGAGATAGGTTGAGTACCTAGTACCAAGTCAATAGAAAACTCTACGTCCCTTGCTAGTGGAAATCCCAAAAACATAGATGTAAATATTTCATTATACTTGATGACCACTTAAGGAATATCACCACCCAACTATCCATATTTTAATTCAAAAGAAAACATGGATGAGAACCTAACCAAATCTAAAAGAGGAGGATTGGGTCTACTCAATATTGGGTCTCCTTTTCCTTGGAAAACACAACACACCCCACCACGGGTAGTAAAGGATACCCACCAAAGATAAAAAAAATCCATGATTTAGGTGAAATCAACTAATCCATCCCAACAATGAAATATAGAGGTTTCATATTGAGAACTACAAAATCCTAGGAAAATCAGTCTTTAAAAAATAGAAGGAATAAGAAGGGAATCAGAGACCATACACTCTCTCATAATTCTAAGGGGCTTATAAATATATATCACATTCAAAATAAGATTCATAGGAATGTTAGAATATTTATAATTCATGTTGATACAAATTAATGAGATGATTTTCTATCAAATAAATCATTCAATAATGATAAATCTACAGTGATAGTACATCTCACTATCATTGGACCCACATCAGCTTCCTCTCGATACTTGTCAAATATATAAAGAATCTTTATTCTAGATAACCGTGGATAGAACCCTTGAATTATTTAATCATTTGAATGTACCAAAATAACTTTATGTTTTGATGATGTTATTAAAATATGTGGGGTACAAAATAAATAACAAAATTTCAATAGGTTTCCTATGTGACCACAAGAACCACAAATCTTTGGTTGCTCAGAAAAAATATATATTGAATTAATAATCTTTCAACATTGAAATCAAGTCTATGGGCCTTTTCAAGACACCATAAAAGGTCTCGATGAATCGTATTGTCATGATCCAACATAAAACTCATCCTTCTTCCTCTTTCCTTTAAAGTAACAGACAAAACTACCACTAGGAGTATGAGGAAATACCATTAACCTTGACTTACCATCCTGTTTAACCTCAACCATCAAATCGCTATCCAACACATCCATATTAGAGGTCATATTAAGAATAAAATCTTGATATCATATATCAAATTGAATGCCTATATCGAATCTTCAGGCTATCAACTTCTCATTCGACCCAAACACAAGGAAAAACTGAACACATTTGGAAAAATGATTTTCCTAATGATTCAATGTTTTATGTCAATATTGGAGGAAAATAAACTTCATAAACTTTTTAAAAACCATCAATTCTAGTTATAACTATGAAATGAATATATATATAAATTGTTTATACTCTATTCTTTCATGTTACTTCTCTATAACCATCGAATCCCACCACCTCTTTCGAGGCCCTTAAATATTGGAGGTAGCACATTTCACTGTTATTATTTCTGGTGTTTCCAATAACTCAAAAACATCTCAATATTTTCAACCAATCCTCTACCTCTTAAGGAATACTCAAACCATAAAAATTTCATTGTTTCTGTTGGATAAACTCCTGAGAAAGATCTCTAGTTTAATTATTTTGTGGTTCCACTACTGGATTCTGTATGAGAATAGGTTCAAGTACCTATCCCAAATCTTGGAACTCACGCACCACTATCTTAACAAGTTTATAATAAACTAGAGTGTTTTATTATAATGGTTCATTGTAAGATCCCTCCTGATGTCTATTTTAACATATTCTTGGGAACATAGAACTACAAAACATCAATAGGAAACATGAAAACACCGGAAAGGGTACATAGAACATCAAATCAATCAAGAGATACATGAATATAAATTCCATCATATGGAATTAAATTTTTATAGATTTCAAAAAACCCAAATATTTTTTTGAAAAAGACTTGAATTGGATCAATTTATTCCTGAAATATTATTTTCCCAAACACTCATGGGGAATTAAGGATTTCTATGATGAGATTTACTCAGGCACTCACTTGTAAACTACCGCTTATGTCCCAAAATTTATACTTCCTTTCTACCAGGATATCCAATACTGCATATCAAAATCAAGGAAATATGTTCAAACCCCTTTGATGCCATTTTTTCATGAACCAACATGACTACCCTGGTACACTGATACCTGATATGAAACTAACATGTCCGGAAAGGCATTCCCAATCCCTTTGGGTGGGTGACTAGTGTCAGGGAATTAACAAATGGTCACATAGAATGATTTCACACCAAGAAAAAACAGTCAATATATAATAGTGGAAGATGAATCAATGAATAGTTACTATTTCAAACACTCCTCAAGGAGAAAAGTATTACAATAAGATAAATAAAGATTAAAATTTTATATCATTCAAAAAGAAGACATATTATCCATCAATAAAAACACTCATAATCTCCATGTAACGAGTGGATAAAAACTTCACCAATCACGACCATCACTCAAGTTCCCATGAATCATGTACACCCACCACCTCTAAGTAAATATTTCCAATTTTATGGACCTAGCATAACATAATCCAAAAATTCCAAAAGGAAAATGTATGGTATGTGTAAAATATATCAGTAGTATTTCAACAATTTTTCCTTAATTAGTTCTATAAAAAATAAACCATTTATGCTTCAATTTAAATAAGGAAAATTCATGGTAATGAATTTTCACATTTTCAATCATCAAAATTTCAAATAAAATATATGTAAAGTACATAAAAAATACTCTTGAATGGGTATTTTAAATAAATGTAAGTGCATGAATAAAATAGTTCAATAAACACTGGCGTGTAATAATAAAATCAAAACCAAGAGCCATGGTTATATTCCCTATAGTTTATTAGTTCTTAACTCTAAGATCCTCATAGTACATATTCAATCAATCACGGCTCAAGGTGTTCATATGTCTCTCTGGATCATGATAGAATCAGTAAACACCCCCATCAAGTAAAATCATTCTAAACTTGGTTTAGTTAGGGTTTTCATCATCAATCCCTTACTAGGGGGTCAGAATACTATAATACTTGTTTTAATCACCCATTAACTACCCAAACACACATGTGATTATAATAAATCAATCAATCATGGGATGATAATTCTTTTTAATTCAATTCATCATTCGTGGTTAAAATTCCAAATTTTAAGTCTCAACATGACATTTCAATTTTGAAACCAAATCATAGGTTTTATCAGATTCATTTCTTTAAAAATCATATTTTATTTAAAATAATTTTTCTCAACAATCAACCTCAAATCATTTCATCAAATCACTTTTCATTTCAATACTACTTTCCTCAAATCCATAAAATATTTTCAAATCTTTCAAATAGGATTTTATTTCACAATTCCATTCCATTTAAAAAGATAATATAAATCATCTCAAACAAAAGATAAAAAATAAATTGAAACTACATTTTAAATCAATAAATAAATAAAGGTTTTGATGTGTAGGGAAAATCCTTAAAGAAACAAAAACCATTAGTTAGATGATTTATCAACCACTCAAAAAAAGAACCACCAATATTGATTCTAAAGATGGGATGATCAAAGAAGAATCCCTATAATTACAATACATCAAATAAAGGTTTAGATCCATCAACAACATGAGGTTCCATCACTCTAAAAGAAGGATAGAAGATAAAAAAGAGGATTCTAAATCAAAGAGACTACACTTACCATAGAGGGATCAATCAAATCCACTAGAAATTTATATGATAATAAAGGGGTTAGAGGAGCCAAAATCATCTCTATAGAGCCTCCAAAAGACAAAGGATTGAATTAAGTTTCATTAGAATATGTTTTTTGATTATGATAGGGGTTTTGGGTCCATAATAAAAAGTTTTAAAGGATTAAAAATCATTTCACATGGTTTCTAGGGTTAAGACACATGGTTTAAGGAGGATTAAACATGGTTTGAACTAATCATGTTCCACCCTCTAGTGATCCAAAATATAGAACATGGTTTCCTGGTGTGACCCACATGGTTTACTCTAACCATGTCTCAACCGTGCACTAAAATAGTAACTCATAAGAACTCCAAAAGTCTCAAAAAACGACCCAAAAAAAGATCCAAAGAAGGAAAATAAAAAATATGTAAATGTGCTTGAAATTTGTTGGTAGGATACTATACACTAAGTGTATTCAGAACCTCTATTAATATATATATAAATATAATATTTTGAATAAATATTATTCTATATATGTGAGTTTAATATTTAATAAATATTTATTCTCTATTTTAGTAAATATAATATTTATTCATTTATCATCAAATAATGCAGTGATATTTAATTTAATTTAAATGAATATCAATTTTTAAAAAGTTCAATAAACACTAAAGAGGACAGATTGTCCGAGTTAATGGTTAGATGAAAATTATATATTAAATATCATATAAATAAATATTTATTTATTTATTCAAGAAATTATATTAATTTATCTAATAGTTTAGAGCATGTTTATTAAATAATAATATTATTATTTTTATTCATACATTGGCTTCATTTAGGATTGAGATATGATAAGGGACCATGTTCAATGATTTATTATTTAACCGTAGATCTATATAAACTTAATTATATCATTCTCAACCCTAATCACGATTGTTCCCAATGAACGTCTAGAGGGAAACCTCTAAATCCCTAGATATTTACCTCTATAATTCTCTCAAGAATGAAGATAGATTATCCTCCACCACCCTCCCGAATCTAATAAGAACAAAAATAATACTTTTGGAATTAAATAAATCCTTATGGTGATCAACAATGAATGAAGAATGTTTTTTAATCTTCTTCTCTAACACCCAAGGATTTTTGTGATGATGGTTAAAGGTTCATGATGTACATGTGTATCACTTCAATAAGGATTATTCCCTTGAATCCTCTAACACAATAATAATAGGACCTAAAAATAGCATCTTATTAATCAATGAAGAAATAATTCTAACATAATATAATTCTTATTTTTATAAATTAACTGTAAATTATATGTGATTATCAAGTCTCATGGATTTTAGTATTTTTATTCATCAAGCTTTAAGTAGAAATATGAAGAAGTTGGTGAATTTCCATTTTTAGGTATAAGATAAAACACTTATTTTTCACCCAAGAACCTTCAAATGGTATCAAAGAAACCAAATGTCAATTAATAATTATTTATTGATCATTGATCGATTATATTAATTTATTGTTATTTATTCATTTCTGGTTATATATTCATTAATCCAAAAGTCAATTAACATGTTTCAATAATTAAACGTACTTTATTCTGTTTTAAATGATCTTAAAGTGGTTATTAATAGTTGAAGAATGATAAAAGATTTCATAAAGAGGTTCCATAGGTTCTGTCTTGTTGGCACGATTACATGACATTTAACAAAAAAATACACATCATGTACCAAGGTTTACCACATCGGGATGGATTGTGGTCTACAAAACTCTCCTAAAAAAAATATATTATGGGTTTAATTACACACCATGTATTTACTGTCGAGACCAGAACATGGTTTTTCGAACTACACGACATGTGGTTGGTGTACACATCATGTAGTCTACAAATTTTCATAGATAATTTCATGAAATTTGCATGTTCAAATGTGAATCATGTATTAAATACATGACATGTGGGACTAACATATAGACAACATTAAGGTTACTCATTGTATAGTTGTTTTACATGGTGTGTACCCCCTAATTTTATATGCTTGAGATACATATAAGTTCCCATGTTTATATATTTTGAACACCTGAGAAGAGACATTCATGACATATAGCTCATTAGAACACCTCAGGTATCCTAGCCAAGATAAATTTTGATACCCTCGGTATGTATTGTGGGATCATGGTAAGTGATATGTATAGATACCCTAACCTTTTACACATATCATTACATGATTTTAAGCATAAATAAAAATTAAATTACATTTCCAGGATCATGATGTCTAATGTCTTGAAAGACTAGGTTCATAATTAAACATCATAAAAGAAAATTTTCTTTAATATTTATATTGATCTCCTAACTTCCATTATTCTCATACATATATATAGGATAAACTGGGGATAACATGAACAAATGGATGAGCTATAAGCCCCATAAGGGAATAAACATAAGAATAAATCATAGCATATGGGTTAGAAGGCATGACATAATGATATAAAGAGGCATGGTACATGATTAAACATATGGAATCAGAACATTTAGAACATGAGATCATATATACATGGAATCATATAAATGAGGAAGCAACATCAAACATGACCTTAGCACGAGTCAATTCTCTTTTCATATAGAGGAGCAGAAGTCAATGCAAACTGTCATGACTGTTGAACAAGGAGCACGAGTCAAGGCTAACCGCCAAGACTGTTGCACATAATGTCTCATGAGACTAAAACATAACCAATTAATTGGATATATATGTGGCTTCACCCATCTTAACATGTTCAAGAATATTTTTTCCACATAAATAATCATACATAATCAATCATACATAAACATAAGGGTACGCATGGAAAGAAATGGGTATCATAATCATGTCATAAAGAATAATAAATGGGTGTATCATAAAAGTGTCCATGAAAGAAATGAATTAAAACATAAATGAAAATTAATAAGTTAAATTTGGCATATATCATGGTAATTTATGTTAAAAAGAAGTTTTAACATGAAATAATATTATTTAAGAAATATTAGTATTAAAACATTTTAGTGCGATTTTAAGGAAAATACTAAAGATAATTTAATATAGAAAAGGTAATAATATTTTATATAAAACCATAATTGAACAAAACATTTTAACATAATAAAAAATAATTATTTTATAAAAACAATGATGTATTAAAATATATGATATAGTGCACTTTAAATTGGGTAACAATTTGAGAAGTTCACTTAAAACAGGCTTGCTTATCAAGAAGAATTGAAAAGGGAACCACTTAAAAAATATGTATTTACCTAAAAGATACTGATTAATGGATATTGATACATGTTTTTGGAACATATACACAGAATTTAGAATATTTACATAAAAATAAAAAGATAACTTCATTTTGGTAAAATAAATATAGAGCAACCCGAAGGAATAATGGAGGTTCGGGTAGAGTCCCTAACCTTAAGTCCGAAGTTGTTCTTCACTAGATATTAATGTCCAAGATAGTAAAATTATATAAATTAATTAAACATTACATAACATATTATATATTTTGTTTATATAATATAACCTTATCAAGTTCATTCATGGCCTTTTTTATGGGTTATGTGGATTAATTTCATTGTTTGGTAGTGTTTGTTTCCATGATTTTCATGATCAGTTTACTTATATACATGTACAGATAATCATGTAAGATGATGATGGTTTAATAGAATTGAATTTATATGTTATTAAATAACATAAAAAATATTAAATGGTTATAAAATTAATTTGACTATTTGGAGTAAGGATGAATCATTATATAAAACTTTAATGATAACTATTTGGGTTAATTGGTGGTTCTTTTATCACAATGAACTCATTTTGATTTACAAATTAATATAATATTCCTAAAATTATTCCCAAACATTATGTAGGATATATTACATACCTAATTATATTTTTTACTATAAAAATAGTTTCGTGACCGTAATTAAAGATGGTAATATAAATTGAAAACTCTTCGTCCTTGAATGTGATAAATTAACACATCTCGGATGGTGTTCCCATTTCTAGAATAAATGGATGGGAAATGAGAGATGATGATGAATTATTCCATTAGTATAACAAAATTATACTAAATTTAAGGTAATAGAGTTATCATACCATTTGGATGAGTATAGGTGAGGATAGAAACTCATACAATGTAACTTGGAAAGAAATTGAAAGAAAATGGAAGAGGGTTTTACCTCTTGATTCCTTCCTCTTGAGAACCTCTTTAAGGGATAGGTTTTGGTCTCTTGATGAGACCAAGAGATTTTGACAAGGTATAGGGACGTAGAGAGAAATTTGATCACAATTTTGAAAAGGAACAAGGCTTGAGAGGTGTGAGGAGAGAGGTGGTGAGGGTGGTTTTTATAGTGTAGGATAGGGTCGTTTTATCAATATTTAATTAATTTGATTATTATTTTTATCAAGACCAGAAATAGTGATGATTCTTGTGACAAAAAAAATTAATAAGTGCATTTAAATTTGAACCAATGGACGTTTACATCATCCATGACTCAAGCTTGATGTATAAATTCATTTATTTAGCATATTTTGTAAATTATCAAATTTCACTATTCACAATAAAAAACAAGTATTTATAAAAAATCGTAAAAATTCAACCTATCCATTTTTCAACATGTAAAATAGAAAAATGAACACCATTTTAGGAAAATAAGTTTCTAAATATGATAAATTTAATTTTTAATTAAAATCAAAATTTACTTGAAAAATACAAATTTTAAAATAAAAACTGCTTTTTTAAACAGTTTGAAAAATTAATTAAGGTCTCATAAAATTATATTATAATCATAATACATAAAATTATTATCTTATGAATACATTTTATGAAAATAAAATTTCCTCTAAATTATTAAATTCATCCTAAAATTATAATTAACTATTTATGACTTACCAAAAATACCAACACTATCATATCATCACATATAAGATAGATAAATTTTATATATACTTGAATTGGTAAGGCTA
Organism: Viscum album; assembly: GCA_963277665.1. Lineage (NCBI taxonomy): Eukaryota > Viridiplantae > Streptophyta > Magnoliopsida > Santalales > Viscaceae > Viscum > Viscum album. The sequence goes on from OY728158.1 coordinate 1,504,826,698, forward strand.
CTATTCACATAGCCAATTTACTATTCATAGGGGTCATATTACTATTCATAAGGGTAACATTACTATTCATAAGGATATGTTACTATTCACCAAAGTTAAGTTTGTCCTATCGTACTCCAAACAACTTACTAATCCCAACCGTGTATGTAGGATTTTTAAAATTCAAATCATAGAAGTGGAAAAATTATGTTTAAAGGGTAAATAGAATTTAGTAGTTAATTTAAGGATTATGTGGCATTGTGTTGTGATTTTATGTGATTATACTATATGACATAATTATAAGAAGGTAATTTCCATTGATTAAATTTTGGGTCATCAAATTTTTCCCCCTTATGAAATTTCTCCCTTGAAATTTCATTTTACATTTTAAGATGAAAACGTGTGTGGGTATTATTCCTTCATCGCTTCCTCCAATTACCATGTTTCCTCTTTGTTCATATGGTTATACCATAGTACTTTGACTAGATGAGTGGTCTTGTTACATAGAAATTTATCTTTACAACACAATATCTTCACTGAATATTGTACCACCTATGAAGATGGTACATGGGAAGTATCTAGCATGTACTTCCATAAGAGAGATATATATAGGACATCGTGTACTTTAGACATGGTAGGTGGAAGTTCTGGTCAATTGGCCATAGATCCGACACAATAAAAAAATCTCCATGGGGCCGATGTACCTAGAACTTAGATTTCCTTTATTCCCAAATCCCATGACCATATTCCATGGTGATATGCTGAGAAATAACATATGTACGACTTTAAACACAAGGTCTTGTCGACAATTTTCTACATAAATATTTTTGTCGACTTTGGGTTTCCTTGATAAGCTGCAAAATAGATTTCAACTTCTCTACCATTTCATCGACCCTTTTGGGTCCTAGCAGCTTACGCTCACTAACTTCGTCCCACCACAACAGTGTTCTACACCTTTTCCCATAAAGGGATTCATATGGGTCCATTTGGATGTTGAGTGGAAATTGTTTTTGTAAAATAATTTTACCATTGGAAGATGTTGGTACCATCCTTATTTAAATTCAATAGAACATGCTATCAACTTGTATTCCATTTTTTGAATAGTTCTCTCATATTAGCCATCAGTTTGAGGATGATAGGTCGTACTGAAGTTCAGTTCAGTGCCAAAAGCATGTCAAAGACCTTTCTAGAACATTGAGGTGAATATTTGATCCCTATCAGATTTAATAGATAGTGGTACTTCATTCATCCTTACTACCTATTTCATATAAATCTATGAAAATTTATCCAATGATAAGTCCTTTCTAAGTGTGATAACATGAGTTTTCTTTATAAGAGGATCCACAATGACCCATATAGCATTGTTTCCTCTGGATTTCCTTGTAAGTATAGTGAAAAATTACATGGTGATGTTCTCCCACTTCCATGTTGGTATGGGTAGTGGTTTCATCATCCCATTTTACTTTTTCTTTTCATCCTTCACTTGCTAACATACCAGGCACTTTGATGTATACTCAGCAATCTCCTTCTTCATATTGTCCCACCAAAAATTCTCCTAGAGATCTCAATACATCTTTGTGTGCCCTAGATGAATAGAGAAGGTTGAGATATGTGCATCATTAAAAAGATCATAATTTTTCTATGAATTTTATGGTAAAAATAATTGTGACCCTAATCTTATGACTCCATCCTTGTAAATATTGAACTCATAGGATTTCCCATTTCTGATAGATTCTACCTTTTTTTGAATTTCCACATAATTTCTTTGAGCATCCATTATTTTATCCTTGAGGTATGGTTGAGAAATAATTTGAGAAAGGATTGATGATGTTATTTCCTTGTTGATTTCTATGTCCATCCACTAAATATCTAAGAATGTTGGATACTTTTCAATTCTCATTATTGAAAAAGATGCATGATCCTTTCTACTTAGATAATCTTCCAGCTTATTTTCAATGTTAGGGTGGTAGTGGATTGAGATATCATAATCCTTGATGAGCTCTAACCATATTTGTTGGAACATATTAAGATCTTTTTATGTGAATATATATTTGAAACTCTTGTGATCAATATATATCTCACACCTCTCCCTATATAGATAATGTCACAAGATTTCCAATCCAAATATCCCATCCACCAACTCTAGATCATGTGTGGGATAGTTTTTCTCAAGGATTTTCATCTGCCTTGAGGTGTAGGCTATCACTTTATCATTTTTCATCATCACACATCCTAATCCCATTTTTTAATCATTATTGTAAACCAAATAGAGATCTCCACTTATCATGAGTGTGAGTATTGACGCAGCGACAAGCCTCTATTTGAGATCCTTAAAATTTTCCTCACATTCTTGATTCCATACAAACTTCTCTCCCTTATGTGTCATCTTGGCCATTAGGTTTTAAAGTCATGATATGTTATTCATAAATCGTCGATAATACCTGGATATAACCAGAAAGTTGTGGATATTTGTTACAGATGTTGGTCTGGGCCACTCCTCGATTTCCTCTATCTTAGAAGGGTCTATAGATATTCTTTTTCTAGTGATAACAGTACCTACGAATGATACTTCCTTTATCCATAACTCAAATTTACTATAATTTTCATAAATTTTCAACCTTCCAAAAGTCATCATCACATTATTAAAATTATCTTCATGTTCCTACTTTCTCTTAAAGTATATTAGAATATCATCGATAAAGACTACCATACATTTGTAGAGGTAATCTCTAAATACATCATTAATTAAATCCTTGAGCATTTCTAGAGAATTAGTGAGTCTTAAGGGAATCACTATGAACTCATAGTGTTCATACGTCATTCGAAATTCATTCTTGGGAATATCTTCCTTCCCTGGCTTTAATTTGTTATATCCTGACCAAAGGTCGACATTAGAGAAATAATCGGCCCCATGAAGCTGATCGAACAAGGAATCTATTTGTGCCAGGGGATACATGTTCTTTATCCTGATTTTATTGATCTCATGATAATCAATGCGCAGGCGCATTGATCCATCGTTCTTCTTAACAAATAGGACTAGTGCACCCCATGGTGAAGCACTGGGGCATATAAAACCCTTCTCCATATTCTCCTGTAACTTCTTCTTCCGCTCTTCCATCTCAACGGTGGTCATTCTATAAGGTGTCTCTTATATAGGTAGGTATCTCGGAATAAGTTCAATTGAAAACTCAACCTATCCATAATGAGGAAGACCATGCAATTATTTAGGTAATACATCAATATAATCCCTCACGATGGGAATATATTCGAGAAGTATCATCTCTTTTGTCTCAATCATTTGAGAAAGATATGATGTCCCAAATGCAAAATTATCCGCACTTGAGATGATGATTTTGAAGAAGATTCATCTTCCTCCTTACACTTTCATAGTATTGGATGATACTCTAGGATGTGAAGAGTGATCTCCCTTTACCAACTGTTAATGTTGTATTTGTATAAAGATATTTAATCCATGCCAAAAATAGTATTGAACTCCGCTAGAGGAAGTATGAAAAGATTTTATGGGAGGTTCTATCCACAAATATTTACCAGGGAGGAGTTATAAACCTTGGACATAATAATTTTTCCATTATATGTTCTCACATATAACTCATCCTCCAAATTTTGAGGTGGTGTTTGAATAGTTCTACTAAAATTCAAAGATATGAAGGAATACGTAGAACCAAAATCAAATAGTACATTCACTATTATTGAATGAATAACTAACGTACTTGTCACCACATCATTTTCTAGATCCGCCTCATCTGTAGTGATATTATAATCCGTTCCTTTTTTCTTATAGGTTTTTGTTGATTTCTACTAACAACCCTTGGATTAGGGAAATTCTTTTCATAATGAAAATGTTCCGTATAGTTGTATCATTGCACTACCATATGAGTGTTGATCTAAACCTTCCTTTCTTCATCTCTGTTAGGGAATTCTTAATATCCTTTTGGCAGTTTTTAGCTAGGTGTCCCATCCTTCCACATTTGAAGAAATTATTGGTTCCCTTTAGATAGTTCCCAGGATTCTTATTTCCATAATTTATATATGCAGTATGTTTGTTCTTCGTTCCATCATGGTATTTATTTGATGATCCGCCCATGTTGGACACTATTTTCTTCTTTTTTTTCACTGGTCCCATGAGACTATTGAGAGTCTCTGATCTCCATTTAAATCCTAAGGTTATAATGGAAAATTTCCTCATAATTTTTGAATTCTGGAGTTTCCAATGCTTTTTATAGACTTGACTTTAGTCCACTAAAGAAGCGATCCAGCTTGCTTTCAGTGTTCAGGAAAAAGCTAGAAGCATATATTGAATGCCTTGTAATGTTAGCTTTATATGCCCAGATAGACTCATATTCCTTCTACATAAGTTTGAGGAACTCTTTTTCCATATTTAGATGGAGGTTTCGGGGAAAATATTTATTGGAAAACATTTTCTTGAATTCCTCCCAATCCATGGAATCAATTTCATCCTCGGTCTTCTTATTCTTGATCAGTGTCCACCACTAATCATATTCCCCATTAAAATGATAGACAACCAACATGAATTTCTCTTCTTCTGAGCACTGGAGGACAAATAACATCCTTTCAAAGAATTTAATTCACTATTCCATAAGGATGGGATCAGAAGATCCATTAAACATGGTAGAACTTTGTTGCATGAAGTATTATATAGAAACTTTCTCTTTCCTTGAAGAATGAGGTCGTTCCACATGATTCAAGTTGTTATTCATGACTTGAGCCAGCTGATCATGTACTATCATGATGTTTTGAAAACTTGTTCCCATCATATGTGGCATATCATTAGGGAAATATTAAAATTCCCTATCACATTGTTTTTTTGCATGTGTTATTCTATATACCGCCATTAACTAAGAAAATAAAGTGCAGTTAGGGGGATTGAATACTTAGCTAATAATAATAAAAGGAAACTTTTAACTTAAAAGGATAATCTTGTAATGGAAAAGTATATCCTAGCTTGTGATTACATATGTTTAAATCTAGGTTATCCTAGGTCTGTTTCTTAACTTATATTCTTATGGGATATTTTTTTATTCCCTTAATAATGGTTCTTAATAAGATTATTAATTTACAAAAGAATATCTCCTAAGAGTGTCAAACCAGGTGCCTAGTAAGGCATGTTGTCGTGTACCAGGTTACCCTAAGTCAGTTCTGGAACACCTTATCGGAGTTGTTACTCCTAGGTACATCTGTGCCCAAACTACATCCACTTGTAGTATCCAAATAGGGATGTATTTTCATGATAAACCGCTTACTCTATACTAACCCAAATTTAGGGATGTATTATTATACATAGTCTTATCCATAAGGTTCTTAATAAATTTCTCTATTCCAAATCTCTAAAAACAATTATACCATCCTTTTATACCAAATATAGTGACCCCTTAATTTTACACATATTACTACATGATTTTAAGAGTAAATAAACATCAAATTACAATCCAAGGATCGTAAAGTCTATTGTTTTGGAAGACTATGTTCATAATTAAACATCATAAAAGAAACTTTTATTTAATCTCTATATTGAGCTCCTAAATTCTATTGTGATCATACATCTTCATAGGATAACCTAGGGATAACATGAACACAGGGATGATCTAGAATCCTAGTAAGGGAATAAACATACAAATAAATATTAGCACAAGGGTTAGAAGGCATAACATAATGATATAAAGAGGGAAGGTACATGATTAAACATATAGAATCATAACATTTAGAACAAGGGATCATATAAAAATGGAATCATAGTAATGTGGAGGAAATATAAAACAATACTTTAGCATGAGTCAAGGCTTTTTTCATGTATAGAAGCATGAGTCAAGGCTAATCGCCAAGACCACTACACATGGAGCACAAGTCAAGGTTAACCGCCAAGACTGTTGCACATAATGTCTCATGAAACTAAACTTCACCCAATTCATTGGACCGCTATTTTTTCAGAACCATATTAACATTTTCATGAATATGTTTTCCACATAAAGAATCATACATAATCAATCATACATAAACATATGGGTACCCATGGAATGAAATGGGTATCATAATCATGTCATAAGTCATAATAAATGGGTGTATCATACAAGTGTCCATGAAATAAAAGAATTAAAACATATGTGTAAATTTATAAGGAAAATTAGGAATATGTCATTGTAAGTGATTTCAAATAGAAGTGACAACATGTAAGATTATTTAAGAAATTTTAGAATTAAAACTTTTTAGTGTGGTTGTAAGGAAAATACTAAAGGGAATTTAAAATAGAAAAAGGAATAATCTTGTATATAAAACCAGATGTGATCCAAGAAGGTTTTCATAATAAAAAGGCTGATTTTATAAAAACAATGGTATTTTAAAATAGATGATAGAGTGAACATGAAATTGGGTAAGAATTTTGGAAGCTCCTTTAAAATGGTCTGGATTATCGGGAATAATTGAGAAGGTAACCACTTAAATGATATGTATATCTTCAAAATATAATAATGAATGGATATTGATGCATGATTTTGGAACATATATACATCATTTAGAATATGTACATAAAAAATAAAAGATTACTTTATTTGGATAAAAGAAATATTGAGAAACCTGAAGGAATAATAGAGGTTCAGGTAGAATCCCTTACCATAAGTCTGAAGGTATTTTTTTTCACTTGATCTTAATGTCCTAGAAAATCAAATTAGATTCATTAATTAATAATTCCAGAACCTCTTCTATATGTAATAGATTTATTATAGCATTTTTTTAAAGGTTGGGGCCTAAGCCTCATTATTATTTAAAGAAAAGACCACCTTTGAATGGGTAGAGGGACACCCATCTCATAGCCCGAAGTCCCAAGGCTATGTGGCCAGCATACAAGGCTTGAAAGCCCATTTTTGGGCCTAAAATCCCATTGGTGAATGGTAATGCTATAGTATTTAGTCTACTATAGTACCGCCACCGCTATATTTCCTACTATAGTGCCTCCGCTACTACAGTTCCGCTGTTTGTAAATTACTACTACAGTGTCCTACTATAGTGCTGCTACAGTACCTTGGAAATTCATCCCTACCCAGATTCGATCATGGGTTTTTTGGACGCTAAGTAGGAGAATGTACCAATTGGGTAGAGGTTTATTGGAAGTGATTTATTATAACCTTATCAAGTTCATTCATGACCTTTTTTATGGGTTAATAAGTTCAATTTTATTGTTTGGGAGCGTTTATTTCCTTGGTTTTCATGATCTATTTACTTATATACACATACAAATAATCATGTAAGATTTAGATGTTTTTCTGGAATTGAAGTAATATGTTATTAGATAACATCTAGAAGATTAAATGGTTATAAAATTCATTTGGATATTTGTATTGAGGATTATTCATTATATTAAACTTTATTTTTAACCATTTGGGTTAATTGGTAGTTTTTTATCACAACAAACTCATTTTGTTTTATAAATTAATACTATTTGAATATAATGATTTAAAAACACTAAATAAGATATATTATGTACAAAATAATCTGGTTCAACTATTAAAATAGATTTATGACCAAAATTAAATATGGTAATAAAGATTGAAAACTCATCTCCCTTTAATGTGATGAATTAACATCTCAAATGGTGTTTCAATTTCTATTATAAAAGGAGGGGAAATGAGAGAAGATGATAAATTATTTAATTAGAATAAAAATATTCTATTACATATATGGTATTATAGTTATCACGCCATTTGGAAGAATATAGGTGAGGGTAGAAAAAAATTACAAAGGAACTTGAAAAGAATTTGAAATAAAATGAAAGAGGGTTTTACCTCTTGATTCCTTCCTCTTGAGAACATCATTAGGGGATAGGTTTTTTCCTTTTAATAATACCAAAAACTTCTGAATGTGGTATAGGGGATTAGAGATATATTTGAGTAGAGTTTGGAAAAGGCCCAAGGCTTTATAGGAGTGATAAAAAGAGGTGGTGAGGGATAGTTTTTATAGTGGAGGAGAGGGGAGTTTTCACGGTACTTTTGTGTTTTATTTGTTTTGGTCACCAGCTCTAAAAATGGGCAGAAATGGTGATAGTTTCCGAGGTGATTATGATTTCAAACATCTTTTAAAATTATGATGGTGATGATGGTGATGTGTTCTTGGTTTTTTCAAACCTTGATGCAGTTATTGGTGCACGACACATGGGTTATCAGACCATTCGGGTTATGTATTCACTTTGAATTTTAGAATTACAATTTCATTTTTTGGATTTTTTATTTTGTATGATTACCGCTTATCCATTAAAAGTGGATTTTTTAAAATACAAAAATGGAATTTTATGTTTGGAGAGGGAAGTTTTCTCAATATTTAATTAATTAGTGTATTATTTTTCTCAAAACAACCAGTAGTGCAGATTATTGTGACCAAAAATAGTAATAAATTAATGTGAGTTCAAACCAATGGTCATTTACATCATCTATTACTCAAGCACGATTCATAAATTCATTTATTTATGGTATTTCGTAAATTTTCGAATTTCTATATTCACCAAAAATTCAAGTATTTTAGAAAAATCCCAACAATTCCCCCTAACCATTTTCCAACATGTATAATCCAAAAATGAACTCCATTTTATGAAATTAATTTTATAAATATTAGAAAATTAATTTTTAATTAAAATCATAATTTACTTGAAAAATACAAATTTTAAAATTAAAACTGATTTTTAAAACACTTTGAAAATATAATTTAGGTCTCATAAAATTATATTATAATCACAAGACATCAAAATATTATTTTATGAATACATTTTATGAAAATAAATTTTCATTTAAATTATTAAATTAATCATAAAATTGTAATTAACTATTTATGGCTTACCAAAAATACCAACATTATCATATTTTCACTTATAAGCATGATAAATTTTATTTATAATTTCATTGGTAAGGTTACTATTCAATTGGATCATTTACTATTCATAAGGGTCATATTACTATTTATAAGGGTAACATTAATATTCATAAGGGTAGGTTACTATTTACCAAAAATTAAGTTTGTTCTATCAGACTACAAACATCTTACCAATCGAAACCATGTATGTCAGATTTTCAAAATTCAAATCATAGAAGTGGAAAAATTATGTTTAAAGGTCACATAGTATTTAGTATTTCATTTAACCATGATGTAGCATTGTGTTGTGATTTTATGTGATTATGCTATATGACCTGATTATAAGAAGGGAATTTCAATTGATTTATCTTTGGGATGTTACAATATGAATGGTGTGTAGCAAGTTAGTACAGTCCATTTGTCACCCAATAATCAATAGAATTAAATTACATGGAAAAATAATTTATTGTAGAATTAAAACCAAATTTCATGGCTAAGAGATTTTTTATTTTCTATAAAACAAGGTTTTTAGATCTAATAAATTCTCAATTAATTAAAAAATCATTCAAATTAAGATTAAATAATTAATTAATTCAGTCACATTTATCTTAACAAAAAATTGAATTAAAATGAATGTTATCTAGTTTACATTTGTGTGATAATTTCATGTGTGGATGTTCGTGATCTTAGAATATCCCATGTATATGACTGTTTTAATTTAATTTAATTTAATTTAATTAGAATAATGGATTTCATATCATCTCCACATCTATATTGTGTAGTCTATGAATGTTTTTGGTTTCTTTTAAGTAAACCATCTTGACCATTTCATTGGTTCCCCTCACATGTTTGTAAGTAAAATCATATGTAATAGACAAAGCTCTCGGGTGAGTATAGGTGGTCAAAATTTGGAGTGAAGGTGAAACTTACCCGGGAGTTAAATAGAAAAATATGTAAATTGCTTCAATATATAGACCCAACCTAAACCTATATTAATTTTACATCATTTCCATAATTTAGACATTACGCGTCACAAAAAAAACTCACAATCCCAAATAACTATGTGTTAGTGTCTTTCAGGACTAGTTACATAGGAAACTTAATCCACAATACTTGTGAATATTTCTTCATAATAGAAATCTTCTAGACCCCATTCTAGACTTCTTATGGATTATACTTATCTTCAAAACCTAAGTAAGGTAAAAATAAGAAATGTCTAATCTAAAACTCTTAGTAAGTGTAAGAATAAGTGATAATAATCAAATATAAAAAGTGACTATAAGATAATTATATGGGAATGAGAATGCAAGAAAGGAATATTAACATAAAATATAGATTTCATACATAATAAAATAAAGATAATGATCATAATTAAAGAAAATTAAATAAGGAAATAAAATCATAAGATCGTTGAATCATGGAATATATGGAAACAACATAAGACATGACATCATAAACATAATTCAATGGTCATTCCCAAGACCATCATCATAAAGTAGAAAACATAACATGGTGAATTAGGTTCAATACCCATTAACCTAAAAATAGTAGAAAAAATCCCATTATATATTAGGTTCACTCTCTAATCCCTTTCATAACATCCCATGAGATATAATGCTTTACCCATTGCTATAGAGGGGTATATAATTCTTATCCCACTCATCACATAAAATAGTGTCCTCAACCTAACCGCCCATGCAGCATACATGGTATATCATGAGATGAAAACATTACCCAATACATTAGAGGTTAATATAATTTCATTAACATATATAAAATTATAAAAATAATATATATATTCATGCCAAATTGGTAAAATAAACCATATATAAATCATACACATGATTACACCCATGAGAAGGAATTGGGTTTCATAATCATGATTCAAGGAACAACCAAAGGCTAAATCCAAAGGATCCCAAGAGAAGAAGGAATTAAATCATTTTTCACATAATTAATTTAAAATTTTCCATAGGTATTGAAAATTTATTTCAAATTCATAAAATTCTTGTGAATAATTTTGGATAAGAAAGAATAAAAACAAACCACATGGGCGATTATTCCTAAAATAAGTTAGGATATTTTTTTAAAAACGAAAGAGCATATTATTTTCCATGAAATTGGAATTAAATAAATAGGCTTATAAATATATGAATTGTGGGTTTTAGAAGCTATTAATAGTTTAAAAACATTTTATAGGTTGATTCTTGACTTTAGACAAGTAATAGGACAGTTCCATTAAATCGGGTTTACTTAGAAGTGTGAATTTTGAATGGAACTAAAAACATGTATGACCCCATAAAAGAAAAATATATTTAAATAGGTACATATTTAAGGTACATATATTCAAAAATAGACTAATTTAATAGGGAATAATATTGTGTAAAAGGGAGAAAAATAAAGAGAACATGCAATTGAGAAGTAATGAGGGTGGTACGGAAGATCCCTCACCTTCATGTTTGAAAGCACTCTACACTGGCACTTAACATCCTTAAAAATTAAATTAAGTTCATTAAATATATACCCAATAACATTATTTATATATATTTATTTTTTTAACTTCTATTTATTATCAATTTTTATTTATTTGTTATATAATTTATGATAATGTTGGCAACTCAGGGTTGTTAAAGTATTTTATTTGTAACACTTTTAGTTTGCTAATAAAGGTCAAAGGTGTCATAAAATAACATCATGATCTCCAAAATTATATAGTTTTATGACCTTTATTATTCCATTAGAACAATACTTATACAGTTTCAATTTTTATCTCACAATACACCCAAACTATAAAACGTGCCTTGGTAAGTCTATTTAGGATGGTTAATGTTTATACGAACACTTCTCAATGATCACACATTTAAAATGCATAATATTATTATTATAGAATATTAATGGTGTTAAAAATAATTTTTTACATATTAATTTATTTTTTAAATTCATCCATGTTAGGTGATTATCGGAAATAGAACATATTGTTTCATGAAGGAGGTAGTCTGCACATATGGACAAATGATACTTTCATTTTCCATAAAATGGGAGGGGAGGAAATGAAATAATTATCCTTTAATAATTATAATAATGTTCTAAATATCATTTTATTTAATTAAATATACATTTAAAACTTCCTTTTAAGGTGGTGATGGAAAATTTAACACATCGTTCATGGAGGCACTAGTCCACACACACATATTACAATGTTTTCCTTTTTCATAATGATTATGGAAGAAACTATAAAATGGATATTACATAAGTATAAAATCATTTTAGTATATTAAAAATTATATTTTTATGATACCTTCAAGGATATAGGGTAATTTATTGGTGTATGAGAAAAAATAACTTGAATGTTTGGATAGATAGTATTAAACTAATAACTACTATAGAAGCGACGAGCAAGGTAAACCATAGAGAAAATGTGTATAAAAACTAGGAATATAATTTTCGAAAATTATTCATATGGAAAAGTTATAAATGTGATTATCAACTAAAAAGTTATAAAAACACAATAATAATTTAAAAATGATTATTTAAATTAACTAAAACTATCTAAGTGGACAAAATTAAGCTATAAAAGAAACTAGAAGAGATAGAAGTGTCAGAATTGTTTAGTCCATTTAGGAACAACTAATTCAAATTATTTAATTTCCACATCTGAATATTTATTTATTTAATTATCATAGATTATAAATTTAATCAAATTACTATCAAGTATCATTCTCTGTTATTATATGGTATTTTAATTTTTTCACAAATCATCCTTTTTTCCTTCTATAGCCTAAAAAATAATTTGTATATCACTTAAGCATTGAATAAGTTGGTGAAATACCAAAACCCATTTCTCAAAAAGTTTGATTATCTATATTTTCGGTGTTCTCTCACATGAGATCACTTATTAGGTATCACCCATGCATGTTTGAAGGAGATTCCACCTAAAATAATAATTTTTGAATTAATATATTTATTTATTCAGAATTAGATTATGTGTGCTTTATGATTCTCACAGCACATGACCAATTTATTGATAGATAAATTCTCTGATGATCTCCCACTCATGATTACTTATTAGGTATCACATTAATGGTCACCATAGTAGGCATGTGGGTCCAAATGATAGGTAATTCAAAAGCAGATATAATTAATTAAATAAACAACATATTAAAATTAATTAATTTAAAAGTAAATAAAACATTGAAATAAATTAAATAAATTCATAAACAATCACATTTATCAAAACCAGACACCAAAAAAATTATCCCTTTATGATGACAACACAAAACATAAAATAATAATAAAGAAATCATTGTGCTCGTTTCATTACAAAGGTCACCGCAAGCCATTTCCAATGAAAGTAAAATAATAATCATCCGTTAAATGATCACTACAATGATGAAATGAATCATATCATGATTCATTGATGATGTGTGAGCACCAACTATTTACAATGTAGTAAACAACCTCCAACTAACTGAAAACACAAAAGGATCCATAATGTAAGAATGATGTTGTTTGTCTGGTGTGGCATGATTTGTGTTGCATCATATATTAGTGGGTAACCATCTACTATGAATGGATGATGTCCTACTAGTTCAGTGCAGAGGAGAAGTAGCTGACGTGTTAGGGTATTGATCCTAGTGATCTCTGAACGGAGGTCAGTCTGGATTAATGCAATGTAGAGGATATCAGTGTCTGTTTTCAGTGGCACGGAGATGAGGAGTGAGGCGTGTTGTGGTGTTGGTTCAGCAAGGGGAAGAGAGGGAAGGGGGGTGGGTGGAAAGTAAGAGAGGGGGTGGGAAATGGTAGGGGTAGGGGGAAGGGGGAGGGGTGTAGGAGAACCGGCTAGGGTTAGCAACACTGGAGGAGGTCCTCTTGGAGAGGATATGCACCATCGGATTTATAGTGGGTGGTTGTCGATGAAGAAGCGAGTATCTATATTTAAAATAAGAATTTAAAATTCAAAATTTATAAATAAAAAACAAATTTAATTAACTAAATATAGAAAAAAATAATGATTATCCTAATAATGATGATGAAAATACTAATACTAAAAATAATAATAATAGAATTAAATAAATAAGTATAATATACAAATAATTAAAATAAATTTTTAAAAAAATAAATACATATATAAATATATTTATTCACATGTAATAAAATAAAATATGATAATAAAATTACTTCTATTAAAAATACTAAACTAATAATAAAGATGCTATTTTATTAATAATAAAAAATATATTTAATAAAATAAAATAATAATATAGATAATTAAAATAGATACTGTTGAATATTAATAAAATAATAAAAAAATAAAATTAGTAGAACGAGTAATAATTATAATATAGTGTTAAATAAAGTATATAATATTAATATAACAAATAGAAATATTAAATTAATAATATTAATTTATAAATTAACTATAAAATATCAAAATATCTAAAATACTAAAAAACTATAAAAAAATATAAAAATGAAAGAAATGGTTGAAAAATAATTAAAAATAAATTATAAAATTATTTAAACTATATGAAAAATCCATGTATATTAAATCTTCCATGCTTAAAATTTTTCACTCCTAGGAAACAAAATTAGAAAGAATACCCAACTGTACCCGTAGAAAAATCAAAACATCAAAATTACAAGTTCAAAAATTTTCAATCACTTTTACCCATAAAATATCATGCTTCATTTAAAATTCCAATTTTAAAAAAAAATCCTTCCCCTCACAGTATTTTAAAAATATGTACTTACACTCTTGCATCATTTGACCGACCTCATCATTACTCTCATCGATCAAGCAATTTTATCAATGTTTTTCTCAATTCTCTTACACGTGCATGTTGACCATAGGCTTTCCATGAACTTCACATATCCACTAGTGGAAATAAAAATAATACATTAATCTCAATAACTTCACATTATGTTGAAATGTCTCTAAAGCTACGAGAGGGTGGGTCATAAAAAACTTCATGATAGGTTTTGGAAAAAAGAAGGGTTTAATCATGAAATAATTACATGATAAGTTTCAATCCAAATTTATCCCTCAAACTCTTACTCCCCTAATCATAAAATGTTTATTGTCCCCAAGCTTATTATAATCCAATGTTGTTCTCTTTTTTTTTTGTTTTGTTTTTTCCTATTCTCTTTTTTGGAGGGATACAAATCACTCAAATAAATGGAAAAAAAACTGGTGATTAATAGCTCTCAATACCCATGAAAAATGATAGAAAAAATCCAAAATAAAGGTAAAAAAGTAATGCATACGTTGTAGCATCTCAATTAAATCAAGTAAAATATTAAAGTCTCTATATCTTTGAGTAATGATCCATTAATTTAATAGGTATCTCCAATTGTGATGGTTATCACATAATGATCACAAAAGTACTCATTGTGAGAACCAAAAAAGAATCTAAATTCCCATATCAAAATAAATTTAATGAATGTGGATGTTGTAAAATACGACACATATAATCATGATGGGATAATGTCAATACATGTGAATAAAATGACTCACTTTCACTCAAACAACCATCACCATGAATAAATATCTTCCTCGCACATTGATTGAAAATCATCATGAAAATTGTCGATACAGGGGTAGGGAAGGATATTGACTATTGGCTCATCCTAAAAGGATTATTAATTGATTATAAGGGATCCATGAGGAAGAAAATTTATAAGTGGATTAGTGGTTTAAAGGGTCTGAATAAATTAAACATATGCAATGTTCATTTCATTGAATCTTCCAAAATTCCTATCACTTCGAAAGAAAAACTTGGAATGTTCTAGAATATATAACATGGTCAAGATTCCTTCGAGGAAAATAGAAATAGTTGATGAATAAAAAATGGTCTAGAATCCTCATGGGTATGAAAATAAAATTTTATACAACACAAATAATCATGAGTACGAATAATTGTCTAAAAAATAAACAAATTTCCAAAAAAAATGTTCTTGAAGAATGAAATAATATTATCAATTTGCTAAGTCTGGGTGTCATGAATCTAAGCATTGAAAATAGGAATCATGTGTTCAAACTACATAGGGATACATTTGGTATGTTCCCATTTGTGTTACTACAAAAATTCAGTCACTTTTTTGTGGGTTCAATGATGAAAATAATGTTAGTGTTTTTTTTATTTTTCATTGTTATTTTTTAAAATACTTCATTTCATTGAGTTTTTGGAATAAAAGTATATGATATAAAATTAAATTCTTCCCTAAATAATTACATATAGTAGTGGAAAGGTTATATGTATTCAATGAAGTTCCTAAAATAATGTAACCTATAAAATCTACACATGGATATCACATACCCACACCACATCAAATTATTCACACCATAATAAAAATAATGTAGATGATAAAAATATATATGATGAACTTAGATCCACTATAGTTCCAAAAGAAAAAATATTATCGTAAATGAAATACATTTTATTAAAAACTGTTTAAATTGAAACTAAATTAAGTGAAAAGGAAAACAATCAAAATATTGTCTTCCTCCTATTGAGTGTTAGGTTTTCGTCTTATTCAGCCAGACATTGATAAAATTCCACCAAGATCAAATAGAAATGTATACCATGAATCTTTTTATCAGTGGGAGTGTGGAGTCCATTATTTGAAAAGAAAATTATCCTGAAAACTACATAATATCGGGATGGAAACTTGTGAAAAAAGGTATGTGTGGAATAAAGTTAAAATATCCCATCTCATAAGGGAATTAATATACCATGTCTGAAGAAAAACTCACCAAATAATAGAAGTTTTCAAAAAGGGTATCATCTTAATGATTTAGAAAATTACTTTTTCAAATTTTCCCAAAAGAATAAATTCCATTAATATAATCTTTCAGTGGTCTACTTATATCCATCATATCCTTGAATGCAGTATCACAGTTGATGATGTATCCCAATTCAATTTCACTACTAACCACTAGAATAGGGTAATCCATTAGATTTCAACTCAATTCATGCTTGATGGAACAACCAATGTCATCTTAATTAGAGAAGTTGACTCCATTGTGTTAGTAATTACATATTTTTCAAAAGTTTATTCTATACTAATCTAATTATATTTTTCTGTTGGAACATGTGGAACCACGAACTCCGGATTCTCTAGGAAATCTCATTCTTCCAGTGTTTCAAAAAAAATATGAGTGTCCTCGAACATAATCACTGGCTGATTTTCTAACTCCTGGAATGTTTCATATGTCTCTACCTTGTAAAAAAATAGACTCCCAAAAAAATTATAAAGAGGTGATTCAATGTCATTTGAAGTGATGTACAATTGTTTTTTATAATTCATGCTATATTGGCTCAATTATGACTTTATCATGGTAAATAAGGGTCCTAGTTCAATGTCCTCTTTATTATCAAAAGGTGTAATTTGATAGACATTTAATGCATCCTATTTCACTCTGGGATATATGTCTTGTAAACTCACCAAAGAAAGACATGAAATTAGATTTTACAAGGGACCATTGTATTCAATAGGATGTTAAAATAAGCTCTCATATTCTTAAAATGTGATTATATTAGAAGAATTAAATTATGATGGAGAGGAGTAATAAATGTTATGTTAAGAAGGGGGATAAATATCATTTTCAAAATCAAGAAATGGATGTTGTTCAAATGGGACCTCTATTGTACTATCCTAAAAAGAATTGTTTTGAATTAGATCATAAAGTGGTAGTGAGGCAGATGGTTCAGAAAAATGATTCACTAGATTTCCTAAATTATTTAATTGATTTTGTTGATCTTTTTTTTGAGGAAACCAACATTTCATTATGTTTATCTTGAAGTTCAAACCTATGATTTTTCTCAGTGATATTAGAAACCAACATGCTCCCAATTATTAAATCATTTGTTTTGAATGAATTATTGACTTCTTAATTTTTAGGAATGAATTTACTTTTAAAATGATCAAATGGGGGGGTAAGAAATAGATGTAGAAGATGGTGAAGTATTATTGAAAGGATCATGACATGAACTTAGATAAAAATATATACAATAAAAAGGATTTCCTAGAAAACTCATGTATAGTGAATCATTATACATTTCACTTTCAGTTTTTTGATGTGTATGGAGGGTAATGAATGTAGTTGTATGGTTTTTATCATTCCATTCAGAAATTATGGATTTATTCAAATTAGCTACAATGAAAAAAATCCTAGAGTAGAAACTGAACCTTTTTTTGTTTGTTTTTTGTACCTTTTTATTTTTAGCCTAAATCACTCTTTTAAAATAAATACTAATGCTACTATTCTCCTCCGAAACAAAGATATAAATTTGGCACACACATTGCAACACATGAAAATATTAAAATTTGTTAACCTACTAACCATTGAAGAAGCAATGAGAAGGTTCTAACCACAAAGAGAATATACATAGACACTAGGAATATCCTTTAGAAAAAGGTAGAAAGGATATTAATGTGATTAAAAATTTTAAATTTCTAAAAACTAAATCAATATTTAAAAATAATTATTAAAATTAATTAAAACTATCTAAGTGAGGTAAATTATACAATGAAATAAACTAGTGAAGATGGAATTTTCAAAGTTTTGATGTGTATTTAGGTGCATGAATTACCAATTATTTAATTTCCACATATGAATATTTATTTATTTAACTATCAAAGATTCCAAATTTAATCAAAATAATATTAGGTCTCATTCTCTAATGTTATACGGTATTCTGATTTAAAAAAATCATCTAAAATTTCATTCTCTATCCAAAAAAATTATTTATGCATCAGTAAAGCATTGAATCACTTGGTGAAATACCATAACATGTTTCTCACAAAGTCAAAGTATCTATCTATTCTGGTTTCACACACATGACATCACTTATTATGTATTACTTATTCTAATTTTATGGAGATCACTCAAAAAATATTATTTTTTTCAATTAATATATTTATTTATTCATAATTTGATCACGTGTGATTGATTTCCGAATAAATAGATTCTATGATGATATCCCACCCATGATTACATATTATATATCACACGAACGAGCATCAAAGTTTGTGCTTAGGGTCCAAATGACAATTAATTCAGACACATGTATAATTAATTCAATAAAAATGAAAATGAAATTAATTAATTTAAAAGGAAATCAATCATGGAAATAAGTTAATGATGTCCATACACCAGCTCATTTATCAAAACCCAACACGAAAAAAATTTAGCCTTCCCAAAAGAAAACATAGAACATAAAATAATAAACAACTATCATTGTGCTTATGTTTTTTCAGTGGTCACCACAAGCCACTGGTGATGATTGTAAAATAATAATCATCCCTCTACTGATCACTATAATGAGGAACCAAATCGTCACATGATTCTTTGAAGATTAACATGCACCATATATCACCAATGTGGTAAACCACCGCCAACCAACCGCAAACAGAAACTGATCCACCAAGAAAGAATGATTATTTTTTGTCTGGTG
Source organism: Viscum album (assembly GCA_963277665.1). Classification (NCBI taxonomy): domain Eukaryota; kingdom Viridiplantae; phylum Streptophyta; class Magnoliopsida; order Santalales; family Viscaceae; genus Viscum; species Viscum album. The sequence goes on from OY728158.1 coordinate 1,504,846,005, forward strand.
TGGTGTGCTTTATGTTGAATTAGAGATTAGAGGGTGACCGCCTACATTGAATGGAAGATGTCATGCTGGTTCGGTGGACGGGAGAGGTGGTCAGTTTTCCAAGGTGCAGCTCCTGGTGATCTGTGAATAGAGGTTGGTACGGCTTGATACGGCATAAAGGAAGTCAGCAGCTATTGTTAGTGGCATGGAGAGTAAGAGGGAGGCTCATTGTGGTGCTGGTACGACAGGGGGAAGGGGGAGGGGGAGGGGCGATGGGGAGAGGGTGGAATATGAGGGGAAAGAGGGGAGGGGGTGGGGGAGAGAGAGGTTGGAAGGGAGGGATGGTGGGGGGAAGAGGGGAAAGGGGGATGGGCAGCGGGGTGGTGGGAAAGGGGGAAGGGGGCTGTAGGGAGAGACAGGGAAAGGGGAGGGGCACCGACATGGGTTTCCTATGCTCAAGGAGGTCCAATTGGAGATGATTTATGCCTTCGGATTTATAGTGGATGGTTTCCGATGAAGAAGTGAGTGTCTTTATTTAAAAAAGATTTTATAATTCAAAATTTATAAATAAAAATCTAATCTAAATTTCTAAATATAGAAAATAAAAAGGACTATAAAAATAATAATAATCGAAGTACTGATAATAATAATAATATAATTAAATATTTAAATATTATACAAAAATAATTAAAAGAAAATCTTTAAAAAATTATATATATATATATATATATATATGCGCATGTAATAAAATAAAATATGATAATAAAATTACTGCTAATAAAAAAATTAAACTAATAATAAAGATAATATTTTATTAACACTTCAAAAATATAAAATAAAATGAAATAAAATAAAAATATAAAAAAATTATAATATATAATAATAAATACTAATAAAATAATTAAAAACTAAGATTAGTGGAACTAGTTTTAATAATAATATAGTGTTACATAAAATATATAAAATAAATATGACAAATAAAAATATTAAACATCTAATATTAATATATAAATTAACTAAAAATTATCAAAAAATCTAAAATACTTAAAAACTATCAAAACAATCTATAAAATCTTCAATTTGTTATAAAAATAATTAAAACTAAATTATAAATCTATTAAAATTACAAGTGAAATCCATGTACATCAGCAGCAGTCTGCACAAATAAACCAATAATAATTTCATTTTATTTGGAATGGGATCAGGTATGAAATAAAATAATTAACATTTAATAATTATAATAGTGTTTTTAATTTTTCTTATTTAATTGAATAACATTTTAATCCTACTTTTTAAGATGTTACTGTGAAATTTAACACATCGTTCATGGAGGTGGTAGTCATAACACAAATATTATGATGTTTTCCTTTTTATTAATGTTTATGGAGGAAGGTATAAAATTTATATTATAATAGTATAAAATAACATTAGTATAGTAGAAACTATATTGTTATCATACCTTCATGGATAGATAAATATATGAATTAATATATTTCATAATTGGGTTACACATATTCATACCAACTAATTGAGTGTCTATGTTTTAACTGTCAAAACATATTGCAGTTTTGTTTTGGTTCATCATTGCATGTGGAGTAAGATATCAAACCTATTTGACTTAATTAGAGGAAAGCGTATATTAAAATCTCATGTCATCCAATGTAACTCAAACCATACATGGTTTTGAGTGTCATTTAACTAGGTTCAAGGGTTGGTTTATCATTCTCTTCATAAACCAACCATTAAAAATTATCATGATCATACCACTTTATTTGTTTTATTTCATTCAGTTTCATGGTTAATTATTTATGGATGCTTTATAATTAAACAAATGAATTAATAATAAAGAAATATGGACTTAAAAAATTGTATAATGTGTAAATTTAATCTAATATTGGTTAATCACCTAAGTAAAATCCATTTAATATTTTCCATCATGTAAAAAATATGAAATGGGAAATTTATTCATAAACATAAAAATATATCAAATAAAATATTAAGTCAAAAAACACCAAATAATTAGTTTGAAATCAAATAATAGTTTAAAGTGCTTAACAAAATATTGTTGTGGTGATTTCAATTATCCAAGAATTTATACCTTGAGTTTTAGGATGACTTAACCTAGTACTCATTAAGGGTCGATCTCCTTCATGTGATATAGTTCAAATCGTAGGCAATTGTTGTGGGAATAAAAGTTCATGATTTTAGGATTATGGAGTCTACTCAATAGATCAAAGAGCTGTGAGTTAATTTTATTAGATAATTACACCTACCTAAATACTTATTAATGGATTTCTAGGTCTCCCTCTGGGTTTTTAGAAAGGGTATATGGATCTTTTCCACTAAAATATCCATGTTATAGGATATTCTAAAACAAATGGTGATTTCTAATGGGTTTTGATAAAATAGAGGGATATTAATAAATAATAATTTATTGTGTTTTTTTTAATCCATAAAAATTACTAAAATATTAATTTATTATACCAATGGAATTCCTTACATCTTATACTTTATGTCTATGATCTATATTAGAGAATGATAACCTTCTCACAGACTCTAATTTTTAGGATTTATATATGTTCTTGCGCATTGTACTATGCCATGAGTGGAAAAATATGTGTTGGAATCCCTTATTCCTTAATTTTCTAATAATTATTCTAGTAAGGATTAACTCCATATATATATAAAACATTTGGATGATGTGGTAGATGTACATTGTTTCATGCTATCATCCATGACTAATGATATACTGAAGAAACATGAGAAAATATATACAAATTGCATGTTGTCCCACCTGTGTGATCATTATCAAGAGAAGGTGAGACAAGAGATATATGAGATCTCTAAGTTATTATTCACATGAATGCTTGGAGAGCCGGTTCAAGCTGGGATACACAAATTCAAGATAATTTTCTATATGGAGTACTTGTACATCTTGGGATTTAAGTTATTAAATGATTTTCATTATGATATCATTTTATACTCACTACCACATAACATCTACAGAATTATTGTGAATAATATTTTGATAAATAGTGGGAAATCTCTATCATAACTCTTTACCTTGATTAAATAACATTAAAAGAATATGAGGCATGAAAGAATTGTGGTCGTAATGGTAAATAAAAGGAAGAGTAAGGAAAAGGTATCCAGGACTCACTCTAAGTCTAAGGCTCCTAAGCACCATCCTTCTATGAAGAGGAAGATCCAAAGGCAGTCAAAAAAAATAAGATGTAGTATGTGGAAATTTGGGACACTATAACAATAAATACATCCATTTAATTAAGAATAAGGAAGCTCCAGGTTTATGAGTTATTGATTCCAATATTTACATATCTACTAACTGGGTATTAGATGCATTTTTTGGTACCCACATCTATATCCAAGTGTAAGAACCAATTAGATTACAAAATATTTCTAGAGGAGATTTGGATTTTTGAGCTTCAAAAGAATAATGAATTGTTTCATTAGCTATCAGAGATTACCACCTTTCATCACCAACAAAGATGGTCATGGTTTTGAATTGTACATACTTTTACCAAAAATATAATTTTTGTATCATTCCTATATATGGATGGTTTTATTTTAACTTTTTTTAAAAAAATATGGTTATTTTAAAAATATATTATATTTTAGGCTATATATAATTTAAATAATTGTCTTTATGTATTATTATGAAAACCAATTATTATATTTTGATCATGAATCATGTTCACATAACTTATATCACACCTAGTTATGGAATCAACAACTTCTTCATGTAAACTAGAAGTGTTTAAAAAATATTTATCAAGATGTCTATTTAAAACATTTTGAACTAAAACCAATTGGTATATGTGTTGATTATTTACAAGGAAAAATGACCAAAACACATTTTGGTGGTAAGGGTGAAAGATATATAGAGCTTATATAATTGGTACACACTAATGTGGGTGTAGATTTTCTAGTAAAATTGTTAGGTGGGTATTATTACTTCATTACTTTTACTGGTGACTTTTGTAAACATGGAAGTGTTAATTTAATGAAGTATAAATTTTAATACTTTGAGAAATTCAAGGATATTAAGAATGAATTATAGAATTAACTTGGTAAGAAGATAAAGAACAATCTATATGATTTAAGTGGTGAGTATATTATCCCAGATTTCATTTATTATTTATTGGAATTTGGTTTATTTCTCAACTCCCTCCTTATACACCACATTGGATTTTTTTGGTGAAAGGAGTAACCATACCTTGACTAATATGGTAAGAATTGCAACACACTAAACCCAGTTACCCAGAGTTGGTGAATTATTACATAGCATTGGCATGATCATAAGGAAATCATGCCCTGAAAGACTGATCAGTTTATTATTATTAGAAAGAAGATTCATACATAAGTTCAACATTACAACATGAAAAGAAATACAACACTAATTTATTCCATTAGAAACATCCAAGCCTCCTAGATTATTCCTGAAAGTCACTCATAACTGACTTCTTCATATCCTGGGAAAATGAAACCTAAGTAAATGGTGAGCTCAAACACTCCATAAGAGTAATCAATATAGCATAAGATAACATAAATATTAAGCATGGTGAATAATTTAAAACTCGTGCCTTTAAAAATAATAAACATAAACACTTTTATGGAAGGAATATGAGATGAGTAAATAATTCCATAATAAAACATAATAATGGGTATTCTACTAGTCAAATGACAACATGAACCATAAATATTATTTTCATAATGAGGGAATTTATAATGCCAGATATTCTAAAACATTTTTTCAAGGCCTCGACCAAGACATCTAAAAATAATTAAGGCCTCTTCCAAAACCATAAATCAAATTGGGAAAGGCCTCAGCTAGTTCTAGTTCTAGTTGTCTCATAAGACCTATCGAGGCATCGAGGAGCTATAGCGGGCTCCAACCTTCACTTACAATGTCCAATACATTCCTCATATAAAAATGTTGAATTATAACATAAACATTCGTATTAAAACTAGCATATGAAATGTAAATAATTTAAATGTAAACCATGAATTGTATAAAAATAACACATCCACAGTCAAACATATCACAAAACCTTCAATACAATATGTAATATTTGTATCATAATGAATCTACTTCAAACAAGTATAAATTCCATAAAAGGATGTTGGCATAGATGAAATCAAAAATATTTGAGAGAAATATCTCTTTCTTTGGAAAACGACGGAAAGATTCCATTCAAACAATTTTCTAAAAAGTCAAAAATGGGTATAAATATATTTAACCAATATTGTAATATATATTAAAAATGTTTTGGAATAAAGTTTTAAGAAACATGGATGTGGATGATAAAGAGGTCCCAGTAGATACTTACGTAAAAACAACCTCGGATAATAAAGATATTGTAAAATTAAACCTTCCCTTGTACTTTTCATCGGTCAAGGGTACATTAACCTCCTGTATAATAGTTAAATCATTGTTATTAAATTATAAAATAACCATATACATAATTATTATATAATATATTATCTTTTAAAAATGCTTTGTTAATAATATTTTAGTATTATCGTAGTTTCGGGTGTTAACCTATTCGTTTTCCTTTATATTATTTGTTACATGAGTCATGTTTTTCATGGATGGGATGTATCTTATTCATATCCATAATGATATCAAGTATTTAAAAATTATTTGTAATCATTAAATGAAAATTATTCTTGAATGGTTACGATGGGGAATGAATCTCATCGCCTTCGTAGAGACGGTAATCCGTACGTATGCACAAGCGACAATATCATTCTTTTGATATTAAAATAGTACGTAAATGGATGGTATATCATATATAAAGAATAATTAACATGTTATATTTATTATTTAAATAAATTATACATCATTATTATACCCATCTAAAAATAATGTATTGAATAAAAACTACACCATGACGTGGATATTGTAAGCCGTACGTACCCACGTATGATGACTTTTTCATTCATATGATGGATAGAATAATTAATATGGTTGTAAAATTTTTATAATAACATCACAATGTATAGAATATACTATAGTTATTATTTTATAATGGAATCAACAAATAAAGAGGAAGTGGAAGAAGAAAAGAACATGAAAGAGGTGATGAAATATTTACCTCTTCTTTGGGCTATTCTTTTTGATTTGATCAAAAAAGATATTTAGGTTGGATTTATGAATAAAGTAAGGCTTATATGATGAAGGGATGAATGTTGGGAGGATATTTGGGTAGGTGTTTTCCAAGAAAAATGGCATTGAAGGTGTGAATTTGAGAGAAGGGGAAGTTCCCTTTTATAGGAGGGGTGAGGGGCACCTTAGGAAAAGATTAAAATATTATTTTATAATAAAATCACATTCCATTTCTAATGGCTCCAAAATAATTTATTTAAAGGATAAGGTTGTTATGGATATAAATCCACTCAACCAATTGGTTTTAGATAGGTTTGGGTCACTATATTAACCTTATCTTTTAGATTTAATTCTTAGTTAAATAGTTTGACATTTACTATATCTCTTTGTGATTTTATATTATATGGTTAATAAACTTACTATAAACTTACAAGAGAACCCCAATTTGTTAATTAATTATACAAATATCATTATATATGTTTTTTGGCAGATCCTTAGATTTTTCGGATTATTATATCAACCAATAATATTATATATGTTTTAAAAACTCATTTATGTCAATTTTGACATTATTTAATAATTGATTTTTGTTAAAGTCCTAACAACATTATTACTTCAAAATAAATTCATAAGTTCAATCCAAACATGTCATATTAACCATGAAAATTAGTTTAATTCATCAAAAATCTTAAATTACATTTATTTCGATATTTGTTATATCAATTATTTTCATATTTCATTATTAAGGTAATTACTGCGTCATCATTATGTCATAAATAAATTATATAATTTAATGTCTAAAATTTATAAATAAAATTTAATTATGTAGGAAATATTTTTATATATCTAATTAATATTTATAGTTGAATTTATAATATGTATAACCCTGTATTATAAATATTTTAGTTATAAAATTTTGAATTTAACACTTTTAACTCTTCTTTGAATTAAATAATAATAAATGTCCTAATATAAACCAAGTGTACCTAAAGGATAATATTCTAATCCAAAGGATTTTTTTGGTCTAGTTAAACTTATCCAATATAATTAGTACTTGTGTTAGGGTAATAATAATATCATTTTTACCCTTAATTACCCTATTTACTTTTAAATGTGGTAAACAAAAATAAAAAGTTATTATTCACCAAAAAATTATTTCCATCTTATTAAACCCCATTTTCTTACTAATATCATCTGTGTCTCTCAGAATTTTTAAATTCCACTCACATAAGCGGTAAAATAATGTTTGATGTGAATTTGCAAATTCACCTAGGAGGCGGGTAAAAGACGGTGAAAAGTTCAAAAAAAATTGATATATCTAATATTATTAAAAAAATGACTCCAATGAATTAAATTAAACATATATAGGTATTATGTATCTATTTTCACCTAAATTAAATTTAAATAAAATAATTAATTATTTAAATAAAATGTTGGTTTTAAACAATAACACAGTGTTTTTCACTATTCATCAAAAATTGAAAGTTTTCAGAAAAATAACAAAAATTCACCCTAAGCTAATTTCAATATTATGAATTAAAAAATGAAGTCCATTTTGTAAAATAAAATTTATAGAATTTCAAAAAGTGGGTATTACTATTCATAACAGCTAGTTTGATTAGTCACGGTGTGTTAGAATCTCGAAGTTGCATACAATGCAAGCTATTTGATTATTCAAAGGGAAACGTACCTTAGAGATTGAGGTGTTATATTCTCCCCTCCTTCAAATAAATTTGTCCTCCAAATTTCTAGAATATTACTACATAAAAAGATTCAGGTGGTTCTTCATCATAAGTTCCCCAGGTTCCCATGTTGCATCTTCCATCTTATGGTTTCTCCATAGAACTTTTACCAGACGAGTCTTCTGGTTTCTCAACACTTGTTCTCTTGTATTAAGAATCTTGACAGGCTCTTTGCAATAAGACAGACTGGGTTCTAGTTCTAATTCCTCATAGGTGAGTACATGCACTGAGTCAGGCATGTATTTTCTCAACCGTGATATGTGGACCACATCATGAACATTGGAGGGACTTGGCAGCATTTCCAAATGGTAAGCTACAGCCCCAATTCGTTCTAGATTTTCGAAAGGTCTGATGTACCTAGGACTCAATTTACCCTTCTTACCAAATTTTATAATTCCATTCTATGGAGATACCTTCAATAAAACATGATCTTCTACCTGAAATTCCAAATCCTTCCTTCGGTTATCCGCATAGCTCTTCTGCCTACTTTGAGCTGCTTCGATGTGGACTTTTATTACCTTCACCTTTTCCATCGTTTCCTCAACATGTTCTGGGCCTACAAGTTTTATTTCACCAACATCATCCCAACAGGTTGGTGTGAGACATCTCTTTCTATATAACGTTTCATATGGTGCCATCTGAATAATTGAATGGAAGCTATTGTAATTGGAAAATTCTACCAGAGGTAAATATTGACCCCACATACCTTGAAAGTAAAGTGAGCATGATCTCAACATGTCTTCTAAGGTTTGAATAGTACATTATGATTTTCCATCATTTTGAGGGTGGTAGGCAGTGCTAAAACGAAGTTCAGTATCAAGGGCTCTCTGAAGACTTTTCCAAAATCTTGATGTAAAATGGGGATCACGATCAGAAACAATCGATATGGGTACTCCATTAAGTCTTACAAATTCATTAATATATACTCTTGCAAGACGTTAAAGTGGTAAATCAACTCTTATAGAAAGAAAATGTGCTGACTTGGTAAGATGATCAATAATGACTCATATTTAATCATTCATTCTAGGTGTCTTTGGTAGTCCCATAACAAAGTCGATCGTAATATTATCCAATTTCCACTCAGGTATGTGAAGAGGTTGCATAACTTCTCCAAGATGTTGCCTTCTAGCTTTAACTTGTTGAAAAACCATACATCTTGACACAAAATCAGAAATCTCCCTCTTCATTTTTCCCCATCAAAAATGTTCCTTCAAATCTCTATACATCTTAGTGCTACCAGGGTGTATAGAGAAATTCGATCTATGAGCATCATCTAACAATTCCCTTTTCAGATTGGGTATATCAGGAACACAAAGTCTCTTCCCAAATTTCAAAATCTCGTCTTCATATATAAAGTCACTCAATCCCCCGTCATTCATAGATTTAATATTCTTTAGAAACTCCTCATCATCGGTCTGAGAACTCTTTATAATTTCTAGTAATGATGGTTTCACAACCATTTGAAAAAGCATTGATGTTTCACCTTCCATGGTTATTCCAATATCCATCTTTACTAGATCCATCTTTATAGGACCCTTTTCAACTCTCATCTTGTTCAAAACTCCATGATCCTTTCTACTCAAAGTATTTACTACCTTATTTTCCTTCCCTTAGTGGTAGTGTATAGTGCAATCATAATCCTTGAGTAGTTAAAGCCATCACCTACACCTCATGTTGAGTTATTTTTGTGAGAAAATATACTTTATAGTATTGTGATCAGTATAAATCTCACATTTTTTTACCATAGAGATAATGTCTCCATATCTTCAAAGCAAATAATACAGCTTCTAACTCAAGATCATGAGTAGGATAGTTTTGATCATGAATTTTTAGCTGCTGTGATGCATAGGCAATAACTCTATCATTTTTTATAAGGACAGAACCAAGTCCTTTCTTTGATTTATTGCTATAACTAACAAATCCATAATTACCTAGTGGTAGAGTAAATATAGGAGAATTGACAAATTTTCTCTTCAGGTCCACAAAATATTCATCACACTCTTTTTCCCAAAAACAAATTAACCCATTTACGTGTGAGCTTTGATAATGGGTTAGCCAACCAGGCAAAATTCTGGATGAAATGTTGACAATAACCTGCTAAACAAATAAAATTGCGTACCTCAGTTATACTCTTCAGTGATGGACATTCGTGGATTACCTTGGTCTTTGAAGGATAAATAGATATTCCATCCTTAGAGACAATATGTCTATGAAAATAAATCTCCTAAAGCTAGAATTCACACTTTCTAATTTTCCCATATAATTCTTTTCTTCTATGAGTCTTTAAAATAAGGCACATGTGATTTTTATGATCTTCGAAGGTTTTGGATTACACCAAGATATCATCAATAAATACCACTAAAAAGTCATCAAGATATTCTTTGAAAACTATGTTCATTAGATCCATGAAAAAAGAGGGTGCATTTGTCAGCCCAAAATGCATTACTGTAAACTCATAATACCCGTACCTGGTTCGAAATGTTGTTTTCTAAATGTCTTCCTTCTTCACACAAAACTAATGGTATCTAGATAAAAGGTCAATCATTGAAAAATATTGAGCTCCATGAAGTTGGTCAAATAAATTACCAATGTGAGGTAGGGGATACTTGTTCTTTATCATTATAGCATTGATCTCCATGTAGTCAATACACAACCTCATAGATCCATCTTTCTTCTTAACAAAAAGGATAGGGTCTACCCATGGAGAAACACTAGGGAAAATAAATCCCTTATTAATCAATTCTTCTAGTTGTTTCTTTAGTTCCAATATTTCCACAGTGGCCATTCTATAAGGGGTCTTAGATATGGACCTTGAACCATGAATTAAATCAATAGAAAACTCTATTTCTCATTCTGGATGATGTCCAGGTAAATCTTCTGGAAACTCACCAAAATATTCTTGCACAATAGGTACATCCTCTTTTTGAATATTCCATTCTTCACCCACAATTATTTCATTCTCTTCATCCCCAATAATTGAATTTAGTTGAGCTACTAGGGGTGGATCAAGAGAAGAATCACGTGGTGACGTTTCTACTCAAAAGATAAGGTAATATTTATCATCATTGAAAATTGTGACCTCCTTCTTCTAAAAATAATTTTTCACATCATGGTCCAAAATCCAATCCTTTACAAGGATTGTATAAAATTAAATCATGGCTTTGATGATGAGATCAGCTGATAAAGAACATTTATATAACCTAATGGGAACTGATTCACAAAACTTTGTTGCAACGATACATCCATTAAGAGTTTTGACTAAAAACTCCCTTATTAAATCAAATTGGAAATATCTAATTTTCTTAGAAAACTATAAAGATATGAGACAATTCCATGATCCAGAATCAAATAAATCATTGGATAAACTTGAGGAAACTATTAAATTACCAGCCACCACATCTTTTGGAGCTTCAACCTCAGTAGTAGTGATCACATAAGCTTGGTCTTGATCCTTTGGCCTTTTCTGAGATAAGTTTCCCTAACGCTTAGGACATTCATTTTCATAATGTCCCATCTCCCTGAAATTGTAGAATTAAACATTGGTAGATTATTTCTTCCCATTAAAATCACCATCAAGATGGCCTTTTATATACACATTTGTAGCATACTATTTTTCCTTTTAGACAAGAACCAGGGTGCTTCCTTCCACAATTATCACAGGGTCGAAATTCAATTCTTCCCTTCTTCCATATTTCCTTATTTACTTTCCCAGAGTGTTTAGCATATCTCTTATTATCTTTCTTTACTTTAAAGTCGTAAGAATTAGAGAATTCCTTTTTTTCTTGATATCACATGAGAAAACATATTCGTAGGATGAGAATGATTGTTATACTAATGCTCAACGGAGAAATGGTTTTAAGACATCAAAGAAATGGTCAATCTTACTTCTTGGATTAAGTATATAATCTGCAGCATGCCTTGATAATCTTTTAAATTTAGCATCATACTTTGAAACATTCTCATCCTCCTTTTTCCTCGGACTCAGAAATTGCCTATCCATATCCACTCAATGGAAACGAGGAAAGTATTTTTCTAAGAAAAGTTATTTAAACTCCCTCCATTACATATTTGATACTTCATTATCTTCTTTTGTGTTTTGAATCAATGACCACCATTGATCTATGTCTCCCGTGAGGAGATAAATTGTCATGATAACTTTTTCTTGTTCTCTATTTCCCAGAGCATGAAATATTTTCTATAAGGAATTTATCCATTGCTTAGACACTAATGGATTTGTACTCCCATTGAATGTTGGTGGTTGTATCCTCATTAAGCGGTCTCACATTGATTCTCCATGTTGTGGATCAGGGTTCTTTATACGGGTAATGTTATTATTAATAATTTGTGTGAGTTGTCCCATTATAGTGATAAGCTGATCAACACCAGTTGTTTCACCAGCTCCACTATAATTATCTTGAGTAGGAGGGAAATCCCTACATGGATTGCATGAATTGATTTGGTTTCCATTCCTTCAAATAGTTTCCACTTCTAAACAATGGCATACACTAGATTAGTTTATGAGTCGCAATACATAATTCCAAACTTGTAAAACACTTAACATAAATTGAACAATTTATGGATATAATCTATAATCATAAAATTGTTTTCTTTGAGGAAGTATAAACTCATAAACCCTCATAATGTTTTTAAAGAAAATGAGAATTATCCTAAGCATATCCCTTGAGAGTGTCGTAACCAAGAGTGAAGAAAGGCCCGGTGTTGTATACAAGGATACCTAGGGTCAAGCCCGAAACTCCTTGTCAGAGTTTTCACTCCTAGGTACATCTGTTCCAGATCCGCCTCTACCTACTTCTATACATACATGGATGTATTACTTGGAGAACTCACAAAATCTCTACAATACCAAAATTCTAGGAAGTTCTTCTATAATAATCATCAATGTCTATCTTAGGGTAATGTTCTCTAATCAGAGTTTTTCTAAATCTAGTATGCAAGGTTAGTACTAAAATTTCTCTGATACCGACTAAAATTCCCAAACCCTAGTTACCCAGATTCAGTGCATTATTACATAGCATTGGCATGATCACAAGGAAATCATTTCATAAAACACCGATTAGTTTAGTATTATTTGAAACAAGATCATGCATAACTTCAACTTTACAACATGAAAAGAAATACAACACTAATTTATTCCATTAGAAACATCTAAGCCTCCTATATTATGCCTGCAAGTCACTCATCACAAACTTCTTCATATCCTGGGAAAATGAAACATAAGAAATGGGTGACATTAAACACTCAGTAAGGGTAAGTAATACTGTGAAAGATAACATAAATATTAAGCATGGTGAATAATTGAAAACTCAGTACTTTAAAAATAATTAACATGAACACTTTTATGGAAGGAATATGAGCCGAGTAAATAATTCCATAATAAAACATAATCATTGGTATTCAACTAGTCGAATTACCACATGAACTATCAATATTATTTTCATAATGAGGGAATGTATAATGCAGGACATTCTGAAACATTTTGTCCAGGCCTCGTCCAAGATGTCTAAAAATGATTAAGGCCCCGACCAAAACCATATATCAAATTTGGAAAGGCCTCAGAAAATTCCATTTCAAGTTGTCTCATGAGACCTACCAATACTACGAGGAGCCATATCGGGCTCTACCCATCACTTTCTAAGTCTAATACATTCCTCATATGAAAAGGTTGAAATATAACATAAACATTTGTATTAAAACTAGAATATGGAATGTCAATACTTCAACCATAAAAAAATGAATTTAATAAAAATAACACATCTACAGTCAAACATATAGAAAAACCTTCAAAACAATATGGAAGATTGGTATCATAATGAATTGACTTCAAACAAGTATAAAATCCATCAAAGGATGTTGACATACATGAAATCAAAACTATTTGAGAGAAATGTCTCTTTTTTTTTAAATCATTTAAAGTTACATAATTGTAAAATAAAGCATTTATTTTGAAAATATTCCTATAATATTTTAAGGGAATATTTTAAGATGTTACAATGGTGGAAAATAGATGCACCCGCCGTATAAGTTAAAAAAACATTCTTACCTAAATTTTGTCGAAAAGGTCCCAAGGAACCTTGTTTGGAAAAAGACAAAAAGATTCCTTTAAAACCATTTTATAAAAATTAAAACAAGGGTATAAATGAATTTCAACCATATTTTATTAAATAGTGAAATTTTTTTGGAATACCTTTATATGAAACATGGATGTAGATGATAAATAGGTCGCAGTAGATACTTACGTAAAAATAACCATGGATAATAAAGAGATTGTGAAATTAACCCTTAGCTTCTACTTTTCCTTGGTTGAGGGTATGTTAACCTCCTGTATAATAGATAAATCATTGTTATTAAATTATACAAGAACCATATACATAATTATGATATCATATATGATCTTCTAATAATGATTTGTTAAAAATATTTTAGTATTATTGTCATTTTGGGTGTTAACTGATTCGTTTTACTTTATATTATTTGTTATGTGAGTCATGTTTTTCATGGATGGGATGTATCTTATTCATATACAGAATGATATCAAGTATTTAAATTTTTATTTTAATCATCAAATGAAAATTAGTCTTTAATGGTTATTATGGGGAATAAATCTCATCGCATTCGTGGAGACGGTAAACTGTACATACACACGAGCGACAATATCATTTTTTTGATATTAAAATAGTATGTAAATAGATGGTATAACTTATATACAGAATCATTAACATGTTATATTTATTATTGACATAAATTATACATCATTATTATAACCATCTAAAAATAATGTATTGAATAACAACTACACCACGACGTGGAGACAGTAAGCAGTACGTACACACGTATGGTGACTTTGTCATTAATATGATGGATAGAATAATGAATATGGTTATACCATTTTTATAATAACATCACATTATATAGATGATACTGGAGTTATTATTTTAGAATGGAAACAACAAATAAATAGTAAATGGAAGAAGAAAAGAACTTGGAAGAGGTGATGAAATATTTACCTCTTCTTTGGGTTCTTCCTTTTGATTTGATAAAAAGGGATCCTTAGGTTGGATTTATGACTAATGGAAGGATTCTAGGATGAATATAGGATAGTTGGGAGGATATTGGAGCAGGGTTTGGCTAAGGAAAATGGCTATGAAGGTGTGAAGTTGAGAGAAGGGGAAGTGCCCTTTTATAAGAGGGGTGAGGGGAACCTTAGGAAACGATTGAAATATTATTTTATAATAAAATAATTTTCAGTTTATAATGGATAAAAAATAATTTATTTTGATTATAAGGTGGGTATGGGTATTAATCCACTCAACCAATAGGATTTAGCCAATTTTGGGTCACTATATTAACCTTATCTTTTAGATCTTACTCTTTGTTAAATAGTTTGACATTTACCATGTTTCTTTTTTTTTATATTATATGGTTAATAAACTTACTATAAACTTCCAAGATAAACCTAATTGGTTCATTAATGATACACCTATAATTATATATGTCTTTTGGCTGATCCTTTTATTTTTAGGATTATTATATCAACCAATAATATTGTATTTGTTTTAAAAACTCATTTATGTAAATTTTGACATTATTTAATAATTGATTTTTGTTAAAGTCCTAAAAACATTATTACTTATAACTAAATTCATATGTTAAATCATATCATGTCATTTAACCTATAAAATTATTTTTATTCATCAAAAAACTTAAATTATATTTATTTGGATATTTATTATATCAATTATTTTAATATATCATTATTAAGGTAATTACTACGTCATCATTGTGTCATAAAAAAATTAAATTATTTAATGTCTAAAAATTATAAATAAAATGAAATTATTCAGGAAACATTTATATATTTCTAATGAATATCTATAGCTTAATTTATATTATGTATAACCCTATATTATAAATGGTGTAGTTATTAAACATTGAATTTAACACTTTTAACTCTTCTTTGAATTGAAGAATAATTAATGTCCTAATATAATAAAGGTGGGCCTAAAGGTTCATATTTTATTAATAAGGTTGTTTTTGGTCGAATTACACTTATTCAATAGAGTTAGGACATGTGTTATGGTAATAATAATATCATTTTTACCCTTACATACCCTATTTACTTTTAATTGTGGTAAATAAAAGTAAAAAAGTTACTATTTACCAAAAATTATTTTCATCTTATTGAACCATATTTTTCTTACTAATATCAACCGTTTCTCTTGGAGTTTTGAAATTCCGCTCACAGAAGTGATGAAATTATGTTTTTTATGAATTTGCAAATTCTCCTAGGAGGTGGGTAAAAGACGGTGAAAAGTTCAATAAAATTTTATATATTTAATATTATTAAAAAATGACTCCAATGAATTACATTGAAAATATATAAGTATTATTCATATATTTTGACCTAAAATAGATTTAAATAAAATTATTAATTATTTAAATAAAAATTTGGTTTTAAACAATAATGCAGTGTTTTTCACTATTCATCAAAAAGTTGAATGTTTTCAGAAAAATACCAAAAAATCAACCTATTATAATTTCGATATTACAAATTCAAAAATGAAGACCATTTCCAAAAATACAATTTATAAAATTTCAAAAAGTGTGTATTACTATTCATAACGGCTAGTTTGATTGGTCGTGGTGTGTTAGAATCTCGAAGTTGCGTACAATGAAAGTTATTTCATTATTCAAAGGGAAAAGTATCGTGGTATCTTGGGGTGTTACAAGGTTGATGATGTGTCTTGCAATAGCCCAAAATTTACTTTTATTATTAATAAAATAACTTATGTTTTACAATAAAAGTATTTTGAAAGACTATTACATTTCATTCCACATCATGAAATAATATTTACTATAATATCTAGGAATATTTTTATGAAACAAACACCAAAGAATAATGAACATACTAATTTAAGATTCATAGGATCTAATTCTCCAATAAATAACACTCCTATCATAAAAATGATAAAAAGAAAAAAATCATTATTAATGTGATATTATTTATCAAGGGAAGTTTAGGAAATTTGTAATTGAATTAGTAAATAATGAAGTATGAGAATGGTTGAGTATATAGAGTGTATAAAGGTCAATGAGACTGTTAGGATCTTACTATAAGGAATTATGATTGTTAGTCATTATAATCATTGGGAATTATGACCATTGAGAATTATGACAATTTTTTATAATGTTTTCATTAGAATTAGTGTTTATAAAATGTAATGATGAGAGATATTTGATGTTGAAGGGAGAAACTATAGCCTCAACCAATTGGATCAGGCCTCATGAATCCCATTTACCAGAGCTTGTGATGGAGGTGGTATTATTAGGATTCACACTTAAACAAACCCAATAATATCTTTAATAGGTAAGTCTCAAGTGTAATAACTTATTTGGGAAGTTAAAGTTATTAGATACCACCATCATATAAATGTTGGAGTTCTTGATGATTGATTCTAGGGGTTTGAATTGTTGCACAATCATCATTTTTAGGCTCACTATTTTTGAATTATCTCCAACAGGTTTTGTTCCTCGAGCTGAAAGTACCCAATGGTTCCCTAATTTGTGATATTTCATGAACACACTTTCCAAAGGTAGGTGTTCATTGTGAAATGGTTCCAATTATGATTAGGGTATTACATTGGATAAGAGGATAGGAAGTTAGGATCATCACACCATTTTTGGGGGAATTATTTCATACTTAAGGACTCTATTAAATATTTAAGACATATTTAAGAATCCTTCATTAATTCCCAAGAATGACACGGGTTTACCTTGAATTAACAATAAATTATGATCATGTATGAATTTTAGAATCATTTATATGTAATTGAGGTTCTTTATCAATAGATATATCTATATGTATATGAGGTTCTCCATTGATGGTACACTATTACATGTAGAATAGGGATTATTTTGTTGTTTATTATTACGATTCTGGTTTCAAGACACATAGTGGGGTGCTCTAGAATTCATCATCATCTATGGAGAAATTTTTTTTTTGGTTTTGGATCTAGACCTATAAGATGGGTTTCCTACTCATCCTCCTTAAATTAATCAAAACTCAAGTAGTTCGGTTCTGATTAAAAGGACACATCATGCATTTTAAGGTCATGTGATGAGGAACAAACTGTGTAGTTTTATATCATATTGTAATGAAGTCTAGGAAAAATGATCCTAGACAAAGGTTGGTGTGGGACTTATGTTGAAGTGGCCCATGGAACCTAGAAGGTACGTGGGATCCCAAGTTAGATATTTCCATACTGGTAATGTGGCCTATAAAAAATTAGGGTTGATTTGGGGGCTTGGGTTTGGACCTCATTGAGGCTTCCTTTGTATCCCATTTGGACTGGAATCAAATCCCACATAGTTTGGTTTGGAGAACCCATGCCCATGGAGTCCCTATGAAGGTTTTTCTCATAGGTAATATAGCCCTTTGAGAGGATTGAGGTATGAGTTTGGGGCTTACACTTTATAGGATGATTACCTAGTTGTTGGATATAGGTATTTGAGGACCCATTCCTATGGAATCCCTCTAGGAAGGTGAGGGGAATATCAATAAAATATTTTCTACAAATACATATATCTAACCATGAGGATTTCATGATCATCGCTAACCTCAAATCCCATGTGATTCATGCATAAATGTAAGAAATAAGATGAAGTGGAATATCTGGTGAACCGTATGATCCTTCACCTACTGGTGGAAGAGGTTAAGGAAATTGGGGAAGAAGAAAGGGATTTGATGTTCTTGTCCCCTCAATTTTTTTTGTAACTGGGATAGTCACATCTAATTACCCTTCTGGCTACATCCCATGAGAAAAATCCATGGTATTACTCCAAGATGTATGGAACTCTCCTAGTTCTATATAATAGAGAAGGATATGATATTAACCCCCAAACGTAAAGTCAAGCATGATCCTCACCCTAACTGCCGAGAACCAGAGGTACTTGGTACTAGAGATGATGAGGGAAGGGAAAGTTCATAGCCCTAATGTTAGACATTGGGAGATCACTGGCACTACCCCATGAATTTGGATCCTCATGACTGATGGGATGCATAACTGCATGCACCCCAAGGACCCTACCCACAAAGTAGGACAAGTGCGGGAAACCTCCTTCCCAGTTAATTCTTAACCGAAGGGGAGACACACTTGTGTGTCTCTCACCATGGTTCTTATAGTCATGAGGCTTTAGTGGAGAATCCAATTTGATCCCCTTTAGATGAGGAATCTAAAGAAAATGTAAACTTTCCATTGGTGGCCTAAAATAAAGCTTATAAGCTATCTTGTTTAGGTCAATTTTTTTTGAAAAAAATGTGATTAGTATTGGGGCCCTGAGTGAGAGGAATGTTCTTCGTATAGGCTAGACTAGGTAGGAATTGGAAGTACTTCACGTAAGGTATGCATGTGTGATATAGAGATTCCTATAGTGATGTAAAACCCTAGAAACAACACTTGGGAGAGGCCATTATCTAGGAACCAAGGGTTTCCTCAGGTGTCCCTAGAAGGGTCTCACACAGGTCATAGGTTTGGGGAGGGACCTTTGTGGTAGTACTTTTCAACTTGGGGGAAAATGTTCCTCACATTAGTTTCTGGTGTTTCAGACCCTGTAGGGACTTTGACACCACTATCCCACTTAATTCCATATTATATTTGGGTTTTTAGGGATACTTGAAAGATTTTTGAGTGACTGAATGAAGGGGCTATGTGAAAATAGATATGAAAATTATTCCATTTTTTCATTCCCTCAAATGAGGGGCCCTAGGGTACTATTTATAAGATAACATGGGTCCCTGATTGAAGGAGGCCACCCATGAAAGTACCTAGCACATGTACCCCGTGTAGGGGTGTCTGATGCTTCATATCCACACATGTGGGCCTAACAAGCCTTCTATAATGCAGGCTAGGTGTTTTTAGGTTAGAATTAGGGGGTTTCTCTTGATCATTCTTGGGTATCTACACATCTCTATACTTGAGGTTTTCATTAAATCATTTCATCTAATATGACAAAATATAGTGTTAAAAAGTCCACCCCCCGCCCACTCAGGAATGGATCTAATTAGAATAAGAGGGTATAGTCCTAAAGTAGAGGGAGTAAAATATTATTAAGGTCATGTAGGTCACCCAACAAGGTCACATGCATAGATCCAGCACCCAGGTTAGGCGCACAAGTCATATATGTCTATAAATACCATTGACCATCCATTGAATCCTTTATACCTCTTTTTCGTTCTTCTACTCTCGTCACACAGGTCCTCCAATAAGTCTTTCCATGCTTGTCCTTCCCAAAAGTCTTCCTAAGAATATCCTTTACACAAAGCGCTCAGTATGACCTTTTCAACAACTCATAGATCCCTAAGTAAGGGACCTGCATGAGGTCACCTAGGCGGGGGACCTCCACGACGTCACCTAGGCAAGGGACCTACACATGGTCACCTAAGAAGGGGACCTACACTAGGTCACCTGGGAAGGAGACCTATGTGTGGTCAATTTCCTGAGTGACCTACAATAGGTGCTCTCCTTTGCCAAAATTTTTGAATTTTGTAAAACCAATATTTTTTACTTTAATGAAAATCATCATGTAACCTCATAGATCTCAAATGGATTCTCTGAATGATTTCCACGAACTAACTGTAACACATGTCTCATAGATACTTAAAGTTGTTGGATTGGATTTCTATGACATGTGTGAATTCAATATCCTATACTTAGTGATGAAATTGGCTCAGTACTATCATGAGTATCCAAAAATTAATTATCTTCCTTTGTATGATCATGGACTTCTGAGAGACACTCTCATCCGGAAGGATTAGAGTTACTTTTTGAGGTATTGGTTTATGGACTATACTAATTGTACAACCACTAACATCTCCTCCAAGGGTATATTCTTAAAGGAAGGAATAGTTCATATTGTCTGTGTCATGAACCATAGTCTCTGTACCCCGAATCTGAAGCCTCATACCAAGTGTTGAAACCTCATTGATACAATTCAACATTCTGATCTTCCTAGAAAGATCAATCATATGTTTTGAATGATTATTAGGACTTTATCTATGGAGGGGGGTTAGACCTGAATAGATGTTGGTGTACTAGGTTCCCCAAATTTGTGTAAAATTCATGAATGAGTTGAAAGACATTAGAATTTATGAGTATGTTTGGGTGGGGAAAACATATATTTACAAGAACCTAAAAAACATCCCTAAATAGATGAATTGGTGGATCCCTTTGAAAAAATTATTTCCATCTAATGCATAGTGAAGTCATCATTATCTTATGGGACGTCTAAAAGCTCAATAGAGCCCCTATCCTTAGGGATATGTGTGATGATTTTATCGCACTAAAGGAAATAAGGGATGATACTGAAAATATTATGGATTCATCCTATGATCTATTGAAGATAACTCAAAAGATTAAGAATGTATTCCCTTTACCAAGGGGAAATATCCATCCTGATGCATGGATGAAGTCATTCCTCAAGATAGAAAGAGAATTTTACTCTATCTAGTGACCTACGGGATGCCTCACTTTATAAAATCAAATCAATCCACACAAATTCTGGACTACATTAGATAAAGGATAGTATACCCATTGTGGTTAAAAGTTCAAGTATGAGGTTTCTATGGGGACCCATCTGGATGGATTCCTTGAAATTTAGTTCTGTATCTACCTGTTATTAGTTCAAGAATCCAATAGTGGTGTGAGATTAGGGAAATTTTTTATAGAATCCAAAATAGTAGAAGGGAGCCACATAAGTTTGGTTTCCCCTGTCCTGGTGAAGATATAATTATTTTTAGTTCATTTATATATTGGTAAGTCTACATTTAGAGTTTTCAATCCATTCCATGTTTTTGTGGGAGGTGGATTAAAGCACACTTCAGATATTATACTGTGTTAAGTGGAGTTGATGTCCTTGAAGGTTTGTTTTAGAAATTCATTCAGGTTGTTTCTTGTATCTATCCTTTATCCAAAAAAATACGATGAAGTCCTAAGTATTATAAATATATTGGTAGAGTTAAACTTCTTCTCATATGGTGATCTAACTACTGGGAAATTACTTGATAATGGAAAAGATGATAATGATTTTAGGTCATATATGTTTGAATTTAGAGATAGTGTACTTGCGACCCATATTGAAGGTGAGCTCATATGTGAATCATGTACTCCATATTGATTTAATCACCAATTAATGTGTCTGAAGAAACCTACTGTATCAACCCCTATGCATGTTTGGATTGAGAAACACTTGATGGTGGCCCGAAATAATATATCCTGATGGCATTGGAGGTATCCCAAATTTCAATCAAGTTACCTCTGTTGGGTGTATCGATCAAGATATACTCTGGGAATGCTAGTTCTTGGATTTCTTCGTACTATTAAGGGGTGTTAATGAAAAGTGTCCCTTGAATATTGGATATGATAACTGGTGGTCATGGTAAACATGGAAGGAAGGTTCAACTTGAAGGTGGAAATGTTGAGGCACCAAAACCTTCAATGTGATCTCGGTAAAGGGTCACAGATTAGGCTAGGGTTGAGAAAACCACATCTTCCAAACCAAGGCAATTTAGTCGTCACTGCCTGGAGAAGACCCAAGATTCAATCACCCAGTCTTCTGTGAGACCAAAGAGGCCTGAAAAGGATTAAAAAGAAAAAAGTGTGAGGTCTTCCTCACATATATCCACATTAGAATCATATTGTTGGTGGCCCCTGGTGATCCATGTTTTTTTGGGAATAACCAATAATATCAGAGACATTTGGTTATTTCTCTAGGCTTGCGTATGCATCCCAAAGATAGGGGGAATTAATGAACCCTCTGATATTTTCCCCAGTAGCAATTTGACTGAAGTGGAGAGATATGTTTCAAAGCTAGAAATATTGATATATTCCACCAATGATTGGATACTAGCCACAAATATAGTATCAGACTTGCTCGATCAAGATTTTATTGAGGGGATAACTAGTGGATCTAAAGAGGAATGGGATGATTATGTCAACATTGATGACATATCTATATATTTTACATTCTTATTTCCCTCCCTTATCCATCATCATTAATCTTGCAAGGATCTATCTTGAAATTTGTAGAAGGAGAAAAAGAATCAGAAGGAATGGTGCCTGATTCACTGAAATATGGGCCAATGGGAACACCTATCGGAGTGACAGATGAGTCTCCTGAATCCTCAAAACTATCTCTAGGTTAAAATATGATGGTGTAGGAAATGGTGGGAGGATCTTATCGACCACCAACTCATGTTTCTATTACTAAGAGGACTAATACGTACCTCTCACCATCTCAAGAGATGAAACAAAAGAGGGTAAATAAGTTGGTATGGTATATGTTCTGTAGTAACTCATTACACTATCATTTTAATCTTATGACTCACCCAACATTCTTTTTAACCATGATTTCCTTTTATATAATTTTTATCATTCTCCTCCCTCAAAATGTCTAGTACAAATCCATTAATATCTGAGGGGTACATCCCAGAGGAAGAACAGACTTGAACTAATGAATCCATCCCTTTGATTGATGAAGGTAAAAGATATGCAATCACATGTACCCCATTTTTTATAGAGGTAACTGGGTAATGGTAATTTTATGTGTATATCATAAGGTGTCATGTGTGTAATGTCCCAAACAAACTAACAACTAAAATTTCATTCACATTGGTGGGTCACATGGCCACAAGCACGCCTCCCCATATTCCTAAGGTTGTTGACTAACAACGAGGGTATAAGGATGTATTAGTGGGGATAATATACTATAATATGAGAGAATACCAATGGTTTAACAAAAATAAGCATCAGATAATAGATAAAGAAGTAGTAAAATAAAGGCAGAGTTGTCGAAGAATAATAATAAACTAAATAATAAATGATGGACTGTGCCAATATTCAACAATGCATGCATGTCCAAATGATGATACATAAATAAAGAAAAGGAATTTAGCAGAAAGTGACACAATATAGTATAAAATAGAAGAAAGAATGTAAAATACACAAGGGTGATCACCACAAAGAATCCAAATATCTAGCTCAGTGATATTCTCATGACTCCCAGGTGCGCTAGCAAAACAACACAAGAAATCAACCATGGTTCTATGAATATAAGGTCTACTAGGGTACTCTAGTTCAATGGTAGCCTGAGTAGGGTGTGAGATATAAATCCTAGTAGACTACCACCCACAGAGTCTACATCTGAATCCATTCTATAAACATAAATTAAATTAATGTTATGGTAATCTGAATAAATAAACAATTTTGACTAAATAAACATTAACCTGCTCATGTTCCTAAAGGACACATGGAGGCTCTACCTTCTTCATCATGCAACTTAAACGAGATTTTGATATTTAACCATATATAAATAGTAAAAATATATACATAGTATAGTTTTGTATGTCATCTACTAATATGAACCTAGTACGTACATACATAAGTGTATGTATACTTGGAATATAAGGTGCTAGCTGGACCATGCGTAACACAATCATCCATAACCAATCTAAATGATCAAATAAGCTCAATGAATATGGTGCAATCCATATATCCCAATACAGTGTGAGACGTCATGCATGATGCTAGGGATGGTGAGTGATTCATCATGTTAACACTCTAAATAGGGAATGTGGTGCCTCAACCCAACATCCTATATAGTATCAAGGGTATAAAATGCTATGAATCAAGACGTGATGTAAGGGGCCATGATTTTACACCATGCTCAACAGACCCCTTACCATAATTCCACAACCTATATAAATGTGTAATAATATAACAATAATAAATAATAACTGGATCTATGGGGCATTAACTCTCATGCTCTGCACTTATAAAGCCCAAATAAACACGCGCATCAAAATTATAAAAATTTATATAATTCATTATTATTTAATTATAACAATATACATGTCCATAACACCTAATTAAAATTCATTTAATACATTCAAGGATATAAATACATCATGTAAAAGCTAATCAAATTAATATAGGACATTTAAATCACTCAAGGAAGGAAATACATCATGTCAATCCATTGTATTTATTTAAATAAAACAATAATCATGAAATAAATAATAAATTAATAACATTCCATTGAATTTATAAAAACATGGAAATTAATTTAACACGGATAAGGGAGGTAATTAGATAGTACCATGGTCTAATTGGAAAATTACCTATATAGAAAATCCTATTCATTAAGCATGTCAAGCCCTCATAAGGAGCTTGGTCCATTAGTCATTTATATATATAAGGAGGAAAATTAATTTTATAACTTCAATAAAGTTTTTTTCTCAAACATTCCATAGAAAAAACTATGACATCAAAAAATATGATAAGGACCAAAGAAATGGGTCCAAGCATGCTATAAATCACTACTCAACACTTTTTAATTTCAAAGATAGGGCACCCCATTCAAGGGGTTTTATTATAAAAACATGTCATTGTTTATAAAAAATACATTTATCACAATTAAGAATAAAATATGAGATTCATATCTCAATTTAATTTAAAAAATTATTTTAGAAAGTAAACATACAAAGAAATTGAATACAGCATTCAACATGGAATTTAAGAGGTGCCATTATCATTTGGGATATCACCTACAAGGGGAAACATATATATACTCCAAGTAGAACACTTAGAAGAAATTAAAAACATTTAATTTATTTAATTAAAAATATGAAATTAAAGGTGACATGCCCAAGGGGTATCCGTGATTGATTTTGACATCCTCTATACACATAAAAAAGCTCAATGGGGGGAAATATAAGTTTTTTATAACAATTTAAAATGAATAACTCAATTTTACGGAAAGGTGTGGAAAATGTTGGTGTGAGGTGCAAAAAACATTTATTTATCAATGTAAATTTAGTTAAAAATATATAGATCATATACCTCGTGATTAGCACACCTCACTCTTCCAATATCATGCTTTTATTTGGTCTAGTTTAGAAGAAATCTAACAAAAAGACCTTCTCCCTGAAAATAGGGAAAATGAGATTTCACCTTGATAAATCTTTCAAGGGAAGATTAAATGAATAAAATTTAAATAGGAATCAAGAGCTTACTGAGAGGAATCTATAGAGATTGATTCCCCTAAAATTGGAAGATGGATGGAGAAGTTATCTTCATGCTTATAATAGGATTGAGGATGAAGAACCCACTGAGCATGACAACATCTTGTGGATTGTCAGGAGGGGAAGCATAGATGAAATTATTTTTAAAAATAATTAAGATAAAAATGGATTTTCACCCCCAAAACTGGGTCACATGGTTTGACCACATGACTTTTCCAAACAATGCACCAATTTTGTAAATCCCACTGCCTAGGAAACCCACCTCGCATAATTTTTCCCGCACAGTTACCATAACTTTGCACCAACCATGTGATGAATAGTTCTTTGGTACTTCCTAAGTGGTACTAACCATGTGGACAAGAAACTTGGTTTGGTCAAACTATGTACAGCCCATGCAAGGTAGTCCTACTCCTCCAATATTGGATACACAGTTTTCTACTGGGGGTGCCACAGTTTTAAACAAACTGTTTTCCCTATTCAGAGAGCACCCAAACATGAGATTTTTGGGTCCTAAAACTCTCGAAACTTAACAAGGAATCCAATATAACTATCGTGAATTTTATCAAGTCTAAAATCAACACATTTAAGTTTTCCAACTCTTGGGACTACGTTTCTAATATCGTTTCAAAGAACGGACCATCCACCAAATGCAAAAAAAATTCCAATTCCCTCATAATTTTACCTTATCTCAAACGAACAAGCCATTGCAACCTCCCCACCATAAAAATTATCTTCCCCTATAAGACTTGGGGAAAAAATAAAACATCACTCAAGATAAAAGGGTTGAGAAGTATCATATAAATGGTCATGTTGTATTTCAAAATTCCCAACGCACCTCTAAGAATAACTTTAGCATACGAAACTTAAGTCGTTAAAACCCGATCCAATGCTTGCTTTTACAACCAAAACACCAAAATAGATATTACCTAAGACCATTTATCTAGATACACAATCAAGTAATCATCTATTTAAATTAAAAATTGATGTTTCTCCCCACCATAGTCTTTAACATCAAAAGGGTCCAATTATGAACCATAGTACCTCCACCATTGGAATTGTATTCAAATCACACCCTAGGTGTTCTAGTGATGCTACCAGTGTGTCTTCTTCAACCCGATAGAAAAATTATATCTGATTATATAATAGAAACTCTACTATATGTAAATAGTCAAATCCCAATCGACCAAACTGAAACAGGTCATGCAAGCTTCCCTCTAAAGGCACAGTTGGCCTAAAACACTACACCCGCCGTAACCATGTGATGTGTATGTTGACATCATTGTTTTAATGATAAAAAACATGATTATAATGATATTTATTAATTTAATGTTTTTATAATAATATTATATTTTGATATAGGTGATGAAATTAACTATGGATGAGACACCGCTAAGACTGACACCTCCAACTCAAGACACTGTTGTCCTTGACTCACCACCAGCATGAAAATCTCATTTAGTCTAAGATTATTTTAGATGAGATACTTCTAGTGGAGACACCATCATCCATACACTTCCATAACATAAATTTGAATAAGTATGAGATACCACCAGTGTCATACCGCCAACACAAAATTTTGGCCAAGTATGAGACACAACCAGACCAGACACTGCCAATTTAGAAACCGCTAGTGAAGATATATTTTGGAAAAGTATAAGAGACCTCCAGTGTCATGCTGCCAGTGTTATGGGACCAGTTTCATGTTGTCAGTGTCATACTTATAGAAAAACATACCACCAGTCTTTGAGACACCACCATAATATGCCACTGCCACTATTTCCTTATACTTATTTTTGAATAAATTTATTCTAATTACTACATTATTTAATTTAATCTAATTTATTATTTTAATTGTTATCAATTAAATTTTAGAAATAGTGAATTGATGTGATTGCTACACATGTAGTATGAGGAAGTAGATACCATAGGTATATTCCATCTATTGCTACTAAAAAAGAGTAGCAGACTTAGTCGTGTACTGTGTGTGGGAAATACACAGTAGTAAATGAAGCCAGTCGATAGAAAGATGAGAGCTTTAACATAGTAAAAAACAAAGAGATGAATTTTATTTCAAAAAAGAATCGAACACCTACTAAAAACACTCAAATGGGAATCCTAATTACATAATCACATCCAGTACTTTCCTCTAGTCAAGAACAAGAGTCTGCAAGACTCTATTCTTCTAAAGTTTTCAAGATAACCTGACTCAAGTTTCACTCAAAATCAATTCTGGAGTCACAATTTTTATTTAAATAGAATAATAATTTCTAAAATCTAAACTTATTTCTCTGTTATACTTATCATTATTAAATATTGAGTAGTGTATTCTATACTTTACTTTATATATACTCATTGTCTCTTATACCGAACTTGAAGATACCTAGATATCTTCTCATATTTTTTAACACCTATACTCCCATGGATAATAATGGTAGAGGTACTTGTGTGTACTGTTTATTTTCATTCCCATGTATAACTATGGAAGAGGATGTGTGTGAACTAGACTATTTGTAAACTATTATAAAACCCGGTCCAGGTTGTGGATCATCTTGTTTATTTAATATAAACTCCATGGTGGTAGGTGATCACCAATTAGAGTGGACTAAGTATCAACTTGATACTGAACCTATTTTATTAAAACTTTTCGATATGTGTTTTAATTTTTTTTACATTATTTTTTCTTTAAAACAGAAATAAATTACTGTAAACAAAATGTATACTTTGATTTTTAATCTCAATTTGAGTTCTTATATTATTTTGATCATGTAAATTGATCTCAAAGGATCTAATAATATTATATATTATTCATCAGAGACCTAATAAATATTTATATAAATATTTAGAAAGATTAATATCTATATCATACGACATACTTCAATAAATTGGGAAATATTTAAACATGTTGGGGATTTTAAAATAATTAATTTTAAACAAGGAGTTTTATTCAGTAATCAATTCACCCCCACTTGAGATACTCACTCTGACCAACATTTGGTATCAGGGGATTTTCTTTCTTTTCTATTAATGTTTTCAATAAAAAATAACTGTGATTTTAGTTTTACTTTAATGATCTTAAATTTCTATTACTTATAATTTTTTTTATTTAAATGGGAAATCATCAAGAAGGTTTATCTATCAACAAACCTCCTATCTTTAATTATAAAAACTATTATCAATGGAAAATTAATATGATAATGCATATAGAAGCCATGTGTTTTGATATTTTTTATGCTATATAAGATTAATATGTTTTACCCGATACTTCTAGAAGCACATGGGATGATGCCCCAAAGTTAGCTTACAATAATAATTATAAACCCTTGAATTCCACTTATTGTGCACTAGGATATAAAGAGTTTAATAGAATATCTATATGTAAAACTGCCTATGAGATATTGGATACCTTATCTATTTCTCATAAGGTAACAACTAATGTTAAAGAGATGAGGCTTAGCACTTTTACTATTAAATATGAAAACTATAAAATGAATCCTGAGGAACCTATTTATAACAAATACCTCTGGTTTAATGAAATTTTCAATTCAATGATCTCACTTGGAAAACCAGTATATTACAAGGAATAGATTATGAGATTGTTGAGATTCTTACCTAAAAGATGGAGATGAACATATGTCTCCATTAGAGAATCGTGTTATATTATCAATCTGTCAGTCACGGAGTTGATTGGAAATATTATGACATATTGTCATGACCCTTCCTCAGGGGCCCGTGTCGTGACTACCTCATGCCCACCTTCTATAGGTTAGGGGCTGGAGACCAGCACTGAAAGGTATATCCCCTAAAACTGGGAAGGCATTGCCTTTATATCCTATAGACACACTCAACCAAGAACACAACAAGATACAAACATAAGTAAACTGTATAACAAAAATAGTGTTGAAAGTAAGTAAAAGCGGTCCATAATACAAGCCCAACTGGAAAGTAAAATAAAACTAAAAAGTACAAGTAAACTGAAACAGATCCTATGAACAACCACCAAGGATTATACCTGAAGGGTAGGTACAGCTCTCGAATGTCCACATCTACAGTATGCCTTGTCTAATGTCAACCTCTAAGGTACCACCAGTCCTGGTACTCTCGTCCTCAGTCAGCGTTGTCTGTCGTCTGCATTAAACACAACAAGGTGTGGGCATAGACCGTGTAGGGGTGAGTATGACGATACTCAGTAGGGACCTTGAGACCCTCAAGGTCTCACAAAATCCATAAAGGATAAACCAAAAATCATGGAAACAACTAACAACCCTACTTAGGTATATGTCCATACATATACCTAAGTTATCAAGTATACCCATCTCAATCATGAGGAAACACAGGGTCCAACCAAAAATCCCAAAGATCAATTATTCCACAAAGGAAATAATACCATGAAGGTAAGTACCACATAGTTACACCAGACAAAATAATACCACCAAGGTATTACCATGAAGGAAAGTACCACACAGGTACAGACTCAACTCACACCAGGTATAACATAGGTACAATAGTAGAGATGATTAGATATAACAAATGAATCATCTTACTCTGTTAAGAGTCATACCCATGAAGGATCCAAAATTCCAGACCCACACAGGATCCTAGTACATCATCTGACCTACACAGGATCCTAGTAGATCGTCAGACCCACAGAGGATCCTAGTACATCGTCAGACCCACACAGGATCCTAGTACATCATCAATACATCGTCAAACCCACACAGGATCCTAGTACATCGCAGTAATTTTTCAGACCGATGTAGGATCCTAGTTGATAATCAAACCCCCCACAGTATCCTAGTACATAGTTAGTACATCATCAGACCCACACAAGATCTTAGTACATCATCACAGCCAGCTACAGTGTACCCGCACTAAGCTTGCTCGTCTCCAGGAGAGTCTGCACCTCAAGATACTTGTCGATAATCCATCTCCCATGAATTCCCATGAAGAATTATCCCAGAGGACCACCATGTAAAAGGGGTCTCAATTCAATAGACGGTGCGTCAATCAGGTGCCCGGTCTGTAAGTTATTATCCTTTTAGTCCCGATGGCCCAGTTGGATTTCTTCTCGACCCAACCTGACCATACCCCAACATTATCCAATTTTCAAGTGGGGTATACCAAAAGTACAGTCTCACTCCAAGGTTTCTAGTTCCGTAGATGGTTAATCAAACGGATGCTCGGTGCCAAAGTTATGGCCAAAAGAGTGATTATGGTCAAAGTTGGTATGGATCTGATCCGATCCGGTCGGATCGACCTGACCCATCTCGGGTCAACCCAGTCTGGTTTGGGACGACCCATCCCACTGGGCAGCTGACCTGGCCATGTGTGGTGGGAGACACGCACCCCCCACCTCCTCTCACCAAACAGAAGAAGTCGTTCGGTCACCAGCAAAATGTGGGACCCGATCGGGTCCCGGTTGGTCTAGCTCGGCCGACCGAAATGGCCGGACCTTATCCTCCCAGTGGTGTGTTGTGCACTGCTCCTCTATGTCCGTCCAAACACTGGCTGCCTTCCTCCATCCGTCGCGGCCTGGAGGGTCACGACCCCTTGCTCCATTGGTGGCGCGTCGTGCGTTGCCCCTCTACGGTCATCTGAACACCAATCGCCTTCCCCTTCGACGTCGTGGAACAAGCCACAACCCTTGCTCACCGGGTGGTGCAGATGCACGTCACCACCCCATCGTGTGTCCGGTCTCCACTAGCCACCTCCCTTTCTCCACTGTGGCCGACGGGCCGTTGCCCTTTTCCAGCGGTGCGGTTGCACCGCGACCGTCTTCACGGCCGGCCGTGGTGTCGATTGCCATTATAAAACCCCACCGGTGTCTGATATTGTCTTCCTACATCATGAAGAACATACCAAGAACAACAAATATTTCGCAGATGGGTCGTTCTCTGTTTGTTTTTCTTGTACTCTCTACATTAGGGTGGTACCAAGTGGTTCAAATATTTCTTGAATCAAGAAGAAATGTGAAGAACGGGAAAGGGATATTCAAAACAAAAATCCCTACCTCGAAGGTAAGTTGGTGTGTCACGAGATGAGATCGGTGAAGGTGAAAAGGGTTCCAAAAATCGTTTCTTCTGCAGCATTCTTCCGAAGTTCGGCTCATGCATCACCCTCTTTCCTGATTCCTAAGAATTTTCTTCGATGGAGAAGGCGTTCTTCATTTGTAAGATAAGAACTTCATTAGTGGATGAGTTCCTCCAAAGTCCTCCCAATTCCTCCCTTACGCCAATGATTTCTCCCAAGCCAAATGAGGATCCAACCCAAATAAATTATTTTTGTCAAATTTAAATTGTTGGCACAATTAATGTTGGCTATAATTAATTAATGGATGGTGGCAAAATTAAAGTGGAGGAAGTTCAAGATACTTCCCCACATTAAAGAGTGATTTTAAGGGGGCCAGGTGGTCCCCACCATTGAATTAAAATTGGGGGGTTTATTTTGGGTGGTCCCCACCTCCACAACCCAGGTAAGGAGTTTTCAAAAATAAAAATGTAAATATTTTTATTTTTTCTATTCCTCCATGAAATGTGAAAAACTATCTTTCACCCTCGACCTACTACGGTGGAGGTGAAGGTCTCCATAAGAAAATATTGGCACTACGAGTTGAATAGTGTCCTCATATTTCAATTCCAAGCACCAGTTCAAATGTTACAAAAACCCACTCGCACGTTTACTGAATGTACCTGAAGAAAAGTTCAGAAATTCATTCCGGGCATACCGGGCCTCAGAATCACAGACATTCAATTTTTTCCGACTCATAATATTCTATATAATTAAAAAAATTACATGTAATTTTTGGTTATTTTCATGTATGAAGAGGAATTAAAGGTAAACTTTGCAGAATATGAAGAGTCTAATAGAAAGTCAGTAGCTTTCAAGACTACTACATCTAGACAACAAAAGTAGAAAGAGAAATATAAAGTGAAACCTTCCAGTTCTAGTTATAGTGAATATCCTTTTGATAGTAATGATGAGATGGATCACCTAGATAAGAGATTTAACAAGTTTTATTGGAAGAATAAGTTCTTCAAAAAACCATAATATCAAAGGGAAATATGACTCCAAGGGGAAATGGAAGAAATATTGGAAGAAGGATGATGATTAAAAAGAACTTTTTTTCTATGAATGTAAACAGAAACGACCTAAAATATGAGTATCCAAATCTTAAGTACAAAAATAAATATGAGGATAAGGATTGAAGATGAAGAAATGAAATGAAATCCACATAGAGTACTTCAGAGTATAGCTCTAGTGACTCTGATTTATCACAGGAGTAGAAACCAGATAGAGCTAATATGTGTTTCATGACTAAAGTAGTGAGGTATCTATTTTACCTAATATTTATAATATTCTTCCTGTGCATAATTCTGATACTTCTGAAAATAAACATGATAATTATAAAAAGTAAAATGAAGAATTATTTGTATATTCAACATGTTAGAAGATACCTTTAATTAGATAAAAGGTATATGCAAAGTTTTAAAAAGATAGCATGCTCTAACTGCAAATACAAAATCTAAACTATATATAGAAAAAGAAAAAAACGCTCAACTACTCATAAAAAATACTAAACTTAAACTTTATAATAAGAAATTAAAGAAGGATCTAGAAATATTTAAAAAATTTATATAAAATACTAATCATATTTTAGGTGATAAAGTTGCACCTAAATATGTTACTAAAATAGGATATGATCCTAGATAGAGAATTATTGTAAAAAATAATTTTTCTCCTAAATCCAGTCCTAAAAGTTCTTCTGTAAATCATTTTTCTAAAGTTCCAAACAATGTTTTTATATCTAAATGTTTACAATATGAGTATAGGAACGAAATTTTGGGTTCCCAAAACTCAAATTTCTAACATTTATGGACCCAAATAGATCTAGGTACAAAAATCATTCCTTGTATAAACTTTGTTTTATAGGAAAACTTCTTGAATACCTCTATTATAACTTAATGGTACTTGGAATTTGGGTGTTCAAGAAATATGATTGGAGGTTATTCATTCTTAAAGAGACTTATCAAGGTTTATCATGGCTATTTCACCTTTAATGATAATGAAAAATTGAATATCATCAGCTTAGGCTAGATTGGTAACAAGAATTAAGTTATAATTTCTAAAGTATTATATGTTAATATCATAAAATATAATCTCCTTGGTATTTATCAGTTATGTTATGATAGTTTTCATGTTAAATTTAAAATGAATCTTCCAGTGTATTTTATTCTAAAAATGCATTAATTTTTCCTAGCATGAAAAATGAAAATTTTGTATATTGATAATTTAAATTATTTAGTTTCTCAAAATGTTTCATGATTAAGTGCCTTTCACAAATATTCATGTCATTGTAATAGGAGACTAGGACATTTCAACATTCACTCACTTAGGAAGCTAACTAGGAAATGGTTAAAAAGTGATTAACCTAAGCTTGATTTCCCAACTGATAAAGTCTCTAACCCCTATCTAAAAGAGAAATAACACAAATTTTCTTTTAAATTAAGGAAATAAGTGTCCACTTATCAACCTCTTAAGTTGGTTCACATAGATATATTTAGACCATATAAGGTTTCAAGTATTAATGGGAGGCAACGTGTCTATGTTCTAATAGATAGCTATTCTTGGTATACTTGGGTATACATTATAGATCACAAAATTCAATCTTTACCATACTTTACCAAGTATTTTATGTCTATAGAAAATATTAGTGGCCTTAGGATTAAGGTTTTAAGAACTGACCATGGTCATGAGTTTCAAAATCAATATTTTGAATCTTTTTTCTGACAAAAAGGGATACACTCATAACTTCTATGCCCCTAGGACCCCTCAATAGAATGGAGTTGTAGAAAGGAGAAATATAAATTTACAAGATATACAATAGACCATGTTGAATGAGTATGACCTATCTATCTATTTTTAGGCAGAAGCTATCAGTTAAACATCATAAATTATCAAAAAATTATTGATTAGAGCTATACTTAAAAAGACTCCTTATGAGTTGTGGAACAATAGGAAAACTAAGATTAATTAATTTAGAGTTTTTGGTTACAAAGTATTTATTCCAAAAATAAGGATAATTCAGACAAATTTTCTTCCAAAAGTAATGAAGGAATTTTCATTGGTTATTAAATATCTATAGAAGCCTATAGAGTTTTCAATAAGAAGACCAAAACTGTAGAAGATTCAGTTCGTGTAATGTTTTAAGAAACTGATCCATGTGAGCCTAATAACTCCCTATAAAACCTTGAGTTTGATTGGTTTTCTCTAAACATAAATTTAAAAACTTTAGACTCTACTATAAAACAATCATAAAAATCATCCAGTTTTGAAGAATTTCTAGAACTTCTAGAACTTGAACCTGAAAATTCAGAAGTTTCCATCCCTTCTTTTTCTAGAGTTGTTAGTACCATTAAGTACCATACTTTAGAATCTATTGTTGGATACCTAAATAGGGGGACACAAACTGGAGATTCTCTAAGAAATTAGGTTGAACATCAAGATTTCTTGTCTCATCTTGAACCTAAGAACATCAATGAATTTATTAATGATGGATTTTGGGTATTAGCCATGCAAGAAGAATTAAATTAGTTTGAATGAAAAAAAGTGTGGGAAATTGTATATAGACCCAATGAATCCTTATCTATTCGCACTAAATGGATGTTTAGAAACAAAGTTGATGATTCAAGAACTATATTTAGAAACAAGGATAGACTTATTGCACAAGGTTATAGTAAAAAATATGTAATAGACTATGAAGAAACCTTTGCACCTATAGCTAGACTTGAGCCAATAAGAATTCTTCTTGCTTATGCGGGTCATCTAGACATCAAGCTTTATCAAATGGATGTGAAGAGTTCATTTTTTAATGGTTTTATTATTGAAGATGTTTTTGTTGAACAACCCCATGGTTTTCAAAATCACCATTTTTCAAATCTTGTTTTTAAATTAAAAAAAGCCTTATATGGTTTAAACAAGCTCCTAGATCGTTGTATTATAGGATCAATAATTTTCTTATTTCAAAAGGATTTTAAAAAGGTATAAATGACCCTACTATTTTTATAAAAATAATTTCAAAAGATGTTTTAGGAGTATAAATATATG
Organism: Viscum album; assembly: GCA_963277665.1. Lineage (NCBI taxonomy): Eukaryota > Viridiplantae > Streptophyta > Magnoliopsida > Santalales > Viscaceae > Viscum > Viscum album. The sequence continues at coordinate 1,504,882,048 of OY728158.1, forward strand.
TTGATGATATAATTTTTGGTCTTCAATAAATTCTTTATGTATTAATTTTTCTAAAATGTTGCAAAATGAATTTGAAATGAATTTAATGGGTGAACTCAAATTATTTATTAGATTTAAATATTTAAAAACAAAGAATAAATTATTTTAAATTTAAGTAATTATAAAAAATATATTTTAAAATTCATTAACTTGGATAGCACAAAAATAGTGATACTCTTATGAGTACCACCTGTAAATTAGATCTTGATGAAGATGGGAAACCAGTTATAGAGGTATGATTAGCAGTTCTCTATAATTGAATTCTAGCTGACCAAATATTATATTTAGTGTGTGTATGTGTGATTTTTTTAATGAAACCCATAATGTGTCACATTTAAATATTGTTAAAATAATTTTCAAATACCTCATGTATATAACTAATTTATGATTGTTTTACCCTAGAAGACAAGAATTTGATTTATTAAGTTAATATGATGATGATTTTAGTGGATGAAAGTTAGATAAAAAAATTAACTCTGAAACATGTCACTTTTTGGGTATGTCTCTAGTTTCATGGTGTAGTAAGAAACAAAATTTGTTTTCTCTATCAACTACTAAAGATGAATACATAGTTTCAGGTAGTTTTTGTATAAAAATTTTGTAGATGAAATATACTTTACTAGACTATGGATGTCAATTCCAATATGTCGCAATAAATTTAGAAAACACAGGTGCAATAAATATATCTAAGAATCCAGTTTCACATTCTAGGAAAAAACATATTAATATAAAATATGACTTTTTGATAGTCTATTTTTAAAAAAGAGATGTCACTCTTAAATTTATTGACACAGAACATCAATTAGCTGGTATATTTAATAAGACTTTGATTTATGAGATAATGAATTATATCAAACATGATTTAAGAATGATATATTTTGGTTAAGTTTAATTTTTTGGTATGACATACCATTGTGGTTGACACAACGTTGAGTTAACATACCATTATGGTGACACACCATTGAGTTGAAATTATAATATGATGACACACTATTTTGGTTGACACACAATTGTGGTGGCACACCATGTGGTTATGACACTTTTTATTATCATGTCGTTACACATTAATTCCTTTTCTAATATTTTCCATTTCTCATGTTGGACAGCCCGTTTTATTTTTCTTCCAGTTTATGTCGTTTTCATAACCTGATGCACCCAAGTTTTAAATTTTGATTCCTCAGTATTATGTGGATTTCAATTTTATAATACATGAAATCCCAAATTATTTGAAAATGGATTTATGTATATTCCCAACACAACTTGAGCCTAGCACGATACTCCAGTATCTTTCTCTCTCAAGCCCAATGCAACCCTTCAGCTCCTTCTTTTAAAGCCTTCTCTTTACCCTTGATCGATATTATTAAAACAGTATGCATGCCTATAATGAAGAAACCTTATGATTATCTACCTTCTAAATTGATTTCTTCTAAGAAGCATAAGAAATAACTGAGTGAACATGCTCTAGTCACACCAATTAATGCAAATCATTCCCACAGAGTTTCTATAGCTGAATGGGAAGTTGAATCAAAATTTCTTTTTTCTATCAAGTCTCTAGTACTCAAAGTAATCCTAAACAAAGAAAGGTTAAATCTCATCAAACAAAACAACCTTCTACCCTAAGCTGGTTTATGAATTCTATCAGCATATTGAGTTTACCTTTGATCAATATGGTGATTATGGAATTAGAATTAATTTCAAAGGAAACATTACAGGTTTTTTTCCAAGTAAATGGGGTAATGTTTGAATTTACCTCATGGGAGAATATATTAGGATTACCAAGGAATTATTCCAAAAGATAGTGAATTTTTAGTGTATGAATAAGCCTTTTCAGATCTAACAGAAGATGGCCTAACCAAAAGGAGTTTTTCCTCAAAGCATGATGGGGAATGTAGGATACTCTTTAAGTTTTTGTATCACATGCTATATATAAGAAAGGGAGATTTTGTAACTCTAAGTTACTAAGATTTTTACCTTTTATATCTTATCAAATAGGGTCATAGGATAAATTTGTGTAGGTATCTCATAGTTCACATGTCTGAGATTATTGAGTCATCTTTTAGATCCAATTCCTTGATATACCCAAAGTTCATTTCTACCATGTTAAAATTCAAGGGCCTACTAACTGAAGATGAAGAGTCTATTACAGACTATGGTGGTTTCTTTCTCTCAAGAGATACTTGTTCAAGGATAAATATTAGTTGGAACCTATGAAAGATATAGTGGGTTGGAGACAGGGATAGGTTATACACTAAGTTTAACCCAACAGATCATTCTACCAGGCCAAAGCATGTTGTTGATCCAAGTGTTGAGCATAATGAAATAGTTTAATACTCTATTGATAATGATAAAGAATATGTTGAAGAATAAGTTGGAAAAGAGAAATCCATTAATGAGGTAATTGATCTAGATATTTCTCCAAAATCTTCTCTTATTACATATGGAACTCTAAGCCCACCTAGGAGACTTCCAATAAGAGAAAAGATTTTTAAAATTGGTGAAGAAAAAATAGACGTTTTAGGAGAGGATAAATTCAAAAGTAGTTCAAAAACTATTAATGATGAAGATAATGGTGATGTTGAAAATGATAATGAAAATCAAAGGGATGCGGATGCTGGAAGTGATGATGATAATGATGATGAATCTGAATCTAATAGTGCAATTGCCTAAATTTGAAGGAAAGATATTGGGATTCCACAAAATATTCTTCTTCTACCTAGTAAATCTACAAAGAAACTAGATTTTTGTAATGAAGTGGACCCAATTATTAAAGAAAAATATGAATTTTTTGAGGGGGGAAATATCCATCTATAGATAATTTTTCATAAAGTTACAGTAGTTGATAAAGTTGAGGGTAGCTCTTTTTCCACTTGTCATATAGTTTTTAACTCTACCATGGTTAAGAATATGGGTGTTATAGTTGTTATTGAGTATTATGTGGTTGATTAAGGGAAAAGGCAGATGTCTTCTTCTAACCAAGGCAGTGAAATTTAGTTGGTTGTTTTGGATATTGATGAGCCTATAGTAGATAGTCACATGGAATTAGAATCTGCAATTGTTGGACAAAAGGATGATGCTCAAATAAAAATGTTACCTCATATTGATAGAAATATGAAATATAAACCTTCTAGTATTGAATAGACCTCAGTTTCATAGAGTTCATATGGATAGAGAAGAATGGAAGTGATAGTTTTACCTGATGGTGTGGTACCTCATACCACTGAATTTGTCTCAGTTTTTTTTGTATATCGATTGGTTGATATGGAAGAAGAATGGTAAATGTACTCCATTGTTGTTAGGGTTCCAAAAAATAATGGTGGACCTAAGGTTCAAAATGAGGAAGATACTAAGGATATATGATAGCTCATGTAGACTTCTGAGGATTATTAGAAAATTTTTCTTCTATTATAACTCTTTACCCTGAACCTACACCTACAGTTCCAACTCCTCCTACCTTACTAGTTGACTTAATCACAAGGAGTAGCTTTAATGCCTTTGGTGAAAATTTAATTTCATAATTCAATGAAGTATTATGAATTCAATCTCCTCCTCTGACCAAACTAAGTCAAAAGTGTGCCAGATATCTTTTTGAGTTACTGATCCAACATATCCAACCAAAAATGATGCATCACACATATGAAGTTTAGATTTAGAGTAATAATATTAGAAGTGACTTGTAATATGTTAAGGATATGCTTGAAGATATAAATTCAAATTTTTCTTCTTCCATTCATGGAATCTTAAAATTTCTTGAGGATACATCTTCAGATACTTTACTCTTCCTCCAACAGTGGATATTGATGAGTTAAAAAATAGTTGTTAGATAAAAAGTTGCAGTATTGTCTAGTGGTACTTCTAGTAGTGCACATGTAATACCTTTGGATATGTTTAGGAAGTTTTAGCACCATACACATCATGATCAAATTCTATTAAGAAGTCATACCAAGTAAATGAGCTCAGATAGAGAGAATATCACAAAATCCATTAAATATTATCTTTTAAGGATCTAAATAAAGCATGATATGGATGAAAACTTAATGTTTTTGGATGGTAATATTTGGATGAATCCTATTACTTAGGATTTCAAGGAATAAGTGAGAAAATTTAAGGAGATGGATCATGTGTTGAGTTAGTTTATAGAGGATAAGATTGATTTCTTTAGTTCCATGGAATGAGGTGGATATATCATTATGGATTTTATAAATCTGATGAAGTTGTTTCTTCATACTCATGGTAAAGATGTGGTGTCTAAATAAGCCATTATAATACCCCTTGAATGTTGTCTTCGGTTGAGAGTTTCTCAATATACAATGGATCCTCTACCTTCTCTCTTCCAACCTTATACAAAGTCTCTTACTATAGTTTTGCAACAACTCATGCCAGTTGTTTTTATGGAGGATCATCCAAGAGTTATAGATGTATTACCAACTGGTTTTCCTTCCACTCTAACATAACTAGATCATGTTTCCTCATATAAGGATCCATAAAAGGAGAATGGAAACTTAAAAAATCCAATTGAACACACTTCTAAATCTTGAACTTCTATTGTTGTGGATTAGACTTTATGTATTTGACGGGACATAGTTTTTAATGTCTTTTTGGTAATTATTTTGACTGAATTTCTTATCTATTAGTCTATTTATTCTTACTACATTTACTATCTTTACTCTTCTTATCAATCCCTTTTTAATAATCCCAAAAGGGGAAGAATTTATATGGCATATTGTTTTGGTCTATTTTGGATAACTTTATGGTTTATTTAATTTCTAATTTATTACAGTAATGTTTCTATGTTATATTTAATGCTATATTTTTTTTAATATTTCTATCTTTGATACATGACACTTAACTTTGATGCTTTAAATTTTCTTTTTTTCACTTTCTTTAATACCATCTTCACATACTATGAATCTTATGTGCTAATTTAAAATACATTTGATGACATGTTCTTACATTTATAATATTTCCTAATTCCATGATTTTTTATCATAAAAAAGGGGGATATTTTTGACCTCCTTATTTTAATGATAAAAAAATAATGATTATAATCATATTAATGAATTTCTTGTTTTCTGTAAAAATATCATATTCTAAGATAGGTGATGAAATTGACTAAGGATGTGACACTATTGAGACTAACACTTCCAACTTGAGACATTGTTGTCTTTAACTCACCACTGGCATGAAAATATTGCTAAGTATGAGACACCATCAGATGAAATACCACCAACAGAGACACCATCATCCATACACTTCCAGAATATAAATTTGGATAAGTATGAGATACCACCAGTGTCATACCGCCAACACATAATTTTGGCTAAGTATGAGACATCGCCAGACCAGAAACCACTAATTGAGACACTACTAGTGAAGATATATTCTGGCTAAGTCTAACACACCTCCAGTGTCATGCCACCTGTGTCACACCTCCAATTTCATGCTGCCAGTGTCATGCCACTAGAACAAAATATTGCTAGACTAAGTGACCACCATTATTTCCTTATAATTTTTTTGAATAAAATTATTCTAATGGAAATATTATCAAATTTCATTCCATTTTTTATTTTAATGATTTTCTATTAAATTTTTGATAGAGTGTATTGATGTGAGTGTCAGACATGTAGTACGAGGAAATAGAGACAATTGGGATATTCATGCTACTGTTGATAAAAAAGAGTAACAGAATCACTCATTCAGTGTATGTAAGTAAGATTCAATAGTGGATGAAACCGAAAGATAGCAAGCTGAGAGATAAGAGTTACTAGAAAACATTGATCTAAACCTGATTTCAAACTAAAATATCTCACCAACTACAAACACTCAACTGGGAATCCTAACTACATAATCGTATCCAGTCCTTTCCCCTAGTCAAGAACAAGAGTCTGTGACACTCTATTTTTCAGAAGTTTCCAAGATGACCTAACTCAATATCCACTATAAATAAAATTTAGAGTCATAAGTTTCATTGTAAAAAAATAAGAATTTATAAACTCTACACTTTTATATTTCTCTCTTATGCTTGTCTTTATTACATATTGAGAAGTGTGTATTATGCTCTGTTTGATATATGCACATTGTCTCCTATACAAAACATGAAGATACCTAGATATCTTCTCATATTTTATTAAACATGTACTCCCACATATAATAGTGGTAGAGTTCCTTGTCTGGCATGTTTATTTGTACTCCCACACATAACTTTGGAAGAGGGCATATGTGACTGAGATTGTTTCTAAACTGTTTTAAAACCTCATCCAGGTTGATAATAGAATTTTTAATTTTATATAAATTGCTTGGTGGCAGGTGATCACCAAGTGGAGAGGACTAAGACATTACTTGATACTGGACCTATTATATTCAAACTTTCTATTATGTGATTTAATTTTTTTTACTTTATTTCCTATTTAATACTGAAAACCTTTTTTTACTATAAAAAAAATATATACTTTGATAGTTTATATCAATTTGTATTATTATAGTATTTTGATCAAGTAGATTGATTTCAAAAGATCAAATAATATTTCATACTATTCATCCAAGATTTAATTAATATTTAGATAATTATTTATAAATATTAAGATCTGTATCATACTACATGTTTTGATAAATTGGGTTATATATAAACATGTGGGGGATTTCAAAATAATCCATTTTAAACAAAAATTTTATTAAGTATTCAATTCACCCCCCATATAGATAATCACTCTAATAAAAAGTGTTTAAATATGTTCTTTATGATCATACACATTGAACAAGAAGGATAAAAAGTTTATCCACATTCTGTTGACAATTTTCCAAATGCTCGACTTAGACAACCGATGTCTTACAACTAAACTACAACACCTTCTTCCAACACATATTTCATTTTCCATAACACATTCATTGAATTCCATACCTTACATCCAATGATATTTCCTAATAAAACCACCACCTAGTCGTTTAAACTACCACACCATGGCATGAACAAGGGGTAACCCAAATCTAGCCCATTGAAATCTTCACTCTTAAAATGTCACCTCCAAGCCTGACTAAAAGTCTAGGATAACCTCAAATTATTTAAACTAGACTCTAAGGAACAACTCAAGGTATCCCATACTCCATTTTTACAATTGATATGTTAGTATAAGGTCGATACATCCACATTATATCACTTATTAATCACAGATCAGCATCTGGCTAGTGGTCAAGTCAAAGAAGAATGGATGGTGTCCAAGATTCCATCCAAGGCATCCCTACTCAGGAATCCTAGTATCACTCGATAATATCCAAGACTCATAGAAAAGTATTCATCAAGCATGAAACTCATATAGAGATAACATCTCAAGCCCAATAGGATTTAAAACTTTAGCACAACATAAGATCAACTCTCTGTTAGTGTATCAGGGAAAATGTCAAGATAGGATACATTATCGTATCTCTAAAATGAGTACACTAAGAAGAAACCAAGAAAGCCAAAAGAATAATAGTTGAACCACTACTGGTTGAATTCTCTAAATAAGATCGTATTCTCTTATTGATGCACCACCATTAAAAAATCACAAGCCTTTACATCTGAGGTATCCTGTGATCATTCAAACTTAACCACCAAATCCCATCCAAGACCAATGATGTTTCTCAATGGTTTCCGGCATAGCCAATCATTTCTACATCATGCTACTGAGAAAACACTAAAAATATCTCTATAATTGACGTGATGATCCCCACTTTTGGGGTGTCTTAGTCATCATATTAGAGAGAGATACCGACCTCTCATGAGCACGCTAGATCATATCCACCTTAGATGCACACGTGACACTCCTTAGAGATACACTCGCATACATAAAAGATTTTAGAATGAAAAACAAAACAAACCTGACCAACACGTCAGAACACATGATCCTCAAGAACAATATCCGGATAATTAGGATAAACTTCATTCATGTAACACCTAGGTCACTCTACTCCTAAGATGACCTAAGACTGTACTAAACAAACCAAGGCTCAAGTATTTCACAAAACCCAACTGGTTTACTGTATCATTTAGAATCTCAACATTTACCGTGCATATCAATGCATACTAATCCAAGATTATAGAATTATAATGAAACATCAGGGACACTACCCATAGTATTATTAGCACTATGAATTCATGTATCTGATGCCTCACATAGAAACTAGCTCAAAATCACACAATCTCGTATGATTGTAAAAAAGACTAATGATCTCTCGAGTCTCCTAGGAAAAAAGAATAGGGTTATGATACATTTGAAGCATCCAACCATTCCATTTACATTTATATCCTACTAAAACTAATCATTACTTGATTCTCATGCCCAAAAAAGTCCTAAAAATGACCACCCTTCTGAACAATGGTGTAATTTAGAATTTAAGAAACCTACTAGGGACAACGACCCCCAAACAGCACCACAAAATATAATGATCGTGATATTAGAAAGGCATTTAAATATCTAAGGGTACCACCTACCTCAGTCCATCCCCTCATGAAAGCATAAGTTTCGACCCTATAACTAGGTCATGCTAAAAAGATTTCACTAGGTATAGTGCCCATCATTTAATCTATTACTAAATGGAAAAAAGAGTCCTATAGAAAACACTAAAATTTATATTCCACGTCAACCTCAATAGATATTAAAAATACCCTTACTTGAGGTTTTAAACAAAGGAAACCACTTCAGGATAATATTAAGTATTTAAATTTATTTTCATTCAACCTTTGAACATTTAAAATATTTAAAACTATGTATCAAATAGAAATTATAAAACAAAGGCACTTGGTACATTTTTCAATTAATTCCATGAGGAAAAATTGAAATTCACATTAATTTATATTTTAAATGATAACCATTTATTTATATCCTATCATAATTAGAAAATTTAAGAATTAAATTCCTTTTTAAGTTATAATAGATAAGGAGACATATGAGGGTCCCATTTCTCCAACCTGGTTTCATAAAAATGCAACCCAATAGTAGTTTCTTAACTAATAAAGTTTGAAAACACATTTAGCGGGTTATCTTACAAGAAACATGCCCCAACTAACCTCCTTGGGTCCATTTATATATTTATAAATTTATCTATTCGGGTCATTAAGCCGAAGTAATAGAAGTACAATCGTTAACAAGGTATCCAATTCATTCTAAATTAAATTAAAACAACTTTTAAATTTAAACCAGTTAAAAATATATTCCATGATCATATATAATGGTTCAGTTATATGGGTGTAAATCAACAAATCCATAAAGCACCCATGAACTTTATAAATTGGCATTTGGCACCCATTAATCAAAACCAATTTCACTTTAAAATCTGAACTTTAACTGCCTTTTCATTTTAAAAAACGTTTCTAAACATGTATAATTCTCAAGGATGGTTTGAGTATAAGGGTTACCTTTTCCGAATTATAATGCTCCCATACACCTTACAACTAAAAACTATTTCCTGTTTATTCACAGCCATTAAATTCATCATATGCAACCAATCACATAAAAACAAAACTAGCATTTCATTACAACCAGTAAACATAGAAGAATAAAAGCACAATACAAGTAAATACATGCTAAATAAATCACCCAAGAATGTTATAAACAATGTTATTCTAAATAACTACCTAAAAAGGTACAAAAATAAGCATGAAATAGCAATCAAAGAACTGAATCCAAATAAAAAACCAACCTATAAATGTAACTACCTGGCAGGAAATGTGCATGGTATGTGAATTTCTATTTCTATATAATGATGCATGTAATTCATTATCCTTGTCATATTAGTCCACGGGTAAAATATCATAAATTCCATTAATCAATAAGCAATATAAAATACACCAATCACTCAAGGTGAAGTAATATCAACTGTAATAACAAACAGAAAGAATAATAATTCCATCCCTAGCCACTTTTATTTTTTCCTGTGGTTGGGGTGATTAGTCCCAAACCCGGATATTTACCATGAACTGATACATTCAAGTCTCCTTTATACCAAACCAAAAATAGTAAGACAATGTAAAAACCAAATTTTATATCTAATAACCTAGTTCTTATTTTGAGGTACAATTTTCTTCTATTCTGTTTTCCTTCAGTTATTTTTTAGAAAAAAAGGGGAAATTGGGAAAATGTTTATTTTAGGGTTACACGTTGTGTAATATTATATACACACTATGTAGTATGGCCGTGTAGGATAGGGATACATGGTTTTGAGCATGTTTTCATGGGAGAGAAGAAAGATCCACTACACATTGTGTACTTCTTGATACACGATGTGTTGTCATGTCGACAGGTCAGTACAGGACACGTAAAGTAGGTCAGTGAAATTATGAACAATAAAATGATATACACACTGTTTACATGGATATAAATGTCGTGTACTACTATGTTTTTGCTTAAAATGGGAAGTATCCTTGATTTCTACTCATTTGGACAGGAGACTCATCTGGTTGAAGAACAAGGAGGCTGGAGCTTGATTTTTATCATGATGCTTCGTCCAAACTCTGATCCTTTCTCCATTAGTCTTGTTTGAATCCTCTCGGAATGATATTTTATCTTCCAGAGTTTTTATTCCTAATTTATAATCATGAGTAAGTTATTTAGGGTTTAATTTTTCCCCCTTTTCATAGATCTATGTCATTCTAGGTCGATTCAATGGTCGACGTCAGAGTATATCGATTGTATGAAATCGAAGTAGGTGGTCTCATGACTCTTGTAAATTTTTGAGATGTTTATATGTGTCATCGTACCATGCACCCATATTTAGGGTGCCTCATTGAAGGGAATTTGATCCTTATTAATACCTAACATTTTTTGGTAATTAATTCAATAAATTAAATCATGTTTAGCTTTTTTTCTTGATTAAGAGCCACCCTGTGGGGGCGTTTCCCTTCGATGACTGTTGTATAGCCATTTTGGCCTTGGATTTCTAGAGAAATGCCTTAATTTTCTTTTATTTGGGTTGTTTAAAATGAACCTGATTACTATTTGGAATTGCAATTGTGTTAGAATTGTAAGTGTCTTGATTATGGATTTGGGATTGTGTTTTCCCTGTTTTCCATAAAGTGTTTTTCTTGTTAAGAAGGTTGGAATGTTTTATTGAATTTAAATGATTAAATGGTAAATATAATTTGGTGATATATGGGTTCAGCTTAAAACGTCAGGAACAAACTCACATGACTATTGTACCTTACACCTTGGAAGATACATGGGTTCAGTTTAGAACACCATGAACAGACTCAATAGTCTTTCGATTTTATGTAATTAGTGATAGTTGGGCTCCCTAGTTGGACTTATAGGTATAGACTAAATTGACAGAATATTATATTGCACATAGAGTGATACCTTGGGATCCCTAGTAGAACTATTGATGAAGGACTCGCATGAACTTATACCAACATCGAGAATGATACTCAGGGCTCCCTAGAAGGACTGCTGAGAACAGACTCATAGGAGGTCGATAAGATTATACCTGTAGTGATACTTGAATTCCAACATAAGAATATCAATAAATTAATCAAGTTATACTTAAATGATCTAATGGGATGAACTCTAACATGATTTCCAAGCCAAATTACAATCTTTAATTCAGACATTACTTACTTATTAGAAGGTCTTCTGAGAATTCTGTTGTTCTTACCTTACTATAGTGAATGACAGGCTATGGCCAAATTCTGAGAATTTAATACTTCAAGTAAATGAACTACTAATGAAAATAGTAAACTCTATAAAATAATACCAGTACTTATAGGATTGTTTACTTCTGAGTGCCTACTAGTTTATGGAAAGTCATTACTATATTCAACTACTATATATACTCACTGACAGATTGGCATAGACATTTGGTGGTTGCATACTAAAATTCATTTCTCACACCTTGTTTGGGTCATGATTTTGTGCCCAAATAGACTATATTGTTGCAGGTTTTGATAGGGGAAAGGCTCCATATACAGGTATTTGATTGCTACTTAAGAGCACGAGAGCATGGGACCTAGACAAGGCTTGCGATTCTATTGATCTTCATTTTGTTTTACCATACATTGGTATTGTATTGTACTAGATTACAGTGTATCATGTTTTTCTATTTTCTTAGAACATGTGACATGCTACATCATTTTGATATAATATTCCTTTTGGTTAACTTATTCATTCAGTCTTCAGTTGTTTACTTCAGTTTCATGTTGTTTACTACTTCTGCTATTTGTTAATATTTATTCTGTTGTGTTACACTCTGCCAATGAAGGCATAGTTTTCCCACTATAACACCCTATGCCCTCACTACTAGTTAAAAGCCTATGGATTTTGGGGAAATGTGCTTGTGGACATGTGGCCAACCGGGTACAGGGCCCCAATTGAGTGTCTTTCGGACCTAGCATGTCACAAAGTTGTATTAAGGGATTTTATTTTATTTTTTGACATACTATTTGGAGCTTGTAGTAAGGGATAAGAGGTAATAGGTATTTAGTAATTAGCCATGCCAAAGAGTAGCTACCATGTGTACAGGTAAAATCCATATTTCCTCAAATTAAATTTCAATTTTTTTATTTTTATCTGTTACAAGTGATTTGATTTCACTGTTGGGTGGCACACTTAATTTATATTTTTACTATTAATTCAATTGTGGTTTTATTTTGTCGGAACCCAATGAGAATAGGGTATTCCATCTCATGCATCATATAGACACTTATTAGAATCACATTCCATGAATCATTTCATTCCATCTAGGATGCATTATATATCACATGATGTTGGCATAGATTATGTGATAGCTAAGAATGCTATTGTGATAGGTTTGTTGGTACGTGCTATGGTTTGGATTGAATGGACACCAAAATTTGGTTCCAAAGGTGTACGGGCCCTCTTGGACCAGAATTTGGTGGATCATGATTCAACTTTATATTTATAATTATACTATAATATATTCTGTTTGGGTACCAAACTTTGATTCGAGTGAAGTTTGGTCCCTCGAGGGTCAGAATTTTCCATCATGTTGGTTGGTTTTTTGTAAAACAGGGGTTTTTTGGGAAATCTGGAGTTTCTGTCCTGAAAAAAATAGGATACACGGCGTGTAGTCTATCCTAACATGTCATGTGTTATTCCTATTCAGGGAAGAAGGTGTTTCATGTTTTAAGAAGAACATGTTTTGTACCATGTGTACACGCCGTGTAGCCCTTGACCGTGAAACATGTCCTTTGAGAAGGGAACATGGGTTGTTAAGCTTTGAGCAGGACACACCATGTAATGGTATTACTCATTGTGTTGAAGTTGACCATGTATCTGACCGTGTAACTAATGATACGGTTGGATGAAAACTTATTTTTAAACTTTGTGTCCAGAGTGAACATGTTGTGTTGTCTTACACCGACAGAACCATATAGTTCTAGCTGTGTAGAAGGAAGGAAAATTGAAGTGCACCCCATGTCTCAGGAGGAACACATTTTTTCTGAGGTTTGTTACAAGACCATGTTGGGTAGAAATACACACCAATGTAAATACCTAGGAGAAAATGTCGTGTATGGGATTATACATTTTCTGTACCCCTATTTTGGAAAACTTAAATGATTTCATTTACCTGTTCTGTTCTTACACTTATGAGTAACAGTTACTTTTTTGTTAAGTTGGTACCGAGGTGTGTGTGCTGGACCTTGTAGATTCATTCCACCAAGACGACCATGAGTTGTACGCCAGGAGAGTAGCGATGAGAATACTCCAGAAATGGTTGGCCATGGGCTACCAATGGACCCTCCAGTTGTGCCATCTGTGGTACCAGCCATTAAACCGGACGCGGGTGTAGAGACACATTTTCAAGAAGGTTATTTGAGGTTCATGCAGACCTTCCAGGGTGAACCGCAGGCTGCCACATCTATGGCAGAGATGAAATTTTATCCCAACAGCAGTATTCGCCTACTCTTTAAGGGGATGGTGGACCACATGCTAAAGAATCATGGCTGGAATTAGGGCTGACTATTTTAAGCATCTAGATATGCCTCTCGAGTGGAGGGTCAAGCTCGCAACATATATTTTTTGTGATTATGCCAAGAGATTGTGGGATGTTATCACTCAGGTAAGGAATTATCAGGATATGACATAGGAAGTCATTCATATTTCCTTCTATGAATATTATTTTCCCAAAATGCTGAGAGCTGACCGAGCCTAGGAGTTGATGAACCTGAAGAAGGCACACTATCAGTTATGTATTATTCTGCCTAGTTTGCTGAGATTGATCTATTTGCACATATTTTAATGGGTGATGACCTTTAGAAATCTAGAAGATTCGAGGATGGTCTTAGGTCTGACATCTGATCCCAGGTGAATATCTTCAGGTTACCTTCTATCTATGCTATTGTAAATCTGGAACTAATTACTAAGCGTAGTTTGCGTGAAGCTTGAGGTGTGAGCTAGGGTGTTTGGGCACTGAGATCTGGTATTGTCTCAACCAGAAGCAAGAAGCGTTGTACGGAGCTTTCTCAGGGGGATATGAGAAGTCAGAATAATTCTTATAGTAGCTAGGTGAGGTACCACCAGTGCGGTAGGCCAGGAAATATGAGGCCCCAGTGCCCGAAGGACCCAATTGAGTATCGATGTTGTGGCATGATGGGAAATATACATCACTTCTAGAGGATATTTCCACCAGTGTCTAGTGAGAGAGGTTTTGAACAGACTCCAAATGTAAGATTAGGGTCAGTAGATTTTCACCAGTCAGGAAACTAGAATACTTCAGGGCATTCAGGCCAAGGCGGTGGGTGTGGTCGTGGTAGCCAGGTCCCAAGATCTCAGCGACAACATGGCGGGTCAGCTCAGGGTAGCCAAGTAGTGTCTCATAGCCGCAGTTCAGGTCATACTTATACAGTTTAACAGACCTAACAGGTGCAGGATCAAAGACCTTATACTGTCAGAGGTACTATCGTAGTCACCTCTATTTTATCTTCTACACTTTTTGATACTGGTGCAACACATAGTTTTATATCTTTGGCCATTGTGGAAGTCTGTGGACTTTGTGTTTATACTTATTCTAATTTTATGATGCTAGACACTCTGTTATAGATTAGAACGGTAGGTGTGCATCAGTGAAAGGAGTAACCACTTGAGATTTTTTGGTGTCACTTCTTATGGAACCTCTATGTCTTAGTAATGATAGGATTTGATTTCATTCTTGGAATGTACTGATTGGTTTATTTTCAAGCCTTTGTTGATTGCAATATCCGTAGGGTGAGTTTCACATCACCAGGTGGGAGAGAGTTTCTACATAATGGAGAATGGGATGTCCAGGCAAGCAGTTCTGTAGTAAAGCATCATGGGATGGGTGGGACGATATCCCATATTGTGAGTTTATATATGGATGATAAGGGAACATGGCTAGCAGATTTACCTCTAGTGGTTGATCATTTCAAGAACATTTTCCCAGACGACTTCTCAAGATTACCTCCAGTCAGAGAGGTGGAGTTCACTATCAAGCTAGTGCCAGGAGCTCCATTGGTATCCATTTCTCTTACAAGATGGCTACGATGGAGATTCAAGAGCCTAAGAGGCAGTTGGAAGATCTGAAAGATATGGGTTTTATACAAATATGTACTTCGCCTTGGGGTTCACCGGTCCTTTTTGCGAAAAAGGAGGATGGTACCCTTAGGCTAAGCATGGACTATTGGAAATAGAACCTGTTAATAGTTAAAAAACCGATATCCCTTTCCATAGATAGATAAACTATTTGATCAACTACAAGGAGCCTGAGTGTTCTCGGAGATTGACCTGATGTAAGGATATCAACATGTATGTGTTCGACCTACATACATGCCTCGTATGACCTTTAGTAGTAGGTATGGTCTCTATGAGTACTTGGTTATGCTATTTGGTCTCACGAACGTGCCAGCAGTTTTCATTGCACTGATTAATAGAGTGTTCCATCACTACCTATATTATTTTGTGGTAGTCTTTGTTGATGATATATTGGTGTATTCTCAGAGTCAACACGATGATTCCAAACACCTTGAGATAGTTTTGAATACACTAAGAGAGCACTAGTTATGTGCTAATCTCACAAAATGCCACTTATGGAAGGATCATATTCACTTCCTGGGACGCGTCATCTCAGAGACTAGAGTCTTAGAGGACCCAGATAAGGTGTGACTAGTTGTGACTTGGGAACAAACCTTGAAGTTTCTTGATGTGTGGTGTTTGTTGGGGATAGATGGTTACTATAGGCATTTCATACAGGACTTCTCATGCTTGGCAGTGCTGATGACAATCTGGATTAAGAAGGGTGTAAAGTTTGAATGGTCAAATTCTTGTGATGTAGACATTTAAGAGTTTAAGGGACATTTGACTTCAACACTGATACTAATATTTTTAGATTTGAGCAATAGTTATAGTGATGGACCAGACCCTCATGTTCCACCCCTTTTCCAAAATCTGGATCCTAAGGGTGGCGTCTTGGTGGGTGCGACCGATCGGCGTGCGACTAATCGGCATGCGACCGATCGGCGTGGGACTGATCGGCGTGTGACCGATCGGCGTGTGACTGATCAGCATGTGACCGATCCGCGTGCGACCGATCGGTGTGCAATCGAATGGCATGCGACTGATCGATGTGACGTGATTGGTGCCACACCGGTTGGTGCGATCGATCGGTGCGACCGATCAGTATGACCGATCGGTGTGTGGCATGATCGGTGCCACCCAGCCTTGTAGGGATTTTCTTCTGCAGTTTCTCTCCTAACACCACTTTTAGGACTTTTTTAACTTTTTGGAAGTTGTTCAAGGCCATTTTTTTCCCTTAATCAATGTTTAGATTCCTAAGGGTGGGGCGACCCTCAATAGACCCAGCTGTGTGTCTGTGTATCATGCCCCTCCGTTTATATAAAATCATTTAAAATCACAGATGTTACCACCTTTTTCTGATAGGAATCATTAAATTACAATTAATCATGTCGTGTGTAACCAACCAACCATGGGGGGAACCACGATCCGACATTAAAGTCTTTCAAATCCCCATATCTTGTAACAACGTGATCTTATCTATATATCGCATGTGAATTTCTTCTTCTTCTTCTTCTTTTTGGCCAGCCTCCATTCCTTCCCAATGTATTTGGAGTCTCCCTTCCCAAGACAAGAGGTGCGCCTGTGCCGGAACCTTTATACTCAACCTTGGAGTCCCTGATGTTCTTGACACGTGGAAAAATTCGATCCTTGATCAACCAAGTAGGGTTTTTCCTTCTTCTCTCCTTACTGTGTATCATGCAGGGTGGGTATGCTATTGTTTCTTTGGGGATTAATGAAACCAAACATAATGAATATAATGAACTGACCTTTAATGAATGAAGGGGGTTTGATCGATGTTCTACTATACACTTTTATGTCGATAAGTGTTGCAAACTGTATGGGCTGGTGCTCACTGAAAATCACGGTTGTTGGTGGTATTTCCTTGCATTATAATAAACCCTTGTCTTTGGGGATGTCTAAATAACTGTAACATATAAAATTGGTTAGTCACCTAAACTCAGTTGGTTTAAATGGAAGTTCAGTAAAACAAGAATCCTTATGTGACCACCCCAGTTGACAAACAGAAAGAAGAACCTAATGAATGTTGTGCTTGAACCTGGATGTTTCCCACTCTATTTTGGTAGTAGGTGTGTTGTTCTTCTAGGTTCTTATGGGAAGATGTGGGTGAAGATGGGATCCTCTATTGTGGCAAGGTTGTTGGTTGTGAATCTGAAATGGTGTGGGGTTGTATCTCGAGGCTTGGTTTGGTTCCAGTACTTTGAGGGATCTCACTTATCCCTTTGTTGTTGTGACTTCACAAGAGAACCTAGTGTGAAATCTTAAATTGATGTTTGGATGTTTCTTTATCTCTATATTGTGGTTATGCCTATTAGTTTCCCCGTAGTGTAGAATTAACGCAAATGGTATCACTTGAACATGAAAACAAGAATGGTTTAAATGGGGAGTTGGTTTTGGGGATGAGTTGTGACTTGGCCGTGAGTGTTGTGCTTTTCTTTATGAGTGAATTGTAACGAGGGTGTTTGTGCTTAGGTTTTGGAGCCCCTATGTTGGTATGAGTTCATGTTACCTATAAATATATTTTATTTCTTATGTTTCATATTCATGCCCCACTCAAGTTGAGCACTTAGTGTCGGACACCCCATTTCATGGGGAGGGTGTTTTTCCCAACACTCCTATGAGTGGCTGGTTATTAGCTCCTTTTCTGCTCTATTTCCCAAATATCCCAAGACTCTTCGGGTAGGCTTTGATGGCCTGAGGTCCACTATAGCCCAAGATTCTTTGGGAAGGGTAGTTGTGGTTGTTGGCCTAGGTGTGTGTGGGAAGGTTGTTTCCCAAGAGTCTTCGGGATGAGGCCCTAGTGTCTTCAGGCGTGCCAGTAGTTGTTCTGGACCAGGTGTTTGCGGGTGTGGTTATGTGTGGTGGTTGTGGCCAAGGTGTTTGTGGGTGGGATGGTGGTTGTGGCCCAGGTGTTTGCGGGTGGCATGCGTGGTTGCGGCCCAGGTGTGTGCGGGCGGGGTGTGGCAGTGGGACTGCGGTGAAAATGGTGGGATTGGTATGATGCATAGGATGTCTTCAATAACTAGTGGAAAAGTGGTGCGGGGTACCCAAATATCAATTTGCTATTACTATACATTACTTGACTTGCGTTATTTGGTGAGTGTGTCTTGGTGAGGCTTGGGTGGATAGTTTACCTTGCTAGATGTTTTGGTTATCTCTTTTTCTCACAGGGCGTTAAAATGCCTCTCCACTTCTGCAAGAGCGCCTTTAGTTTTCCCTAATAAGTATACTTATTTGCTCAACCGACGTATAATAATACTTTCAAGTTTCCAGGAGGACTTCAGGGATCAGGCGGAACTGTACAAGCTTGGATGCTGGGGAAGTTGCTGTTGTTGTTTTCTATTTTCTTGGTACTTTACCTTTGGATTTCTTGTGGCCTGTATCTTCTACTTTTGAACATTCGCCTGGGAATGTTTTACTTTCGTCTTTACCTTTAATTTCAGCTTTGGTGTTGTCGGGTTGCTATCTTATCTCCCGATCCTATAAAAATAAAAAGGTTAATGCCTTTTATCTTGTGTGTGATTCTATACCCTTGGTGATGGTCTTCACTCTGGGACCTTTCAAAGGCGGGTCTCGGGGATCATTATCTATCCTTCAACTTAAAGAAGGAAGGGTCTGGCAAATCTGTTGTCCCTTCTCTCTTTTTGGTGAAGTTGGGTTGTGACAAAATGGTATCAAAGGGGTGGTTGAGAGATTGGATGGAGTCTGGGGTTAGGAATAATGAGGATTGCATGGGATGGTAGGGCAACATTGTTGGGTGATCTTGGTGCGTGAAATAGGCTAGGGAAGAGCAGCTAGGACATGGGATTTTAGGGCCCCCTGTGATCCATTGCAAGGACTCTGGACCTACCAAATGACCAAGTAAGGCTGCATTGGTTGCAGGGTAAGGACCCTAGGATAGGTACATGCATCATTGTGACTTGTTTTCTTGTGTTTCAAGGGAATTTTGGGGGTTTAAAATGAATAATAATCCTAATAAAATTTAAGAACAATATTATACACTACTCGGGCTTAGGAATTCCTTGTTTACCTTGCAGCTATGTCACCAGGGAGAAGACCACTTGTAGTGCGGATGATTGAGGCCCCAGAGGTTGATTTGGCAGATCAACAAGGGAGTCCCTTCTTTCCCTATTGGCTGAACTATCAGTGGAGTCAGTGGATGCAGAGATGGTGGAAGTCCCAGGGACTGTTAGTGAGTTTATGGACGTCTTCCCTGAAGTGGTGGCGACTCTACCCCCTCGACATGATGTTGAGTTTGGGATATACTTGAAACCTGGTGCCCATCCGATTTTGATGGCTCCCTACCGGATGGCACCTTCTGATTTGTGGGAGTTGCGGATCCAGATTGATGATCTGATGAAGAAGGGTTTTGTTCGGCCAAGTGTGTCATCGTGGGGTGCTCTTGTCTTGTTTGCGAATAAGGTGGATGGTGGTCTAAGACTGTGCATAGATTATAGGAGGCTAAATCATGTAACGGTAAAGAATTACTACCCTCTCCCAAGGATAGATGATCTCTTCGACCATCTGAGGGGAGAAGGTTGGTTCTAGAAGATCGATCTTCGGTCTGGATATCACCAAGTGATAGTGAAGGAGGGTGATATCTCCAAGACTGGCTTCAGGTGGAGATATAGGCACTTTGAATTTGTGGTCATGTTGTTCGGCGTCACAAACGCTCCAGATGTGTTCATGGGACTCATGAACTACATCATCCAGGAATACCTGGATCGGTTTGTAGTCGTGTTTATTGACGACATCCTGATCTACTCATGATCAAAGGAGGATCACGCAGAGCACCTGAGAATGGTTTTAGAGGACCTCTGACGACACCAGCTCTATGGGAAATTGTCCAAGAGCAAGTTATGGATGCGGTAGGTGAATTTACTTGGTCACTTGGTGTCTAAGAAGGGGATAGAAGTAGACCCATCGAAGGTCGAGGCATTTTTTTCTTGAGCAGCACCCAAGAGTGTGACAGAATTTCGTAGTTTCCTAGGTCTGGAAGGTTACTATCAGAGGTTCATTCCCAACTTATCCTGAGTTACGGCACCTTTGACTTCCTTGACCAAGAAGGACAAGGCTTTCGTGTGGAATGGGAAGTGTGAGGCAGCCTTCAGTTATCTTAAGGAGAAGTTGGTATGTGCCCCAGTACTGAGGTTACTAGAATAAGGGGTGGTGTATGAGGTGTTCTGTGATGCTTTAGGGCAAGGCCTCAGATGTGTGTTGATGCAGCGGCAAGGTGTGATCTCCTATGGGTCGAGTCAATTATGTCCCCATTAGTGTAACTATTCCACCCAATATCTAGAGCTCGTGGCGATCTTGTTCGCACTAAAGTTGTGGCGGAATTAACTCGTCGGGGAGTGCTTCATGGTCGTCACCGATCACAAAATCCTGAAGTATATCTTCTCCGAGTGGGACCTGAACTCGTGGCAGCTTAGGTGGGTGGAGTTCCTTCAGGACTACAACTTTGAGATTTCATACACCTCGTGAAAGGGAAATGTGGTGGCTGATTCCTTGAGCAGGAAGTCGCAGAAGGATGCGGTTTGGGAGATGGAAGATACTTGGAGGGAGATGGAGGAGTTGGCTACCCTACACCTGGATGCAAGGATGGAAGGTGGTAGAGGTTTCCTGTATCATATGACAATGCAATATTCTCTGTAGTGGCAGGTAGAGGAGTCCCAATGGGGAGACTCATAAATAAAAGTGATGCGTGACCAGGTTAACCATGGTGATACTCCGGAAGGGTGGACGTAGGATGGTCAGAATCGGGTTCTTTTCTGAGAAAAAAAGTTTGTTCCAGAGGCTATGCAGGAGAGAGTTCTTAGTGAGTTCCACAACTCACCCCTATCAGTGCACCCAGGAGTTTAAAAGATGTACCAAGGTTTGAGAGGTCAGTTCTGGTGGCCCGGGGTGAAGCGGGCAGTGGCAGAGTTCGTGGCCAGATGCCTAGTGTGTCAGCACGTGAAGGCTGAACACCATGTTCTAGGCGGTTTGCTGAATCCTTTGGATGTCCCCGAGTGGATGTGGGATGAAATCTTGATGGATGTTATCATGGTACTACCCAAGGTTCAAGGAGGTTGTGACGCTATCTAGGTAGTGGTGGACCGTTTGACGAAATCGGCTAACTTCCTGGTGATCAAGGAGTCGGGTGCAGTGGATGCCTTAGCACGAAGGTACGAGGATTATGTGGTGTGGTTGCATGGAGATTCGAGATCCATAGTCTCAGATAGGGATGCACGGTTTACCTCACGAATTTGGAGAGGATTGCAGTATGATTTTGGCACCCACCTACGTCTTAGAACTGTTTTCCATCCCTAGACTGATGGACAGACAGAGTACACCATCCAAACCTTGGAGGATAAGTTGTGGGCATGTATACTGGAATTTGGGGGATAATGGGTGTGACACTTGCCTCTAGTAGAGCTTTCCTACAATAATATCTATCACTCTACCATTGGCATGGCTCCATTCGAAGTTCTGTATAGAAGGCCGTGTCACTCACCCATATGCTGGACTGAGGATGGGGAAACAAGTCTTCTTGGCCTGAAAGTGGTGCAGGGCATGATGGAGAGGGTTCAACTTATACAAGAGAGGATGATGGTGGCAGGGGACTGACAGAAGTCATATGCCGATAATAGGAGGAGACCCTTGGAGTTTGGGGTCAGGGACTACGTGTTCTTGAAGGTCTCCCCTCGGTGTGGATAATAGAGGTTCAGTAGGGGGAGTAAGCTTTCTCCCAGATTCATCGGACCCTTCAAAGTGTTGTGGCAGGTCATAGAAGTATCTT
Source organism: Viscum album (assembly GCA_963277665.1). NCBI lineage: Eukaryota > Viridiplantae > Streptophyta > Magnoliopsida > Santalales > Viscaceae > Viscum > Viscum album. The sequence continues at coordinate 1,504,904,401 of OY728158.1, forward strand.
ATTAGCTAGCACTACCACTGCTGCTATAGAAGATACATGACATCTTCCATGTTTCCCAACTAAGATGATATCTGCATGACGATTCGCAGGTCCTTGACTGGGGAAAGCTGGATATTGAGGACGACATGACCATTGTGGAAAGACGAGTGGGGATCGAGGATCGTGAGGTGAAGGTGCTCTGAGGAAGAACCATCCCTTTGGTTCATGTGTTGTGGAGGCATGGAGGGCTCGAGGAGAGTACCTTGGAATGGGAGACGCAGATGCAAGCCCAATACCCAGAGCTGTTTTGAGTTTTGTACTCTTTTGTTCTATGATTGTTGTGATTTAGTGATGACCTTGTTAGTTTATGAGATGTTTTGTTTCCCTACCTAGGGAGTGTTGGGAAATGTCTTGACTATGGCGAAGGGAGGACCCGATCCCTAATCAGGATGCATTAAGGTGGATTCGGTTAAACCCGTTCGGGCGAGTCTGTGCCGCCCAAAGCGGATAGTATCTTGACATGGAGGAACGAACTCCTTAATCCATATGACTGGATAGTTGACCCTTGGGTGTTTCCTGGTTACTTGAGGGAGAGGTGTTTCTAGATGTCAATGAGGTTCACCCCTGAGAGGTATCTTTTGAGGTGGTTGTTCGGAACCCCCCCACTCTTATTTTGGTTTGGTTTTGATTATCGAGGGAGAGAATAGTTAGAGAGGTATCTAATGTGATGGCCCAGACCCTCATGGTCCACCCATTTTACAATATCATGATCCTAAGGGTGGAGTCTTGGTGGGTTTGACTGATCGGTGTGCGACTGATCGGCGTGCGACCGATCAGAGTGCGACCGATCGGGGTGTGACCGATCGGCGTGCGAATGATCAGGGTGCGACCGATCAACGTGCGACCGATCGGGGTGCAACCGATTAGTGTGCGACCAATCAGGATGTGACGGATCGACATGCGACTGATAGCCGTGCGACTCATCTATGCCCCACTGACCAGTGTGACGCGATCGGCGTGTCACTGATTGGTGCCTCACCGATCGGTGTGATCGATTAGTATGACTGATTGGTGCCACCCAGCCTTGTCAGGTTTTTCTTCTGCATTTTCTCTCGTAACACCACTTTTAGGCTTTTTTATCCTTTTGGAAGTGGTTCAAGGCCGTTTTAAGCCCTTAATAAATGTTTAGATTCCTAAGAATGGGGCGACCCTAAACGGACCCGGTTGTGTGTCAGCGTATCGTGCCCCTCTATTTATATAAAATCTTTTAAAATCACAGTTGTTACCACCTTTTTCTGATAGGAATCATTAAATAACAATTAATCTCATCGTGTGTCACCACCCAACCGTGTGGGGAACCATGAACCGACTTTAAATCCATTCAAATCCCCATATCTAGTAACAACGGGATCTTATCTGTATATCGCACATGAATTTCTTCTTCTTCTTCTTCCTTTTGGACGACCTCCTTTTCTTCCCAATGCGCTCAGAGTCTCCCTTCCTGAGACAAGAGGTGTACCTATACTGAAACCTTTCTTCTCACCCTTGGACTCCCCGACATTCTTGGAATGTGGAAAACATCGATCCTTGATCGACCAAGTAGGGTTTTTCCTTTGTCTCTCCTTACTGTGTATCATGCGGGGTGGGTATGCTATTGTTTCTTTGGGTATTGATGAAACCAAACATAATGAAGATAATGAACGGACCTTTAAAGAATGAAGGGTGTGTGATTGATGTTCTGTTGTACTCTTTTATGTCAATATGTGTTGTGAACTGTATGGGCTAGTGCTCACTAAAAAACATGGATGTTGGTGGTCTTTCCTTGCGTCCTAATGAATCCTTGTATTTAGTGATGTCTAAATAACTATAACATGGAAAATTGGTTAGTCACCTAAACTCAGTTAGTTTAAATGGATGTTCAGTAAAAGAATAATCCCTATGTGACCACCCTGGTTAACAAACAAAAATATGAACCTAATGAATGATGTGCTTGAACCTGGAAGTTTCCCACTCTGTTTTGGTAGTAGGTGTGTTGTTCTTCTAGGTGCCTATGGGAATATGTGGGTGAATATGGGATCCTATGCTATGTCACAGTTTTTGGTTGTGAATATGAAATGGTGTGGGGTTGTATCTCGAGGCTTGGTTGGGTTCCAGTACTTTGAGGGATCTCACTTATCCCTTTGTTGTTGTGACTTCACAAGAGAACCGGGTGTGAATTCTTAAATTGCTATTTGGATGTTTCTTTTTCTCTAGCTTTTGGTTATTCCTGTTAGTTTCCCATTAGTGTAGAATTCACCCAAATGGATTCAATTGAACATGAAAACTCGAATGGTTTAAATGGGGAGTTGTTTTTGGGGATGAGTTGTGACTTGGTTGCGAGTGTTGTTCTTTTCGTTATGAATGAATAGTAACTAGGGTGTTTGTTTTTAGGTTTTGGAGCCCCTAGGTTGGGATGAGTTCCTATTACCTATACATATATTGTATTTCTTATGTTTCTTATTCACACACCACCCAAGTTAAGCACTTAGTGCCGCACACCCCATTTCATGGGGAGGGCGTTTTCCCCAACACTCCTATGAGTGGCTGGTTATTATCTCCTTTTCTGCTCCCTTTACCGTATAACCCAAGACTCTTCGAGTAGGCTGTGACAGCCTGAGGTCAATTATAGCCCACGATTCTTCGGGCAGGGTAGTTGTGGGGGTTGGCCTAGGTGTGTGCAGGATGGTTGTTTCCCAAGAGTCTTCGGGAGGAGGCCCAAGTGTCTTTGGGTGTGGCAGTAGTTGTTCTGACCCCGGTGTTTGTGGGCGTGGTTACGCATGGTGGTTGCGACCCAGGTGTTTGTGGGTGGGATGTGGGGTTGCGGCCCAGGTGTTTGCGGTCGGGGTGTGGAAGTGGGACTGCGGAGTGAATGGAGGGATTGGTATGATGCATAGGATGTCTTCAATAACTAGTTGGAAAGTGGCGTGGGGTACCCAAATATTTATGTTATGTTACTATACAACACTTGACTTGTGTTATTTGGGGAGTGTGCCATGGTGAGGCTTGGGTGGATAGTTTACCTTGCTAGATGTTTTGGTTATCTCTTTTTCTCAAAGGGCATTAAAATTCCTCTCCACTTGTGCATGAGGGCCTTTGGTTTTCTCTACTGAGTATACTTATATGCTCACCCTACGTATAAAACTAATTTTAGGTTTCCAGAAGGACTTCAGGGATCGTGCGGGACTGTACTAGCTCGGACCTTGGTGCAGTATCTGTTGTCCTTTTCCTTTTTCTTGGTACTTTACCTTTGGAGTTATTGTTTCTTGTATCTTTTACTTTTGAACATGCATATGGGAATGGTTTATTTCCAGCTTTACCTTTACTTTCATCTTTGGTGTTGTGGGGATACAATCTTATCTCCCGATCCTATAAAAATAAAAAGGGTAATGCCTTCCATCTTGTGTCTGATTCTATACCCTTGGTTCTGGTCGCCACTCTGGGACCTATTGAAGGTGGGTCTCGGGGGTCATTATCTCTCCTTCAACTTAAAGAAGTTAGGGTCTAGAAATTATGTTGTCCCTTATCTCCTTTTGGTGAAGGCGGGTCGTGAAAGTTACAAAATGTATTGTGATGCATCAAATATTGGGTTGGGAGTAGTGCTTATGTAGGGGGGTCGAGCTGTTGTGTACGAGTCATGACAGTTGAGGCCACATGAGAGGAATTACCCAAAACATGATCTCGAGTAGGCTACAGTTGTACATGCTTTGTGATTTTGGAGACATTATTTATTGGGAGAGAATTTTGTGGCATACATGGACCACAAAATTATCAAATACATATTTACTCAGCGTGATTAGAATATGAGGTAGAAAAGGTGGGTGGAATACCTTCAGTCATTTGATTTTGATCTTGCCTATGTGCATGTTAAGGGAAATGTAGTGGCTAATGCACTGAGCGAGAGGAATCAGATACAGGCAGTACAGGAGGCTAGTGGTGAGTGGCAGCCTATGGACTTGTTCTCTAAAATGAATTTAGAGGTTCATGATAGTTAGTGATAGGTTTACCTTCCATATTTTTTAGTTACCTCTACCCTACTAGACAGAGTGAGTATGAGGTTTCTATTAGATTCCAAAGACCTAGTCTTCCGGGAGAGTGTGGCATGTAAGCACCCTCCTCCTGAATAGATGATAGGCGATGATGAAGTTCTACGTATCCATGGACGTGTGTGGGTTCTAGGGGATATACGTGAAAAGATGATGTAGGAGTTTCATGATTCAGCTTGGTAAGTGCATCCTAGAGTCAACAAGATGTACCATGACTTTCACCTCCAGTACTGGTGGCCCGGTATGAAGCAAGAACTAGATGGTTTTGTTACAAGGTGTTCCTCCTATCAGCAGGTGAAGGCAGAACATCAATGGTCAGTAGGACTTTTATAGAATCTACCCATTCCTAAGTGGAAGTGTCACACCCATGATTTATTTTAAATTTGTTTTCATTTAATTTTCCATTATTTCTTTCTTTTGGAGGTTCCCATTCATTTTGGTTGAAATGGGGGGTTTTCAAAATTTGGGCCAAACTGTGAGCCCAATTTCTGATTTAAAAATAAAATTTTATTCTTTAATAACTCCTTGATTTTTCAACATTTTACAACAATTCCACTTCCCAATTATCATCAACTGGTATATTAAAACCACCATATCAATTTTGACCCCATAGGAATCCATATTAACGATGGATTTAGTTTTTTTATTAAGGTTTTGGGCCAGCCCGTAAGCCCATTTCGTGCGTTAAATTATTTTTCTAATTTTTCAATATCATATTCATTTTATACTATTTTTCAGTTATTCTACATCCCAAACAAATCCAAAAACTCAAGGCTCACTCTCATTATCTATTTCTCCTCTTTGGAGCTCATTTGGATTACAAATTAGGAAAATAGTTATCAGTGTTTATCAAATTGTCTAGATTTGAGAAGGTAATATTATTCTTTCATATACCTTTCAAGTTTCATTCTTTATCCATGATTTTAGTCCCCACTTAACATACTAATCCTCATAAAATCCTAACTATCAGTTTTAGTTGATTTTAGATTCAACCTTTGGTGGATTTGGGGTGATTTTTTCAAGATTGTTTGAGGTAAGTGATTCTTTCATGGTTTCTTCCATTTTCCTTAGGGTTTCCTCACTCTTTCATGATGTTATAAAATGTACAGAATTTAGGGATAGAACCTAGGAAATTATCTGTAGTATTTTTGGCCAAATATTATGGTTTAGGTTTGGTTTTCACCCCCTTGTGTTGAGACAGTGCTGCGGTTGATGTTTCGCACAATGTTTTGAGGCTTTCGATACAAAAAGGTAGGTGATTCCATGTGTTACCTTTTTATGATGAGTTATCATGCTGTATTTACTCATTTTTCATATTACTAATATGATTTTTTTTGTGGGAAAACTTTTTATGATTGATTTGGTTAAGCATTTAATTTTATAATTGCATTTGAGCTTGAAATTGGGTGTTTTTCATGTGCAACTCTTGGGGTATTATTTGTGTGTATTTTATAACATATGAAATAGGTTTAATAAATTTTTTTGTGATTCCAATTATTCTTTGATAGGGTATTTTTGTGCCATTGGGTTTGAAAGAGGGTTTTTGAATGCGTTTTTTGTGTAAAACCATGCTATGCCTCTTGAATGTTTTTTATTAAAATGTGTGTGTTTTCATGCACATCTTTTGTGGTATTATTAGAGGTGATTTTATAATACTTGAGAGTGGTTTATTAAATCTTTCTAGGGAATCCAATTATGTTTTAGATTGGTATTGGTGTGATTTTTTACTTGAAAGATGGTTTTGAAATGGGTTGTATGTGTCAAATCTCAGGTATACTCCTTAGATTTGTTTTTTGAAATATTTGAATGGTTTAATTATTTATGTAAGAGGTGAAACCATACTGGAAAACTATTTTGGATTGTATATATTTTAAAATGGTATATTTTAAATGTGAAAGGGTTTTTCATGTGATGTGTATCCTCATATAAATGTTTGATAAAAGGGTTTAACAGAATTATAGAAATATGAAACAGATGTGAACTTTAGGTGGGATGTTTTGTGTGAGTGTGACATGAAAAATGGATTTTGTTTATGAAAAGAATATTATGTAACATGTGATTCGGATTTTATGTGATGTTTATCATCTTTTGAAATATTTTATAAAATTTTAATGTATGTTTTTAATTGTGAAGATATGGAAAATTTGTTGTGGGCTATTTTGGTGTGAGTTGGATTTCAAAATCAATTTGAATGAAAATGGGGATGAAGTGCTTGTGTGATGTACATGTGGTCTGTTTGGTTTATGTTTGATGTGGAAGTAGTATTTTCATGTGAAAATTATATTTCATGGCTTTTTGAACTTATTTGATAACAAGAGGGAAACCTGGGTATCTTGGTGATTAGACGTGTACTAGTATGCTATTGATCCCGTGGGGTTTGGCCTCAGTTTCACATAGTAAGATTGATGCTTTAAACACTAACTAAACTATGATGATGATGATGATTTGGTACCACTAGGTTATGGGTATGTTCCCTACTACTGGATCGTGCGTGAGAATAGATATTGTGATGGTTACTCTCACTAAGATATGAGGTACATGGGACTCATAGTGAGTTAGTTCCTAGGGTTTATTTCCTATTTCTTGTACTCATTAGATGCTTTACTCTTACCGTTGGCATACGGTATGTTTGGATTGAAATTTCAGTATCTTTGGAATTTTATTTAAAAGTGTTGATTATTTAAAATATCCCACTTGAAAACTATTTTAATTTTTAAATTTGCATCTTTTAGAAATTGTAAATAGCATTTCATGTTTTTGAAAACTTGCATGCTTTTCGTCATTGAATGTTTATCACATGGAATCTCTTAGTGGTGTTATCCTATTGGGCTTTGGCTCACACCCTATATACATCTTTTCATGTATGTATACTTTCTAATTTTGTTTCTGTAGGTTTGGGTACAACTTTTGTGCCTATGGTTCGGGTTTTAGCGGTCCAACGTGATGTGGTGTTGTAGAGATGGCTTGAGGGCGGTGCCTCTTGCCATGTGGCGGTTCTTGGGCTGTCATTTCTAGTTTTGTACCTCTATAATGGTCTTTGAGAATCTTTTTATGTTGTGTAATTAATTTCTGAAATTTTATAAAATAAGATTTTGTTTAAAAAAATCTAGATTCATTTTATTTGATTTTTTTTTTACTATTTTAAGTTTATAAACTCAGGTAAATTGTTTCCAATTTTCAGTTTATGATACCCAAAAACAAGTGACATCCTATAGGGATTGGGAATTCCCTTCAGGCCTTTTCATGGGCTGGGATTGGTGTTGGATTATATGGTGACCATATTCGGTTCGTGATAAGATGTGGGATGATGTGTCGATGGATTTCATGATGGGGTTATCGAGATAACCTAGAGGCAACAATGTTGTGTGTGGCATATTTGATAGGCTTACGAAGGTCGCTCATTTATTGTCGATCAAGGATACCTTCATTATTGATGAGCTTGGAAAGTTGTATATCTGAGAGGTGGTACGACTTCATGAGGTCCCTCGTTCTATTGTTTTAGATAGGGGTTTCCATTTTACATCTAATTTCTAGAAAAGTTTTCTGAGGGCACTGGGTACAGAGGTGCTTCTAAGCACAAAATACCACCCTTAGACTGATGTAAAATCAGAGCGTATGATACAGGTTCTATAGGACATGTATTGTGTATGTGTATTGTACTTTGAGGGATCTTGAGAGAATCTTATACCTTGTGTTCAATTCTCCTATTATAATAGCTTTCATTTTACTATTCAGATGGGGCCATATGAGGATTTGTACAGTAGGCCGTGCCAATTACCCCTATGTTGACTAGGAGTAGGAGATGTATCTATGCTGGGATATCATCTTGTCTAGGTGACTACTGAGTAGGTCCACTTGATTCATAAATTGATGGCTGCTATGCAGTCTCATCAAAAATCTTATTTTGATCGTCGTAGAGAACCATTAGAGTTCGAGGTCGGGGATCGAGTTTCCCTACATGTCGCACTGATATTTGGGCACAAGAGGATTAGGATATAGGGTATGCTTTCAATGAGATATGTCGGACTATTTGAGAATATGGAACAAGTCAGGTCGGTTGCCTATAGGTTACAGTTACCTCATAGGTACCGATCCATGCACAACGTTTTCCATGTATCTCAACTATGTCTCTATCATTCATACCCGTCTCACATTTTTCAGCCTGGTGATGTTGAGATTTAGGTTAATTCATACTTTTAGGATCATTGATTCGTATAGTTGACATAAGCAGGAAGGTTCTCTGAGGTCGGTCAGTTCCTCTCGTAAGGGTGTTATGGAAGCACGACCGAGTGCAGGACGTGACTTGGGAGAGGGAGGCCAATTTACGTGCTCATTGGCTGGATTTATTCTTAGATATTACTTTCACCGCCATTGGAAGGGACTTTGGGGAAAATTTTCTTTAATTGGGGAAGTTTTTAATAACTCGTTTCTTATTTTGAGGTATAATTTTCTTCTATTCTTTTTCCTTGAGTTATTTTTTTAGAAAACAAGGGGAAAATGGAAAAATGGTTGTTTTAGGGTTATACACCATGTAATCCTATATACACACTGTGTATTATGGCCGTGTCGTATAGGGATACAATGTGTGTGAGAATTTTGGCATGGGAGAGAAGAAAGAGACACTACACGCCGTGTACTTCCTGATACATGTCATGTAGTCATGTCAGCGGGTCGGTGCAGGACGCATAAAGTAAGTCAGAAAATTATGAATAGTAAAATTATGTACATGCCATGTACATGGATATACACACCGTTTACTAATTTTTTTCTTCTTCAAAAGGTAAGTAGCCTTGTTTTCTTCTCATTTGGATAGGAGACTCTCTGGGTTGAAGAACAGAGAGGCCTGAGCTCATTTTTTCTTATGATGTTTGTCTGAACTCTGATCCTTTCTCTGTCAGTCTCATTTCAATCCTCTTAGTTTGATATTTCTTCTTATAGATTTTTTCTTCCTATTTTCTATTCATGAAGAAGATATTTAGGGTTTAATGGTTTTCCCCTTTTCATAGATCTATGTCGTTCTAGGTCAATTCAAGGGTCGGTGTCAGAGTAAATCGATTGTACAACATCGAGGTCGGTGGTCTCATGCCTATCATTAATTTTTGAGATGTTTATACGTGTAATTATTCCATTAACCCATGTTTAGGGTGTCTCCTTGAATGTAATTTAATCCTTATTAATACCTGACATTGTTCTGGTAATTAATTCAATAGATTAAAGCATGTTTAGTTTTGTTGCTTGATTAAGGGCCACCTTGCGGGGGCGTTCCCTTAGATGACTGTTGTATATCCATTTTGGACAAGGATGTCTATAGACGTGCCTTCATTTTACTTTTTTTGGGTTGTTTAAAATGAACATGATTATTATATTAAATTTCAATTGTTTTAGAATTGTAAGTGTTTTTATTATAGCTTTGGGATTGTGTTTTACCCTTTTTCCATGGAGTGTTTTTCTTTTTAAGCAGGTCTGTAGACACCATGAAATTTGTTCCATGCACTTCTCTACAAAATATTCTCAACTGTTCTTGAAATGATTGCAGTGTGACTCTACATTTTTCATGGGGGTCAGTGATGGTAGTGAAGGTACCAGCGAAAAGGGATGGGACCACATCTGAACACTGAACTCAAGCAGGGGTGCAGGGGTGCAACCCCTGTGGTATGGAGAAATAATTTGGCCATGTCCCTAAAGTGGCACCCAAGGTACCTATGTATAAATACTTTCACGCCGCTATGATGGAGATGAATGAAATTATAATTTTGGATAAGTCCTAAATTCCTTTCCCTAGTCTAGCCAAATCCCCGGCAGTGTAAAATTATACATGGGTGCGAACCATTCGGCACACGACCACTTGTGTGCCCCAATTATGCCGCGCAACCTACTTATGTGCCCAAACTTCTTTCTCCCAAGGTAATATTTTTTTCAATAAATAGACCCTTGGGGCCCTCATTTGGATGACCAAATTTCTTTGAAGCTCTATTACTACTCTGGTCTCCCTATTACTTCACCCCAATCTTCTGAAACATTCAAGGTTGTTCTTCAACACCTTGAGCGGAAGATTTAAGGGAGGGTCATTGGACTTTAGTCCTTTTAGTGATTGAAAACTATAACACTTGTGCGCCTAAAGCACCCAACCTCCCGAAATCAGAAATACTTGTGTTCCATCCATTCCTCTCATAGGAACTTGAGCGCCCCACTTCTGGTATCACCTGTGAATACTCTTGAAGGCTTGAGTAAGGTCTCGCCAAAGTATTACCATATAGGTTGTTCATCGCATAAGTGAAAATCAGGTCTCCCAAGTCTACTTGTGTGCCCATACTTGCACAACCTTACCTAATTGGGTGCCCCTTCTTGATTCACTTACTTTCTTCACTCTCTTTAGTCTACAAGCCATCAAGCCTTCCCCAAATCAATTCAGGGCAAGGCTTCTTCTTCATTGGCTCCCTTATCTGAAATGGATGTTGTCGAGTCCTCCACGAAAACCTCATGACTTATCAAACCTTTGAGAAAGGAACATCAGTGTGTCTCCAATTTCGGTTTGTATTTCCACATTCATAGGTTTCCCACATTAGTTTCACAATGGGGTTAGTGTTCATGGAGTGTCTGTGGCTTTGTATGTCTAAAGTCACATGGACCATTCTCCCAGAAACAGTGTTGAAAAGTTCCTGGTTTGTTGGAGGGCTGGGTCCTGGCCTCTCCCTTCTCGAAGAGATGGCCCGAAACCTTAGATCTCTAGTAGGAAAGGTACACTTTACATTTTCTTTTTCCACCCAAGCATAGGAGAAGTCTCCCTCCCATACCAAGATCAATTTTAGGGAATCCATCATTATTTAATCCCCTAACATTCATCCCTTTTTCCTTACATTAGACCCTTTTCCAACGTAAATAGAATAGAGGGAATGCTCGTCACCTCACCCTCTTCCACGGTAGACGCTCCCTCTTCCACCAGTAGAGGAGGAAAATTTTGAAAGTGTGAATGCCTTTGTTGAAACTTTGACATCCTCTTTTATCTCACACTGAGCGTGACTCATGTGGGCTTAGAGGTTTTTCATGGTCACAACATTTGCACAATTGAAGGAACTATGAGAACTCTGATTCTTGTTCAAACTAGGATACGTAGGAATCCCTTTTATGGCCCGAGCTCACTAGACATCCTCTTTAGGAATCCAAACCTAATTCCTTTAATCTAGGCATCCTCCTTAGGAATAAGCCCAAAATTAATCCCTGAATCATCAAGGCATCCTTTTTAGTAAGTAATCCCAAACTCATTTCTCTCAAAGGACTATACTCTTCCTATGAGACTAATCGAAGTACATGGGCATTGATTCCCATCTATATGAGATACGTAGGAAGCCTCTTTGTGGTTAAAGCCCAATACCCTAAATCAACCCTATTCTCCTTGGACCATATTCCCAATAGGGTATAATCATACTTGGAAACCCATATTTTTTCCAAAGTTCATTGGGATGCTTCAGTATAAGTCCCACAATATGTTTTAACTAAGCACATTTCGCTTAGATGTCCATACCACATGACATTTAATTGTATGGCTAAGTCCTTATCACATGACCTTAAAAGGTATGATGTGTTTCATTCAGTGGCACTAAACTATAGGGGTTCTAATTACTTTTACTAGGATATGTAGGTAGCCTATTTTATGGGCACAATCACAAAATCAAACCAAACCTTCATCTCCCTAGATGAAAATAAATTCAACAGTGCCCCACTGAGTGGCTTAAAAAATAGTATCATAACAATGATGGTTAAAAGAATCCCTAATAGTATATTAGAGGATACTATTGATGGAAAACCTCGAATACATAAAGATATTTCCATTAATAAAGAACCTTTAATGCATACTGATGATTCTAAATTTTACACATGTTAATAAGTGATTCTAAATTCCTAGGTAAAATTATGTTATTCTTGGTTAATTAATAATAATTCATGAAAATATCTTAAATATACAATGAGAGTACGAGAGTAGACAATAATTCCCCCCAAAAAGGCGTGATGAGTCTGACCTCCCATCCTCTCGACCAGTGAACATTCTTAAGTATCATAAAGATCAAACATAAGGAATGCCTATCTTTGGAAAGCAGGTCCCCTTTGGATGAAGAACTATTGGAAGTTTCCATTTCTATAAAAAATCCAATGGAAACCACCTAGAAGTAGTGATTCTTAAAACTAGAATACATGTTTCAAGGAACTACGAAACAAGGTCGAAATTTTTTTATTGAATTTAAATGAGTAAACGGTAAGTATCATTGGGTTATACATGGGTTTATCTTAGAATTTTTTGAATGTACTCACATGACTATTGTACCTTGAACCTTGGGTGATACATGGCATCGGTTTAGAACTCCATGAATGGACTCGAGAGGCTTTTCATTTATATGTCATTAGTGATACTTGGGCTCACTAGTAGGACAACCAGGGATGGACTAAATTGACATAATATTATATTACACATAGAGTGATACCTTGGTCTCCATAGTAGGACTACTGAGGAATTAATCTCATGAACTTATACCAACATAGAGAGTGATACTCATGGCTCACTAGAAGGACCGCTGAGAATGGACTTGTAGGATGTCGGTAAGATTATACCAGTAGTGATACTTGAATTCCAACATTGGAATATCAAGAATGGACTCAAGTTATATGTAAATGATGGAATGGGATGAACTGTGACACATCTTCCAAGCCAAAGCACAATCTAGGATTCGTACTTTACTTACTTGTGAGAAGGTCTTTTGAGACTTTTGTTGTCCTTACCTTGCTATGGGGAATGTCGAGCTTAGGCCAAATTATGAGACTTTGATACTTCAAGTAAATGAACTACTAAGGAACATTATAAACTCTATAAATTAATAATAGTACTTGTAGGATTGTTTACTTATGAGTACCTACTAGTTTAATGAAATTAATTACTATATAAAACTGCTGCATATAGTCACTAATAGATTGGAACATACCATTGGTGGTTGCCTACTAAGATTCATTTCTCAAACCTTATTTGTGTCATGATTTTGGGTAAAAACATAATATATTGTTGTAGGTGTTTATAGGAGACAGGATCCCTATAAGGGTACTTGATTGCTGCTTAGAAGAAACAGAGCATGAGACCAAGCTAAGGCTTGTGATACTATTGAGTTTCGTTTTGTTTTACCATACTTTGGTATTGTATTATACTTGATTATAGTGTATCCTATTTCTCTGTTTTCTTAGAACATGTGACATGTTGCATCATTTTGATATCATATTCCTTATGGTTAACTTATTCTTTCAATCTCTAGTTGTTTACTTCAGTTTCATATTGTGTACTGCTTCCTTTATTTGTTAATATTTATTCTATTGTGTTACACTCTGCAAATAAGGGAATAGTTTCCCCGCTATCACACCCTATGACATTGCTTCTATTTGAAAGCATCTAGCATTTGGGTAAATGTTCATGAGGCCATGTGGTCAATTGGGTACGAGGAAACAGTTGAGTGGTTTTCAGACCGGAGACATTACATGATACCACATTGCAACATCCTAACCTGACTAACCACTAAAATGGTAGTTGAATCGGTGTGTCACATGGTCTCAAGCATGCCTCCCCATATGCCAGAGGCTTCCGACTAGTAGCGAGGGTCTATGGAGGTTATAGTGGGGATAATATACCCTTATTTGAGAGTAGTATAGCAGTTTAACAGAAATAAACATAAAAAATTTGTTGAATAAGTTTTAAAATAAATACATAGTAGTATAATAATAATAATTAATATAATAATATAATATTTTAACCCCAATATACAACAATGATTGCATATAAAGATGATGTTACAAAAAATAAACAAAATAATAGCATACAGTGATATAGTATAGCAAAAAATTAAGAAAGAAAATAAAATCCTCAAGGGTGATCTCTACAAGTATCCTAAAATCTAGATCAATCTTGTTCTCTTAACTCCCTGGTACTAGAAAAATAGCACAAGAAATCATCCATAGTCTTGTGAACATAAGGTCTATTCTGGTACCCCAGTGAAATGGAAGCTTTGCTAGGGTGTGAGATATAGATCCCACTATGTTACCACCCACGGTGTATACAGTTTAATCCTACCCATTAACATAAATTATAGTACTGTGCATGTAATATTAATAAATAAATTGTACTGAATAAATAAACAGCATCCCACTCTAGTTCCTAAAGGACACCTGAAGGCTCTACCTTCTTTGGCTCATAATTGAAATGAGAGTCTGAACAGTAACCATATGTATATAGTAATAATATATACATAGTATAGTTATATATTTCATCCACCTATATGAACAAATTATATATAGACGTAAATGGCCATATAACTAGAATACTAGGTGTTGGCTAGACCGGGCACAGCTCGGTCATCCATAACCAATCTAAACGAGCCTATAATATCAAGAAATATGATACATACCCTATATACCCATAAAGTTTAACACATCATGCATGAAACATGGTATAGTGAGTGATCCATCATTTCAACCCTCTATATAGGGAATGTGGGGCCTCATCCCAATACCCTACATAGTATCAATGATGCCATGACTCAACACCCGATGTAAGGGAGAAGGATTTTCCACTATTCTCACTAGATCCCTTACCATCATTCCAAAGAATATATCAAGGAATAATCATATAATAATAACAAATAATAACAAGATCCATGAGGCATTACCTCTCATGCTCTACATTTATTAAGCCCAAATAAACAAGGGCATCATAATTATAACAATTCATATAACTCATTTTTATTTAATTATAACAAGATTCATGGTCATACCACCCAATTCAAATTCATTTCAATAAATTAATTTAATACATTCAAGGATATAAATCCATCATTTACAAGGTGATAAAATTAATAAATCCTATTTAAATCACTCAAGGAAGGTAATCCATCATGTTTATCAATCCCATTTATTTAAATAAAACAACCATCATGAATAAAATAGTCAATTAATAACATGACATTGAATCTATAAAAACATACAAATTCATTTAATAAAGATCAAGGAGGTACTTAGAAGGTAACATTGACTAATAGGGAAATTATATATATATTCAATCCCATTCATTATGAAATCTATGAAATGAAGGAGATTGTCCCATTAGTTGTTTATATATATATAAGGTGGGTATTTCATTTTATAACTTAAAAAAATTCCATGTCTCAAACATTACATATAAAAAATCATGACATCAGAACATAGAAGAAGGACCAAAGTAATGAGGACAAGCACGCTATAAACCACTACTCAAGAAATTGAAATTTTGAATACAACGCATCACATTTGAGGGTTTTTATTATAAAAACATATCATTACTTATCAATAATTCATTTATCAAAATTAATAATCAAATATGAATGTCACAACTCAATTAACGTTATGGAATAATTTTAGAAATCTATCATACTAAGAAATCAAATATAATGTTCAACATGGAATTTATGAGGTGCAATTATAATTTGGGTTATCACTTAATTGGGGAAAACTATTTATACTCTAATATTAATGCTTAGAAGTAATTTTGGGCATTTAATTTATTTAATTACAAATGAAAAATTAATGGTGGAACACCCAAGTGGTGTCCTTGATCACGTTTGACATCCTCTATATACGTAAAAAATATCAACGGGAGTAATATAAGGTGTGTATAACAATTTAAAATGAAGAAATTGATTTTAGGGAAACATTCAGAAAATTCCACCATGTGTCATAACAAAAACATTTATATATAAATTTAAATTTAATTAAAAAATCCATAGACCATAAACCTCATGCTTAGGATTCCTCACTCGTCTAATATCATGATTTTATCTGGTTTAGTTTGAATGAAATCTAAGATAAAGTCCTTCACCCTAAAAATAGGGAAAATGATCTTTTGCATTGATATCTTTTTTGAGATATCATTAAATGAATAAATGTTAAATATTAATAGAGATATTTCCAAGATGTATCCATAGATACTGACAGTGCTCAAATCAGATGACGGGCAGTGAAGTTATCTCTATTCCTAGAATAGGCTTTAGGAGGAAGAACCCATCGAGTAAGAAAGTTTAACATAGCTTCCTGGAGGAAAGGAATAGAGGAAATGAGTTTTAAAAATAATTAATGGGAAAAAATTAATTTCACCCCAAAAACTATTTTTCACAATTTGGCCACATGGTTTTCCCAAACTATGTGCCAATTGTGGAGCTCCCACTACCTAAGAAACCCACCTTGCATGTTTTTTCCCATATGCTTACCCTAACCATGCGCCAATTGTGCACTGAATAATGCTTAGATACTACCTATTTGGCACTGACCATGTAGGATAGGCACACAGTTTTGGAAAAACATGTAAATATAATGTAAGACACTTCTGCTCTATTGATATAGGTCACGTAGTTTGCTGTTGGGGACCACACAGTTTAAAAAAACCATGTTCCCTATTCAGAGCACCTAAACATGATATTTTTAGAGATTGTTGCTTTAGAAACTCAACAGAGCACCAAGGTAATTATCTTGGACATTTAACCAATTCTAAAAGGGACACATTTAAGTTTTCCAACTCTTGGTAATAAATTCCAAGGCTCAGTTTAAATAATGACCCGTCCACAAAACACCAAAATTAAAATTCCCTTGGAATTTTACCTTAGCTCAAAATCACGGGTTGTTACAATGTGATTGTTACTAAATGTATTCCTCCTAATATTTTAGATTTGAAACATACATGGGAAGACCTTGCAAGAACCACCACCAGTCCATTATCCATTTTAGAAGGGGCTGATAGGGATCCTAGATGGTCTGAAGCAGGTGTTGGTGCTTATCCTAGCCATGTAGAGCTTGGAGATATTCTTCTTGTCAAGAGGATTCCAAATAAAATCGATGTAAGAACCGATTTGACTCATGATCCACACATCTCGGATAACCCTACTATTGAGGATGTTTTGAGACATGAATTAATGTATAACTAAATTATGGAACCTGAGGATAAGTTAGAAAATATTAATATTCCCACCAATTTGAAGGAGTTTGGGGAATTTAATGGAGAATTGGATGGATTTGAGTTTTCTTTTTCTTATGTTTTCAAATACAGTTGGACTATTTTCATTTGATTTCTTACACCATAGATCTAATTATACATATTTTTCTCTAGAGAACATTTCTAAGTAAATTCAAGACCAAGGCCTCTAAGTCCATTCCACTTATATTGCTAAGGGAGTAATATATGATAATCCCAAAATGGGAGATCCTCAAGGTCTATCCATCCATGTTTTTGGGAAAATTTAGGAGTATTATCTTTTTCAAGAGTTCCTTACCCAGAGAGTCGAGGCCTGGGATGTCATGGAGGCATCGATTCTAGCTGTTGATCCACCAATGGGTGGGTTTGGTTAACTTCTCATATTATTTTACATCCTTTTCTGTCTATTAAATTTTTGATGTTAATGGGTGGTGTGGCCTAATATTCAATTCCATTGACTTTAGTGTCTGAGCATGAAGTGGGGGATTCTGTTCCAATTCAGTTAACAATATTAGGTTATGATGATACTATTGTAGAGGGAGCTGATCATGGTGCCTCGTTGAGTGTGCTGATCCTATAATATATCTCTCCCTCTGAAATTGGTTTTGATATTGAATTGGATAAAAATGATCCTCTTCACACAACATGTTGTATCATTTAGCGAGACATCTGGAATATAGTCTCAAAGACACCTCTTTAATACCTTAAATTATAGCTTCACCGACTTATTACCCAATTTTCCATTCTGGGGTATAGAGGTTTTGATTACTGCATAGTCCACCATGTTGAGAAGTCTATCATTCAAAAAATAGGACTAGGAAGAATGGTTGTGTTAGGATGAGGCATAGTTAGTAGGCAAGTTTGAATATATCATGGTTTTTGTATCCTAGGAAGAGTTGAATCATTCAAAAGAGGTGGAGGAGCATCAAAACCAACTAGATAGAAATCCCTCCAAATGGTATGTCTTCAATAAGAACTAAAATCCATAAATAAATTTATCTTCCAAATCCACCATTCCTTGAAGAGGGTCTCGACACAAGGTGTGGATTCTGTTGCTATAGAGAAATAGAATCTATGTCATGCTTACGAGGTCATCTCCATGCAACTGGATGGATTTCAGTAATATTCATAGAATTATCAAACCACAATTCAACATCTCAAGGCCTATGTTTAGGAACACTTATAAAATTTGGTAGATATACTCCAACACGTAAAAGTTCCTTCACATTTTAAAACATGAATGAAATGGATTTTGTTTTTGATCACTTGTTCTTGTGTTTTCATTCTTATCATAAACATTCATAACATTAAAACGACTAATCTGATTGAATGTCATCATGACAATGTGTTACAGTTATAAATAAAAGGATGAAAGTGAACTAATTTTTTCTTGAGTCCTTTTTGACATAGGGAGAAAAGTTGAACTATTATCAGGGACATATGATAGACCCTATAAACTTTGTGTATTTTTTTTCATCAAATTAATTTTTTTGGCTTAATTCATGATGAAAAAAAGAGGGTGAGGCCTGGATTTTTCTCAGGCTAACCCTTGATGGTTTTAATCCTAGAAATGTTTATGCCTCTTTCATTTTAATTTCTTGATTATTTCCTAAACCATGTAGATCATAGGTCTAGTGATATGATACTCAACTTTTACCCTAGGTTCCCTTTTGGGTTTTTCAAAATGAAAAGTACATAGTCACTTTTTTTGGGTGGTTTAAAGTATTGTATGCCAGACTACGGTGACTGGTATTTTAGGTTGAACAACATTGACCATGATTTTTCGAATAACAACCAAAACAGGGCTTGTTGGCCAAGAATATTCCAACATTATCTATATAGTCGATGGGGATTTTGAGTCATAATTTTATTATTCTTGGATCTAAAAAATTATGTGAGACAAACATGCAAGTAAAGGTTATAAACCATATTTGAAAAGTGGTTTCTAGTAAAATGTTGTCATTGGGGATTATGGAGATAGAAGAGGTCTCTCTTGGGGATGAATTTACCTCTAGTTGACATCCCCTTTTGGAAAGAAAATTATGCAATTCCAACAAGGGTGTATTACTACATAGTTAGAAAAAGGAGTCCCTAGAAATATGACATTCTATCACCAATGGTTAGGTAGTTTGTGAGGATATAAAATCCTCAAGAATAAAAAGGGTGGTTTACCAAGGGAATGTGTGTGGGAAAGAATAGATCATATATATTGGAATTGACCAGGAATGGGAGTCCTATCCCACAAAAATTTGTATTTTTTAAAGTATGTTACATTCTACTAGATGACTGAAATGAAGGGAGAATTACCCTCCCTAAAAAGGGTCAAAGCATCATGAATTTTAATGTTGTGTGACCAGTACATGGACTATGATGTTTAATGTCTTATGGTGAGGATTTTGGGGCTATAGTTTAAGGTCATTTATCTCTTACCAAAATATTATCAATTTCACCCTTTAATATTAATTTAACCAAAAATACTCCTCCATTTTCAAATATGAAGGAGGGAGGGTTATAATATGTAATTTGGGGGTTTTTGGATCTGAAGAGTGACATGGAAAAAATAACTAGGGTTTATGGAGATAGAAGAGGTCTATCCTATAGATGAATTTACCTCTAGTTGACATGCCGTTTTGGTGGGAAGTTTACACAAATCCAACTAGGGAATATTACTACATAGTCAAAAAGTGGAATCCTCTGGATTAAAGGCCCTTTTAGTGAGAGACTTATAAAAATCCAACTAGGTTTTATTACTGTATATCCAAAAAATGGAATCCTAAGGTTGACATGCCCTTTTGTTGGGTGACTTATGTAATGCCAACTGGAGTGTATTACTGCATAGTTGGACAAAGGAATCCTCAAGAATCGTACATTCCACTACCAATGGTTAGGGAAATCTTTTGAAGATTTAGATTTTCCCAGACATAGAGTTTAGCTTGTGGGAGGAAAGTACTATGATACGGGAAGATAATTTCATATCCAAAATATCAAGAATGGAAAGAAATAATTTCCCTATGTATTTCAACCCCATATGTGGGAGAATAGGATTTTCTTTCTTTTATGTCATGGCTGGGCCAGGGGATAGGATATGGGTGTTTCTAGGTATCTCGTTATGGTGATAATCAAGCCATACATAGTTCTTAAGGAACCATGCAGTTTAAATTCATGTGGAAAGGACATTTTACCCTATCTTGAAAATGAAATATTGTTGTTAGACCCAATATTAAGGGCCTTATTGTCACTACTTATCATGTGTTGTTCGGAATCAATCCACACATAGTTCTTGAATTTTTGTGAACCTTGCAGTTTAAGTCCATGCGATAAGAACATCTCGTGTTCCTTTTATATTAGTTAATATAGGAACATAGTAACCCTAATGTGAATTGATATGCCTTAATCATGTAGCGAATACATTACCAAAACTATTAACCTCGTGTGATCTATGCTCTGTGTGAGAAACTAGGTGTGGGAAAGCTTTATTTTACCATTAAAAGGTGACAAAAATGAAGAGTAGGAATTTTTTATTTTTTGTGGATAGACCGAGATATGGGATCCAAGTGTCGCTACATATCTCTTTAAAGTGAGAATCAATCCATATGTAGTTCTTGAAACCTATGAAGTTTAGTATCATGAACTGAGGAAATCATCCATGCAGTTTTTTCTGATGCTTTCGTCGGGGCGCGCACGTCCGTCTGCTGGAGGATGAAAGGCGCGATTTTGTTGCCCTGCATTCTCACTTTCCAAAGGCTGGAAGAATTCGTCTCTTATTCAGGGATGTTTTCTCCTTGATCAAAATATGATGATGGGTCTCAGTTCTTCCTTATATGGATTCCTCCTCGGAACTCATCACCTAGTTTGGGTCTCCCTTATAGATTTAAGACATTGTTCGTGAAACTCTTCATAGTGCCATAACTTCATGGACACAAGTTAATTATTCTGCTTCTGTCCGGACATTCCAAGGGGTCTGGTCAGGGCAGTAACCTTCAGTCAGGGGATTAGTCACGTTGGGCATCACTGGCGTGTTTGGGCGATGGGACACTGGCATGTCTGGGTTTCTTCCCTTTATTATAGGGCTTCTCGAGGGCGCAGAAGCCCGAGGAATCCCACGTCAGACACAAGGAATTATATGTTCTGGGAATGTATCTGAGGTTTTCGTCAACTTCTCATGTTGAACATATGGTATTCCACATGTTTAAAGTTCAGTGGAGACAGATCGGACTAATCAAAACACTGACTAGAGTGGATCATATGGGTACAACCTCTGGATGGAGCACCGATGTTGGGGACAATGTGTTGATGGCTTCCTGATTGCTGTTAAATGGGAAGGGGAATGGGGGGGCATGATTTCACCGGGATGTGGCAGCTCGGGTAAGAATCAGGATGGATGATGGAAGGTTCCATTAAGTGGATGGAGAATGATATGGGGTCGTTGAGAGGATGATGGTGATGTTGGGATTGAGTCTCAAAGAGGCTTCCTACGTATCCCAGTGGCAGTGAATCAAATTCCACGTAGTTCATTTTGACGACATCATACCACCGATTGGGGGTTTCAACGGCTTACAGCTGGATGGGGTCACAACGGCATACCGCTGGATAGGGTGTCAACGGCTTATCATTGAACAGGGTCACAACAGCTTACCACTGAATAGGGTCACAACGGCTTATGGCTGGATAGGGTTTCAATAGCTTACCGTTGAATAGGGTCACAACGGATTACCGCTGGATAGGGTCACAACGACTTACCTCTGATTGAGGTCTATAGTTTAACGTCATACAGGATGGGGGAGAACTGACGTGAAGGGGTTGGAAATGATGGATGTTGGAATTTAACCTCAAGGAGGTGTCCGACGTACCTTGCCTTGGTAAGGATCAAAGTCCTCCTAGATTTAAATATGGAGGAATTTTGGGGTTACGATCTGAGGTATCCCATGGTGTTGGTGAACCGATGTAAAGGGGTTCAGAGAAACCGATGTGTGGTAGGCTTGAACCTCAGGGAGGCTTCCTACGTACCTTGCCTTCACATGGATCAAAGACCTCGTAGTTCATGTTTGGGTGTGGGGATTACACTCTAGGATATCCAAGGTGTTTTTCATGGTCGGTGCTTTCTCTAAGCCCATGTGATTCATGCTTGGTGTGAGAAATAAGAGACAATAAAGACCTGATGATCACGTCATGAAAGGTGTGTCCGTGGGAAGTGGACTGGGGCTTACACATAGTTAGCGGCCCAAAGTGGAAACAGGGGCTTACAGATGGTTAGCAGCCCAGAGAGGAAATATGGTCTTACTCCTAGTTAGTAGCCCAAGGTGATGAAGATTGGGACTTACTCTAGGATGGAGGCATGAATGGTGACAAATCCCAGCAAGAGAGGGACTTGGCACCCAGGAAGAGAGGAGCATGGATGCTTCCTTCTACAAGGAAATATAGGGGCTTACACCAGGGTGGTTTCCCTTTCCCCGTGGACAGACGCTGCTCTAATAAAGAGGATCTGATTCCATGTGAGGAATTATCTCACTCCGGTGGAGACTAGTGGGCGTGCAGAATGTCCAAGTTTGGGGAACCCCGCGTCTGACACATGGGTAGTGGTCACATTTTAACGTCATGTGATGCGGATGAGGGTTCTTGGAATTTTAACATCCTACAGCTTGGATGAGGTGGGTTCACTCCACACCCCTTGGACTTACATAACTGGTACCCTCTGCACCTTGGTGAATAGAAGGGATAGGAAATACCATGGATAGGGGGTGTTATGGAGAGAACCATTGGGGGGGTCCATGTTATCATGGCTATGCGAAGAATCAAAAGTTGTTAGCATTACTATGCAAAGAAGCATGAGGCGGAGCAACATAACTGGAAGTATCGTCCATGGGACTTTAAAGTTAATTCGTACGAGCCTAGATGGTCGTACAATAAAAGGGTGTGTGATGGAGATGTTTAGGGGGTAAGAGGTAAATGATGTTTGGAAGAGGGACATCGAACACACGTGAAATAGAATTCCCTAGGAGGACATATTGTGTGAAATCATGGTTTTTTCCTTCAATTGGCACACAATAGGCACAATTGCACGAAAAAGACCAGGTTCACACGAAATCGAGGGAGTTTGGCATGTAATGTGGAGTGGAGGTTTTGCACGCAACTAGAAGGAATTGCATGCAAGGAGTATGGGGTGTGCACAATGCACAAAGGGACTCCAGGAGGCGCGTAATTGGCCGGTGTTGCGCTAAATTAGAAGGGTTGTGAACAAATGGAAGAGATAGTGTGCAGGGGATGGGACTCAAAGGGATTTGAACGCGGGTTAAGGTAGAGGGGTCTCATTAAAAGGCAGACCCCTGGGCGACTTGGCGTGAAAAGCCAGTACCTGAAATCAATCTTTTGCGCGCACGAGAGGTGGATTTCACACAGGGGAGATGGTTCAGACTCTTCATCCCTCAGAAGTCTAAGGGGCACCCTTCTATTTATAGGCTCTCAGGGTCGGTGGATTAGTGCGGAAACGACCCAGTGCAAAATTCTTCACGTCGGTGTTGACAGTGTGAAACTTATTTCGCGTGGGGGCGGCGGTGTAGAAATTTTCATGCCCGCGGTCATGATGTAGAAATTTCTACGCCCACGTTGAAAAATTTTGCAGATCCCATTCTTTTCTGCATGGGATATGTTTTTCATGCATCGCTGAATTTTTTTCACGCAGCCCCTCCGGCCCCCCCAGGATGGATCCCCATGTCCAAATAAGGCTTTGCTTTGTCACCCCAAAACCTCCTCCACCCCTTGAGCATTTTTTAGCATCTACAAATCCCCCCCTGAAATCGGATTGGCGGGGGGGGTGAAAAGGTTGGATTTCAAGGGAAACACCGAGAAGCGGAACTCCTTTGGGCCTACACGCGCTGAAAACTGTAGCAGTGAGAAAACCCTAAATGTTTCGTGAAATTCCCTTTTCGTGCATGTGTGAAAATCTAGCTCTGCGCCTATAAAATCCCTCACGGGTTCTTCATTCCGTACGTATTTTCTCACGTGATAAGTCTTGAGCTCTCATGCATGAAAAAGTTCCCTGTCTTGCGTGAAAAATTACCTCGATTGCATATAATTCCTCGATTTCAGCTATTTTTTTATGTACAGGCCCAGTTTTTTTCACACCGCCTCTGACTTTTTCACACTGACTCTAGATTTTTCGCACCCGATCCCACTTTTCGCACTAAATCCTTGAGACCTCGCTAGGAGAATATGGTTGTTAATGAAGTTGATGAGAGGGATTTCGCGTTCACTGCTCGAAGGGCTAATATGGTCACCAACCCTGACGTACATGGTGCCTGAAGTATCATATCCTATAACCATACTCTCTTTAACATGTTGACCCCATCCCCGATGGAGTATGCATTGTCCGAAAACTTGCTGATATGGGAATTCGGCATCTTGGAGGACGTACCTGTGCTAAGATTTGAAGTTGACACACCGTGGTCATGGGTGACCCGTGAGGATGACCTACCATGGTACAATATCACCAATAATGGCCATCCTTCTAGAGAAACTAGACATATAGACATTTATGTCCTAAATTCCAGGACCAATACCATTTCGTGAAGTAACCCAGTTGTGGAGGATTCTTTGACCCTTTACACAAGTACCTTCTGTCAGAGTATTACCGACGAGACTAAAGGTTGGATTCATGATTGGGACCTGCGGTCTGGAGGCAATTTCAAGAGTGAATGGGCTTGGGTGTATTGTGTACGCCTAATGTGTGACTAGTTTGGGCCGAACTACAGCACATCGGTTTGTTTGAGGGAGTGTGGACATCGTAGTTTTATTTCTACCATCAACATGAGATTGGGTCAAGGCTATTTACTCAATGGTCCCCTGATACCAATACCTTCCATCTTTACCGTGGAGAAGTTGGCATCATCCTCTGGTACATTCATTTCATTAGGGGTATCCCATTGGATGGGCACCAATATGATGAGTTCTTCCCGACGGAGAACATTTGGGGGGACATATCACAAACTCCTATGCTAACATGGCATCCGTTGGAGCTGGATAAGGAGAGGATAGGGGCCAAGGATTTTTTGAAGGACATCGCCTATAATAAATGTGTTAGATTGTTCTTGAAAAGTGATTTGGAAGTCCAGATGTCGGGGTGAGGAAGACGGTGTTTGACCACGACACAGAGAAGCAGAAGCATATCGTACTGGCAGATCCTGGAGGTGGGTGAATATTAGTTATGGGGATTTAGTATAAATGAGTGCCAGGACTTGAATGCCTGGTATGCTAGATTTCATACAACCTTCTTGAGTGGGTGTCTCCTACTAGTGAGGGACGCAAGGATTGGGGTTCGTCTAGTTACATTAGTGATGAAGGGCATCATGGCCGTGAATTAGAGGTTTAACCTGGGTGTTCCTATGTTATCCAGTTTGTACGCCATTCTAGGACGCATCTCAAGAGGGGTCTCACTACGGAGGATATGTGGTCCCCTCCAGATCCTCCATTGCTATATTTTAGCTCATTGCAGTAGATATAAAATTCCAATGTCATTCATCCTCTGGGTAACAGCCTATGACCTTCCTTATTAAACATTGCATGGGTCATGCCGTTGACGCTCAATGAGGAGGGCGTAAGTATCAGAATCAAAAATCATGAGAAATTCACTTTCAGCCCATTCCCCACTCCAACTGGCCAAATGTTAGAAAATGGGAAGGGCTCACTGGAGAAAAGAGAATACTTCTAGAGCATCAGAGGTGGGGTACTTGTCGCCCGAGTTGATGGGAAAATCTTTTGTGAGCCCTACGTGTCTTTTAGATTCAGCAGGCAGTTAGGATGCCTCCTCCGGATGCCGAAGAAGGTGTATATAGATGTCCGGGAAAAGATGCATCCCTACGTTCTTTTCCAAATGTGGATGATGTTCACAGCCCAGGGCTCTGGCGATGTCATTACCCCCCCCCCCCCCCCCCCACTGGAGTTGATGCTGGTCTCGCAACAGAATATGCCTACCATTGGGCTATAGAGTACCCCAATGGACTTTTGTGGAAGTAATTCTGATAGCTCATGGTAGCCAGTGTAGAACTTGGGCAGTGAGAGAGAAGACGGGGTGTTGTTGGGGAAGAAAGATTGGAAGCATATCGGGCAAATGGGCCCGCACAGGCTGGGTCTTCAGTAGTGGGGTCGTCGCATTGTGTGGCCATTCCCTCTTCCCCTAGGGGGAGAGGAGCTCTTGGATCAGCCTAGGAACTTACCGGGAAGCAGATATGGTATCTGCTCCATCCATTCGATGACGCAATATTTCTGACATTGTGGTTGGCCTGGTTGACCTTACGGAAATCGATGGGCATTGTAACCCTATGGAAAAAGATAGTACGAGATGGAATCTAGCTGCCAGAGGTCGAACACGTTCATATTGTCGACATGGTGAACTTCCATCAACAGCACGCATACCTGAAGGCCATGGATTTGTTTGAACTCCATTGGGGTTGGAGTGAAGAATCATATTTCTTGGTTAAGGTAATGCTCATCCAAGAGCATGATCTCAAAAAGATGTCACCCACGGATGATGACCGCAATAAAGACCTGGAGGGTAGTGAGATGGAAGAGGAGGAGGTGGAAGGAGAAGGTGAAGGATGGGGTGAAGGAGAAGAGGATCTTGAAGGTGAAGGGTCTCAGGGGGTGTCCCAACCAGGGAGTCTTTGGGAGAGTGGTGAGATCATTAGCTTTGATATAGATATAACTGAGCTACTTGAGGTATGTCTCATCCCTTATCTATCTTTTTCCCCCTTCATTTTTTTGTAACCCTTAATCAAATCTCTTTATCTTGTTTAGGGGCATATTGGCGCCGACCAAGAGGCTCCATGACAGATCAAATTTATGTTTATATTTTTAATATAATAATAATGAATTTTTGATGTTTTTAAATGATAAAACCCATGTATTTAAATGTTTTATTAAAATAATTATCAATTTGGATTATAGAATAAAAATGAGCTAAATTGTGAAAAGTGCTTAATTCTTTAATTCTGATGGATTTTTACGTCAAGAGTATTTTGGTCATTTACTGAAAGATATAATTCCAAATTTTATGATTAAATTTTTTTAAAAATCCTTATTTTATTTCCTTAATTTTTTTCTTCTGGACGAGGGGCTAAATCAATCATCTAGAGGCATTAAACAATCAATGAAATTGAAGATTTTTCCAGGCGGACAGCGTGGACCCCACCACTGTAACGGACATCCATCTCAGCCTACACACCTTCAAATGCATTGATTATACTTGGGGATGAAAGCAGACTCAATGAGGCATTCACACAATAAATTAAATGGAGTTTTGAACCCATTAAGGAAGCTATTGAATGTCATATTCTTAAAGAAGCTGCATGGATACTTCATCCAGAATCAAAAACCAACAATGAAAAAATTATAACTCTTACAAACGGCGGCCAAATGAGATGAAATGCGGATGGTGGACGTACAAAACATTAATATACAACATTCATGAAGGGTTCAATGCGTGAAGCGGCCAATTAATGTGTCAAAAACGTGACAACATTCGGAGGATAGATATCTGGCTATAAAAGGAGGAGAGCTCCTCCCCCTCAAATCATCTTATTCTCCATCTATTCCTTAAAGGAAACAAGGTGTATATCTCTACCAAGGGATGCCGGCCACAAATCATCCACATTTCATTTTTTTATTTATTTTTTTTCTTTATCTTTGTTTTAGTTTACAATTGTAATTTAGATTTCTAATAAAATTCATGCATTATTTTTATTTCTGTGTCCACCCATCCACCCTGTTTTCTTCTTCATCTTTTCTCCTTCCTTTCTTCTTTTATTCTTCTCATATTATCCACTATGACCTTTTAGCCTAAAAATGAGGGGGTGACCTGAGACATGGATCGGGGGAGGTATGTGGAAATTTCATTTATTCTATGCTTAAATTCCGATGTTTTATTAAGTTTGTGATGAGAAAGAGTGATGTGCATGGGTGTGGCGATCGTCCACCACGAAACTAATCTCAAACTCATTTATATTGTTTTATTAAATCTTTTACCTCCCTTATACTGGATAAAAGATCTTTATATGATGGAGTTGATCCATTAAGTGGTTGAAATGGCATACGATGGAGCCAGGTCTTGGAATACATCACACTCTCAATCAAGGTGTGCCATCAACCTTGATTATAGGAGGAGGTGAAGTTAATATTGCTAAATAAATTCAATATTTCACACCAATAAATAAAATAATAGTAATTCATGAATGAGATCTCATAATTTAATTATCAAACATAATTTAAATCCCAACAAAGAGAATGATGAAGCCCAAAAACCAACCCATAAAGGCCAAGTTCTTTCTCAATTAATTTCATTTTGTCATTGCATGTTAGTTTTATATTTTATTTTAATAAAATTGTATTCCATTACTAGATAATATAAAAATAACCAAAATAAATATTTTAGTTAAATTAGATTAAGTGAGTGAATGAATGAAAAGGCTACTCAAGAGAGACGACCCTGTTCAGCCTCTATGTTGCACTAGGAAAATTATATTTCTCTTACCATGCCCTACAATAGGCGTGCGTCAAAACTGGTTCCATTGCCGGGGAGCTAATTGGTTGTTTACTTTACATTCTCTATTTACAAATTTTAGATATTTTTCATTATTTTTTTAAAAAAAATCACAAAAAAAATTAGTTTTCCCATGCTGCATTCAAATTCCTATTATTATGCATGGAATAACTACTCACAGGTGCATGAAGAAGAAACTGACTACACTGAGGAGGCCCTCCAATGAAAGTATGATGCTCTAATGATAATCTTCAAACAAAAGGAAATAGGACTTGAAACATGGATCTCACTTGAATATTTGATATCCATGTTCGATGAAATAAAAACTAACATTGAAAAATTCAATACTAAGAAGAAATTTCCACAGGTCTTCCCTAATTTCACAAAATAAGTCCATGAAGTTTAATCCAAACATGAGGTGGAAGAGCATGACTACCTACCTCCATCCAGCGACAATCAACTTTAAGAGGCACTTTCAAATCAATAGGAGATTAATGCTAAACCAACTCAGGGAGTTGAACATTTCATTGACTCTACCCCTTCTGGTTTTATTTAATCTGAATTTTATGTCACTCCATCTTGTTTTACAGAATCAGATAGTATTTTCTATGCCTTGGATGAAGAAGAAGAAATTGTAGCTGTTGAGGAACACCTGGAGCTCCCTGAAGATATTGATCATCTACTTGAGGAAGTCTATGAAGAGATACAAGTGGCTATGCCTGAAGAACAAAATCTACAAGATGCCTACATTAAAAGATAAGATTTTGAATTTAATATTTCAAATTTAAATTTTGAATCTCCCTTTGATTATTATTTTCATGCAGAACATCTAGGGAAACCACTAGATTTTGAAGAAGACGTTGCACAAGTAGCAACTGAAGAGGAGGAGGTTCCATACTTCATCCTACCCCCACCATGAAAGAGGTATAAAATTGTGAAGGGGGAGGATCTGGTGTACTCAATACATGGAATTCTCTTCTAAAAGAACAATTTACTACAATCTAGGAAGTACAACATGTGGTGGTTCATGTACAGGAAGATCCACCCACCATCGGATTATGGATAACAGCTGGTACTTCCCTCTGGAGGTAGTAAAAATTCAGGGCCCACTTGGGGGATCATACCAAGATTTATCCTTTACTTGATTTTAAGTACTTTCATTTTCAATATTAGGAATTTAAATTTCGAATTCAGTATTAGGAATAATTCTATCATGCGTCCCACTCCCTCTTATCATTGTGAGTTTTAATGACATGATCCTCATTCTTAAATGAGTAATTCTCTTTTGCAGGTTCATAATGGTGGAAGGCAGCCCTAGACAGTGAAGGGGAAGGGCTACGTTTCATGACAAAAATGGATTTCAATTTTAGTGATTTATCTTTTAAACTCTCCACATTTTGGTCCAAAACATGTTTCATTTAATGATAAAATTGCATGCCCACACTTGAATTCATGTTTTACTCGACTTATCTAGGAGACATGAGGTTCCTAGAAAACCAGTGATGCCATGTTTTAGATTTCAATGTTTATATGATTAAATGATCAAAATGTAGAATTGAATTTTTAAATGTGAAGCATAGATATTGAAATTCTGA
Source organism: Viscum album (assembly GCA_963277665.1). Classification (NCBI taxonomy): domain Eukaryota; kingdom Viridiplantae; phylum Streptophyta; class Magnoliopsida; order Santalales; family Viscaceae; genus Viscum; species Viscum album. Next base: position 1,504,934,614 of record OY728158.1, read on the forward strand.
CTCATGATTTGAATGAATTAACTGATTCATGTAAATGAAAATTCCCTACCATCTTTTATGTATTGAATTTTAGAAGTTCATGTGAATTGATTTTTTAATATTAGTCATGCCATGATTGATTTTCCAATGTTATATTTCCATTCCTGAGAGGATTTATAGACCAAATATTTCCTATGTTATCTTAATTATATTTCTTGAGTGATCTTGGGACATTCCACGTACAAGAACTTGTATTGAAACTTTTAAAAGCTATGACTGTACAAAAATACAGTTAAAATGATTGAGGCACTACATTGGATAGCCACATATTTACCTGAGACCCACCCTTACATTTATCCTTAATTAGCCCATAGAATCCACGAATTTCCTTATAAGTTTAAGACACATTACACACCAATTTTTCCTTACCTTCCCACTCTTTTAGTATTTTTTCATGGATTATTCAAGTTTAAGTGTGGGGGAAGGGCCTTTTGTGTGCATTCATTGGGATGTGTATCATTTTTTTGGGTAGTGTGAGGTGTGAGTTATCATTTTAGGCAATGTATTATTAGAAAATTGGGCATGATTCACTATTTCATTATATTTCTTTCATTTCATATGGTACCAGTTTACAACAAGTCATTCCTAACACACCTCGTTGGAGTTTTTACCCCTAGGCACATCTATGCCAAAACCACATCCACTTATAGTATCGAGATAGGGATGTATTTTATCGATAAACCAATTATTATATACTTACCAAAATTTAGGGATATTTTCTTATACTTGGCCTTATCCCTAATCCTCTCTGGAGTTTTCTAATACTAATCCCAAAAATAACTAAACATTTCCTTTGATACAAACTATAACAACCCTTCTTTTATTACACATTAATTCATGATTTATTACAAATTTTATTACATAATTCAACCCAAAATATTGAGAAGTATAGTTTCTATGGGAATTAGTTATATATCATTACATCATGAACATGGGATACAACAATATTATTGAAAACTTTCATAACATGCTTCTAAAATTTCATGGATTATAAAAGAGCATAGGATAACCTAGGGACAATCATAAGAAAGGGGTGATCTATAAAGCCAAGTAAAAAATAAACATGGAATAAGGTGATATATATTATAAATTAGTCATATTAGTGGGTCATAAAAATAGTATTAATCGTAAACATGAACAATGAGACATGATATATCATGATAATCATAAGATTAGAAATGTGGAGACAACTTAAAACATTGCATAATATACATAGGTCAAGGATAAACTGTCAAGATGTCATGGTAGAAAAAATACTATATGGGATTATAGTTCACTCCCAGTCCCAACATGAAATATCATGATACTAAACATTACCCAATGCATTGGAGTGCTATATAATTCTAGGCGTAACCATCGCATTCATTTCATTCTAATTCTTAAGTGTGACACATAGATCATAAAACATGAATTCATTCATCATCATAATTTATTCCATTATCAAGGAGTTTGGAATAAATATATGTAATTCCCCAATAAAAAGTATATATACATAAATTTGAACACCCTTGATATGAAATGGGTATGGTATTCACTACACAATTGCATTGGAATGGAAAAATCACAGTGAAATTTTGGAAGTATAACGTCGTCACTTAAAGATTCATAAAAATGGGTTTATGAGAGATAAGGGGATATATCATAACATTTAAATAAAATGAGAGGTAATAGAGACATGATAAAACATATCCCAACATTAGAAATTTGAAATGGAATACATAAGTTAATAAAGAAACATGAATAAAGAAAAGAATCCTAACTATATTTCAGCATGGAAACAGGTGTACATAAAGGATCATGGGAGGATTGATGAGAGTGAAAGGGGGTCTCATCATTAATAAATTAAATCTATAGTAATAGGAATATTTAAAAACATATCCCAACATAATAAAATGGAATTTATGAGACATAACATAAAATAAATTCTTGAATGGAAACGAGAAGATGGAAATCTATTACTTGAGTGTGTGACTCCAAATGCACGGGAGGTGATTCTTGAGAGTTTGGGGAAAACTTGGGAGGACTTTAGAGAGTATAGGTAAGAGTATAGATGTGATAAATGGAGTTTTAGTTAATATAAATGGGATCTTGGGTGGGTTATATAGTAAATGAGTGGGGTTTCTTTATTATTTAGGTTTTGGACTCTACATAATAAAATAGCCAAAACCAAAAACAATTCCATGGTTTTTGCACTTGGTTTCTTCCAAATAGAAGTGGTTATCATTATTTTATATGACCAAGGTACGAAATTAATAAAATAATTACCTTGATTATGTGGAGGTGAGTCACACTCTTGAAGAAATGATTTTAAAACCTTAAAATATATTAATTGTTTTGGAGGATTCATAAGGGCTTTATAAAATTAATAAAATAAACATAAAATCACATTATTTTAAAGTTAAAACATATATTTGGTCTTGGATACCCTTTATAATATTTATTACGTAACATTTGGGTAATTATGATGTCATAATACACAAAGTATATTTATACAGTATTTGATTTTTACCCATAAATTCGATTATCTCAGAAAATTATGAAAAAATCACCATTTGATAATTCTGATGTTTTGATTCCAAAAAAATATTAATTTTACGGAAATAATTTTATAAATAAGTTAATTTTCACTTCTAAAATAAAATCTTGATTTATTAAAAAAAATTTGGTTTTTTGACAATAATAGTTTTTGAACCCTTACAAAAATTATATTTGAATTCCTAAAAATTATATGATCATTTATATTCCACAAAAATTATTTAATAATAATATTTTATTAAAAAATTATTTATTACAAAAATATATTAATTCATCAAAATAATTTCCTTAATTGAATTTGAATATTACCCAAAAATACTATTTTTTTATTATATCAAAATAAAAATCATTTATAATGTAACTATAATGGGATGAAAATATATTCATCATTATATACATCATAATGTACATAATCATATTTCTAGTGTAAATACCCTGAACCCAGTAGCTCGGATCCGATGTCTTAATTTATTATGTCAGTACAGTTACAAGACTCAAATCCCGAAGGAACGGTCAATTTAGTAGTTCTGGAAGATAGATTACATACAAGAACGTTACATTATGACTTGAAAAGAAAAATACAAATAAACTCTATTCAAAACACCCATAACTCTGAGATTATCCCTGCAAGTCATTCATAATATACATATCCGCATCCGGGGAAAAATAAAACATAAAAAATTGGTAATCTCAGATGCTCAGTAAGGGTATGTAATATTTCAGAAGCTAATATAATCAATAAGGCTTGGTGAATGAATAAAAAACATTCCATTAGTACATAAACTTTATCATAATATGGTAATAATAAAAGATGAATAAATAATTCCATAAAAATAATCACATGATAATGAAGCTTAACCATAGATATTCTACTAGTTGAATATTCACAAGTATTAAAATTTAATAATATCATAATGAGGGAATGAATAATGCTGGACATCATAAACATATCTTTTAGGAATTTTCCAAGACATCTGAAAATAAATGTTTGAGGCCTTAGCCAAAATCCATTTTTATTTTTTCTCACGATACCTCTCGATTCATCGAGGGGTTATAGCAGACCTTGTCCATCACTTACTAAGTCTTATACATTCCTCATATTTAAAATAAAATTATATATTTAAATAAAATTATCCCATAACACTTTTAAATATTTTAATTATAAACATAGATTAAAGTACTCTAACAAAATCATTGAGAAATTCTTGAGAGAGATACCCTTTTTCTTTGAAAAGAAGAGTTCTTTTAGAAAAATCATTTTTTATTTGAAATAATAATTCAGATTTTAAACATGAATATACTATAAAACAAAGGGGAATGATAATGAAATTAAATTTTAGGCATAACTTATTTCCAACTGATGAGAAAACATATAAAAAGATCATTAAATAAATTTTAGAAATGAGCCGTTTTAGTACAGTTTTTGGGAAAATAATAAAGAGTCATTAAAAAAGAAAAAGGTGTAATTTTTTTATAAAACTATAAATGAAAAAAGATATTTTTTCATGATAAAATAAGTGATATTATAAAAATAATGGTGGCATAAAAATAGATTATGGATTGCACTTGGAAATAGGTAAGAAACTGGAAAGTTCCCTTTAATCGGGCTTGCTTATTCAGAAGAATTGAGAATGGAACCATATAAAATCATGGATTCCTATCAAAGAGGGCTGAAATTATTTGGATACATAAATTTTTGAACATATAAATAGAATTTATAAGAATTATATAAAATTAATGAATAATTACATTGAGTTAAAGAGAGCTAAAGCGTAACCCAGATGAAAAATATAAGTTCCGGGAGAATCCTTACCACTTTTAATCAATAGAATCATATGCCCCATAAAATTAATAATCATAAAATGAAACATTTAATACCATAAATATTATTATATTCATGATATGACACATTAAAGGGAAGTATATAGACACCACACACAATAAATAGTGATTAATAAGGTATGTCTCATGGAAATAAAAGTGTGATGAGAAAACCCTTACCATATGTCTGGAAGTGTGCTGCACTTAACTTTAATGTCATGTATAGTAAAATAAAATAAAATAATTAATTAATTAAGAACCTTTTATATATTTATTTTATTAAGTTCATTTATGGTGTTTTTAATGAGTTATAAGATACAATTTTGTCGTTTAGGGGCATTCATTTCCTTGGTTTTCATGATCGGTTTACTTGTATATGAGTATGGAAGCTCATGTAAAATGGGAATAGATATCAAGAATTAATTTTATATGTTATTACTAAACATAAATAATATTAAATGGTTATATAATTAACTTTTCTATTTTGGGTGAGGATGAATCATTAAATAATACGCTAGTGATAATCATTTAGATTATTTTGGCGGCTTTTCGATCATCACGAACTAGTTTTGTTTTATTAATTAAAATTATGTGTATATAATAGTTCTAAAAAATTAAATAGGATGAAATAAATATATTATATTTTTTAAAACCATAATTGTTTTATGAATATACTTTAAGGAATTAATGTAAAATTAAAATGCAGCATCCATGATATCAGTAAATTGACACATTACGGACGATGTTTTCATTTATAGAATAAAAAGAGATAAGAAGGAGTTGGATGATAGATATTACATTAAAATGATATAATTATAGTATATAAATGATAATATATTTATTCTTACACTTGGACAAGGGGAGGTGAGGATAATATTATAAAATGAAAGAACCTGAAAAGAAATTAAAAGAAAAAGAAAGATGTTTTTACCGCTTTAATTTATCCTCTCTGAGAACCTCCTTAGGGAAAATGTTTTATTATTTTAATGATACCAAGGGATCCTGTAAGTGTAGATGGGGTTTGGTAATATGATTGGGTAGAATTTGGAAATGTATCAAAGATTTAAAGGTGTGAGGAGAAGAGGTGGTGAGGGGTGGAATTTATAGGGGAGAAGAAGGGTGTTTTTTCAATATTTTATTCATTAGTTTATTATTTTGGATCAAGACAAGGAATACTGTTTATTCTTGTGAATAAATACATTAAATAATTCTTTTGAGTTCTAAATAATGGTTCTTACCTCATTCTTACATTAACAATGACTCAAAAATTCATGTATTTAGCATTTATCATAAGTTATCGTATTTTACTATTCACAAAAATACTCTATTTGAGAAAAATACCAAAAATTAACCCTAACCATTTTTTGATGTTTAGAATTAAAAAATTACCTCCATTTTAGGAAAATAATTTTCTAAATATTATAAATTTAATTTTTAATTAAAATCAACATTGACTCAAAAAAATACAAATTTTGAAATTATAAGTGATTTTATAACACTTTGAAAAATTAATTATGGTCTCATACAGTTATATTATCATAATAAGAAAACGAAATATTGATTTTTTTAATATATTGTATCAAAAAAATCTTTTAAATCATTATATTTACTATAAAATTGAAAGTAAACATTTATGTTTTATAAAAATATCAACTCTTAATTAATAATTTCTAAAACATTTATTTACTTTAAATATGATATAATCATATAAAATTACCATTTCTAGGATGAATATATTTTATTTATACTTTAATAGTTTAATTTAATATTATAATAAAAAATTTACTATCAATTATAACGAAATTGACAGTTTTATAAAAATCGGGATTTTTCACTATTTACTAGAAAATAAATATTTTCAAAATAATACCAAAATTTCACCCTAAGATAATTTTGGAATTATTTTTTAAAAGATTATTTTATTTTTTTCAATAAAATTTATAAAAGCATCAAAATTTAGTTTTAAAACAAGTGCACCATTAAAAGGCCATAAAACTGTGTTTAGAAAAATATAGCATTTTTTGTTTAAAATTGGATTTATTCTTATCTTATGCCTATAAAAATATTTTGGGTAAATGTAAAAATATTTTATTGAATATATAATATATAAATTAAATTAATATATTTTAATAATATTTATCAATTTAATTTATTAATATAAAGTGTCATTGTGGGCATAAAAATAGTTTTTATAAAAATGAATCTTTTATATTCAATTGGTTTTCATTTCTTATTAATTAGTGACCAATGAATTAATTTTATAAACATGTGTAATATATATTAATTTAATGTCATTCATTCCCTCCATTACCAATATCTAGTAGAAAAATAGAATAATTAAATAACAATATTTAATCATCTTTTAAGCATGCAAACTATGGAGGAAGTTAATTTTAAAAAGACGAATACCATAAAATCATGGGGTGTTACAAATATTGTCTTGATACATATTACTTTAATACACCAAAAAATCCCTAAGGGTATGGTGTGCAATGGTGGGACTTTCATCGGGCGGTTCGGTGAACATGGTTTGGGTCTTGATCTCGATGAGCTTGAACTTCTCCCATAAACAGTTTTGATCATACTTATGTTGTCGAATATAAGCTTGGGCTTGGTCGAGGTAAAATACCAGAGATGTAATCTCCCCAAGATTCATTGATAAATGGGATTCATATGGTACGATCCTACTGGTTGCGGTCATCACTTCCTTTTTCTATGTCAATTGGATTTGTTAAAAACCTATATTTATATTAATTGTGTAATCACTATTCAAGGGATATATTATCAATTATAATGATACTTAATAGTTTTTAAATCCAATTGGATATAATAAAATAAGTGCATGTTTTTTCTATAATCGTATTACATTTAATTAAATCAAAAGGGGAATTTAATTTACAATAGTTTAGGTCATTACACAACCTGGGAAATAACACATAGGTGAGGCATTACTCTAGGAACCAAGGGTTTTCTTAGGTTCCCATGGAAGGCTCTTGTATAGGTCCTAGGTTTGTTTAGGGACATTTTTGCTTGTGCTTGTTAATTAGGGTAGGGGTTCTTTGGGTAGGTGTCTTGTGTTTCATACCCTAGAGTGACTTTGATCCCACTATCCCCATTAATTTCCACTTCTCTTAGGATTTAGAGGGCTACCAGAATGATTTTTGATGGCCTGGGAAAAGGGGTTGTGAAAACATAACTTTGAAGATTCTTTTGTTTTTCTATTCCCTCAAATTAGGGGCCCTATGGTCTTATTAATTGGTAAACAAGGGACCCTGGTCGAAGGATGACTCCCACAAAGGTACCTGGTGCCGGTACCCTACTTAGGTACCCCATGCATGGGTGGATAATCCTTTAGATCCACATAGGTGGTGCTTTATGATCCTTTTGGTGCACAGACTGGGTGCACATAGGCCGATGTTAGGCAAGTTCCCTTTATCCTTCTTGAGGATCTTCACCTCTCTAATACTTTTCATTTTCATTAAATCTCTTAATCCCATGTGAAAAATGGGGTGTCAATGAGGATGTGTATTAATAAAGTGTCAATTCTTATAATAATGAAATAAAATTTACTCTGATTAATTAATTTTTTAATATTTGGGAATAAGGATGAAATTTAGTATTTTTTGGTACCTTATTAAATAAAATTAAAAGGATGTCATAATATAAAAACAAAATTTTCCAATATAAGAAAATATATTTTTAATTTAATGAATGTATAATAATATTTTTTAAAACATATGTGTGTTTTATTAAAATTTGTTTTCATAATAAATTTAATGTTTTTAAATAAAATTAATTTCTAGAAAATTATTTTATAAAATACTTTTTATTTTGATATAAAATATAATATAATTTTATAATATCTTGATTAATTTTTATAAAGGTTAAAAATTTAATCATGACATAAAAACTTGTATTTTAAAAAAAATAATATTTTTTTTAAAACATTAAATTTATTTTAATTAAATTTTTTTTTTGATAAAATGGATATCATTTATGAAATAATCATGGTGAAATTATTCAACAATGAATTTGTTATAATTTTCTAAGGTAGTCGAATTTTTTGGTAAAAAGTAGAATTTGGTATAAATATATGGTAAGTTTTATGACATCATAATGAATTATATGTTATGTAATGAATAATATGAAGTCTTTATTATAAAAAAATTTATTTTATCCTTAAAATAATTTATTTTAAAATAATGATATTTTTTTCCAATTCTATAATGAATCTTCTAAAATCTAAACAATATTTTAGGTTTTTAAAAATAATTCTTTATGAATGAGAATATTTTCCACATCCAAAATAATATATATTAAATATATTTCATAACATAAACTATTAAAATACTAAAAACACTCCCCCTTGGAAAATAACATAGGCTAAAACCTTGCTAAGTACAATGGTTTTTCATTTTTTTATAACTTAGAGTCTAAAACCAATGTGTAGAAACTAATAAATAATTATCCAGTTTTTGTTATAAATACCCACCCATTCAATCATTATTATACCCTCCCGAGTCAATGATCATGAATATCACCTTATTTTTTCTCTCTTAATAATTTCTAAGGAGTTCTTATGGTTCCAATAAGCTCTTCTCAAGATTTAGGAAGTCACTTTTCAAATTATGGATTCTCTTCCTCTCTCCTTTTCTTCAAGTACTTAATTTATAATAATCCTTTTGATTTTCAATTGTTAATGTTTCCGTGTCTTCATAATCATTAATTTGTCATCCAAATTATTCCCTATTAATGATATACTACCTATACTATTTTTCCCTCTCATTAATCACATTCCATAAACTATTATGAATAGTTGTTATGCTCCCGAAATCATGCTTTGATTTTCCATGACATAACTTTATGTTGTAAATACCCCACTATACTTTCATTCAATAGTATTCTCATATATATATATATATATAACCATAGTTAATTGATTGGGTAATTCCATGTATAAAACCCATATTCCCTATTCATTGGTTAAAATGGTGAAAAACATTCTTATAATATATGATTTATGTGACACACATAAAGTTAGACATATGAGAGGTGAGCCCTAATAGTGATATAATGTATAAAGATCTAAATGATCGTTATTGGTGGGATAATATAAAAATTGAGATTTTATATTATAATATAATATGTTTGGAATATCAACAAGTGAATATGGAGTGATAACTACCCAAAGAAGTGTTGAAACCACTACCCATACCATTACAAAAGTGGGGTAACATGAATATGGACATTGTTTCTAGATTTCCTAAGACATCCATGAAAAAAATTCCATATGGGTAATCATTGATATATTAAAAAATTATTTTCATTGTATCTCCATATAAGAGTCTTTTTACCTTGAGTGAATCTCTTAACTATATATTCAAGAAATTATGAGACATTATAGAGTACCGCTATCAATTGGTTCATACCATGATCCAAGATTTATTTATAAGTTCTATAGGTTCCTTTAAAAGGATATAAATATTGAATTAATCCTTTACATAGCCTATCATTCTCACCCTGATGTAAAGTCTGAGAGGATTATTCAAACATTTTAATAAAAGTTGTAGGATATCTCACTTGATTTTCAAGGGAGTTATCATCAACATCATCTACTTTTGGAATTCTCTAACAACACTAGTTTCAACTCATGAATTAAAATGGCTCCTTATAAATCACTCTATAGAAAAATTTATATAACTCTAATATGTTGGGATGAAATTGGAAAAAGAAATATATTGGGACCAAACATTTTGTAATTAACTACATATAAGAAACATGTGATCGAGAAATGTGTCAAGGATGATCAAATTCAATTAATGAGTTATACTAAAAATATAAGGAATGAATTATAATCTCATTTTTTGGATCATGTATTCCTCTAAATATCATCATGGAAAGGTATCATGAAATTTGGAAATAAGGGTAAACTAAATTCAAGTTACATTAGACCATTTTATATTATGAATCATTCTAATGTATTTATTGATTGGTTATCATTGCCTCTAAATCATTCCAAGGTCTATAAAGTCATCCAAATATCCATGTTAAGAAATTATATGTCATACCAAACATATATAATCAAAACAAATAGAGTTGAATTAGAACATGAACTATCATTTAAAGAATAACTAATCCAAATTCTTAATGAAAGGGAAGAAGTGTTAAAGAATATGACCACTAAAATAATGAAAGTCATGTAAATAACACAAGTTTGAAGAATAAACATGAGAGTCTAAAAAAGTGTAAAAGGAAAAATATCACTATTTATTTTGGGGAAAAGGGATAAATTATTTTAGGGTGTGTTGGAATGTAACAACCAAAAATTCCCTTTTACTGTTAATAAAATAACTCATGTTTTATAAGGACTGGTTTTTCTAGGTTTTATAATAGAATTATAAAATAATGACTATTACATTTCATTATACATAATAAAATAATTTTAAATATAATAAATTCCGAATAATAATTCACACACTAATGTATACTCCGTAGGCTTCAAATCTCCCATGAATATCACCCCTGGCATAAAATGGATAAATGAAAAATAAGTGTTAGGAATATGAAAAAACAATTATTAGGTAATATGTAGAACCTTTGAAAATAAAGTAGTTAATAATTAAGTATTATAATTATAGAGTATATATAGTATGTAATGGGTATTGAGATAGTTAGGATCTGACCATTGGGAATTATAAACATTGGGAATCATGAATGTTGTTCATTGTATCCTTTGGGCATTCTCATCATTGAAAATAATTCTACCTTTATAATTAGTGCTTATAAAGGGCAACGATGGGAGATAATTGGTGTTTAAGAGAAAAAATATGGCCTCAAAAAGTAGGATCGTACTCTATAAATATCATTTATTATAGATAGGGAGGGAGGTGGCATCATTGGGGTTCTCACTTGACTAATCCCAAGTATAGCTTCAATAACTGAGGCTTGAGCGAAATCACCTAGAAAGAAGTTTAATTTAGTAAATATCACTACCAAATCGATGTTGGTCAAAACACCCCATGAGAGTAGCACCATTTCACACCTTAACCTTAGGGATTATGCTAGGTTAATAAGGGGTTATGTATCTAGGGGATATATATTAATAAAGAGTAAATAATTTTAGAAAATAATGAGTGCTTACACCAATATAAATGTTTTTTAAATATTTGTGTATTAATTCAAATAAGGATTAAATTTTATAGTTTTGGGTACATTATTAAACAAAAATAAAAAGAATTTATATCAAAATACAATGAAATAAAAGTTTTCAATATAATAAAATAAATTTTTAGCACAGTGAAGACATAATTATATTTTTGGTAAAATATATATGCTTTATTATGATATATTTTTATAATAAATTTAATCTTTTGAGATAAAAATATTCTATATAAAATTGAGTTATTAAACAATACATATAGGGATATAAATGATAATATAATTTTATGAAGTCCGAAGTAAGTTTTCTATGGGTTGAAAAGCTGATCATTTTATAGAAACAAGTATTTTAAATAAATAATTATTTTATTTATAATAGTAAATTCCAAATATTTTTAAATATGTTTTTTAATTTTTGTTGTGTTTGAAATCATATCATCAAAATTAATCAATAGTGAATTCTTCATACTTTTCTGAGAAAGTCAAATTTTTAGGTAAAAAGTAAAATACATTATAAATATATGGTAAGTATTATGACATCATAATGAATTAAAAGTGATGTGATAAATAAAATAAATTCCTTCTCAACCAAAAATGTGTTTTTATATTAAAACATTGTATTTTAAAATAATAAGAATAGTTTTCTAAATTTATAATGAATCTTCGAAAACATAAAGTACATTTTTAGTTCTATAGAATAATTAACTACGAATAAGAATTTTTACACATCCAAAATAATATATATTAAAGGCATTTCAGCTCATAAAATTTTAAAATAATAAAATAACCCTTTGAAAACACTATTGGATAAAATCATGTAAATTATGATAGTTTTTCATTTTTTATAACTTAGATTCAAATAACTATGTTTCAAAATTAATTAAAAAGTTCCCCTATTTTTCTATATATACCCACTCATTATTCCATTACTCTCTACTCACAATCCATTTATCATGAATTTCCTTTTTATTTCTATCTATAGATAATTTCCAAGTATTTTTTAAGGTTCCAAGGAGCTCTTATCAAGGTTTTGGAAATTGATTTTCAAGTAAGGGATTCTCTTCCTCTATCCATTTATTCAAGTACTTTCTTTGTAATTTACATTTTTATTTTTAATTGATTATATTTCCATGTGTTCTTAATTATTCCTTTACAATCCAAATTATTCCCAATTAATGAGATATTACCTTTATCTCTCATTAATCCCATTTCATAAAATATTATGTATACCTATAATGTTTTCAAAGTAATTCTTTGATTTTCCATTACATACTTTTATGTTGTGAATAACCTACCCTACTTTCATTCAAGGGAATTCATATATATAACAATAATATATTAATTGAATAATTCCATTAATGAAACCCACATTACTTACTCATGGGTTAAAATGATGAAAATTTTTATTATGATATATTATTTATGTGGAACACATAAAGTTGACATATAATGGGTGTTCCCTAATAGTTCTACAATGAATTGGGTAAAAAATTAATCTCTACAGATGAAATGTTTATTATACCTTAGAATCATGCCTTGTTAATGTTTTATGATACCTAGTTGAACTCCCTTGGTAATATGTTTTATGACACCTTGGTGATGAACCTTTGTGATATGTTTATGAATGTCTCATTTTCATATTATAGACACATTTTGATATTTTTCTCCATGAACCTATGATTGTGATCTTATATTATGCCTCATATATTTATAATAGTGATCTATTGTTATTCCTCATGTTTTATCTATTATTATAACACATGTTCAATTTCATTTGTGTATCCCTTAATGGGCCTTATGCTCTCCCTTTTCTATTAATGCATGTCCTCAGGAAATATAGGCAATGAGGTGTCCTATGATGGATTTATAAATGATTCTTTCAAGAAGACTAAATAAGTTATATGTTTTTTTATTAATATACTTCATGTATTATTTACCTAGTTTCTAAGACATTGATCCTCAAAATATCCTTGGAAATTATTAATGTAATAATTTATTAAGGAACTTTGGGAAAAATCATTAATGAAAAATGTGGTTATCCATAATATAGATCTTTTATTTTATTTTTTAGTATATAAATTATAAGTTTTATCACACATAATGTAGGATCGAAATATGAATGTAGATCTTCAATTACAAGAGGGGGTGAATTGTTAGTTTAAAAACTTTTGTTTTTAACCATAAGGAAAACTAAGTCTAACAAAGTTAAACAAAGTAAATTCACAAACCCTAAAAAATTTATATAAAGAAAAAAATTTAGGTTCCAAAAATATGGTTCCAGAAATGAAACTTAATGAAAGTTTACAAGGAAAATATTCTACCTTAAAGAATATAGAATCTTTCTTATCAGAGTATATAAAATAATATGAAAGTATAAGAAGGTTATACTTTCTTTCTTTATAAAAATACACTGAATATAAACTTGAAACAATACAAGTAACAAGTATGAAATATTTTAACCCAAAGAGAAGGGTATCCAACAACCTTGGATAAAGGTCCCTTGATTTATACATTCAATAAAGTCTATCTTACCACACCAGTGTAAACCCTTGATAGGAATATTGGAATCTATCTTGTTATCCCCGTAAGCCCTCATTCTTTAAGGAAGTTGGAACCTCTGTCTTCCTACCCCTATAATACCTCATACTTTATGGTAGTTGGAACCAATTTCTTCCTATCCCTAGAATCCCTAAATTATTCTCATCAATAATCGGAGTCACGAGAAGGAATCTGAACAAGATGTTTAGAACCACACAAAGCATGAGAGTTTTTATCTCTAGAAATCAGTTCACATCATGTAATCTCTTGATTGATGAAATATATATTTTGATCTCATTTGAATGAGATTATATTTATAGGCACTTCTCTAATGGTCATATCCCTCCTCCAATGGTCATATTTTTCTTTGAATCTCAGAAGGACCTATACAAGTGTCACTCAAACAATGGTTAGTTAGAAATAGGTTGTACGACATCGTTTCATAAAAAATGTAAAGAAAATGAAGTTACTTAAACAAAACTATTTTTCAGATTCTAAGGAAAAATAGATTTCGGAGTCTAACCAAATAAACATTCAAAGTCTATAATACATGGATATTTAGATTTTGTTTAATAATTAATTCAGAATCTGAATTCTGTAGATTTTGGAGTCTAAATTCTAATGAATTTGGAATCTGAATTTCGAGGAATTCAGAGTTTGAATTCTGAGGAATTCAGAGTCTGAAATTTGAAGAATTAAAAGTCTCAATTCTGAGGAATTTGCAGTCTGAATTCTGAGAAATCCGGAGTTTGAATTTCAGAGAATTCCGAGTCTGAATTTCAGAGAATTCAGAGCCTGAATTAAGAGAATTTGGAGTCTGAAAACAAAACACTCTATATCCAAGGAATTATAAGATTCTAAGGTTTTACAGAAGAATCCAAATTTTATACTCATTAATAAAATTGTTTTTATTTAGAGAGTTTTTAAAATGAAACAATGAAAACAATGGTAAGGATAAAAATTTCCTTAGAGAATGAAAATTTTCCTAATGAAAATAATCTTTAAGAAAAACAATTTTCCTTAAGATAAAGTTTTTGTGACTTTCAGAACATAGAGCAATGGAAAATTTATAAGAAAACCTTATTGACTCAATAATATCCCCCTTCTTGGAAAGACAAACATCCTTACGAAATTTAATATAAGGACATAGAATTTTGATTTATGAAATTAAAAGAAAAACTTCTCTCCATTTACTTATGGATCAAGGGGAATATGACTAACTCCCCCTTAGGTTTTGAAATTCCTAAGGATCATACTCTTGACTTACTTAAAGAGATTTTTATTTTTATTGCACAATGAAATATTAATTAATAAAACTCCACCTTAGATAGACTCCCCTTACTTATGGAATTCTATTCATTACTTAGTAAACTTTTTTATCATTCCTTTCTCCCCCTTTGTAATTTTAAAAAAGGAATAAAGAGAATGGAAACAAATATGGTACCTGAAATATTATTACTATACAACAAAACACATGAAGAACAACCAAAAATTTCAATATGATTGGAAAAATTTGTAAAAGAAAGGTAATACAACAAAAGATAGGAGTTAAGGAAAAAAATAATCCTTCTTTTTTCCTTTGGAATAAGCTTCTTGAAAATGGTATTCAGATTTTTAATCTCCTTATGATCCTCTTAAAAACGTTTGATAAGTTAATCTTGATCTTTATTTTTCTTCTCTAGAGATTTGATCTTTTCTTCCTGAGCCTTAAGAATTTCACCCTAAGTCTTCAAAATCTCTTATTGCTTACTAAGATGTTCTTCAAACTCAATTCTGAGATTACTTTCCCTTTTCAGGTTCAAAGAAACTAAATTAAGTTTCCCATTTAGATCTGTGTCTTCATGCTTCTAAGTTGTTTATTGAAGATTGAGATTCTCATTAAAGCTTATAGTAAGATCTTTGATCTTTATATATTTGGTATCAAATGCATCCTTAAAATTATTTTGCAATTCATCAAAGATTATCAGCTCCTCAATTGTCTTCATGGAATATTTAGTGATTTCCTAGCATGACCTTTGGTGATCATCATACCCAACATAGAAAGATTTAAAATTGGCCTCAATACTGAAGAATTTTTTCATAAGCATGGAAACAGAATCTGATTTCGGAGTAAATGAATGTTGAAGCATATGACATCTTGAGTTAATAATTTGAAATAATGGAATTTTATTAACCAATTTATTCAATAATTGAACCACACAATCATGACCAATAGAAGACAATTATAAATTAGATTCTCTTGTTGGTGAGGATTCTTTCTCAATATCATCATTATTTCTTTTAGAAGATCCGCCAATAAATTTAATAGCCACCAAATCCTTCTTAGGTGTATAAGTTAACACCAATTTTCCTTTATCAGCTCTCGGAATACTCAGAAGCCTTTGGTGATTCATGTTTTCTATCTGATAGTTGGATTATCTTGTCTTCCTCAAACTTTTACTTTTCCGCATCTACCACCAGGTCCTATGGTTTAACCAATTCATGGTTTCTGCTCTCTTCATTTGATGGTTTTTTTATTTCTTACTGAACCTATTCTTCTTTTACTATAGTAATAGGTTTAGAATATTTGTCCTAGGAATTCTGAATCAAAAATTTCTCAAAACAAATATCCTACTCATTATATTCTTCAACTTGTCTTATCATATCATCAGTATCATCACTTCCATCCTCTTCTTCTTCTTCAACTTCCTCTTCCAGCATAATTTCCTCCTCTTTATCTAGTTCTGGAATGACCATTTTCTTTTTTGGAGTCACTGTAATTGATTCTTGTAAAAATGACTCTGTTACCTGGATTTGTTCAGAGGCTTTTGCAGTGTCTCTGAGAAGAGCTTGAACCACTTCATCTTCAGACAACTTCTTCTTTTTCTTATCCTTTCCTTTTTTTCATACTCCTCATCATCCTTAATCATAAATGCTTTTGCCTCAGCTGGATCCAGTCTAAAGGTAGCCTCTCATTCCTTTTTATTCTTTTTATCTTCTCTCCACTTAGAAAAAAATCATCTGACTAATTCTTTTTCTTCTCTAGTTTTGGAGGTGCTAATAGGGTTTCTAGTACTGTAAAATATTTTTCTTTTACTTCCAGTTCATTCAGCTTTCTCTTCTTTCCACCCTTATTTTAAGTCTCATCTACTTCTGGATTCTTATATAAGGCTTCGATCTTGCTTTTAGACAAGTCATAAAATTTTCCAGACCTGCTGTTAAGACCAAACTTCATCCTTCTCAGTGTATCATCACTTAGTAACATAACCTTGAAATTTCTTGGCTTAGAACTAAATGGAATTTTGAAAGAGTGTAGACAGAGGACAATGATATTGGAAAGATGAATTAGATACAAAATGATTTGAAATTTGAGGGTCCCATTCTTGATATTCATAATTGTAAGAAAGACATACTTCACCATATTAATCATCCAGAGGTTCAACAGAAAATCAAGAATGTTGATATAACTCGTTTTCAAGTTATCCTTATCACATTATCTCGGAATCAGAAATCCCTGAACCCATAACTCTAGAATCCAAAAATTTGTAGAGAGATGATTAATCTTTAGTGTCTTCACCCCTGATAAACCAAGGAACTCTATGGCCTTCTTCTTATCAAAACTTCCTGATATATCCGGTATCTTGTGGGTACAGAAATCATCTTCCCCTTCATATAAAATTCCTATAATTCTTGCAGCCAATCTAAAGGAAAGAGAATAAGTTTTCTCATAACTCTTAAAACAAAACTTATCTTTCACATCTTGAACAAAAAAACTTACGGTCTAATAAAATTCAACTAGAAACTCCGGATAAACCGGATCTTGTACGTTTGGTTTTTATACACATAAACTCTCCCATCCATTCAACCTAAAATTCGTATAAATAAGAGAATCATACTTAGCAAAAAACATTTGATCTACTAAACTCTCTTTATAGATCTTACATTCATAAATTTCTTTAACTGAGGACATTTTCTTTTAAGGGTATTATTATAAAGACATTTGAATTTTGGAAAACCAAAAAATTTGGAATGACCCTTAAGTAGAGTGGCAGAGCTTCAGCACACAGGAGTATGAAAACCAATGTGGGACAACCATTAGGGGGGCCTTTATATAAGAATTGAGGAAATGGATCTTATTCCTAGATTTATACAATGGTTGAATTAATGCTGGTAAGATCTGATGGTTGAGATGAAATCCAAAGAAGGATTTTGGTAGATTCTAGTCTTTTGAGGTTTTTAAGATATAACTTCAGATTTAAGGAAAGTGAATATAAATTGTTTTCTTAGAATAAGAGGAAAATACCAACAAGAAAAAATTTTATTACAAGATTTTAAATAAGGAAACGTACCTTCTATATTCCTAGGAAAAATTTTAGTAATGAGGAAAATTCATCTTGAAGAACTTTTAGATTCCAGAAAATTTTAAAGAAAGGAAGTTTTTGAAACCAGAAAATTTTAGCAAGTAAAAAAAATTTATGTTCCAAATATTTGAGTTCTGAAAAAAAAAATTGGTTTACCAAAGAAAATTTGACTAACAAAAATTTGGTTACAAAAAAAATTTGACTAGGAAAAATTTGATTTTGAAAAAATTTGGACTATGAAAAATTTTATTACGAGAATTAAAAAAATTGATTAATCAAGCAAATGTACTCCCCCAAGTAAAAAGAGTTTGTTAATGTAAGAAGATAGGTTTAAAAAAAGTTAATATGGAAGATTACCTTATAGTTATCATTCCTAACCTTTTTTTAATGTATTCAAATATATAGGATGGTAAAGATTTTTTAAAAATATCAGCAAGTTGATGTTGCATTTCAATAAATTAAATAATGATATCTCCATAAAGCGTGTGATCCCTAAGAAAGTGATTCTTAATATCTATTTGTTTTTCAAAGGAGTGATGTGCATGGTTTTTTCTTAAGGAAATGGGACTTCTATTATCACACATTATTTTTTTTTTGGTAAAACTCATGTCATAGTCTGTGAGTGTATGTTGCATCCACAACACTTGAGCACAAAAACTTCCGACTACTATATATTCAACTTTACCAGTGGAAAGTGCTATTGATTGTTTCTTTTTGAATGACCAAGAAACTAATGAATTCCCTAAGAAATGAAAATTTCTAGATATACTTTTCCTATCCATTCTACATCCACCAAAATCAGAATCTGAATAAATTTTTAAAACAAAATAATTTTTAGAAGTATAAAAGAGTCCTAAATCCATGGTTCCCTTTAAATAGTGAAAAATTATTTTCACTACTTTTAAATGAGATTCCCTAGCATTGTATTGATATATAGAACATAATAACACTGAAAACATTAAGTCTGGATGACTAGATGTCAAGTATAGTTAATTTTTTTATCATACCTCTAAATGATGTGTGATCAACTAGTTTCCCAGATTCATCAAGATCAAGAGAATTTAAGGTACCAATTGGAGTACTTATACTTTTAGTATTTTCATATAAATAATTTTTAATAAGATATTTAATATACTTATGGTTAGATATATACGTTCCATTTGGTTTTTGAGAATTTTGAAAACCTAGGAAAAATGTTAAATCACCCATCATACTGATTTCAAACTCATATTTTATTAGATTCATAAACGAATCAGTTAAGGATTGCTGAGTTGAACCAAATATAATTTCATCAACATAAATTTGGACAATCAAAACAATATTCTTATCTTTATTTATAAAAAGAGTTGGATTAGTAGTTCCCTTAATATAGGTTTTGTAACAAAAATCATGTAAATTTATCATACAAGTCTCTAGGGGATTGCTTATGTCCATATAAAGCTTTGGTATGTTTGAAAACATGTTCAGGATATTTTGTGTCTTCAGAACTAGGAGGTTGTTCAACATAAACTTATTATTGAATATATCCATTAAGGAAAGCACAATTTACATCCATTTGAAATTTTTTGAAATTTAAGAATGTTGTAAAGACAAGTAAAATTCGAATAGATTCATGTCTAGCTACTGGAGGATAGGTTTCATCATAGTATATTTCTTCTTGTTGATTCTAGATTTTAGCAACTAATCTAGATTTATTTTTTACAATGATTCCATTTTCATTATACTTAATTCTGAAACCCCATTTTACTCCAATAACAGAGGTTTCCTTATGTCTTTCAACCAAGGTCCAGAATTTATTCTTCTCGAACTCATTTAACCCATCTTGAATGGATGTAATCCAATCATCATCATCTAAACCTTCATCAGTGATTTTTTGTTCTAATTGGGAAAGGAATTATATATGTTCTACTTAATTTCTTAAGGAACTTCTAGTCCATATATATTGATTTAAATCACTAATGATACTATCACTAGGATGATTCTTAAGAAACAACTATTTTTTTTTTGTGAACTCTATTCATCAACATATGGTAGGAAATATTTTGGGGTAAATTATTAAGAAATATTTTCTTGAACATCTTCCTCATCAGAAGGATATTCTATCAGGGTTTGATAATCAGTTTTTGAAAACACATATGAAGATGTTGGTTGGGTTTTCTTAAAAACAAAAGGATCAGTTTCATCAAAATTAACATGTACTTTTTCTTCAGCTGTTCAATTATTTTTATTAAAAACTCTATAAGCCTTATAAGTTGTGGAGTATCCTAGGAAAATTCCTTCGTCGTATTTATGTGTGAATTTATATAAATTTTCATTATTATTCAGAATTAATACTTCATAACCAAATACCTTAAAGTAGTAATGTCTATGTTTTCTACCATTCCACAATTTGTAAGGGGTTTTGTTAAGAAAATGTCTGATCAAAACTCGATTTATAGTATAACAATTAGTACTTACAGCTTTAGCCCAAAAGTGTTTAGCAATAGAATATTCACTCAACATGGTTCTAGTTATCTCTTGAATAATTTTATTTTTTCTTTCAACAACACCATTATTTTGAGGAGTTCTTGGAGCTTAGAAGTAATGAGTAATGCCTATTCTACTACAAAAAGTTTCAAAATCTGATTTTTGAAATTCTCATCCATGATCATTATGAATAATTATCAATGGATGGTTTTTCTCATTTTAACTTTGGCTCTAAAAATTATGAAATAAGAAAAAGATTCAGACTTCTTTCCTAGAAAATAGACCCACATAAATCTAGTGTAATCATAAACTAAGACAAATACATAATATTTTCCTCCAATAATTCCAGTTTTTTTATTGGACCAAAAAGATTCATATGCACTAACTATATTGCATCAAAAGTTGAGACTTAACCTATTGATTTAAAACATGATTTATGTTAATTCCCATATTGACAAGGATCAAAAACTTTTGAAGAATAAAATATATGATCCAGTATATCCTTAACAAGTATTTTCATTGAGATTTTGCATAGGTTCCTAAATTTACAATGTCCTAACCTTATATTTCATAATGAATATTGATCTTCCATTTCACTAAGGAAAGGAATATCTTGGCTTCTAAGGTATTTTAAGTTTAGTGTGTATACTTTTTCATGCATATGGGTAGAATGTATAAACTCTTCCTTAGAATTATGTACTAATCATTTATCATTCCTAATAGTCACAAGGTAACCTTCATCACATAATTGACTTATTCTAATGAGGTTGTGCTTAAGACCTTTAAAAAATAAAACATTTGAAATCAAAGTTTTTTCATGAAGAACAATGTTACATATACCAACAATTAATCCTTTAGCATTATCTCTGAAAGTTGCCTTTCCTCCTTTCATCCTGATAATATTTTCAAAGAAATCTTTGTTACCAGTCATATGCCAGGAACTTCCACTATCCATGTACCATATATTCATGTTGGTACTTACTTTGTTTCCCTGAAAATAAAAAAAGTTAGACTTTTCAAATCCAAAATTTCTTGGGTCCAAAAATTTAAGAAAGAAAAATTTTAGGAATCCACATTTTCATAGAAACTTATGATTTATGAAAACCTAAATATTGGGTTTTATTTAAAGAACAATTTTTTTCTCAGTGTCCACCACACTGACATTTAATACCAAACAGAGAACTTTGAGGAAAAAAATAGTTATTACTAAAAAATAGTTTAGAATATGTATAACCAAAACCAGAATAATTCCTTAAAAGATTAGTTTGGGAATAAATCTTGTCAAAATATTCCTTACCAGAGGTAAAATTTGAAAAACATTTCTTAAGGAAAATACATCTGAATTTAGTTTAATAACCAAGTTTTTTCCTCAAGATTATTAGTTTTAGGACTAGAGTTATCCTCTAAAAAATTAGTAGAAATTACAGTTTCAAGATCCTTAAAAAGTTTATCCTTCTTAGAATTAACTTCCTCATGGTTTTTAGAAACACTTTCAAAATAAAAAATTTTCTTATCAAGATCTTTAGAAATATCTAATACTTCTTATGTAAAAATAGAATTTCTAGAATTTCAATCATCAATATTTTTATTGAGTATAGAATTATCATTATCAAGATGTTTAGAAAATATAGACACTTATTCATAAGAAGGTAAGGTATTATCTTCTGATAAGAAAGATTCATCATCTAAAGATTCATTAGATTTATCATCAGTATAATTTTCATTCAAAGATACATTGGTGATAGATTTGGTATTGTGTACTTTGGCCATTAGAAAATGATTTTCAATGGTTAGTCTAGCTAGTAGACCAAGCTTCTTCTGACCAGAATATTCATAATCCTAAGATTCATCATATGAGTCACATCCAATAGCACTCTAGGCGTTATTAACTTTAAAGACATTTTTAGCCTTATACTTGTAATACTTATTTAAATTATTCTTAGATTTTTTCCTTTCTATCATTTTCCTTAATCATAGGAAAATCTGGCCTTATATGCCATGCTCTTTTGCATTCATAGTAAGTGACTTTTATGTCTTTCTTATCTTTTCTTTATTTCTTCAAATATCTATACTGAATGTATTTCTTTCCAAATATCTTTTTTGTCCTTCGAGAAAGATCAGCTAGCACTTTCTCAGATTGTTCACTTTCATTATATTTAAATAAAATAGTAACTTTCTTCGACTTGGATCTTATAACCCTTACAAGAGTCTTGGATTTAGTAGTAGTAAAGGCTACACTTCAATTGCCATTATTCTTATTATTCCTATTGGTATCTCTTTACATCCTTGTCTCATGTTGAAGAAGAGTTCCAAAAATCTCATCAAGAGTAATTCGAGACACTTTTCTATTCTCATAAACAGTTTTTCTTTAAGATTCCCACTCATTATGTATAATATCATTTATCTTGTTTACAAGGGCTTCATTATCAAGACCTTTTTCTCCCATATAATGTAATCTATTGATAAATAGTCATAAAACTTTGTTAAACCATTCATACTAGTTCTCCATAAATAAATAAGAATCCATTATATTCATCTCTAAGCATATCTCTTATAGTTTCTATAACTTTGTATGTACCAAAATGTGTAACTTCAAGTTTTATCATGATACAATAGGAAGCTTCACAAGAAGAAATTTGACTATATATATTCCTAGTCATTGAACATAACAAAGTATTATGTACCTTGTAATTTAGTTGATATTTTGATTTCTATTGGTTGGTAAAGGCTTTGACTTCCTTGTTTGGGATTTTATAATCCCAATTAAGCAAGACAATGTTTTCCACTCAAGTATTAATAACAAATGTATTCATACGATCTCTCCAGTACTCATAATCATTACCATAAAAAATCGGTGGTCTAGTAGGATTTAGATTTTCAATCGAACAAAAATTCATTCCTACTATTATATAAGAAAGTTTGTTTCCACATAAACATTTTAATAGTAAAAGTTTATAATAAAATATAAAAATATTAAATAAAACATAAGCATGAAAAGTTAAGTAAGAAAAATTTAGAACAAATGAAACATCAGTAAGAAAACTTATATGTGAATATAAGTCTTTTAGAGACCTGCTCCGATACCAATTATAGAATAGAAATATGAATGTAGATGCTCAATTACAAGTGGGGTGAATTTTAAGTTTAAAAACTTTTTTTTAACCTTAAGTAAAACTTTGTTTAACAAAGTTAAACAAGGAAAATTCACAAACCCTAAAAAGTTCTACAAGAAAAACATGATAGGTTCTGGAAATATGGTTCCAGAAATGAAACTTAATGATAGTTTACAAGGAAAATATTCTACCTTAAAGTATATAGAATCTTACTAATCAGAGTACATACAATAAAATAAAAGTATAAGAAGGTTATACTTTCATCCTTTATAAAAATACAGTGGAAATAAACTCAAAACAAAACAAGAAACAAGTATGAAATTTTTTAACCCAAAGAAAAGGGTATCCAACAAACTTGGATAAAGGTACATTGATTTATACTTTCAAGAAAGGATATCATACCCACACCAGGGTAAGCCTTCAATAGGAATATTAGAATCTGTCTTTTTATCCCCGCAAGCCCTTGATCTTTAAGGTAGTTGTCACCTTGGTCTTCATATCCCTGGAAACCCTCGAACATTAAGGTAGTCATCACCTATGTCTTCCTATCCTAATAAGAACTTAATTTTTCTCAGAAATAATCATAGTCACATGAAGAAATCTGAACAAGATATTAAAAACCACACAAATCATAGGAGTATCTCTCTCTAGAAATCACTTCACAACTTGTAATCTCTAGATTTATGGAACATATATTTTGTGATCGTTTTAATGAGCTCCTATTTATAGGAACTTTCCCAATGGTCGGCTCCCTCCTCTAATAATCATATTTTTCCTTGAATCTTGGAGTAACTTATATATGTTTCACTCAAAAACGATTAGTTAGAAACAGATTGTACGAAATTGTTTCATAGAAAATGAAAGGAAAATGATGTTACTTAAACAAAACTATTTTTTGGATTCTAAGGAAAAATAGAATTCAGAGTCTAACCAAATAAAAATTCAGAGTCTATAATACATGGATATTAATATTTGGTTTAATAATGAATTCAGAATCTGAATTCTATAGATTTTAGAGTCTAGATTCCAATGAATTCAAAATCTGAATTCTTAGGAATTCAGAGTTTAAATTCTGAGGAATTCGGAGTTTGAATTATGAGAAATTAAAATTCTATATTCTGAGTAATTCAGATTCTGAATTATGAATAATTAAGAGTCTGAAATCTGAGGAATTCAGAGTCTTAATTCTAAGGAATTTGGAGTCATAATTCAAAGGAATTTGGAGGCTGAATTCTGAGGAATTCAGAGTTTGAATTTCAGATAATTCAGAGTCTGAAAACAGAATACTATATCCAATGAATTATAAGATTATTTGGTTTTACATAAGAATCCTAATTTTAGACTTAGTCAAAAATGAACTCGATTTACAGAGTTTTAAAATGAAACAATGAAAATAATGGTAAAGTTAAATATTTCCTTGGAGAAGGAAAATTTTCATTATGAAGATAATCCATAGGAAAAACATTTTTCCTTAAGATAAAGTGTTTGTGATTTTCAAAACATGGAGAAATGGAAAATTCATAAGGAAACCTTATTGACTCAACACATACTAAGCTGAGTTCTAACTAAGTCTTATAATGAAATACAGTATTAATTTATCTGTGGAAATAAATCTATGTTGACACATACTTGTGTATGGGGTTGTAAGGCGTTTATTAAGGAACTATGGACACAAAATAGTACCTCAACAAATAAATTGTATCTTTATAGGATGTACTATAGGAATGAGGGGATATTATCTATATGAAACATCTCAAATAAAATTAATTTTCGTAATACAATCCATATTTCTTAATAGGTCACACATCGCTAAAAGAGATAGTTGGAGAAATATCGAATTTGATGAAGAGGATGCTTAATATACACAAGAGTTGGAATAGGAACACATTATATCGGTACACATGAAAGATTTTTTTCTTGAGACACAAGTACTATTTAGGATCACCAAAGAGGTTATATAACCAGAAATTTATGTTTTTATAGCACTCTTTATTGGTTAGAAATTGTGATCTTATTTCTTATAAGGAAGAATTCAAGATCTTAGAAGCTGTAAGATGTAAAAAAATATTTCAATACTGAGTTATATTCCATGTATTAGAACCAAGTATAGGTTATGGTGTATTCATCATATGATGAAAATATCATTATGAGAAAATGGGTTTTCAATAAAAACTAGACATGGAAGGTAAATTGACTACCTATCAAGAAAGGGTAGTTTATAAAAGTTTTAAATAGTCTTAAGGCATAGATACAAAGAAAAATTTTCACTCATTTCCATTATTAAATCCATCAAATTTATTCTTACCATAGTATATTTCCATGACTATGAGATTTTGAATATGGATGTCAAAACAACCTTCCTTAATAAAAATCCTATGTAAGATATTTATATGATACATCCAAAAGGGTTTTTTGATTTTGGGTAATAAAAATAAATTATAAAAGTTATGAAAATCCATTTATGGATTGAAGAAAATATCCTGGTCATGAAAAATTTTATTTAATGAATTCATAAGAGAATTTGGTTTCATAAATAATTAATGTGGTCCATGTGTCTACAAGTAGTTTATAATAAGTGCAGTCATTTTCATAATAGTATATTTCAATGACATATTGCTAATTAGAAATTCTATACCATTCTTAATGTTGGTTAGTTACTAGTTTACAGGTGATATCCATGAAGGAATCGAGTGGAGTAGTCTATATCCTTGCGATTAATATCTTTCATAACATATGTAAGAGGTTTTTTGGGATAAGTTATGATATAGATATTGACCAGTTACTGATGTGATTTGGTATGGACCAAACCAAGAGAGGATTGGTTCTGGAGTCACATGGTGTACATATTTCCAAGAAAATGAATCCTCATATAGAACAGGAGAAAGAGAGAGGATGGAAGGATCCTATATGCTTTGGTGATAGGATTGATAATGTATGCCATTTTATGTATCAGTCTTGATGTTACCTATGCCTTGATCATGGTAGGAAGATATCAAGTAGATCCAGGTGAACAACATTGGACTAATATTAAGTATATCCTTAAGTATCTAAGGTGTACTAAGAATATGGACCTACTGTATAAAAGATATGAGCAGCTAATTATCAAGGGATATAATGATTCTAGCTTCCATATAAATCATAATGATAAAAAATCATAGTCAGGATATGTATTCAGTCTAAACAAAGGATTTGTGGGATGGAAGAGTTAAAAGTGGCTAATTTTTGTTGATTCTAAGAAGAAATTAGAGTATATTATGAATTTTGATTTAGTTAATGAAGTGATATGGATATAGAAATTCATACAATATCTTTATGTGGTTCCTATAAGAAAATACATTAGCACATTATATTGTGATAATACTATATCAATGGCTCTTACAAAATATCTAAAATCACATCAAATGATGAAACACATACTTTGGAAGTATCAAATATTGAATATTTTTTATCAAAAGCGTGAGGACATAGTGATTTGAGTTTCCATCAAAAGAAAACATAGAATACCCTTTGAATAAATCATTGTCTCGGTAGATTAATGACCATCATGTGATTGATAGTATACTAAAAGTTGTTAGTAGTTGGATCTAGTGAAAGTGGGAGTATGTTGGATTTGGTAGCCTATAAACAACTTCAATGTAATTTATGATTACATGTATTCATGGTTTTGGATATTAATAAAGTTTTTATCATATAATTAATTGTTATTATATGTGACATCGTATGTGATAATATCCTAAGCGTACCAATTACACTAAAATATCATATAAGTTACCCACTATGATGAGAACCTAGAAGTACTATAATATATTCTAAAATATGTGTTCTATAGCTGGATTATATCATCTAATGGGACATAGATAATATAGGGTATTAGGGGTAGGAGGCTCGTAATACATTGAGACTTAGTCTTATGATGTTAAAGCTTAGTAATCTTCTGGATAGAAGATTATGAGAACTTGAACTACTGGTAGGAAATTTAAATTTATATGTTTCATTCGATGTTCCTATCTATAGATGTGTTTAATGATCTTTATACTTTAATATTATTATTAATTCATATCATGAGTTGTTCAATTTTATTTATTTATAGAAACTATTATGACATATTCCCGTGATAAGGTAGGATATGTTTGGTTCATCACTAGTGATATTGTATTAATGAATAAGTCAAGGATTTTTTTTATCCCTTATATTCTTTAATATATGTTTTTATGTCATTCCCATTTATTGGAATGGAACTGACTAATTAATTTCATGGTATTGGAATTCAGTCAACAAGTTCATTTTTGGAAAGTTAAATAAAAATGCATTAAACGCAAAGGTTGATGAAATTAGTATGAAAACTGCTTGATTAGAGATATCAAGATAAATGGATTATATGACACAGTGTGTGTTCATATGAGGTTCTATATTATTTTATCAATAATGCCATTATCTATGGTCTTCTTCACATGTTTCTATATATTATCTTTTTACATCATATGGTTCTACCTAATTTCACTGAGAAAATCTCCTAGAGGGTCACATACTAAGTGAAACCATAACTTCAAATAAATTCTATATAAATTTGACATATTAAATAAATATTATTCACTTATATGTTTTAATAATTGTTCAACTTTGGTTAATAAAATATATTTAATCACTAGTGTTTTATAGAATATATGTTATTTGAATATTGAATAAATATTAATTCATTATTTTAATGAATATAATATTTATTTATTTATTAGAAAATAATATGGTGATATTTATTTTAATTTAAATAAATAGACATTAATCAAAAGCTTGATAAATACCAAGGAGGAAAGAGAAGTTGAGTCAATAGTCTAGTTAAAATAATATATTACATAACATTTGAATAAATATTAATTTATTTATTCAATAAATGATATTTATTAAATCATGACTTTAGCACATGTCAAGTAGATAATAATATTCTTATTGTTATTTAGACCTTGGGTTCATCTGGTATTGATAGAATAATAAGGACTCATGTATAATTATTTATTATCTAATATGAGATCTATATAAACCTGATTATATCATTTTCAACCCTAATCATGGTTGTGTATAATGAAAATCTAGAGAAAACCCTATTAAAACCTAAATTGTTCCCCATCTATATTGTTCTCAACAATAGAGAGAGATTATCCTCCACAACCCTCACAACTCTAGATAAAATAATTATAATCCATTCAACCTCAAATATATTCATGTGGGGTTCTATGATAAATTATTCAAGCATTAAAATCTTCTACACTAGCATATGAGGATATCAACAGAGATGTTTGGAGGTTCTTGGTGCATGTGTGGATCACTTATAGAGGGATTGTACACTTAAACACTCTAATTAGAAAATGATACAACCTAAATATATCATCTTATTTTTGAACAAAGAAATAATTACAATATGAGGTAGTTATTAATTTACCTAAATTAATTATAAATTATAGGTGATGATCATGTCTCGTTCATTCCAAGGTTTCTATTTATCTAGTTCTGATGAGAAATTTGAATAATTTAACAAATTTCCATAATTAGGAATGGGTCTAACCACTTCTTTTATGCCCCATAACCTTCATACTCTATACTGGGAGCTATAATAATAGGAACCATTATGATCAATTCCTTTGTTTCTTTATCCCTTGTTCATGATTTAAATATTTTGGTTGATCCCCTAGCCCAACCAATGTGGATAGAGACACCTACTAGAAGTGATCAAACACTCACTGAAATATAGAAATGATATGAGCATTCAATTAGTAAAGATAGGTTTTTATTGGACCGTATTGTTGTTGTGATAAAGTCATATTATATCATCCTTCATATAGAATGTTTATCAACATTACATGTATGTATATATTGTTACTTTCAGAGAGTTATGTTATTATGAGCTGATGAATCGATATTCTCCTTCTTGGGCGAGTGGTACATTGATTAGATATGAGTAGGTTTAGTGTATGAAAATTTATAATCGATCTCCCACTAGTTGGAGAGTTTGGATTTATGTGTGTCAGACACCTCGGATGGTTAACTTCCTATGGTTGTGGAGGAGTATATGGACATTTTCCCTAAGGATATTCCAAGATTTCTCCAACATTGAGAGTTTTAATTCTACATAGATTTTTACCTTGAGACTACTTTGATATCATCAAAATATTATCATATAAACCCATCTAATCTTATAGATATGAAGGTTTAGTTAATGAAATTTATGGATAAAGGTTTCATTAGGCTCAATGTGTCCCCCTAGGAATCTTATATGTTGTTTTCCAAGAAGGAGAGTAGAATTGTAAGGATCTTTATTTCCTATCATCACTTGAATCAGGTGATAGTCAAGAACAAGTGACCTATGGTGAGGACCGATGACCTATTCTACCAACTGAAAGTAGAAAAGTGGTTATCAAAGGTTGATCTTAGGTCCATATATCACCTTCTTTATGTTTCTGAGAAGTATATTCAAAATATGGCCTTCAAATATTGATATATCTGTTATGATTTCTTGTGATTCCTTTTGGCATGATGAATTCACCATTTTTATTGATGGGTCTTGTGAATTGAATCTTTTAGTCCTTATTGGACTTGGTTATGGTTGTCTTCATTGATGACATCTTAATCTATTAATCATTAGATGAAGAGCATGCAAAGAATCTAAGTATTTTTCTAAAATTTATTCCAAATAACCATTTTTATGGAAAGATATCAAATTTTAATTTTTTTTATTTGATAGGTCCACTTCCCAGGTCATTTCACCTTAGAGGCCAGAGTAGTTATAAACCCATAAAAGTTGAGGTAGTCCTATATTGAGAGCCACCTAAGCATGTGTTAAATGTGTAGAGATTTCTTAATTTTTCAGGATATTATTAGATATTTATGGTGAGATTCTATAGGATTTAAATCCCCATGACTACCCTTATATAAAAGTTTTATCCATTTTTTTGGTCTGAGTTATATAGAGAGATTTTTAGGATCCAAATTAGAGTTTAATAAGTTCTCTTATCATGAGGTTTCGAGAGGTGGAAGATGAGTATGTGGTGTTCTATGATTACTATAGAGATATAATTGGTTTTGTGCTGATGTAGAGATTATTGGTGATTATTTATGAGTCCAATAAATCAAAACCACATGAGGAAAACTACACAACCCATAATTTAGAGTTTTTAGTGGTATATTTTTCCTTGAAGACTTAGAGGCACTACCTTCTTGGTGAGTGGTTCATAGTCGATACAAACTATCATAATCTTAAGAACATCTTTAATAATAGATATCTTAACCTAAGGTAGATGTGTTTGTTGGAGTTTCTATAAGACCATGACTTTTATATTGCCTATACACCAAGAAAGGGAAACATAGTGGTTTATTGCCCTAGTAGGAGGTCATGTTCTTAGTTGTTGGGAGAGCTATCTGATAGGTTGGACTCATAGTAGTTGTCCTTAGTGGATGAGAGAGAAGTTAATTATCTTTAATCAATGGTGATGGACCTTACACATATTTAGTGCATGTGGAAATTCTAAATTATAAATATCAATTTTGAGGATTTTCATGACCATTTATTCTCAAGAGAAGCACCATATAGATATTATAAAGGTAGGGAATATGTTATCCTTTTATGAAGAAATACAATGGTGATTGTCATGTTGCATGAGGAGGTGTTAAGATAGTTCCATATTTCACCCTTGGTGGTAAATATAAGGGTGATTAGATATACCAAAACCTAAGTAATTAGTTTTAGTGGGAATGTATGAATTGGAGTGTTCCTAGGTTTATCTCATAGTGCCTCACATATAAGTAGGTGAAGGCATAGAACTGAGTCCGAACAGGTTTGGCCCAACCCCTTGAGGTGATGGAGTGGAAATAAGGTGGAATGTCAATGGATTTCATGATAAGGCTTCCATGATAATTGAGTTTTCATTATGTTATCTTGGTGGTCATCGACAAACTAACTATGTTAGCCCATTTACTTTCAATTGGGGAGTAATGTTTGATGGAGATCTTGGGACTCTTCTACATGGAGGATATCATCCGAATGCATGGGATACTCTCAATTATTGTTTTCAATTGATAAGATTTATTTATATATGAGATGTGGATGGGATTTTAGGATGTATTCAAGACTCAGTTTCCGATGTTTCCAATGTTCTCCCATTAGAATAATGGCCAAACATAGAAAACCATTTGGGTTTTTGAGGATATTTAGGGGGATTATGTTTTAGATTTTGGTTGGATCTAGGAGGATCACATTCCTTAATGAAGTTCATTTCAACAACAGTTACCACTCCAATATTTCCATGACACCTTTTGAGGCCCTATATGGGAGACCTTAGAGGTCACCCCTGTACTGGATGAGGTAGGAGAGTTTCCACTTGTGGGGTCAAAGTTGGTGTGATCGATGATAGAGAAATTTTGGGTGATCTAAGAATGGATGAGGACGGCTCAAATCAATCATAAATACTATAAAGACTAATAATGGAGTTTATTATAGTTAAAGGAGGGATATAATGTGTTTCTGAAGGTCTCACCACATTACAGTTTATGGAGATTTGGATAAAGAACCAAGTTGTCCATGAGATTCATCAATCCATTCTAGATCTCGTGCAGTGTGGGTGAGGTTACTTATTAGCTAAGTATTCCCCCATATTTGGACTAGTTGCACAAAGTCAACCATATTTCATAGTTGATGAGATATGTGCATGACATGTCACATGTAATTAACTAATGTGATCTAGACATCTGGGATAGAAGAACTTTCTCAGAGTACCAAATGATGATCGTGGATTGAAAGGAGAGGACTCTTTATGGATGAGCTATTCTTTTATTTTATGTTCATTTCTAGTATTGAAACCATATCAAGGTAATAAAAGAGTTATATGTGGACTTAGTACCCACATTTTTTTAGTTGGTTAAGATTTTTAGGATGAAAATCCTTGAAGGTGTGGAGGAAGTAGTGACCCAAATTTCCTCAATTTAAACCCTTTTAATATTTTTAATAATATTTTTTAGGATGGTTTATTTGGCCAAAAATATTTTTTAGGAATTACATATCTTAAATTATGATATATTAATAGTGGTATATTAATTATAGTTTGTGTGCATGTGATTGTGGGAAAAATAATTTTCTTATAAATAGAGCCTCGAATGAAAAATATGAGATTGATATTGTGTTCTAAAATGGGGTATTACCCTATGAGTGGCATAATCTTCATTTTCAACAGGGTCCCTAGTTTCTGATTATGATAGATGCAATTAGTTAATTGTATTAATTAATTAAATTAAATTTATTAATTGTTAATTAATTAATGGATTAATTTCTAAAAACCCTAAACCCCTATTATATAATCGTACTTATTAACTCTAATTAGCGTTTTCCCTAAACCTTGGTTATCGAGGATAATGGAGGAGGGGATTTGGGAAATTTTGGAGCTTCCGAATACAAAATCCATAGAGGATCGACATAGAACCCAATAAAAGAATGTTTTATTAATCAAAGATCAATCCATTGGTATGTTAGAGCTTTGTTGTTACTATATTACTTTGTTATTTTTTATTTTGAGTATGGGAAATATTTTTTGAATTATTTTCTAAAACATGGCTCTATAAATTTAGATAAATCTCTAATTTTTCTTAAAAATAATGTTTTTATGATGCCCTAATTTGTTTTCCTAAAATGTCACACCTAATGATCAGTGTTTAAGATTTTCAATGACCATCATTAATTTTGATCTATGATTTTTTATAATTTTCCATTATTATTCTTCATGTGTTCATCCCAGGCCTTTGATTTGGTCAAAATCTTGACAAATATTCTTCTGATTTGATTCTCAATTAAAATTTGGGCTATGATTAAATGATGTGGTATTGACAGTGAATATCGAGGCATGAAATTTGGGTGTTGGGTGATGAAAAATCATTGGTGGAATGTTGGCAAAGTTACCAAAGGGACAAAAATTATTGGGGTAGTTTTACAATGTATGTGGTTGTTTCAGATTCCTTTTATTAATAAATATGGCCATAAATTGATATTTGGATTCACAACATATGTGAATTAGGAATTTTTTGAAGATTTAGGTTTGATCGGGGGTGAAAACAGTGATGGAAGGTGGTTATTAGGCATAGAATATAATCTGGGATCAAAGGGATGAACACACAATGTGTGTTTCTGAATCACACATCATATAGTTCCCAAGTAATGGTGGATATGGTTTCAGGTGAAGATAAGTATCACACACCATATAACTCAATTGGACACACTATGTAACCCTAGACGACGAATATAGAAAGTATATGGAGTACACAGCCAGGTGGTTGTTTGTCCACACATGTAATGTGGGTCAGGACCACAAACTATGTGCCCTTGTCCTTAAAAGTCTTTGATTCCTTGAAAATAAATACAAAGTGATTTATCTAAGTCTACAAATTGTGTACCCTCTAGGGTATGTCATGTATTTCGTCCTTTACAAGACATGGGTTATGGTGGTGCCCGCTGAGTACCCCACCTATCCCACACATTGTGTATCCCAAATCACATGTCTTTGAGGTGGAAAATTAAATTCCATGTGGTGAGGAGATAAATGTAAAAGCTGAATCTAAGGGGTTACAAACCATGTACCCCTATAGTACATGCCATGTACTGTTTCCAACCATAGTGTATTTTTATATCTCCTAACTCATAACTGGGATTTGGGAATAATAATAGTCCACCCTGAGTTTTTTTTCACATAGATCATAAGGGTGTAGTATGTTTAGACATATGATGTCACTTATAAGAAGAAATAAGTAGTTTTAAAATTTAGATCTATTGGGCCAATGAAGGGGTTTAGGCATGACGATCAAAGCATTCACTGACGGTCAGGTATTCCCCCTCATCTATTGTGTGCTTCATAGAAAGGCATGGGTCCTACTATATTACTAATGAAGTTAAATAATCTCTCTCAGATATGGTTTTCTAATCTCATTTGTTGTGTACTACCCTCATACATTGTGTGCTACTTTACAAGACATAGTTCCTTCTTTGGGATTCTAGAGAGGTGATGTGGGTTGGTTGACTTGAGTAGTTTCATTTATTTAGGTTTTGTGATAATTTCTCATATAGATGGTTTTGATAGGTGGGACTCTCTCCTATTCTCTAGGATTATCACCTTTAAATAATATTTTGGTTTTTTTAATTGATAGTATATGCCTCTATTTGGTCTTATGACATAGAGATTACTATTTTTCTTATTATTTTCTTTATGGTTTTTTGGGTGTTCTTAAAGGTATGTATATAATCACCCATTCATGGGTTTCTTCAACCACGCATGTCATATATTTTGAAAATGATAGAAAATTTTGTGGTTATATTAATGGGAATAGTATTTTCATTTCTTAATGGTACTAGGAGGTGGTGGAGGCAAACATTGTTTATGTCTAAAGATTAGCTTGTTGTAGATACCTCTTTATTACAGCTTCTTAGGTTGGATTTCATATCTTGTTGTTTGGTTCATAACATTCCCTTTTTCATTTATGGATTATATAATAGTTTTTTATTTTATATTTTTGAATTAATTTCATGAATTTTATATATTGTAGTTTTCCTTATTTATCATTTCTGTATTATTATATCATTTAAGGAGGTGTATGTTGTATATAGATACATTAATATATGGCCTCTAATCATGTGTGATATGCATACTTAGTGCTAGTCAGTAGCCTCTAACCTATTAGAGGTGATCTTGGGGTGGTACAATGAGTTTACCACCACCTAGGAGGGGTCTCACTTGGTCGATTCATATCAGATATACTTACAGATATATGTGTTATATTATCCTTCATTACCCAATATTAAAATGGTACCTAGAATTTCAGGACACCCCTTACTAATTCCCCTCTTGTTCTAGTATTAGAGATGAGGATGACCTCGAATCTCACCTGCAATAGGATATAGTACAGACACTAGCACCAAGAGTATCCACACAAGATAGGAGGCATTACCCACTTAAATATCCCATTATTGAAGATAAGGATTAATAATAAACTACACATACCATAAATGAAATAATTAACAATACCCAATTCCAAAATATTACTAGATTTATCAAAATTCCAAAACAACCTCAAAAAATGCAACATCATGCTCCCAAACTCTACTCCAGCTACTATGCTCTACCTCAGCTTCCTGAACAATAGTGTTCCCATTCTCCCTTGAACTATCCTGTAAAATAATTCCCGAAACACTGTGGAAGGGTGAGAACTTGGGATCGATTAGTAGGATCATATTTCAAAGCTAAAAAAATATCCATTCGAATTCAAAGTGTGGAAATATATAAGTGTTAAAACATAAATTAAGGCAAAGTTGGAAATAAATTTATAGCTAGTCATACATATCGAGATTTAAACACACCCACCACTTCAAAAATTTGTTCCTGCAACCACCATATCATAAATATATTAGAACATGAGAGTAAAATGTCCAAAAATCAGGCTATAATAATCACAATGTGGATATCCCACATCTCAAGAGACTACCACAATTCATTTATTTCCAACCTTCCATCCAACTATCATATTTCCATCAAAATATATCCATAAAGTATCAGTGAAAATAAAAATATTATATAATTTAAGAAATAGGTCCCTAGAGTTATAACTTATTATTATCTTACCTATCAACTTAAATTCCTTCCAACTCAAACTAGTATCAATATAGTAGTATAACCCCACACTAAATGATCAGGAACCAAGGTATAATAATCACTGTTATAACCACACCATCACCCTACACCCCATTCATCCATTGCATCCACATAATTCCCATGCACTCTTTTTATCCATCAAAACCTATCCCAATCATCATAAAGATTAATGAATTATTTCCATAAAATCATCACTATAAACCCTCACTGCCCATTTCCAATAATACCAATTCATAGATTCCATGAATCACATCATATCTAACATAAACGCCTCACAAGTACAATTATCATATCATGAGTAAAAATATTCCACAACCTAGTATAATATAACGTTAATCAAAAATAATATTATATTAATAATCATTGCAACCGTGAATAAGAATAATTCAAACTATAAAGTGTCTAAGAATTCAATAGATATCAACATTTCACTACTATAATTAATAAGGATGTTATTTACTTAACTATGAATTCACTCCATCATTCAAACATGATATATCCTACTAACTTCTGTTTACCTCATTATCATTTATATTTTTTAAACCATGAACACAACACCACCTATATTTTTAATCATAGAGTTTCATGAATATTTATCTTCATCATTTTATTAATGTAAATGATTCAAAAAGTGGAAGAGTCTATACATCCATATAATTAGATTCTTGTAGTATGATATAAATAATTAATAAAATCCTAGTTATATCCTAGTTATGAATTTTTTTATTTAGGATAATTATAACAATCATTAAATCCCAATTATTAGATTAATTTAGGCATAAACCACAACTCAGAATTCATGAAATATATCCCAACTAGGTATCAATCCATGGAGACTCTCATTAACTAATCAAGAAACTTTTTTAATTACAAAACTAATCTACATTTCAATGAAATCATCTAATAAAGGAGAGACTCACTAGGTAGTGGTCACACCTAAGAAACAAGAAACACTATCATCCTATCCATAGGTTATAACCAGCCCTTCACTTTCCTAAAAACTAGGAAGGAAAAATCTATTTATAAGGATTGAAACTAAATGGAAAAATATGTCTTTATAAAATATTTAATGTTATCCAAACTAAACATGACTTAAATAATAAATTAATTTCCATATTTATATCATATATCTCATAAACAGTCGCACAACATGAGGACCAAAAGGTTTATTGTCTTAGAGATTAGTGCCATAAACATATTATTTTAAAATACATATAGAAAATAATCCATAATCTCACTTCTATATACCCCTTTCTAAACATTTCACATGATATTATAATTTTCATAAGTTATGTAAATGGAAACATTAGAAAGAGGTGATCTCAGACACTCATTAAGAAAAAAACTTATCATGATATATTATATCATAAACTTGAAAGATAACATGAGGGGATAAATATATTATTAAAATATCATGAGACCATAGATGATAATCATAAAACATGATTGAGTAATATAATTTCATAGAAATATCTTTATAGAAGTATAAAATTTAGGACATGGATCAAAATAAATCTCAATAATCATAAAAAATGTGAACATGATATAAAACTGGTGAATACTTTAAAAATAATGTATAATCATGAAATCAATAAATTTCATGAAAATTAAATATATCATGAAAATATATAAAAACTTTATTAAAAACTTTAAAATTAGGAAAAACCATTAGCATATGAAATCATTTGTGATAAAACTTATTACTCTCATGCGTATCTAAACAAACTCATTATGACCACCCCTAAAAATGTGAGCAACACCATTATTCCCACACCTATGAGAAAAAACACATTATGTCTAATCATAACTGTGAAATGAGATATAAAATTAAACTAATTCGTTATAAGGTGATATAGTAACCCACCCATAATTATCCATACATATATGTTCCACTTAAAATCAATCACCATCTATCTTAAATAACCCATGGAAAAATATTGGGTTTCTTATAATTTTCAAGAAAATCACATTAAATAAACTTAAGAAATCATAGGATATAAAAAATATCATTTTAAAAAAGTAATAGTATCATAATAGAATATATAGGTTGATCAAAACAACACTTCATGAGAGGTAAACCTTGGAGTAAAAATAAAGGTGAAAATACAAATAAAATCACAAAACCTTTGAAACGTTATTATAAAAGATGAAGTGAAAATAACTTTCAAAGAAATTGTATGAAAAAAATAATTATTATTAAGAACTTATTATAAATTTTTTAAAATAAAAAACTTGTTGATATAAACCAAAATCAAGATAATAAATCTGGAATTGTAAATATTGAAAAGAAATTCCTTTATTAAGATTTTTAGGCCATTTAAAAATACATAATAGAAACATTGAAAGATTTTAATTTCATAAAAGGTGTAAAGGAAAATATTTAGAATATAAAATCAAAAACATAATTTTATTTCATTAAATAAAACTCTTTCTATAAATAAACACGTATAGATAAGAAAAGATTTATTGGTAATAATGAGAGTTATTTTTACCAACATTGCACTTTTATTTTGGAAATATATTTATCAAAGAATTGGTTATTGATGATGATATGTAATTTCACCATAACAAATAGGAAATACTATAAAAATAATTTAATTTTAGGATCAAATAAAAATTTAATATTATATTCAAGTAAGAATGACTATGACCCAATAAATTGGAAATTAGGTCAATAAAACACTTACCTTGAATTACCGCTTAATAAACCGCACTATAAACTCCTATATAAAAAATAACTATATTAATCACCTATTTAATAATATTATTCATATAAATAAAATTTTATAAGCTTAATTTATAATTATTCTCTACATGTATATTAGTTATTTGTTATCTAGTTTTAATATTGGGTGTGAGTAATCTTGACTGTTTTGAAATAGTTTCATAATTGTCATTTTATTCTTCATTATTATCTCAATTTTTATATTTACCAGATCATAAAAGTTATCGGAATTTATGTATTATTATATTTTATAAATTTATAATAACATTATATGATTGTTTTGGTTATGATCCTTAAAGATGAAATCGGCAGTGATCATGTTTTGATGATTTTTAACAAACATATATTAATATTTTAATGAATGAGTTTAATAATAATGCTACCATTAAAGAACCAAAATAAAATATTTATTTACTTATTTATATCATATATTATTGGTAAATAAATTTTTATATTCATCCGCGATATTATTTTATATAATTGTTCAAGTAGGTGGTTAGACAGACCCAAACATTAACATATCATATTTAATGGATGATTATGATTATGAAAGGGGTTCATTTTAGAATAATATCGTTATTATGGATTAATAATGATATTATTTATAAAATTTTAAATTTTTTAATCATATTTTATGATTTTATAATAAATAATAAAGAAACTATATGAACAACGAGACATCTTACTTCATTAAGGCGATGTACACACACGCACAAATGAAAGTTTTATTTTTCTTAATTGAAAATGGGAAAGGTGGTTGATCAATATTTTATTAGAATAATAAAAATAATTATATAATAAATAATTGTTTCATTATATATGAATTATAAAATTATATTTGGTAAATTAAGATAGAAATCAAAAAAAATAGAGAAAAAAAGAGTACTCATGTTGAAATCTTTGTGTTTTCCTTGAAGAATTCCTCAAGAATGGAGGTCTTAATACAATATAATCTGACCAAAAGGTAAATTAAAATGTATAAAATTATAATGTAAGGATAATGAAAATATTATAATTTTTAAACATAATTATATTATTGTTATTGAAGATATGGTGAGATGTCCCTTTTATGAGTGGCGAGAATAACATTTTTATAAACATTTCAACTTAATATAAGAAGACAACATGTTTCACATTTCAAATTGATCTAAATTTTAAAATAATGTATTTTATGATGATATATGGTCAAAAATATCTCAAAATATCAATTATAAACATGTTTTTAACATATTTCAATCTTTTTAACCCTTAATTTATTACTTTTACTATTTTAGATTTTACCTCTATAACTTGTTTTTACCTAAGTAGTTTATGTTTAATAACTAAAAATAAAATGTTACTTCTTAAATAAATTGTATATAATTATTTAAAACATTAAATATATATTATTATATAAAATTTATATGTGTAATAATAGTTAATTTTAGCATTAGCACTTGTAATGCGTAAAAACCCATATTTTTAAAAAGTGTATTTTTAAGCTTGAAATTTATGTGTAAGATACAATTATCAATATATTTTATTTTAATGATATAAATTATTTTATTATTAAAAAAATAAAATTTTTATATCTTTAAGAGTAATCCAAAACCTAATTTTACAAAAATAATATTTAATTAAAGGAAAAGATAGAGTTTCTTTTATTAGATAATATTACTTATGTTGGTAAAAATAGGATTTTAAATATTATTTTTAAAATATATAGTTTTACTTATTAAATATGTATTTGATCCATAAAAAGGTTTTATAAACTTTCATTTTTTTCTTATAAAGTCATAAAATTTACATTTTTGATAAAAGCTATATTTTTCACTGTTCACCTAAAAAATCAATAATTTTAGAAAATATCAAAAATAAATCTTATGATAATCTTAATATTATAAATTCATAAATGAAATTAATTTTTAAAAACTAAAATTATAAAATTTATAAATTTAACATTTATATTAAAATTCAATATATGATTAAAAACTTCTTTTATTGAGAAATTCCCATTTAAAACTTCAAGTATTCATAATCCTATTTTGTATGAATTTATAATTTAATATAATATTTTTAATTAATATAGGTTTTATTATTCTTAAATATTATAAATAATACTCATCTAATATGTCAAGGTTCATTTTTGCATAGTGTTTCATGCAAGACAAGCTGCTCACACTTTATTTAATTAATGAAAACGTGACTAGAAATTGCAGCAATACCAACAGACCTATACCAAAGGTTTGAAAAACCATAGGTATAGGTCCCTTTTAGAGACCCTATACCAATATTTTCTCTAAAACCATTGGTATATATCCTTTTAAGAATCCCTATACCAATAGTTTTTCCAAAACCGTGGGTATAACTCAATAAATCAAATTAGCTATACCAAAGGTTCTCAAAACTGTTGGTATATAAACCCATATTTTTTATGAATTATTTTTTAAAATAACATTAAATACATAAAAAGTTAAAATACTTATGAAAATATATGTGTGTGTGTTTATTTATGAAATTATGTTTACAAAATTCATCTTAGGTTGGTGGTTAAGATGTTGGATTACAAACGTGGGGTGCTGGGATCAAAACCTACTAGGTTTTATTTTTACATTACATATACCAATGGTTTTTTAAAATTGTTCTTATAGATTTTTTATATGACCTATAATAGTGGGTTTACAAAAATTTTGGTATAGATCTATACCAAATCCATAATAGCCAACACCCCTCCAAATCATTGGAATAGGCTATACCAATGGTTTGGAGACCTATACCAATGGTCCCCAACAATTTGTATAGGGTTTTTTTTTCTATTACTAAAATTATTTACTAAAATTATTTGTAGTTATATTCTACCCCCGTAAAAATTAATTTCATCCTCGAAATTTTACTATATAGAGAAAAACAGATGATGGTACTTTTATTTCATCACATCATCAGGTTCTCATATATCCTTCTAAAACCTATGATTCTACCATAAAACTTTGACTATGTGGGTGGTATTTGTTTCATAAACTTGTCTCTTCGATCCAATGTTTCCATAGGTTGTTCCTCATATAAAATTTTGTGCTCTAGTCATACACCTTCCCAGCTCAATACATGTGATGGATCTGGTATATAATTTCTAGAGACCCAAATCTTGACGTACATGGACATTACATTACTTTTGTGGAATACTTAATACATAACGAAAACAGACACACAAGGACTGTAATAGTTTAGTGTCTTTGGAAACTCGGAACATAATCTTCTAATCTTGGAGAAAGATCTTCAACATCTCCCATAAATATCTTCCCCTTTTGTTTTCTAACCTAAAACATTTCTTTATATCCTGGGGAAAAGAAAACATAAAAATGGTGAGATCAAATGCTCAGCAAGGGTAATGATGTAAATAATAAAACAAACGATACACATTTGAACTTCAAAACATGAACATAATGTATAAACATCGAATTCTGGAGCAATGACATAAAACATGGCATGTTATAAGTCATAGATCATAAAGAAACATTAATCATGATAAAATAGCATGGTAATAAAACATGTAATTGTAAAAACCATTAAGCACATGATATTATTTCCATAGTAGCTAAGGTATTTCTGCCAAGATCATCTTAGTGGAAAAAGTCTCTTTCTGAATCAAGTTCACTCCTCATTCCAATCCTGTATTACTGAACCAGATTAACTTACCATTCCAGCCATGTCTATATCATCAGATATAAATCTTTACATAATGAATTGGAGGGAGATATAGGTCCCACCAATCTCATAATGAAATCATTCTTACTTGTGCCACAAAATAAACTTAAAACATTCATCATAACCCAAAAAATAAAATGGGTTTCATAAACATTGTCCCATCATCACATAATCCATATAAAACAAATGGATATTTCATCATAAGAAAAGTGAAACCATTTAAATCGTAGAGACATTATACTTGAAACATACACATATGAAATAATGTCCTCTTAGATGGAAAATGGTTTTGATAAAACACTTGAAATGAATTCTTGAGGAACATATCCTTTCTTCTTCAAAATCATTTTCTTTTCATAGAATTCCACACAATTTTAAAAGAAAAGTATTTTGTTGAAAATATTCATAAAATATTGTATAGATATCTTCATAAAAATAAGGTTTTATAAAACCATATAAATCTGTTCATGCCGTATAAGTTAAAAAAAACATTATTCTCATATTTTTTCCGGAAAAGTAAAAAAGTACCTCGTATGGTAAACAAAATAAACAATCCTTACATACCGTGTAGTAAAAGTAAAAAATGGGTAAAAAGGACTTTAAACATACATGAAACCATTTTTTTAGAAAACATGGACTTGGATGATAAATATAACC
Source organism: Viscum album (assembly GCA_963277665.1). NCBI lineage: Eukaryota > Viridiplantae > Streptophyta > Magnoliopsida > Santalales > Viscaceae > Viscum > Viscum album. The sequence goes on from OY728158.1 coordinate 1,504,978,358, forward strand.
CCAGTAAATACTTATGAATAAACAATCTCGAATAAAAACGAGATTGGAAAAGTTATCCCATACGTTATGTATGATATGCTTCGTATGTATCTGAACCTCCTGTATATTGATTTAAATATTGTCATTTACTTATTACAGAATCATATTAATTGTTATTATATCTAATATGGTTCACTGAGGTATTTATATTACCCGTTCATTTGTCAATTCAATATTAAAGTAGCGTTTTGGGTAAAATTGTTTCATTTATCGTACGTGTTTGGACTTGTTGTTATTGATATTATTATTACTTATATCATGATTTAATTAATTCCAAAATGTAAATAATTATTTATATATCATATATATTCAGTATATATATATAATAGATAGATAAATGAAATGAAATACACCGTTCATGGAGACGGTAGGTCGTACGTACGCATGAACGCAATTTTCTTTTCCTTATTGACTTGAATGGAAGTAAGTAGCTGACATATATATATGTATACATAAATCCAGTAGCTTCATTATTTCATATATTTAATTATTATTTATTATATATACTTTATAATCATTCTTGAATGTTTAATCATGGAAAATGAATCTCATTGCGTTCGTGGAGACGGTAGTCCGTACGTACGCACGAGCGATGATATCATTCCCATGATCGTGGAATTATATTGAAGTGTGTTTATAATATTTCAGAATCAATATAACTTTAAAATAATCATATATGGTTATTTATTTACACCATTATACCCATCCAAGTAAGGTGGCGGTCGAAAACAGATTACACCACGGCGTGGAGACGGTATTCCGTACGTACGCACACGCGGTGATTGTGTTTTCTATAGGATGGATAGAAGGTGAAATAGGGTTGTTTCATGTTTATAATAACATACCAGTATATTATTGATACTGATGTTATTACATTATAATGATACAACTAAATAAGAGGAAGTAGAAGAAGAAATAAATTTGAAATAATTGATAATGAATATTACCTCTTCTTCGACACGCCTCTTTGAAACCTCCTCTTAGGGCCCTAAAATTGGTTTTTGAAGAAGAAAAGGACCACTAGAATATTACTAGGGAAGTGGAGAAGAAAAATTTTCAGGGGTTGGCCGAGCTTGAAGGCTCAAAGTGGTATGAGGGGGAGAGGGAGGAGGTTCCCTTTTCTAAGGGAGGAGAGGGGCGCCTTTGGAAAAACAAAAAATATTATTTTATAATAAATTCATATTCGTTTTTTAATAGCTCAAAATTGATTTATATAGAATCTAAGGTGAGGATGGGTCGAAATAATCTCATCAAATAGGTTTTAGACAAGTTTAGGTTACTCTTGTATCCTTATCATTTAGATTTAACTCTATGTTAAATAATATAACTTTTACCGTGTCTTTTTGTTTTCTTACACTATATGATTAATAAACATACTATAACAAGCCAAACGAACCCCAAGTGGTTAATTATTAATATATATATCCTTTTATAAGTAATTTGGTCAAACGTTTGATTTTTAGGAATAACATAACAATTAATAATATAATATTGTTTTTAAAAACTATTTTTTGTCAATTTTGACACTATTTGGTACTTGATTTTTGTGAAAATTATAACAGAATGATTAGTTTGAAAAAAGTTACTTAAATCAATAATAACATGTCATATTAACCAATAAAAGTAGTGTAATTCATAAAAAGTCTAAAATTACATTTATTTGAGTATTTATAACATCAATTATGTTAATATTTCATTAATAAGATAATTACTACATCATCATTGTGTCATAAATAAATTAAATTATTTAATGTATAAAAATTATTAATAAAATCCAATTATGTAGGAAATATTTATATCTTTCTAATAAATGTTTATAGTCAAATTTATCTTTTTTATATCCCTATATTAATAATATTTTAGTTATTAAAATTTGATTTTAACTATTTTAACTATTCTTTAAATAAAATAATATTAAATGCCCTAATCTAATCCAAGTGGGCCTAAATGGTCATATTTTATTCCTAAGGTTTTTTTTGTCTAATTAAACTTATCCAATAGAATTAGGACATGTGTTAGGGTAATAATAGTATAATTTTTACCCGTAATTACCCTATTTACTTTTAACCGTGGTAAATAAAAATAAAAAGTTACGATCCACCAAAATTACATTTATCTTATTGAACGACATTTTACTCCTTGATATTAACTGTTTCTCTCAGATTTTCTAAATTCCACTCCCATAAGTTGTAAAATTAAGTTTTATGTAAATTTTCAAACTCTCCTAGGAGGTGGGTAAAAGACGGTGAAATGTTCAACAAAATTTTTATGTCTAAAATTATTATAAAATGACTCTAATGAATTAAATTGAACTTATATAGGTATTATGTATCAATTTTTACCTAAATTAAATTTAAATAAAATAAATAATTATTTATATAAAAAGTCAGTTTTTAAATAATAACCTAGTGTTTTCACTATTCATCAAAAATTGAAAGTTTTCAGAAAAATACAAAAAATTCACCCTAGGATAATTTCGATATTCAAAATCCAAAAATGAAGTCCATGTCGAACGATAAAATTTATAAAATTTTAAAAATTGGTTATTACTATTCACAACGGCTAGTTTATATAACATATCGTTGTTTATTGAAACTCGGTATTGCGTACAACACACGCTATCGTGGATGGTTGCGATTGAGTGTAATGAAAGCCAAGTCAGGGATGCATGTAGTGAAATCTACTTTTGATGTAGCATAAAACACTAGACATCAATAAAATTAAAAAGAATATTTTTCATAAAATCTCGAGGAGTAACATTCTACCCCCCTTAAAATGAATTTCACCCTCGAAATTCGTCAGGGTTATAAATGGTTAACTACTCGAAAGTTTATTTAATAGAAACCCACATCGTAAAAAGGAATACCAAAACCAATATTTAATAACTAAAGTATGAAACATAATGGTTACCCAAATTAACTAATCACTGGGTTTCTACATAGAAGAACATAGGTGAAAATATGGATATGGAAGAGAAATCTAACCATCATGTTCTGATGGAGAGTGGTAGAGAACATGGCTATGAAAAAGCCAACAATCACAAAGCCATAGATTTTTGATGATCTAAGGTACCATATGATTCATCAGATATAAGGGCATTAGGAAAACATTTTTGGTTTTCAAGATCATTTCTCTAAAGTTGAAGAAATTGGAATTAGAAGAAATACTTTCTTGATTTTGGTATAGTCTCACCGTTGGTCGTTCCGTGGACAATTTCCACTTCATCTCTTAAAGAAATGAAGTTGAATTGGTCATTTGTGAAGTGTTAGCATATCATGTGATAGAATGATGGGTCATTCAATCTGTCTCAATCAAAAGGTTAGAAAAAGGTATCAAAAATACATAAGTCCATCTATAGTGAGATTAATCATATATGGTTCGTAAAATGGACTTATAATTCATATATCATACTGCTTAATATAATAAAATTGGTTTCTACTATACAGGGACTTCCTGTAGGCCAGTGGTAGGCTATAAAGGCCTGTCGCACTTCAGTTGTGGGTTCGATTCCCACAGCCTTGTCCAACGCGACGGGTTGTCGCCCGTCCTGTAGGTTGTCCTTTTTCTAAAACTACATTATTATAACATTCCATAAAAAATATCGAAAGAAAAAAATTCAAGCCTTAAACAATTCTATCGGATGTCCAAATTAATCCATTACAACCTTTAAGCTTGTCGAAAATACTTCTGTCCAATCACACAGTGTAAAGAAAATGATTACTTGAGAGGTCACATAACAAGTATGTGATTACCATCATTTATCCCCCATATATCATATGTTATATCTTGTTAGTCACATTCCAAACATTCAAAGGACTTAATCATGTATTCTCTTGAAAAATGAATACCCATTGAACCATAGTGAAAACATGAATGTAGTTAAAAGTTAACACTTTTTACATACCAAAATCCCCAAAATTATATATACTCAAACCATGATATCACTTAGTCCTTATATCAATCATGAGCTCATGAATACTATCAAAAAATTTATTTTCTCCTAATCCCTTCATTATGCGCATATCATCTGCTTTCCAAAATATTTGAATCACTTTTCATGGTTACTGGTACCATATTCATATAGAAAACCACAATGGACCAATGCACAGATATTTCAAAATTCCACGATACCATAAATGAGATTCCATGATACTATTTTGAAATCCCATTACATTAACACATAATCATTACACAACATCATTGTTATATTTAACATCAAAAATAGTGATCACATGTGACTTCCCTTTATCCTTTTCCTTAAGAGGTTGCTCATGTTGATCATCATTAACTCTTGGATTAGAGAATTTATTAGCATAATGCCCCATTTTCTTGCACTTGAAGAATTGAAGTGTTGGTGTTGCGTTCTCTGCAGTATTTTCTTTATTTACATCATTAGCAACCCTTTTTCCATTACTTTGACACTCAGTTGCTCGATGACCTTCTTTTCCACACTTAAAACATTTTCTAGTCCCTTTAAGACAATCCCCACCATGAATCATTCCACACATTGAGCATAAAGAAACATTCATCTTCTGTTCACCATTAATCTGAGATTTCTACTTGAACTCTATCTTTCGTATCTTGTCAAAACCATGAGATGGATATATTAAACCAACTTTTAGTTCTACCTTGATAGCACAACACACAATTTTTTCATAGCTACTGAAGTCTCTTATAGCTAATGCTCTTTGAAGACTTGGTTTTAAGCCACTGAAAAATCGATCAACTTTACTTTCAGGTTGGATGATAAAGCCAGATGCATACCTTGAAAGTCTTGTAAAATTTTCTTCGTATATACCAACAGATTCATCATCCTTCTGCTTAAGCTCAAGAAACTCCTTTTCCATCTTTGTTCGAAGAATATGGGGGAAGTACATACTGAAAAACATATTATTGAACTCGTCCCATTCCATGGATTCAATTTCATCTTAGGGACTTGTATTCTTAATTAGAGTCCACCACTGGTCTGCTTCACCTTCTAAATGGTAAACAGCTAAAATGAATTTTTCATGTTCTGAACAGTGAAGTATGGAAAATATCTTTTCAATGGTACTGATCCATTGTTCAGCAACGAGTGGATAAGAAGACCCATTAAAAGATGATTAATGTTGCCTCATGAAGGACTCAATAGAATATTGTTCCCTTCTCTGATCATTTGGAAATCCAGAATGATTCATATCTTATGTAAGTATAGAAATAAGATTTTTCACTCCATATCCCATCACATTTGGTTTCTCGGGAGGAAAATCATTGCATTGTCCATTACATTGATCAACACGGTTCCTTCAGGTTCCATCCATCGTCTAAAACCCAAAAAGAACAGTGTGAGAGGCAAAAATCATGCTAGGAAAACAACATAATAAAGGGGGAGTACCTTCAATATCTAACATCTTAGGTTTAATTCTAATATCATTACCATAATTATAGGACTATAACCTATACTTATACTTAACCTTAGGGACATCCCTAGATAGACCTTATAAATATCTCTAGGGATCTCACTAATGTTTTTGCATCCTAGTTTCCAAAGGTTAACTAAACATTTCCTCTGATACCAACTGTAGAGACCCAAAGCTTTATGTACATGGACATTACATTACTTTTGCGAAATACTTAATACATAAAGAAAATAGACACACAAGGACTGTAATAGTTTAGTGTCTTTGGAAACTCAGAACATAATCTTCTAATATCAGAGAAGGATCTTCAACATCTCTCATAAATATCTTCACCTTTTGTTTTCTTACCTAAAACCTTTATTTATATCCTGGGGAAAAGAATACATAAAAATTGTGAGCTCAAATTCTGAGTAAGGGTAATAATGGAAAAAATAAAACAAACCATACACATTTGAACTTCAAAACATGAACATAATTTTTAAACATCAAATTCTTGAGCAATGACATAAAACATGGCAGTTCATAAGGCATAGATCATAAAGAAACATTAATCATGATAAAATAGCATGGGAATAAAACATTTAATTGTGTAAACCATTAATCACATGATAAGATTTCCAAAGTAGCCAAGGCATTGCTGCCAAGACCATCTTAGTGGATAATGTCCTTTTCTAAATCGAGTTCACTCCTCGTTCCAGTCCTACATTACTGAACCAGATTAACTTACCGTTCCAGCCATGTCTATCTAATGAGATATAAATCTTTACCCAATGCATTGGAGGGAGATATAGGTCCCACCCATATCATAATGAAATCATTCTTACTTGTGACACAAAATAAACTTAAAACATTCATCATAACCCAAAAAATAAAATGGGTTTCATAAACATCGTTCCATCATCACAAAATCCATATAAAACAAATGGATATTTCATCATAAGAAAAGTGAAACCATGTAAATCATAGATAAATTATACTTGAAACATACACATATGAAATAATGTCATCTTAGATGGAAAATGGTTTTGATAAAACACGTGAAATGAATATTTGAGGAAAATATACTTTCTTCTTCAAAATCATTTACTTTTCACAAAATTCCATGAAATTTTAAAAGTAAAGTATTTTATTAAAAATAGTCATAAAATCTTGTAGATTAAGCTTCATAAAAACAAGGTGTTATAAAACTGTGAAAATCCATTCATGCTGTATAAGTTAAAAAAACATTATCCTCATATTTTTGCCAGAAAATTCAAAAAGTACCTCGTATGGTAAACAAAAGAACAATTCTTACATACCATGTAATAAAAGAAAAAATGGGTAAAAAGGACTTTAATCATACATGAAACCATTTTTTTAGAAAACAGGGACAATGATGATAAATATAACCCCAGTAAATACTAACGAATAAACAATCTCTGATAAAAACGAGATTGGAAAATTTATCCCTTAGCTTATGTCTGATATGCTTCGTATGTATCTGAAGATCCTGTATAATGATTTAAATAATGTCATTGACTTATTAAAGAATCATATTCCTTGTTATTACATCATATATGGTTCACTTAGGTATTTATATTACCCGTTCATTTTTCAATTCAATGTTAAAGTAGCGTTTTGGGTAAAATTGTTTCATTTATTGTATGTGTTTGGACTTGTTGATATTGATATTATTATTACATATATCATGAAATAATTATTTCCAGAACGTAAAACATGATTTATATATCATATATATTCAGTATATATATATATAATAGATAGATAAATGAAATGAAATACACCGTTCATGGAGACGGTAGGCCATACGTACGCATGAACACTGTATTCTTTTCCTTATTGACTTGAATGGAAGTAAGTAGCTAACATATATATATATATGTGTGTATACATAAATTCAGTAGCTTCATTATTTCATATTTTTCATTATTATTTATTATATATACTTTATAATCATTCTTGAATGTTTAATCATGGAAAATGAATCTCATCGCGTTTGTGGAGACGGTAGTCCGTACGTACGCACGAGCAATGATATCATTCCCATGATCGTGGAATTGCATTGAAGTGTATGTATAATATTTCAGAATCAATATCACTTTAAAATAATCATATATGGTTTTTATTTACACCATTATACCCATCCATGTAAGGTGGTGGTCAAAAACAGATTACACCACAACGTGGAGATGGTATTCCGTACGTACGCACGCGCGGTGATTTCGTTTTCCATAGGATGGATAGAAGGTGAAATAGGGTTGTTTCATATTTATAATAACATTCCATTATATGAGTGATACTTATGTTATTACTTCATAATGAAAAAACTAAATAAGGGGAAGTAGAAAAAGAAATAAATTTGAAATAATGAGTAACGGATATTACCTCTTCTTCGACACGCCTCTTTGAAACCTCCTATTAGGGCAATAAAATTGGTTTTTGAAGAAGACCAGGACCTCTATAATATTACTAGGGAAGTGGAGAAGAGAAATTCGTAGGGTTTGACCGATCTTGAAGGCTCAAAGTGGTGTGAGGAGGAGATGGAGCAGGTTCCCTTTTATAAGGGAGGAGAGGGGCACCTTTGGAAAAACTAACAATATTGTTTTATAATAAAGTCATATTCAGTTTTTAATAGCTCCAAATTGATTTATTTCAAAGATAAGGTGGGTATGGGTATAAATCTTCTCAACAAATAGGTTTTAGATATGATTAGGTAACTATTTTATCCTTATCATTTAGATTTAACTCTATGTTAAATAATTTAACTTTTACCGTGTCTTTTTATTTTCTTACACTATATGGTTAATAAACATACTATAACAAGCCAAACGAACCCCAAGTGGTTAATTATTAATATATATATCCTTATATAAGTTATTTGGACGAACCATAGATTTTTTGGAATAAAATAACTATTAATAATATATTATTTGTTTTAAAAACTACTTTATATCAATTTTGACACTATTTGGTACTTTATTTCTGTGAAAATTATAACAGCATGTTTAGTCCGAAAAAATTTAATTAAATCAATAATAACATGTCATATTAACCTATAAAATTAGTTTAATTCATAAAAATTCTCAAATTACATTTATTTGAGTATTTATAACATCAATTATGTTAATATTTCATTAATAAGATAATTACTGCATCATCATTGTGTCATAAATAAATTTAATTATTTAATGTCTAAAAATTATAAATAAAATACAATTATGTAAGAAATCTTTTTAGATTTCTAATGAATATTTATTGTCGAATTTATCTTATGTATAACCCTATATTAAATTTTTTTCGTTATTAAACTTTGATTTTAACTATCTTAACTATTCTTTAAATAAAATAATATTAAATGTCCTATTCTAATCCAAGTGGGCCTAAATGGTCATATTTTATTCCTAAGGTTGTTTTTGGTCGAATTACACTTATCCAATATAATTTGGACATGTGTTAGGGTAATAATAATATCATTTTTACCCTTAATTACCCTATTTACTTTTAACTATGGTAAATAAAAGTAAAAGGTTACTATTCACCAAAAATTATTTTTATCTTATTGAACCACATTTTACTCTTTGATATTAACCGCGTCTCTCGGATTTTTAAAAATCCACTCACAGAAGCGGTAAAATTATGTTTTATGTTAATTTTCAAACTCACCTAGGAGGTGGGTAAAAGACGGTGAAAAGTTCAATAAATTTTTTATATGTCTAAAATTATTATAAAATGACTCCAATGAATTACATTGACCTTATATAGGTATTATGTATCAATTTTGACCTAAAATAAATTTAAATAAAATAAATAATTATTTATATAAAAAGTCAGTTTTTAAATAGTAACCTTGTGTTTTCACTATTCGTCAAAAATTGAAAGTTTTCAGAAAAATACCAAAAATTCACCCTAGGCTAATTTCAATATTCCGAATCCAAAAATGAAGCCGATTTAGAATGTTAAAATTTATAAAATTCTAAAAAGTGGGTATTACTATTCATAACGGCTAGTTTATATAACATATCGTTGTTTAGTGAAACTCGGTATTGCGTACAACACATGCTATCATGGAGGGTCGTGATTGCTTGTAATGCAAGCCAAGTCAGGGATGCATGTAGTGAAAGCTCCTTTTGGTGTAGCGTACAACACTAGACATCAATAAAATTAAAAAGAATATTTTTTCATAAAATCTCGTGGTGTTACATACTTCCTCACAATTAATATATAGAACACATCTTGAACTTGATAGATGTATGGAGGGAGTGATAAGTGATAGGCTATGACCCCAACATGATCAAGGATCTTAAAGGGACTGATGCATCAGGGCTCATCTTTCCATTCTTCCGAAATCCCATTACCTACTTCCAAGGAGATATTTAAAGGAGCTTCTTATCCCTAACTTTAAACTCTATATCCCATTTATGATTATCTGTATAACTATTATTTCAACTATGTGATGTTTTCATATGTTTCTGAATGGTTTGAACCTTCTCCATCATTTCTAGGACAAGGTCCCAACCTTTCATCTTCCTCTCTATAAATTTTTCCCAAAATGTTGGAGTCCTATATTTCATCCCATAAAGAACCTCATATGGTGCCATTTGAATGCTAGAATAGAAATTTTGTTATATGATAACTCCACCATAGGGAGGTGTTGATCCCAATATCCTTATAAATCCATCTAAAAAGACCTCAACATATCCTCAAAGGTTTGAATGTTCATCTCAAACTGACCATCTATTTGAGGATGTTAATCAATCCTTAAACTCGGATTTGTCTCCAATGGTTTCTGAATACTTCTCCAGAACCTTGAGGTAAACCACATATCCTGATTAGATACAATGTATAGTTGTACTCCATATATCCTTACCACTTTCCCTATGTATATCATAGTGAGTTTGTTAAACGAGATTTCTTATTTGATGAAAATAAAATGTGATGATTTTATAAGATTATCGACTATAACCCAAATTGAATTATGGCCTTTAGAAATTTTTGGGAGTCCTTTGATGAAATCCATGGTGGCGTTTTCCCATTTCCATACTATTAAATGTAATACTTGTGAAATACCCTTGTAAATTTTTTGTTTATCCCTAAATTGCTGGTTTATTAAGAATCTAGATATATGTTCTCTAATTTCTCTATTCATTCTATCCCATTAGAAGTTTTATATTATATATTTAACATATTCATACCTCTAGGATGACTAAGGAAGGATTTTTGGGACCAATTTGGATAGATTAGGTTTTTATGTTTAAGTAAGTTTGTTTTAAATGGTTGTTGTCTTTTTTTCAAAGAAGATAAATCAACTAACTTTATAACAGTTGAAAATCAGAATTACATATTTTTTTCATAAAAAAAATTGGAATCACTTTGTTTTAGAAATTTCATCATAATGAGAAGAAGTAATTTCTTTCTCATCATACTCACCTTAGGTTTGGAATAGTAGAAGAATGTAATGAGGTACCAATTTTTATCAGATTCAATATGAATATGATAAAAATGTGATGATGTTTTTCTGATCTTGGAGTTGTTATAAATTACATGTATTTGGAAAACTTATGGTGAATTCTTGATAAAATAAATGAGGAGTTAAAGAGATGATTCCAATATTATTCAGATTAATTGGATCTAGATGAAAAGAGAAAAGGGTGTTGAGGATCTTATTCATCCTGATCATAATCATGTTTATTGTATTCAGTCCAAATGAATTCTGTAAAATCATATTCATAATGAGTATGAAAGAAAGATAGTTTCTATATTTTTAGTATGTTGAAATAATTTCCATTGTAAATCCTATGATGCTAAAACCAATATTCAATGAATTCATAATTTTGAAGGAATTCATGATATAAGATGACGTTTGTAAAAAAAGATGTTGCGGAGGCTCAGGAAGAAAAATATGTGGATGAGGATCCAAAAGAAAAAGATGTTGCTGAGGATCAGAAAGGAAAAGATATTCATGAGGCTTAGGAAGGAAAATATGTTGATGAGGATCAAGATTAAAAATATATTGATGAGGCTTGGGAAGAAAAATATTTTTCTGATAATGAGGAAGAAAAAGAATTCATAATGAAGAAATCATACTGAGGAAATTGTACTGAATTCATACTGATGAAATCGTACTCAGTAAATCGTACTGGGATTTCTCAATGATAAATTTTTATTTGTAAAGAATAATGTAAAATCAGAATCAGACTAAAGTTTCTTAAATAATTTATAAGTTATTTGAAGTTTTTACAAGTTTTGATAAGGTTTGATAATATTTTAGAAGCTTTAACAAATTCATAAATCCATCAAAAAATGAAGGAAGTTTTAATTTTAGGGAAATTTGGTTGAGCGGGAAATTTTTATGAATCATACCCAAACCTTTTTAGGACACCTATAAAAGGTTAAAGTACTTTTTACTTTCTAAAAAACATATTTTTCACTGCATAAGAGAAAGAAGTTCCAATTTTAGTGAGAAGAAGAAGTTTATTTATTGATATTTGTTGAAAAAGTGGTGTTAGATAGAATTGAAAGGAGAAGAGAAAAGATTTAAAAGATTCAGCTAATTTTTGTATTCATATTTTTATAATATTTATCTAATCATCATATCATGATGGATAATTATATCGGGGTTTTCATATAGATTTTTTCCATACTAGGAAGAATTGTAATAAGTTTTTCATTCTTAGAATAGATGTGTTGTAGATTTTTTTCTAATATATTCTAAAAAAGTTATATATTTTTTTATACAATGAATAATCATACTTTTAATATCATACTAAGAAGAATCAAATTATAAATAATTTTATTGGGAGAATCATACTGGGAAGAATCATACTGGTAAAAATATACTAGGAAAATTATTCTGAGTTTTCCTAAAAAAAATCTAGGAAGTTATTACCAGCTTCTGAGTAAGAAATTAATATTTTACATGTCAAGGAATACATTTTTGTAAGTTTATTAAGAAGTATAGGTAACAAGTTTTTTTACACAATTATTGTATTACCCCATTTGTGCAAAAGGGTGCACCCGCACTATTGGATTATCTTCAAAGTGATACGTGAGTGAAATGGTATATCATACTCATTTTATTCCACATAAAAGGATTATTTTTAGTGTATTGTGTGGTATTGGATTATTTCCAAACCATGCCAAGGATGTAACTACTCTTATTGAATAGTGAACCTTGTAAATACTTTTGTTCCTATGATTGTTTATTTTAATTATTTTTAATAAGGAATGAAATACTTAAAACGAGGAGAAATATGTTTCAATTTCAAGGAAACATAAAAGAAAATTGTGTCACTAGATCACCCCATCCCCCTGTCAATGATACAAATATCCTGATTGGGAACTTTCAACTGGTATTAGAGTGAAGGATCCCTTTTCTTTTTCTTTACTCAATTTTTAGAGGAGAATATTATATAGAATCTAAATTGTGTGAATATTAACATTATTCTCGTTTTTTATGGTAATAATTATTATATGTTGAAATATAGAATATTTCCTTATCTTATATCTATTGGATATGATGTTCTTGAAGCCACAATATATGGGTTTCCTCCTATTGATTATAAATATCCTCTTATACCTGTTGATAAGAAGAATCTTGAGAATGATGGAAAGACCATGAATTATATATTATTATGACTTTATAAAAGTGAATTCTTAAGGGTGAAAGGATTTCCCACAACCAAAGGTATATTGGAGAAATTGAAAAATATATACAAAATAAATACAAAAGTTAAGAAGGAAAAGTTACAAATCTAGATATTCATGTATGAAGATTTGATGATGGGTGAGTATGAATTTGTTGGGGTCTCCATTACCAAGTTGAATGAAATTTTTAGCAGTATCATATGTCTTAGTGAAAAGTTATATGATTCTATAGTTCTTGAAAATATCTTGAGAATCATTCCCAACAAGTTTGATTCAAAAGTTTCTTCATTAGAATACATATATTTTGAAACATTATCTCTAGATTATTTTCATATTACTATCATTACATATGAAATTAGATGGCAGAAATCAATGAAAAGAAAAACAAATTGATAGAGAAATGTCTTTCAAGGATGCTAAGAAAGAGAAGTTGAAGAAGATTCTTATTGAAGATAAATCTAGTGAATATGATTCTGAAAATGAGGTATGTCAAAATTTTGATGATATTTTATCCTTATTTTCTAAATATATGAAAAGTGGTACATGAAAATACAAAGGGAAACTTCCCTTGAAATGTTTTTGAATGTGGAGTCATTGGTCATTTTGAAGATAATTTTCCTTAAATAAAGGAAGAATAGGATAGTGATGATGAAGAAAGAAGACCAATAAAGTTAGTGAAGAAATATGGATATAAAGGAAAATTGTATTCCATATGGAAAGATAGAAAAATATTCAATTACAAAAGAAGAATTTTCTTATCTAGAGATGAAGAAGAAGAATGCAGTGATGCGGAATCCAAATTTTTTTTTGAGAATTTGGTCGAAAATACTTTTATTGCGATAGTTAATAATGAAGATTTTAGAATCATTAGTTCTGAATAAGAAGAAACTAAACATGAATTTCATTTTCTAGAAGAGTTGAAAGAATATCTAAGAAATATTAGAAGTCTTGAGACGAAAAACAAGAAGTTGGAAGACGAATATTCTTTAATAAACAATCAAGAATTTAGTTTTGATTAGAAGTAAAGGCAGTTTAAAGAGATTGATTATTTGAAAAAATCTATTGAGGAAGAAAATAATTGTAATGAACATCTAGTGGTGAAGCTGAAGGAAAAAAGAAGAAGTGTTGGAACTTGTCCAACAAAAAATTCCAAAGATGAGTAGAGAAAAACAATTTTCAAAAACATTATTTTTGAAGTTGGTGAAAGTTATCAAAAGGAGAAACCTGAGAAAGAAAAACAAAATATACCATTTAAGGTTGAGAAGAAGGATGTAATTATTTCTAAAAAGAAGAAATCTAGATAAGTAATGCCTGTGTAAGAAACCAAAAAAGTTGTGAATTAATAAGTCTCAAATAATATTGAGTCAAAAAATGTTTTAAAACATTATTAATATAGAAATGTTTTTAATAATTCTGGTCTGACAATGATAAAAAGAAAAGGAAGACTCCAATTGATAACTAAAAGTTTAGTGGCTCTTAAAATAAATAGAGGAATGTAGATGAGAAGCATATTCTCAATTTTCGTTAGTATGGATGTTTTAGAGGAAAGTAATATTTCTATAGATACTACTGGTATTGTGGTGGATTTATACATATGGAAAGTATGTGTTGGTTCAACCAAAAATATTATTATTCTATAGGTTAAGAAAGGCAATGTTTGAGGGGGATTCAATCCATATAAAGAAATAAGTGGAAAAAAATTATTTTGAAGAAACCTGAAAAGGTTGGAGTAAATATTAAAAATAGTTTACAACTCCTGGAAACTATTTTTGAAAGATGTGAACAACTTGGAAAAATTTCAAAAGTATGTCTTGTTTTGTTACTGGCACAAAAAATGTCTCTTAAAATTATCATATGCCTAAAGTAATGAAAGAAAAGGAAGAAGAAAAATCTCTTATTGTTGAAACCACATTGAAAGATTAAAAAGGAGAACAACCTTGGATTCTTTATAGTGGGATTTCTTCTCACATGACAGGATATTTTATGTTGTTAAATAATGTAAAATATTTTAAATAAGGAAAAATGAAATTTGGAAATAATGAATCCTTGAAAATTAAAGTTGTTGGATCATCCTTCATTGGGAAAGAAAAGATGAAATCCGATAAAGTGTTGTATGTTGATGGGTTAAAACATAATTTTATAAGTTTTTTTCAATTGTTTTATGAGGATAACAAAGCTATCTTCAGAAAATATTTTTTTTATGAAAAGTGAAGAAGATGGGAAGACAGTTATAAGAGGCCAACACAAAAAAGGAAACTTATTTCAATTTGGAGAACTAAAAAACTCTTATTACTTGAGTATAGTGGAAGAGAATCAATTGTGGCATAAAAGACTATGACACATGTTTCAAATAAAAGTGATAAAGTTATCAAAGAAATATATTGTCTCAGATATTCCTGATTTTAAAAGAAGAATATATTGGTGTTGCATTATTTTCTAGAAAGAAAATATTACAAATTATGTGCATAAAAAAGATGAGATTTGTTCAAAACAACCCCTGTAGTTAATTCATTCTGATATTTGTGAGATAATAAAAAAAATAGAAAAATAGAGATAATTACTTCATCACTTTCATTGATTATTTTACTCATTTTACTTGTGTTATGTATATGAAACATAATTCAGATTCTTTGAAAAATTTTAAATTTTTTAGAAGGAATGATGAAAAGGAATGTGAGTATTCTATAATGAAGTTGAGAACCAACAATAATGGTGAATACATAAGTAAATATTTTTAATTTTATCAATATAGTCATGGAATCTGGAATGAGTATAGTTCCCTATAAACTCCTCAAAAAATGGGGTTGCTGAAATAAATAATAGAAGTTTAGTAGAAATGGGAAGAACCATGTTACTTGAACATGGATTTTCTCATTACTATTGGAGACAAGCCACGAGTACTGCTATTTATATTAAAAATTGATGTTTCTATAGTCCAAGATTGGGTATGACTCCATATGAATTATTTTATGGAAAAACTCCAAGTTTTAAATACTTAAGAGTTTTTAGGAGCTTGTGAATTTTAATAAAGAAAGGTGGAAACTATGGAATGTTTGAATAGAAAGGTGAAAATGGAATTTTGTTGGATATGCTCTGGAAGGAAGATGATATATATGTTTCAATAATGAAATAATAAGAATTTTTTATTCTATTGATGTGAAATTTATTAAAAGGTCTGAAGAAGACAAACATACTCAAGAAGGTAAGGAGGTTGAGAAGGATAAGGAAAATAGTTCTGATAAGGATACAAACCATTGTAATCCTACTCAAGAAGAAGAATTAGACTCATCTTTTTCTATTGATGAGGATGATACTCAATAATATCATCCTAGGCATAGAAAACAATTGGAATATTATAATATTATTGTTGATCAACCCTATAAGGCCCAAACAAGAAGAGAAACAAGTGATATTACACATACTTATTTGTATTCAAAAGTTGATCCGAATGATGTAAATTAAGATTTTGAGTATCCAGAATGTGTTTAGGCCAAGAATGAAGAGTTGGGTCAGATTTAAAAGAATGATAAATGAGAAATCATACCCAATCTAGAAAATAAAAACATTATTGGCACAAATTGGGTTTTTCAAAACAAGATAAATGAAGAAAGTGAAGTGATAATAAACAATTAAAGATTAGTATGAAAAGGGTATTCACAAATTTAAGGAATTTGTTTTGATGAAACTTTTTCTTCGGTGGAAAGACTCGAAACAATCAGAATTTTTCTTGCTACTACAGCACAACAAGGCTTCAAGATCTTCCAAATAGATGTTAAATCAATATTCTTGAATGGTGATATTGATGAAGAGGTTTACATTGAACAACCATGTGGATTTGTTTTTGGGAAAGATAAAAGTTGTGTATGTAGATTGAAAAAGTATTTTTATGGGCTAAAACAAGATCTGAGATCATTGTATTCCAAATTGGATACCTGCTTAAGGAATATGAGTTTCAAGAAAATAGAGTTAATATAAATCTTTATATTAGATAAAGTCATGATTATTTCCTCATCATAATTGTTTATTTCAATGATATTATCTTTTCCAGTAATGATGAAATAATATGTGGAAGATTTTATAAAGAGACTAAAGAGGTATTTGAAATGTCCATGTTGGGGGAAATGAAATACTTTATTGGGTTACAAATTTTACAAAATATGGAATACATTTTTATTTCTCAAGAAAATGATTCTAAATAACTTCTTAATAGGTTCAGCATGGAAATCTAAAAACTTGTTTTCAATTTGATTTCAATGGGAATAAAGCTGAAAAAATATGGAGAATGAAAATAAGTTGATCAGAAATAATTTTTAAAGTTTATTAGATGTTTGTTGTATTTGACTGCCTCAAGACCCGACATTGTTTATGTTGTTACTTTGTGTTCCATATTTCAATGTACCCCTCAAGACTCACATTTAATTTCAATAAAACTAATTTTTAGATACATCAAAGGCATAGAAAATTTTATAATCGGGTATGATAGCTCACAAAGCATTGATTTATTTGGGTATTCAGAGGATGATTGGGCCAGAAATGCTGATGATAGAAGATCTATGTCTGTGGGAGTATTCTTTTTGGTATATAATTGTGTTAGTTGGAATTCAATGAAATATAATTAAACAACTCTTAGTATAGTTAAAGTTTAATATGTTGCTTCCACTCAAGCCACTACTCAACTAATGTGGGTGAAAACTCAATTAGAAGACTTACTTGTTCAAGTGAAGTTACTCTTACTCTTGGGTTATGATAATCAAAGTACAATCTATCTCACCAAGAATCCAGTTCAACACACTTGATCAAAAAATTTGGATATCAAATATCATTTTATGAAAGATAATGTGGAGAACAATGAATTGAAGATGTATTATGTTCTAACATCGGAAAAATTTGCTGAAATTTTCACAAAACCTTTACTGAAGGAATATTTTTTAAAATTGAGACTGAACATGGGTGTCTAACCTATTTCTCATCAAGGGTGAGAAATGTTTTTCCCCTATCTCACCTTTTCTTTGGATAACGTTGTCAAAGGGGATAATTTTCTCATAAATCTATCCTTATTAAAGTATGTAAAAATGGGGAGTTGTGGCTAAGATTGGAATACAACATGTAAGTGTGTGACCTATTCTAACTAATTGATAGATCTATTGTAGAAAACAAAACCTTTGTATTCAAGGGAAGAAAATTTTTAGGAAGAAGAAGTACTCAAGAAAGCCGAGGATGTTTTATAATCACTACTTTTGGACAGTTTGGTTTTTCCATCAATAATTGTTGTTTTATACAATGAGTTAGCTCACATAGGCTTTGAATTTTTTATAAGAAATCCATAGGATGATGTTAAAATGTTCATTGATTTATGAATCTTGGTTGAAAACAAAATCCAAATGGGAAAATTGTTGGGACCAAGTTGGATAGATAATGTTTTTGGATGTTTATGGATGTTTTTTAAAAGGTTTTTGTCCTTTTTTGTCAAAAAATATAAATCAACTAGCTTTTTAAAAGCTGAAAGTCAAACTCACAGATTTTTTTCAGAAAAAAAATGAGACTCTCATTATTTAATAAAGTCCATCATAATGAGAAAAAGTTGTTCAGTTCTGATTTTACTCACCTCGAGTCTTGAATAGGATAAGATCATAATGAGGTACTAATTATAATCATATTTAGCATGGATCTAATAAAAATTTGGTGAACATTTTTTGATCTTGTAGTTATCATAAATCATAATTATTTGGAAAACTTTTCGTGAAAACTTGATGAAAGAAATGGTGAGTGGAAAAGATTACTAATCATATTCAGATTGATCGGATCTAGTTGGAATGAGAAAAGGGTTTTAGGGATCATATTCAGCCTGATCATAATCATTCTAATAATAATCATGTTTATCATATTTAGGCCAAATGTATTTTGTAAAGTCATATTCAGGCTGATTTGGAAAGAAAGATAGTTGTTGGTGTTTTGAGAAGCTGTAATACCTTCCATTGTAAATCAAACAATGTTAAAAATGATCTTCAATTTATTCAAAATCATAAAGTAACTCATGATATGAGTTAATTTTTTTTTAAAAAAAGTTGTTGCGGAGGCTCGGGAAGAAAAATATGTGGATTAGGATCAAGAAGAAAAATATGTTAGTGAGGATTAGGAAGGAAAAGATGTTGATGAGGCTCATAAAGGAAAATATGTTACTGGGTCTTAGGAAGAAAAAGATATTGATGATGATCGGGAAGAAAAATATGTTTCTGGCCATGAGGAAGAAAAAGTATTCAAACATAAGAAATGATACTAAGGAAATCATATTGAATAATTTGTAATGAAAAAATCATACTGAAAAAATCAAACTGGGATTTCGTAATGAAAAAATTGTACTGGTAAATCATTAAGGAAAATCATAATAGGAATAAAGTTTATTAAAAAAATAATAAGTGATCTAAATTTGTTATAATTTTTGAGAATGTTCGATAATAGTTGATAAACATTGACGATGTCATAAGTCCATAAAAATTGAGAGAAGTTTGAATTTAAAGGAAATTTGGTTGAGTGGGAAACTTTTTAAGAATCCCATTCAAAAAATTTTG
Source organism: Viscum album (assembly GCA_963277665.1). Taxonomy (NCBI): domain Eukaryota; kingdom Viridiplantae; phylum Streptophyta; class Magnoliopsida; order Santalales; family Viscaceae; genus Viscum; species Viscum album. The sequence continues at coordinate 1,504,998,009 of OY728158.1, forward strand.
GGCCACCTATAAAAGGAAAACATAATTTGTACTTTCTGATGAATGTATTTTTCACTATATTAGAGAGAGAAGATCTGAGTTTTTAGAGAGAATAATAAGTTTCTGTATTGATATTTTTTGAAGAACTTTTATCAGACATAAGTGAAAGGAGAAGAGACAAGATTGTAATGTTTAGCTGATTATCGTATTCATCTTGTTATCATATTCATATGATCACTGTATTGAGCTGGATAATCAGACTGAGGATATCATATTGATTTTTTCCATACTGGGAATAATTGGTATGAGATTTTCATAATAATAATAGAAGTGGTGTATATTTTCTATATTGTATTCTAACAAAGTTATATATTTTTTCGTACTAGTAATAATCAGACTGGAAAAATCATACGAGGAAGAATCGTACTAGGAATAATCGTATTGGGAGAATCATATTATAAAAATTGTACTAATTTTTCCTTAAAAAAGTTGAGGGAGTTCTTACCAGCTTCTGGTCAAGAAATTGAAATTTTGTTTTTTAAGGAATATATTTGTGGAATTTGATTAAGAATCACAATTAACATGTTTTTTACACAATTATCTTAGTACCCCTTTTGTGTTAGAGGGTGAAAACACGCTATTGGATTGTATTCAAAGTTCTACATGAGTCAAAGGGTATATCCTTATCATTGTATTCTATCCAAAAGGATTATTTTTACTAGATTTTGTGGTATTGGACTATTTCCAAATCATACCAACTATGTAGCTATTTTTATTGAATACTGAACAATGTAAATACTTATGTTCTTGTGGATATGAATTTGAATTTTTTTTCAACCGGGAAATAAATCTTTAACAGTAGGTGAATTTTGTTTCAATTGAAATGAAACATAAAAGAAAAAATCATCACTGATTCTACCCCTCCCCCTCTCAGTGATATAAAATCCTAATTGTTAACTTTCAAGGATGAGTTGCATGTGTCACCCAAAATTTCCTTTTTAAGTCTATATTTGAGGGGACACATATCCAAGTTCTATACCTTATAACTCCATACTTGTCAAATTTTAACTCTAGAATGTTTTAAACCTTTTTCTATAGCTGTAAATCATATTTTTCAGATTATTTAATCTTCATATGGATGGAAGTATTATCATCTAGTGGTGAAATACATGATTTATCTTCCCCCATTATGACTTCAAGACTCATCCTATGAAAATTCATGTTTATTGGGTCTTTTCCATCATCATCATGTATAGAGTACAAAGATATTTCCTATATAAAGAATCAGCCACCTTATTTACCTCTATTAGGTAGTAATGTATTGAGTAGTCATAATATTTTATCAATTCCTGTTATCTCCTTTGATTCATAGTTAATTCCATCTATGTGAATATATATTTCAAGATCTTGTGATCAGTAAATATATCACACTTTTCTTTATATATATAATGTCTCCAGATATTTAATGAAAATATCAATACTACTATCTCTAAATCATGCATCCTGTTATTTTTCCCATGAGTCATTCATTAGCATGAGGAATGATAAATTTCCTTATCATTGTTCATGAGTACGTATCCCATTTTTTTAAAGCATCACTTTATATAACAAACCCTTTCCTACTATATGGTAATCCAAGCATAGGAACAATAACCAACCTCTTTTATAGTTTCTTTAATCATTATTTACATTCCTCTATCCAAAGGAACATTAATCACTCTTGTGTTAACTTTTTATTGATTTTATGTCTATGAGAAGTTAATCACAAATAGGAAATAGTATTCAGATAACATTAGATAACTTTGGATCTTGGTTACTGTGGTCAGCCTGGGTCATTTCTTGACAAAATCTATATTTTAAGGATATACTAATATTCCCTTTCTTGTGATTACATGTCACAATAATGATACTTTATATATCCAGAATTCACAGTTTCTAAATTTGGCATAAAATTTTTCATTTTTAAAGGACTTTAATAGAATCTAAAAATAATCTTCATGTTCTTCCCTAGAACTTGAATTTGTGACAATTTAATCTATAAAGAAAATGAAAAATTGGTCCAGGATGTCTATAATGACTATTCATTATATCCATAAAGATAGAAGGGCCATTTGTAAGTCTAATGGGAATCACTATAAATTCATAGTGTCCATACCTCGTAAGAAAATATGTCTTAGAAATATCCTCCCTTTCGACACTTAACTAATGGTATCTAGATCAATGGTTAGTCTTTGAGAAGTATCGATATCCTCTGATTTGATTTAATAGACCATCAACATGGGGTAGATGTTAATCTCATGATGATCAATTATACTACACATTGATCCATCCTTCTTTTTTATAAAGAGGACCAGTGCACCCCACAATCAAACACTATGGTTTTTAAAACCCTTATCTAGATTCTATTTCAATTTATTATTTAATTCCGCCAATTAAATAGGATTAATTCAATATGGTCTCTTTGGGATAGGAATGGATCCATGTATGATTTCCATTGACAACTCAACCTTATGATTTGGGGAAAGACTAGGTAATTCATTCATAAATACATTAGTATACACTTGTACAATAGACATGTCATAAATACTGACTTTCTCTATAATAATTTGAGGAAAGGGTCCCTTAATTTTGGGTATTATAACCCATACTATATAAGTTTCTTCTATAGGGAGTTCATAATCATCCTTTTATTGATATTTGATAATAGGATGAATTGGGATACGAAATAAGATCTATTTTCCCTGAAAATTAATATTTGATTTATGTAGGTAAAGTCAATCCATACCCAAAATTATGTCAAATTCAAGAAAAGGAATAATAATTATTTTTTCAATAAGTATCCTCCCACAAATATCAATTGAATTAGATTTATATATCTTCGATGCGATCCTTATAGAACTAGTGGTTTTTATAAATAGTTCAATATACATTACTTGAGTTGGTGATTTTACATTGTTAGTAAATATGTGTGATATAAAATATTGTGATAAACTAGAATCAAATAAGATATTAGTTTATATAGAAAAAAAATCAAGTATACCTCACATCACTTCATTATCATGATCATCCTCAGTGATATTGATCTCAAATTCCCTTCCTTTCTCCCTTAGATTTAGAGGTTTTAGGGCTTATTTTGTTCATTGGCCCAAGGGTTGGGGAATTGGTTTGAATAATTTACAAACTCCATTCACTAAAGAATTATAGTGTGGTGTATATCATTATATAGGTCCTTCATCTATTTTGTTTTGTTAATCAGCCTCTTATCCTTAGTTATATAGGTGTGGGAATGGTATATTAATTTACCACATTTAGAACACTTCTCTAGTCCCATAATTTAATTACCTAGGTTCTTTATCTCACATTTATTACATATTTTAAATGATAATTTCTTCCCACCATGTGTCTTATCATCGAAGATTCCATGATACTCTATTTTTAATTTATTTTCTTTAGAATATTGAGAGGTTACAATTTCCATCTCTAATTTAATATCACATCAAACAATATATTCATAGCTACCAAAGTCTCTTATGTATAATGGACTTAGAAGACTAGGATTTAAGCTAGTAAATACATGCTCAAATTTACGTTCATTATAAGAGATAAAACCATAGGAATACCTTGTGATTCTTGTGAAATTTAATTCATAATATCCAATAGATTCATCCTATTTTTACTTAAATTCAAATAATTCCCACTCTATTTTTATGTCAAGTGTACAAGGAAAATACTTAGTGAAAAATATATTCTTGAACTCTTCCCATTCCATAAACATTTCTACCCCAATTTCTGTGGTATTCTTGAGAAGAGTCTACCACTAGTCAGCATCAAATTCTAAATGAGAGATGAAAAAATGACCTTCTCATGGTTTGAGCACTATATGATAGAAAATATATATTCGATTAAACTGAACCATCACTCAGAAACAAGTGGATTAGAAAACCCACAAAAAGTGGGTGGATATTACTTCATGAATGACTCAACAGTGAGTTCCTCAATCCTTGGAGAATTCATAAGATCAACATAATTTGTATTGTTTCCCATAGATTGAGATATTTGGGTGAGAATTCGTATGAATTTTTTCATTCCATCCCCATTATCATTAGGTTTCTATTAGTCGAAGTGAGTATATCAATAGGGGTGAATTGGTACCCAATAAAAATTTCTTTTTAAAATGAATTTAAATAAAATTCCTCAATTTAAATAAAATATCCTATTTCGTTAAAAAAATAGTGTGATATAAGACTTTACCTTTTAAAATAGTTCTCAAATATTGATTAGGTCTTGATTAAAATAAATATACAATATTACATTATCCTTTGAAATCAATTTACTAAATCAAGTTCTAATATAAACTATAATTAAAACTAACTATCAAAGTATAGGTTTTGCTTTAAGGTAAAAATATATTTGGTTTTAACATACAAAATATAATGTAAAAAAACAAAAAAACATTGTAGAATTTATAATACAAGAGGTTCAGTATCAATTGGAGACTTAATCCTCTCTACTTTGAAATCACCCACTTCCTAGAATTTTATATATCATAAACATTAAATCCACAACCTGGATCATTTTTTACAATAGTATACCAACTTTCCAGACCACATAGGGCCTCTTCCACAATATTTTTGGGACTACAAATAAACAGGTCACAACTGGACCTCCACCACACCATGTGGTAACGGAAGTAAAAAAGGTGTTTTGAATATATCTAAGTATATTCCAATTTAAAGAAAAATACAGCGTGTGTAGAAAATAGAGTAACACACACTACATATAAAGTAAAAGAAACTAAATAGATTGAGAAAATAAAATATTTAATGACATAGAGTTTTTCAGTCTGTTAGGTTCTGCATATTATGTCTCCTTGAAATTGATTTGAATTGATTCTTGAGTCAGATTTCATAAATTTGTTGTAGAAAAGACTGTCATAGACTCTTTGTTATTGATTGTAGGAAGTTACTAGATATAATATGTGCTTCAACATCCCCAGTTATGTGTAAGCATAATACAGTAGGTAAGATATTTCATTTATTTTAATAAAAGTCCATCTTACTTCATGTGTTCAGCTATCAAAGTATTTCTCTACGTTGTTATATATATACATGAGGGAGTCTACTTCCTCTTTTAAAAATAGAAGCAGTAATAGAGAGAATCCTCTTTACTTTTCATAATTCATGTATGACATATAAATAAATTCATTCTATCTAGAAATTAATAGATTATCATTAAAATAATAAATGGAATTAAATTGAATAATATATCTATTAGAAACATTTAATTCAAAATAAATAAATAAACAGTGGATGTTGGTCTTTAGAATGGTGACACTTCTAGGAACATGTTAATTAGTTACACTGGTGGTGTCCAACACTGGTGGTGACTCAAAGTCTGGGAGTGATTCAGAGTGTTGCAGTGACACATTAGAACAGTATGTCCTTGGAACGGTGGAACTTCCTTGACGGTATGTCAGGTTAGCGGTGTGTCATGTTTATGGTGTGTCATCCCAATACATTATAAATTTTTCATTCAAGTGGTATAACTTCCTTGATGGTGTCTTAAGGTGGTGGTGAGACTTTGTGATGGTGAGACGTTGTGAGGGTGATACATCACTGTCGGTGTCTCATACTTTGTCAAATTTCTATCTTAGCGGTGACTCATTGCAGATAGTGAGGATTCTCCTTAATAGTGAGTCTTCTTGGTGGTGAGTCATTATTGGTAGTATTTCATACATAAAAAAATTTCACCAATATCTATTATAATATAAAATTCTAACATAAAATATCAGACCAGTTAATTGTCAAAGTATCATGATTGGGTGATCATTAAAACTATGAGGTCAACAATCTCCCCCTTTTTAATGATAAAAAGTCATAGAATTTTATATAAATGGAATCAAGTTAAATCATGATAGTTTTACACATATGATATCAAGGATAAATAAATAATCAAAGAAATAATGTGAAATGCATAGTATCAAAGGAAACACATAATAGTATTTATCGAAGGAAAATAAATAGAAGAAAAACTATAAAGGTAAATTCTATAGATCTTCTCCCCCTTTTGGGATTATCAAAAAGTGCAAAAGAAAAAAGAAACACTATCATAATAAGAATAAAATATAAAATTCAATAGAAATGGATTTAATAATAGAATTAGAATCCTGATGAAGAAATTGAATGTAAAATACAGCTCAAAAAGTGTTCAACAAAAAATTAAATAAAAAAATCCCATCAAAGACAATAATTATAATCAATGATTCCCCTCAAACATGTTAGAAGGATCTAATAGTGCTTTTCCCTTCCCCTTGGCTGAGGTAGAGGGCTTAGTAGTAGGATCTAATGTAACCAGAGGAGTAGTTGAGGGTATAGAAGGGATAGCTGAAGGAATGTTGGAAATTGTTGAAGGAGGTTAAAGCTCTCAAATGAGGATCGGCCAGAGATGTAGTACTTCCTATCTTGGAGTTAAGTAAAAGGGTTATAACTTAGCTATAAAAGGTACAAGAGGGTCTCTAGCCACTCCAAGATTGATATACTCTATAATATTTGTTGGATGAGTCAGGTAGGAAATCGCTGCTATGGATTCATGTTCCACAACTATAGTCCCATGCACATGAATAAAAAATTTCATAAGATGTATTAATTCCATTAAAATATTTCCAATATTCTACATTTCACTAAATAAGTCCTTATTTTATTCCATAAAAATTTTCAACAGAGGATCCAAGAATTTTAATTGATCAAACAGTTCGTTAAAAGCTCAGTTCATATGAGGAATCCTCAAAAAAATTCCAAAAACATAAAGGGATCATTCAGATCATGCTTGGTATGAATCCTACAGGGATAATATTTGATGGCCTTGGTTAAATTCAATCAATCCGACTATATTTCCTTTGAATATTCTATAATCAACATGAGAACATGATCACCATTATACATTATTCTACTTAAGGTCTCATGAGGCTGATCTAAAACAACACTGGAAAAACTTGGTAAAATAGCTATGAGATCTTATCTAACCACTGAATGGAGAAAATCAACATCAAAGATAGGTGGAGGAGGATCACTTGAACTATAAGACACTAAGGTAATATTTTCAACTCTCTCCAAAAAATCATTCGTGCTTTCTAAAAAATAATACTTCATAACTTCCACAAATGATCTCAAATACTACAGGTCACTAGAAAGTCTTTTATTCTCCATTTAAACTTATTAAATATGGTGCATAATCTTTGGTTTAATGTGGTGAATCACCAATTCAAATAGATATATAGAATATCTTTCATTGATCTTAGTAATAAGTGGTTCTTGATTCCTCAAAAACTTACCAAATTATGAAACTATATTTTATCTGAAATAATCCAAGTCACCCGTGGTGACTACATTAATAGGAACGGGCTGGATAGTAGGAGTAGGTTCTCTCACATAAGAAAATCTTTCTAACAAACTAGTAACATAACTATGTGCTACCATTGATCCTTCACAGTCTATTTCTTCTCGAATGGAAGGTTTTCCATTCTTTGGTGAACTACCAACATTATTAGAAAATAAATTTCATTCCTATGACATGGGATCAATCCATCTATCTAAAGTTTTTCCCAGAGGATAAACCATAGAAGAAATAGAAACTATAGATACCACAATAGAAGGTACACCAATAGAGGTCTCAATTGTTCTCTATTTAAAAAAAGGTGAATCAACCATATTCTCATAAACTAAAGTCTTATCTAAAGCATCCACATATTTTAACTGTGCATTGGGATTTTGTTCATAAATAGGCTCATTTACCATTTTTTAGACACGTGCTACTCAAAAATAGAAATAATTCTCATCTTCTAAATAACAGATTGATTTGACTCTCTTTGATCACCAATAATAGAAAAATTATAAACATAATCATCAAATTTGTGATTTGGGGATTTCTCCCCGTCAACTGGTGCATCTTTTTCTTTCCTAGAATATAGATCCACTTCAACAAAAAAAATAGTTCTCTCTTCTGATTTAGAAACTGAACCTTCAGGATAAGAAATTAGAACTTGAGGAGTCTCAACAGCCTCTATTCTAACATTTCCACTATAACCATTGGGATCTAAATCTCAATTATCATAATCATTTACATCTGTATTATCCTCTTCATATTCACCATCATCAACATCTCCATTTTCATCATCTGATTTATAATTTATTTTAAACTGTTCTTCTCTAAAGACATAGGTTTCTTCCTCATCACGTTTTACAAACTTCTCTATTTTATGGAGAGTCCTAGGCGGGCTAGTAGATCCATAAGTGATAGTAGGAGAACTAGGAGATAGTTTAAGGTCACTACCCCCATCTGTTGGATATTCCTCTTCTTATTTTCCACCAATAGAAATGTATTCCTTCTCATCATAATATTCAACAATTTCATCAATTACTAGATGAGGATCAACACGATCTCTTGGAGTGGAAGGATGATCAAAAGGGTTAAAATCATCATACAACATTTCACTATTAGCTACCCACTGCTTCTTCCATGGGTTACAGCAGATCTTTATTCTTATATATATTATCCTTATAATACAAAATCGACCTCAATCCATATCAAACTCGTCATTATCATCGAAAATCCATTATGATTTCAAAATAGCATAAATAATTGTGGGATAAATCAAGTATTTTCAACTAGAGGTTGGACTAATCATTTTTTATATATGAATCATGATATATATTCAAAGGTTTATCTTTTTTCCTCTTTTAATAAGAAAAATAAAATAAACACCTTGATACCTAAGAGTGGAAAAGTCACCCTTACTTGGGAATAGTATGTTCCGGATGAATTTGAAAAGAAATCAGCACTCTCCATCTATCTCTAAAGCAACTAGCCTTTTAACAGTTCCATCACCTGTTAACATAGAAAGAGATTCTTCATAATTCACCATCATATGGTATGGTTCCTTTAAAGTCATTAAACACACCTTTCGGAGGAAACTTCAAGAAGTTAGCCTGCTGTTTTGAAGAAAATGAAATTTTGTGACCTTTAAATCATCTTTATAACTAGTAATATTATTATTCAAAACCAAACTCCACATACAGATAGAAATCATACACCATCTTGGGATAAGGAGGTATCTTATTCGAATAGAACTAATCCATCCATCCATGGTTCTGTTAAACATTTATCACTAAGAATATACTCAAAAGAAACCATTTTGCTTCAACTCTCTTTTTGGGTACAACAACCCTCTTTGAAATCTCAGGGTTAACTATTTTGACAGATGAGTAATGTAACACCCTGAGATTTTATGAGATATATTCTTTTTAATTTATTTGATGTCTTCAATTATAAACTACACCAAGATTAGCTTTTACTATATCCAACACCGTATTAGCTTGAAGTATATGCAACACTATTCTTGGCTCGAGTTACACGCAATTTCAAGTTCGTTTTGTGGAAATTATTCTACACAACATTAAGTATAGATTTTGTTTAATATATAAATGAAATAAGTGTTGATTAGGTTATACGCAACACCAAATGGATCTTTCACTACATGTAGCCTTGACTTGGCTTGTATTACAAGCAATCAAGACCTTCCTCGACAGTGTGTGTAGTACGCAATACCGGGTTTCACTAAACAACGATATGTTATTAAAATATTATATAAACTAGCCGTTATGAATAGTAATACCCACTTTTTGAAATATTAAAAATTTTATCTTTCAAAATGGACTTCTTTTTTGGATTCAGAATATCGAAATTAGCATAGGGTAAATTTTTGGTATGTTTCTGAAAACATTCAATTTTTAATGAATAGTGAAAACACTGAGTTATAGTTTAAAACCGAATTTTTTTTTAAATAATTATTTATTTTATATAAATTTATTTTATTTAAAAATTTATACATAATACCTATATAAGTTCAATGTAATTAATTGGATTCATTTTATTATAATTTTAGATATATAAAAATTTTATTGAACTTTTCACCGTCTTTTACCCACCTCCTTGGAGAATTTGAAAATTTACATAAAACATAATTTTACCTCTTCTGTGAGTGGAATTTCGAAAATCTGAGAGACTTAGTTAATATCAAGGAGTAAAATTTTGTTCAATAATATAAAAATAATTTTTGGTGGATAGTAAATTTTTACTAACATTTACCACGGTTAAAAGTAAATAGAGTAATTAAGGGTAAAAATGATATTATTATTACCCTAACACATGTCCTAATTCTATTGGATTAGTGTAATTCGACCAGAAACAACCTTAGGAATAAAATATTACCCTTTAGGTCCACTTGGATTAGATTAAGACATTTATTATTATTTTAATTCAAAGAAGAGTTAAAAGAGTTAAAAATAATGTTTAATAAGTAAAACATTTTTAATATTGGGTTATACATAATATAAATTAGAAAATAAATATTCCTTATAAATATAAAATTATTACCTACATAATGGTATTTTATTTATAATTTTTATTCAATAAGTAATTTAATTTATTTAGGACACAATGATGATGTCGTAATTACCTTATTAATGAAATATTAACATAATTGATATTATAAATACCCAAATAAATGTAATTTTAGACTTTTTATGAATTAAATGTATTTTATAGGTTAATATAACATATTAGGGTTGGTTATATGAATTTGTTTCTAATTAATAATGATGTTATCAATTTATAAAAAACAAAATACCAAATAGTGTCATAAAAGAGTTTTTAAAACAAATATTAAATTATTAATTGATATTATATTTCTAAAAATATAAGGTTCAGAAAAAAGACTTATATAATAATATATATGACATTAATGAGCCAATTGGGGTTCTATTGGTAGTTTATAGTAAGTTTATTAACCATATAATGTAAAAATACAAGAACAGATAGTAAAAGTCAAATTATTTAACTTAGAGTTAAATCTAAATGATAAGGTTAAAATGGTAACCGAAACTTGTCTAAAAACTATTGGTTGAGAGGATTTCGACCCATCCCCACCCTATCCTTGAAATAAGTCACTTTGGAGCCATTATAAACTGAATATGAATTTATTATAAAATAATATTTTAAGTTTTACCTTAGGTGCCCCTCACCCCCTTATAAAAGGGCACCTCCTCCCTCTCCTCTTCATGGAAATTTGAGCCTTCAAGCACGGACAACCCCTGACCATTTAACTTATCCACTTCCATATAAAACATACTAGAGGTTCTGTTCTTATTCAAAGACCAACTTTAGTGCCCTAAGAGGTGGTTAAGGGGAGGGGCGTCAAAGAAGATGTAATCTTTTCTTCTGATTCTTTCATGTTTCATTATTCTTCTACTTTCTCTTCTTTAGTTGTTTCATTATAAAGTAATAAAATCAGTATGAATAATATTCTGGTATGTTATTATAAATATGAAACAACCCCATTCCACCTTCTATCCATCCTACGGAAAACGAAATCACTGCGCATGTGTACGTACGGAATATCGTCTCCACGCCGTGGTGTAATCTGTTTTTCCACCACCACCTTACTTGGATGGGTATAATGGTGTAAAGAATAACTATATATAGTTATTTTAAAATGATACTAATTCTGAGATATTATATCATCCACTCCAGTTCAATTCAATAATGAGAACGATATCATCGCTTGTGCGTACGTACGAATTACCGTCTCCATGACGCGAAGAGATTCATTCTCCATGTTAACCATTAAAGAATGATTATAATGTATATATAATGAAGAATAATGATATATATGACATAATAATGACGTTGGATTTATGTATATATAGATATATATGTCATCTACATACTTTCATTCAAGTCAATAAGGAAAGGAAAATAGCGTTAATGCGTATGTACGGCCTACCGTCTCCATGAATGGTGTGTTTTATTTCATTTATCAATCTATTATATATATATATATACAGAATATATATGATATATAAATCATGTTTTTCATTCTGGATGTAAATAAATAATGATATAATTAATAATAATATCAATAACAACAAGTCTAAACACGTACGATAAATGATACGATTTTACCCAAAATGATGCTTTAACATGGAATTGACAAAAGAACGGGTAATATAAAGTCATAAGTGAATCATATATGATATCATAAATATTTTATGGTTCTGTTACAAATTAATAATATGTTTAAACCCACTATACATGAGTTTCATACACATACGGAAAAAATTGGACCTAAGGTAAGGGATAACTTTTCAAATCTCATTTTTATCTGAGATTGCGTATACGTAAGTATTTATTGGGGTTATATTTTTTCATTCATGTCAATAAAACTGTTTTTCATAGTGTTTAATATTATTCCATGTATTTTTAAAGTCATGTTTACCCCTCTTTGACTTTTACATTGTGTTATGGAAGGAATCTTTCTTTTGTATACCATACGAGGAACTTTTTGACTTTTCCGGAAAAAGTACGAGGAGAGTGTTTTTTAACTTATATGGAATGAATGGATTTTTACGGTTTCATAACACCTAATTTTCAGGAAGATTACTCTACAAGATTTCATGATAATTTTCAACAAAGTCCTTTTATTTTAAAATTTAATGGGATTTTTGTGAAAAGAAAATAATTTTGAAGAAGAAAGGATATTTTCCTCAAGAATTCATTTCAAGTGTTTTGTCAAAACTATTTTCCATCTAAGATGACATTATTTAGTATAATTATGATTAAATTATAATGTATGTATTATTTACATGGTTTGATTATTCTTATGATGAAATGATATCCATTTTTTTATATGTATTCTGTTATGATGGGATGATGTTTATGAAATCCATTTTATTCTTTGGGTTATGATGAATGATTTATGTTTATTTTGTGGCACAAGTAAGAATGATTTCATTATGGGATGGGTGGGACCTATATCTCCCTCCAATGCATTGGGTAAAGATTTATATCTCATGAGATAGACATGGATGAAATGTAAAGTTAATCTACTTCAGTGATACTGTATTGGAATGAGGAGTGAACTAGATTCAGTAAGGGACTTTGTCCACTATGATGGTCTTGGTAGCAATGTCTTGGCTACAATGGAAATAATATCATGTTCTTAATGTTTACCGCAATTACATGTTTTGTTCCTATGCTATTTTATCATGGTTAATGTTACTTTTTGATCTTTGCCTTATTCACTACCTAGATTTATGTCATTACTCATGATTTTGATGTTTTATGTTCATGTTCATACGTTCAAATGTTTAGGGATTGTTTTATGTTGTCCATGTTTACCATTACTGAGCATTTTAGCTGGCCCTTTTTATGTTTTCTTTTTACCAGGATATAAATAAAGGTTTTAGGTAATAAAACCAAAGGGTAAGATCTTTATAGAAGATGTTGAAGATCTTTCACCATGATTAGAAGATTATGTTCCGAGTTTCCAAAGACACTAAACTAATATGGTCTTTGGGCGTCTGTTTTTGTAATGTATTAAGTATTCTACAAAAGTAATGTAATGTCTATGTATGTCAAGTATGGGTCTCAACAGTTGGTATCAGAGCGAAGGTTTAGTCAACCTTTGGTAACTAGGATGCAAAAACATTAGTGAGATCCCTAGAGATATTTCTAAGGTATGTCTAGGGATGTCCCTAAGGTTAATTATAAGTATAGGTTACAGTCCTAGAATTACGGTAACAATCTTAGAATTAAACCAAAGATCTTAGATATTGAAAGTACTCCCTCTTTATTATGTTGTTTTCCTTGCACAATTTTTTCCTCTCACACTATTCTTTTTGGGTTTTAGACGATGGCTGGAACACGAAGGAACCGTGTTGATCAATGTAATGGACAATGCAATGATTGTCCTCTCAAACAACCAAATGTGATGGGAGATGGAGTGAAAATCTTATTTCTATACTTACACAAGATATGAATCATTTTTGACTTCCAAATGAGCAGAGAAATGAACAATATTCTATTGATTTTTTCATGAGGCAACGTCCACCTTCTTTCAGTGGGTCTTCTGATCCACTTGTTACTGAACCATGGATCAGTACGATTGAATAGATATTTTCCATACTTCACTGCTCATAACATGAAAAATTCATTCTATCTATTTACCATTTAGAAGGTGAAGTAGACCAGTGGTGGACTCTAATTAAGAATACGAGGCCCCAAGATGAAATTGAATCCCTTGAATGGGATGAGTTCAAGAACTTATTTTTCAATAAGTATGTCCCTTGTATTCTTTGAACAAAGATGGTAAAGAAGTTCTTTGAACTTATGAAAATGGATGGTGAATCTGTTGGTATATACGAGGTGAATTTTACAAGGCTTGTAAGGTATGCATCTGGCTTTATCATCCAACCTGAAAGTAAATTTGATCGATTCTTCAATGGCTTGAAACCAATTCTTTGAAGGGCATTAGCTATAAGAGAAGGTAGAACAGGAAATTGGTGTTAAATATCCATCTCATGGTTTTGAAAAGAGAAGAAAGATGGAGTTCAATGAAAAATCTCCAAGCTATGGTGAAAAGAAGACAAATGTTTTGTTATGCCCAAAGTGTGGAAAGAAGCATGGTGGATATTGTCTTAAAGGGACTAGAAAATGTTTTAAGTATGGAAAAGAATTTCATCGAGTAGCTGAGTGTCTAAGTAATGGTAAAAAGGTATCTAATGATGAGAATAAAGAAAATCCTATAGAGAATGAACCACCAACACTTCAATTCTTCAAGTGCAAGGAAATGGGGAATTATGCTAATCAATGGCCTAATCCAAGGGTTAATGATGATCAACATCAAAAACCTCTTAAGGCAAAGGACAAAGGGACGTCACATGAGATCACTATTAGTGATGTTGAATATGAAAATGATGTGGTGGAATGATTAAGTGTTTATGTAATGGGGTTCCAAAATAATGTTGTATATAGTATTGTAGAATATTGGAATATTTATGTATTGGTCTATTGTGGTTTTCAATAATTTTATGGTACCGGGAACCATGAAAATTGATTGAAATATTTTTGGAAAGAAGATGAAATGTTCATAATGAAGGGATAAGGAGAAAATTATATGTATTATAGTATTCATGAGCTCATGACTAATATAAGGGCAAAGTGATATCATGGTTTGAGTATATCAAAATTTTGAGATTTTAGTATGTGGAAAGAGTTTACTATTGACAGCATTCAGGTTTTCACTAAGGTTCTATGGTAATTATTGTTTTAAGAGAATATGTGATTAAGGTATTCACGTGATTGGAATGCAATCAACAAGATATATCTTATGACATATGGGGGATAAATGATGGTATTCACGTGCTTGTTATGGAACCTATCTAGTAATCAGTTTATTAATACTATGAGATTGGATAGATGTATTTTGGATAAGTCTAAAGATTGGAATGGATTATGTTGGACGGAAGATAGTATTGTTTAAGGATAGAACTTTATTCGATATTATTTCTGTAATGTTATAATAGTGTACTTTTAGAAAAAGGACAACTACTAGGACGGGTGACAACCCATCGCCTCAGACAAGGTTGTGGGAATCGAACCCACAACCGAAGTGTGAAAAGCCTTTATCGCCTACCAATGGCCTTCAGGAAGTCCCTGGTTAGTAGAAACTAGTTTTATTTTATTATTCAGGATGATAGATGAAGTATAAGTCCATTTTTGGAACCATATAAGATTAATCTCACCATAAGATGGACTTATGTATATAAATTTTTCTAACCTTATGTTTGAGATAGATGGAATGACCTATCATTCTATCGCATGATATACTAACACTTCATGGAAGACAAAATCAACTTCATTTCTTTAATAGATGAAGTGTAAATTGTTCAATGCACAAAAACAGTAAGATTTTACCAAAATCAAGTAAGTATTTATTTTAATTCAAAAATTCTTCAACATTAGGGAAATTATCTTGAAAAAAAAATGTTGTCCTAGTGCCCTCATATCTGATTAATCAGATGGTACCGTATATCATCAAAAATATATGGCTTTGTGATTGTTGGATTTTTTATGGCCATGTTTTCTACCACTCTTAATCTAAACATGATGGTTAGATTTCTCTTCCATATCCATATTTTCACCTATATTCTCCAATGTGGAAACCCAGTGATGAGTTACTTTGGGTATCTGTTATGTTTCTAATGTTCCTTTTTAAAATAATGATTTAGTATTCCTTTTTACGATGTGGGTTTCTATGAATGAAACTTTCAAGTAGTAAACAATTTATAACCCCGACGAATTTCGAGGGAGAAATTCATTTTAAGGGGGGTAGAATGTAACACCCCGAGATTTTATGAGATATTTTTTTTAATTTATTTGATGTATTCTATTATACACTACACCAATATTATCTTATAATATATAAAACACTATATTAGATTGTAGTATATGCAAAACTATTCTTGGCTCGTGTTACACAAAATTTCAAGTTCGTTTTGTGGAAATTATTCTACACAACATTATGTATAGATTTTGTTTAATATATAAATGAAATAAGTTTTGATTATTTTATACGCAACATCAAACATGGATTTCACTAAACGCAGCCCTGACTTGGAATTCATTACATGCAATCAATACCTTCCTCGATAGTGTGTGTATTACGCAATACCAGGTTTCACTAAACAACGATATGTTATTAAAATATTATATAAACTAGCCGTTATGAATAGTAATACCCACTTTTTAAAATTTTATAAATTTTATATTTCAAAATGGACTTCATTTTTGGATTTGGAATATCGAAATTAGCCTACGGTGAATTTTTTGTATTTTTCTGAAAACATTCAACTTTTGATGAATAGTGAAAAACACTGAGTTATAGTTTATAACTGAATTTTTATTTCAATAATTATTTGTGTTATTTAAATTTATTTAAGGTAAAAATTGATACATAATACCTTTATAAGTTCAATTTAATTCATTTAAGTAATTTTATAATAATTTTAGATATACAAATTTTTTTTGAACTTTTCGCCGTCTTTTACCCACCTCCTAGGAGAATTTGCAAATTTACATAAAACATCATTTTACCGCTTCTGTGAGTGGAATTTCGAAAATCTAAGAGACTTGGTTAATATCAAGGAGTAAAATGTGGTTCAATAAGACAAAAATTATTTTTGGTGAATAGTAACTTTTTACTTTTATTTACCACGGTTAAAAGTAATAGAGTAATTAAGAGTAAAAATGATATTATTATTACCCTAACACGTGTCCTAATTCTATTAAATTAGTTTAATTCGACCAAAAAAACATTAGGAATAAAATATTACCATTTAGGTCCCCTTGGATTAGATTAGGACATTTATTATTATTTTAATTCAAAGAAGAGTTAAAAGAGTTAAAATTAATGTTTAATAAGTAAACAATTTTTAATATTGGGTTATACATAATATAAATTAGACCATAAATATTCATTATAAATCTAAAAATATTCCCTACATAATGGTATTTTATTTATAATTTTTAGGCAATATATAATTTAATTTATTTATTACACAATGATGATGCAGTAATTACCTTATTAATAAAATATTAACATATTTGATATTATAAATACCCAAATAAATGTAATTTGAGACTTTTTATGAATTAAATTAACTTTATAGGTTAATGTAATATATTAGTGTTTGTTAGATGAATTTTTTTTGAAGTAATAATGCTTTTATGAATTTATCAAAAACAAAATACCAAATAGTGTCATAAAAGAGTTTTTAAAATAAATATTAAATTATTATTTGATATTCTATTCTTAAAAATCTAAGGTTCAGCCAAAAGACTTATATAACAATATATATGACACTAATGAACCAATTTGGGTTCGATTTGTAGTTTATAGTAATATTATCAACCATATAATCGAAGAATACAAGAAGACATGGTAAAAGTTAAATTATTTAAGTTAGAGTTAAATCTAAATGATAAGGTTAAAATGGTAACCCAAACTTGTCTAAAACATACTTGTTGAGAGGATTTCGACCCATACCCACCCTGGCCTCTAAATAAGTCACTTTGGTGCCATTATAAACCAAATATGAATTTATTATAAAATAATATTTTAAGAATTTCCTAAGATGACCCTCACCCCCTTATAAAAGGGCACCTCCTCCCTCTCCTCTTCACGCAAATTTTAACCTTCAATCATGGAAAAACCCTTACCATTTCACTTCTCCACTTCCATATAAATATACTAGAGGTTATGGTCTTCTTCAAGGACCAACTATAGTGCACTAATAAGAGGTTAAGAAGAGGCACGTCGAAGAAGAGGTAATCTCTTCTACTAATTCTTTCAAGTTTCATTATTCTTCTACTTACTCTTATTCAGTTGTTTCATTATGAAGTAATAACGTCAGTATTAATAATAAACTGATATATTATTATAAATATTAAACAACCCCATTTCACCTTCTATCCATCCTTTGGAAAACGAAATCACAACGAGTGCGTACGTACGGAATACCGTCTCCACGCTGTGGTGTAATCTATTTTTCCACCACCACCTTACTTTGATGGGTATAATGGTGTAAATAATAACTATATATGGTTATTATAACATGATACTAATTCTGAGATATTATATCATCCACTCCAATTCCATTCAATAATGAGAACGATATCATCGCTCGTGCGTACGTACGGATTACCGTCTCCACGACGTGATGACATTCATTCTCCATGTTAACCATTAAAGAATGATTATAAAGTATATAAAATTAAGAATAATGATATATATGACATAATAATTCTACTGGATTTATGTATATATATATATATATGTGTCATATACTTACTTCCATTCAAGTAAATAAGGAAAGGAAAACAGCGTTCATGCGTACATACGGCCTACCATCTCCATGAACGGTGTGCTTCATTTCATTTATCTATCTATTATATATATATATAAACTGAATATATATGATCTATAAATCATGTTTTACATTCTGGAAGTTAGTAAATCATGATATAAGTAATAATAATATCAAGAACAACAAGTCCAAACACGTACAATAAATGATACGATTTTACCCAAAATGATGCTTTAACATGGAATTGACAAAAGAATGGGTAATATAAAGTCATAAGTGAATCATATATGATATCATAAAAATTATTATGGTTTTTTAGCGGTTAATAATATTTTTAAACCCACTATACATGAGTTTTAGACACGTACAGAAGATATTGGACCTAAGGTAAGGGATAATTTTGAAAATCTTATTTTTATCGGATATTTCTTATACGTAAGTATTTACTGGGGTTATATTTTTTCATCGATGTCTATAAAACTGTTTTTCATAAACTGTTTAATATTATTCCATATAATTTTAAAGTCATGTTTACCCCCCCTTTTACTTTTACATTGTGTTATGGAAGGAATTTTTCTTTGGTTTACCATATGTGGATCTTTTTGACTTTTCCTGCAAAAGTATGAGGAGAATGTTTTTTTAACTTATATAGAATGAATGGATTTTTACAGTTTCATAACGCCTAATTTTTATGAAGATTAATCTACAATATTTCATTATTATTTTCAATAAAATACTTTTCTTTTAAAATTTAATGGCATTTTGTGAAAATAAAATGATTTTGAAGAAGAAAGGATATTTTCCTCAAGAATTCATTTCAAGTGTTTTGTCAAAACTATTTTCCATCTAAGATGACATTATTTAGTATGATTGTTTTTAAAGTGTAATGTATTAATTATTTACATGATTTTATTCTTCTTATGATTAAATGATATCCATTTGTTTTATATGGATTACGTTATGATGGGATGATGTTTATGAAACCCATTTTATTCTTTGGGTTATGATGAATGATTTATGTTTATTTTCTGGAACAAGTAAGAATGATTTTATTATGAGATGGGTGGGACCTATATATCCCTCCAATGAATTGGGTAAATATTTATTTCTCATGAGATGGACATGGCTAGAATGGTAAGTTAATCCAGTTCAGTGATACAGGACTAGAATGAGGAGTGAACTCAATTCAGTAAGGGACTTTGTCCACTATGATGGTCTTGGCAGCAATTCCTTGGATACTATGGAAATAATATCATGTTCTTAATGTTTTTCACAGTTACATGTTTTATTCCCATTCTATTTTATCATGTTTAATGCTCCTTTTTGATCTATGCCTTATGAACTACCAAGATTTATGTCATTACCCATGATTTTGATGTTTTATGTTCATGTTCTTACGTTCAAATGTTTAGGGATTGTTTTATGTTCTCAATGTTTACCCTTACTGAGCATTTGAGATCACCCTCTTTATGTTTTATTTTACCAAGGATATAAATAAAGGTTTTAGGTAATAAAAAAAGGGGAAGATCTTTATTAGATATGTTGATGATCTTTCACCATGATTAGAAGATTATGTTCCGAGTTTCCAAAGACACTAAACTAATACGGTCTTTGGGAATTTATTTTGGTAATGTATTAAGTATTACACAAATGTAATTTAATGTCTATTCACATCATGCATGGGTCTCTATAAGTAATGACTTGATTCCCTTCTATACTTCATTTAAGAATGTGACTTTTTTGGAAATGACTCAGAAGGTTCATTCACTCTATCCATGCAGATCAATTTGAAAAACTCAGGTGAAGGTGAAAGTAAGGTCAAAAGGTTGGGAATAGAAGGATAAAACACGGAATAATGGAATAGGGTTTGAGGAAATAGGTTCATTGAAACTAAAAAAATACATATTTATCATTTGGTATTTTCATGGAAACGGTAAATCAAAATCTAAAATCAAGATAAATTTTAAATCAAGCTATAAATTTAAAATAAACCATCCAAAAAATAAAAATCAGTGATTCAAAACTAAGAATTGAAAATTTTATAAAGGAAATAAACATCACAATGGTGAGACATACCAATGGTAATAAGTCCAACAGTGATATGCCTAATGGTGATACATACACAATGGTGAAACATACCCAATGATGATTCTAAAAAACAATGAACTTAACCAAAATTGATCATACCTAATTCATTTTTTATGTAATTCGTTCCCCTATAATTCAATGTCTTGGTGAATTTATCTGTAAGATGATGTTTTTTACTAATGTATTCAAGAGTGATATCTTCTTTTTGAAAATGATCTCTCAAAAAGTGATGTATTAATACAATATTTTTTGTTCTAGAATTTGATATATGATTATTTTAAATATTAATAGCACTTTTATTATCACATTTTCAAGGTAAATTTAGAAATTGATATCCATATTCTAGTAATTTGTGTTTTGTCCACAAAATATGTACATAGAAGCTACCTGCAGGCATGTATCAAACTTTAGCAATAAACAATGCAACATAATTTTTTTCTTACTACACCAAGATACTAGGGACTTTCCTAAAAAGTGACATGTTTCATAGGTTATTTTCCTATCTAACATCCATCTACCAAAATAAGAATCTAAATAACTAACCAAATCAAATTTTTGTTCTATTGGTTAAAACAATCCTAAATTGGTGGTATATTTGAGGTATTTGAAAATTATTTTTACAGCTAAAAGATGTGACTTTTTTGGATTAGATTGAAAATGATCACAAATATATACACTAAACATAATATTATTATGGCTAGTAGTAAGGTAGAGAATACTTCCAATAATACCTCTATAACTAGTTTGGTCCACTGGTTTCCCAGCTTCATCAAGATCCAATTTATAAGTGGTACTCATAGGAGTATCGCTACTCATAGTGCTATCCAAGTTAAAATATTTTCAAATATACATTATATATTTACATTGATTTAAAATGATTCTTTATTTATTTTGAAAAATCTAAAAACCAATATATAATATGATTTCATCCATTAAACTCATTTAAAATTCATTTTACATCATTTTAGAAAAGTTAGTACATAAAGTATTTTTTTAGGATCAAAAAATAATATCATCAACATTAATTTTTACAACTAAACCATATTTTGAACTTTGTTTTATAAAATTAATAGTATTAGATATACCATTTGAAATTCCTTTATAAATAAGAAAAGTATTGAGATTATCGTACCAATCTCTTGGAGCTTGTTTCAAACCATTTAAAACTTTTTTTAATTTGAAAAATCTATTTGGAAGATGAGGATTTTTAAAACCATGGGGTTGTTCAACAATAACATCCTCAATTATATACCCATTTAAGAAATCACTCTTGACATCCATTTCATAAAGTTTGAAATCTAGATGACATACATAAGCTAGTTTTATTCTAATAGATTCATGTTGGGATATAGGTGAAATGGTCTCTTCATGGTATATTCCTTCTTCTTGAATATAACCTTTTACAACTAATCAATCCTTGTTTCTTACTATTTATCCTGAATCATCTACCTTGTTTATAAACACCCATTTAGTTCCTATAGTCATGGTGTTCTTGGGTATATCAATATGCTCCCATACTTGATTTCTTTCAAATTGATTTAAAACTTCTTTCACTTAATTGTATCATTTATGTTCTTTGGTTTTAGATGAGACAATAATGCTTGATGTTCAATATGATTTATATTTTAATATCTAGTTTATGTACCTTTATCTAGGTCTCCAACTAAAGCATATATAATATGGTACTTAAGGGTTCTAACAGCTCTTGAAAAAATTGGGTTGGCAACATCATGTTCTTCTATAGGTTTAGGTTCTTATGTTATAGAAATTATTCATAATTGGATGATTTTTCTAACTATATTACAGTAGAATCGGTAGGTTTGTAATTTAAATTCAGAAAAGATAAATCATCCTTATGATTTTATAAAAATGTTTATGGCTCGTGTGGATTTGTCTCATCGAATTTTATGTGAACTGACCCTTCCACATTCTTGGTTCTTTTATGAAAAACTCTATAGGATTTATTAAAAATTTAATGTCCTAGGAAAATTCCTTCATCGCTTTTGGAGGAAATGTTTTCAAAATTATCCTTAGTTTTAAGAATAAATTATTTTAAATCAAAAACACTAAATCAATTAACCTTAGGCTTTCTATTGTTTCAAATCTCATTATGGGTCTTCTTTAGGATAGTTCTAATTAAAACTCTATTGATTATGTAATAGGATGTATTTATATCCTCTTCCCAAAAGCAGACAGGTAAGTTGTATTCATTTATCATGATTCGAGTTATTGCGTGAAGAGTTATATTCCTTATTTTTTAAACTTTATTCTATTGATGGGTCCTAGGAGCAAAGAAGTTATGATTATAGCCATTTTTTGCGAAAACATGTTCGAAGTATTCATTCTCAAAGTCACATCCATGGTCACTTATTAGGGTCTTAATCCTAAGTCCACTCAAGTTTTCTATAGTTCTAACATACTTGGTTAAGTAAGAACATGCTTCACTTTTGTGAGATATTAAGAACGCCCAATTATACCTAGAAAAATAATCTACTAATACATAGACATAGTGATTCCCATTTAGACTAGAAACTCTAGATGGTCCAAATAAATCTATATTAACTCGATCAAGAGGTTGAGAAGTTGAAAATTATTTCACTAATTTAAAATAAATCTTGTGATGTTTACCTTTTTGATAGGGGTTACATACTTTGTCATTTGGGAACTTGAGTTTTGGTAGATCCTTGACTAACCCTTTCCTAGTAATCTTCTTTTGTTAGTGAATATTAAAATGGCCTAGTCTCTTATTCTAAAGCCAGGATTCTTTATGAAAGGAACTCAAGAAGGAAACATTTTGGGAATTAAATAATTAAGATCAATAGCATAAACATTCTCATTTATTAAATCATTAAAAACAAAATAAGCTTTAGAATCAAAAACATTACATGCATTATTCTCAAATTTAACATGAAAACCATCATCACATAATTTTAAGATCTTAAGAAGGTTATACTTGAAACCATTAACAAATAGTACTTTGGAAATTAAAACTGAATTATTATTACCAATTTAGCCAAGTCTAATGATTTTCCATTTATCATTATCACCAAATGTGAAATGACCACCATAAACCTTTATTATTTTATTGAAGCAATAATATTCTTCTAAAATATTCCTTGAACATACACTATCCAGGTACCATAGACTTTTGCAATAGGTATTTAAGCAACTTTTCTATAAAACAGAATTCATATAAGAAATGATTTTGGTACCTGGGTCTTCTTGGGTCCAAAAGTGTTATTAATTAGATATTTATGAAGCTATATTTTTTAAAAATATCTCTTGAAAATATATTTTATGCTCTATGAAATAAAAACTTTTTTCATTCCTTTAGAAAAATAACTATCAGTAAAATTTTAAGATTTGGCCTTTGGAACAAATGTGAATTTTACTACTCTTATATGTTCAGGTTGGTATCCTATACCAGTAACATATTTTGGTGCAACTTGTTTTCCTAAAATATATGTAATAGTTTACATACCATTGGTAAACTTTTATAAATCCTTTTTAAGTTACACATTATACATTTTTAGTTTAATATTTTCTTTTAACAACTAATCATTCTTCAATTTCTCAACAGATAGATCAGTTTTAATATTGGATATTAAAGAATATTATCCCTTAAGAACATTATATTTTTCCATAAGTTTATTAAAATTTAATTTTATTATAATTAAATATTCAAATATCTATTACTTAGTCATATAATCATTAGTTTCTTCATTTTCAGAATTTTCAGAATTGAAAACAGGAAAAACATTAAAAACAATGGGTACCTCAGAGACATTATTCATAAAGCACATGTTGGATCTATCTGAATTTTCCTCATGTGATGAATTAGAATCACTATATTTTTCCTCAGAAGCACTCTAATTGGATTTAATTACTTTTATATACTTTCAATCCTTGTCATCATATTTCTTTTTTTAACTTTGTACATTTTGATTACATGTGTCTTTTTCTTTATCATTTATAGAAAGTAATCAAATTTTTTCTATAATATGTATTCCAATATCTCTACCAATTTCATTTGGTGTTGTACTTATTTATATAAATATTATTTCTAGAAAAAAAAATTCTATAAAATTTCATGAATCTTCTGGCCAGGTGGGCTATCTCCTCATCTATGTCCAGAGGTTACTCACTCTCACTTGAACGTTCAGCCTCTATATTTTCTTTTTTCTTTTATATTTATTTGGATGAAGTATAAATTAAGGCTACTTAATTTCTTATAGGATCATTATATTTCTCTTAATTAACTTTCAGTTATTCTTAATACATCATCATCTTACTAATTATCTCCTTGACTAGTAGTTTGTTAATGTCGCATGATTCATTAATTGAAACAGATGTGTCTCACCATATTTCTGGAAGTCATATTAGCAATCTCATGATTTGGTCTTTTTCATACACTATATTTATAATAGAGCTCATAGTGTTCACAATTTCATGACACCTGATATAAATTTCAGAGTTTAGTTCATCAGGATTCATTTTAAAAGTATCATATTTAATTGTATATGTGTTTAATCTCATTTATATAAAATTATTTGTTCCTTCATGAGAAACATCTAGTGTGCCCCAAATTTCAAAATTAGTTTTACAAGAAGAAATTATACTAAATTTCTAATCTCTTAAAGAACAATACAAGACATTCATGTCTTTACAGTTATTATTATAGGAAATCTTTGTAGCATCATACTAGTCTTTTCTAGTATTCTTAGGAAAATCCTATTTATACTCAACAATAGACAATATTTCTAATACTATAATTTATATATGCATTTTAATCTTGATATTTCACTAATAATAATTATTACCATTGAAAAAATAAGGTTTCTTAGTAGTATAACCTTCTAGTATATTATAAATTTAAAAACATAATAATTTTGACCTAACAAAAATTTATGATCTTCAGAGCTTAACAAAAATCACAGTTAAAATGTTTTGAAAACATTGATACCAAAGCTTATTCCTTTGATACCAAATTTTGGTCATAGTAAGTATCTCAACAAGAGGGTGAATTGAGTACCCAATAAAAATTTATATTTAAAATGAATTTAAATAATATCCCTTAATTTAAATAAAATAACCAAGTTAGTTAAAACAATGGTTTTATATAAGACTTTAGCTTCTAAAAGAGTTCTCAAAGATTTATTAGGTGTCTATTAAAATAATATAAATTTTTTTTATCCTTTGAAATAAATTTACTAAATCAAGTTCTAATATAAACACTAATTAAAACTTACTATTAAATTAGTGATTTTTCTTAAAGGTGAAAACATATTTGGTCTTAACATATAGAATATAAAGAAACAAAACAAACAAAACACACAGTTAAATTTTGAATACTAGTGGTTCCATATCAATATGAGACCTAATCCTATATTCTTGGAAATCACCTTCCACCAAGAAGTTTATATAAAATAAACTTTTGGTCGACAACTTGGATCAGGTTTTACATAAATATACCAACTGTCCAAAACACACAGGGCCTCTTCCAAAGTTTTTTGTGGAGTACAAATAAAAATGTCATAAATGGACCTCTACCACAACATAAGGGAAACCTAAGTAAAAACTGTGTTGTGAAGATATCTATGTATCTTTCAGTTTAAAGTAGGAGACAACATGTGTAGAAATTTGAGTGACACACACTGCTTTGAAGGTAAAAAAACTAAACATACTACACAAATAAAATATGTAATAGATAAATTTTCTCAGTTTTTAGGCAATGTAGCTTTTGACTCCTTTAAATTTATTTGAACTTATGATCAAGTAAAATTTTAGAAATGTTCTATAAAAATAGTGTCGTATAAACATTGTTCTTGGCTTCAGGAGGGTACTAGATGTAAAATGTGATTCAAATTCCTTAGTCGAGTGTAAGCATGATGTCATAGGTATGATCTTCGGGTTCTTGAAAAAAAAGTCCATATTAATTCACATGTGATTCTATCTAATTGTTTATTCACATCGTTCTCTATATTCATGAGGTATTCTACTTCCTATTTTAATAGAAAAATCAATAATAGATACAATCATTTGGATCCTCTGTGCTCCTTGTACTACATGTCTAACACATACATCATTGCATTCTGTTGAGCAATTAAGAGACAATCATTAAAATAATAAATGGAATTAAATTTGATAATTTATCTCTTAAAAACATTTAATACAAAATAAATAAATAAACAATGGTGGTGAGTCTTTAGAATGGTGTAAATTATAGAGGTTACTAGATCAGTGACATTGGCGGTGTCTATCTCTAGCAGTGACTCAGAGTCTAGTGCTGACATAGAGTATGGTGGTGAGACACTGGAATAGTGTGTCCTTGGAATAGTGACACTTGGTGTCATTTTAGGCTAATGGTTTGTCGTACTAGCAGTGTGTCATCTCCACACTTTTTCCATTTTTTGTTCTGTAGGTATGAATTCTTTGACGGTGTCTAAAGATGATAATGAGACTTTGTGGTGGTGAGACTTTGTGAAGGTGAGACTTTATGATGGTGAGACATCACTAGCAGTGTCTCATACTTTTTCAAATTTCCATTAATTATCAAATTAATCATGATTTGGTGATCATTAAAATAAGTATTTCAATATTTTATCATTTCAAAAATCTCTATATTGTCCATTGCACCCATCCTTAACTCAATTATTTTAGGTTCCAACCATTACCTTTTATAAAGAAACTTTGGTAACAAGTTTACATAAATTAATGAATATACATATAAGGAAACTATAAACATAAGAGAGGATTTCATCAAGTATATGTATATGTTAACCTATGAATATCTAGGATTCAATCTTGGTTATCCATGGTTATTTTTCTACCTGAAATATTTATATATTCAAATAATTCATAATGTTTTATAAATAGAATTTTAATTAACCAAATCATGTCCCCAAGGAGTGTCAATCGAGGTGTGTAGTTAGGCCACTTTGTCGTGATTTAAGTGAAAATTGAGATAATACCCAATATTCCCCTATTAGGGTTACAACCCCTAGGTAAATTTGTGCCAAATACTACATCCATTTTTAGTATCCAGACAAGGATTTTGTTTCTAGTAAACCACACAATCTTTTCCTTATAAAAATTTCATGATGTTATCTTATACTTATACTTATATCTTAGACTTATACCAAGGATTTTTCTAGGTTCTCTAAACTAATCCCCAAAATTACTAAAATAATATCGAAAATAACTAAACCTTAATATGATAATAACTAAAGTGAAATAAGTAAAATATAACTTAAATAATTCTTTAATTTTATGATTTAGATAATACAACTCACAAAAATCCACACAGCCTAAGGACTGAATGGTTTAGTGTCTTAGAGTTTAGCTATATAAACATATTATTTTAAAAACATTAAAAACATTAATCCACAATTATACTATTATCATTCCTTTTCTAAACAAATCACATGATATAATAATCTTCATAACCTAGGGATATTGAAACATAAGAAAGGGGTGATCTCAAATTCTCAGTAAGGTAAAAACATATCATAATGCTTTAAATAATAAACATGAAGGAGAAAATTATAAGGGGATAAATATCTTATTAAAATATCATGATATCATAGATGATAATCATAAAAAATTATATAGAACTATATGATCATAAAAATATCATTGAAAAGTTATAAAAGTTATGAAATGGATCAAAATAAATCTCAATAATCATAAAACATGTGAGCACAATATAAAACTGTGGAATTATTTAAAAGTAAGGAATGATCATGAAGAAATGGAATTTAATTAAAATGAAATGTATAATGAAAATGTTGAATTACATGATAAATAAATTGGAAACGTGTTACAACTGTAACCATAATAAAACCTTTGTGTGAAAAAACATTATGCCTGCACATTTCTAAAAAAACTCATTATGTCCATGCCTAAAAATGTGAGCAACCCCGTTGGGTACATGCCTATGTGAACAAAATATGTAGGTCCAATCCTGAATATCTCATGCGATATTAAATTAATCCAATACATTTTATGGTGATATAGTACCCCACCAATCATCATCCATACATATGTGTTCCACTTAAAATCAATCATCATCTTATCTTAAATAACACATGGAAAAAAATGGGTTTCTTTAAATTTTTAAGAAAATCACATGACATGAAATTAAGAAATCATAGGATATAAAAAATATCATTTTAAAAAAGGTATAAAATCATAATAAAATATATAATCTTATCAAAACATTAATTTATTAGAGATAAACCATGGAGGAAAAATAGAAGTGAAAATAAAAAAGTTTACAAAAAACCTTAACCTTGGTAAAAAAAGATAAACAGAAAATTACTTTAAAAAATAGATAAGGAAAAAGGAATAAATTTTAAAATCATATTATAAGGGGATATAAATAAAAAATCTATTAGAAATCAATCTAATAAATCTGTAATGGTAAATAATGAAGAGAAATGCCTTTATTAAGCCTTTTAGGGCATTTAGAAAAACACATTGGAGAAACATTGAAATATTCTCATTTAATAAAATGTGTAATGGAAAATATGAATTATATAAAATTATAAAAAATAATTGTATTTCATTAAATGAAAAACTTTTGATAGGAAAAATAGACATAGAATAGAAGATTCATTGGTATTAATGGGAGTTGTTCTTACCAATGTTAAACTTTTATTTGGGAAAAGGTTTTATCAAATAACTGGTTATTGATTATGAGAAGTAATTTCAGAACAAAAAATACAAAATAATATAACAATATTAGAATTTAAATATCATATAAAACTTAAATATTATATTTAGGTAAGAAATACTATGACCCAATGAATCCGAAATTGAGTCGATGAAGCCCTTACCTTGAATTCCTACTTAGTCAATCACACTCTATCCTCTTGTATAACAAACATGAATATCTTAATAACCTATTTAAAAACCTTATTCATATACATAAAATTTTATAAAATTCATTTATAATTATTCTCTATGTGTATATTAGTTAGTTGTTATCCATTTTCAATATCAGGTGTGAGTAATTTTGAGTGTTTTGAACTAGTTTCATAAAATCGGTATTGTTATTCATTATTCCATGAAAGTTCATAATTCATAGATTACAGATTTTATTTTAATTTATGTATTATTATATTTTATAATGTTATGATTTCATTTTATCAGAGGTTTGTTCATGATCCTTATGAAATCAGTGATGATCATGTTTTGATGTTTATTAATGAATAAATGATGATATCTTAATTAAGAAGTTTAATATTAATGTCACTATTCAAGAACCAAAATAAAATATTTATTAACCTATTTGTATCATATATTATCAGTAATTAATTTCTCATATTCATTCAAGTTATTATTTTATATCATTTTCAAGTAGGTGGTTAAACTAACCCAAACATGAACATACCATATTTAATAGAAGATTATGATTAAGAAAGTAGTCTATTTTGAAATAATATCATTATTATAGAAAAATAATGATATTATTTAGATAATTTTAAGTTATTGAATATTATTTTAATAATTTTTAATAAATAATAAATAAACAATATGAAAAATGAGATATGTTACTTTATAGGTGTGGTAGTCCACCAAAGAAAAAATCACGGTTTTTTTCCTAATAAAAATGGGGTAAGGTGGATAATAGTTATTACCTTAGAATAATAAAATTTAGAATATAATTCATATTTATTTCAATATATATTAATTATAAAATTATATTTGGGAAATTAATATTTAAAGGAAAATAAGTTAGGAAAAAAAAGAGTACTCATGTCAAAATATTTTCATTTACCACGGAGAATTCCTTAGAAATAGAGGTCTAAAGACAATATATTGTGATAGAGGATCAAGGAAAAGAAATAATATTGTAATGAAAAGACAATGGTAATAGTTTCATGTGAAAAACTAAATCATTTAGTGGTATTTAAGCACTCGTGAGAGACCCCTTTTATAAGTGGTGAGAATAAATTTTTTTAAATTTTCAATTTAATATAATGAGAGCATGTTTTTTCCAATCCATGTGAATAAAAAATGTGAAATAATGGATTTTAGGATGATATAAGGTCAATAATATATAAACTACACAGTTAGAAACATTTTATTGACATGTTTCAATCCCTTTAACCCTTGATTTATTACTTTTACTATTTTAGGTTTTTCCATCGTAGCTTGTTTTTAACTAAGTAATTTACTTTTGATGCCTAAAAATAAAACAATCCTTATTAAATAATTTTGATATACTGATTAAAAATATGAAATATATTTTATCATATAAAATTTCTATGTAAGAAAAATTAATTTTAACAATATCACATGTAACACGTAAAACCCGTTTATAAAAAAATTGTATTTTTAAGATTAAAATTTATGTATAGGGTAAAATTATCATTGTATTCTATTTTCATAATATAAATTTGTTTATTGTAAAACAAATAAAATTTTAATGGATTTCAAAATTATCAAAATCAATATTTTACAAAAAAAATAATATTTAATTAAAGGTTAAGATAAAAAGTTTTTGTTTTATTGTAAAATATTACTTATATTGTTAAACATATATTTTATAAAACGTTTATTTAAAATGTATAGTTTTACTTATTAAATTCATATTTGACCAATTAAAAGGTTTTATACACTTCTATATTTTTCTTATAAATTCATAAAATTTATAGTTTTTTTAAAAACTATATTTTTACCTATCTTACTAAAAAATAAATTAGTTTAGAATATATCAAGAATTCATCTTAGGATAATTTTGATATTATAAATTTAAAAATGAAATTCATTTTAAACAATTAAATTACTAAAATTTATAAATTTACCTATTAGTTGAAAATAAAATATATTAAGAAAAACTTCTTTTATTGAACAATTCCCATGTAAGACTTTAAGTGTTCTTAATCCTATTTTGTATGAATTTATAATTGATTTTAATATTTTTATTTACTCTAGGTTTTATTATTGTTAGATTTTCTTAATAGTATTCATCCAATATGTCTCGGATAATTTTAGTTTATTGTTTCATGTAAGATAAGCTACTCACATGGTATTTAATTAAGGAAATGTATTTTCTAAAATTGTGGGTAGTAATATTTTACCCCCCTTAAAAATAATTTTGTCCTTGAAATTTTACTACATTGAGAAAAACAAGTGAGGTTTCTTTTCTATCATCACATCCTCATGTTACCTATAGCCTCTTCAAACTTATGATTCCACCGAAAAACATTGAATAGATGGGTGGTCTTTTTCCACATAACCTTATCTCTTACATCAAATATTTCAATAGGTTTTTACTCATATTAAAGGTCATATTCTAGTCATACACCTTTCTAGCTCAGTACATGTAATGGGTGTAGTATGTGTTTCCTCAAAAGTGATATGTGGAACACATATTACACTTAAGATAGGTTTGGATGGAGTGATAAGTGATAGGATATGACCCATACATGATCAACGACCTAGAAGGGATTGATGTATCTAGGTATAATATTCCCTATCTTCCCAAATATCATTACCCTCTTCCTAGGAGATATCTTAAAGAACACCTTGTCACCAACTTCAAACTCTATATCTCATCGACGATTATTTTATAACTCTTATGTCGAATATGTTCTAATTTCATACGTCACAAAATGGTTTTAACCTTATCCATAATTTCTTGGATATGGTTAGGACCTATCATCTTTCTCTCTATAAATTCATCCCAATATGTTGGAGTCTTACATATATTCTGGTAAATAGCCTTATATGGTTTCATATAAATTCTAGAATGGAAACTTTAGTTATATGAGAACACTGGAAGGGGGATGTTGATCCCAACATCATTGGAAATCCATCAAGAATGACCTCATCATATCCTCTAGATTTTTAATATACCTATCAAATCAACCATCTATTTGAGGATGATAATCAGTACTAAAACTCAGATTTAGCTCCAATGCTTTCTGAAACTTCTCTAAAACCTCGAGATAATCCTTGGATCCCAATTAGATACACTAAAGAGTAATAATCCATATATCCTTACCTCTTCCATTGTGTATATATTAGTGAGTTGGTTAAGATATAAATCTTCTTTGACAACAATAAAATGTGATTATTTTATAAGATGATAGACAACAAACCAAATAGAATTATGGAATTTAAAAGTTCTGGGTGTCATATGATGAAATCCATGGTGATATTCTCTCATTTCTATACTGGTATGGGTAATTCATTCAATATACCCTTATAATTTTTTCATTTTTCTTTAACTTATTGGCATACCAAGCATCAATATATATGTATTCAAAAATTTCTCTCTTCATGTTATCTAAACATAAATTTTTTAATATATCTACACATCTTCATAATTCCTTGATGAATAAGTAAGGATGAACTATGTGCATCATACAAGAGTTCATTCTTTGATTATAATTTTGATGCTACATATATTTGTGTTCCAAAATTTATAACTCTTTCTTTATCAAAGTTGAACTCGAGAATATTTTCCACCTTTTTTGTAGCTCTACATAAAATTTCTTGTATCACTTGATCTTCATATGGATGGAAGTTTGATCAACTATTTGGTAAATATAAGATTTATATCCTCTCTTTATTAATTCAAGATTACTCTTATTAAATTCCATGTGTATTGGGTCTTTTTCGATCCTTATCATAGATAAAGTATCATGGTCTTTCCTACTTAGGGCATCAGCCACCTTATTTTCCTTCCTTGGGTGGGAATGTATTGAGAAGTCATAATCTTTTATCAAATCCAACAACCTACTACTTCTAATATTTATTTCCTTCTATTAGAATATATATTTCAATCCCATGTGATCAATATAGATCATATTTTTCTTCATAGATATAGTGTCTCCAAATATTTAATGTAAAGATCACTACTTCCAACTCTAAATCATGAATTAGGTAATTTTTCTCATGATTATTTCATTGGAATAAGGCATAAGTAATTACCTCATTATTCTACATGATGATTAAACCAAAGTTCTTTTTCATAGCATCATTATATATTACAAACCCTTTTCTCACTATAAGGTAATGCAAGTATAAGAGTAGTAACCAACATCTTTTTTTGAACGATGAAACTTTATTCATATTTTTATATCAAAAGGAAATTTAATTAATTTCATTTTAACATTATTAATCGATTTGATATACATTAGTAAGATTCTCACAACGAACCTATAGTATTCAATTAACCTGAGAAAACTATGGATATTGGATACTATGGCCAGTCTGGGTCATTTCTCAATAACTTTTGTATTTGATGGATCTACTAGTATGCCCTTGTTGATGATTATATGACCTAAGAATGATAATTTCTATATCCAAAATTCAAACTTTTTAAACTTGGAATAATAATTTTCCTTTCTAAAGGTCTTTAGAAAAAATTTCAAAAAATATCCATGTTTTACCTTACTTGACGAATATATGATTTCAATAATAATTACCATGTACTATAATAGAAATGTAGTTGGTATTGTAGTAGTACGATAGCAGCAGAGGTATTATAGTAGTGGTGGCACTGTAGTTGTGGTGCTACTATAGTAGGGACTGTATCATTCAGGTTAATGTAATAGTATTATTCACAAAGGGCCCTTTGGGCTATAAAAGTGGATTTCAAGCCTTGTAATTTGGCCACATGACCTTGGGCCTTTAGGCTATGTAATGGGTCTCCCTCTACCCAGACATAAAGAGGTATTTTATTTCATAATAAAATGATACATCAGCCCCAAAGT
Organism: Viscum album; assembly: GCA_963277665.1. Lineage (NCBI taxonomy): Eukaryota > Viridiplantae > Streptophyta > Magnoliopsida > Santalales > Viscaceae > Viscum > Viscum album. Next base: position 1,505,032,567 of record OY728158.1, read on the forward strand.
TTAAAAAAATAACCAAAAAATTATCTATGTAGTCTCTAAAAACTATTCTTTAGGTCCATAAAGATAATTGAATAATTCATAAGTCCAAAGGGAATCACTATAAATTAATAATTCTCATACCATGTATGGAAATCTATCTTGGAAATATCCTCATATTTTAACTTTAACTGATGGTATCTAGATCAATGATAAATATTCAATAAGAATCAAAATCCCCTAATTTGATCGAATATTCCATCGATATGGGAAGAGGATTATTTTTCTTGATCATGAATGTATTAATCTCAGGATAATAAATGAAAATATGCATTGATCCTTAATTATTTTTGATAAACTTGATCGGTGCACCACACGGTGAAGCACTAAGACATAAAACCCTTATTCAGATTCTCTTTCGATTTCTAATTTAATTCCTCCAATTAAATTGGATTCATTATATATGGACTCTTTGATATAGGAATAGATCTAGGAATGATTTCAATTGAAAATTCATTCTCATGCTCTAGGGGTAAGACTAGGCAATTCATTCATAATAGTAAACTCACGTATAATAGGCATGCCATCAATGTTGACTTCCTCCATAATCATTTTACTAAATAGTCCCTTATTATTGGGTATTATAACTAGAACTATATAATTTTCTTCCATATGGATTTGATAATCATCCTTTCATTGATACTTTATGATAGGATGAATTGGGATAGGAAATAATATCTCATTTCCCTAACAATTGATATGTGATTTATATAGGTAAATTCAATACATACCCAAAATTATGTAAAATTAAACCAAAGGAATATGAATTAGATTTTCAAAAAGTATCCTCCCAAAAAACACAATCAAATCATATTTATATATCTTAGACATGGTCATTTTGGAATCATATGATTTTATAGATAGTTAAATAGCCATTTATTAAGGTGGTTATTTCACATTTATAGAAAACATGTGTGATATAAAATAATTTGTTGAATCAAAATAAAATAAGGTATTAGCATACCTAGAAAAAATATCAAGTATACCTCACCTCACTTCATTATCATGATCTACCTTAGAGATAGTGATTGTAAATTCCCTTCCTTACTCCTTCAATTTGGAAGGTTGTTAGGGCCTATTTACTTCATTGGACCAAGGGTTGGGGAATTGGTTTACATAATGTACAAACTCCTTTCACTTGAAGCATTATAGTGTGGATGGATCATTATTTGGGACCTTATTATCTTGTATTTTGTTAATAATCCTATTAGCCTTAGTTATATAGTTGTGGGATTAGTGTCTTACTTTATTAAACTTAAAACACTTCCCTAATCAATTTATGCAATTACCTGGGTGATTTCTCCCATATTTATTACATATAAGAAATTAGTCTTTCTTCCCACCATATGTCTTGTCATTGGAGATTCCATGATACTTCATTTTCCTTTTCTTTTCCTCTTAATATTGAGAGGTTTTGTTTTCCATCTCTAATTTAATATTAAATCAAATAATATCTTCATATCTACCGATGTATCCTATGGATAACACCCTTATAATACTAGGATTAAATCAAATAATGAAGCAGTAAGTTTTAATTTTCATATCATAGATGAAACTAGAGGTATAGCTCGTGATTCTTTTGAAATTTTCACCACAATATCCAATATATTTATCGTATTTTTTTATTAAATCCCAATAATTACCACTCCTTTTTTGTGTGAAGATTTCAAGGAAAATACTTCATGAAAAATATCATCTTGAACTCTTATTATTCTATAGAGTCTACTATATCTCTTTATATGGTATTCATAAGGAGAATCCACCATTGGTATATATCACCTTCTAAATGTTATATGGAAAAAATGAACCTCTCATGGTCTAATTAACCCACTACTCGATAACCCAAAAAATAGAGGACCCACTAAAAGAGGGTGGATATTGCCTCAGGAATGACCCAATGGATATTTTCTCCTTCCTTTGTGCATTCAATATCTCAACACATTTTTCATTATTTCCTATATCTTGAGATAGTTGGGTGTCCATTTCTATAATTTTATGTATTACAACACTTGTATCATTGGTTTTCTCATTGGTATAATCTAAATATTATCCATTTCACCCATAATTATCTTTGTTCTTTTGGTTTCCCACAATTACTTGGACTAAAATAAAATTAGGATCTAGTTTGTTTAAATTAATGAATGTACATATAAGGAAACTATAAACAAAGAAGTATGATTTCATAAATGACATGTATATGTTAACCTATGAATATATAGGATTCAATATAGGTTATCCATGTTTATTTTAATAACTGGACTAGTTATATATTCAAATCCTTCATTATGTTTTATAAATATAATATGAATCAAATCATACCCCCCAGGAGTGTCAAACCATGTGTGAAATTTGGACCACTTTATCTTGCATCAATTGATAGTTGAGTTAATACCCAATACTCTCTGTTTAGGTTTACTAACCCAAGGTACATATATTCAAAATACTATATCCACTTTTAGTATCCAGGAAGAGATGTTATTATTAAGAAGACCATAAAATCCATACTTTAGAAAATTTTCAGGATGTTTTCTTATACTCAGAGTTATCCCATATAATTATACCTAGGATGTTTTCTAAATTTATCTATAATAATCCACAAAAATAACTAATCCCTCATAAGATACTAACTAAAGTGACCCAGGCTAATCATAACATAAATAATAAATTTATTTTATTATTTAGATAATACAACTCACAAAAGGTTTCACAACCCGAGGATCGAAAGGTTTAGTGTCTTGTAGATTAGATACATAAAAATCTTATTTTACAACACCTATAAACATTAATCCATAATCATACTCCAATAGACTATTTTTTAAACATATCACATGATATAATCATATTCATAACCTGGGTAAATGGAAACATAAAAATGGGGTGAGCTCAGATGATCGGTAAGGTAAAAATATATCAAAACATATCAAATCATGAACATGTAAGAGAATAAGAGGAGGGGAAAAATATATAAATAAAATATAACGATGAAACCATAGATGATAATAACAAAAAATTATAGAGCAATATAAGATCATAAAAAATATTTAAAAAAAATAAAAGTTTGACATGGCTTAAAATTAATTTCAATAATTATAAAACATGTGATCATGATATAAAATTGAGGAATACTTTAAAAATAAGGCATAATCATTAAAACATAAAATTTCATGGAAATTACATGCATTATGAAAATGTGTTATAACTTGATAAAAAGCTTTGAAATTTTTCACAACCATCAGAATAGTAAAACCTTTGTGATCAAACTCAATATTCCCCTACCTAGGTAAAAAACTCATTATGTCCATGCCAAAAAATGTAAGAAAAACTATTATGCCAATGCCTATATGAATAAACTCATTGTGTTCATGTTTAACAGTCTCATAAGATGTAAACTTAAACTAATAAATTTTAAGGTGATATAGGACCACACCCATAATTATCCATATATATGAGTGGCACTTGAAATCGATCATCATTATATCTTAAATAACCCATGCAAGATGAATAGGTTTCTTAAAATTTTCAAAAATATCACATAACATAGACTTAATAAATCAAATCCTTGTTATAAAACATGAAGTGAAAAATTATTTAAAAAATTTATAAGTAAAAAAAGACGTTTGAAAACTTTTTAATAAAGAGTTTCAAATAAAATATCCATGAAAATAAGAAAACTATTTAATAAATCTAGTGTGGTAAATAATGAAAATAAATGCCTTTATTATTAGTTTAATTCCATTTAAAAAACCCCCACATCAAAGAAACATTGAAAGTATTTAATTAAAAAAAAGTGTAAATAAAAATATGAATAATATAAAAGAAATAACATACTTGGATTTAATTAAATAAAAAACTGTCAATATGAAAAAACATAGACATGGAATAGAATATTCATTTTTAATAATGTGAGTTATTATTACCAATGTTATACTTTTATTTTGAAAAACGTTTTATCAAATAAGTGGTTATTGATAATGAGAATTAATTTTCCCATAAAAATAGGAAATAACATAAAAATTGTGGAATGTTAGGATTAAAAAAAATTTGAATACTATATTCAAGTAAGAAAGTTAATGACTCAATGAAACAAAAATTAAGTCGATGGAACCCTTTACATGAATTATCTCTTAATTGATCATGTTATAACCTATTTTATAAAAAAAATAACTTTATTAATAACCTATTTTAGAACCTTATTCATATATATATAATTTTATAAATTTAATTTATAACTGTTGGAATCACCTATTTTGATAATCCAAAATCATATTTTGATAATCCCAAATCATATTTTGATCATCCCAAATCTTGTTTTCATTTAAATTAGAACCATGTCTTCATTATTTGCTAATGATGTTTAATTGAAATTTCCTATTAATATAGATTAATATTTATATACTTTCAATCTAACTACAAGATTGGTTAAGCTCACAGTGCAAAATTCATCTGAGTATAGAGGTCACTATTACAGATGTTTCCGCTACATGGTTACAGTCACAAGCTTACCGTTACAAGGTTACAAGTTACAAGATTATTGTTACATGGTTACCGCTACAAGGTTATCGCTACAAGGTTACTACTACAAGGTCACTATTACAGGTTTACCGCGATAAGGTCACTGTTATATGGTTACTAATGTGAGCATACTGTTAAAGGTTACAGTTGGAGATTGCCAATTTACCTACTGATATGAAGGCTATCATTACCAGTCTACCGATGCTTATTCATCCATAATTTCTAAATTTCTCAAATACTTTTCTAATAGTCATATTTGATAAAATAAATGATCTGAAATTAATTAATGTTGATTGTAAACTTTTCAAGAGACAATACCATACACAGTACGAGGTATGAGAAAGCATGCACGTGATCTACCGATTCCCATTGTCGGTCCTCAAATATAAAAATAGAAGACCATGAAATAAAGAAAAGATATGTTTTGAGGATATAAAAAATAAGAGAAATATATACGCGGACATGAACAAAGGGTTGCATGAGAAGTGTGATAGAGCTTACTTGCCAGATCAAAAAGGTGAACCATCCAGTACTAAGATCCTAAACCCACAAGCATCACGAAGATCATTCTGGGATAATATCATCTATGGCCTCTATGCATTATCAACTCTTGATCAAAATTAAAAGGAGAATACTGAAATCTTGAACCTGGAGTTACAACACTCTGTTTTGGAAACAACTTCTAGAGATTGACTCGAACTTCAACATTTCTCATTCCAAGGAGTCAAGAGCTGAACTGAAAACAAATAGATCCTTCTAAAATCTTTCTTATCATAACGTCTCTATTTTGTTTCTTTATTTTATATCCTTGAGAACTGTGTGTGTATGTTTATGTCACACACTATCTCCTATGCTTGAACTAGATGATATTAACTATCCTCACATAAAACTTCACCTTATATGTGTTTTCCATGTATAACTGTGGAAGAGGCTGTCTGTTGTCTATTTTGTTCGACTTTTCCACGAAGAACTATGGTAGAGGGTGTCTTCCATGGACAGTTTGTGGTAACTTTTGTAAAACCCGATATAGGTTGTGGATCAAGTTTTAATATAAACTGCTTGGTGGTAGGTGATCACCAAGTGGAGAGGATTAGGTCTTGGCTTGAGACTGAACCTCTTATTTTCATCATTGTATGAATATTCATATACTCTGTTTTGATATTATAAACTACATACATTTGCAAAAAAATATAATTGTTTTTGCTTACACTTTGATAGTTGGATTTGGTTTGTGTGTGTACTTGTTTAATTCAGTAAACTTGTTTCAAAAGTTGAATTAGTATTCTAGATTGATTCATCTAAGGATTAATCACCCTTTGAGAAACTTGTTGACCAATTGTAACATTATATTTCTACTTCCATAATTAACTGGGCCGTTTTAAAAATTGGGGGTTTTCTAAATCATAATATTTTTAACCGAAATTTTAATTGGAACTCAATTCACCCCCCTCTTGAGTATCCAATCCGACCAACATTTGGTATTAGAGGACTTTTTATACGATGTGAAAATTATTATTAACTGTGATTATAGTTGTATCTTAACGATCTTAAAATTTCTGTCATATCTAAATTTTCAGTTCTTTAATATTCTACGTAACTATGGAAAATAGAGTTGAGGGTGTTGCTACTAATAAGCCACTTTCTTTAATGGAAATAACTATGCTCAGTGGAAATTATAAATGAAAATGTATCTAGAGATCATGGGACCTGAAATATGGTACACAATTGAAGAACAACATACATAACCTACTACTGCTAGAGACACATGGTCTCAGTTGACTAAAGCCACATATATCAATAACTGTAAAGCAATGAATGCTTTGTACTGTTCTCCAAGTGATGAGGAATTTAGTAAAATATCTTCTTGTAAAACCGCATATGAGATTTGGGATACTTTAGCTATTTCTCTTGAAGGAACAATCATTGTTAAAGAAAGAGATTAAATACATACACTATTAAATATTATAACTTAAAAATGAAGCCTGATAAACTCATTTCTGTCATGTATCTTAGGTTCAATGAGATAGTGAATTCTATGAGTCTGATTGGGAAACAAGTGGATAGCAAGAACCAGATTATGAGACGGCTTCGATGCTACCCAATAGATGTATAGGGACTTCTATTTCTATCAGAGAATCTCATGACATAGGGAAGCTTCCAGTGAAGGAACTAATTGGAAATCTTATGATGTATGAAGAATAACTTAAGGTAAATCAAGAAGTAGATGAAGAACCATGGCAAAAATCTGTAGCATTTAAGACTACTACCTCAAAGAAAAAAGATAAAGAAAAAGTTCAAGCTCCTATAGATACTTCCACAAGTGAAGACTCAGACAGTGATGAGGAGATGCCTCATCTTTCTAGAAGATTCAAAAAATTCTACCGAAATAATTGCTTCTTTAGGAAGTTAGACTACAAGGGAAAGTATAATAGTAAAGGACAATGGAAGAAAGACAAAAAATAGAATGATAACCCAAATGAAATAATTTGTTATGAGTGAAAACGAAAAGGTCATGTGAAGGTTGACTGCTCCAAGATGAAATTTAGGAAGCAATATGAAGATAAGAGAAAAGGATATAAAAAGGCTATGAAAGCTACCTGGAGTTCTTCAGAAGATAGATCCAGTGGATTTGATGCTTCTGATAGTGAATGAAACAATCATGCCAACTTATGTTTCATGACATAAACATCTGATAAAAAACCAAATTACCCTATGCCTAATGATTATTATTCTAGAAATGAAGGTGAATCAAACAATGATGAGAATATGACTAAGGATGAACTATTTGGATACTGTGGAATGCTTGTGGATACATTTAATGAACTCAAATATAAATATTAATTATTTAAAAGACAACATGATTTAAATACTAATTAGAAATATGATTTGGATATTTAGAAACAAATGTGCTCAGCTGTTAAAAGAAAATACTGAACTCAAATTATCCAATGAACAATTATGAAGAGATCTTGAAAAATTTACTACGAGTAGGAATACCTAGACTCAGTTTCTAGGACAACAGATTGGCCCAAAATATACAACTGGTCTAGGATATCATCTAGGATCGAGAAGGTTTATTAAAACCAAATTTCTTCCAAAATCTAGACAATTCATAGCTAGTTCAACTTCTGGACCATTTCTTGAAAAAAAATTATAAAGGACTAAACGAAGTGTTTATGTCTCAAAACATATTTTTTGATTATAGGAAATCTATGAGGAAAGTATCGGTTCCTAAAATATTACTTTTTAACCTCTCAGGACCCAAGAAAATATGGGACCAAAGTAACCCCATGTCAAATCTTTTTTGCAGGGATGTTTCCTAAAGAGTTCCTATAAGACTTTGTGGTACTTGTATAATAGATGCTCAAGACATATGACATGAGACTACTCATGATTCAAGATCCTAATCAAGGTTGATAGTGGATATGTCACATTCAGTGATAATTCTAAAGGGAGAATTTTCATCTTAGGCCAGATTGGTATCCCTAATATTATATTGATTTCAAAAGTACTTTTGGTTGATGGGTTAAAATACAATCTGCTAAGTATTTATCAGTTGTGTGATGATGGTTTTAATGTCAAGTTTAAAAATGATGCATGTAATGTTTTTAATTCATAAAATGATTTAATATTTACTACTCTTAGAAATGAGAATGTATATGTTGTTGATATGGATTATTTATCTAAGAAAAATGTTTCTTGTTTAAATGCATTTCATGAGGAATCCTAGTTGTGGAACAAAATACTAGGACACTGAAATGTGCACTCACTCAGAAAAATGACTAGGAAAGGTTTATTTGGAGACTTAACTAAATTAGAATTCCCTCTTAACAAAGTGTGTAATCCTTGTCAAAAGGGAAAACAACACAATTTTCCTTTCAAACCAAAGAAAGAAGTTTCTACTTCTCAACCGCTTGAGTTGGTTCACATGGATTTGTTTGGACCATCAAGAGTTTCAAGATTAAATGGGAAACATTATGTTTATGTTCTTGTATATGATTTGTCTAGGTAAACTTGGGTATACTTTTTGGCTAACAAAATTGAAGCTTGTTATTATATTATCAAATACTCCAAGTCTATGGAAAACCTTAGTGGACTTAGAATCAAGATCGTGAGAAGTGATCATGGTCGTGAGTTTGAAAATAATGATTTTGAATCTTATTGCTCACATAATGGATATAATCCCAACTTCTCTCCTCCTAGAACAACTCAACAGAATGGAGTCATGGAAATAAGAAATAGGATTATTTAAGAGATTTCTAGTACAATGCTCAATGAATATGATTTTCCAATTTGCTTTTGGGTTGAAGCTGTTAATACAGCTTGTTACATTATTAATAGATTCTTGATTAGACTGATTCTTAAGAAGACCCCTTATGAGTTTTGGAACAATAGAAATCCTAAGGTTAATTAATTTAGAGTTTTTGGTTGAAAAGTCTGTATCCTTAACAATAAAGATAATCATGAAAAATTTACTTCTAAAAGTGATGAAGTAACTTCCCTAGGGTACTCAATATTGAGTGAAGCATAAAGATTATTCAATAAGAAAACCAAATGTGCCGAAGAGTCAGTTCGTGTCATGTTTTATGAGACTAATCCACCTGAATCAAAAACCACTCTTGAATTTCTTGAGGAAGATATATAAATTTTGGATCTTAATGATAATGATAGTGAACCTACTGTAAAAGTGACCAGTTCTGGGAATCTTCCATAATTTTCACCTGTTCAGCCTGAACCAATAAACAACCATAAGAAATCTACCTCAACTCTTTCTAGTGGTATTCGAACTCTAAGGAATCATCCTTCAGATGTTGTAGTATGTTATTTAAACCAAGGGACACAAACTAGAGCTTCTCTAAGAAACTAGGTTGAACATCAAGATTTTCTTTCATAGCATGAACCTAAAAATGTCAACGATGCAATCAATGATGAATTTTGGGTGATGGATTTGCAAAAATAATTGAATCAGTTTGAAAGAAACAAGGTTTGGGAATTAGTAGACAGACCTAAGGACACCATGACAATAGGAACTAAATGGGTGTTTGGGAATAAAGTGGATGAATCTAGAAATATAGTTAGAAACAAGGCTAGACTAGTTGCACAAGGGTGTAGTCAAGAAGAAGGAATAAACTATGCGGAAACCTTTACTCATGTTGCTAGACTAGAATCCATTAGGATTCTACTTGCTTATGCAACTCATCCGAATTTTAAACATTATTAAACATATGTCAAAAGTTCATTTATAAATGGATATATAATTCAATATGTATTTGTTGAACAACTCCCTAGATTTAAAAATCCCCATTTTCCAAATCGTGTTTTTAAACTATCTAAAGGCTTATATGGTCTAAAACAAGCTCCAAGAGCTTGGTCTGACAGACTCAGTTATTTATTATTTCAAAAGGTTTTACAAAAGGGATAGTAGATCCTACTCTCTTTACTAAAAGTATTTCCAAAGATGTTATGATAGTACACATTTATTTAGATGATATAATTTTTAGATCTTCTAAACATTCTTTATGTACTGACTTTTCGTCAATGATGCAAAATGAATTTGAAATGAGTTTAATGGGGGAACTAAAATTTTTCCTTGGATTTCAAATTTTTCAAAATGAAGATGGTATTATTTTAAATCAAAATAAATATACTAAATATCTTTTAAAAAGTTTTGGTTTGGATAGTATTAAAGGAAGTGATACACCTATGAGTACCACTTGAAAATTAGATGCTGATGAAACTAGATAACTAGTGAATAAAACCAATTACATAGATAGGATTGGGAGTCTACTTTATCTTACTGCTAGTAGATTTGATATTATGTTCAGTGTATTCATGTGTTCTCAATTTTAAGTAAATCACAAAGAATCTCATTTAAATTATATTAAAATGATTTTTAAATGTCTCAAGTATACTATAAATTTAAGACTATTTTATCTAAGAGGAAAACCTTTTGATTTAATAAGTTATTCAGATGCTGAATTTTCTGGTTGAAGGTTAGATAGAAAGAACACCTCTGGAACATGTCACATTTTAGGCAAGTCACTAGTATCATGGTGTAGTAAGAAACCTAATTCGATTGTATTATCAACTGCAGAGGCCAAATATATAGCTACTGGTAGTTGTTGTGATCAAGTTCTATGGATAAAACACACTCTACTAGACTATGGATATCAATTCAAACAAGTCTCTATAAACTATGAAAACACAAGTTATATTAACATCTCTAAGAATCCAGTGTCTCATGCTATAACAAAGCATATTGATGTAAGACATCACTTCTTGAGAGATCATTTTCAAAAAGGTGATATCACTCTGGAATTCATTGGCACTGAACACCAATTGGCCGATATATTCCCAAATCCTTTGAATTTTGAGAGGTTAAATTACATCAGACATGAGTTAGGTATGATAAATTATTAGGCCCTCGCCGTTGGACCTCGCTGTTAGAACCTCACCGTCGGACCTCACTGTTAGAACCTCACCGTTGAACCTCACCATTGAACCTCACTGTTAGGACCTCACTATTTAACCTCACTGTTAGGACCTCACTATTAGTACCTCACCATTGAACCTCACTGTTAGGACCTCACTATTAGGACCACACTGTTATGCCTCATAGACACCTCCTTACCGATAGACATTTGAAGTCTCAGACTTTTCATTTTATGTGCTCTCAACCGGAATCTGAAACATTTTTCTACTATTATTTCTTTATTTTATCTATTTTATTTTTCGATCCCTAAATGATAAAAATAGAACACAAACCACTTTTTGATCCACATCAAACCCTCCTCTGAACCTTTATCTCTGAAATCTCAGAACCTAAACCTCCACTGAAACCTCGAACCGCTCCAGATTAATGGCTAGATTGAAGAGGCCAATGGTCAGTGATGAAGGAGACACGCCTGATCCTAAGAGACCTAGAGCTGAATCAATTAGCAGAATCCAAAAAGTGGCAAATGTACTGAACACTCATTTATCCAACCAGGAGATAGTAGGTGAGAAGGAATTAAGTTCTAAGTGGTTGTTGTCAAGCCGATCGTTAGTGTTTAAGGAACTGGAAGCTCAAGGCTAGGTTGAATGTTTTTTCAAACAACAATGGACCCTATAACCTAAAGTTGGTGAAGGAGTTTTATGAATATATGAAGTTTGAACAGTCAGAGGATGAGCATTGAATGATTTCCAGAGTAAATGGAGTAAGTGTAAGTTTCTCCTCTGTTGAATGGGCTGAGTGTTTAAGGATTCCTCCTGAAGGAATTTATGCCTATTACTCAAAATTGGTTCCTCACACTAGTGATTTATTTTTCTATGAAGAATCTTTAGCTGAATTGAGATGGAATGTAATTCTTAAGAAAGTCTGAGATGGCAGGAGAGGATAAGTTTTTTTTCAAATTTTTTCAGCATGTGATAAGTCTCAGAAAAGGGGACTTCGCTATTTTGAAATATCAGGACATATTCACTCTATATTTTCTGAGTAATGGACATAATATCAACCTATGTAGGTTGTTGATGGCTCAATTGTAAGATATGATCAAGCCGAGTTCCAAATCAAATGCTCTATTCTATGCCAAGCTGATATCTCTTATACTAAAAGTGAACGGAGTTGCTGGAGTTAAGGAAGAAACTATTGTTGTGCAAGACTGTCATTGCATCAGAAAAGATATTTGAAAACTGATGAAGATTAACTATAATCCTTGGCTTAGGTGACAGGTGAATGATGATGATAAACTGTATGAAGAGTTTAATCCTGTGACTCATCCCGCTAGTCCTAAGAATAAGAGAGACCTTGGTCTTAAGCCTGATGAAGCTGAGCCTTCCTATTTAGATGTAGAAGAAGAGGAAGTTGCTACTATGAAAGGAAGATAGGACTCTACTATTGATGACAGAAGTGGCCCTTACCTTCCCTCCAAACCTCATACGACTACTGTATCTTTTGGTGAGCCTATCCCACCAAATAGATTTCCTAGAAGGGAATATGTTCTAAGGGACAATGATAATGAAACCAGTGAACAATAAGGGGATGAAATTGTTTTATGAGAAGTTTGAGACACCTCAGATGAGGATGAATACTCTGAATCAAGTCATGTTCACCTTGAGACAACTACTGTTGAAAATGAAGAGGAATGTCTATGTCTTAGTCCTCTAATAGGACATATAGTAAGGGTAGAAAGTGGTGCTGAAGAAGAAGCTGCTGATTTAGTTGAGGTTGGACCTATATTATAAGTATATGAAGATTATGAAGTGGAAGTGGAAGTGGAAGTGAAACTTCCTGATGTTTCATTTGATCAAGGAGGTCTGTAGGAAATGAATGTGGCTGATCATGAGATTTCTCAGATTGTGGGGGAGGAACTTGCTATTACAGGCTCAGTTGCTATTCTGCATGAAATTGAAAGCTGGTCTGAGGACCCTGGATTTATGGTATTTGGTCTAGACTTTGATGACTCGGAAGATGAGAGGCCGAACATAAGACCCTTAGTGCCAAACCTCAATTTTTTCCATTCAAAAACAAATTTCCGTCAAGACTATTTTAGAAAAACAGACCTTTATTCTTTTCAATCAGAAATGAAGAGGTATATTACTGATCAAAACACTGAAATGGTAAGAAAAATAGCTCACAGTCAAGGACTCATAACATTTTTAGTGGAAATGATTGTCTCTAACTCTCACTCAGATGTGTTACAGGAGGTCATGGAATGTTAGAATCAAGTAAAAGATTTGGAAAATTCTATGGTTTCGGTGAAATAGTCTATTGCCAAATTAGATGCTTATATGGCTTCTAGGACCCAAGTGGATAGAGACATTGCATATGTCAAAAGTATAGTTCATCAAATGGTCACATTTTTTGAGGATTTTATGAAATATATGGAAAAAAATGTGAAAGGGAAAGATGATGATGTCAAGAGACTGATCAGTGGGCTGATAAAATATTTCAAGGAAACAATGGCCTTCTCTCTGGCTCCTCTATCTGCATCTGATTCCACGTCAACTTCTCCTCCAATTGACATTGAATATTCTAGTACCATTTTCAAGGAATAAGTGGCAAAGCTCTCTAGTGGAAGTTCCTCAGATTCTCAGGTTATTTCCATCACCAGGGAAATTCATAATCTTGTGGGAAACTATTTAAGGGAAGCTGCTCAAGATCAAAAGGTCATCAAGGATCAAGTTGATTTATACTACAAACAGGTGTACACCAAACATCATATGGATGGTCACTTCAAGTTGTTTTTGGAAAACTTAAGGGTCCCACCTGCCACTCAGGCCTTTAAGGATCAGGTTAGAAAACTCAGATAATTGACTCCTATTTTGGAAAAAAATCAAGGAAAATAAGGATGATTTTATTTATTCTATGGAGAGAGGTGGCAGAATCATTATGGACTTTAGGAATCTTCTCTTGCCTTTCCTCCATGTGAACTTCACTCCAATCATAGTTCCTCCTGCTCTTCCTGCTTCTTCAGCTGCTTCAGGTTCCACAAGTTCTGCTCTTTTGATGACTCATACCCATGCCGTCAAAAGCTTGACCCCTGTAATTACTAAGAGATCTACTCACTACCGGTCTACTGATGCCTCGGTTGTAGCTCCTCCTACCTTCCTAACTACCATCCCTCGGCCTATCCCTCCACCTTCTGCACCAGCATCCTCCACCTCCAAGTAAAAATCTCCTCTCGGCATATCTAATGTGGATTGTGTGTGGAATGTCTTAGGTGATAGGGATTGGTGTATCAATTTTTATAATGTACTCCAGTTTTATTAATCAATATTCTCTCTTTCCAATATTTTTTATTATTTGTTCTGTATGCTTTTTGTTAATCACAAAGGGGTATAAAATATTAAAGGGTATAACAAGGGGAGATGTCATTCTCACATGGGAGAAAATATTCAAAACTTAAATAACAGGGGAGAAAATATTCAAAACTTAAATAATATAATTCAATGAAATTATCATATGTGTTTTACCTTGATTCAAAACACTTAGCAATGCTATAATTTGTGATTATCAAAAAGTGGGATATTTTTGGACTCAACTATTTTGATAATCCCAAATCATATTTTAATAACCCCAAATATTATTTTGATAATTCCAAATCATATTTTGATAATCCCAAATCTTTTTTTCATTTAAGTGAGAACCATGTATTTATTATTTGTTAATTATGTTTCATTAACATTTCATGTTTCTATAGAGTAATATTCATATACTTTAAATCCCACTGTTTGATTGGTTAAGCTCACAATGCAAAATTCATCTGAGTATAGGGGTCACTGTTACAAATGTTACTGCTACTTGGTTATAGTCAAAAGCATACCTTTACAAGGTTACAAGTTACAAGATTAACGTTACATGGTAACCGCTACAAGGTTACCGCTACAAGGTCACCATTGCATGGTTACTGATGTGAGCATTCTGTTAAAGGTTACATTTGGGGATTGTCGATGTGCCTACCGATATGAAGGATACCATTACCAGTCTACTGAATCTTATTCTTCCATACATTTTCAATTTCTCAAATACTTTTCTAACGGTCATATTTGATAAAATAAATGCTCTGACATTAATTATGGTTGATTGTAAACATTTCATCAGATAAGACAGTCGCCGCTTCGGCGGTGGCATAGTGGTGAAGGAGAGGGGTACAACAACGCCGTTCTTTGGGAGGTACAGGGTTCGAATCCTGGGAGTCCGCTTTCGGGGCGAACCTCTCCCCCGGGATCCACTTGCCTTGCCGGGTCACCCGGTTTCTGACTGGGTGGGCAAAATGAGGCGCAACCCACCCGTGCTGACGGATTGCTTGACGAACCATCGCCGCCCGGGTTGTCACCCTCCGGGACGCTCTGCCATCTCGGCTGGCAACGGCTCCTTCCCGGCTGGGGCTCTCTCCGGAGTGACCTCTTCGTGGGGAGGGGGGTTTCCTTGTGTGGAGGGTTCGAAAAGGCCACACAAGGGAATTCCCTTTTGTAAGTAAAAAAAAATTCATCAGATAAGACAGTGGACAGTACGAGGTACGAGAAAGCTTGCACGTGATCTACTCATTCCCATTGTCGGACCTCAAATATAAAAAGAGAAGACCACAAAATAAAGAAAAGATATTTTTAGATGATACAAACAAGAAGAGAAGAATATATGAGGGCACACATAAAGGGTTTCATGAAAAGTGTGATAGAGCTTACTTTCCAGATCAAAAAGCCGAACCATCCAGCACTAAGATCTTGAACCCACAAGCATCACGAAGATCATTCTGGGATAATTTCATCCCTGTCCTATGTGCTTAATCAACTCCTGATCAACATCAGAAGGAGAATACTAAAACCTTGAAATTGGAATTTCAACACTCAGTTTTGGAAACAACTTCCAGATATTGACACAAACTTCAACATTTCTCATTCCAAGGAGTCAAGAGCTGAACTGTAAACACATAGGGCCTTATAAACTCTTTCTCATCATAAATTTTCAATTGTGTTTCTTTATTTTACATCCTTGAGAAGTGTTTGTGTCTGTTTATATCACACATTGTCTCCTAATCTTGAACTAGAGGATATTAACTATTCTCACATCAAAGTTCAACTTATATGTGTTTCCCACGTATAACTGTTGAGGAGACCATGTGTGGTAGGTTTTGTTCGACTTTCCCATGAAGAACTGTGGTAGAGGGTGTGTTCCCTGGACAGTTTGTGATAACTGTTGTAAAGACCGATACAGGCTGTGTATCAAGTTTTAATATAAACTGCTTGGTGGTGGGTGATCCCCAAGTGGAGAGGATTAGGTCTTGGCTTGAGATTGAACCTCTTGTTTACATCGTTCGGAAAATCATCATATACTTTGTTTTGATATTATCTGCTGCATATATTTGCCAAAACATAAAATTGTTTTTGCTTACACTTTGATAGTTGGTTTTGGTTAGTGTGTGTACTTGTTTAATTCAGTAAACTTTTTTAAAAAGTTGAATTGGTGTTCTAAACTAATTCATCTGAGGATTAATCACCCTTTGAGAAACTTTTTGACCAATTGAACATTTACATTTCTACTGCCATAATTAACTGGGCCATTTTTAAAATTGGGGGTTTTCTTAATCATAAATTTTTTAACAGGAATTTTAATTGGAACTCAATTCACCCCCCTCTTGAGTATCCACTCCGACCAAAAATAAATATTCATTACATGTATATTAATTATTTGTTATATATTTTCAATATTTAGTGTGAGTGATCTTGATTGTTTTGAAATAATTTTGTAAAATTTGTGTTGATATTCATTATTATCCTATATTTCATCATTACTAGATCATAAAAATTACTATAATTGATGTATAATGATATTTTATAAAGTTATAATTTCATTCTATGATAGTTTTGTTTACGATCCTTAAATACGAAATCAGCGATGATCATGTTTTGTGATTTTTAACGAACAGACATTGGAATCTTAATAATTGAGTTTAATATTAATGTTACCATTCCAAAAAAAATATTTATTTACTTATTTATATAATATATTATCACTAATGAAGTTCTCATATTCATCCATTATATTAGTTTATATCATTGTTCAATTAGGTGGTTTGAATAACCCAAACATGAACATACCATATTTTATGAATGATTATGATTATGAGAGTTGTTTATTTTACAATAATATCATTATTTTAGATGCATAGTGATATTATTTAAATAATTTTATCTTATTGAATCATATTTGAAGTGTTTTTAATATAAAAAATAAACTAGACAAATAATGATATGAATTACTTCATAGAAATGGTAGTCCACACACGCATAATTGATGATTTAATTTTTCTTAATAAAAAGGGGAAATGTGGTTAATACTTATCAAATTAGAATAATGATATTAATTGTACCAAAAATAATGATTTAATTATATATTAATTATAAAATTATATTTGGAAAAGTAATATGTAAAGAAAATAAGTTCATAAAAAATAGTACTCACATTGAAATCTTTGTGTTTTCCTTAGAGAAGTCTTCATAAATAGAGGTATCAATGGAATATCTTGTGATCAGATTCTCAAGGAAAATGAATATGATTTTAAAGGAATTATAATGGTAATATGTTCTGGTGGAAATCTAATTTTTTGTGTTTTATTGAAGTGGTAGTTAGAGGCCCCTTCTATAAGTGATGAGAATGAAATTTTTGTAAATATTTCAACATAATATAAAGAGATCACATGTTTCACTCATCAAGCAACTAAAAAATTTGGAAATAATTGATTTTAGTATGAGATAAGGTTGTTAATATCTCAACCACTCAACAATAAACATGTTTTTAATATTTTTTAATCCCTTTACCCCTTGATTTATTACTTTTACTATTTTAGATTTCACCGCGGTAACAAGTTTTTACCAAAGTAATTTAATTTTAATGACTAAAAATAAAATTGTCCTCATTAAATTTTTTTTACCAACTAGTTAAAAATATTAAATTAATTTTATCATATTAAATTTATATGTTTAATAAAAATTAATTTTAACATTAGCGCTTGTAACTGATAAAAAGATGTTTTTTTAGAAAAAAAATGTATATTTAAGCTTAAAATTTAGCTATTGAATAAATTTATCAATATATATGATTTTAATGATATATATTGTTTTATTATAAAACAAATGAAATTTATATGTATTTTAAAGTAATCTATAACTGAATTTTACAAAAGTAATATTTAATTAAAGGGAAAGATAAAGTCATTTTCTCATATTAGGAAAAAAACTAAGTTGTTAAACATAGGTTTTCTAAATAGTATTTTTAAAATGTATAGTTTAAATTCATAAATATATATTTGAAAAATTAGAAAAATTTATACACTAATAGGTTTTTATTATAAAGTCATTAAATTTATAGTTTTGGTAAAAACTAACCTTTTTATTATTCACCTAAATAGACTAATTATTTTAGAAAATCTTGAAAAATAATTTTAGGATAATTTTTTATATTCTGAATTAAAAAAAGTAATTAATTTTAAAAAATTAAAATTATAAAATTATAAAATTTATATTTTATATGAAAATACAATATATAAATAAAAAATTATTTTGTAGAAAAATAACTTTTTAAAACATTAATTGTTCTTAATCCAATTTTGTATGAATTTGTAATTGATTTCAATATTTTTATTTACTATAGGTTTTATTATTCATAATGTTTCTTAATAATATTCATCTAATATTTCATGGATCATTTAGTTCAGTGTTATCTATAAGATAAGTTACTCACACACTATTTAATTAAGGAAGAGTATTTACTAAAATTGTGGGTCGTTAAAGTAGCCTTAACCCTCCCACCAAAACTGAAGATAAAACCCATATTCCCACTCAATCCAAACCTAAATTAATTTTAGAAACATATATAAATTAACCAGTGTTTCCACTTTATTTATTTCCATGTTTTCCACATTTATATTACATTCCTTAACTATCTTTTTAATATATAAATTCCAAAATTCAGACTAACATGTTTAGTATCATATTTTAACATTATATATATTTCAAGTAGGTAATCATCAATACAAAATAATTTAAACCAATATTTTAGATTACCTTAATTTCATTATTTTATTAAAATACTTTCCATTACATAAAATTTAATTCTAGATTTTCATGATAAATCATTTTTCCATCTTTTCAAATATAATTTAATCATTAAAGATCATACCATTTATTAAACCATGAAATTATACACTCACCTCACTCAATTTTCAAATTAAAACAATCATAAATCATCCTTAACTTGGTTGTTAAATTAACCATTTCACGTTTCATTTTTCACAAAAACATGCATTACAATGCCCTATACCAAGGTGTGGTGCATGGAATTTTGAATACAGAGATGGCCATTTATGCCATCTCCATGAAATAGGGTGAATCCCTTCACCATTTCACCACACCATGCTATGTTTTATGGTGTGGTGAGGTTCTACTAGTCATTTTAGCAACTCATGTGTTCCCTCCTCACACTAGAAGCTCCACCACACCCACCACCTGAGGCATGTTTCCCCTCCCCCATTTCACTTAGTGCGCACCCCTGAGAAAAACACCCTCTAGCACACCTACCACCATGATGAAATGGAAATAAGTGTGGCCATATCACACATCCAACCTCTAAAATTTCTTATAATACCACCAAAATCGTATGAAATTTCATCATACTCCCTCTCAAAAACCCTTGGTAATCAAAAAATAAAAAGGAAATAATTCATAAATCTGGATCGTTAAATCAGATACCTATCAAACAATTCTCATATTTTGGAATTAAATAAACACCTGGGGAAAGGAAATGGATTTGTATAGACAACCACCTTGTGATATACCTATCAAAATCTCACTACAAATATAACTCATCTACTACTTTATAGAAACAAGGCATCGATGCATTAATTGTGAAATGAAATCATACTATCAGTAAATATACCTCTAAAACAAGGTTTACATACTTTTCAAACCTCCTTAAAATGAAATCCATCATATTAAACCAATACTAAATACCCACCAAAGACTAAGAATCATGTTGGATCTCAGGGAAATCGTACTAGCAATTCCCCATAGCATTACAATGAAAACAGATTAACTCGCCAAAAATAGGGAACCTTGAGCTACTCAACACGAGGGATTGAAGTCTTGATCTAGATCTATAAGACAACCTCACTCACTTATTCTATGAAAAATTAGTTTCAAAACTCTAACATTCACATCAACCACTTTAAAAACCTAAAAAGGTTCTTTATTGAAATATTCTCTCATAGAAATACTTTTCTCTATGATTATCATAGACCGACCCATTGGGGACTACCTAGATGATGGTAAGATGTGTTTGAAACCCCAATTCCACCTCCAATAGGTTAGGGGCCTAATTTCAGTGTCAATCAGGTATATCACACACACATGAAGTCTTAGCCTAAAGTACATGTACGCATGCACACACATCCATCTCTATGAAATAGTACATAAATAAAAAAATAAAGATGGGCATATAGAGTGTAAAACATGTATGAAATAACCTCTAGGAAAGAATTATAGTATTGTAGTGTATTGGAAATAAAAGAGTGAAAACTATAAACCCACCATAACTAAGAAAAGCATCCATCCTACTAAGTAGGAAGATATTATTGTCAAATGAAACACCTAGTACACATCATGGTCTATCTAGCTCAATATGCATTTCCTACTCTTGGTCTTACTAAGGATAAATCAAAAGGCAATTCATATACATAATACATGACATGGGAAAGTAGATCCCATGTAGGGATGAGTCCAACAATACCCATAGGCTCCCCAAAAAAACCAAATGAAAGGGAGTAACTAAAATGAATCATTCCTCTCAACTGATAAGTAAGAGGGTAAAAAATTACAAATTGAGTGAAAAGGGGGATTATCCATATCAATATCTCAACTAAGATCAACAAGTAATATCAATTTAACCATGGTATATCAATTAGGATATGAGACTAACTAACTAGATCAAAAACCCAGATATACTCAAGATAGATACCAATCCTCGAAGAGGTCTCAACCATACTGTCCACCATAGGATTATACTCAAGGATTAAGTTAATTATCATCTATGAGAACTTTATCTATTATCCATGCCACCTTTGATGGAACTCATCCTAGATATCTCACTAATTGGGTATCACTAATATGATGGTGTTTATCCTATGATTTATGCTCATTAGGCTTTCTATGAGGAAGGTAGGCTATAACTCAACAGATCCTGATTCTTAGATAGAGGATTACACCCATAGATCATGACAGAAACCAATAACCCTAATTTAAATCATAATGTCACAATACAAAAATAGGGAATCATGTCCAGGACCACTGGTGGACACCATGAACCATAACTAGAACTCTGGAGATATCAACATTCGGACAGGGGATCACACCCAAGACAATTTGGGGAAACAAAAAACCCAATCTGAAACTCATAATATCATAATACATAGATATGGGATCATATATAGGACCATTATGGTACATAAAAACCCATTATGGAATAACCGTTTAATTAGGGGTTTTATGCCCTTGTAAGATGGTCATAAAGATTCAACAAACCTCATTTAAGGGAAATGATACAATAAATGATCCCATCCTGGGCCTCCTAGAGGGATTTTTTAACCTCTATCTAAACCAATATGATATAGGGAATCACAACCTTATTCTTAGGAGGTAATTCTATAGTTTACCCATTGATGGATGGACCAATAAAATGCACCCAATCGATAGTGGTCTATGCATCGCTGAAAGAAGCATCCCTCTAGAACCACATCACGTATCATCTTTGATTCCTAAACATAGGCCATAATCACCCTATAAATGTAAATTTACTCATTATAGGCTACTCATAAACCTCAATATGAGTTATAAATATAGATATATGTGAGTAAAAGGTCTCTGGGGGGAGAACACAGTGTGTCCTCCTAGGGTATACGGCGTGTCTCATAGGACTGAACCTTGGCCTTTTTCCCTCAATGTACTTATTATGTGGAATAAAAGTACACAACATGTAATACAGTCCATAGAATGTGTGACCTCATGTGAAAATATGGGTGTGTCCTTGAATGCACATGACTTGGCTAGTCATGCAGTCCTATATGGCTTGTACATGTGTGCACAGCGTGTTCTTCCTAGCCTAGCACATGATCATTCCCATTGGCCCATGCCCATGTAAAATGTATTTTTCCCATGTATTATGGCCTATCCCATGTACCTAGTCATGTCCTCTATCCAGTGTACACTGAGGGTCTGTCCATGTACTTCCACACAACCATGTCCCCTTATTGAGTGTGTCTTCCCATGTACTCATCCACATAGCTAAGTCCCACCACATAGCATGTACCCCTAGTACACAATGTTTAGTTCAAAAAACACAATCTTCCCAAATGATATTAACACATGACATGTACTCCTTCACTAAAATATATGTGATTTGGATTTATAAATGGGAAATCCCTATGATTGTCCCAACACCCATGTTGTTCCCAAATTACTCATAGATTGACCCCCGAGGGTTCTTTAATAGTCATAAAATGGCTATAAAACCTTTAACCAATGAATATATGGGGATTAGGATATAAAACTATAAATATACATACCTCATGGAGAAATATTGAAGTATTGGGTTTAGTTCTGCACCTTGAAGCCACAACCCCGAAATCTGGGAGCAATCACCATCAAGAACGAATTCTGGTAGATCCTCCTCTCCTTGATCCATCTTTCACACAAAGGGATCCCTCTCCCTCTATCATGTTTGGGAAACAAAGGGTAAGGGGTAATATACCCCTTTTTTAATTAATTAAATTTACATTTAATTAATTATCAGGTCCACCAATGGTCACCCTCCACTAAATGCCCAATTCTGACCACCATTATGTCATTCGAAGGGAAAAACCTACATTCCAAATTTAATGATGGTATCATATTCCCAATCTGAGAGTATTTTTTGGAGTTATTCCATTATTTATGAAAACTTTACATGTGTGATAAAATATATTTAATATTTTTAATATCACCACACCAAGGCTCTCTGGGCCTCATAATCTTGAATCATCTCTTCTACCAACTCAAAAAATATTCCTAGAAATATTCCAAGTCTTATAGGAAAAAATAAGGTTATTACACTCTTTCCACCTTCGGGTTTTTTGTCCCAAAAAGAAAGAAAACTACTCATAAGAGAGGATACTGATCTCTCAATTGGTTTTCCTAGACCCATAATCTCTCTTAAATGTTCTTGTGTTTTCATAAAACATTCACCCAAGGGAAAACATATGATATAAAGTTCTTCTCTGGTTAGGCCTCAAATTCCACCAATCACCTCGAAAAGGAAACTCCACTCTTAATATCAATGTCATTATGGTCAACATCATGTAATAAGACATGTACATAGGTCCTTATCTACAATATACAGAATACATCAAGAACTCAATCTCACTGTAGTCATGGGGTCACGTGTTACGCCACTTCGATAATGCAATGTAGTAAATAGAAAATGACTTATGAACCCCAGAGAAAGTCTTCCATCCCGACCAAATATACATAATCCTTAATGATGAGATATATCTCAGATAATAATATCTACCCATTGAAACCCAAAGGACACCATTTTCTGTCCTAAAAGGACTCCTAATGTCTCCTGGTAGTCCTCATATTCCACTAGATGAACTTCACCCTCTACAAAAATCACTAGTATATATTATAGACCCACAACTGATGCCTCCCACTGGTTCTGAATAGTACCATAGTGGCTTATAGGGTCTCTCATAAATGTCCCCAAATGGTGCTACTGTGATGGTGGAGTGGTAAATTTTGTGATCAGACAACTCCATCGAAGGTAGGAGATCCTCCCAGTTATTTCCCAAAACTAACATGTAATCCTGAAGCATATTATTCATAACCTGAATGGTCTTTTTACCTAGCCATCAAACTGGGGTATAAAATTCATGATCAACAACATATGAGCCCCAAATCCTTTCTCATATTATCCATAATCATGGCATGATTCAATATTCACAATAATAAACGATCATCAATTGAATTCCACGAATCTGGACTACCTTCTACATATATAGGCATCCCAAAATCTCCATTAATCTTTTCTCATAGATGGTTAGGAATTGGGCCATGTTGTTTATTCAATATATGATCACTTGTCTAGCATTGTTGCCTCTCGATAATCATGGAATCCTCATCATGAAAAATATAGACACTGCCCCATTTCTTCTACCATCCGGACACCATGGTCTCCACCTACTAATGGGTTATACGTCACAATCTAAACTCAGAAACAAGCTATAATATCATTGGAAACTAAACCTGATGCCAAAGTATCTTAGTACAATGACCCATATCTTTGGTGCACTACTAAGGGAAAGAAACCTCCTCAACACCTTGTATCAATATCATACTGGTTTCATCATCCATCCTCAGAAGAATGGAATACTCCCCACCTTAGAAAAATAAATTGATAACATGACAAGTGGATATCTGGTCACATGAGGCCTCGCAAAAAATATCTACATGTTTTTCCTCCCTAACTCACTGAAAAATAGAATGGGTAAAAAAAATATTTATTGCTGATACATATAACTATCCTCACCCTCATGGTCTAGCTTCTAAGAGGTTAACTACTCTGTTACCTCACTCAATAATAGAATAAGAAAACTTCATTGTGAGCATCTTCTTACATGTACATGCCCCTAGGTGTCTCTCAAGATATCACTGCATTAACCATTATCGGGTCCACTATCACTCCCATTCCTGAGAAGACATAAACCAAGAAGTGGACCTCCTGAATCTAGAACTATCTCGATGATATTTTCCAATTAGTATAGTACTCCTAAAGTATGTCTAGAACCGTCCTACATTGTCTCATGTTCTCCATCTCTAACAACAAGTATATGATGGTCCCAATAAATAATAATACCATAAATCAATCCAATATGGGTTAAGTATATGGTTATTAAGTCTCACTAACACTACTGGGGAATCCTACACAACGAAAGGAATCAACAAAAACTCAAAGTAAACATAGTGGATTTGTAAAGACACCTTCAATAGAAACTCATCTTGAGCCAAGAGATAGTGATAACCCACCCAAAAGTCAACTCTGAGAACCACATTGATTCTAATCACTAAGAAAAGAATCCATATATTCTTGGTAGTGGATAATCATCCCTAATAGTAACCTATTTTAGGTGACATCAATCCACACCTAACCTAAAGCTCTCTTCTAAATCATAGGTGAGAAACACATGGATTCCTAGGTGAACACATTGAGTCTCACATTACCTCTTTCCAAAAAATATTTAATTTCTCCCTCATCTCACAAAGCTTGGTGCATTCCATCTGATATGATAGCATAGATATTGGGGATGTCCCTGGGTGAAAGTGTATAAAGAATTATAACTCTCAGTAGGGAGTTAAACCTATCACATCCTTGAGAAAGACGTCTAAATCTCTTCCCCCACTACAGGAAACTAAGAGCTCATAAAATCCACTACTCCAAGGGAAATACTAGCCAATTGATAAGAAGTTAGTTGTATCCTCCCACACATGAGCTCATCCTGCCCTGTTTGGGATCACTTTTTACTAAAGGAGGAAAAATCCATCCCACGGCACTATAACCCACACTGGTAATTATTAAATAAGCATATATGTTAGGTAACCAGTCCATACTGATCAAAACATCATAGGGTTTCATTGATACTATGAAAAGGTTCGGTGTGAGGCTCTCTCTCCTCTCAAATTTGGGTCACGTCATTGGTATAAGTCAGTGGTCAATGATCCTATCTATAATTGCATCTGAACACAAGGTTCTTGATAAAAAGGCTCTACTAGTATTTCTAGGTATCAAAAATGGTATATATCTAGAGAAATGTATCTCATGAATCTGTTTTAATAATGTATCTAGAGCAGTGAAGGAATATGTCACACATCGAACCACGCTTGAAGCATTTTGGTCATTATATTCAACTTCCTAAAGTTATATTTTCCCCTTCCCACCTATTCACCACAAACAAGGCTTGCTTCAACACCTCACCATATCAAACAACATCAAACACACATGTCAAAGAAAATTATTTTCCACACCTCGACATTATCCTATTTGAGAGGAACTAACTCAGCCACACAGTTTTAGATCACATCACAAAAATTCATCTTAGTGTGGGAATCATACCTCCTCCTTTTATGTCCAAATTTATGTCAAAAATCACCAATATAGGGCTCTACTGATTCCCTGTGTTACCCTTGAGAAGTCTCTCTGCCAAGACCACCATAAAGTGGGGTCTTATCTAAGAGAGACACCCACACCATGGATTCCACCAATCCACCACCTGAGAAGAGGGTCTATATCACCACAAAGATTGGTAGATATTTATCTCCAATTTATTTTATGGGAACCTAGTACAGGTGTGTCATCTATTGGTACCACTAGTACCAACTGTTTCACCACAAAGAAAACTATTTGTGAGCACAATCATCTAATATGTGAGAGTCCAAACACTAGAAAATATAAACCACTACCTCAATCCAATCCTCCACTGCCTGAGGTTTTGGCTCAAATGTAACATACTAAGTCCACATGTTCCATCATCCTATCATGTTGGATCCTTACACTTATCAACATGTGAATGGTCATCTACTTGGATCACTAGAGGAGGGTTTATGAACTACTCAATAGTTGGAAGCACTACTTCATTACCACTTATAAGAAACACCTCATGAGTGGTTCCTTGAACTAGGATCTCATTACTCAACAAATTTTCATCATGAAACAGTCTTGAAATACTATTTGGCTATCATCATGAAGGAATATTGAGATTTATCAAGACATACCATGCTCAAAGAGTATATCAAGGGAGATAACTCACAATGTACATGGGAACCACAACCCAATCCTATATGATGCATATAACAAAATATTCCATACAACTAGTGCATATATGTATCGATACAACAAGTATGTTATTTGATTCCTGGTGAGTGGATACATCAGTTGGCACACCAACACTTCAGTACTTGGCCTGAAATCCAAACATGATACACTTTAACACTATTTACCTAGCTCCCAAACCAAACCTCGCAACTAGAAAAAACTCTAATCACCAGTCTTAATATATCCTCTCTAATACCAATCTATCAGGACCTAGCCCACTAGGGCCTGCCTAGCCGGTGGTAAGCTGAGTGTGACCACCTCAAACCCACTTTCAATAGTTCAAGGGTGGGCATATAGTGAAATGTATTCATATCACACGCATGGGATTCCTTGGCATAAATTACCTATATTCATGAACACACATCCATATCCCTAAAGTTGTACATAGATAAAAAAAAGTTTGGAAATATATAATATAAAACATGCATGCAACAACCTCTATGAAAACATCTGCGTATAATAGTGTACTCAAAATAACAAATGAAAAAACATAAGCTCGTGATAACTAATAAAATAATCAATCCTACTAAGTAGAATGATATTTCTATAAAATGAAACACATAATACACACAATGTTATATCTATCTCACTATCCTCTTCCTACTCACAGACCTCCTAGGACTCCATAAAAAGTCAGGTCACCAGCATAAGACAAGACATGTGCGGCCAGAGCACATATATGTGTGAGTATAAAAATACCCAATAGGTTCACCAAAATCCCCCAAAATAAAGTGAGAAACTAAATTTCATCATTCTTATCAACCCATATTCAATAGGGTATAAAAAGGTCAAGTGATAGAGAAAGGGGATTCTCTATCTCCACAACTCAAAAAATATCAACAAGTCAGCTCAACATCACCAAGGTATGTCAATTATGATATGAGATATACTAACCAAATAAAAACCTATAGATACTCAGGATAGAGACCAAAACTCATATAGGTATCAACCATACCTTCGGCCTCTATATTCTACTCAGGGTTCAAGATATCGCTCTTCTGTGGGAACTCACTTTGTGAGCCTTTCCATCCTTAATGGAACTCATCCAAGAGATCTCACTCATCAGGTATAATTACTCTAATGGTGTTCATCTGATGATTAGTACTCATTGGGATCTCCATGGAGAATCTATACTAAAACTCAGTGTCTATCGATACACATATGGGGATCACACCCATGGATCAGGTGGGACACTTAGAACCCTACTGGAACTCAAAATATCTCAATACACATATATAGAATCACACCCAGGACCACTGGGGGACACCACAAACCCTAACTGGAATTATGTTGATCTCAACACTCAGATAAGGGATCATACATTGGACCACTAGGGCCTCTACAAACCCAAATCACAATAAAAAGATAGGGTATCACACCTAGGACCACTAGAGGACACCACAAACCCAATATGGAATAACCCGCTAAGTGCGGGATTATAATCCCATGTAATTTGGTCACGACAATTCCACAAACTCTATATAGGGAAAATGATATGATAGAGAATCCCACCCTGGGCCCCCTGGAGGGATTTTACAAGATATATTTATACCAATCCCATATAGGGGATCCCAATCCTATGATGAGGATGTAATTCCACACTTTAACCTCGAAGGGATGGAACAATGAAATTTTCCCAACTGATATTGGTTTATGCGATGATGAAAGAATCAAATCACTATTATTACCTCACATATAATATCTGAATCCTGAATAGAAGCCACCATCATTCTCTATGTAGAAAGAATCTTGGGACAGGCTACTCAATGACCTCAATCTAAGTCCTAAAGATGGATAAATATAAGGAAAAATTCTGTTACGGGAGTACAGGGTGTGTCTCATGAGGTCGAACCCTGGACATGTCCCCTCATGGTACTCAGAATGTAAAATAAAATTACATGGCATGTAATATGTTACACATGGAATTTGACCTCACTTGAACACCTGGGTGTGTCCTCATCTACACATAGATTGGCTGGTAATGTTTTCATACATAGTGAGTACATGCAATGCATAGCTTGTTCTTCCTAAACCAACCCAAGACAATTTCCATCAGCTTGTTCTCATATACAATGGATTGTGACCATGAATAATTGATTTTTCCCATTTAACTATCTATTTCCTCCATCTAGTGTACACTCGGGGTTTGTCCGTGTACTTCCACATGGCCATGTCCCCTTACATGGTGTGTCTGCCCATGTACTCAGCCACATGTCTAAGTAATATTACATAGTGTGTACCCCCATTACATAGCATGTAGTTCCCAAAAAACAATCTTCCCTAATGGGAATAATACAAGGCATGTGATCCTACATTATGCACCATGTGTTCGATATCTATAAATGGGAAATACCTATGAACCTCTTGAAACCCTTGTTTTTTTTTTGATTACTCATAGATCAACCCCCAGGGGATCTTTTTCAGTCATAAAAGGGCTATAAAACTTTTAACCAAATAACTTATGAGGATAGGAATATAAAACTAAAAATCCACCAACCTTTTGGTGGAATATAAAATCTTTGAGACCAAATACATTCCCTGAAGCCATTGCACTATGATTTGGGAGCGATCGCCATCATGAATGAAGTCTGGTGGTACCTCATCTCCTTGGTTCCTCCCTATTTCATCCATCGCATAAGGGGATACCTATACCTATATCCTTCATAGGAACCAAAGGAGGACACTTTATTCTACACCCTATTAATTAATTAAGTTAAATTTAATTAATTATCATGTAAACCAAAAATCTCCCTCCACCGAATGTCCAAAACCGAAAAAATTTATGTTATTCCTAGGGTTAAACCCACATTCCAGATTTAATGGTGGTCTCATATTTCCAATCTGAGACTTCATTCAAGATTTATTCCAATATTTTTTAAAACGAAACATGTGTGATAAAATGAATTTAATATTTTTATTATCACAACACCATGGAACTTCAGGCCTCAGAATTCAACACCCTCTCCATGCCCAATAATGGAAATATTCATAGAAACATTATAAAGTCTTACACAGAAAAATAAAGGTCATTACAATAATTTTCACATTATCCCTTACTAATTACAAAGGTTTCAAGTGAATTGGTACAATAGATCTCTGAATCATCTACCTTATGGTGTACCCAAAATAATGGACACGATCAACTCCACTTTTTTGGAAAGGCATAATTTGACTAACCAAATATAGATAATGATTTATAAATTAATACATTCTATCCTTCCCTTGCTAGATCTCTCCAATATATTCCATGTGAACATCCAAAAGCATATGAGTGATAAAATATTCATTTAAAATTTCAATAAACTCAACCCAAGGAATCTCATCTAGGTCTCTATGTTTCATATTCTTCCATCTTTAATCCACCATCTAAATTAATCCAATCATTACAGAGACTCAAAAATGATATAGGATAATTTTTATTTCAAATAAAATTTCAACCTATTCTATCCATTTCTCAAATTTATAACATGAATATCTTCTGAGGAATTTTGATACATCCTATTGCTGATAACTCATCAAAGTATCACCCTAAGATTCCTCTTCCTCTTTCCCTCACACAACATCTTGATGATGTTTTGATGGAATATATTTACATAACACTAAAAAATCACATTAGATCATGTAATGTACCATACCTCTCCGGTCCATTCCTTTGCAAAAATATGGTGTTTGAGGTGTTATGGGATATCAAGGAGACTTATCCCCATCACTTTGACAAATTTTCAATTAGGTGAACAGTTCCAATAGTAGCCTTGTGAATAGTTCCAACAGAAAACCATTGAGAACAGTTCCAATGGTATCCTTGTGAACAGTTCCAATGGTAGACTACTATGAACGGTTCCAATGGTGGCCTTGTGAACAGTTCCAATGGTAGACCGCTATAAATAGTTCCAATGGTATCCTTATGAATTTTTCCAATAGTAGACATAGGTGAACAGTGTAATGGTAACCTTATGTTAACAGTGTTTCTAGAACGGTGAGTTTCCAATGGCAGCCTCTTTCCTTTGCCAAATTTTGAGTTCATGAATAGTGTTTCTAGAATGGTGAGGTTCCAATGGTTACCTCTTTCCTTTTACAAATTTTGAGTTTATGAATAGTATTTCCAGAATAGTAAGGTTCCAACGGTGACCTCTTTCAATTGCCAAATTTTGAGTTCATGAACAGTGTTTCTCGAACGGTGAGGTTACAATGGTGACCTCATTCCTTTTCCAAATTTTGAGTTCATGAACACTTTTTCCAAAATGGTGAGTTTCCAATAGTGACCTCTTTCCTTTACCAAATTTTGATTTCATGAACAGTGTTTCCAGAATGGTGAGGTTTCAACAGTGACCTCTTTCCTTTGCCATGTTTTGAGTTCATGAACAGTGTTTCCAGAACAATGAGGTTCCAAAGGTGACCTCTTTCCTTTGCCAAATTTTGAGTTCATAAACAGTGTTTCGAGAATGGTGGGGTTCCAACGATGACCTCTTTCCTTTTGCAAATTCTGATTTCATGAAAAGTGTTTCCAGAATGGTGAGGTCCCAATGGTGACCTCTTTACTTTTCCAAATTTTGAGTTCATGAACAGTGTTTCTAGAACAGTGAGGTTCCAATGGTGAACCCTTTCCTTTTCCAAATTTTGAGTTCATGAACAGTGTTTCCAAAACGTTGAGGTTCCAATGGTGACCTCTTTTCTTTGGCAAATTTTGTGTTAATAAACAGTGTTTCCAGATTCCGACATTTTCACCCCTTTGACATATTCTTTGACATAAAATTCATTTAAATCCTAGTGTTAAGGATGATATGGCCGATTAAAAGTCCATAACTCCTAAATTAATTTCCCTAAGGCTCAGTATGCTTTAACTTGCTCAAAACGCATGGTATAATGCGATCCTATTTTGATGGAAAATCCTACATATCTTAAATCACTACTCCATTAAATCTTATAAAGGGATGATATATCTTCCTCCCCAGATCTTCCTTCTTGTTCTCAGCTATGAGACACTCGAACCTTTCATTCCATCCTACAGGAGTTGCACAATCAAACATTCATCCTTGGATTGGTTCCACTCTGTTTTGATGAAAAAAATATGTATCGATCAATCTTTGATATAAGGTATGATCTATCATTATTATTTTGGGTTCATCTCCTTATGTTTCTCATTGACCTTTTATGGAATGGTATCTCTATGTTACTAATAAAATTTTCTTGGTTGTTGACCAGTGTGGTGGTGTCTCTGCATCCTCAGTTCAATACAGTTGTCATGGGGGGAGAATACCGTAACCTATTGTGTGGCTCATTCTTGTATAAATCACGTCAAGAACCATTTAAGGTAAGGTATTCATTGCTTCTATTTTCTTTTACATGAAACTACATAGTTATCATGTTTTATCCCACTGGATCATAATGGAATTGACATAATAAATATTTGAACTGGATAAATAAATTGATATCGACCATATGTTATTGCCTCTTGTTTTTGTAGATAGTGTGATATATATTCTTGATTTGTTTAGCTTTTCTTTCTTGATTGGAATGGGTAAATAACGTAAAGCTAGAATTAATTGATAATTGTTGGATAAAGATAAATAGGCATGTGAATGAATCTGATGGTTGTTGTTGTAATTTGATGTTAATCAAATTAATGCAGTAAGCATGTTTAATCAATTTGTGATATCTTACATTTTAGGTTTCCTGAAGTTGGAACCCACAAAAAATAAATCTATTAATCCATGATGGATTAAAGAACTAGTTTCTTGATAAAATATAATTCCTTTCAGTAGTCTGAGTGACTCTCTTTCTTGTTTAAGGGCCAATAGCCCAATTGGTATGGTGTTTATTTTCCTGCTGCTTGTGTTGTGATGTGAGCCTAGATGGTTGTTGTGATATGTGGGGGCATGGAGGCCTATTGGTTGTGGTAGAAGTTGATTCCTAGAGTGGTGAGATGCATCGGTTTATGCATGTGGGTGTCGGGGAGGACACCAGAAATGGTGAAACGGGTTGGATGTGATTGTTTGGATGCTTTTTGATTCTTACTGGTTGTTTATCTTTTTTACATTCCCCACTCCTCAAGGCAGTTGGTCTTTCCTACCCTTCTTCGAAAAGGGGAGAAGATGCTCGGGGTATGCCACGTGTTTTCCATGTTTAGCTTCTCAAGGTAGGATGGGTCTACGTTGTTGTTATAGGCGGAAAAGACTCAACAGGTAGTTCATCTACTCACTCTGTTGATCCCCTTGTGTTTAGTATCTTATAATTTATTTCTAGAATGACTAGGATTATGGGAAAGTAATGCTGTAAATAAATGATTGAATAAATGAGGTTAACCCATGTGGTTTGGAGCATGCTGGGGCGCAATGTTGAGGTTGTAATTTGAAGGAACAGTGGACTTTGGTTGTGATAATAATTAAATTTATTGTGGAATTATTTATGGTTAATTAATTTTTAAACAATTAATCGACGTGAAGTGAAACTGATAAAATGGAATGAAGTAATGTAATTAAGCTCTTTAAATTGATGTGTTCTTATAGGATACCTAGTCTTTGAAGTGGAAGTCGGGAGTCTGAGATACGTTAGCTATAGTTGTGTCTAGGACTGGGTTATGCCCATAGTGTGGTTGTAAGCTATAGTATATTCTATACTTTTTTGTTTCTATATGCTACTCCACCCTGTCTGTTAGGGAAACTGACACCCCAAGGATTCTGAGCCCTGGGGGGTGTTTTTCCCAACATTATAGTGGGAGGATGGTTGGCTGACTTCCCCCCTTTTCTGTGATCTCTTCTCTGGGTAGTTACTTGTACTGGTAGGAACAATGGTTAGTTTTCCCCATATATGTGTGTAGAGGGCTATAATGGCTTGTGGTTATTCACACACATATATTCTGGATATAGTTTCCTATGGACTACTATCGGTGTAACATATATAGGAAGTGATGGCTTGAGGTCCCTTACTCAGTGTATGGGATATAATGGATTGAGGTTTAATACACGACGTATGATACATATTATGCGAGTTGGGGTGGTTCCTAAAAACTACATGGTAACTTTTCTTACGTGGACATGGTGGTTTTGTTGCACGAGGTGTATGTTGTGGAACTTTGCCCAGGTGTCTTTGGGCAAGCCTTTTAGAGAGAGATACTTAGGGCGTGTGATATTAAGGCAAAGCGGCAAACTAGTAGGGAAGTAGTATTGGGGTACCCTTGATATTATTCTTTATATTTGTATGCGTTACTTGGTGAGAGTATCCATGGTGAGGTTGGGAACTTAGTATACCTGTTTAGGTGGCGAGTTAGTTTCAATTGTTGTTCACTATGCTTTAGAATGATTTCTTTACTTTTGCACGAGAGGCTCGAGGGAGGATCCTACTGAGTAAATTATTATACTCACCCTATGTATATATAAACTATTTTTCAAGTCACTTGGAGTAGGTTGTATATCATGCTGTTTTCTACAAGCTTGGGGTTGCAGGAGCTGTTTGGGCTTCGTGGTTGTTGTTGTTATTTCTTTTGGGTATTTTCAGGTTTCCCCCTTTCTTTTGTAGTAGTTTTGCATGACATTACATATGTGCACTTGGGAATTATTTTATATTGTTGTCTAAGTTGGAGTTGGTTGGTTTATGTCTTATCTTTTTCTTTCTCATGTGTTCTCTTAGAGGGAAATACCTTTCATTTGTGTGTTTACTATACCCTTAGTGCTAGTCTCCAACCCGGGGCCTATTGGAGGTGGGACTCAGGGGTCATTATCTCCCTTATCACATTCCCTTCCCAAGAGGGGTACACATTTTGGGGAGGGGGTCATGACAGATCACATCACATATATAATAATATAATCACATGGGATAGAATACCAAGAAGGAAAAACATATTCACTAGCCACAAATCCACCATCCAAATATACTCATCATATCAATACTTCTCATCATAACAAGAAGATAATATGGTAAAATTCAACTCTAAACCATCCAACCATACCTAGTTTCATTCTTGACATGTTTCCATACCATCTTCTATATCCCACTATTTCCACTCCCACCACATGTCGTCATATGTGAGTACCACAAGAATATCAATAGCTTTATCATAATAATTAATTTTGTCTAAGGTGAGTAAATATAAATAATAAATTATTCAAGAATGTATCATAAGGAAACATAAAATCATCACATGAGTAATCAAAAAATATCTACAGATCCAGAGCATAAGAATCACCCATCATGGAATGAAATGTTTCAAGAGAACACATATAGTATGTTCATGCTTTTATCTTGTATAAAAGCATAATGTAGTCATCATGTGATCACTATAAATAGCTTAGAATACTTTATTATCTACTATAGAATCATAATTGGTTTTTATTTAATATCCTAATTTGTAATTTGAACATATTATGATTTTTAAATTACATAACCCATGCACATCATAAGAAAGGAATTCCAACAAATAACTAATGAGAGAAAAAAAATTCATTCCCACATAAAATTTTTAACTAGAATAATATGAAATATTTCATTGGGGTTACTGATGACATATTAATTTTCATATTTCCATATCATAAGGTTTTTTAAATACATTCATCACATTTATTTACTCTAAACACCATTTTAAAATGCTTCTTAAAACAACTATAGAATTACATCATGATTTTATTTCATTCTTCTTAAATCAACTTGAAATTATCTTTATGCTAAATAATCATATTTGAATAACATTTACATCACCATTTACATGTAATAAACAATAATCAACATGTTTTAAATTGTATCATGTTTTCCTAACAAGTTTCTCGTAATATTTACCAATCCTTGACATGTTGTTTTTACACACACATTACTTCTCAATTTAACTATGAATCGTTAATTCCTTTTGAAATGACCAGTCATGATTTGTGTGATCGTAGATGGGGGTGAATCATTGATCTGTTATTTTTATGTTTTATACTTTAAAAATAACATTTTCTATGGTTAGATAGAAATGAATCCATTGAAACAAAACACACAAGCACGCCCATAAGAACAGAAGAATTTATAAGGATCTCTACTCAATAAGATTATCTAGTCCTTAGAATGAACTAAAAATAAGACAAGATCACACATCCACTAGAAATTAATCCTTATTAGTTTACAAAAAGTAGGAAATATCCATCATTTTCATAACACTATAGTATTGTTATAGTTTATGTGTTTTCTCTATAGATAATATTATAAAATAATTTTTTCAGCAATGAAATGAACCATCACCAATATGATTCAACACATCATCATTATATTGCTTGAATTATTTACACTTTATTTTTATAAGTTAGGTATTGTTCTTATATTTCATTAACAATAGATTTCAAGCCTCTATCCCTAATTATATTTTTGATCTTTTTCATCCAAAATTTCTCTGCCGAGTACCTGTTTATCCAACACTACTCTTTCTGATACTTCACTGATTCATCTTGCAACGTCTTCATCTAGTGCCTCCTCCATTCAATAACTCTTAATCTAGTAAATTTTTTCTAATTCTTTGAAAAAATAATATCTTAATCTCCTCGTTTGGAAAATCAATTATTCAATTACTATAAAGGCATATCTTAGCACACATTCTACCCTTTATATAATCGTAGTTTCTTTAAAAATTAATAGAGAATTGTAAACTCTAAATATGAATTTTCTACACTAAATTTAAATAGTCCACTCAAGTATTTCTTCAGTTGATTACCTTATAACCTATAAATAAGTTGAACTCAATAAAATTCATAAGAACTTTTCCTAAAATATTAATGTCAAAAATCATCAAATCTTCCTAAAATATCTACCTAAATCATGATATTTCCATCATAATTATTGAGTCATTGAATTTCCATCTCATCATTATCACAATGTATGACATTAAAACACTTTATAAAGATTCTCAAACCCCCATATGATTCTACTTTATAGGAACTCCTCCATCTAGTAATATTTATGATTCCTTTTTCCAAATATTTTCAAGGAACTTTATCCATCACTATCATGGTTACTCTATCCAATGACACTTTCTATAAAAAAAATTATATGATTTCTTCCATAATCCTCTATATGATGACTTTATCTCAAAAACCTCTATCTGATGACTTTGTTTGCAATCCTATGTTTGATGAATTTATTTGAAAAACTATGTTCGAAAAATTAATTTAGAATAAATTTTCACGTAACTTGGTTTGGAAAATTATGTCTGATGACCATCATATGTTTCCTCTATCTGGAAGACTCTATATAGAAACCTCTGTTAGATAAACCTCATCTGATCATCATGATAAGCTAAAATTATTTTGGAAAACTCATAGATAAACTCACTTTGAACCATGTGAACATTTAGAAATCACGATGTTCGGTAATTTTAAGATCAATAAAGTGTCTCCTGATTTAATTTTTCAGATAAACTCAGTCCAATGACCTTATGAATACTTTTGGAAAAATAATTTTTCCCATATTATATCTGATCAACTGATTCCATTGGACTCCATACAATCACCCCTTTCTATTATAATCTTACTTCCCACTACTATTAAAAACGGCCTTTATCAGTGCTCAAAACGGGCTTTAACAATGCTAAAAAAGTGTTGTAAAGCTTAGCGCTAATAGGGGGTCCCCTTTATCAGTGCTAAAAACGTGCTGATAAATAAATCCATTATTAGTGCTAAAAAGGCGCTGATAAAAATATCCTTTATCAGTGCTAAAAAAGTGCTAATAAATTCCTTATCTGTTGTAACATAAAATTCTAAAGAAGCAAACCCAATTCTATAGCATCACACCCAAACAAGACTTGAAAAAAATTCAGCATCTAAACAAGTATATCCATAGAAAATTAACACATAATTAATAATGAAATTACACCAATTATACCCATAAAACAAGTATAACCATACACCATTAACACATAATTCATAAGTTAATTAAATACATAAATAATTCAATTCAGAATTCCGGGGGTTGTTCAGGGGGTTGGGGTGGCTGTACAAGGGGGGTAGGGGGTTTCCGGGTGGATAGGGGTGT
This sequence comes from Viscum album, assembly GCA_963277665.1. NCBI lineage: Eukaryota > Viridiplantae > Streptophyta > Magnoliopsida > Santalales > Viscaceae > Viscum > Viscum album. The sequence continues at coordinate 1,505,070,542 of OY728158.1, forward strand.
CCGAGTGGATAGGGGTGGGGGTGGCGGCCGTTTAGAAGGTTGGGGGATGTCCAAGGGGGGTGGGGTGGTGTCCAGGGTGTGGTGGGGTCTGTCTATGGGGGAGGGGTGTCCAGGGGTGGGGAGGTGTCCAGGTGGCGAGGTGGTGTCTAAAAGGGGTGGGGGTGTCTAGGGGTGGGGGTCATCCATGGGGTTGGGGGGCCATCTAGGGGGGCTTTCCAGGGGGGTTGTCTAGGGGGGTTGTTCATGGGGGTGTCTAGGGTGGTGGGCTGGTGTTCAGGGTGTTGGGGGGGGGGGGATTTTCAGGGGTTGGGGTGTCCAGGGGGTGGGGTGGTGTACATGGGGGTTGGGGGCGGTCTAGGGGGTCTGTGGGTCTGTACAAGGGGCTGGGATAGTGTTCGGGGGGTGGGGGTGGTTTTCCATGAGGGTGGGGGTGTCCAGGGGGTGGGGGAGGTGTCCAGGTGGTGGGGCGCTGTCTAGGAGGGGTGGGGGCGTCCAGGGTGGTGTGGGGGCATCCAGGGTGGTGGGGGGTGTCCAGGGGGCTAGGTTTCTAGGGGTGGGGAGCCATCCAGTTGGTTGGGTGTGTCCATGGGGGTGGGGGTGGGGGTGTCTAGGTGGTGGTGTGGTGTCTAGGAGGGGTGGGGGTGCCGTCTAGGAGGGGTGGGGGTGTCGTCCAGGGGGTTGGCGGGTATCCAGGGGGGTTTTCCATGGGGGGTGGTGTCCAAGGGGGTTTTACTCATACAAAAATGACCGATGGATTGTTCTCCTAAAGTATTAACAGAATTAGAAATCGTTTGGTCGGATTTCTGAATGTGAGTTGTTGTTTTCACTTAAAATTATGTCCATTTTGAACAAAAGAGAGACACTTTGAGTGATATCGGTCACACAGTGCCTTGTTTTGAAGCGGAGTTGACTCGTACACATCAACAATGCACCCATGGATCATTATTCTAAAGGATCAGCACAATCCGAATGCGTTTGGTTAGATTTTCGTAGGTCAGTTGTTGTTTTCACTTACAATTTTGTCTATTTTAAACAAAAGCGAGACACTTTGAGTGATACCGGCCACACCATGCCTTGGATTGAGGAGTGGTTGACACTTACACATCACAAGTGACCCATGGATCGTTATTCAAAAGGATCAACACAATCCGAGTGCGTTTGGTCAGATTATTGTATGTCAGTTGTTGTATCAACTTAAAATTATGTCCATTTTAAACAAAATAGAGACACTTTGAGGGATACCGGTCACACCGTGCCTCTTATTAAGGCCAGGTTGACTCTTATATGTCACCAACACAAACATGGATTGTTCTCCTAAAGGATCACCACAATCCAAATGCGTTTGGTTGGATTTCTATAGGTTAGTTGTTGTTTTCACTTTAAATTTTGTCCATTTTAGACAAAAAAGAGACACTTTGAGTGATACCGGCCACACCATGCCTCAGATTGAGGGTTTGTTGACTCACACACATCAAAAGTGACCCATGGATCGTTATCCTAAAGGATCAACACATTCCTAATGTGTTTTGTCTGATTTTCGTATGTCAGTTGTTATTTTCACTTAAAATTATGTCCATTTAAACAAAAGACAGACACATTGAGTGTTATCAGACACACCATGCCTTGTATTGAAGCTTGGTTGACTCATACACATCATAAGAGAGCCATGGATCGTTATCTTAAAGGATCAAAATAATCCTAATGCGTTTGGTAAGATTTCTGTAGTTCAGTTGTTGTTTTCACTTAAAATTTTGTCCATTTTAAACAAAAGAGAGACACTATGAGTGATACTAGTCACAACCTGCCTTCGATTGAAATGGGGTTGACTCGTACATGTCACCAATGAACCCATGGATCGTTCTACTAAAGGATAAACACAATATGAATGAGTTTTTTCTGATTTCAATAGGTCAGTTGTTGTTTTCACTTAAACTTGTGTCCATTTTAAACAGAAGAGAGACACATTGAGTGATACCGGTCACACTGTGCCTCGGATTGAGGCAGGGTTGACTCGTACACATCACCAAAACACCCATGGATTGTTCTCCTAAATTATAAAAACAATATAAATGTGTTTGGTCAGATTTATATACGTCATTTGTTGTTTTCACTTAAAATTCTGTCCATTTTAAGCAAAAGAGAACACTTTGAGTGATACCAGCCACAATGTACCTCGGATTGAGGCGTGGTTGAATTTTACAAATCAAAAGTGACCCATGTATCTTTCTCCTTAAGTATTAAGACAATCCAAGTGTGTTTGATCAGATTTCCGTATACTAGTTGTTGTTTTCACTTAAAATTATGTCCATTTTAAACAAAGGAGAGACACTTTGAGTGATATCGATCACACCGTGCCTCAGATTAAGGCAGGGTTGATTTGTTAACATCACCAACACACCCATGGATCATTATACTAAAGGATCAACACAATACGAATGCGTTTCATTGGATTTCTGTAGGTCAGTTGTTGTTTTCACTTAAAATTTTGTCCATTTTAAACAAAAGAGATACACATTGAGTGATATCGGTCACATTATGCCTCAGATTGAGGTGTATTTCACTCGTTCATGTCACCAACGCACCCATGGATCGTTCTCATAAAGTATCAACAAAATTTGAATGTTTTTTGTCAGACTTCCTTATGTCAGTTGTTGTTTTCACTTAAAATTCTGTCCATTTTCAACAAAAGAGAGACACTTTGAATGATACCAGCCACACTGTGCCTTGAATTGAGGCTGGGTTGACTCATAACCGTCACCAACTCACCCATGTATTGTTCTCATAAAAAATATAAAAAATATGAATGAATTTGGTCGGATTTCTATACATCATTTGTTGTTTTCAATTAAAATTTTGTCCATTTTAAACAAAAGAGAGACACTTTAAGTGATACCGGCCACACCGTGCCTTAGATTGTGGCGTGTTTGACTCATAAATATCACAAGTAACCCATGTATCATTATCCTAAAGAATAAAAACAATATGAATGCATTTTTTTAGATTTCCATACGTTAATTGTTGTTTTTACTTAAAATTATGTCCATTTTAAACAAAAGAAATATACATCGAGTTATACTAGTCACATCGTGCCTCGTATTGAGGCGGGGTTGTCTCGTACACTTCACCAATGCACCCATGGATCGTTCCCCTAAATGATCAACACAATATGAATGCATTTGGTCGGATTTTCATAGGTTAGTTGTTGTTTTCACTTAAAATTCTCTCCATTTTAAACAAAAGAGAGACACTTTGAGTGATACCAGTCACACCGTGCCTCGGATTGAGGAGGGGTTGACTCGTAAACATCACCAACACTCACATGGATCATTCTCATAAATTATCAACACAATAAGAAGGCATTTGGTTGGATTTATGTATGTCAGTTGTTGTTTTTATCTTAAAATTCTGCCCATTTTAAACAAAAGACAGACACTTTGAGTGATACTAGCCACACTGTGCCTCGGATTGAGGCGCATTTGACTCATACACATCACCAACTCACCCATGTATCATTATTAAAAAATATCGACACAATTTAAATGTTTTTGTTGGATTTATGCACGTCAATTGTTGTTTTCACTTTAAATTCTGTCCATTTTAAACAAAAGAGAGACACTTTGAGTGATACTGGCCACACGGTGCCTCATATTGAAGCGTGATTGACTCGTACATGTCACAAGTGACCCATGGATCTTTCTCCTAAAGTATCAAGACAATATAAATGTTTTTGGTTTGATTTCCACACGTCAATTGTTGTTTTCACTTAAAATTCTGTCCATTTTAAACAAAAGAGAGACACTTTGAGTGATATCGGTCACACCGTTACTCGGATTGAAGTGGGGTTAACTCGTACACATCACCAACGCACCCATGGATCGTTCTATTAAAGGATAAAAACAATATGAATGCGTTTGGTCAGATTTCCATAGGTCAGTTTTTGTTTTTTCTTAAAATTCTGTCCTTTTTAAACAAAAGAGAGACCCTTGGAGTGATACCAGCCACACCGTGCCTCATATTGAGGCGAGGTTGACTTTTATATGTCACCAACACACCCATGGATAGTTATCTTAAAGAATATATGCAATAAGAACGTGTTTGGTTGGATTTAGGTACATCAGTTGTTATTTTCACTTAAAATTCTATCCATTTTAACCAAAGGAGAGACACTTTGAGTGATACCAGACACACTGTGCCTCGGATTGAGGTGTGGTTGACTCATAGACGTCACAAGTGACCCATGGATCATTCTAATAAAAAATAAACGCAATAAAAATGCGTTTGGTAGGATTTCCATACGTCAATATTTGTTTCCACTTAACATTTTTTCCATTTTAAACAAAAGAGAGACACTTTGAGGGATACCGGCCACACCGTGCCTCGGATTGAGGCGGTGTTGACTCGTAGACATCACCAATGCACCCATGGACTTTTCTCCTAAAGGATAAACACTATCAGAATGTTTTTGGTTTTATTTTTGTATGTCAGTTGTTGTTTTCACTTAAAATTCTGTCAATTTTAAACAAAAGAGAGACACTTTGAGTGATACCGGTCACACCGTGCCTCAGATTGAGATGGGGTTGACTTGTACACGTCCCCAACACACCAATGAAACATTATCCTAAAGTATCAAAATAATACAAATGCATTTGGTCTGATTTCCGTAGGTTGGTTGTTGTTTTCACTTAAAATTATGTCAATTTTAAACAAAAGAGAGACACTTTGAGTGATACCGGTCACACCGTGCCTCATATTGAGGCGGGGTTGACTCATACACGACACCAATGCACCCATGGATCATTATCCTAAATTTGAAACACAATATTAATGCATTTGGTCAGATTTTGGTACGTCAGTTGTTGTTTTCACATAAAATTCTGTCCATTTTAAACAAAAGAGAGACACTTTGAGTGATACCGGCCACACTGTGCCTCCGATTGAGGCGTGGTTGACTCGTACACGTCACAAGTGACCCATTGACAATTATCCTTAAGGATAAACACAATCCAAATGCGTTTGGTTGGATTTATGTTCATCAGCTCTTGTTTTCACTTAAAATTCTGTCCATTTTAAACAAAAGAGAGACACTTTGAGTGATACCGGTCACACCGTGCCTCAGATTTAGGTGGGGTTGACTCGTACACATCCCCAACACACCCATGGATCATTTTCATAAATGATAAATATTATTTGAATGAATATGGTCAGATTTCCATAGGTCAGTTGTTGTTTTCACTTAAAATTATGTCCATTTTAATCAAAAGAGAGACACTTTGAGTGATACCGACCACACTATGACTCGGATTGAGGGGGGGGGGGGTTGACTCGTACATGTCTCCAACGCACCCATGGATCATTCTATTAAATCATAAACACAATTTGAATTATTTTGGTCAGATATGAAGGTATTTTTGAGATTTTATTGGTTTTTCTTATCCAAAGACCAAAGAAAATTGATTCATCATTATTGCATGTTGCTAGTGCAATTCTTTTGTTAAAATGGGAAAATGACTCAATAGAGAAAGGATGTTTTATTTAATAACAATTAAAATTTTCCTAAAAACATTTATATACAACAAAGTTTCATCTTTTGATCCCCTTAACCCCTCTCAAAAATGACCGCCAATTATACACATCCCCAAGTCAGATCTTCGTGCTATTTGTGTACAATCATCCATCACGTATAAGGACCACTCATTTATGAACAATTCTATATCGTCTTGAGAGTATGAGGCTTTTCAACAGTCATAGTATTACTACAAAATATATTAATAAAGAATTAATAAATAATTTAAATATAATATTAGTTGTTTTTGAAAATACCTCTTTAGGGATGCTAGTTTGTTGATGAAAAATGATCTCTTTCAAAAATTTACATACATAATAAACATAATCATTATAGTTTGTTTGTTTTGGACACTGAAAAAAATTCATCATTAGGATAATAAGTAACTTGTCTTGATATTTGTTTGGATAGTGAAATTTTATTATATATACCCTGATATTTGTCCAGACATAGTACTTGCTCGCATACTTATGCTTAGCCCCTATCCTCATTCCTTTTTTAGATGCTAATGATACACTACCCTATCATAAAATAATCCTCAATAAAAGATAATATAAATTATATTACATTATTTGTTGACCTAAAACGTATGATGTAGTGTCTTATAGATTCCCAAACTCTATCATGTGTGTTCGGTTTGTTGTATATCCTTGTATTGAATCCAGAAAATAAATATTTGGAGTATCCAAGTTAACCAAAATTAGCAGCCAATGTTTCTTAAAAACACAAGAAGGAATAAGTAATAAAAGAAGTTAAAATTTAATTGATACGATTTAATCATAGAGTTTTACCCCTCTATGGTTGGTATTAGGAAGAGTTTGTCATCTGTAATATTGCTTTCAAATGTTTCCAACAAGTCATTCACTATTTCATTCTTTTTTGATGGCTCTATTTTCGTTATATGTGTTGATGTGGTATGAGGACTAATGAGTCGGAATTTTTTCTCATGGGGAAATCCCTTCAACTATTTTTCATATATACGTCTGTCAATAATATAAAATGCATTTAATCATAATTTTCACATTATATCATCTTTTTGAAAATAAATTCATGAAAACATACCTCATATATAAATTTACAACTGTGACGCCTAGACAACCCTTTTCAAGGATCTCATCTACATTTTCAGAAGCAACAAAATCTTGACTTTCCTCTCCATATATATTCTTTTCGAATACCACTATATAACTACTACCACCTCTTAACTTCGTATCCACATGAGTCTTCAATGTTAGTAAATGTGGATAGAGAATAGGTGATGTTATTGTGCTTTTAGTAGCTCTTTGGGATCGATTGTTCGATCCTTTAGATGATTTTAAGCCAATGTTTCTTGTCACCCCCTTCCCTTTCTCCATCTATAATAACATTCATTGGTTTAGACCCTTTTTCGATTAATTTTTAAAGGTCTTGCTTGAAAAAAAAGGAAAAAAATACCTTTTTGTCCACATGTACTCCTAAAAGTTGGGATAGCCACACAAAGAATGTCCCAATATCCTTTTCATCCGTATGAATATCATCGTCATCAAGTGGAATATGTAGCTCTACATTTAGCTCAAGAGATACAGTAATCATCACATTTATATGATCTTTTGGAAGTGGTTTATTATAAAGCTTTTCCTCTGGGATGTTGAATACTATAGCCCTAACTACAAGGTCATAGGTGGGTGTTGATAGATATAAATCACAGTCATTATCACCCTGTAGAAGATCAGTATAGGAAAAGTATCAGTGTTTGTCTAATTCATATTTCATGGGAACAATTATTAAAATATTGATTACCATGGCTAAGATATATCTTTGAGGGGAATGACTCACCTCAAAGCTCGTGGGGGTTGGGGCGGGATCTTCATGTGCTGGTTGTTCATGAGTTGTGTCTTCTCCTTTCTTCCCACCAACAAAAGTTGCTAGAAACTCTCCCTTCCATTGAAATCGTTCTTCAAGAGTTGCCATTCATTCGCTCATTTTTTTCAATTTTTCATCTCTATCATTCGTTTCTTTTTTTCTCAAAATATACTCAAGGTTTCACCCTAATCCCCTCACCTCTGACACAACCATATTGTTTTGGCTACTTCAAATCCGTTGACAATAGGTCTTCATCTGCTACAGGAGTAGCTGATTCCTGTGACTGTCAGATATAGGAAGATAACTAATTATTTTTATGTAAAATCAATTTAAAAGAAATATTTTTATTGGCATGTTATACTTACACATATTTCCCACAATTTTTGTGTGTTTTCATCTACTATCTTCCCTTCTTTATTCACAGGTGCCTCCTTCCATAGCACATGACATGGGATGGAAGTGTCTTTGGTATTAGACTCATCAATCTACATATAAATATAGAAAGATAATTATGATGTTGTTTCTTGGAACCTGAAAATATTACTGTAAATTTACAATACGTACCATTTTCTTGTCCAGTGAAGCGTACCCCATCCTTGCTTTACGATAGGGGTATGATGGTTTTGATGTACGTTCCTTATTTCCAGTACAGTGTTTTTGTTTCAAAAATTAAATATTGACAATCAAAGTGATAAATACACGTATCCTCAAAAAACGTATTATCACCCATAATGTACCTGAAACTTCGCATCCCCACGGTGGCCAATAAATGCATCCCATGCTTCTTGGGATATCAGGTGAGCGTAGACAAAGAATGGGTGTGGGTTTATTTTACCTTTGGAATCATTCAAGTGACATTTTTATAAAATAGTGTGAAAAACATGATGAGTCTTTCTTGCAAGACTTAGTACATAATTATTCTGTGAACCATCTACTATAAATGTAATTTTTAAGAGATTTAGAATAGTAAGACACTGTTTCATTATTTTATTTTCTAGTAAATTAAAAAAATAATATCATAATGGTACAGTAATTTCTTCCCAGATCACAGCTGTCATCACGAACACAGCATGGTGCATTGAATCTATGTTAATCAGCACGTGTTTCTGAGTGATAACTCTAATGTAACTACTAAATATATCCTTGTTGTTATTCACATGTTGGCCTCTTGCATTCCATCCAACATCAAATTAGATGCCTTTTATTTTCGCCTTAAGAAATTTGTCTAACACCTTCAAAATACAACGCACCTATATTTTATGTGGCGTTGGTCCTTCATCCAATACCATTTTATCAATATAAACATTATTTATATGTTCACATGAAATGGTAGAAATGGAATGTGATTATGGTTGTTGAACCTCAACACTAGGAGCAGCAATAGGTTCAGAAACTTGTTGTTGCTCTACACTATGAGCAGGCACAACAGGAGCAGTAGTAGCAACAGCAGCAGTAGCTTGAGAGACTTGTTCTGCCTCAAGTTTAAGAGCACCAGAAAGTACAGAAGTCATTATCTAAAAAAAATTGTGAACAATTAATTTAGATTACATAAATTTAGTAATGATAAGATAATAACATGAGATAACAAGATCAATATTACAAATAAAATATAACATGTTTATTGAACTCTATTTATTTTTTTCAATGGATAAATGGATTTGAAACCATTATAGATTATCCAAATCCCTTTATTATGGTATCCTATAACATACAAAACATCATCTACATTGGGACTACTGTTAAATGATTGTGATGTACCACTGAAAGGATCGTTTTCAACTGAATTTTCATCAGACCCTTCAGTAGTTTTGGACGATAACAGAATAATCAGCCACTTTTGTTTTGCAGGATATGGAACATAAAAAACTTGTACCGCTTGGGATGCCATTATAAATTGTTCTCCTTTGTACCCTTGTTTACCAAAATCAACATTCACAAATCCCCATTCATCTATTTTAACACCACTGTTGTTATCAACCCATTTGCATTGAAAAATTGGCAATTGGAATGTCGTATAATCCAACTCCCATATTTGTTTGATAATGCCAAAGTATAACATATTTGCATAAACTGTATTTCTGTCCTTACTACCAGAAACATGCATCACTTCAGCCACAAGTTTAACTTTACTATTTTTCATGGTACTATATTCATCATGTTCATCTGTATAGAATGTATAACCATTAATTATATAACCATAGCAAGATAATACAAACACACTTTGTCCGACGGCTAGCCATCGAAGTCGTTCTAAAATGGAATTAGTATTTTCATCTAACTCCTTAAAAATATGGTCCTAAAACCATCCTATAAACTGGTCATTATGTGTATTAGATATCTATTTTTCATACCTTGATGGATTCAACTGCCTAAGAATTTCTTTCTGAGTTTCAATATATGGAGCAACCTCCCATCTGTTATGCAAAACATAATGGTGGGCCTGCTCCCGATTTTTAATACTTATAGTCACAACATCTCTTCTAGTAGTTCCATCACCCTCAATGTGTCCAGTGTGATGAGATTTCAAGAGGCCAATGCTTTCCACATAAGATAGGTATTCGGTACATATTTCAATGGCTTCCTCAACAATATATCACTCCACTATACAACCCTCTTGTTGACTTCAATTTTTGACATACCGTTTAAAAATCATCATATACTGTTCTACGGGGTACATCCATCTATAGTGCACATGACCACAAAGTTGATTCTCTCTCACCAAGTGAATCATAAAATGAACTATCATATCAAAGAATTTTGGCGGGAAGAACATTTCTAATTCACATAATATGATGACAATTTCTTTTTCCATAGCTGGAAATTTTGTCGAGTCTAAAACTTTGCTACATATATCTTTGAAAAAGAAACAAAGTTTGGTTAATGTATGATGAAAATTCTTGGAAAAAATGAAACATAAAGCTATAGGAATTAAATCTTGCATCAAAACATGGTCGTCATGTGATTTCAAACCTTTTAACATCAAATATTTCATTGAAACAATGTTCTTGATATTTGATGAACACCCCTATGGAACCTTTATATCATTGAAGAAGTTGAAAAACTGATATATCTCCCCCCTAAAAAGAGTATATGAAACTGGAGGAAGAAATATTCGATTTTCACCCTTCACAAGAGCCAACTCTTCTCGTATTCCCATGTCAAAAATGTCCAACCTTTACATAACTCCATCCTTTGTTTTGCTAGAAGAATTTAGCAATGTTATGATAATACTGTCACATACATTTCTTTTCCACATGCATCACATCAAAAAAATGTATGAGGTACAAACAATTCTAGTATGGTAATTAAAAAAATGATCTCTTTTTCCAACCGATTTTTATAAGGTTTTTCTAAATGGTTTACCAAAAATAGTGTTCACATATTTTACTTTCTCAAATAGATAATCACCTATTAGTGGAAACGGTTCTTTTCGTTGTTCTAAACTTCCATTGAATGATGTCGTCCAAGATCGGTACTTATGCCGATGAGGTAGAAATCTACAATGTCCAAGAAACACAGATTTCGATGAATGTTTCAACCTAATTGATTATGTATCTTTTTCGCACACAAGAGACCCTTGATTTCCTTTAATTCTATATCGTAAAAAATTTCCATAAGTATGGAAATCATTTATTATCCCATATAACATCACTCTAAACGTCAAGTATTCACTTTTATAAGTATCATACAACATAACTCCAAAATCCCACAATAACATAAAATCCTTGATCAAAGGATCCAAATAAACATCAAAATCATTACCTGGTTGTTTTGGTCCTAATATAAGCATATATAACATGTTGAATTTCCGCTTCATGCATAAATAGGGTGGAAATTTATAATTTACCAACATAACAATCCATGTACAGTGAGTGTTGGTTTGAAAACCAAAAGGATTCACTCCATCTGTCGATAACATAAGAGGAAGGTTTCTCGACTCTTTTTTAAATTCAGGATACTCATGATCAATTTTCATTCATCAAGGAGAGTCAGTTAGATGACGTAATTTCCCATCTTTTTTTCTTTTATCTGCATTCCATGACAATTGTCTTGTAGTTTCTTCACTTCCATATAGACACCTAAACCTTGGAATGGTTGTAAAGTACCATAAAAATTAATAGGAATGGATTCATTTTTCTTGTATCGAGAAGAACCACACATTGAGCATTCTTGTAGTGATTTGTTCTCCATGCGAAACAATATATAGTCTTTCGGGTAGGCATGTATTCTTTCATAAATCATACCCATCGGGCATAGAATTCATTTAGCTTCATATGTCTGGCTTGAGAGCTCATTATCTTCTGGGAGCATGTCATTCAAGAGAGCAGGTAGTTCTATAAAACTCACATCACCCCATACATTCCCTGCTTTCAATTTATACAACTTCAGTACAGCTGACAATGCTGTATATTTAGTGAAACCAGCATAAAATGGCGTCTTTTCACAACTCTTTAATTTCTCAAACAATTTTGGGCAATTACGGAGTTCAACTTCAATTGTCCTTGTCATTTCCTCAATACGATATTCATCATCATTGACATATGTAATCACATCCTCCATATGATCTTCTTCATTATCCATATTTGTATTCATATCGAATGATCCATAAAACGCAGTTTTATCACAGCTAGTAGATACATTCTCTTTTTGTCCGTGTTTATTCCAACATTTATAACTCTGATTTATTCCGTGACATATCAAATGTTTTTCCAACTCCTCTAGAGTAATTATTAGATAATAACGAAAACGAAAACACAAACAAAGTATTTAAGAGGGATCCTTTGTGTGATCCATTGCAAACATGATGGAACTCTTTCACTATGTTCTCATACTCAATTTTCAAACGAGTAGCATCCATCCAATATTTATTCATCTCCATTCTCTTTGAATCTAAAATATTAATATTTATGGTTTAAATACACAAAAAAGACTTCAAATACAAGAATAATTCATAATGATACATCTACCACTCCTAGGTCTCTGCCCTATATTCTATATCATTATTCCAAATATTTTTGGAAATCTCAAGTTACTTACTTTAAATCACAGGGGGGATAATCACTTGTGTCATAGATGGTCTCCCATGTTATTGACCTATCATCCCATTCAATCCTCCTGAGTGTATAATTCCAAACTCCCTCTTAACTCTCAACTAAATCTCTGATACCACACTATCATATCTCACCACCACTAGGAACCGCTCCTAAAATGGTTGTGAAAATAAGTGTAATTCATGAATCCTACCACTAATAGTACATAGGTTATAGACTATCATTGAGGGTATACAATTAATAAATGGGAGGTGTTTCCTTCATAAATCCCAAGAACCGAGATAAACAACCAATCAACACTATATAATATAAAATAACACCCAATCCATAATTCATGTGAATTTCATACATAAAAAAGGTATCTAAAATAAAATATCAAAAAAAATCCAACACCAGTGGCTCTGGTGGTAAATCCTAGCCTTAAGATAGTAATTTCCAACTTGGTCACTAAATCCATCTTCAAAAACTTATAAAAATAATTATATAAGTAGGGTTGTGCATACGAGTATACTCAGTAGGACCTTCCCAAAACCTCTCATGAAAATGTGTATGAAATATATTAATGCCATAGTGAATAAATAACAAAACTAATACACACCAATATATGGTCATATATCACCCAACCTAACCAAGGATCACTCACCCAATATCACATTCAAGTATAGTAACATAATATCAAAAGAATATATATTAATAAATTACCCCACATCCACTTCCCCAATAATCTGGTCATTCTCACACTCTAATGGAATATTTCTTATTCTTCAACCCCTTATATATAATCTCATAACCATATATCCACACATACACATGTCAAAAACACATAAAACCCCGTATCCACATCACAACCACACATCAAATCCTCATAACAATATGATATCATGAACATGAAGGACATAAACATCATACTCTCCTCCTATAATGCACAACCCCCACTATGTATCAACACCAAATACACATAATCATGTCAACAAGAATATATATACACCAAAAACTAAAATTGTTATAGGTCATATATATACACCCATTGTGAGCCATTACAACTCATACTAAGTGTGAAGGGGGAGAAGGGAAGAGGGAGTGGTTCTATATGGGTTCCCTCTATAACTTATATATTGATAAAAACACTCAGAACCAATATACCCCTTTGGATTTCAATCAGGTTACTCGACTCAAGTGGTGGTGCATAATAAATAATAAGAAAATATAATAAGTATATAGTCACACATAACTCTTTCCTAAGGGTTTACACCAAACTAACACTGCAAACACCCACATCAACCATTTCCTTGTTACTGCCACCATCTAATAACCACTTCCATTATAAAGCCACAAATAATCCCCAAAAAATCACATAAGCATCTATATCAACATTACCAACTTCTCATTTCATTTAACATTATAATTTCTTGTATTTTTATTACTATATTCATTTCAATTGTTAACCATTTTATTGTAAAACCAATCATTAAATCACTACCCACTACAATCCATTTGTTAATCATTAATAACATTTATTCTATCTTTAACCATTTATTAAACATAATTATTCCAATCATTATCATTAATCATTTAACAAACCATCATTTATCATTTCCAACCCATCACCCATTACTATTTTCATTTATTCCAACCATATTTCATGCCAAAAGGAAACTATAACACCACCCAATAACAACTAAATTTTCATGACATAAAATACCACGTAACACATTCTAAAATCCACAAAACCACTTATTTTCTGCCTAAATAGTTAGATCATTTCTATCATAACCACAAAATAATCCATCCATCACTACCATATTAATTACCACACTACATGCTCCCAAAAACATCAATCAACCATCACCCTTATGATCATAGTGATAAATACCCCATACATAGTAGCATAAAAGGTAAATCATATAAGAAATTCACACTAAACCCCCCTAAACATCTTTTCATATTAAAGTAGAATTAATAGTTTAAATATAACACTTTAATTACAGATTTCCACACAACCAATTCATTACCTACCTTATGTGACTAGAAAATTATAAAAGGTTATTATAACATATTATTAGTAGTAAGAAATTTCTTTCACAAAATCAAGAATAATTCACTTAGCAACAACACTAATAAATCCATAAATATATATGAAATATTATGGAACTTCATAAATCACATGAAAAACTCCATCTTCAATTTAATTTCCTTCAGTGTAATTCATTATTGTATTTAGGTTAATCATTACTATCCATCCAATGGAAACAAAATAACATGATAATTCTACAATTTACACATAATAAAGAATGAGAAATTCCATGTCCCCAACCTCAACTAAATATTTTACAAAAATTTCATAAGAATGAGAAGAATACTCAAATAAAACATGACTTAACACATGAGGGTAATCTAAAATGCATATTTATGACCATTAACCATTAAAACCATAAAAACACAAAAAATGAATCATTATTTTTGTCACATCCTTCCTAAGAAAAAAGTTCCAGAAGAGAATCAAGAAGAAGACAAAATAAATTCACCTTAGAGGGGGAAAGCACGACCGCTAGAGGGGGAGGTGCACGGGAGGAGACGCCAACCATTGAGAAATAGAGGAGTAGGGTTTGCAAGGAGTAGGGTCCAGTGAGGTGGAGGAGAAGTAGGGTTGAGTGGAGAGGAGGATCCGCATAAGGGGTTTGAGGGGGTGGTTAAAATGTAGGGCTAGCGATGGAGGTCCGACAACGAGAAGATCGGGGGGAGGGGATTTGTCACAGGGGTACAGTACCGTGAGGGCTTGTTGGTGCGATAAATAGAGGATATTGTGTGCCCTATTTAATAAAATATGGGACTACGGTTTTATCAGTGCTAAAAAATCTTTGATAAAGGGTACCCTTTATGATCACTAAAATTTTAGTGCTAATAGAGGGATTCTTTATTAGTGTTTTTTTAGCCCTGATACAGGGTTCCTTTATTAGTGCTTTTTTGATCAGCACTGATAAAAGGTGGTGCTTCCCTTGACCATTTTTGTAGTAGTGCCTATATGTAAAAATTTACATTTAAAACATTATAAAAAATGATCAATATTGTAAAGTGATTTAAATATTTACAAAAAGGACAACACCATAAAAAATAATTCTTTTTGTTTGAAAACTTCTTTCAATAACCCAAAACCTATTGGTCTCAATACCTTTTAAGAACATAATGTAAATAGAATGTTTCACAACACTTCATTAAATATTCTATTTTAATAAAAAGGATTCATTTACTCTATCATGCTTGTATGCCTTCCATAAAATTAAGATATGCTCTATACTTCAATAAATTATATATATTAAGCAATGGGGGCTTATAATTATAACATGATTTGTAATTAGAATATTTTCATATTCAAATTGTATTTAATTAAAATAAATTCATTAGTCATACGTTTTACACATGAAATGGAATTTCATATTAGGAATGTTAAATCTAAAACATATTATCAAAAAATTCCTTCCAAAATACATAACATAACAATTCATCAAGGGAATTATTTCTTTATTAAAGGGAAACAATACTTTATTTCCTGTCATGATTTTTTATGTTTAATAATGTACATGTATCAAATATTTATTTATAAAATACATGGAATGCTAAGGAATGTAATTCTCATGTCAGAAGTTTATAAGAAAGC
This sequence comes from Viscum album, assembly GCA_963277665.1. Lineage (NCBI taxonomy): Eukaryota > Viridiplantae > Streptophyta > Magnoliopsida > Santalales > Viscaceae > Viscum > Viscum album. The sequence continues at coordinate 1,505,086,653 of OY728158.1, forward strand.
ATGTTTAAAACTATCATGAATAGATTTATAAGAGGGTTCACAATATTATTATAAGGATTGTATCATTTTAGAAAAAGATAACATAAATAACACATTGATCATAATTATAAATCACAATACTATATTATAATGAAATATATGATAATGAAACATATTATTTTGTTAAGTTTCTATACCAAAATCAGTTCACTTACACCTAAACATGTTTGTTGGATCACAGGGGGGCCTAAATACTTATTTCCTAGTTTGTCTCATTTTCCTATGTCACATTATAGATATAGTTTTCCCTATTTCCCTATTAATCCATGGAATCCTTAATTGTTTCTAACTTTATACTCCATCATATCTCTCAATCACCATCTTTGATATCATTCTTTCATGACCCCCACCCCACAAATAGCCCTCTTGGGCCGGTAATGAAGATGGGGATGACCCCAAAAGCCCATATCTAATAGGACATGGGATGGAAACTGTCACTAAGGGTATCACACAATATGGGAGGCATTTACTTCATAAATATTACAATATGAGAGATAAGGATCACCAATCAACCCACAGAATATAAATGAAATAATTAATAATACCCAATTCCCAAATGTTTCTATATGGATCAAAATTCCAAAAAATCTCAAGAAATGAAACATAGTACTCCCAAAGCCCAATATATCAATTGTGCTCTACCTAAATTTCCTAAATAGTAGTATTCCCATTCTCCCTTAAACGATCATTCAAAACAACTCAATAAATTCTATAGATGGGTGAGCACTTGGGATTAATCCGTAGAATCATATTTTAAAGAATATATAATATCCATTTTCAATCAAAGTGTTGGGACAAGTAAGTGTATAAACACATAGTAAGACAAAGTGGGAAATAAATTTATAGCTAATCCAACATAACCAAATAAGAACACATCCACCACTTCCATAAGCGGAACCAATAACCTCCATATCATAGAGTTATTACTATGTGGTAGGAAAATTTCCAAAACTCGAGCTATCATAATCATAATATATATATCCCATGTCTCAAGAAACTGCCACAATTCATCAATTTCCAACCTTCCTAGAAACTACCATGTTTCCATCATAATATAGCCATAAAATATCATGGTAACTAAAAACGTTATATAATTTAAAAATGGGGTCTTGGAGTTATAATTACATCTACTCTTACATTTCAATTTAAATTTCATCCAACTCAAAATGGCTACAATATGGTAGGATAACCCGTCACTCATTGATCAGGTTGCAAGGAATAATAATCATCATTATAACCATGACATCACCTTGCACTTCGTGTAGCCATCACATCCATACCATTCCCTTTCACTTCATGCATCCATCACAACCCAACCACATCGTTATAATCATTGCCACATAATTTCCATAACATCATAGCTTTGAGACCTCACCACCCATTTTTGATAATACAAATTCATAGATTTCATATATCACATGACATCCAACATAAACCCATAACAAGTACAATTATCATGGCATGAGAAACCACATTCCATAACCAAATATTATAATAGAAAGTTAATCAATAATGATGTTATATCAAAGGTCATAAAATCAAGAATAAGTAGCATTCAAACTATAAACTAGCCAATAATTAAATGGATATCAACATTACACTTCTATCATTAATGATGTTCTTTCCTTAACCATTAATTCACTTCATCATTTAAACATGATTTATCTCTTTAATTTTCATTTACATCATTATTATTCATAATTTCCAACCATGAACACAAAACCAATTATATTTTTAATCATAAAGATTCACCCATATTAATTTTCATCATTTAATTAACATAATCATATCATAAAGTGGAAGATTCTATACATAAATTTAATTAGCTTCATGTAATATGATATAAATATCTACCATAATCAAATCTATATCTTGGTTAAGAATTAGTTTATTTAGGCTAATTATAAAATATTATATGTCTAAATTATTAGATTAATTATGGAAACAAACCATAACTCAGAATCCAAGACATATACCCCAACTAGCTATCACTCTTTTGAGATTCTCATTAAATAAACTAGAAACTTTATTAGTTCGAAATCAAATATATATTTCATGGAAATCCTATAAGAAAGGGGGGCTCACTATGTAGTGGTCATGCCTAAGAGACTAGAGACTCTCTCATCCCATCCACAGGTTATAACCCACCCAGTTATATTACACCTTGACATTTTATATGTATCCCTTTAAAATAAATTTGAAGTATTCAATAGTTTTCATTACACACAACCTTAAATATTAATGAACTATGATAAATTATCACCTTTATAGCCTAGTCCTTTATTTAATGAGTATTAATAGGATTAACCACATTATGAAATATATATATAAATGTATTCTTTAATTTAAATTTATTAATTACTGCCTAAGAAATAATAATTAAATTTTTAATAAAATTATTTCATTATTAAAAAACCTATTTTCCAAATAAATTTATTCATACATTAGTTATCTAATGATTACGATTGAAGATAAAATCATTTTACGGTAAAACACTACTATAAAATAAGCCTTTAACAGCACTGGATTTTATCAGCGTTGACAAAAAGTGATGATAAAGGGTATATTTTATCAGCACTAAAAAAAGCACTAATAAAAGGTACCATTTATTAGTGCTTTTATAGCGCTAATAAAGGGTAACCATTATCAACGTTTTTCTGTAGTACTATTAAAAGGTACCCTTTATCAGCACATTGTTTTTAGCTTTGAAAAAGGGTATCCTTTATGAACATTTTTTTAGCACTGATAAAGGTACCGGATAAAATAAAATAATTAAAAAATAAAATTAAAAATGAGTAAACTAAAAAAGAACATTAAAAATTTTGTTAATTAAATAATTGTTGATAAAAAGGAATAAATTTTATATACATATATATAAATTATAAAAATTAATAAATAGTATATATTAAATATATAGATATGTAGAACGAATAAAATGAAATAGTTAAACATTTAAAATTAATAAATTAATAAAAATATTAAACATTTTATTAATTAAATAATCATTTATAAAAATAAATAAATTTAATATACATATATATATTAAAAATATTAAAAATATTATATATAATATGACTAATTTTTAATAATTAAAAAAAAAAATTAAAAATGAATAAATTGTAATAAATAAAAAAATTAAAAAAGAATAAATTATAAAATTATTAAAAAAATTATTAATGAAAAAATTATTAATAAAAATGAATAGGTTTAATATATGTATATATTATTTATAAATAGTAATAAATAATATATATTAAATATAAATATATAGAAAATGAATATAATGTAATAATTAAAAATATATTAATGTCTTATTCATTTGTAATGATTTTTATACAAAGTAATTCATTAATACATTTAATGTAGAAATATATTCATATATATTTCTATATATATAAATATATATCAGTGTATATAATATTTCCTAAAATATGATTTATATAATACAAAATATTTATGTTTACATTAAATAAGACATATATTTAGTGAAAATAGTTTATAATTAAAAATTAATATTAATTAAAAATACTGACTATTTCCATCAAGTAATGGACATAATTGAATGTTGTTTGATTTTTAAATTTAACATATATAAAATGTGTGCCATATTGATTTTATATACATATATGTAATTAATCCATTTTTATATACAATGCACACACAAATATTTATGCAATTAATGAAATGTTATATAGAAACACATACACCAAATATTTAAGTAATTAATTGAAATTTTAGTATTCATTTTATAATTTCATTATATCACGATACATTTAATATATTATGTTTTTAACCACTAAATTTTATTTATTTATTTTCAATACTATTACAGTTTGGTATTATTTATTCATTTTTAATATTTTTTTTGAATTTAATCATTTTACATTATTTATTTATATATATTTATTGTTTTAGAATTTGAATATGTATTCATATTTACATCAAAATATATCCATAATTTTTTAATAATTTATATTTAATTAATAAAAGTTATCCATTTTTTCAATATTTTAAATGTATACTAATTTTTAATTATTCAATTTCAATCATTTTTAAGATGAAATAATTTAAGATTATATATTCATTAATAATGTTAAAAATATATTTTAAACAAATATTTATAAATTAATATATTTATAAATTTATATTTATTATATTTATGAATTTACATATTTATAATTATAAATAAATAAATACTCGTTTAAAAAAAATTATATAATTATAAATAAATAATTATATATATTTAAATAAATAAAAAATTATAAAAACTTTATTTAAATAATAAATATATTTACTATATTTGTATTTGTATTTATATTTGTATTTATATTTATAATTATTTATTATATAAAAATAATTATATAAAAATTTTATATAAATAGGAAAAGGATATAAATATATAAATATTAGTTTTTAAGTATTTATATATTTATAAATAATTAATTATATATATAATTAATTATACAATTATGTTAAATTTCTTTAAGTAATAAATATATTTACTATATTTATATATATTTGTTATATATACATATATAATTATATAAATATATATAAATATATAAATATATATAATGATATAAATATATTTATAATAAAACAATTATGATAAATATATTTAAATAATGAATATATTTAATATATTTATATTTATATATATTTATTGAATATATTTATAATTATATAGATATATATATATTGATATAAATATATTTATAATTATAAATAAATAATTAATTATAATTAATTATAAATAAATAAATAATTATAATTAATTATAAATATATTTACAAGTATATTTAATTATAAATTTATTTATAAATGTATATTTTCTATATTTATAACATTATATATTTATAATTATAAATTAAAAATTATAATTTTTTTAAAAAAATATTTCTGTAATTATAAATAATTATTTATATATTTAAATCATTATAAATTTATAATAAATAAATATATAATTATATAAATACATTTACAATTTGATTTATTTATAATTATAATTATAAATCATTTATTTGTACTAATGTTTTAATACTGATAAAGATGATTTTATCAGCACTTATTAATTTAGCACTAATAAAAAGTATCTTCATTAACATTTGTTTAAAGCACTGATAAAAGACTCTCTGGTCTATTTAAAAGAACCCTAACCGCGGTCGATTCATTCACAATTCTCAAACTCTCACAGAACCCCCTGTTGTCGGTGATCCTCCTCTACGTTCTCTCGAACAAATCAAGTCTAGAATCCAAGGTATTTTATTTTCTCCTCCTCTCTTATTTATTGCTTGTTTGGGTTCCATGGTATGCATAATTATGGTGTTCTCAACCATGAAGAACCATAATTCTCTTCTCTCATAGCTCTGGTCGTAATTGGCCTCTCCATTATTCCTCATTGTTTTAATTCTTATCACCAACTTCTGTGATGGCTCTTACCATTTTTAGCGCTATCACTGTTTCCATCACCATTGTCTACATTACTCCAATGAATATTCCCTCTAATCATTCCCTATATGCTACATGGTCACTGCATATCATATATATAATATTGGACAATAATGGATCTTTTAGTGATGGAAAATGGAAATGGTTTGTGTGCATCACATATAGTTTTGGGGACTCATTCATTCCATCATTATTGTATTTGTGGCTTCCCATGAAGTTATATCTTCTATAATAGAGTAATTATAGGATGTTTGGTTAAGAATATTATTGTTTATCGATAAGGGCATCATATCATCAAATATTGTAATTGACTCTTCTTTTTTCTAGACATGTTCCTATCAGGAACAACAAACAATTGGCCAATTACCTGCATAATATGTAGTTAAATGGTATTTATTATAATCATTTGAGTTTCCCCAAAAATATTATAGAACAAAATATGGACTAGTACCTTTTATCTTTCGTTGTAAGTACCATGGTCTCCATGTATATTTTTAATGGATTTAGGTCTCTTCGTGATTTTTGATAGTGATACAAGACTCTTGATTCCCTCAAACTACACTATTATAGGCCACCATGTATTTCACATGTTCCTTACTTTTTTCAAAATAATTATAAATTGATAGGAATATTTATTTATAAACATATAATAATATTATATAAATTTCAATATAATGTAATTTTTTAATTATAATTTGGTTTAAACAATATTGATTCCCACCTTCTATTATTTTATTTTCTGTTATTTTTTAAAATATGTTTGTTATTTTTATTAATTTAATAAAAAACCAACACTTGTGTTTAGAGAATTATATTTTTGAAATATAATATGTTAGATTCCATAATTTAAATTGCATTTAGGTTATTTTCTAATATGTGGGGGTTTATATTATACATGGGATGCACATATGTTTTTAAAATAATAAGTGCTAGGTTTTTTTTTGAAAAAAAAATTGTGTTTAGTTGTTTTTAATTATATGTAACAAATAATTTCTCATTAAAAATTTAAATTACATCAAGATTTCCTTTAAGGATAAGTTTATTTATATTAATTTAAAAATATTTATAACAAGTAGGATATATAAGATTTTATAATGTATGTCTTTTAGAGTATTTTTTGAAAGTAGAAAATTTATTATTTATTAACCATTGAATTATCTTATTCATGATTTAAATAATTCAATCCTAATTAAATAACTCCATTGATAAGGGTTTTAGATTTGTTTTGAATATAATCAATGACAATTAATGGTTTTAATTATGTTAGATTTGAGAAAACATGGGTAATAAATAATCTTGGTCAATTATTATGTATTACACATTCTATAATAGAAATATTTAAGTGATTATAATTTTTTTGTTATTCGATTAAGGAATTTGATATTTACGATACCAGATTAGTTTTAGTTTTTATATATTTATTTAATATTTTATTTTTCATATTTAATTATTCATAATGTGTGTGTGTGTGTGTGTTGATCAGATAAATATATTCTTTAAATCATTTTACAGTAATCATACACAAATATGGTTTTAATAATATTTATATTGTAAAAAAACCAATACACATTTATAAGTTATTTTTTGACTGAGGTAACTATATGAATTATTATAAAATGTAACATTATTTTCTTCTATACATTAAAATTTTATAAAATTTAAATTTTTGTGACTTTTATTTAGTAATTATTCATTTTTATCTTTGTATACATTTTTAGTGATTTTTAACTAATATTTTTTGTTTATTTATCTAATAATTTTTTCTCTAGAGTAATTTTTTTAATTATTATATTAAATGTAATATGTAACTACTTTTTTTGTTAAATTTTTATAAATATTTATGTATAATATTTTCATTGAATAATCACTGGATTTTATTTGAAATGATTATTAATATACCTCTCAATGTATGATTACAATATTTATCTACAAAAAAATACATGTGTATATGTGACAAAAATAATTTTTATCATATATTAGAATATGATGGGTATTATATGAGGAATAGGTATGGTATGCTAGAATGTGAGTTACTATAGACATGTTAGTGATTCATCAAGGTCTAGGGTGAGGGTGATGTGACATTTGAGTTTTTGTTTATTCTTATTTATGGTTTTTCCGAAGTTAGGTTTAACTAATGTATTGTGGCACCCATTGTGTGGTTCCTTCCTAAGGAAAACAATTATGTTAAGACTTACCCATATTTCAAAATTCACTTCCTTTGAAAAATGGATATGTTATACCCATTTCATGATTTGGATTCAATAATTACATGTGATGGTTATCCTTGAGGGATATTCTTGGATGCTAGGGGTTTGAGGTAGAATCTCATGGTACCTATGATGTGGTTATAGAGATTTTCTATTTGATATACAGGTGAGGGAAAAGTAATAGTAACATATATTATAGTTGGTGCAGCTCTGTGGGGATGATTTTATATTCTCATGGAAGTGTCGGGGACCTTTTTTCATTTTGATATGAGATTTTAAATTTTAAATTAAGATGTGGTAATTTAAAAAGTTTTAACGATACAACTTTCATCCTCATTATCTTCATCTCCTGGAAAGTTATTATTTCATTTTTTTTGATTGAGACCCATCCCCCCATGTCTTCTATGTTATTTGAACTACTCTAAGCATTAGTAATCTAAAAATATTACCAGTACCCAGTATGGGATGACTATTTCTCAAATTAGTTCAAGAAACATACGTGCATGTCTAGAAGAGATAGAGGATGAGTCTCAAGAAACAAAATGAAATAATAACTGTTTGTGAGATAAAGCTGATGAGTTTGACAATTTTTTATAACTTTAACCTTTTGATGAATTTAGGGGATAATAACTACAATAGTAGAGTAATTATTTTCTTAAATTCAATACTCATTTCCTTTAAAATGAATGCATTCTAATCATTTGAAAAAAAGTGTATGAAGATGGAATTAAAAAGTTTTCCAAGTTTTCAATAGAGATTTCATACAACCCTTATCAAATCCTTTCTTCATGTTTACACTATTTTTATTCAAGACAAATTTAATGTTTGACTACTCATGTAGAAAATGTCTTCTACACATGATGATATTACCAATCCTGAGGAAGAAAAAACTATTGATGCTCAAATTATAGAATTATTAGACGATTAATAGCATGTTTATGAAAAAAACAACAATGTAGCATTGTAATGTTGAATAAATTATCAAGGTAAGTCATAAGGGTATAAAAATTGAGTTTAGTTTGAATCAACGTGGCCAACCTATTGACAACAATAAGTCAATGTTCCTTAATTATGGTGGGGTCACAACAAGGTTGAATGTGCTGATTGATATTGATTCATGGCACCACATCTAGCATATAATAAAATAAACCCTTTGGAAAGATATAATGGTAATTTTAAGATATAATTTATCTGTTTTACTAAAAAATTATATAATGAAACGTTGATTTAATTTTCATTATTCTTTTCGATGTTTTTTTATTTCAGAATATTTCTATAAGAAATTTGTCTTAATGGTTGTATTAAAATCACATAGTGTCTTCTAAGATATTTTTACCAAGTTATATATCAGGGATGTTGAGGGGAAAGTAAATCCCCACCCATCAATTAGTTATGAACACATTATAAAGCAGGAAACATGGACTACTTTCATCACTTGTCAGAATGAAATATCATTTCAGGTGTATTAATGTTTATAATATATTATTGAAATTATTTATTTTATCTATTTTGATTCAAAATTTTAAATTAATGAAACATCAAAATAGTTCTGAAAATAAAGAATAGGCATCAAAACCAATGTACCCATATTACAAAGAAGGGATGGGGTACACTTCACTAAAGAAGAAATTGGTATATATTTTAAATCAATAATAAAAGTTTTATGTGATATGAAACAACATAAGTTCCTTTGTTTATATATATATATATATATATGAATCAAAATCTGAAGCCACTTCAGTCCCACATCATGTTCTATTGAAGGAGGCTTATGTACATAAGGAGGGTAATCTAGTTTATGAAAACAAAAAAGCATTATGGGAAACATATGTAAGTATGGAATGGTATTAATTTGTTATAATTTATAATTGTATTACATAAAAATATATATTTATGTTCATATTTTTTATATGATTTAGATACAATTATTGGTAGTGACCATACCGGAAGAAAATTAGTTTCAGTATCTTTGAATCGATTTGAACAATATGTTCGCATTAGAGGACTAGGTTTTGGAGTGACTCCTTAGACATATTTTGAGAAGATAAAACCATATGAAGATACATATAATGTAGAGAAAGGATTTAAGACACAAATATATTCTTTTCAAGATATTATTTTCTGGTTTGGTTACGCAGACCAATGTTTGAGAAAGGATCAGAGGAAACCAGTAGTGGAACAAAGATCAACACATGAACCAAATGACCCCACTAGATTTGAGGTTATGAATTCCACTAAATTTAATACTTTACCTAAGTTAATAAAATGTTTAATTAATATTTCTCCTAAATTTGAATCAAACAACTTATGATAACGTTATATTACTAAAATTATACAGGGTATAGTTGTATGTGATTTGTATCTATCAACACCCACACACTGCCTTATTGCGAGGGGTAGAGTGTATAATATCCTGGGTGTAACACCCCAAGATTTTATGAAAAAAATTCTTTTTAATTTCATTGATGTATTTTGGTATACTCTAAAACAAGATTACCTTGCGCTATACGCAACACTGTATTAGCTTGTAGTATACACAACACTATTCTTGGATTATGTTACACACAATATTGATAGTAGTTATTCTACGCAACATTGAGTGTGTATATAAATTTATATATAAATTCAATGTATATATGAAATATGGTTGGATTCTGTTATACAAAAAAAATATAGAGTCTTGCACTACATGTCACCCTGACTTGGCTTGCGTTACACGCAATCACGACCTTCCTCGATAGCGTGTGTAGTACGCAATACCGGGTTTCACTAAACAACGATATATTGTTATAATATTATTATGGAATAGACGTTATGAATATTATTAACTACATTTTTAATTTTATAACATTATTATTAATCTTACATATTTTCTAGCACATGGTATGAGAAAAAAATAAATTTTTCGGGTAAAATAATTATTTTTCAAAAAATCCAGTTTTGCCACTTTTTGTGGCGCACCCACTTTAAATCCAGTTTTTGACATGTTTATAAGTTCAATTTGAAAAAATAAAATTCTTCCTTGGAATCTGGATATAAATATTTATTTTGGATAAATTTTTCATATTATTCAGATAACTTTAATATTTTGATGAATAGTAAAAACACGCTATATTTTAATTAAAGACAACTTTTTTCATCGCAATAATTTATATGTTTAGATTATCTTTTTAATTGGTGTTAAAGTGTAATTATAATATATTTTTACCATTTAATCTAATTTTGGTCATTGGAATTAATTTCACTTTGAATTTGGACATAAACAAGTGTCGATCTTTTGATAGTTATTGTTTCACAAAAACACGTTATTTATTTTGATAACGGGAATTACTTTTAAAATTATTTAATGCAACTTCTATGTTTTGAATTTGGAAAAATAGACATCATTTTTGAATTCATAATATCAAATATAGCTTAGGATGAATTTTTGGTATTTTTCTGAAAAACTTCAATTTTTGATGAATAGTGAAAACACTAAGTTTTTTGTTAAAGCCGACTTTTTTTTAAATAATCATTTATTTGATTAAAATTTATTTTAGGCCAAAATAGAAACATAATACTTATATAAGTTCAATGAAATTCATTGTAATCATTTTATAATAATTTTATATTTATAAACAATTGTATAGAACTTTTCAGCGTCTTTTACCCACCTCCTAGGGTTGCAATTGTTCATAAAACGTAATTTTACTGCTTCTGTGAGTTGAATTTAGAAAATCCGATAAAAACGGTTAATATCAATTAGTAAAATGTGGTTCAATTAGATAAAAATAAATTTTGGTGAATAGTAACTTTTTACTTTTATTTACCACGGTTAAAAGTAAATAGGGTAATTCAAGGTTAAAAGAATATTATAATAATTCAAAATTACCTTAACAATTGTCCACAACTTATTTGAAGAGTAATAGCCGACCATGGGTATCCTTGGGTCGATTTTGAGACCCCATGGAGCCACTTATGAAAGACAATGAGACATTAGATTAATTAATTTAATGTAAAGATAAAATTGACATTAACAAAAATCCTTAAATAATTAATTTTTATAAGGGGCTATACAGATTATCTTTTCGACTATAAATATTCATTGGAAAGATAAAATGATTTCCTAAATATTGGATTTTTTTTATAATTTTTAGACATCATATAAATTAAATTATTTATGACACAATAATGATGCAATATTTACCTCATTAATAAATGATTTAAATAACTAAGATTATAATGATTAAAATATTATCCAAAACCTTTCCAATTCCTATTGGATGATTTTATTTCAAAAATGAGTCATCTTATCTTTGACATTAATGTGTTTTGGACCTCTTGAAACCGAAGATAAGTTTATAATAAAATAATTTTTTCACATTTTCCAAAAGAGCCCCTCCTCTCCCTTATAAAAGGAGACCACTTCTATGCAATTCCTCACACCTCTCAAGCCAGTTGACTCGTCCAAACTCTACCCAAATAAGCTCCCTACAACCCTATCCTCCCACTTGAAGCCTTACATTAGGCATAAGACACTCCAAGAAGTCTTTTTGGTTCAATCCAAAGCAAGTTACCCAAATTAAAGGAGGTTAGGATATGTAGGGAGCATATCGGACCAAAGGTAAGGGATAACTAATCCAATCTCATTCTTATCCGAGATTGTTATTCGTAAGTATTTACTGGGGTAATTTTTATCATCCATGACCATGTTTTCTAAAAATGTTTTCATAAAATATTTACTATTCTTCCATGAATGTTTAAAGTCATTTTTACCCTTTATTGAGTTTTTACCACATTGTAAGAATGGAATCTTTCCTTTGGTTACCATGTAAGGTACTTTTTTATTTTTATGACAAAAGTATGAGAAGAATGTTATTTTTAACTTATTCGGCATGAACAGAATTTTTACGGTTTCATAACGCCTCATTTTCATGAATATTCCTCTACAAGACTTCATGATTATCTTCAACAAAACCATTTTCTTTTAAAATTGCATGGCATTTTGTGAAAAGAAAATGATTTTCATGAAGAAAGGATATTTTCCTCCATAATTCATTTCAAGTGCTTTATCAAAACCATTTTCCATATAAGATGACATTATTTCATATGTGTATGTTTCAAGTATAAGGTCTCTATGATTTATATGGTTTCACTTTTCTTATGATTAAATGATATCCATTTGTTTTATATGGATTATGTTATGATGGAATGATGTTTATGAAACCCAATTTATTCTTTGGGTTATGATGAATGATTTATGATTGTTTTGTGTCACACATAATAATTATTTCAATATGAGATGGGTGTGACCTATATCTCCCTCCAATTCACTAGGTAAAGATTTATATCTCATGAGATAGACATGGCTGGAATGGCAAGTAAATCTGGTTCAATAATACAGGGCTGGAACGACATGTAAACCCAGTTCAGTAAGGGACTTTGTCCACTAAGATGGTCTTGGAAGCAATGCTTTGGCTACTATGGAAATCATTACATGTTCTTAATGGATTCCACAATTACATTTTTTATTCCCATTTTAGTTTATCATGATTAATGTTCCTTTCTGATCTATGCCTTATGTACTGCCATGTTTTATGTCATTGCCCAAGATTTTGATGTTTAAACATTATGTTCATGTTTTTAAGTTCAATTGTATATTATTTGTTTTATTTTATTCATGATTACCCTTACTGAGCATTTGAGCTCACCCTTTATATGTTTTCTTATCCCCAAGATATAATGAAAGGTTTTAGGTATGAAAACAAAAGGGGAAAATCTTTATGGGAGATGTTGAAGATCTTTCACCACGATTAGAAGATTATATTCTGAGTTTCCAAAGACACTAAGCTATTACGGTCCTTGTGTGTCTGTTTTTGTTATGTATTAATTATTCCGCAAAATTAATGTAATGTCCATGTACGTCAAGCTTTTGGGCCTCTACAATTGGTATCAGAGGAAAGGTTTAGTTAACCTTTAGAATCTAAGATGCGAAAACTTTAGTGAGATCCCTAAAAATATTTCTAAGGTATGTATAGGGATGTCCCTAAGGTTATGTATAATTATAGGTTATAGTCCTAAAAATACGGTAATGATCTTAGAATTAAACCTACGATGTTAGATATTGAAGTTACTCCCCCTTTATTATGATGTTTTCCCTATCATGATTTTTGTCTCTCACACTATTCTTTTTGGGTTATAGACGATGGCTTGAACCCGAAGGAACCGTGTTGACTAATGTAATGGAAAATTCAATGATTTTCCTCCTGAACAACCAAATGTGATGGGAGATGGAGTACAAAATCTTATTCCTATACTTACACAAGCTATGAATCATTCTGGACTTCCAAATGAGTAGAGAAAAGAACAATATTCTATTGAGTCCTTCGTGAGGAAACATCCCCCTTCTTTCAGTGGGTCTTCTAATCCACTTGTTGCTGAACAATGGATCAATACCATTGAAAAAAAAATTCCATAATTCGCTGTTCGGAACATGAAAAAGTCATTCTGGCTATTTAACGATTAGAAAGCGAAGCAGATCAACGGTGGACTTTAATTAAGAATACAAGGCCCCAAGGTGAAATTGATTCCATGGAATGGGATGAGTTCAAGAACATATTTTTCAATAAGTACTTCCCTCGTATTCTTCTAACAAATATGGAAAAGGAGTTCCTTGAGCTTTAACAAAAGGATGATGAATCTGTTGGTATATATGAAGCGAATTTTACAACGCTTGCAAGGTATGCATCTAGCTTTATCATCCAACCCAAAAATAAAGTTGATCGATTCATCAGTGTCTTAAAATCAATTCTTCGAAGGGCATTAGCTATAAGAGACTTCAGTAGCTATGATGAAATTGTGTGTTGTGCTATCAACGTAGAACTGGATGTTTGTGTTACATATCCATCTCATGGTTTTGACAAGAAACAAAATATGGATTTCAAGGAGAAATCTCATAACAATGGTGAAAAGAAGATGAATGTTTCTTTATTCTCAATGTGTGGAAAGAAGAATGGTTGAGATTGCCTAAATGGTACTAGAAAATGTTTTAAGTGTGGAAAAGAAGTTCATCGAGCAGTTGATTGTTGAAGTAATGGTAAAAAGGATGCTAATGATGTGAATAGAGAAAAGACAACAGAGAATGCTCCACCAACACTTTAATGCTTCAAGTGCAAGGAAATGGGGCATTATGCTAATAAATGCCCTAATCCAAGGGTTAATGATAATCAACCTGAGAAACCGCTTAAAACAAAGGACAAAGGGAAGTCACATGAGATCACTATTGGAAATGTTGAATATGAAAACGATGTGGTGGAATGATTTAGTGTTCATGTAATTGGATTCCAAAATAATGTTGTAATCTCATGGAACTATGGAATAAAGAGACATCTAAGGATTGTTACACTGTTGTCATTCCTTATGTTTTGAAAGTGTATGATGAATGGTATCGGTAACCATGAAAGATTATTCATATATTTTTGGAAATCACCTAATATTAGCATAAAGAAGTGCTAAGGAGATAAAGAAATGTTTGATAGTATTAATGAGCACATGAATTATATAAGGACAAAGTGATATAATGGTTTGAGTATAAAGAATTTTTGGAATTTTGTTATGTGGAAAGAGTTAGCTTTTGACAGCATTCATTTTTTCACTAAGGTTCAATGGGTATTCATTTTTCAAGAGAATACATGATTAAGGTATTCACATGATTGGAATGTGATTAACAAGATATATCAGGGATAAATGATGGTATTCACATGCTCGGTAGATGACATTTCTAGTAATTATTTTATTTATACTATAAGCTTGGACAGAAATGTTTTGGATAAGCCTAAGGATTTGAAATGGATTATGTTGGACAAAATTTTGTATTGTTTAAGGATAGAACTGTTTTCTATATTATCGATGGAATGTCATAGTGATGTAATTTTAGAAAAAGGACAACCTGCAGGACGGGCGAAAACCTGTCACGTCGGACAAGGCTGTGGGAATCGAACCCACAAACGAAGTGCGATAGGCCTTTATCACCTACCACTAGCCTACAGAAAGTCCCTGGTTAGTAGAAATTATTTTTATTTTATTAAGAAGTATGATAGTTGAAGTATAAGTCCATTTTTGGAACTATATACGAATAATATCACCATATATGGACTTATGTATATAACCTTTGCTAACCGTATGTTTGAGACAGATGGAATGACCTATAATTCTATCGCATGATCTGCTAACATTTCATGAAAAACAAATTCAACTTCATTTCTATAAGAGATTAAGTCGAAATTGTTCAAGACATGACCAACAATGAGATTGTACCAAAATCAAGTAATAATTTATTTTAATTCAAAAAGTATTCAACATTAGGGAAATTATCTTGAAAGCCAAAAAAATGTTGTCCTAGTTCCCTTATATCCGATGAATTAGATGGTACCTTAGATCATCACAAATATATGGCTTTGTGATTGTTGACTTTTTAATATCCAAGTTTTTTACCACTCTCCATCAGAACATGAGGGTTAGATTTCTCTTCCATATCCATATTTTTACCTATGTTATCCTACGTGGAAACCCAGTGATTAGTTAATTTGGGTAACCGTTATACTTCATACTTTAGTTTTTAAAGATAAGTTTTGGTATTCCTTTTTACAATGTGGGTTTCTATTAAAAAAACTTTCGAGTAGTAAACCATTTATAACCCTGACGAATTTCGAGGGAGAATTTCATTTTAAGGGGGGTAGAATGAAACACCCTGTGATTATATGAAAAATATTCTTTTTAATTTCATTGATATCTTTTGTTGTATTCTACACCAAGATTACCTTGCACTATATGCAACACTGTATTAGCTTGCAGTATACACAACACTATTCTTGGATCATGTTACACACAATTTTGATAGTAGTTATTCTACGCAACATTGAGTGTGTATATACATATATATATATATATATATATTAAATGTATAAATGAAATATGGTTGGATTCTGTTATATGATACAATTAAGTAGTCTTGCACTACACGTCACCCGGACTTGGCTTGCTTTACATGCAATCGCGACATTCCTAGATAGCGTGTGTAGTACGCAATACCGGGTTTCACTAAACAATGATATATTGTTATAATATTATTATGCACTTCCCATTATGAATAGTATTAACTAAATTTTGAATTTTATAAAATTATTATTAATCTTACATATTTTCTAGAACTTGGTATGAGAACAAAATAAATTTTTTGGGTAAAATAAATATTTTTCAAAAAATGCAGTTCTGCCACCCTTTGATGGCGCACCCACTTTAAATCTAGTTTTTGACATTTTTATATGTTAAAATTGACAAAATAAAATTCTTCATCAGAATTAGGATATAAAATTTTAATTTGGATAAAATTTTCATATTATTCTGATAACTTTCATATTTTGATGAGTAGTAAAAACACGCTATATTTTAATTAAAAACAACTGTTTTCATCGCAATAATTTATATGTTTAGATTATATTTTTAATTTTTTTAAAGTTTAATTAGAATATATTTTTACCATTTAATCCAATGTTGGTCATTTGAATTAATTTCACTTTGAATTTGGACATAAACAAGTGTGGATCCTTTGATAGTTATTGTTTCTTAAAAACACGTTATTTGTTTTGATAACGGGCATTACTTTTAAAATTAATTAATTCCACTTCTATTTTTTGAATTTGGAAAAATAGACAACATTTTTGAATTCGGAATATGAAATATATATTAGGCTTAATTTTTGGTATTTTTATAAAAAACTTCAATTTTTGATGAATAGTGAAAACACAGAGTTTTTGGTTAAAACTGACTTTTTATCTAAATAATCATTTAATTGAATTATATTTATTTTAGGTCAAAATAGATACATAATTATTATATAAGTTCAATGAAATTCATTGGAATCATTTTATAATAATTTTAGATTTATAAAAAATTGTATTGAACTTTTCACCGTCTTTTACCCACCTCCTAGGAGTTTTTGAAATTGTTCACAAAACATAATTTTACCGCTTCTGTAAGTTGAATTTCAAAAATCTGAGAGATAAGGTTAATATCAAGGAGTAAAATGTGGTTCAATTAGATAAAAATAATTTTTGGTGAATAGAAATTTTTACTTTTATTTACCACGGTTAAAATTAAATAGGGCAATTCAAGGTTAAAAGAATATTATAATAATTCCAAATAACCTTAACACTTGTCCAAACCTTATTGGATGAGTAATGTCTGACCATGGGAATCCTTGGGTCGATTTTGGGACCCCATGGAGCCACTTATGAATGACAATGACACATTAGATTAAATAATTTAATGTAAAGTCCAAATTGGCATTAACAAAAATCCTTTAATAATTAAGTTTTATAAGGGGCTATATAAATTATCATTTCGAATATAATTATTCATTGGAAAGATAAACCGATTTACTAAATGTGGGTATTTTTTTATATTTTTTATAAATAAAATAAATTAAATTATTTATGATACAATAATTATGCATAATTTACCTCATTAATAAATGATTTAAATAAATAAGATTATAATGATTAAAATATTATCCAAAACCTGTCCAATTCCTTTTGGATGATTTTATTTCTAAAATGAGTCATATTATCTTTGACATTAATATGTTTTGGACCTCTTGAAACCGAAGATAAGTTTATAATAAAATAATGTTTTCACACTTTCCTATAGATCCCATCCCCTCCCTTATAAACAGAGACCACTTCTATGTAATTCCTCACACCTCTCAAGCCTTTTGACTCATCCAAACTCTGCCCAACTAAGCTCCCTACATCCCTATCCTCCCCCTTGAAGCCTTAGATTAGGATGAAGACACTCCAAGAAGTCCTTTTGGTTCAATCCAAAGGAAGTTACCCAAATTAAAGGAGGTTCGGATACGTACGAAGCATATCGGACCTAATGTAAGGGATAACTATTCCAATCTCGTATTTATCCAAGATTGTTCTTCGTAAGTATTTACTGGGGTAATTGTTATCATCCATGACCATGTTTTCTAAATATGTTTTCAGAAAATGTTTATTATTCTTCCATGAATGTTTAAAGTCATTTTTACCCTTTATTGACTTTTTACCACATTGTATGAATGTAATCTTTCCTTTGGTTACCATATAAGGTACTTTTTGACTTTTCTGACCAAAGTACGAGGAGAATGTTATTTTTAACATATTCGGTGTAAAAAGAATTTTTACGGTTTGATAACGCCTCATTTTCAAGAAGATTCCTCTACAAGATTTCATGATTATTTTCAACAAAACCCTTTTCTTTTAAAATGGCATGGAATTTTGTGAAAAGATAATGATTTTCAAGAAGAAAGGATATTTTCCTCAAGAATTCATTTCAAGTGATTTATCAAAACCATTTTCCATCTAATATGACATTATTTCATATGTTTATATTTCAAGTATAAGGTCTCTATGATTTATATGGTTTCACTTTTCATGGGATGAAATGATATCCATTTGTTTTATATGCATTATGTTATGATGGAATGATGTTTATGAAACCCAATTTATTCTTTGGGTTATGATGAATGATTTATGATTGTTTTGTGGAACACGTAATAATGATTTCAATATGAGATGGGTGGGACCTATATCTCCCTCCAATGAATTGGGTAAAGATTTATATATCACGAGATAGACATGGCTGGAATGAAAAGTAAATCTGGTTAAGTAATACAGGGCTGGAACGACAGGTAAACCTGGTTCAGTAAGGGACTTTGTCCACTATGATGGTCTTGGAAGCAATGCCTTGGCTACTATGAAAATCATTACATGTTCTTAATGGATGCCACAATTACATGTTTTATTCCTATTCTATTTTATCATGATTAATGTTCCTTTATGATCTATGCCCTATGTACTACCATGTTTTATGTCATTGCCCATGATTTTTATGTTTAAACATTGTGTTCATGTTTTTAAGTTCAAATGTATATGATTTGTTTTATTTTATCTATGATTACCCTTACTGAGCATTTGAGCTCACCCTTTATATGTTTTCTTTTCCCCATGATATAAATAAATGTTTTAGGTAAGAAAACAAAAGTTGAAGATCTTTATGGGAGATGTTGAAGATCATTCACCACGATTAGAAGATTATATTCCGAGTTTCCAAAGACAGTAAACTATTATGGTCCTTGTGTGTCTGTTTTTGTTATGAATTAAGTATTCTGTAAAAGTAATGTAATGTCCATGTACGTCAAGCTTTCGGTCCTCTACACTGGGAGACAATATACACCATAAATACCTCTCAAAAGATCACATGAGATTGGGTATTGAGGTAGCTCATGATCTAAATACTGAGTTACCTATTCTACTTGATGATATGGATATTACAACAATCAATGATGCTATTATAACTTTTATAGAATGGATTTATAATATTATAAAGATACATGAGGTATGTATTTTACAAATTTTTTCATATGAAAACCCTATAATTTTTGGTGAAAAATGTCTAAAGTGAGGTATGATATTATATATGAATAAAGAAATGGGGAAATAGAAAGTTAGATCAAGAAAATCTTGTGAATCGACCAAGAAATGAAAACGACCTTCTGAGAGTACCTTCTCCTCAGCAGTTCTAAGGGAATATTTATTATCATTACAGCTTCATATAGAGACCAAATTTAATGATTAAAATATTTCATACATTCCATATGAAAAATAAATATATGCAACTTTCATGATAGGTGTAATTGGTCTTGATAATATAAGTGAGATTCTCAAGCATGAATGGTTGGGATACTCGGTTGTGAATACATACATATGGTACATTTTCAAAATATATTTGTCCAAATAGTGATATGATATGTTTATGAAAGATAAGATCAATTCATATTTTCTACAAACATTTATATTGTTACTTTATAAATGGAAAACCATGCAAATCACAATTTGGATTCATTAATCCCTATATCATTTCTATGAAAAATTTTACATTGGATAAGAAAGAAATTGAGAAAAAAAAATTATCTACTTGATGTGTTTTTTGAGATAGAACAAAAAACAGACAACAGAAAATTTTTTATGCCTACAATTCATTAGTAAAATTCTACAATCTAATCACATAAAATATATTTTTATTTTTTCATTAATTATATATTTTTTATTTTTTAGGAATCACTAGATGTTGATCGCAATCAATCTAGATACACCAAATATTTATTTTTTAGATCCAATGTGTGGATATCCAAAAAACCGACCACACATGATGTGTATTGTGAATTTTTAATATACTAGAATCAAAATTTTATAGATAAACTTAGAATTATATGTTTCATCCTATGTTTTAAGAGGTTTTTGTTTATGATAGGGAAATAGCTAAATATAGGCTCACTCATGTCATGAAGTCAACGTATGGATATCAAAAGCATGTAGATTAATAATAATGGAAAACAATTAAGGTATATATTGAAATATTTGACTATCAAAACATATTTCACATCAAATTACAAATTTTGGCCAATTTTTCTATATTTTCTGAAGCAAGATAATGGAAAATATTGTGGATATTATGTTTTTAAATTTATGAGAGATATCATAAACCATGAAAAGACAAGAATCCAAAAATAGGTAATTTACAAAGGTAATTAAAATTTCATTTAAAATATTTCTTAATCATTTTTTTATATATTTTCTCAGTAATACCAAGATTTTTGACAGCCTTCACACTCAAAAAAGAAGTAAATCTTTTTAGAGATGAATGGGAAACATACATGTTGTTAAAATATTTACTGAAAAAAAATAGGTGATTACCTGCTATTTTTTGATCTATTATGGGATATGACCTTATAAAGATATTTGGGGTGTGAATCATTAGCATAAGAATTATTATATATTATTTTTTATATGTTTCTCAAGGAGAATTATAATATAGGAAATTAATTTTTTAATAAGTGTTGACCTGCAAACAATAAAATTTTTGGGAAATGGAATGGTGGAGGCTAAGGCCGAGGCAGAGGTAGAGGCAGTGTTGGAGTTGGAGACCGAGGTATAGGAGAAGGTTGAGTTAGAGACCGAGGCAGAGGAGGAGACAAAACATTGGCTTGAAAACAACAAAATTTTAGTGCAATATAGTATAATGGGAATCATACCAAATTTATATTTAAGAACTATTATTGAAAAGTGAACACAAAACTTTTCAATTAATATTAGATCCATTTTCAAGTGTTTCAGGTTTCTTATTTAAGAAATGTTTTTAGTACTTGTTTAAGTGATTTTACACAAGAATTTAAGTGGATGAATTTTTTTTAGAGATAAAAAAAACAGAAATTATTTTTTCAAACTGATTATCATAGACTAAAATTTCTATTAGAACATTATAAGTACTATAAAATATTACTAAAGTCTGAAATAAACCCCTCACAAAGAAAAAAATAAACAAAAAAATAGATGCAGTTTCATTCCCATGACTTATCTACACTACAAAGAAAGGGTTTATTACTGGATAAAATAGTCACATGAGAGTCATACAACACCAATTCAATCATCAAAAATGTATATAATCATGTTAAATTTTTTGAATAAAAATGTTTGTAATCAACCACTAAATCCAATAGGCGTATGAGAAAACTATTGTAGGATAACCAGCATTGAGATATTGTGGTCATCAAGGAGGGATGGTGTCAAAGTAAAAATGAAATGAAATTAAAAGAAACTTCTTTATGAAGAAATTACCAAAAATAAAAACACCGCTTAAAATGAAATCATGAAGCACTAAAAATATAAATGAAGACCCATTTGTAAAATAAGCTAGTAGCTTGATCAATGATCTCTAAAAAATAAAGAAATTAAAATTTCATTGATTGAATCATGAATTTTTAGAAAATAAAAATACAGTGGTTTCACTTTGGTGGGTGGTGGAATTATTTGGGCTATTAAACCATCAATTAGATGTATGATATAATATCAAAAGTTC
Organism: Viscum album; assembly: GCA_963277665.1. NCBI lineage: Eukaryota > Viridiplantae > Streptophyta > Magnoliopsida > Santalales > Viscaceae > Viscum > Viscum album. Next base: position 1,505,109,287 of record OY728158.1, read on the forward strand.
ATGTGAAATCTATACAGGTAACATTAATTATGCATGTGCACATTCATTATGTAAAATGACCCATGTTCACAAGCTCATTAATAAAAAAACTCATCACCATTATCAATAAAAAATACATGAGAATATGGATATTCCCATTTTTATGAACAAATAATTATGATGTTATGTTAGAGTCTATCATCACCCAGAATATTGAAAAGGATATACTAATATATAGCACAATCCAAGAAGTATTGATGGATGCATTATATCTTAGTGTCATTTAGATGATATGAAGGGTTATACTAATGTTTAATACTATCAAAAATGAGTAAACAATTTATAATGGAGTTTAGTGTCTTCTGAAAATACATAATGAATCACACTAAAGTTTTTTCCATCAAATAAGGTATATGGTTTATCATGAAGTTTGTACTCTCTATGATTGTGAAAGGGAAAATTATATTTTATTATGTTCTATAAAAACTCATACATATATATTTATTTTAGTTCAATAAATGAATTCTAATCTGTTTACACTATTGGTTGGTGTTTTATTGGAATAAATTACTTTTTCAATAAGTATGATTCACTCATATACTATGATCATGCACTCAATAAGGATGATTTACTCATGATAATGCAATTTTATTTTTATTATCCAATTAATTCGACATTCTTGGTTATCAAACTATAATATTGTTAGATTACCCATATTGTTGAATTAACTGTAGGATAAAAATATATAGTGGAATAAACCATACCTCAAAGAAGTACATGGCATAACCGGTACGACTCAAATTATGTAGCTTTAGTTTAAAATTAATATTTTATTATTTTATTTTTTCGTATTTATGTTTAATTTATTTTTTTTATAGTATTAATTACATAAGAATTATTTCATTATATGGTTGGATTCTTTTTCTCTATTTCGGTTGGTTTGTTCAAAGATTCTCGTGATCACGATATATTATAATTTAAGGCTGCAATTGAGATAAAAACAAAAAATAAATGGATCAATAATGTATAAAACCATCACGAAAAGGTGAATTCCTACTGCTAATTTAGTAAAAATTTTCAGCATTTTATCTACTATTTTTTAGTTAATTTCTTTATTATTTTTATATAATAATTTTTTTTCATAGATCTTTTTGGAAGTCATATTTTTCCTTCTATCATCTACAATAATCTAGAAAAGAGAGAATGTGGTGCTTTTGGATGAGGTGTTTTTGGCATCATGGGGTTTCTTCTTCCAACCAAATGGAACATTTCTTCCTTTTCTTCCTTGGTTTATATGGTTAAAATAAAAACACACATCACATACTCAATCATATGCACCTCAATCTGATATACAGTGTGATCGGTATGACTCAAACTGTTTGTTTTTAGTTTATAACATACATTTTAGTTCAAAACACACATCACATACTCAAAACTAAGAAAAAACATTAATATTTTTTTGATACTTTAGGAAAAAAGTACATAATTAATTTTTGACGGGTAGTTATCAAATTCCCCTCAATCTGATACATGATGTTCTCGGTATAACTCAAAGTGTATTTTATTAGTTTAAAATTTACATTTAATTTCAAAAATCATTAATCACTAAAAATAGATCAAACTCTCTTATATTTCCATATGATTTATAAAAAAAATTCATAATTAATTTTTTAAATTTAGGAATCAATATCACATCAAATCAACACATGGTGTGACTAGTATGACTCAGAGTGTGTGTTTCCAATTTAAAATTCCATTTTAGTAAAAAAACAAGTGACTCACTCAAAACTAAGAAATATCATTTATATTATTTTGATACTTTAGTAAAATGATCCATAGGTAATCTATTACATTTATAAATCATCAAAACCTCAAACTAATTCATGGTGTGATCGGTATGACTCCAAGTGTATATTTTTATTTAAAATTGAAATTAATTTTAGTAAATAGGGCAACTAACATTCTCAAAACCAAAAACTAAATTTTTAATATTTTTATAATTTAGTAAAATAATCCTTATGTCATTTTTGACATGTAGGAATCATCCTCAGCTCAATGTAATACACAATGTTCCCATTATGACTCAAAGTGTTTGTTTTCAGTTTGAAATTGACATTATAGTTCAAAAAGATTCACTCGCTAAAAAATGAGAAAATTAAAGTAAATTTTATTTATAATTTACGAAACAATTCATATGTAATGTTTGATGTTTATTAATATGTATCACATCAAACCCACACATGATGTGACCAGTATTACTCAAAGTGCATGTTTACAGTTTAAAATAACATTTTAGTAAAAAACACATGTGACATACTCAAAACCAAACAAACACATTCATATTATTTTTATACTTTAGGAGGACAATAAATAAGTCATTTGGGATGTATATTAATCATATACACCTCAATATGATTCAAGGTGATTGGTATGAATCAAAGTACATATTTTTATTTAAAATTGACATTAACTTTAGTAAAAAAGACATCTAACATACTCAAAACCCATAAAGAGCATTTGAATTATTTTCTATAATTTAAGAAAATTATCCATAAGTCTTTTTTTAATTTTATGTATTATAATCACCTCAATTCAATACACGATGTACCCGATACAACTCAAAGTTTCCATTATCAGTTTAAAATTGATATTTAAATTCAAAAAGTGTTATTGAAATCTGAGAAAATGTGATCATGTTGTCTTGATGATTTATGAAAATGATTCATAAGTAATTTTTTACATGTATGAATAAATATCATATTAAATTTACACATTATGTGACCGGTATGACTCAAATTGCATGTTTCCATTTTAAAATTAAATTTAGTAAAAAACACAAGTGACGTACTCAAAACAAAGAAAACACATTCATATTGTTTTGACAATTTATTAAATTGATCCATAATTATTTTTTAAAGTGTAGATTTTATAATCACCTAAATCAAATGCACATTGTGACTGGTATGAATCCAAGTGCATCTTTTTATTTAAAATTGACATTAATTTTCATAAAAATACAACTGACATACTCAAAACTAAGAAAATGTATTTGTATTATTTTTATACTTTAGTAAAATGATCCATACGTCATTTTTTAATTTAGGAATCATCATCACATAAATCCAATACACTATGTGCCTGACATTGCTCAAATTTTCCATTATCAGTTTAAAATTGACTTTTAAGTTCAAATAGTATCACTCACTAAAAATTGAGAAAACTCACTCAGATTTTCTTGATAATTTAGGAAAATTATTCATAAGTAATTTTTGATATGTATGAATAATTATAACATCAAAAAAACACATTTTATAACCTTTATGAGTCAAAGTGAGTGTTTCCAATTTAAAATGACCTTTTAGTAAAAAACAGAAGTGACATACTCAAAATCAATAAAACACATTCATATTGTTTTGATACTTTAAGAAAAATGAAACATAAGTCATTTTGGATGTGTAAGAATTATAAAAACCTCAATATGATGTATGGTTTGAATTTTATAACTACAAGTGTGTTTTTCAATATATAAGTGTCATTTTAGTTTAAAACTTGCATCACATCGCCAAAACCAAGAAAATGGGCATAGATTATTTTCTCATCAATCTATCCTCTATTACTTAATTAATTTCCTTATAATTTTTATATTATAATTATTAAGTTAATTTTTATTTATATAATTCTTTAAGATGAACAAGAAATGGTGCGATGAGCAATAATCAACCACAACTCAATCTGATATACATTTTTCCTAGTATGACACAATGTTTTGTTTAAAATTAACACTTTATGTTCAATTTATTTCTTTATATTATTAAAAACATAAGAATTTTCATCTTATATAGGTGCATTATTTTTCATGAGTAGAGTGGTATTTTTTTTACATATTCATTCTTTTTCTCTAAAATAGTATATTTTTTCTTTTATTTGTTTTATAAATTTTATTTCATTTAAATTATATATTTGTATCTAAATTTGCTAATTTCTGGTGTTGTTTTTGGTGTTGTTGTATGATATTACTACACACAACAGTATTCCCTATTTATGGTGTTGTTTTTTGATATTACAGTATACTATAGTATTCCCTTTATTATCTCTACTAAATACTTTAATAACCACAACTTTTTTCAATGCTTATAAAAGCACTAATAATGTTCCCTTTATCAGTGCTTTCTACAATCACTGATAAAGGTCTCCTTTATCAACACTTGTAGATGTACTGATAAAGGGTCCATTAATCAGCACTTTTCTATCACTCATAAAATACTATGGTTTTTAATCTTGCTTAGGTATTTTACACTTTACTATCACTAATAAAATTAAATTTTATTGTTGTTAAAGGTATGTTTTGTAGTAGTGGAGAGTTATTTTTCAGAAGAAGAAAAAATTATGTGCGCAATATATTTTTATCTTAATATATTAAATAAATTTTTATTGATTAATTATTATAATTAAATATTAATATTATATATTCAATCAAATATTTTAAAATTTATCTAATAGTTTTTATAATTCAAATAATAAAATTAAATTTATTTTTATGCATAAAATATATATTTTTTTAAATGATTTTCGTTGCATTTAGCAAAATTATTTTAAAGTTAATTTATACCAATTATAGAAAATTAATTTGATAAAATGGATTAAATATTTTGAATCATAATTTAAAAAAATTAATGACCCTACTTTCATTTTTGGTTATAATTTATATTAAAAACAGTAAAAATTTGTTACCATGGTTAGGGTTAAAACGGGTTAACAAACGGGGTTAAACAAGTAAATAAGGGTAAAAAGTTCCCTTAAGCTTGTATAAAAATTATTTTTTGAATTTATTTATATAATATATTATCTTAACTTTATATTCCTATCCATTTGGTTCCAATTTCTTAAGAAAATGACTTTATATTATTTAAATCTTTTATGTTATTTCATGTGTGTTCCTCCTCTCTCTTATAAATGGCCACCTCTTATCCTCCTTTTTTAAACACTGTTGAGCCCTATATATCATTCAATACCTTCCCAAAAACATTCCTAGATTTTTTTCCTTCATTATTTACCTTCTGGTATAACCCTGAGACCATCCCAAGGAGGCTTAAGTTTTAAGCCAAATGAGGTCTCTCAAAGAAGAGGTCATCATCTTACCCGACCCTTTCAAAGTTTATTTATTCTTATACTTCCTATAAATATATTTTATCAATAATAAAATAATTAATATATTATCATAAATATACTAATATGTTATTATTATTATGGTATAACTATTTTCCACCTTTCCATCAAATGGGAAAATGAAAGTATCGTGTGTGCGTACGTGTGAATTACCGCCTCCACATGGAAATATGATTAATTTCCCACAACCACCTATCATGGATAGTTATAATTATATATTTAATGAATATATATGATATTTATTATATAATAATTATTCTAGGATGAGAAAATATTATGTATTTTATTTTTATTTTTTCATTAGAAAATGAAAGTATCGTTCATGTGTACGTACGAACTACCGTCCCCATGAGTGATATATTTCATTTTCAATATCCTCCTTTAAATGGATGGTTATAAAATTATATATTATAAATATATATTATACTTATTAAATTTATAATATTATATATACTTTATATTATGAATATACAATAGAATGTTCTTACTCATTCTTCATTTATAACACACTCTTTTTTAGGTCGGTTTTACCACCTACACAAGTGATGTTATAAGGTTTATAACATAAATGATTAATTAATATTATATAATTGTGATATTATATAATAATATGAAATAAATTTCATTATTAAAATTCTTGAGATGATGGAATCATGATTAAATTTTAAGTACTAGAACTTTCAAATCGAAACATGCATGAAAAATAAAACAGTATCACCCATAACAATGATTTTAATGAAGAATAATTAATAAATGGATGATAAGGTGTTATAAGTGGATAATATATGATATTATAATTATTTATATAGTTCTTTTATTGAATTATAATACATTTAAATTTATTATACATGATTTAAAAATCACTTACAATGAAATTCAGAATTGAGGTAAAGGTTTTATGTTACAATCTCAGTTTCTCTTGGATTGTTTATGCAAAAATTTCCAATGATGATATTATATGATAAATCACTCAAAAATATTATATATATTTTTCACATATTTTTATTTCTATAGATTATAAATTTTCACTTCATTTTCCTCTCTCTAGGTACTCAAAAGTCTGAAATAAATATTTAAGGAAAGATGACTTTATTTCTCTCTTTGCTTGGGAATATTTTTCCACCATTATCATATATTATTTAAAATATTTTCAATATTTTTTTATTATTGATAAATGATTGATTAAATTAATTTTTATCCATGTTTTAATTTCTATAAAAAATCTTTAAAAGTAATCATCTTTTTATTTTCCAAATGAGGAATGTTTTACTAAAGCTGTGAATGAAATATTTGTTTTATCATATATCATATGAATGAATTTTCCCACCATAATTAATACTATTTAATTTTAATATTCCTTTAAATGTTTTCATTTATATTTTAAAATAAAAAAATTCCCCTAATATTATAGAAATTTTTAGATATTAAATATGTGATATCAAAATAGAAAGGGTATTCTTGTCAAGAAAGTTTCCAGTGATCTTTTAATGGTATCTTCGTATATGAAAATATAAATTGATGTTACCTATTCTTAACTAATTATATGATCCAATTATACCATCCTTATTCTTTCATAAGATTATTTTTGATTATTATGATGAAATATTTATGAAACCCATTTAATTTTCCATGAGTTAAGCTGTGAATAAATGATAAATGTTTTCATTGTTTTTTGGAAAACATATGTATGGATTATTATTTTTTGATGGGTGGGTCTGTTAAATCCCTCTAATTCATTGGGTAATAATTTTTTTAGCTAAAAAGTTACATAGATAGTTATCTAAATCCCAAAAGTGGTTACATAGGTGGTGGATATCCCAAGCTTGACATATGAGGAATGTCCTAGTGGGTATCATTGACATATGACTTCGATGATTATGATTATGCCATAATTTTTATGCCAATCTCTACGATATATTCTTATGATTATGATTTTATTTTATTTTTCAGGATTTTTGATTCTTCTATGAATCTTGTATTATGAACAGCCAAATCCTTATGTCATGATTATGATCTATGAATTGCTGGGTATTATTTTCAAATGTTAAGCTCATGTGCACATACCCTTATTATTATGTTATGATTGCATATTATCATTTAATTATAACTTTAATGTTTAAAATTACTTAGTATCTATGCTCTCCATTTCTTATGTTTCTATTCCACAAGTTATGAATAAATGTTTTACGTAGAGTCTATATAAGAAGTGTATAATGTGAAAATAACTTTGGGGAGATATTCAATATATTTCATGATATAAGATGTTTGTGTATATAGTCTTAAAATACACTAAAACTTTACAATTATAGGGAATGTATTTTAAAGATATGTATTGAATATTCATATTAAATGATGTAAAATTTTTTTATGTATGTTTTTGGTCACCTTAGTTTGTATCATAGGAATGATTATTATTATGCTTACACAACTCTCTCAAGATATAAATCATGTAGATATTCCAAATGAGAAAACTAAGAAACAAAATATTGTTGATTAATTTATGAGGTAACATCCATCCCCTTTTATTGGGTCCACCAATCCACTAATTACTGAGAAATAGATCAATACCATTGAAATGATATTTTCCATTATCCAGTGCTCAAAGCATGAAAGGGTTATTTTGGATATTTATCATTTTGGAAGGAGAATCGGGTTAATAGTGGACTCTTATAAAAAACATAAGGAAACAAGAATAAATTTACTCTATAGAGTGTGATGAGTTTAGGAGGTTATTTTTTAATAAGTATTTTCCACGTGTTCTTCATATGATAATCGAGAAATAATTCCTTGAGATAAAGTAAAGGGATGATGAATACATTATTACATATGAGTAAACATTTACAATAATTTCAAGGTATGTTTATGGTATTATCATGCAACCTGAAATAAACATTTATCAATTTGTTTGTGTCTTAAAACAATGTCTTTAAATGGAGTTATCCATAAGTGAGTTTAGTTGTTGTCGATAAATTTTTCTCTATTCTCTCAAGGTAGAAATGGAGATTGGAGTCACCCATCATTCTCATGGTTTTGATACGAAAACAAAGATGGGTTTAAAATGAAATTATAATAATAAAAACCATGGAGGAAAAATGATCGGTCTTATTTAATTATAGAAGAATTGAATGAAACATGGAGGAAATTGTCTTAATGATACTAATGAATGTTTTAAGTGTAGAAAAGAATGTCATTGTAAAATATAATGTTAAAGTGATAAAAGTAAACTAATTATATTAGTGGATATAAATCACTACAGAATGCACCACCCACACTCTAGTGTTTCAAATGGGAATTATGAAAACTAGTTCTTGAATCTAAGGGATAAAGGAAATTATCAATTTGAGAAACCTCTTAATCCTAGAGATAAAAGAAAATCTCATACGATCACTATTTCCGGTGTGGGATATGAGAAAGAATTGGTGAAAGGTACACTTTTCATCCACTCTAGAACTATTATTTTATTATTTTATTCTATTTATACCCACCCTTTTATATCTGAATAATTTTCTAAGGGTGTTGCAATACCACATCAATGATTAGATGTTGAATTAGCAGTGAAAACTCTTAATGGTAAAATGATTGTATCTCAAGTATATGATTCTTTTTTTATTGAAGTTTGTGGAAACGTGTTTCTTAAAAATCATGTTATTATCCATATAGTTGAATTTGATGTTATTTTGGGAATGGATTGACTCACTTTATATCAATCACTTATAAATTTCCAAAATAGGGTAGTCACAATTAATATTCTGAATGATGTTGTGATCATTTATCGATGTGAGGATGAATATGAGATTCTAATGAAAATTATTTCCATTTTATTAGTCTTAATTACTATTAATTAGGGATATTTATCTCAAATGGTTGGGTAGAAACTCAGCAACGAATATATTCCTATTGTATATGATTTTTTTTGATGTATTTCTGGAATATTTTCATAATCTTCCTTTGAATCTTAAATTTAAGTTTTCAGTAGAACTAATATAAGGCGTTTCAGTTATTTCAAAGACTCCATATAGAATGGAAATTGTTGAGCTATGGTAATTGAAGAATAAACCCTATTATAATATTGACAAGGTATTCATTTGGTCAAGATAATCACCATGAGGTGCACTAGTGTAAGATCAATAGTTTTCCTACGATGTAAAAAAATTCAATTTAAATACTGGTTTATGGCCTAATGTGAGTCCCCAATGTGATCATAGGTGATTAAGGGGTGTCTAAAACTTTTTTCTAATCCTGAAATATAACTTTTTAGAAAAACATGGTAGGTTTCATGGTTATAAGAAACCATATGGGGTAGGCCGCATGGTTACTTCTAACCATCTGAGGTGGTACACGCCTTTTTCAGGAGGCATATGGTTTAAGGAAACCATGCGAGAGGGAGAACATGACCATGCGAGATCCTCCAATGTTTTTTTACAGTGGAGGAGATATGGTTTATACATGGTTAGTCAAAATATGTCCACTAACCATGTGATGTGTCTCTTAAAGAAGTGAAGGGAACATGGTTGGTGTACAGTTTAGCCAACCGTGCAGAAAAATTGTACGACCCAATAAATTTTTGGTAAATTACTATTTTTCCATTAAAATTTTTTTAACATTAAATATATTTATTTTTCTTTCTCTGGTAAACATACCTCACATTGGGAGAGCTCCTTTGAGCAAATTTCGTAGATTTTTATCATGTTTCATTGTCTGGACACAGATTTCAACAGCATCGATCTTATTAGATTCTCCCTGGTGATTTCTTCATTCATATTGTGTCATTATTCATTTGGAATTGTATAAAAGGAGTTATTTAGGTGCAATATAATATGTACTATTTTTAATATTTTTATCCTTTCTTCATTTTTCTATCAATTTGGACTAAATCAGACATCAATATTGGACGAGCACTCCACTACAGACCTACGGTAGGTGTTTTATACCTTTCCCTTAGGGTTTTGTGTTTTTTAAGCATAGATGTTGTTGTTTAACATGTCGTAATTTCTTGTGTCACCACTTAAATTTATCATATGTTTGAATTAAATGAACTAGTACCTGTTAGGGATCCACTAGTTCCATAGATATTTTTCGAGTTTTTTTCCCAACCTAGGACACCCATGGGGTGTACCTTTGTTTTTTCCTAATGTTAAACCACCCATGGTGTGTTCCTTTGTTTTTTCCTAATTTTAAACCACCCATGGGGTGTGCCTTTGTATTTTCCTAATGTTAAACCACCCATGGGGTGTGCCTTTGTTTTTTCCTAATGTTAAACCACCCATATAGTGAGTTTGATCTTTCTAAGTTAGAAGAATCCTTAATTAATTAAATTGAATCAAATTGAATTATTGAGATATGGTTTTTCTCCTTTTACATGTGATAACATGATGTTGTTGATTTAATTATTTAAATGAATTTTATAGAAACTATGGAAATGAGTGGGTTAACTAATGATATGTGAATTCTTGTGAATGTTGAATGTGAGGAATTGAAATGGTAGTGGATGTCTTGGTTGGTATGCCTTGGATCTTGATTCCATTAGATGTCATGGTCATTACTTACATGGATATTGATAATGTTAATGGATTCCTTGGATGATATTTCTCCTTGGTTCTAGATTCAATGGGATGCCTTGGGCCTTACTACCCCATGGATCAAACTTGCTTGGACTCGCATTAGACATGTGTTGTTAACATGATCCTTGGACTCCATCTGCATCTAACCGAGTTTCCATTGAGATACTCATGGGAATTGGTGAGGATTCCCTGGTATTTTATGCCTTGGATCCAAAACTATGGGGTCTAACACATCTGATTATATGGCATGGTCATGGTATTGTTTGCTTAGATGTATGGTGTGGTCGTGGTGGATCTTTTGGAATGTTATATAGATATCTCGTGTATAGGTATTGGATTTTTGTTGATAGACTGGACAGGGTGACTTGTTTTTTTATTTTATAGTTTCCTTATTATAAGAGATTGACTATTGTTATAGGGATCCTTGGTAGGATGGGCAGTACCACTTGACTTTCTCTATTTACTTGTATTACTGTCATATCTACTATATACCATGTAGACTAATTTATCTTGTATTTTACAGCCTGGATTTGTTATAGACACCATTTTTGGTGGTCTACTAAGTGTTATCTCACAACCTATTCAGGTCGTTGTTTGGTACTTGAACAGACTATATGGATACTGGTAGAGACTGGGGAAAGAACCCACAGTACGATGCTTGATTTGTGCAATGCTTAAGAGAAGGGGAGCACAGGACCAAGCTAATACTTGTGATTCTATCTAGGATAGTTTTTTTGGTCTTTTTGGTATTTTGATACTTTTATTGTACTAATTCCTATATACTTGTTTCATATTCTTTGTAGATACGTGACAGGACACATGATTTTTTATATAATATTATTTCTGGAATTTTTTTGTATATTCTTATCATGGATGTTTATCTTCAGTTTGGATTATTTACTACTTAATCTATTGACTTTATTATTATACCATTGTGTTACACTCTAATATGAGGGAATAGTCTCTCCATAGACTCACCCTAGGCCCTCAATACTATTCGGCAGTCTCTGGAATTTGGGGAGATACGCTTGAGGCCATGTGACCCACCGGCTTGGGGAACCAGATTGTGGCTTATGGATCAAGATATTATAAAGTGCTATTAGAGCAGTTTATTTTATATTTTTCTTTACTAATTTGAGACAACAGAAAGGGGTAGTAAGGAATTTGAATTTGGTAATGAACTATGCCAGGGAGTAGCTAACCTACGTACAGGAAAATCCAAATTACCTAGAACAAAATTGTTGTTTTCTATATTTTTCCTATTATATTTGATTTAATTATATCATTGGGTGATGCACTTCAATTTTAATTTCATTATTTATGTGATTGAGGATTTGTGTTACTATTTCTAGAAGAGATGTGGGAATGCATATTATGCTTCATTTTAGTCACTTTATAGGTTTCACATGCCATTCATTATTCTATGCCATATAGGATGAATTTCTTGACTACATGATTGTGATGTGTTCCATGAATGATATATTTGTGTCTTGATAGATGATTTGTACAGAAAATTGAGAAACATGGTTGGTACTTAGAGTTACTTATATAACCTAAATAGTTTTTTTATTAGGCTATATCAGACACCCTAAGAGGTCAGCTATAGAATTTTGAATCATGGTCCATTGGTTTCATGAACTCGAAGGTGTTACGTTAGGAATTAAGTATATTCAATATTTTGGTTCATGAGGTGTATGGGCCCTTTTAGATCGTAATTAGAGAACCATTTGGTTCAACCATTTAATAAGATAATGGTGATATAAATGTGAATTAAAATGAAATAAAAATTGGTGAAACATAGAACTTGACCTAGACCTGGATTTAGAGTGGGTAGTAGACACTGTCTCTAGTGATGTTATGACTATTCCTTTTGTAGATTCTAGATGTAGTGAAAGTGTGGTTGGGCCTGCAACCAACTTTAATTTTTACCATGATCAATGATTATTCCAGGATCAATATGATGATGAATTCCAGTCTCCATGAAATTTACTCAAATATTTAGATAAAGAATGAAGAGGCCCAAAATCTTTAGAGAGGATCTTACACATCATATTTATAATTAATTAATCAATTTTATAAAGAAAAAAATACATGTATCTTCGGTACATTCATCATTGATGATGTTGATCATCCGGAATGACCCTTCTGGATTGTCTCATTAGGCTTTCTAGGATCCAAACCAGAATCCCTCTAGCGATGATCCACACGTGCTTCGATGGACTCTGATTGACACCACTCGTTCTCTGGGTGCTAGCACGGTGAAGCGAGTGTCTTTTTTTGGTTATTATTGATCGTTTAATATTTGGTCTTGGAGAACGTATCTTGTTATTGAGAGGGGTAGAAAGAGTATTTGAGAGAGAAATCATTTAGCTTAACAATTCTCAATTCACCGGGCGTGCAGTTCGGTACATGGAACAATAGGCGTACGTGTCTATTTAACAACATGGGGCTTCGGTTAAAATATTTAGTTGTGTAACAGAAATTAAAAAAATTCATAAACTTAGAGAAAACTCATGCTTTTAATAATAATATTGTGTCATTATTTATGGTCCCCCAACTTGCGCAAAATTGAATTATAAAAAAAATTCCACGTCACAAAATAATTGCAGCATTATTATTATTTGAACTTGTTCCAACTAGTTAAATAATTATTTACCATCTTGAAAATAATTATTTTACTTCCAAAATAGACTTGGTCTACATGAACTCCACTTCCATTTATTGAAAAACTGAATAAATAAATAAATAATTTATTCTCTTAAATAAATATTTATTTACAAACTAGTAAATAAAAAATTATTAAATGTTCAATAAAATAAATATATATTTATTACCCACAATCTGGTGAATAAATATTTATTTAATTTATACAATCATTTAAACTTGAATAAAATTATTCCACTATCTTGAGAATAATATTTATTTCATTAATTAAATTCAAATATAATTTAACTGAGACCACCAAAAACACTTAGTGTGTAACCCTCTAGGATTCTTTCTCATTGGTATTAGGTGGGATTGCCTAAAGACGAAGAGTATTGTCTAGCAATAGGTCAAGGCACCCAAGAGAAAGAACTTAAAGTCCCAACAATGACATCCACATATGAATTCCCATTGTGTAATATAATCATGTTATCTCAATATCTCATCAAGTTGGTTTCATGATAGTTTCATCAACCTTTATGCTTGATATGTCATTTTATAACTACCAGAAATAAACTCATCGTTACACCATGGAAATGGAATTTCATGCGATGGTTCTATTTCATTTAATGGATCAAGATATCAACTTCCGTAAATGGAAGGAACAAATCCTTCCTCTACTTATTCATTAATAACATGTCATTCATGATGCACCCAATGTACCATAATTCCATCCAACTATCTACATGATGTTTTTGTTAGAAAATCAAAGTGTGCAAGTCATGACACCTATTAATGATAATAAAAAAGTCTAAGGATCATTACACCCACTTACAGATAGGAATATCTGATGAAACCAAAACATGTGGAATTATTACTAGACATGACGTTTGTCCTTAGGTAAACATGTTCAAGTTGATGATTATTACTGAGATAGTGAATCATGAATTGATTATAGAGTGTAACCTAAGGGAGGATGAGGGCACAATGTAGAGAAGTATAGTATCTCAACCTAGTGGTTCGACTTCTAGTGATAGGAAGCAACATTTTGAGGCTTCCCATGAGATGAGTATCAGATAGGATGTTAATACTAGTAGTGAAGTTTTCTATCATTAGTATGGAATATGGGGACACATGATGAATCAGTGTGATCAAGACCCATTCAAGTGATGAACTTTTGGTAGGATGTTCCATGTATAACATTTTTGTAGGACCTTCCCTCCAATAGTCATTGGTATGGGTTCAGATCCAACACCAGGTTTGGGAGTGATTTTTATAGCTACGCATCAATCTAGGAGATGGAGTAGTGCCGATATTTCCAGATGAAGTGGTGGTTGTGGCCAAGGCATCCAGGAACCAGTTGTACCAAGAGAGGAGATTGGGATTGCTCTAGGTAGTTAGGTTGTGTCATAGGTCTATAGTTTATTACAGATATATTTTGTATGGACTACACCTAAAGAGCATAGTGTCAGTCCTTCTATAGTGAGAGGTTCAATATTAGTATCCTCTATACTAGTATCCACTCTTGTTGATATAGGTTCATCTCATAGTTTCATATTTTTACCTCGAGTGGAAATCCTTGGGATTATTGTTTAGTTTTATAAGGGCATTATGACACACAATACTTCAATGGGGGTCGTGATGTAGGTTTTGCTTCGGTTCAGGGAGTTCCCCCTTGTGATTAGAGGGTTTCACTTCATATGGGATCTTTTTATCCTCAATATTATAGGGTTTAACCTCATACTCGGGGTGTAAAAGATAGTTTATTATCGAGACTATGTTGATTTCTATCACTGAAGGGTGACCTTCACATCAACATAAGGTAGAGTTTTTATTTACAAGGGTGAATGGGACATCCAAGAAAGCTGATTTGAACCAAAGAATTGTGGGATGGGAAGAATGATCGCCCATATTTATTGTTTATATTTGTATGATCAGGGATCACATTAGGTATATTTACCTATAGTGGTTGAACATTTCATGGGAATTTTCCCAGATGACTTTTTTGGTTTACCTACTAAGAGAGAGGTGGAGTTCTCTATTAAGGGACTTCTAGCAACTATATCAGTATCCATTACTCCTTACATGATGGATACTACAAAGTTACAATATCTCAATAGGTAGATAGAGTACTTTAAGTAAAGGGGGTTTAAATGAACCAAAACTTATCTAGGAGGTTTTCTAGTCCTTTTTCAAAAAAGGCAGATGGTACCCTTAATCTATGTGTGGATAACTGAAAATTGAACTAGTTGACGGTTAAGAACCAGTATCCTTTTACACAGATAAATAACATTTTTTATCAGATCTATGGAGCTCAGGTGTTCTTGAAAACTGATTTGAGATTAGGATATCATCAGGTGTGTGGTCAACCTACAAATATACCTCGTGTAGATTTTTTTGCAGGTATGGTCTATATGAGTATCTAGTTATGTCGTTCAATCTCATGAACATGCCAAAAAATTTCATGTAACTGTTGAAATGAGTTTTTTATCCTCATCTAGATTATTTTTTGTGGTTTTCATGGATGATATTTGGGTATATTCTCATAATCAACACAACCATTCCAAACATATTGAGATAATTTTGGATACAATGAGAGATCATCAGTTATATGATAATATCACTAAGTTCCACTTCTAGATTGATAAGATTATCTTGTTAAGTTATATTATCTCATAGGTATGAGTATAAGTTGACATAAAGAAAGTGAGAACTGTAGTTTTCGGAGAGAATCCCAAGAAAATATTTTATATAAAGAGTTACTTGGGGATAGATGGATATTATAGGCATTTTATATAGGACTTATCACACCTAGAAGTTCCTTTGATGTCCTTGACTAAGAAGGGTGTAAATTTATTATTGATAGATACCTACAAGACAACCATTTAAGAGATGAAAGGAAGATTTACTTCTACACCGGTCCAGATTCTTCCAGAGTTGGACAGGAGCTGCACAATTCATTGTGATGCATTAGGTATTAAGATAGGAGCAGTTCTGATGCAGGTGCTGGATTTATGGAGTGTGGGTCACATCATTTGAGGACACATGATAGGAATTACCCCATACATGATCTAGAGTTAGCTACAGTTGTTCATGTTTTTCTCTATTGGAGACACTATTTACTATTAGAGCATTTTGTGGTATAAATGGACCAAAAAGGCATCAAGTACATATTTACATAGCATGATATAAATATGAGGCAGTGGAGGTGTGTTGAGTACCTACAGACTTTTGACTTCAATCTTTCTTGTATTCTTGGGAACAGAAATGAAGTGGCTGATGCACTAAGCATGAGGAATCATATACAAGAAGTTCAAGAGGTCAGTAGTGAGTGGAATCTCATGGATTTTTTTCATAGATTTTATTGTCTGTGTAGGATAGTCAGGGGAAAACTTTTATTTATTCATTGTTTGTGACCTATACTCTCCTATATAGATTAATAATGAAGATGCTTTCAGATTCTGAGGGCCTAGTTCTATGGGAGAGTGTGGCAGGTGAAGACCCACCTTCTGGTTGGACTGTGGGAAAGGATGATATCCTACATATCCATGGTTTCATTTGGGTTATAATGTTACATATGTGAGGATCTAATCCGAGAGTTTAATGTCATATTTTAGGAAGTGAATCCC
Organism: Viscum album; assembly: GCA_963277665.1. NCBI lineage: Eukaryota > Viridiplantae > Streptophyta > Magnoliopsida > Santalales > Viscaceae > Viscum > Viscum album. The sequence continues at coordinate 1,505,126,265 of OY728158.1, forward strand.
AACTTTACCAAGATGTATCATGATTTACGTCACCAGTATTGGCATTCAGGGTGAAGTATGAGGAAGTTTGTTTTTCTACAAGGTGTTCCCCCTATTGTAGGTGAAGGTGGAACATTAGAAACTAGCTATAATTTTATGAAATTTACCCATTCCTAAGTGTAAATGGAAGGATGTAGTGATGGATTTCATGACTGGTTTTCCGAGGTCTCCTTGAGGTAGAGATGTTGTTTAGGTTGTTTTGGATAGTCTTGTGAAGTTTTCTCATTTACTTCTGATTAGGGACACATTCTTAGTGGATGAACATGGGATGTTTTATATCTGTGATATAGTATGACTTCATGGTTTTCCTTAGACCATGGTATAAGATAGGGAAACCTGGTTTAATTCTCATTTCTGGAAGATTTTTCAGAGGTATTTGGGTATACAGGTGCTTCTGATCACAACATACCACACTTAGACTGATGTCCAGTTAGAGCATATGATTCAAGTGCTTGAGGACATGTTTTAATAATGTGTCTTGGATTTTATGGTATCTTGGGAGAGGAATATACCCCTATTTGAGTTTTCATACAACAATAGCTATCAGGAGATGATACATATGACACCTTATGAGGCTTTCTATGGTTGGACATACAGATTTCCCCTATTCTAGTTAGTGGTAGGTGAGGAAGCATTATTGGGACTCTGAATTGTGCATCAGAATTATGAGAATGTCAATTTGATCATGAAGTTTATGGATACTACACAATCGTGGTATAAATATTATTATGATCATCATCGATGACCTCTAGAGTTCAAGGTCAGGGATCAAGTATTTTTACATATCTCATGGAGGAATATACATATATGTATTAACAGGGGAAGCTTCCACTGCAATATGTCAGGTCATTCAAGATTCTGGAGAGAGTCGGGTTGGTATCCTATCAGTTGCAGTTACCTCAAAGGTATCCATCCATTCATCATGTCTTCCATGTATCTCAGCTGTATCATTATCACACGGACCGATCACATGTTATGTAGCCAAAGGAGGTAGAGCTATAGGTATATTTTTCCTTTGATAACCATCCTTTTTATACAATTGATAGGAGCATGAAGGTTCTCCGAGTCTATTTAGTTACTCTAGTATGGGTGTTATGTAATCACGACCATTTATAGGATGTGACTTAGGAGTAGGAGGCTGACGCATGTACAAAGTGGATGGATTAATTATTAAAAGAATCATGACCACCTTTGAGAGGTATATTTGGGGATGAAATTATTTAATGGGTAAATACAGTAAGATCACAGGTTTTCCCCTGAGTTATATATATTTTTTCAGTTGAAATGTTATTTTATAGCTTAATGTGGGTCCCCAATATGATCATGGGTGATTCAGGGGTGTCTGGGGATTATTTAGAGCCTATAACCCAACTTATAGAAAAATAAGGTAGACCACATGATTAAAAGAATTCATGTAAGCTAGACTGCATGGTTACATCTAACCATGTGTGGTTGTCTAGGCTTCTATCAGGTGGCACATTGTTTAAGGAAACCAAGCGGGAGGAGGAGCATGACCATGTGAGGGCCTCTTCAGTTTTTGATAGGGGATGAGACATGGATTGTGCATGGTTTGTCAAATTATTAGCACTAAACGAGAAAGGTTCCCCTTAAAATAGTGAATGGGGATTATTTTTTGCATGGTTTGGCCAATCGTGCGGCAAAACCATGTGGTCTGGTAAATTTTGTGGAAATTAATATTTTTTTCATTAAAATGTCTATAAATTTAAACCTATTTCTATTTCTTTCTCTGGTGGACATCCCTCATATTGGGAGAGCTCCTTTGATCCAATTTCATAATGTTTGATCTTGTTTTATCGTCCAGAATCATATTCAAACATCATCAGTCTCATTAGAATCACGTTAGTTATTTCTTCATTCATCTTGTGTTGTAATTAGTTTGACATCATGTCAAGAAATTTATTTAGGTGAAATCTAATATTCCATATTTTAATGATTTTTATTTATTATTATTTTTTCTCTTGATCTGGACCAAATTAGAGATTTATACTAAATAATAACTGCACTGTGAACCTATGGTAGGTGGTCTATAACATTCCCTTGAGGTTTGGTGTTTTGTAAGAATAGTTTTCATTATGTCGAATGCTTGAATTTATGATGGAAACCCTTAAATTTATTAGATGATTCAATTAATGAATAGGAACCTATTAGGAACCACTAGTTCTATAGATATTGTTGGAGGTTTTTCCCCCAACCTGGGCCACACATGGGGTGTGCCTTTGTTTTTTCCTATTGTTAAACCAGCCATGTAGTGTGCCTTTGTTTTTCCCTAATGTTAAACCACCCATGGGGTGTTCCTTGGTTTTTTAATAATTTTAAACCACCCATGGGGTGTGCCTTTGTTTTTTCCTAATTTTAAACCACCCATGGGGTGAGTGTGAGATTTTATAGTTATAGGAGTCCTTAATGAATTGAATTGAATCGAATTGAATGATTAGGATAAGGTTTGACTCCTTTTATATGTGATTACATGATATTGTTGATTTAATTGTTTAAGTGAATTTTAGAGAAATTGTGGAAATGAGTGGGTAAATTCATGATATGAAAATTCTTTTGAATTTTTTTTTTTTTTGAGATGAATTGAAATGGTAGTGGATTCCTTAATCAGTATACCTTGGATCCTGATTCCATTAGATTTCATGGATGATACTTCCATGGATCTTAATAACAATAGTGGATGCCTTAGATGAGATTGTTCCTTAGGTATTTCTAACTGAGATTCCATTGAGATTCTCATGGGACTCAATGTGGATGCCTTGGTCTTCTATACTTTGTATGTACCCCTGTAGGGTCCGATACTTCTGATTATATGTCATGGTTATGGTATTGTTCTCTTGGTTGTATGGTGTGGGTGTAGTGGATCTTTTGGCATGTTTTATAGATAGATCGAATACAGGTATTGTATTTTTGTTGATATACTACACATAGTGACTCACTTATTTCTATTATAGCTACCTTGTTATAGGATCTTGACTATTATTGTAGGGATCCTTGGTAGGTTAGATAGTACCACTTGACTTTAACTCTTTATTTTTATTACTATAATATCTTCTATATACCTTGCACACTACTTTATCTTATATTGAACAACCTTTATTTGTTATAGATACCATTGGTGGTGTCCTACTAAGTGTTATCTCACACCATGTTCAGGCTTCCCTTGGGTTCCTAGACAGACTATATGGATACAGGTAGAGATCAGGGTAAACACCCATAGTATGATGCTTTATTTGTGTTATGCTTAAGAGCATGGGATCACAAGATTGAGCTGAGACTCGTGATGCTAGATAGGATGGTTCATTTTGGTTCATTTTGGTTTTTTGATACATATATTATACTGATGCCTTTATACATGTTTTTTCTACTTTGTAGAGACATAAAATGACACATCATTTTGTATAGGCGATTACTTCTAGAATTTTTTATATATTCCTATCTTGGATGTTTAACTTTAGTCATGATGATTGATTACTTCCTCTATTGACTATTGTTATTATTCCTCTATGTTACACTTTGACATGAGGGGATATTTTCTTCATAGACTCACCCTAGGCCCTCGCTGCTAGTTAACAGGCTCTAGCATTTGGGGAGCTGTGTTTGAGGCCATGTGACCCACCAAATCAGGGCACTGGGTAGTGGATTCTTGGTTGGTACGTTTTTTGGAACCATAAAAAACACATACACAAATTTTTTAAACACCAATTAACCATATTTGAAAGAATAACTCATTTTTCAGGCTTCAATTTGACTATTCGTGGCACTTAAATGATTTACGGGTTATGAGTTATAGTCGTTTGAAATAAGATTGGAAAAAATAGCTGGCCTAGGTGATTCTGGGGAAAATTATAGAAGTGCATGAAACATTCCAAAAAGTGCACACAAAACCTTCATGGTCATGAAAGTGAGTTACAAGAAAAAGGTGATGAGAATTTCTTAATATTCCCCTTAGTCCGAGCATGTTCTCAAGTCTCATGCATGAAAGAATGCCTCTTGGCATGCAATAATGGAATATTGCATGCAAATCCTTTCACACACTAATGATTTTTCATTCCAAAGTTAAAATAAAACGAATAATTTCTTCACATGTGTGAGATGGCCTCCAAAAAAAGGAATTTTCACACAACTCCATAAATTTGTGTCCCAGTGTGCAAACTTGTTTTCAGAAGAAAAACTTGTGCACCACTACAGATATGCCTATAAATACAATGACGACCCCCCACCAATCTCAATTTGAGAGAGGACCTTTGGGTGGATCTCTTTAATGTGAAACTCTGATTTTTTTGCATCAAGAAAAACCCCCAAGTCTGTATGATATGCACAACTACCTAGGCATATTCCTTCAAAGTACGGGCTACTGCTAAGACATTTGCATGAAATAGTTTCCATAGAAAACACATTTTTGTGCAAAGTACCATCTTTAGTGAAAACCTCTTCCCAGACAAATACCAATCTTTAATGTAACCATATTTTCAATTAAATCCTAAAATTTCCTGAAAAAAACGTCCTGGAATGTGCTTGTTGGTCCATACTATGGGGGTTGCACCCCCATTCTCCTACTCAGGGTCAATGTCGGACTGTGATCCCATGACTCTGACCTAGTCCCTTCTCTAATATTATTTACCCCCATAAAAAATTGAGATTCGTGCTATGAATTTTTCGATTTGAGTCGATGAAATTTTTTGTTTCATCCTTATATGACCCTAATGTCCACCCCATATGTTACCATGATTAGAGATACTCCTATGAACCCCCTAAAATACCTTGAGTTGACCCAATCCTCTTGTTCGCTTTCTCATGTCACAAGTTGAGATTCTCATCTTGGATTTCCTGAGTACCTTGAGTCGAACCATTCCTCAAGAAAATCCTGAAACCCCATTGCCTAACATTTATTCTAGGATGAACGAGAAAGGGTTTCTCTTTCATAAGTCCCACACCAGCCATTATTAAAAATATTCTCCCTAGTAGTCCTCACTACATGACTTTAAACTGTATAATACTCTATCATTCATGAATAGGATTCCTTATACATCAAGCATAAGATGCCTCATGCCATGATCATGAGAGTACATTCCATAGTACTCACAACATGACTTTAAACTGAAACATACCTTATCATTCATGAATAGGATTCCTTATGTGTCAAGTATAAGATGCCTCATTCGATGATCATGAGAAGAAATTCCCTAGTCCTCACTACATGAATTTAAATTATAGTATACCTTGTATGAAAAAAATAGGATGCCTCATGTGACCCACATGATATGCCTCATGCGTCAAGAATAATATGCCTCATGTCATGATCATTATACAACCACGAAGTAGTAACCACGGAACTCCTCATCAGGTGTAATCCCCAACCATATACCTTGACCCACCAAAAATTCAAGATTCCCTCATGAATCGGCATGAAGAAGATGAATGGGTGGTACTAGAGTGTATTCCTTAATCATATACCTCAACCCATGAGTGATTCAAGATTCTCTCATGACTCGACATAAGGAAGGTAAATGGGAATACATAGTGTGCAAGACCCACATGTATAATTATTATTCCCAAGAAGTACCCATGGTCCTCCATCTTATGTGTAAGATCAAAATAACTAGGATATGTTGTAATTCTCCCTGATATCCAAACCCAATATCTATATCCATCCTAATTTTCTCCAGGTCACATCCCTGGTAAGATAATTCCCCTCGCCTAGGAGACCACACCTTGCCCAGGTTCCTCAGGCAGCTCAATGTGTCATCCCCACACTAACGCCAACCAAGATAAATCCTCTTGTGAAGGGAATATTACATGCATAATCCCCACAGCATCCCTCATTGGTGGTCCCTTCATGATGTGAGCATCCTTACCACAAGATTTTTAACTGTAAGGATCGGTCCTGTCATGCGACCATAAACTGAGGCATTTAACTATGTGGGTTTTGATTCTTGTCTCCTAAAAAGGGTACATAGTATTCCTCTATGAGGTTCAATCCTGACCAATAATAAATTTAGGTGCTCCATCCTAAGGATGTACCTCCCTGATATTCTTATAGTAGTGTTCTTATAAACCTCTCAGGTATTTTTTGAGGGGAATCTCAACTAATGGTAAACCTAGGTGATCCATCTTAGGGATGTACCTCCCTGATCTTTCCCTATAGGTGTTATGATCAACCTATCAGGTCATCCCTGAGTGGAATTCTGGAAAATGGTAATCCTAGGTGCTCCCACATGGGGATGTACCTCCATGATCTGCCTTTAGGGGTGTTCTGATCAACCTATTGCGTCTACCTTGAGGGGTATTCCAACTAATTGTAAACATATGTTCTACCTCATAGCAATATAACTCCCTGATCCACCTCTAGGGACGTTCTGATCAGCCTCTTAGGTCTCCTGAAGGAGCATCCAGCCCAATGGTAAACTTAGGTTCTCCCATCTAAGGACACACCTCCCGGGTCCGCCTATATTGGTCATTATGATCTATCCATCTAGGGTTTTCTTCAAGGTTCTTTCTCAAAAACCTTCATGGAGTGACATCTTCCCTTTATGGGAAACACATCTCGGATCCACCTCTATGAGGAATTTTTATCCATCCATTGGTTAACCTTTAAGGTGTGGCATATTTACTCCTAGGGACACACCTCCTTGATCCACCTCCATGGGGAGTCTTGATCAATAAAATTCATCTCCACATGATGTTAAACTCATTCCATGATCAATACCAAATAGATGTTCTAATTTATCTTCATAAGATGTTAAATTTTTTACTTAACCCCATATACATACTCCATGCTAAACATGGAATGCGTGAGGTGAAAGACTTGGAATTCATACTCCCATGGCGTTAACTACCTCATGGAGGACACGGGGTGCTCTAGGTTATGTGCCTAAGATTCCTCAGATGAAATTCATATGACTCTAAAAGGAGAAGACAGCCCCCATCATCAATTTCATAATGATCAACATGGGACTCCTTGGGTTTTTCACCTAAGATACCTCATATGAGATGGTCTCCAAAGTGGAAGAATTTATAGGTTCCCAACACACCCAAAAAATAGAGATTACCTGATAGGACTAATGTTTCTATCTACTTTCATGAAATCTTACTACCCTACCAGAAAAAAGTAGTGTAATTAACCAGTTTCCACAAAGAGATGGCACCAGGAATGAGTTTCACAAACACGACTCAAATCTATGAGGAAGACCTAAACTAGGAAACGATATCCAATGAGGAATCCATGGAAGGAGAAACTGAAGTCTTATCATCCAATTTTGATCACGTATTCTAAATCACCAATAACTATGGTAGAGGCCACCCACATTTGTAAAGTTTGAATGCAAGGAAAGAAATGCATGTCATTACGAGGATGTGAGCCCTGGCATTGAAATCATCAGAAAACAATGTTACAACCTATTCTTTTTATTAATAATAAATAGGGAAAAATGTGACTCTTCATTTTTTATAGGGAAATTATCAATTTCATGATCAATAATAAGTATCATATTTCCTATATTAATGATTATTTTATCAATTTTGAGGATCCCAATACTTATAAAATATTGAAATTTGTTCCAGATACTATTAATTGAGAGTAAAAATTGAATACAAGCCTAATAAATCCTTTAATATGAGGTATGATAACTATGAATTTATAATTATTCCATTAGGAATTACTAATACCTATATTATCTTCATTGATTCAATGAATAGAGTCTTTAGAGATTACCTTGATCAATATGTGGTATTCGTTATAGAAGGTATTCTTATATGATCTAAGAGAAAGGAAGAGCATGATGATCACTTGATAATTATTTTTGAGACCCTAATAAAGGATAAAATATATTCCAAATTTATCAATTATGAATTTTTTTTACAAAAAGTATCATTCTTGGGACACGTGATCACAAGTGAGGGTATATCATTAGATCCTTCTAAGGTTGAATTCATTAAACATTACCCCATACCAACCACTATGACTGAGATTTTTTGTTTTATTGGATTGGATAGATATTATCAACACATTATGGTGGATTTATCATGTATTTTTAATAAACTCACCAAATTAACATGTAAGGGAGTTAGGTTACTTTAGACTGATTAATGTGAATAAAATTTCAAGGAGCTAAAGAAAATGGTGGTTTGTGAACATATGCTCACACTTTTCTATAGTAGATGAGGTTTTGTGATCTATAGTAATAATTATGATAAGGTAATAGGGTGTGTTATTATGTAGAATGACATGGTGATAAATTATGAATCTTATAAATTAAAGGTTCATGAGCAGAGTTACCTGGCTTATGACATGGAGTTAGTACTGGTAATCCTTGTATTAACGATATAGAGGCATTATCTTTATAGAGAAAGGTGTGACATATATATTTATTTGATTAAATATTATGACTAATCAATACATTACTATCTTTTAAAAGTGAACAAGGCGTTTGATGCTTTAAGTTGAAAGGATCGTTCTAGCTTATCTATTATGATGATTACAAAGATTTAATATTTATGGATTTGAAAAATATAGACTTTGAAATATTAAAGGAATGGTAGAAATATTATCTTTATCAAATGAGTGATCAATAATATATCCATGTGATGATTAAATAGGAGAATAAGAAATATACAAAGCTATAAAATAAGATGATAAATATTCCTAAGTTCAACCTTGATTTTGATGGAATGATAAGGTCCAGGAATATAGTATGTGTCCCTATTATACCATAATTGAAGGAGTTGTTTGATGAATCCCATAGATCGTAATTCTCTAATAATCTTGGAATTACAAAGATGTATAGAGACCTTAAGGATAATTTATAGTTGTATAAAATGAAGGGATATATTCAAGTGTATATATCATGGTACTTGGTAAGCCAACAATTTGAGGCTTGGTGGAAAATTTCAATGGGGTAGTTAGAATCATTAACAATACCTATATGTAAATGGGAAAACATAACTATGAATTTAATTATAGAACTTGCCAAGACATCTAAAGGGTATAATGTTATTTAGGTTGTAATCGATCATCTTATGAGTTTAGTGTGTTTCATTATTATCAAAGAAGATTTCTCTCTTTATTATGTTTCTTATATATAAATTAAATAAGTTGTAAGGTTTCATTGAGTACCATATTATATTGTATCTAATTTAGACCATAGGTTTACCTTGAAGTTATGGAAAAGTATTAAATAATTTCTAGATATAGAGTTATGTTTCAGTGCTAACTATCATCTGTATATTGATGGTTAATATGAGATAACCATTCAAACCCTATAGGGTATGAGTAGATCCTATTATTTATATTTAAAATGTGGTTAGGATAAAAACTTTCATATTTTCAAATTCTCCTATAACAGTTGTTTCTATTCGAGCATTCAGATGGATCCTTATAAATCGCTATATGGAAATAAGTCTAGAACTACATCATGATGAGATGAAATTAGAGAAAAAGGTATATTATGACATAAGATAGTTAAGATAATGGTGTATAATGTTAGATCCATTCATTATCACATAATGGTATCTTAGAGTCTATAAAGGAGTAATGTTGACATTAGTCAGTGATATCTAGAATCCAAAGTTGGTGAGAAGATATTCAGGTGAATTTATCCATGGAATAAGGTTATGAGATTCACAATGATGTGAAATATTAACCCTAGGTTTATCATCCCCTTCAAGATTACTGATTGAGTATGTATGGTAGCTTATATGTTGGCGCTTGCATCAAATCTCTCTCAAGTTTATGATGTGTTTCATGTATCTTTTTTGAGGAAGTACATACCTGATCTACTGAACTTATTGGTTGTACCATTAGAGAAAGATATTTATTATGAATAATAAATAGTGTAAACATTGTATCATATAGATAAATTTATACAAAAAATACTACTCACCTAGTTAAATTACTTTAGTGGAATCATAAATTTGAGGAAACTGCATGGGAACCTAAGGAAGTGATGAAGCATAAGTATCCTCATTTATTTGTATTAGGGTGACATAATTTTGAGGGTAAAATTCATTTTTAGGGGGGTAGAATGTAACAGCCCATGATTTTATATATATTTATTTGAAATAAATTTTTACGTATTTTAAAATTAACAAAATCTTAATAAATTTAATTCCCTTATGAATAAATGCATTTCTTATTATGTGATGTAATTATAGAATACACATGAAATATATTTCAATATTATTTGGGACTTTTATAAAATATATCCATTATATGATTGTAGGGATTAAAATAGTTTTAACTTTCATAACCATTGATAATATATCCATTATATGGTAATAATTAAGATTAGTATGTGAAAAGTGTTATTAAAATCTAATTGACATAGAATTATGAAGTGATGGCCTTGATCAGTAGGGTTGTACCTTATGGAACCCTTTTATCAGAGATTCTAAGGCATATGGAATCACTATGACTTTCCCTTTACTAAGCCCATTTTGAGATTCAATGAATGAAATTTGAGTGAAACCATTTATGGGGGAATTTCAAGCTTATAATGATCACCACCCAAACCATATTCGTCAAATCACCCCAAGAAAGTGTTATCATCTCACACCTTATCCTTAGAGAATATACTGGTGTGATAAGGGGTTATGTGTCTAGAACCAAGTATAATGAAATTTTATATTTTATTTTTATCAAAATAATTTTTATAATCATCCCTTTTCATTATTACTTTATATATTCATGATTATATAATTATTTTGATAACAAATAGATTTTGATACGAAGAAAAAAAATACATTTTTTAGGAAATATATAGATTTAATTAAAAAACTATTTTTGATCAATAAAAGAGTTTTGAAATAAATTTTATTTTCATGAAGTATTCTTATTAAATAATATTTATTTAAATATAAATTATCGTATAATTAAATAAAGTCTCATGTAATTTTTATAAGGGTCATAAATTTGTTAGTGTCGTAAAAAATAGTATTTTTTAGTAAATAAGTATTTTTATATAAAATTGTAAATTATTATATTTAGAAAATTAATTTTTAAAAAATAATATCAATTTTGAAATCATTATTTCAAAATTATCTAATGGTTAATTTTTTATAATTTTCTAAGATAGAAGAATTTTTGTGTAAAAATTAAATACATTATAAATATATGGTAAGTATTATGATTTCATAATTGTATAAAACTACTGTAATAAATACTATAAAATCCATAAATAACCAAAAACTGGGTTCCCCTTTAAAATAATTTTTTTAAAGTTATTTTATTAATTTTAAAACCTATAATGAATCCTCCAAAACCTAGATTATATTTTATGGTTTTAAAAAGAGTTCTATATGAACTTGGCTCACTTCCATGTCATGAATGATATTATTTTAATTAGTTAATTCCTTGACCTAATAAATTACTGGGAAGCAAAACTATTTTATAAAAACCATGGGAAAAACTATTGGAATGTCTGTGGTTTTTATTATTTTATAACATAGAGTCCAAGACCTATGTTTAGAAATTAATAAACAATTCCCCTCTATTTTTTATAAATGCCCACCCATTATCCATTTCCTATTCACTCAAAGTACTTGACGTATTAATTTTCTCTCCTTATCCTTCTCAAAAAACCTCCTAAGGTTTCCCTGATCTCATAATAATCACTTCTTAAGATTTTAGAAGCAACATCTCAAGTAATGGATTCTCTTCCCCTTCCTCTTCATTGAAGTACTTCCATTATATTTAGCCTTTTTAATCTCGATTCATTATATTTTCATGTTCTTATAAATATACATTTATTATCCAATTAATGTTATAATAACGAGATATTATTTATCTTCTATAATTATAACCTTTACCAAAATTGTGATAATGTCGACGTAGGGATTACTATCTCCCTTCATTTTCATTTAAGCACTTTCTTTGAATTATGCCATTTTTTGTGATTACTCATGTTTTCATGTGATTTTACACATCCTTTTACAATATTTATGATTCCTAATTAATGAGATTCCACATTTAATTATGATTAATCTATTCTATGAACCTTTATATACACTTGTTATTCTATCAAAATTATCCCATGATTTTACATGACAAACTTTTATATTTTTAATACCAATCCAACTTCCATTCAAGGGTATTAACCTAGATGTAACTATACTTTATTAATTGTGTGATTCTATTTATACACCCCACACTCCTTAATCATCGCTTTAAAAGTGATTAAATATGTTATTATATTGTATTATCTATGTTTCATGCAAGTGCATGTACATGATATGAATACGATGGGTGGTACTAGAATTAAATATCCTTCCAATGTATTTGGTAATGTTTTTATCTCATGAGGTACCATGGGAGATTATCCTAATCACACTATGTTATGATGACTTGATGTTTAGCCTTGAATTATTCTTATAATTTTATATTTTATATTGTTTTAACATTCTTATGATTCCATAATGTTATCATATTAAATCAAGATTTTACGTTCATGATTATTATTCTAACCTTTATATTTCACCATGTTATGACTCTTGACTCATATGTACCGCTTTAATTTATTATTTTATTTTATTATTTTCTTACTAAACATTATATATTACCCATTTATTATGTATATCCCTAAGTTGTCATATTCAGTATTAGAAGGTCAATGGAATTTAAGGGCATGTTAGGTAGTTTTTAAATAATTTCATTGTATCCATGTTTGAGGTTTCTGTTCTATATATCTAATTTCCCAAATACACTTGGCCTCTCAATTCATTGGGATTGTATTATGTGTATATTTATGTAATAAATTGTGAAATAAAGTGTATAAAATATATGGGTTGTCATATATTTGATAGCATACTTTAAACATAACCCTGAGTCTAAATTAAGCATGAAATATTATAACCTGTATAATCTATCCATTGAAGTTATGAATATGAATAATATTAACCACATTATGAATTATATATAGAATTTTTTTCCTTAATTTAAATGTATTGAATAATTAATAAAAAATAATAATTTTTTTAATAAAATCACTTAATGATTAAATAAAAATTTTATAAGTAAATTTATCAATACATTTTTTATTTGATTATTAAAAATAGATATAAAATCATTTGAAGGTAAAAAAGAGTTATCTTTCAGAAAATTGGTTTTATGTGTGCAATGTGTTTATATATTAAAAAATTAAATAAATAGTTATTGATTATTTTTTATAATTAAATATGTATATTATATATTTAATCATATATTTTAAGATTCATTTAATAGTTTTTACGAGGAAATGAATGAAATTAAATTTAGTTTTATGCTTAAAAGGTAATTTTTAAATGTTTCTCGTTGCACATTGTTCTCTTATTATATAGTTAATTTATAAAACTTATACAATTTAAATTAGATAAAAATTATTCCATTTTTGTAATATAAATTTCCAAATTTTTTAATGATTTCATTTTCATTTTTGTTTCATAATGAATGGTAAAAATAGTAAAAATTGTTTCCACAATTAGGGTTAAAATCGGTTAATAAAGGGGGATAAACTAAGTGATAAGAGTAGAAAATCCACATAAAATTATCTAAATATTATTGTTTAAATATATTTTGACCTTAACTTATATTACATTTTAATTCACATTCATTTTTTCTACCTTCATAATAAAATGAATTTATGTTATTTAAATTTGTTAAGTAATTCAATCGGTGTCTCTCCCCTCACTTATAAAATGGAACATCTCAATCACCATTATTAAAAAAAATGATCCCTATATATGATCCAATAAATGACTAAAAATATCATAGATTCATTCCATTCATTAGTTATCTCTTATTTTTCTATAATACAATCCTAATATGGATTACGTTGTATGTTAAAGGAGGTTTCTCAAATAAGAGGTAATCGCCTTACCCGACTTTTTCAAAGTTATTTATTTTTATACATAATATAAATTCATTGTATCCATAATAACATAATTATATAGTATCATCAATATATGGATATTTTATTATTATTATAGTAAACCCATTTTCCACCTCATTTCCATCAAAGGAGAAACGAAAGTATAGCATGTGTGTAAGTGTGGACAACCGCCTCCACCTAGCGATATGATTCGTTTTCCATCACTATCTCTCATGGTTGGTTAAAATTGTGTATTTAATGAATATATATTATATTTAGGATATAATAATTATCCTATAATGATAAAATATTATATAATTTCTTTTCTTTTTTCTCATTAGAAAATGGAAGTATCGTTTATGCTTACGTACGGAGTACAATCACCATCAATGATATATTTCATTTTCAATATCCAAATTTTATGGATGGTTATAAAATAATATATAATGAATATATATTATAGTAATTATATGAATTATATTCTATAAATTTTGTATTATGATTATACAATAGCATGTTCATACTCATTTGGTCTTTATAACACTCTCTTGTTTAGGTTGAATGATGTTATAAAGTTTACAACATAAATGATTAATGCTAGGGTGAGGTATAACTTTTATGTGCCTGGGAATTTTCTGTATTTTTATTTGGTTTTTTTGGACACGGTGGTTTCTCACTTTCCTTGCAAAGTGATTTGATAATCAAATAAAAATAATAATTTTTAATCAAAACCTGAATGATTAAGGAATGATAATAATTTTAATATCATTTCATAATATGATATAAATGTAATTATTAGTATTATTTATATTATTTAACCATGATCAAAGTACATGTATTATAACTACCAAACTGAAACATGCATGAAAAATGAAACAATTATCCCCCAAAACGGTGATTTTAATGAAGAATTATTAATAAAGAGTTGATAAGATGTTAAAGTGAATAATATAAAATATTATAAGTATGAATATGGTTATTTTATATAATTATAATAAATTTTAATTTATTATTTTTGGATTAAAATTGCTTGCGAAGCAAGACGAACTTGAGGTAAGGGTTTTATGTTACAATCACACTTTTCACTGGGATTGTTTATGCTTAATTTTATAAACATAAAATTATAATATATATATCTCAAAAATATTATTTATTTTCTTATATTATATTTATTTCTAAATATTACAAGGTTTCCCTTCATTTTCCTCTCTATAAGTTCTCACAAGTCTGAAATAATTGTTTTAAGGAAAACTGGCTTTATTTCTCTCTTCAGTCGGGAATATTTTTCATTCATGTTTATATTTTGTTTAAAATATTTTAAATAATGTTTTTAATATTATATAATTATATATTAATGTAATTTTTACCCAATTTTTAATTTATATGAAAACAATTATAAGGAAACTTCTTATTGTTTGTCGAATGAGGTATTTTTACCAAATGTGTGAACAAAATATCTATTTTAACATATACCACACAAATATATTTTACCACTATCATGACTAATCATTGATTTAAAGCTTAATTTACAAGTTTCCATGTTTATTTTAAAATAATTTTTTTTTCAATATATTTTTAGATTTTAAATAAGTGATTTCAAAATAAAAAGGGTATTTTCCCCAAGAAATGTTTCAATGATATTTTAATGATATTTTCATCTATGAAAACATCAATTGATGTTACTTATGATTAATTTGGGATATGATCCAATGATAACATTATTATTATTTCACTATATTATTATTTATTATGATGATGAAATATTTGTGAAACTCATTTTCCTTTCCACTGGTTAAGATATGAAAAAATGATAAATATTTTCATGATCTTGTGACATTCATGTGAATGAATTATGATTATATTATAGGTGAGTCTTTTATATTAGTTCAATGAATTATGTAATTATTGATTTTTTATGAGATAAAAGGGTTCATGGGAAGATATACCAATCCCAAAAGAGGGTACACGTATAGAGACCCAATTCTTTTTCATAGAACATTACATGATTTTAAGCATAATTATACATCATAGTACAAGACAAGGATCGTTAAGTCTAGTGTCTAGGAAGACTAGGTACCTAAAACATAAAACAATGGGCTAAAAACATTTCTATATTTAATATCCATAAATAGATCCTAACATCCTTTTAGCCCTTATATCTAAATTGGGTAACCTGGGGAACACATGAACAAATGTATGAGCTCAAAATCCCACTAAGGGAATAAACATAAGGATACGTCTTAAGCACATGAGTTAGGAGGCATGACATAATGATATCGAAAGCATGTAACATAAAAAATCATATCATATAAGAATGGAATCATATAAACATGGAATCATATAAATGTGGAATAATAATAAAAAAATGTCTTTATTATAGGATAATGCTTACTACTAATCTCGTTTCCCATTTTAGTACGGGTCAAGGCTAACCACCAATCCTGTTTCCCATTTTAGTACGGATCAAGGATAACCGCCAATCCCATTTCACATAACATCTCATGAGACATAAATTTATCCAATTAATTGTAGTTCTATTTGGTCACATCCATCACAAAATTTTCATGAATATTCTTTCCACATAAATAATCATACATAATCAACTATACATAAACAAAAGGGAACCCATGGAATGAATTGGTTACCACAATCATGACATAAAGAATAATCAATGAGTGTATCATGAAAGATTCCATGAATTAAAGGGATTATAACATACATGTATGTTCATAAGGTAAAATAGTCATATAAAATGGTAGGAGGTGTCAAATAGAAGTGAAAACATATAAGAAATGTATTTGAGAAACATTGGCATGAAATCATTTTTTTCCAATTTTAAGGAAATTACTATAGAGATTTTAAAATAGAAAAGAGGAAAATATTTTATATAAAAATATAATTGAACCAAAACAGTTTTCATAACAAAAATACTGATTTTATAAATACAATTGTGGCTTAAAACAGAGGATATAGTGCACTTGAAATTGGGTAAAAATTTGGAAATTTCCCTTAAAACGGGTTCGCTTATCAGAAAGTTCTAAGGAGTGAATCTTTTAAAAACATGTATATATTTGAAAGAGAGTGATGAAAGGGTATTCATATATGAATTTTTTAGAACTAAACATCATTTGGAATATGTACATAAACAGATAATCTAACTCCACTTTGATATAAAGAAAGATAAGGCAACCCGAATGAACAAAAAGGGTTCGGGTAGAATTTATTACGGTTTATTGGCATGGTGTCAGGTGTACCTAAGAGGGATGATGAGAGAGAAAAGGGGTTTCTCATCACTTCTACGTCATGAGTGAAGTATGGGAGAGGTGTGTAATCATACCCCATCATTAGGGATTACAAATAAAAAGGCATAGCATAGAGGACAATCTTGATTTAAGAGTGAAATGGAGAGGATCCCTTATCTTATATCCATTGGCGTTATCCACTTTTTATTAAAAACATGAATAAAAAAAATAGGTTTATTAATTAATAATTAAATAAACTCTTCTATACTTAATTGGTTTAGTATAATCATTTTATGTTCATTTATAATCGTTTTGATTGGTTATGAGGTTAAATTTCATTGTTCAGGCTCGTTTGTTTACTTGGTTTTAATGACCATTTCGCTTATATTGATGTTTAGATAAACAAATAAGATGAAAGTGGTTGTCAATAATTGAAGTTATAAGATATTATTGAACATACATGTGATTACAAGGTTTTAAATTTAATTTTTTCTACTTAGAGTGAAGTCAAATTATTATTTAAAACCATAGTGACAACCATTTTTGTTAATCGGTGGGTTTGATTACAAAGAACATGTTTTTATTTATAACTTAATACCATTTCTACAAAATTATTACAGAACCAAAAATAGGATATATTATATATATAATAATATGGTTCAACCATAAGACAAATGGTTTCATGACCAGAATTTAATATGATAATAGAAATTGATTAATCGTTGTCCTTGAATGCGCTAAATTACCGCATCTCAAACGGTGCTTTCATTTCTTTAAAATAATAGGTGGGGAAAGAAGATAAGGTAATGAAATATCCCATTAGAATAAAAAACATTATATTACATGTATATTACTGTATTTATAATTCTATTTAGGTGAAGGGAGGTGAGGAAATAAACAAAAAGAAAAGAACTTAAATGAAATTTAGGAATTGGAAAGGGGAATTTACGTTTAGAGACTTCCTCATTTGAGAACCTATTAAGGGGAGAGGTTTTGGTATTTTGAAGAGGCTGTGGGATTTTAGACGTGGGGGAAGAGCTTGGTGATAGATTTGGGTAGAATATTGGCAAGGCACAAGGCTTGAGAGTAGTGAAGATAAGAGGGGTGAGGGGGGTTTATAGTAGAGGAGAGGAGGGTTTTCATAATATTATAATCATTAGTTTATTATTTTCCCTCAAGGCCAGAAATAGTAATAATTTCATGACCAAAAATATTATTAATTGTATATTACTTAGAACCAATTGGTCTTACATCATCATATCATCATCAATGACTCAATAAATCCATTATTTAGCATTTATCGTAAACTATCATATTTCACTATTTATAAAAAATTCAAGTATTTCAAAAAAATATCAACAATTTACCCTAACCATTTTTTGACGTGTAGAATCCAAAAATTAAATCCATTTTTCAAAAATAATTTTATAAATATGATTATTTTAAAATTTAATTAAAATCATAATTTTTTATAAAAAACCAGTTTTAGAATATAATTTACTTTTTTGAAAATATAGGTATATCGTACTTTCAACTTGAATATTATTTATATATTATCATAGGTAAGGTTACTATTCATTAGGGTATATCACTATTCATAAGGGTATGTTATGATTCATAAGGGTAGGTCACTATTCACCAAAAATTATGTTTTTCTTATCAGACTCCAAATAACTTACTGATTGCAATCGTGTATGTCATATTTTTGAAATTCCAAACATAGAAGTGACAAACTTATATTTAAAGGTCTCATTGCACTTAGTAGTTCATTATATTGTGTTTTCATGTGACTTTATGACATATTTATAAGAAGGTAATTTCCATTAAAAAAATTGGGTCGTTACATTCTTCCCCCCTAAAGAAATTTCACCATCGAAATTTCATTTTACATTATAGGCCAAAAATAGGTGGGGGTAATTTTCTTTCATTTCTTCCTCCAGTTCCCATGTTTCCTCTTCGTACTTATGGTTTCATCATAGTACCTTGACCTGATGAGTAGTATTGTTGCATAGAACTTTTTCTATGTGATCCAAGATCTTCATTGGATTCTCCTCATCGGAAAGATCATCCTCCAACTATACAACCTCTAAAGAGAGTACAAGTGAATGGAATGGTATGTAATTCTTTAAGAGGGATACATGAAAGACATCATGTACTTTCGACATGGTAGGTGGAATTTCTATTCGATATGCCATAGCTCCGACTTGATCAATGATCTCGAAGGGATCGATGTACCTGGGACTTAACTTCCATTTCTTTCAAAACCTCATGAACTATTTCTATGGAGATATGCGTAAAAATACCATGTCTCCAGCTATAAACTCAACAAATCTTCAACAATTGTCTGCATAACTTTTCTATCAACTTTGGGCTGCCTTGATATGTTGTTGAATGGTTTTCACCTTCTCCACCATTTCTTCAACCATTTTAGGTCCTAGCATCTTATGCTCATTGACTTCATCCCAACACGTCAGAGTTCTACACCTTTTCCCATAAAGGGATTCATATGGTTCCATCTGAATACTTGAGTAGAAACAATTGTTGTAGGAGAATTCAACCAGTGAAATATGTTAGTCCCATCCTCATTTGAATTCCATCGAACAGGCTCTCAACATGTCTTCCAATTTCTGAATAGTTTTCTCAGATTGGCCATCAGTTTGAGGATGATAGGTCGTACTGAAGTTCAATTCAGTGCTTAGAGCCTGTTGTAGACTTTTCCAGAACTTCGAGGTGAATATCAAATCACGATTGGATACAATAGATAGTGGTAATCCATGCAGCCTTATCACTTATTTGATGTAAATTCATGAAATTTTATCCAATGAGATGTCATCTTGAATAGCTATAAAGTGAGTTTTCTTTGTAAGATGGTCCACAACGACCCATATAGCAGTGTTTCCTATGGATGTCCTTGGAAGTCCAGTGAAAAAATCCATGGTAATGTTTTCCCACTTCCATGTCGGTATGGGTAGTGGTTTCTTCATCCCCTTACATGTTTTCCTCTCAGCCTTCACTTGATGACATATTAGGCACTTTGATGTATATTCAGCAGTCTTCCTTTTCATATTGTCCCACCAAGGGTTTTCTCGAAGAACTCGATACATCTTTGTGATCCTTGGGTGGATAGAGAAGGTCAAGATGTGTAAATTATTAAATAGATCCTTAATTATCTCTGGATCAGATGGTACACAAAATTTTGTCCCAAATATTAAAAATCCTTTCTCATCAATTTTGAAATCAGAGGATTTCCCACTTTTGATAGCTTCCACCCTTTTCTGAATTTCCACATCTTTTCTTTGCACATTCTTTATTTTCTCCAAGTGGGGTGGTTGTGCAATCATTTGAAAAAGGATTGATGATGTTCCTCCCTTAATGATTCTCATGTCCATCCTTTTCAAATCTAAGAAGATTTTATCCTTTTCGATTCTCATCATTGATAAAGATAGAGGATCCTTTCTACTTAGAGCATCTGCCACCTTATTTTTCTTACTGGAATTGTAGTGGATTGATCAGTCATAATCCTTGATGGGATATATCCATCTTTGAAGGTTCATATTAATCTCTTTCTATGTGAATATATATTTTAGACTCTTGTGGTTAGTATATATCTCACACTTCTCCCCAAAGAGATAATCCCGCCAGATTTTCAATGAAAATATCATAGACGCCAACTCTAAATCATGTGTGGGATAGTTTTTCTCATGGATTTTAAAATGCCTTGAGGCATAGGCTACACATTATCATTTTTCATTAGCACATAGCCTAATACCTTCTTAGAAGCATCACTATACACCATAATGAGTTCTCCACTTGTAGGGAGTGTGAGTACGGGCACAGGGATAAGCCTATTTTTCAACACCTTGAAACAATCTTCACATTCTTGTGTCCAGACTATATTTACTCCCTTCCATGTTATATTGTTCATTAGGTTTGGAAATCGTGAAAAATTATTCACAAATCGTCAATAACACCCAGCTAGACCCAAAAAGTTGCGGATATCTATTAAAAAAGTTGTCTGGGCCACTCTGCAATTGCCTTCGTCTTGGAAGGGTCCATATATATCCTTTTTTGGTGATAACATGCCCCAAGAATGATACTTCCTCCATCCAGAACTCACATTTACTATACTTTTCATACAAAATCTCCCTTCTTAATGTATTTAACACAGTATTCAAATGCTTCTCATGTTCCTCATTACTCTTGTAGTATATCATAATATCATTAATAAATACTAACACAAATTTTTCGAGGTGATCTCTAATGTCTCTATTCATTAAATCCATGAAAATTGTTGGAGAATTAGTGAGTTTGAAGGGAATAACTATGAACACATAGTGTCTATACCTCATTCGAAATGCAGTCTTGGAAATATCATCCTTCCTCACCTTTAATTCATGATATCTCGACTGAAGGTCCACCTTGGAGAAATAACAGGTCCCACTAAGCTGATTGAACAATTCAACTATCTTTGGTAGGGGATACTTGTTATTTATTGTGATTTTATTGATGTCATGATAATAAATGTAGAGGCACACTGATCCATCTTTCTTATTGACGAAGAGGACTGGAACACCCCACAGTGAAGCCCTCGGATGTATAAAACCCTTCTTCATATTCTCCTGTAACTGTTTCTTCATCTCATCCAGCTCTACGGTGGTCATTCTGTAAGTTTTCGTTGAGATAGGAAGAGATCTAGGGATAAGTTAAATTGAAAACTCAACCTCTCGATCAAAAGGAAGACCAAGAAACTCTCCAAGGAATACATCAGTGAAATCCCTCATGATGGGAATGTCTCTAAGCATGGTTCTCTCCTTTGTCAAAATAATTTGAGCTAGATATGCCTACTCACAAGGTAGTAATATCCACAGTTGATATGACGATTATAAAGGAGATTCATCTTCCCCATTACACTTTTAAAGAATCAGAGGATGCTTTGGGGTGTGAAGAGAGATCTCCCCTTCTCGACTGTTCATATTGGATTTGTATAAAGATAGCCAATCCATGCCCAATATAGAATCAAACTCCACTAAAGGAAGTATGAATAGATTTTCTATGAGGTTCATCACACAAACATTAACCGGATAGGAGTTATAAATAATGAATGCAATAATTTTCCCATTTTCTATTCTCATAGATAAATTTTCCACCAAATTTTGAGGTGGTGTATGGATAGTTCTACTAAACATGAAATATATGAAAGAATGCATAGAACCATAATCAAATAGTACATTCTATATTATTGAATGAATAACTAGTGTACCTATCACCATATTGTTGTCTAAATCCACCTTAACAGTAGTGATAGCATAAGCCCTTCCTTTTTTCCTGGGAGGTTGTTATTGATTACCATCGACAACCCTCATCTTAGGGAAATTTCTTACATAATTCCCATGATACTTGCAATTGTAACAGTACACAATAGGCTGAGTGTTGCTCTAAACCTTCCTTTATTCTTCAACATTAGCAGGATTTTTCATATCCCTTTGGTAGTTCTTGGCCAAATGACCAGACTTTCCATATTTGAATCAATTCTTGGTTCCCTTCATACAGTTTCAAGGATGATTCTTCCCACAAATTTTATAAGGGAAATGTCAGGCTTCTTTCCATTATGGAATTTGTTAGATGAACCATCCATGTTTTTCTCCATTTTCTACTTCTTATCACTAGGCCCATGAAACCACTAAGAGTCTTCAATCTCCATTTCAACCTTGAGGGAACAATATAAAATATCATCATAACTTTCAAAGTCACGAATCTCCAATGCTTTTCATAGACTCTTCCTTAGTCCGCTAAATAAGAGATCCACCTTGCTTTCAGTGTTCATGACAATGCATGAGGCGTTCCTTGAAAGACTTGTAAAGTTTTCTTCATACGCCTTGTTGGACTCATATTACTTCTTCTTGAGTCTGAGGAACTATCATTCCATATTGAGACACAGGGTTCGAGGAAAAAATTTGTTGAAAAACATCCTCTTGAATTCCTCCCAATCCATGGAATCAATTTCCTCTCGGGACTTTGTATTCTTTATCAGTGTCCACCACAAATCAGCTTCCCCATCAAAACGATAGACCACCAGTACAACCTTCTCTTCTTCTGAGCACTGGAGGATAGAGAATATCTTTTCAATGGATTTAATCCACTATTCTACAAGGAGGGGATCAAAAGATCTGCTAAACATGGGAGGCCTTTGCCGCATTAAGGGTTCTACGCCAACATGCTCTTTCCTTGGAAGAGGAAGGAATTCTGCATGATTCACGTTATTATTCATAACTCAAGCCAGCTGAGCAAGTACTGTCATAACGTTTTGAGCACCTGCTCCCATCATATCAGGCATATCATTAGGAAAATCTTCACATTTCCTATCACATTGGTTGTTGGAATGTGTTCTTCTATTTTATTCCATTAACTAAGAAAAAGAACATATAATTATAGGACTTGAATACTTAGCTATTGAGAATAAAAAGTAAACTTTGAATATAAAAGGATAAACTTATAAAGAAGAAGTATATCCTAACTTGTGATTCCTTAGGTTTATATCTAGGTTATTCTCGATCTATTTCTTAACTCATATTATTATGGTATTTTTTGTCGCTTAATAATGGTTTTTACTAAACTCATGAATATACCAAAGCATATCACATGGGAGTGTTGTAACTAAGAGTGTAGAAAAGCCCATTGTTGTGCACCATTTCCCGTTCAAGTCTAGATCAAAGTGGTGTTTTCAGGTTTTCACCAAGATACATCTATGCCCGAGCCGCCTTTACCTAATCGTATCTAGACATGGATGTATTTTCTTGATAAACCACTTACTCAATACTCACCAAAATTTAGTAATGTTTTCTTATACATAGTCTTATACTTAATGTTCTCACTAAAGTGCCCTATTCCTAATCTCTAAAAATTACTAGACCATCCTCTGATACCAACTATAGTGGCCCAAGCCTTTTTCAAAGAACATTACATGATTTTAATCATAATTATACGTCAGAGTACAAGCCAAGGATCGTTAAGTCTAGTTTCTTCGAAGACTAGTACATAAAACATGAAACATGGGGATAAAAAACATTTCTTTATTTAATATCCATAAAGAGCTCCTAACTTCCTTTGATCCCTTACATATACATAGTATAACCTGGGGAACACATGAACAAAGGGATGATCTAAAAATCCTAGTAAGATAATGAACCTAAGGATACATCTTAAGAACATGAGTTAGGAGGCATGACATAATGATATCCAAAGCATGGAATATATAAAATCATATCATATAAGCATGGAATCATATAAACATGGAATCATATAAATGTGGAATAATCATAAAAAATTTCTTTATTATGGGTAAATTATAATTTCCAATCTCATTTCCCATTTTAGTATGGGTCAAGGCTAACCGCCAATCCTGTTTCCCAGTTTAGTATGGGTCAAGGCAAACCGTCAATCCCGTTTCACATCGCATCTCATGAGACTTAACTTTAACCAATGCATTGGTGACTATATAGGCACACCCATCTCAACTTTTTCATGAATTTTCTTTCCACATAAATAATCATACATAATCAACCATACATAAACATAATGGTACCCATAGAAAGAATTGGGTACCACAATCATGACATAAAGCATAACCAATGAGCGTATCAGGAAAGTGTCCATGAAAAAAAGAGATTAGAACATACATTAATGTTAATAAGGTAAAATATTCATATAACATGGTAGGTGTTTTCAAAAAGAAGTGAAAACATATAAGAAATGTATTTTACAAACATTATCACTAAAACATTTTTGTGCAGTTTAAGGAAAATACTATAGAGCTTTTAAAATAGAAAAGAGGAAAATCTTTAATATAAAACCAGAATTGAACCAAGAATTTTTTCATAACAAATACAATGATTTTATAAAGACAATTGTGTCTTAAAATAGAGGATATAGTGCACTTGAAATTGGGTAAAAATTTGGAAAGTTCCCTTAAAAGAGGTTCGCTTATCGGAAAGTTCTAAGGAGGGAATATTTTAAAAACATGTATATCCCCAAAATAGTGTGATGAAAGGGTATTCAAAGATTAATTTTGTAAAACTAAACAGAATTTTGAATATGTAAATAAAAAAATAAGTTAACTCCACTTTGATATAATGAAAGAAAAGGAAACCCGAATGAACAAAAAGGGTTCGGGTAGAATTCGTTACGGTTTATTGGCGTGGTGTCGGGTGTACCTAAGAGGGATTGATGAGTGATAAAATGGTTTTATCATCTCTTATAAATCATGAGGGAATTATGGGGAGGTGTTTAATCATACCCAATCATTAGGTATTACACATAAAAATGCATATCATAGAGGATAGTCTCGATTTAAGAGTAAAATGGAGGGGATCCCTTACCCTAAATCTGTTCGTGTTCTCCATTTGTTTTTTAAGACCTGAACAAAAAAAAATAGGTTTATTAATTAATAATTCCATAAACTCTTATATATTTAATTAGTTTAGTATAATCATTTTAAGTTCATTTAAAACCATTTTTATTGGTTACGAGGTTCAATTTCATCGTTCGGGCTCGTTTGTTTACTTGGTTTTAATGGCTGGTTCGCTTATATTCATGTTTGGATAAACATTTAAGATGAAATTGGTTTTATATAATTGAATTTATATAATATTAGTGAACATCCATTTGATTACATGGTTTTAAATTTAATTAGGTTACTTAGAGTGAAGTTGAATTATTATATAAAACCATGGTGACAACCGTTTTTGTTAATCGGTGGGTTTAATTATAAAGAGCATGTTTTGATTTATAACTTAATAACATTTTAAAAAAAGGATTACAGAACCAAAAATAGGATATATATTATATATATAATAATATGTTTCAACCATAAAGCAAATGGTTTCAAGTCCAGAATTAAATATGATAAGGGAAATTGAAAAATCATTGTCTATGAATGTGCTAAATTAGCACATCTCAAATGGTGCTTTCATTTCTTTCAAATAAAAGGTGGGAAAAAGAGAGAAGATCGTGAAATATCTCATTATCATAAAAAAAATATAGTACATGTATATTACTGTAGTTATCATACTATTTGGGTGAATTTAGGTGAGTAAAGAAACAAAAATAAAATAACTAAAAAGAAATGAAGGAATTGGAAAGATAAATTTACCTTTGGAGACTTCCTCCTTTGAGAACCTCTTAAAGAGAGAGGTTTTGGTATTTTGAAGAGGATAGAAGAATTTGGATGTGGGGGGGGATCTTGGGGAGATATTTGGGTAGAATATTGGCAAGGAAGAAGTCTTGATAGTTGTGAAGAGAAGAGGGAGTGAGGGGGGGTTATAGTGGAGGAGAGGAGGGTTTTCATAATATTATAATCATTAGTTTATTATTTTCTATAAATACCATAAATAGTGATGATTCTATTACCATAAATAGTAATAAATACATGTGAATTCGAACCAATTGGGCTTACATCATCAGATCATCATCAATGACTCAATAAATCCATTATTTAATATTTATCATAAATTATCGCATTTTACTAATCATCAAAAATTCAAGTATTTCAGAAAAGTCTCAAAAAATTACCCTAACCATTTATTTATGTGTAGAATCCAAAAAATAAATCCATTTTTCAAAAATAATTTTATAAATATGATTATTTAAATATTTAAATAAAATCATAATTTATAATCAAAAACCAGTTTTAAAACATTCATTTACTTATTCTAAAATACAAGTATATCATACTTTCAACTTGACTATTATTTATATATTATCATAGTTAAGGTTACTATTCATTAGGTTATATCACTATTCATAAGGGTATGTTATTATTCATTAGGGTATGTTACTATTCACCAAAAACTAAGCTTTCCATATCAGATCCAAATAACTTACTGATTGCAACCGTGTAAGTTAGATTTTTAAAATTCCTAATACAAAAGTGAAAAACTTATGTTTAAAGGTCACTTAGAACTTATTTGTTCATTATGTTGTGTTTTCATGTGATTTTATGACACATTTATAGGAAGGTAATTTTCGATGAAAAAACTAGGTCATTACAACACGAGTGGTTAGATCAATCCCGAAGTAGGTACATTGGTGGTTAGCCCAAGTTTAACATGTGATAAATGCCTTGGTGGGTAGCCCTGACATATGAATTATAAGATTATTATTATTCCACACATTTTATTACACTCACTATGACATGTTATTATTCTTATGATTTGATCACATGGATCATGATCTTTTATTCTTATTTGAATCATGTCTTATGAACTGCCAAATCCTTTTATGATCTATAAATTATTGGGTATGATTTTCAAATAATAATATCATATTCCCATACCCGTATCATCATGTTATTTTAACATATGATCTTTGACTAATATATTCTATGTTTAACCTTAATTGGTATTTTATCTCACCCTTTCGTATGTTTCCTTTTCTAGGGTTATGAAGAAAGGTTTTATGTAGAGTGTGTCTAAGAAGTGTATAATGTGAGAAGAAATTTGTTGGAGATGTTGAATATATTTCATGAAATAAGATCATTATGTTTTTAGTCTCTAAATACACTAATACTTTATGTTTATAGGGTGATTATTGTTATGATGTTTATTATATATTCATCTAAAATGATATAATATTCATGTATGTAATGTTTCAGTCGCCTCAGGTCTTCACATAATAACCTAGGAGGAAGAACATATTTATAAGAATGGAAACTAAGGGGAAAGCATATAGCTTCCTAAAATGGCCTTAACCCTCTAACCAAAATTAAATATATAACATTAATTCCCTATCTATCCAAACCCAAATTAATTTTAGTATCAACCTGTTATTATATACTTTAAGTAGTGTTACCACTATTTATTTCCATTTTCTCACATTTATAATCTATTCCTTAACTCCATTTTTACCATATAAATTCCAAAATTTAGACTAACATGTTAATTATCATGTTTGTAGCCATACATATATTTCAAATAGGTATTCATAAATACAATAGTATTTGAACCATGTTTTCATATTACCTTACTTTCATTCTTTTATCAATATAATTTCTAATATATCAATTTAACTATAGATTTAAATACTCAATCCTTTTCCCATTGTTTCATATATAATTAAATTATTAAAAATCATACCATTTATTAAACTATAAATTTAGACAGTCACCTCACTCAATTATTAATTAAATCACTTATAAATCATCCTTAATTTGGTTTTTTAAATCAACCATTTCACATTTCATTTTTTATAAAAATGTAAAGTACCAAACCCAATACCACAATGTGGTGAAAAGAGTTTTGAATGTCAAGATAGACATTTCAGTCATCTCCACAGTGTAGGGCAAGGCCCTTTATTATTTTTCCTCACCATGTCCTATGCTACAACATGGTGAGATTCTGCTAGTCTTTTTGGCTACTCATGTGCACCCACCTCATGCTACACAACCCTGCCCTACTTGTCACCCTAGGAATGCCCCCCCCCCCATTTCAATCAACATTCACCCCGGGAAAAACTCCTTCCACTATAAACTACTAAAAAATAAGTCTTTAAAATTTATGGACCTTATCAGTGCTGGAAAAAAATGGTTAATAAAGGGGACCTTTATGAGTGCTAAAATAAGCGCTGATAAATGGTACCTTTTATTAGCACTTTTTTTAGCGCTGATAAAATGTACCCTTTATCAGCGCTTTGTTTTTAGCGCTCACAAATGGATTCTTTATTAATTCTTTTTTAGCACTGATAATGGTCCGAATTAAACAAATAAAACATTAAAAATATTTTATTAAAAAAATTATTAATTAAATAATTATTGATAAAAATGAATAAATTCATTATGCTATATATAAATTATAAATACTAATAAATATTATGTATTAAACATATAAATATATGAAAAATGAAAATTAAACAAATAATAATTTAAAATAATTAAATTAAGAATAATATTAAACATTTTATTAATTAAATAATTATTGATAATGTTAATAAATAGTATATATTAAATATATAGATACATATGAATGAATATAAATATGATTTATATATAAAAAAATATTTCTGATTTACATTAAATAGTCATATATTTAGTGAATAATGATTTAGAATTAAAAAATAATATAAATTAAAAATATTGACTAATTTCATCGAGCAATCTACATAATTGAATTATGTTTGATTTTTCAACTTAACAAAGATCAAACATATTATATTGATTTCACATATACGTAATTAATGCATATTTATTTTATATTTACTTTGTTTACTTTGTTTTAGTATTTTCAAAAGGAATTCATCTTTATTTCAATATATATCCATATTTTTTTTACTAATTTATATGTAATTAATAAAAAATATCCATTTTTTCAATATTGTTAAAGTATACTCATTTTTAATTAATTTAATTTCACTCATATTTAATATGCATGCACTTAAGATTAAATATTCATTAATAATGCCAAAAAAATATCTGTAAAAAAATGTTTATAAATAAATATATTTATAAATTTACATTTATAATATTTATACATTTATATATTTATAATCATAAATAAATAAATATTATTTTTTATAAAAAGTTGTTATAAAATTATAAATATGTAATTATATATATTTAAATAATTATTAAATTTCTAATAAATTTATTAAAATAATGAATTTATTTACTATATTTATATGTATACATATATATAATTATATATAATGATATAAATATGATTTTTTAAAATTATTTATATAATTATAAATGAATAAATATATATTGAAATAATTATAAAATTATAATAAATATATTTAAATAAAGAATATATTTACTATATTTAAATTTATATGTATTTATTAAATATACATAATTATATAAATATATTTACAAAAAAATATTTTTAATTATAATTATAAAACCTTTATCGGTACTTATTACATAAGCGTTGATAAAATGCATATTTATCAGTGCTTTTTTAGCACTGATAAAGCTCTAACTTTATCAACACTTTTTTGGAAGCACTGATAAAATTGTCCCAATCTATTTATAAAACCTTGACTAGTCGTTAACTCATCACGATATCATAAGCTTTTCATGGAAAAAGCCTCATTCGGTGCTCCTCCTCGGTGAATCAAAGATCGAATTAAAGATCAAATCATGGCTCAAACAATTCCAAGGCTTGAAAGATTCAAGGGTCGATGGAATCCAAGACTCGAATATAAGTCTTTCTCTAATTTCTCTTGAATGTAATCCTTTATCTACTTTCTCTTGGGGAACTTGGGGTGTAAAACATTGATAGTTAGGGCTATGGTGGAGGTTGTTTCACAACTGTGAGTTTGGTGAGTTGGCCATTTTGGATATTTGGCTATGGAAATTTTCCATTTTGATTCTCGGAATTTTTAGAGTGTAAAACACCTATACTGTGAGCCTTCCATGCTTCGCTCCCAAACTATATGATCATATCCATCCTTCTTAATTGTATCTATGAATTAATTTAGGGAATTTTTGAGTTACTCTGTTATTTTTGTGAATGTGTGGATGAATCATGCTTTCTTGTTTTTGGATAAATAGTGGAATTAACCATTTGTTATAAGTCCCATCCCATTTTACATCATCTATATAATTTTGTATGTATAAATTTTTATGATGGTGGTTGGGTATCCTATGAGACTGATTCTTGGCATATTAAACTGACTATTTATTTTTGTTTTTGTGTATTAGAGACTTTAGATGGGGGGTGATGTTTTATAGATATGTTAATTCTTTAATTCCACTTAGATTTCTGAGTGATGTAAGGGTAGTCCACTTAGAAAATGTGACATCATGGTATTCGTTCTGTCTTGGTAGAGACTAGTGTTTATGGGATAGATGTTGCAAGGGATGGTGTGTTTTTCTCCCTTGTTTATAATATATCTTGTTGATGTGTATTATTTCTTTATGCCAACTTCTTTATAGACCTTCCTAGAATCTTAAGTATAGGTGAATGTGTATTAGATGGCCTCCTTAGAATCATTCATATGGGTATATCATATGTGATGACCTTATTAGAATCCATGGGTTGGGTTGGTGTGGTGATATGACATCCCAAGAATCGTGATATGTTTTCAAATATTTGATATACCATTAAAATTAAATGTAATAATTCCTTAGGTTGTTACATAACTTGTTCCAAAAAATAGAATAGAGATTATAAAATTATATATGTTATAAATTATTTTTAGGTATTCATCATTTTAAGTCTATATGTGTTGGTTCCAACCCTAGGAATATTTGATTACCATCCATGTATATGAAATAACGCATTATTTATTAAACTTTTTTATCAATACATTTTTATATCTACTAGTTGATCGAATGAGATTTATTATTCTTTTTTATCATATTTTGGTTTCTTATTACTCCTTAATTTCATATATTATATTTATATTTGATCATGGTATTTAAGAACGACTTTATGTGTGTCAAACAATAGTTATTATTGCAATTTTTTTCTTGAGACTCATCCCCCATCCCTTTTATATACAACTTTCATCCTCATCAGTTTCATCTCTAGAATTGTTATTTCATTTTGTAGCTTGAGAATTATCCCCCATCTCAATTATGTTTCTTGTACTACCCTAAGAATTAGTAATCCCATGCAAGACTACCACTTAAATTACTTCAAGCAACATAGGTTCATGTCCATAAGAGATATAGGGTTTGTGTCAAATAAATAAATTCAATGATAAATTTCTAGGAAATGAGCTGATGAACATGAAATTTGTCTATAACTTTCACCTTTGAATGAATTTAGAGGATAACACCTACCATAGTGGATTAATTATTTTCTTAAATTCAATTACACATTTTCATCAATGCATACTAAAATTATTTGAAAGAATCAAATTTTGGGTTTCCCTTATTAGAATTCTCTATAATTTTCACCTTTTATAATGATTATCTTATGTGTATTTACTTATTTATTGTAAAAAATTAATATTTTATGAACCCAATAAGATGTATATAGATCAAAAATGGATACATTATAATCATTTGACAAAATATTATGAATATGGAGTTAAAGAGTTCATCAAGTTTTCAATAGATCTTGCATACGACCTTTCTCAAATCCTTTGTTCTTGTTTAAATTGTTGTTATTCATGAAAAATTCATTTATAAGAGTTATAAGAACATTTTATTTCTCACGGAATATATCAGAGCTATAAATTTTGGACTAAATATGAGGAAAAATGAATATGTAGACCGATTAGGATGATACTATGGTTTTTGGATCATTTGATATGAATACCAGTGTAAATGATTATGGAGATCACATGAAAGAAATGATAATTTAAAATTTAAGATGACATTCATGATTTTACAATGTTTCTTGAGAAGTTAAATTGTTTTAATAAGAGACCTTTGTATGTTTGTTGTAGTAAATGCACAATATTTTCAGCTGTATTAAAGTTATATAAATTGAAAGATGGTAGCGGATGGAGTAAAACCATCTTCACAGAACTACTTGGTCTCCTGAATGATATGATACTATAAGAAAATGAACGACCATGTCGAACATACGATTCTATAAAAAATTCTATGTTCAATGGGAATGATCTCTAAAAAATTCATTCTTGTCCAAATGATTGTATACTGTTTCACAATGACCATGAATCACTCATAAAATTCCCTAAGTGTGGCACAGATTGATACAAGAAAAATGAATCAAGTCCTTTGAAATATTTATAGTAATTTTATATCATTACATGGTTTAGAAGATTATATATATGTTAGGAAACCATAAGATAATTGACATTCCAAGAAAATATAATAATTAAATATGGGAATTTATATCATATAGTGTATTCTCTTCAGTGGAAGAAATTTGATTATGAGTATCCTTGATTTGGAAATGAGCCAATAAACTTTCATCTTTCATTGTCTAAAGATGGAACAAATCATTTTTTTGTGTATTGTAGTACTCACGGTACATGTCCCATCATGTTGGTAAATTATAAATTTATGACATGGTTATTCATTAAGTAAAAATACATTATTTTTTATATGCTCATATATGGAACAAAGTAACCTAGTAATGATATTAATTTATATTTGGCTCAATTGGTCAGAGATCTTAAATTGATGTGGTAAACAGTTGTTACAATATATGTTTCTCATAGAAGTGAATAATTCACATTGAGGGCCATGTTGTATGGGATGATAAATGACTTCCCCACTTATGGAAATTTCTCAGGCTATAGCATTAAAGGAATGTTGGGGTATCCCATTTGTGAAAAATTCTTGCACTCGGTTCAGTTGAAACATTCCTTGAAGACTGTGTTTTTAGAACATTGGAAATTTTAACCTTGATGACATAAATACTGATCTTGGACAACAGAATTATATGGGAATATCAGAAAAGGTATGCCAATATCTCCAATAATGGGTGATCAATTATATTATAAATTAAAATATATTGACACTATTTTTTTTAAACCATTTTTGAAAAAACATACAAAATTAGGTAGATATTAATTTTCTATGAATTACCATATTAGAATTTTTTGTATGTCGAATATTTTCTTGATGCATGCATGTAGAAAAAAATGTATTTGATATTTTTATTGGCACGTTACTAAATTTTCCTGACAAAATGAAATATAGAAACAAGACTAGGTTATACATGACTAACATGTGGTTAAGGGAAGATTTGGAATTAGTGAAGGGTACAAGGTGGACTTTTCTTCCTCTAGGATATTACACTCTATCTAGACAAGAAAAATTGAAATTTTTTTTATTGATAGTGTTAATTTTCCATATGGGTATTCATCAAGTATAAAAAATTTCATGTTAATGGATAAATTGAAATTATAAGGAATAAAATCACATGACTGTCATGTTTGGATGCAAGATTTGATGTTTGTTTATTTTCATTGTATTCTACCTCAAAATGTACTACATAAATTAACCAGACTCTACTTTTTTTTGAAATCCGTATGTAGTAAATTTATAGAACCGAAAAAGATTCCAATCATGAATGTGAAGGTTGTAGTCATATTATGTGAATTAGATATGTTCTTCCAACCATAATTCATTAATATAATGTTCCACATGATTGTCCACATGGTTAGATAGGTTCAACTATGTAGTCATGTCCATTACAATTGGATGTACCCTATTGAAGGGTATATTAAGATTTTAAAATGGTATATCAAGAATCAAAGTCGTCTAGAAGGTTGTATTACATAACAATATATTGTTGAAGAAGCTATTGAATTCTGTACTCATTACTTATCAGATGATGACAACATCGATCTCCCAAAGTCTCATCATAATGGTCATCTTATGGGAGAAGGTATTTTTGTAAGATGTGTTGTTACAATTATCTTGAAATAGTGGGAGAAAGTGAACCTTTATGTTTTACATAATAGTGAACATGTTGATCTATACATTGAATACCACAAAAAATCCTAGATATTTGAATCCATAAAGGGATAAAGTATGGCTATAAAATGTACATAATCAATTATTTATAGGATGGTTTTGAGATCAAATTTATAAGGAGTTATTTGAAAATATGAATTCAATTTTCTAACAACTTCAATGGATAGAAAGAGGTCTGAATGAAGATGTTATATCTTACACTGGTTTTGTAATTATACGTCCTATACGAAATAACATGATTAATGTAGTATGATGGAAAATGGCGGTGTTATTCATGAGGTGGAAGCAATGCACATATATGGTTCCAATGATAGAAATATAATTTATGAAAATATGTCATATGTTGGCATTATAAAATAGATATACAAGTTCTGTTATACAAAATTTCAAGTGCTAATTTTCCATTGCAAATGGGTTGACAATATGAGTATAGTGGAATTTGATGAAATGGTATTCGTAAAGGTAAATTTCAACATGGAAGGGGAAATATTTGAGTTATTCATAATGTAATCACAAGTAGTGAAAGTATTTTATGTCTCAGATCCAGCAAAAAAGAATGGGTTGATTGTCAAGCTGGTGACTAAAAAAATGTTGGGTTAGATGAAAATTCAATTGAAGATGACCCTTTCATTAAGAGAAAAAAGGTAGTTCATGTTGTTCCAAATGTATAAAATGTCTTGTATTTTATAGGAGACCACAAATATGGGATTTTTATTTTTGATAGATGAACTAAATCCCTAAAACCTTTAAAAATAAATAGAGTTCAATGAGAAGGTAAAAGTGTTTCTAATATACTATGTTTTTTCTCATAATATTATATGTACACTACTATATTAAAATAATCTTAATTAAATGTTTGACTACTTGTGAAGATAATTTATTCTACACATGATTATGTTACCAATACCTTTAAAGAACACACTATAAAAAAGGAAACCCTTTGGGAAAATTTAAATGTAACGTTATGACATACTTTCTCTATTTTACCAAAAAATATATATAATGAAATGTTGATTTAATTTTCATTATTTTTTGAAGAGTTTATTTATTTTAGAATATTTATATCCATAATTAATTCCTTTCATCATGAAAACTTCAATAGACTTATCCCTTAAAACCTGTTCACCCCTTTAAGGTTGCATGTATCACTTTCCTTCAAGTTCCCTCTAATGTATTTGTAGGAAAATAAATGATGGTAAATCTGCTCAATCATAAAGGTAATCTTGATGTTTTCATAGTAAAATCATTATCCATAAAATTAATGTGTTTTTTCATATTTATTTTTAATTTATTTCATTTTATTATTACTCACATAAGAAATTTTTTCTTATAGAAGTAGATTATTTTGTTTGAGTTTGGGTGGTTTGTACATCTTTCATGCCTTTCTATACCAAAACTTCCACAGAATTCTTCTCCCTCAAAACCTTTTCACCCATTTAGTGTTAAAATTCATCGATTTTCTTCAAGTTCCCTCAGCTTCTCAATAATAGAGTTAATCATGATATTTTCATAGTAAAATCATTATCCATATAATTAATGTATTGTTTCATATTTATGTTTAAATTATTTCTTTTTAATATTACTAGTGTAATAATTTTGTTTCTTATATGGGGGGATTTTTTTTCATGTTGGGATGGTTTGTTTGAAACTTCTCATGATCATGAGATATTGGACTTCAATGGGCCATGTTCTACTGTATTGCCCTTGCAACCAAAAACCTATTTGAGTCAATTCCATCAGTCCCGACTGCATTCATAATAGCATTTCCTTTGCCACCAATCTCAAAAACACCCATGGCATCAATTCACTTAACCCTATCCCCCTGATTCAATTCCTATCTAAGCATGTTCAGCACAGTAGAAACCAAAGGATTTTTTTGAACTTCTGTCGGTTGTTCCAGAACTGATGCAACACAAATTTTCATATCTGGTGCATTGCCAATTTCACCCGACATATCAGGAATCCTCCTCCTATCAGCATTTTTGCCTAGCCTCCTCTTCAAACTAGGAAGCCTCTTGTTCATAGCTCCACTATGACACTTATCTTCCAAATTCCCCATTCTGCTGCAAGATGAGAAATAATTTATCCATGATCCATATACCACTGCCATCTTCCATCTAAACTCCGCACCCACTGAAATCCAGACCCATTTCACTAGAGATATCAAAACATTAACTTCAATACATAGTCGAGGATTAATCAGATGACACACGGAGGTTGTATGAGCGTCAGAGCACAGGAAACAACCCACCAGGTTCCCAAACATCTGAATAACCATAGGATTTTGAAAACGTAATGGAAGGTGAGGAAGACTTACCCAAATTAGGATGGGGGTAGGATCACGATTCCTGCAGAGATCAAAAGTCCCCTAGAGAAGAAAATTCTTGCAACTGTTGCAACGCCTGGGGGAACTGGACCATGCACGAGTTAGAACCTCTTCTGAGGAGAATGGAATCATGAAATGTCGATTTTCCAAAAAGTTTAATGACTGTGTGCTCTTACAGATCCCATTTTCCCAACATAAACTGATCAAACTCATCCATAGATGGTCTTAGAGCATTAAAACAAGCCACCATAGTAAGGTATAGGTGACTCGTCACTTTAGAAAACTCTGACACCAATATCAGGAGCTGCGGATTACCAAGATGAAGATCAGGAACTTTCAAGGTTAATGTAATTGCTAGGAACTCCGAGAGGCAATTAGGGTTGGAGAAAGGTATAAATGGGATTTTTGGCTTCATAAGTGGTAGAGTCTGACCATCCTCCCCCCTCCCACCTTTAGGAGGTGGGGCATCCTCATCTGGCATGCCAGGGTTCCATGGTCGATCGTTGATCTCCAAGTAATCCTCTCGAGGAGAATAATCAGGGTCGTTATATATAAGGTTTGGAACCTAGATATGTTTCCCATAAAATCCATAACCGAAGAGGTAATGTATGGATGATGTGAATAACCCATCCTTTTCTATTAATCTAGGAAGCACTATGATGTATATGGATCCAACGAAGAAAAATTAGTGGGATAACATGAATAGGGATATTGAACTTTTTTTATCTTGATGCTTGTTATGTCAAAAATTCAAGGTGAAACAATAAATTTATAAGGTCATGATGAAAAAATTTCCTATACCAGTATAGAAATTATAAATCATAACAATGGATTTCATTATAAGAATCCTTAGGACATGTAAAGGTAATTACACCATCTAGGTGGTAGTTTATCACTTTACAATGTCAACACATTTCATTACTAACAAGGAAGATTTATCTCTTGAACAACTCAGCAATATATACATAAGAGATACGGTTAAACTGCATGGAATAACACTCTCCATTTTAACTTGAGGTTCTAGAGAATCATTCAGTAAGAATTGAATATAGAGCTGAGGTTTATTACTACTTATCACCCTCATATGGATGGTTAGTCCGAAAGAACCATTCAAACTCAAGAGGATATGGTGAGATCATGTTCAATGTATTTCTAAGGATGTTAGGATTAGGACCTTTCCCTAGTAGAGTTTTCATATAACAAATATTTTCATTCTAGAATTCAAATGACACCTTATGAGGAATTGTATGGTTTGAGGTCTTAGAATCCATAATAATGGGATGATATTGGAGAGTGAAAGCTTATGGGGTCTGATATTATCCAATAGATGATAGATATGGTTTAACTAAATCAATTTTATAGGAAATCCACATAAATTCAACAAAAAAACTATGAATATAATTTTTGAAAAGTCCTAGTGTTTAGGGTCGGAGATAAGGTGTTCCTTTGTAATAACAATGGAAGAAATTCACAAGGTTTGAGAAGAATGGAAATATTATTCCTTGATACATCATCCCATTTGAGATCCTTGATCACATTGGATATGTATCCTATCAACCAAAACACCCATATAATTTATCCCAAGTACATGATGTGTTCCAAGTATCCCTCTTGAGGAATTATATACTAGACTCCTCACATTTATTTAATCCATAGGTGGTTCCATTAGAGAAAGATCTTTCATATGGGGAGAATATTATGAAGATCTTATATTATAGAGACAAAGTTATATGAAATAAGATAACTCACCTAGTTAAAGTGTTGTGGTGGAACCAAAAGTTTGAGGAAGAAACATGGGAACCAAAAGAGAAAATGAAATAAAAGTACCCTCATCTATTTTAGTGTATGATATGAAATTTTTAGGGATAATGTTTTGAGAGGGGAATAATGTAATGACCTAAACTTTTATAAATGATATTTTATTTTGAATAAATAAATACCTTATAAAGTAATATACTTACAAAAAACACATGCACTACTTTGGTTATTTTGTACCAATTATAAAATATATCATATTGGTTTTAAAATGTAGTTAATCATCTTAACCATTGATAATATAGTCAATGTACAATGAATAATAGGATTACTATATATTAAGGGTTATGATAAAGTCTAATTTTCACATAGGGAAGGAGTGATAACCTCAACCAGAAGGATCGTACCCTATGAATCCCATTTACCAGAGCTTTTGAGGGATATGGAATCACTGGGCCTTTCCCTTAACCAAGACCAAGAAACAATTCAACAACTAAATCACGAATGAAACTATTTACAAGAGAAGTTCAAGATTATTATGATCACATCCCAAACCTTGTTTGCTAAACCACCCCAAGAAATCCCCACCATCACACACCTTACCATTAGGTCTTGTGATTATATAATAATGGGTTATGTATGTAGACCCTATTAATATGAATTTTTATGTTTTACTTTTAATAAAATAATTATTATATTATACCTTTTCATTATTAAAATTTTATATTCGTTGATGAAAATTAGATTTTTCTATGAAAAAACCAAAATTGTATTTTTGGAAAATATATGGTTTTATCACTCTTTTTGATAAAATAAATAATTTTGAAATAAATATTATTTTCATATAATATCCTTATAAAATAATATTTACTTATATACAAATGATAATATAATTTAATTAAGTTCAATATAATCTTTATAAGGGCTAGAAAACAGCCATCATTTTTCAATAAATGGTGATTTTGATTTAAAAGTGTAAATTTTCATATTTACATAATTATTCCGATAAAATAAATATTATTTTTTAAATCAAAATTTCAAAATTATCCAATTATATTTTTTCCTAATTTTCAAATATAGCCCATTTTTTGTTAAAAATTAATACAATATAAATATATAGTTTGTATTGTGACATCATAATATTCCAAAAGTGATGTATTAAATGATATAAAAGGCATCCTTGACCAAATATAGATCTAAAAATTAAAATAATGAGTTTTTAAGCTGTTTTATTAATTTTATAATCCTTTAATCAGTCCACCATAACATATATTATATTTTAAGGTTTTAAAATCAATTGTTTATAAACATGACTCACTTCCACATAAACAAGGGTATTATTTTAATATTATTAATTATTGGAATTATAATATATTTTAAACCACTCTTATTTTGTAGTAACCATGGGTTAAAACCATTGTAAGGTTTGTAGTGTTGATTATTTTATTATATAAAGTCCAAAAACTATGTTTAGAATATAATAAAGAAACCCCCTTTCTTTTTCTATAAATACCCACCCAAAATCACACTCCTCTTCACTAAAAACCCTATTAAGAATGAATTTACTATACTTATACCTCTATAAATCCATCCAAAGTGAATCCCAATGTCTTAAGAATATACTAACCAGATTTTAGAAGTTCCCTCTCAAGGTAAGGCATTCTCTCATATTTCATTTTATTTCAAGTACTTTCATTGTACCAAGCCCTTTCGATGTAAAATTGATTATATTGTAATGTGTTTTTAAAAATACCTTTATTTTCCATATGATTCCCATGTAATGATAGACCACATATCACTCTCATTAAACCCTTCCATGAATATTTATGTACACATGTTATGTTGTTGAACTTATCCCGCAATTTTTTCATACCAAACATTTTTATAGTGAATACTCCTAACCATTTCCACTCAAGGTTATTTACCTAGATTCACATATAATTAATTTATAATGGACTTCCATTTATGTTACCTAAACTCCTTAATCATGGGACTAAAAATTATAAAGGACATTCTTATTTTGTATGATTTATGTGGCACACAAAATCATATACATGATATGAAAGTGGAAGGTGGGACCGAAATTATATATCCCTATAATGAATTTGGTAATGTTTTATCTCATGAGATACCATATATGGTTCATGGGAGGTTATACTAAGAACACTTTGTTATGATTTCTTCGATGTTATCCTTATCTCAGGCTTATGATGCCATGTTTTATGTTGTTGTCACATTATTATGTTCCCTTGAGGTTATCATCTTATATCATGCTTCAATGATCATGTTTTTGATTATCACCTCTTTATGTCATATTTATAAGATATTTATTATCATGTATTACTTTTATATTTTTATTATTTGATTATTACCTTACCAGGAATTATAGATAACCCATTTCTTGTGTGTATCCCCAGGTTATCCTATGTAGTTTTAAAATATACAAAGAATATAAGGGAATGTTATGGTATTTTTAAATAATGTTGTTGCATTACCATTTTAGGTAATGTTTTTATGTATCTAATTACACAAAGACACTAGGCCTTTCAATATTTTGGGGTTTTATTATGTGTTTCTTTATGTAATAAATAATGAATTAAGGTGAATTGAAGATATGGGTTGTCATATAAAACCTAAAAAGTAAAGAAAATTTTTGGTATATTGTATACTATTAAGGACAAGGGACTAATACATTAAATCCTCAACCGATTGAGGTGGTAGAGTAGGGGATATTTTAGGGATATTTTGAAACTTACTTACCAAATATTGTGCCTTATTACTTTCTTAAATTTTATTTATTTTCATTCCCCAATTTAATTAATCAAATTCTTAATCCATCATACCTGCTTAATAATCTAATCCTATAATAACTTCTTGTTTTATTCTTATACTTTTATATTCAATTATATCATTGTGATTTTGACTTTGATTACTTCCTTTTTATTTTTTTAAAGAGAGATTCACCCCCACCTCTTTCCATTTTACTAAAATCTAAACTACACCAAAAATCCAGTACCAGAGAATTGAAAAGAGAGGGCCTAACAAAACTTTTTTAAGTGAACATAATGTCAACATGAGTTATATATTTTGGGAGGTATAGGACAGAAACACTACATGTTCCCTGTATGGACACACTGGTAACATGTCAGACCACTAACTGCTAATAATGATGTTGATTAATATTTCTATGAAGCACCACCATTATTTACTCAATGAAAATTTCACCATGTCCTCCTCCCCTTAAAATAAACACTAGAGATACCACCATAGGTAGGAGGAACTTCGATCATCCCTGACTTTCCAGCTAGCTCAAACTCTAACATCAATGCCCTATCCACAACCTTAGAATAGGTAGAAATTTTAATCTTGAAAACGTAATAGTAAATATCAAATGGAAGGACCATCTGAAACCTAAAATCCATCATCTTCTCATTTGAAAAAACCATAGGTGAAAATAGAGTGAGCTCAGAGTAACGATTAGCGTATACCATCAATGTCTGATTCCCTTTCTCAAGGGTGAGGAACTCTATAGAATCCAAGTAGAATTGCTCATGGAAGATGGTATTGAAGTATTTATACATATATCATGTTGCTTTTTCAAAACAACCAAATCACACCATATTCTGCTTAAACCTTCAATATTAAAGATAATACACCCCAAATTAATGTAATTTGGGGTCTCCAATA
Organism: Viscum album; assembly: GCA_963277665.1. NCBI lineage: Eukaryota > Viridiplantae > Streptophyta > Magnoliopsida > Santalales > Viscaceae > Viscum > Viscum album. The sequence continues at coordinate 1,505,168,565 of OY728158.1, forward strand.
ATTGAAATAGCCTATCAATATTTACTAACCAATATTCCACCTGTTGTGGATAATTGTTTCCCTATAAAAAAGTTTTTTTTATAATAAATAAACTCTTAGGATTGATTCATAACCTCATCCTTTTGAGGTTATGCCTCTGTATCCTGAACAGGGTAAGGTGCCACACCTTAGTCTATAGCTCAAACTTTGAACACAACTATTTCGATGAAATTATTTTTAACTAGAGGGTTATTAAACTCTCAAGGATTAAATGGAAGTCTTATAAGGGTAAAGTACTAACAAAATCAGACAAAAAGTTGCAAGAACCTAAGGCCCAAGAAACAATTCCAACTTGAGATAGAAAAGTCAACTAGAATCATAGAGATACATAGAAAACAAATATTGGGATTAAACAACTATTTATCCTAAAAGAATCATTTCTTGACCACCCATGGTATATTAAGGCTTTTCATGAAGAGGTTTTCCTAGTAAATCACTCAAAAATTACCCCTTAACTCCCAAAAATCATATCTCTTGTCTACTAATAGATACTAAGATTTATATGAACAATGAAAACATACAAACCACCTTTGATACCAATTTTTCACAAACCAACTTGGATCACCCAAGTATCCAGGAACCCAATCCAGCACTGACATGACCTGATGGGTGTTCCTAGTCCCCACGGGATGGTGAAAGTCACCTGGAATCAAGAACCACCTTTGGGAACATTGTTTTACACAAAATATCATAAATCAAGATGAAATATATAAATATCATATCGATGTGATAATATGATGCAACCACAGAAAAGATACATAAAGAATCCAAAACAGGTGCCAAACTAGGGTACACAAGTACTATAAAAACCCATATTCACATGATATATAGTCACCAACAAACTCCTACACACTATTAATGAATAAAAATACCACCACCCTATGGTTCCTTGCATTTACCCATGTTATATGAAATAAGGGCTACATACACCCAAGGGTGTATGTAGGGTGTGAGGAAAAATAATCCTATGAATGGTTCATTACCCTATAATAATGGTCCTAAGGAAAGGAGTTCACTCTCGAGAGTATCTCATTTCCAAAAAAACTCAATCCACCTGGTTTGCACGTTACACTAGAACAATGAGTCTATGGGTAAGAGTCCATTCCCAAGAATGGTTCCCTACCTCAATAATGACCAAACATGGCTTACCATTTTCACTACTAAATCATTAAAATGGAATTACATATAAAGGTAACCATGAAACATTTAAAAATATCTAAAATATGATTTGAAATTAGTTTTAACAACAATACCAAAAGAATAATCCATTTCACAAAATATTCATAAAGCAACTATATTTTCTAAATGATGATTTTAAAAAAATTACAAACCATTTACAAGATAAACTCATAAATTATCAAAACAGAAATCATTCCATAAAAATATTTTAGAAACCAATTTAGAAGAAAAAGAAAGAAATTTTTGTAGAAAAATTCCATTTAATGAAACCATTTACCATAGAAAAATTTGAATTTCAACTACTGTAAAGGATTGTCAATCCCGAGAGAGAGAAGGATCTAAGATGCAAGAGGAAGTTCTCTATAATTAAAATTCCCAATTAGAAACCCAAATCCAATGAATTTCCATGATTTTCATGGACGATCCACAGTAAGAAACAAGAGTATCATACGGAATAAGAGGATAAAAGACTAAATTAGAGTTAAACTTACCAAAAAAGGGATCAGATCTTTAATCTATCCTTTGATCTGCCAATTATTCAAGTTGGGAGGGAAAAAAACATCTCAAGAGATCACCTAGGTTCACATAGGTCATGTTTAGGTTGAGGGAGGTGGAAGGAAGAATAAATAAAGGGTTATGGACCAAGAATATGATATTACCCTTACTTATATTGACTCCACTAGCATCACTGGTGGGTTGGTGGACCACCTACATCTTCTTTATCTATAGGTTCAGTTCTACACCTGCTCCAAACTCTCAAGAAACACCTATGACCCTGAACAAGGACTAAAACCAACCAAAAAATACCATATATTGGAAAGATAATAATTAAAAAAAATATAGTTATCATACTATAAAGTAATGATGGGGTGTGACATACTTTTTTTCCTTTCCACCCAGTAGAAAAATGAAAAACGTTTTCATGTGTTTGTACAAACCGCCATCTCCATGAAATAATGTAATTCAATTTTTATTACCACCTTTCATGTATGGTTATAAAATTGTTTTAAATGTATAAAAATGATAATTCTATCATGAATAATATCCTAGAGATGATGTAATAATGATCTCTTTGACCATAGTCAACCTACTGAAGTCATTTTAGACTTATAAATCAAACATCCTCAAAACATCCGACGCGAACATAACCATTTTAGTAACTAAATAAAACATGGTAATAAATGAAATAAAATGTATTATGATAAGGAAATAATAATAAAAAGGGTTCTTAATCAAGTGAGTAATTAATATAAGTTTATTATACATGAGTTAAAGAATGTATGTGGTGAGTGAGACTCAGGGTAATGGATTTCTCGTATCAATTTCTTTTCTTTGAGGCCTGTGTCATTTTCACTACATGTTTTATTTTTTTGCCTTGTATATACTACCATATGTATGTGTTTTATCATTATTTTACTAAAATTAAATTGGTTTACAAATCCTTTTCAAGTTCCCTCCTTCAATGTTCTTATGATTCAAAGGTTACTAAATTCATAAGGGATTTTTTCTTTAGAACCTTATTTTAAAGTATTCCATTAAAATATTTATCCTAAAAATTTAGGTTATTTGAAATGATCCAAGTATGTTGTTATTTATACCTTAGATATTGTTAAAGTTCATTTTCACTTAATATTTACATTCTTTAAAATGTTTTTAAAAATAATCTTTTAAAAATTTACCATATGGATCATTTTTCCTTTTTAACCAAAGTTCAAAAGAATGTTTTTTTAAAATATTAATCTTGACCATTTTGGGTTCCTAAATAAGTTCCATGGGAATACTCAAAGAATACACAATTGGTTTGGAGTCAATATAGACAAAAAAAAGTCCCAAAAACCCTCTAAAGGAGTCTTTTTTGCAAATCCCCAAGCCTTCGTGAATGGCCAGAGTTCGCAAAAGCTACCCAGCCAAGGAATACCCTTTGCAAAAACATGAAACCTTGATTGTGTATTCCATGAGTTTTATAGAAATTTGTGACCACGTGAAGTTTTGATGGTTTCCTCCATGAGTCAGATGATTCCTTGTGACCATGTGAAGGTTTGACGGTGTCCTCTACAAGTACTACAGAGCCACTCCTATTCACGAAGCCCACAATTACTTCATGAACCTCTTCCCAGATTTTGAAAACCCCATTTTCCTATAAATACTATACTCATTACATCCTTTAGAGGATGGTTATATGACCTTTCATCTTTATAATTTCTCTCAATTAAAAAACCTCCTGAGCATCATGAATCTGACCAAAATTGATCTTACAAGTTACTAGGGGTTCATGAAACCCCCTTTCATGTGATCTTTAAAGTATCCACCCATAGTAGAGATTACTTTAATAATGTTGTATTACCTTAATGAAGGAAGAAGTCCCAATAGAGAACTTCAGACTACGCAAATCATTCATCCATCACAAAGTACTCTTTTCCTGAGCCAGGACTTCATCCGGAGGCAGGTTCACCTTGTTTCATGAAGCCTCATCCTTCAAAAAGCCCCTAATCTCCTTGAATAACTTTATATTCATGAATTACCTCTCTATGAGACCATAGGCTTCACAAAACCTTTCCCCCTAGGCCTTCCCATGTTGCCTCCCTTCTACTAAAACCTCTTTACAAATTTTGAGTGCCCAAATCTCCCACACCCATCCAGGATTAGTTCAGCTGCACCTAAAGTCCCTATGTGACCTATTCCACCCATTCCTGTGGACCAATCCAATTTAAGTGTGGAATGGGATTTCCACCTAACTTTGTATTCTCAGTATAAGTATGATAACACCAGTTTCTTCTCAACATAGGCATGCTAACATGGATCTCATTAGTGAACATTACTCCCAATCATTAAAACTTGAAATTTCTAAATCCATACCCCTATAAAAGTAATATAACAGATAGTTATGTAAGCCAAAGGGGTGAGGATTGATCCCCCCCTCCACAATAGAGCTACATGAATTAAAACATCATAGCCCCAACACACTCAACACATGATGCTAAAAAATGGACTTACCCTGTGAAATAATCATATGATGATCCATATGTGAGTTATATGGGATGGTCTTGACACCACCTACCCTCACAGGGAATGAGATCCTCCTCACATTGGATGAGATCCTCTGCACATGGAATGATATCCTCCTTGGGCATATTCCATTCATAAGCACCACATCATATCCCTTTGGCATTTATTTCGTGACGTGAGCATCAGTTATACTGATTCCTCTTGTTTCTTAAATTGATCATGGATCATGTGGAATTAGAGGTTAGTAGTGCCAATGACATCCACCCCATACCCTCCAATGGGAATCCTTCTGATATAATCCCCAACAACCAAATCTCCTCCATGGACCGCTTCCACACGTAATCCCCAACCACATGATCCAATTGGACTCATCCTTAGGTGTAATCCCCATACCATTCCAAACTACATGAGATTTGATTCCTAATTAGATGAGATGCGTAGAAATCCTCCCTTCCAAACCCAACATCTGCATATATCCTAATATCATCCAGGTCACATACCTAGTAAGATCATGCCACTCACCTGGTAGACCACATATCCTCTAGGTCCCCTAGGAAGTTTAATACATAATCCCCACACCCCATAACCAAGTTAAATTCTCTTGAGAAGGGAAACTTCCACTCATAATCTCTACACCATCCCTCGTCGACACACCCTTTACAATGAGAATGTCCTTACCGCATGATGTTAAACTACATGGACCAGTCCTTTCACACAACCTTAAGTCATTACATCAAACTACATGGGTTTTGATACCTATATTATAAAATAGGGTATGTAGGACCCCTATCTGATATTCAATCTCGATCAATGGTAAACCAAGGTTCCCCCTCTTAGGGTTGAACCTCCCGGATCAACCACCATGGGTTTTATGATAAACCATCATGGTTTGAAATCTTACCTCTATGGGACACACCTCTTAGATCTTCCTCCATAGGGAATTATGATCCATTCATCAGTAAACCTTCATGGTTCTCTCTTCCAGAGATGAACCTTTATGGTGTGACATCTTCCATTTAGAGGAAACACCTCCTGGATCCACCTTTATAGGAAATTATGATCCATCCATCTGGTAAACATTCATAGTTCTCCCTCCCAGGGATTAAACTTAATGGTTGATATCTTTCCTCCCTAGGAAACACCTTCTATCTCCAAAATATGTTAAACTTGTTCCATGATCTATATTAATCGGATGTTATGATCCATATCCACAAGATGTTAAACTTGTGACAAAATATATATACCTCATGATAAACATGGGATTCCTAAGGTGAAATACTTGGAAGATATGTTCCTATGGAGTTAGCTACCTCATAAAAAACATGGGATGCCTATGGTGAAATACTTAGAAGATACACACCTTAGGTGTTAGATACCTTGTGATTGACATGGGATTCCTTAGCTCTCATCCCCAAAATTCCTCTATGATATTCCCTCTTATGAGGAAGAATATAGGTGACCAATATTCTTAGAGTCTAGACATGCTAGTGATTCCCAATGTTACTAATCTCCTAACCAAAGTTTATTCCCCTTTCAAGACCTACTAGAATTTCTATACAGAAGCAGTATAATTAACTAGCATCCAAAAAGAAATGGCACTAGGATTGAGCTCCATGAACATGACCTAACTCTATGAGGGAGACCTAGTCTTGCTGTTGAGTTCCAAGGAGGAATCCATGGAAAAGGAACTAACATCCCATCACCTCATTTCAATCAAGGATCATACATCGCCAATGAAAGTGATGAGAACTTCTCACTATTGGAAAGAGGGAATACACTGTAACAATGAATGTCAGTGCACATCAACACGTGAGGTGGGGTGACTTAGAGAAAGTTTCAGGAATAGAAAGGGTGAACCCAACATGAATTCTTTTCTCCTTCAACTCTGAGGATTATCCATATTGGCCATCAGATCATGGATTGCTGTTAGACATTTTCAGTGTCGGGCTTCACCAATAGAAATGTTGTACCTAATTTGAAACTATTCTATTCACCATGGGGACTAGTAGTGTTCAATACATCATCAGATTATCATGAAACCATATCCAGCTATTTAGTGCTTGGACCCACCAAGAAAATGGTGGTCCCATTATGGAACTCACCAGAAATTGGAGTAGTTAAACGTTGGGCATTCTTGGTCTGCGACATTGTCAGCATGGCTCTCTATATCCGACCATAGAAGATTGGATGATGTTGGGGAATTTTAGATTTCTCTACTTGTATCCATATCAACAGTTGAATCCACCTTATTTTCTAGACACCATATATGGGGAACTAATCACCCATCGCCCATAGATATAGGGGAAAGATAAATGTTAAAACAGAAATCTCACACAACCCCACCTCTACCATCAATTCAATTGTGACTACAACTACTGGGTTCCCAACCCCAATCTAACACTTGGGGATTATCTAGAGAAGGGTAATGGACACTCTCATACATCGATACGAGTAGGAGGGGGTCATTATCACAAGGTACATGTCCTGCTAGGACCTAGAGGATTCAACGCCTCACGGACACTACTACCCCCTAGGGCTACATAGGTAGAAATAACTCCCCATTCCAACAACGAACCACTTCGAGAGACTCTTCCCAAAGTGATCTTGTGACTCTCTCCCCTACTTCGAGGCTGTGGGGGATGCCTGAGTCACCCTAGCTATGACTACTACCTAGGACCCTCCAAGATGGGATCCCTCCAAGCCCTGTTAGTTCCAACAATGATTGGTCTTTAAAGATGAAGAATAGGTGGACTATACACCTCCTCCGTCGGGCCCTATTCGAACCACCCAACGTCAATGTTGGGTGAAATCTTAGGATAATTCCTGACAAGAGGCACCATATTCATTGGATCTAGTGGCCCTTGTCACCACTAGTGCATTTTTTCAGATTATTATAATAAATGAGAATCGATCTATCCACACTCGGATGGTATCAAGACCTTAGTTTCACCACAGGCAGGTTGGGTTGACTCTATCAATCATTTGTGCCCCCAACATCTATTATAGGATGACTCGTGATGATGAGTTTTAGTGTGGAGGACCTCTACACCATCTGAAACCCAAGCAAAGGTCCTCCACACTATCAAAATTAGCATGAAGTTTCTCCTCATGTCATTCTGATTTCATGTGGAGATCCACCTCACTTCAAGAACCAATACAGTGGTCACCCCATGTTGTTACCACCATCTAACACAGAGTTCCTCCCTGTATCACATCCAATAAATGTGAAGGTCCCCCTCACATAATTATTATCTCAAGTGGAGTTCCTCCCTAATCCATCATTGATCAAACCAAATGTCATCCTCTCTTTAACAACAAATAGTACATAGGTCCTCCTCATGCTATCACCAACGGCCAACACGAATGTCATCCCCATGCCACAACCAATCAGAGTGGAGGTCCTACCCACTCCTTCAATAGTCAACATGGAGGTCCTCCCCATGTTCCCACCTATCAAAGTAGAGGTCCTCCCCACAATTTCAGCAACCAACACAAAGATCCACCCATGTCCATTTCTATGAGTGTGGAGATCCTTCTTATGATTAGACTCACTAGTACAAAGGTCCTCCCTATTCCATTACTACCTGTCAGTATGGAGGTCCTCCTCATGTTCCTGCTAACCAAATAAGAATTCCTCTATTCTCCATCAACAAACAGAGTGGAGGTCCTCTCCACTCCTATAGCAGTCAAATCATAGGTCCTCACCACTAATTCAATAACCAATACAGAGTCCTTCCCCATATCCCATCTAATAAAATTCAAGGTCCACCCTGTGCTATCATCCAGCATCACAATGGTCCTCCCTATGAAAAACAACAACCCTTCCCTAAAAACCCATCTTGGGGAATAAGGAAAAAACGCCGCTGCTGAAGGAAATTTTTTGGGAAGCACTAAGTCATCGTCAATCCCACTCAGCTCTCAAATTTTGAGGTACATTGCAATTCAAGGATAGAACCTTCACCCCAATAATTGTCTTTAGAGTCATGTGAATGATCCTAGAATTTAAATATTATTATCTCAAAAGGTGAGATTCATGGGATCCAAAATCCCTCAGTAGGTACATGCATATGGAGGAATATTTGGCTCCCATCTAGGGGATCACGGTACATCCATCTCTATCATCACTAGTTTCCCTATCCACCTCTACTTAGGATCATGAAGAACTGTTTTAGAATGAGATAGATGACAAGAATCCAGTTGATCTATCAAGGATCACCACTTACCTCACACACAAGGTCGCAGTGAACACCCAGTCCAATAAGGACATAATTATGTAGTAGGAAACACCCTCAATAGATGAACCAGTATGTAGTGAATAGTCAACTCATGAGCAGAATACTCTACTAGACATCCATCCACTACATCAATCTACATCATTGTAACTACCAATCTCCAGGCTATCACTATTCAGATCTTATAATAACCAATCACAACAACCCTATTCTGAACAAGAAATCCTCTGGGACACTCTAGCTTCTGATCAACAGTATGTCGTGTTATGGCTGAATAAAACTTCTAACGTCAATAACCTAGAGTCCCTCACTAAGGTCCAGGTTGTGTGCTTCCACTGAACAATCTGGGTGATCTTTGTTCACCTCCATGATCATCCTTTGGCCTACCCAGGAATCCATGAGTACTTCTATGAAATATATTAGCAGTGCCACATGGTTGAGTTGGTAGCACTCCCAATGTACTAGAACCCTGCATCACTTGACTACTATTGGTCCCTCCAACAGTTATTCATCAATATCCTTATAGTGATACACAAAATCATGGAAGAGGCATCTATGAACAAGCAGATATGGGGTGTGGGACAGTACGATTCCCTCCACTTCAGCCTTATTCTATGATATCTTGAACTAACCATTGATATTGATTATTTTCCTTCATGTATCATTATGGTAAACATGGTTGTGCCCAAGATATCCAAGGGTGGGGGAACCAATGTAGGGTCTGACTGAGAAATCATTCCCCCAGGATAATAGAGTATCAGGAAGACCCTCATACCAGTGTTTTTACTTGCCAACAAAGGAAGGTGCTAAGCCTCAGAGATACCTCTGTATTATTACCCACCGGTCAGAATACCAATAAGTGAAAGGGACCTCTTGATCCATCTGATATTTCTGATATCACGTAGAAGAAAAAGGCCAATCTTGTGATTGTCTCCTTTCTCCAGTAGGAAACAGATCAGAAAAGGATCATTGATGAGCTCATCTCTTAGAGGTGCCTGTATTTTGGTGGTCCTCTAAAGGATCATATTTCTCCCCTAATAGGGTAGTTGGGGTTTCAAAAAGGTCTCCTTGTACAGCTACTCCCATTAAATCCCAATGATCCTACACATCCTGATAGAGCAGAGGAGGGAGATTATGGAACGCGACCATGATATAAGTCACCGGATCCACCCAAGAAGTGTGATAATCTTCCTATGGACCCAGATCAAGCCACTCCATGAGATTTGGAGCCTACCTACCATATTGATGATCATATCAATGAATTAGTGTTCAAGGTTCCTCATTAAGATAGGAACCCCCACCAAAAATATTTGATAGCTGCTCCCACTGCTCACCTTGAATCCCTGGAGATATGACATATGGAAATCCCACATAAAGACAATCCATACCCGACAAGGGTAGATGACATACGGGCACCCCCATATTTTGGGAATCATAGATTTTTCCCTTTAAACAGGATGGGTGACCCGTTGTAACATTTTTCCCACTTTATCTTGAGGTGGAGACCTATTTTGGGAAGCTCATAATAGTAGGAGTGTTCCAAGATCCAATGTTTCATTTATACATTGGAAGGTCTTTCATTCGTTTGCTACAACCAATTACCCATGGGGTCCATCACTGGTTGGGAAGACCTCTACAGGAAGTTTCTCTACCAGTTCAGCTCCACCACGTGTAAGACAAGCATTTTAAACCACTTCATGTGAAAACAGTTGCTTCATGGGCACACCACGGACTTCATCACCTAGAGGAGGGGCCTCACAAATTCAATTGATATGTTTCTGACTTAAGAATTGCTACTGAAGATGTGCATAGGGAATTTCAAGAATGAGTTGGTCCCTAACCTCATCACTCAAAACTTCCCAGGGGGGATCTAGGATTTCTTTGACAAATCCCAACACCTAGAGGAAGCCTTATAGTAGGCTAATTAGGCACATTTTTTTCCTCTCATAACTCCTACAAGAACATACTATAAGGAGGATACTATCACCATAGTACAGGAAGAGGCCCCCGAACCACTAGAGTTGTTGGAACCTCTACTAGTAGAGCCTCACCGAGTGTAGCAATCTCGTCAAAATTATCCTCACCCAGTATATAATCGTAGTCATATCCTTGCTAAGTGAAACTTCTTAGTGAGATAATGTGGCTACAGCACCTCGTTAGTCTACATCCCCTCATCAAGGCCTATATCCTTGAGTTCCCTTTCTGTATAGGATAAAATGTACCAATTATTTTAAATATTTATAGCTTCCAAACTGTTTCCATAGTGCCCTGGAGTAGGGGATTTTGAAGCTTCCAAAGTGCATGAATCCCCATGAAGTCGAGCATACTAATTGCCCTGACCACCAACCCTACCATAAGATCCTTGGACATACAATTAAATAATGATATGTGTTCAAGGATTGGATTCATAACTATGTGAAAAATGGTTAGTTCAATTTGAGAAATGTCCTAACACAGGTGTCATACATCTCCTCTAAGCCTAATAGAAACAACGAACGTGAATAGAAATAGATTTCTAACCATAGGAATCCAAAATATAATGATCGGTTGGCTAATAGGGAAATTTTTATTTCCCACATTGTCATCCATGCCTACTTAGGCTGGTCTGAATCTCATAAATTCATCGCACCTTCTTTAAATAATTTTTATGCATCCACTTCACATCCTTCCACATCTCAGAAGAGTAGGATCCGGCATCTTAATGGAAAATAAGTCCCACACCAGTGTCAATTCCATCTCATACTCTCATATATTTCATGCCTCCAGAGTTGGGAATCATCCTCAGGGTCCACCCATCATTAGAGGACCCCTATGATGATGTATGGTTGTTTGGCTTTGTGAACACCATTGAGTTGGTAATAAATTTATATTCCCTGACAATAAAGACCATTAAGAAAACCCCCTAGGTGACTATATCTAGAATCGTTGAAGCAATGGTCTAAGGAATGAAAGCCAATAGAATTATTGGTTCATTACTTCAGGACAAGTCATGAATACTACTGAGACAAATAATAATGTCATGAAAAAAGATCAACAGGTAGAGTCTTATCATCCTACTCCAATAGACATTCCACCACATTTGACTATGCTAACTGACTAGGAAGAAAAACTATAGTAACATCGTGAGTAGCTGCATCCACCTAAATCCAAGCCTCAATCAACTGGAATTCATCAAGTAGTGGTTCTTGGTGAGTTGGCTGATGAGAAGAAGGAACTTTCTAACACCATCTAGAATCTAGGAGTTCAGCTAGTTGTTCCCATAATGCCTCTTTTCAGAGAGATACCCACATATGAGTAGAAATGTGCATCTGGCATGAAAGTACAATGTGTGAAAAAACCATTCCAGCATACCTATAAAGGTCTTGATCCTCAAGGCCCTATATCTACTAGAAGATATGTGTAAGGACCTCCCATAATTATTGAAGAAGCCTCTCTAGTTCAAAGTATAGGTATTCACTATAGAGGCCCACCATGAAAATGAGGTCAAGCAAGAAGAATGGAAAGTCATCATTTCGTTTTTTAGAGAAGAGGATGTCTCCCTTGTGCAGGGGAACATCAGATCATTGTGCATCACTTGCTAGTTCAATGGAATAGAAGTATACCGCTGCCTAGTTGACATAGGTTCTAGGATCAATCTCATCATGACTTTGAAACTCCTTAAGTAGGGACTGATTGAATCATACTTGATTCCCTATGACTTAAAGATTTGGGGTTATGATGGGACTGAGAAGAGACCATGTGGAAGAATCCAATTGAATACCCAATTTGGTGGCTTGTTATCAAGTGTTAAATTCATGGTTGTCTCATAGGACCCTAACTATAATGAATTGATGGGTAGGCCCTAGATTCATATTTATACATCAGTCCCCTCCTCATATCACCAATGCCTCAAGTACTCTCGTAATGGTTGATTATCAGTGATCCAAGGTGATGAATCCCCCTTTAACTCATATGAAGCCTGTTATCTAGATGCCAAATATTACAAGATCAAGGAAAAGTAGATTCATACCAATGAGGTTAATCACACCATCATTACATCCAACCCATGGTAAGACTTGGATGATGTTATCATCCTCCTGATTAACTGGTTGTAGGCTACAATTCCAAACTTGGGAAATTGATTTTTCATTCGTGAGAGGAAAGTGAGCCACATCCCTAAGTTTAAGTAATTTCAGAATAATATCTCATACTCCTACATGGGGAAGGCCCATGTGATTCCAGAAGATACTACCCATATGTAGCATCGAGATGTTCTCCCCATGGATACCATTTTTTGTCAGACCCTCTTGCTTATCTGAACTATGTTGAATCACTAGAAACTAACCCACCACCATTGCTTTTAAATCAAGCCTGAAACCTATGGTTTAAAGCATGATGGGATTGTAACAATAACCTCTGACACAATGGTTTTAGTAGATCAAGAGTCCACATGTGGGGATTACACATACTCTTATGAAGACTCCATTGCTACCTTAGAATCAATCAGCCTAGATGCACTGTGTCCTCCCCCTACTTCCCCTACCTCAGGTGATAAATATGACTTGGAAGATGCTCCTCCCACATTCTAAGATGGTGTTTCTACCACTTTCAATGAGTTAGTTTAGGTGAATCTCAGCACTGAGACAGATCCAAGGCCAACAATTATCTATGCATCCATGATTGTGGAGGAACAATAATATTATGTGGATTTCCTGAAGTATCATCACAATTTCTTCACTTAGAGCTATAAAGAGATGTCGAGACTAGACCCTCATGTCTCTATTCACTTTCTAGGTCTCTTGGTGAGCCATCTGGGATTCAAGCAGACTCCCAGGAATATGAACCCTTCCCATGGCTCCATGGTCGAGTCCAATGTTGATAATCTTATCAAGGAAAACTTCTTCAGGGAAGTGAATTATCCCAAGTGGATAGCCAACATTACCCCATTGGGGAAGAAGAATGAGAAAATCATAGTCTATATCAACTTCTATGACCTCAGATACCACTATCAGAAGTATTATTTTTCCCTTCTAGTGATAGATCTATTGATCGATGTCACAACTAGGTTCCATGATCTCTCCTTCATGGATGGATATTCCAGGTACAATCAGATTCATATGGCCCCCGAAGATGATAATTCTACCACCTTCAAAGTGTCAAAAGGGGACTTTTTTCAATTGGGCAATGTCTTTCAGTCTGTAGAATATAAGATCCACTTATCATCTATCCATGCAACACATATTCAAACCAATATTTTTGATGCTATTGGAATACTATGTAGATTATTTGGTGGTCAAATCCCACCATTGTTAGGACCATCTCAGAGATATTAAAAAAAGTTTTTGGCTTCCTCCACTCCTGGCATCTAAAGATGGACCCCTTGAAGTGTTAATTCAGGGTTACCTCTAGGAAGTTTGTCGGTTTCATCATTAGATATAGGGGAATCAAGATCATACCAAAAAATATCAATTCCATCAGCCAGATGCCTCCTCTATGCAACCTCTGAGAGCTCTGAGGCCTTCAATGAAACTTAGCCTACATACACCAATTCATCAAAAATCTGGTTGGCAAGTGTAATACCTTTTCCAAGTTCATGAATAAAGGTACCATATGCAAGTGGGATGAGGAGTGACAAACCATATTTGAATAAATGAAGCAGTATCTAATACACCTTTCCACACATCTCTAAGAAGCCTTTGGTCCTCTATGTGGCCACATTGGAATGGTCCCTTAGAACCCTTATTTTCCAAAATAACAATGAAGGTAGAGATATCAGTTTATACTATCTCAGTCGGATGAACCTTGAAATAAATACAAGATACTCTCCTATTGAGAAGAGATGCATCATGCAAGTTTTTGTAGTGAATAAGTTGTATCACTATCTACAACATCATGAGATATAGATAGTGTCCTTTGTCGATCTGCTAAAGTATATCCTGAATCGACCTATGTTGATAGGATGATGAGTGTGATGGGTAGTGATCCTTTAATATTTCTCATCAGGTTCATTCTACATAAGGTCATCAAGGTTCAGGAATTGGATGACTTTAGATCCACCCATCCAGACCTTGAATAATTGCCTCTAGATGTTGATTTCTTAGATGAGGCCATCCTATTAAAGGACCAGAATATTCCTAGTTGGTAGATTCATTTTGATGTAACCTCCTGGAATCCAACTATTAGAAGGATCATTGATCCCATTCTCAATAGAGTGGTCTTGGGGATCATCTTCATTACACATGCATAGGTTGTTATTCCATACTCTTTCATATTACCAGAAGGATGCACACAAAAAAGACAGAGTATTAAGCTCTCATTATTGGTCTTGATCTTGCTATCTAGATTGATGTTCCCCACTTTCATGTGAAGGTATACTCCAAATTATTCATCAAATAGATCAATACTGACTACATCATTAGAAATTCAGAACTCGTGCACTTATGAGAGTGCACTCACCAGCTGATGGCACAGTTCTCTTCTCATCTAGAGGTGAATCATGTTACCTAGTTGCAAGATGGTTGATTTGATTCCTTATCCAGTCTAGTCGCATCTCTTGTATATCCCGACTAGGATGACTTGTTCATTCATGTATCTCATCGGAGAGTTGTTGCTCATGTCATACTAGATGATGATGACAGACAACATGTAAACTACATGGACCTTGGTGATTCTTAGTCAGGACCCACAAATCCCCCTATAGCACAAGAATAATTGGACAACCCCTTTCATCGAGTATCTTTAGCATGGTGTTGTCTCGCTAGACTGAGTCGAGCATGAAATAATTCACCAGCACACAATGTAGTTCACCCTCCATAGTGGGCATAACCTCGAGAAGACTCTCTATAAACATGTTTTTTATGTAATTATCTTCCATTTCATCTAAGGAGATGATATTACTCAAGTTATGTAGGAATTCCATGATACATTTTGTGGTGATCATTAGATAGGGTTAAAGATCTCCCATCAAATTCGAATTCTAGGATACTTCTCACCCACGATGATTCACAACTGCTTCAAGTATTCCAAGAGGCATCACACGTGTCATATCCATGTCAATTCTTTACATAAACTACGGGATTCCCTTTATACCAACAAGTATTTTGGATATTTATAGTATGGGGACTCGATGTTGTAGGTCCTTACCCAACAAAAATAGCTCTCCAATGCAGGTTTATTCTGACCATGATGGATTTCTTCTCCAAGTGGGAAGAAGTAATTCCTATCAAGGAAGTCAAGGCCCGATCAGTGATCAAATTCATGATCTCCCACATTATCCACTTATTTGGACTTCCTCATGCCATTCTCATCAACAATGGTACCAAATTCTAGGCTACTGATCTAAAGAATTTGTACACCAAGTACATTATATTCTCTAACCATACTATCCACTACCATTGTCATGACCCGTACCATGGGGCTCGTTCTGCGACTCCCGAATCCCACATCCAATAGGCTAGGGGATGGAAACTAGTACCAAGAATGCATATCACTGATATAGGAGGCCTTAGCCTAATTACATTCACACACACGCACATCTACAATCCTATACAATGTTGAAATGTAAAGACAACTGAACAACCATGCATGCATACATCTAAATCCCACAACTAGAGTACGACTACAAGTAAAGGAAAGTAAACAGGGATAGATTCAATTCCACCACAAAATCCTACAACACAAGTCCAACCTGAAAGAAAACTATGACTTCTATTAGAATACTACAAGAAAAAACCTCAGTCTATCTGGTCTCACTAAGAACTATTTGGTCTTGGTCCATCAAGGATTCTATAAAGAGGTTGATCCTCTATACAAGACATGAAATGTGTGGGCAAATCCCGTGTAGAGGTGAGTATAACAATACTCAGTAGGACACCTCAAAACCAAAAATCATACAATAAAGTAAATATATTCATATCTACATAGGTATATTTCTATAACATATATAACAAGAATATCTATACATACTCAATAAAGATACACATTCTAAAGGTAAATCACAACCGTAGTATACTATCCTAAGATTCTAGATCTAATATTCCAAAATTAACTCATCTAGGAGAACACACTCTTGATCCTAACGGAACTGATGATGTCGGTCTGAGAGGTAGTTCCCGTTGGTTCTTTTCATTACATGTACACAATGATAGTCGGAAGAGAATATAATACATATATTAGGATCACTTCCAAGGACATCGAGTGATACCAACAACTCAATTTGAATTAACCCACTAAGTATAGGATTGACGCCCATGTACTATTGGTCATGAAGATACCAAGAACTCCACTTAAGGCATGAATATGAATAATGGATCTCACTCTGGGCCTCTTAGAGGAATTCCAATGACTCTATCCAATAATTCATGTTGAAGGGATCATAGTCCTAAGAGTAGGAGACAATTACATACTAATCCTCAAGGGAAGGATGAGGGGAACACAACCTAAGAAAACTTGTCCAAGATACATATGAAAAGGGCTCTAATCCATAATAAAGTACAAGACATGTAGGAGGGGTCACATGTCGAGTCCCTTGAGCTTGGGTCCTGGTCGTGTAAATGACTTGTGTTTTCATCTCATGTCCTTATTGAAGTACACATCATGTAGGATGATTGTGTAGTCTGTCCATGTGATAGTAAACATATTCATCTCATGTACATGTTCCCATGTACCTGTACATGTCTTATCCCATGTACCTAGTCCAAGTCGGGTCCATGTAGGGGAGTACACGGTGTGCAGACTACTCGCGTAATCCACCCCATGTTCATGTACCTTCTGAGGTATGCATTGAGTTCACTAGGGGATACCACATTCCATGTGATAGGGGTCACATGTTGTGTGATACTTAAGTTTCTCCCAAAACCCTAAATTCCTCTAGGAGGGACCCACATGTCATGTAATCATGGATTACATGTCGTGTAATCATGTATTATAGGATGTGTGGATCAAGATTTTCCAAAAACCCTACTTTATTTTGCACACAACCACACCACCAAATCCCTAGATCTCATCTCCAATAATGTTGAAAATCATGGATCTCCCTCGGTTGAATCTCTCCATGTCCATTAATCAGAATCTGAGCATCGAATTTGTTCGAAAAATGGATTCCATTCATCCCGATCATCATCCACTCACCCCACTCAAATTGTGGGTTTCCAATATAGTTTTATCCACTCACCGATACCACTTCCACTCCTTCTTTGCATCATTTTGAGTCTTTATCTACAATTTCAAACTATTGCAGAATGAAATGGGTGCACAATATTCAATTTCCTGGTAATACATCAAATTGTTGGCCAAACAAAGAATGCCTGTGATGAATAGAAAAAGATGGGAGAAAACCACTAGACATGAAAAATAGGAATTAACCTTGGCCTTGTTTGATTGGTATCAATTAGTTTTCATTATAATTATGAATAAAGAACCAAATAAATAAACAACTCCCAATTTAAATTCTCGTAGAATAAATCCATCATGCATAACGATCGAACCACGAATCAATTTGTTCATTGATTGATTTGAGTTCATCATAGAATCAAGAACAGGGAAAAAATTCAAATAACCTCTCCACCTCTATTTGGATTAATCACTAATTAAGAATGATGTTGTGTCATTTTCTTTGACAATATCCTTCGAATTTGTGGTGTGTTGATCACCAATCCATGATCTTCTTATCATCTGCCTGAGATAATTCTTCTAATGTTCCCTCCATCGGATCTCTAATGATTCTAGGGTTATAAGGCTAACCCTAGGGTTTCTGTATAATAATATATTTAAATACACATAATCTGTTTCATCTAGAATTACAAATAAAATAAATAAAATAATTTATTTAATTATTTTATACATTTCTATTCTTGTGATGAATTTTACAAAAACAACCCATGACAACCAAGGTTAAGTCACACCTAGGGTAACAAATGCATTCTTAGCTCCATGGTTCCCTCATATTTCTAATCTGGGCACCCATTGAGAAGTTATTTCACCTTTTCCAAAAAACTATGTGTGTGTGATATTTAATACATTTCAAACATTTATTCTGGGAACACCAGATCTCAAAATTACACATTGAATCATATCTTGGTCTTGAAAATAATCCATATAACATCCAAAAATACTACACATAAAAAATTTGATGTTACATTATCCCCACCTTGGGACTTTACATCCCTAAAAATCTAAAATAAGGGTTACTCAAAAAGATGTGGGTACTGAGCACGAATCTAATCTTACCACTCCCATATGATCTCCTGAAGATTCTTATGCTACCACTAGACACGTACCAAAAGAATTGATCTCCCATGAAGGATCCTATCCTGCTGATCCAAAATATCTACTAGGTACTCAGTAAAGGTAGATCCATCCTCAATGTCCAGCTCACCAAAGTCAATAACATGTGATGAGTCATGCACGTACGTCATCAGCTGTGACACATGGAATATGTGATGTGCCCAATCTAACTATGGAGGTATATCTAGGTGGTATGACACCTCTTCAATTGTAATAAGTATATGTAAAGGGACGATTAATATCCAATATATCTTGTCTCCCCAACCAAATCTTTGTAATCAACGTCAAGGTGAAACTCGTAGGAACACATAGTCTCATTCCTTGAACTGCAAAGGCATATGTTTCTTATCAATATAATAATTATAATGGTTCTATGAAATATTCATCTAATGCTAGATGATATGAACCTTCTCTTTTGTATCTCTCACCAACTCCAACACCATGAGTGCTAACTCTCCTAGGTTAGTTCAACAAAGTGGTGACCTACAAGGTCATACGTACAAAGCCTTTTATGGTTCCATACTGATGGTGGTATGGTAACTATTATTGTACACAAAATCCACGAGTTGTAAGTGATCCTCCCAACTATGACCAAATTCCAACATACAATCTCATAGCATGTCCTCTATAACCTGAAAGGTCTGCTCAGTCTGGCCATCAGTTTGGGGGTGAAATACTGTGTTCAAGAATAAGTGAGTCCTAAACACCTCATGCAATCCCTTCCACAATTGGGATGTCAAGAAAGCATCATGGTAAAAAATGATAATCGATGGGACTCCATGGAGTCAAATTATATACTACACATAGAGGCATCTCAATGTATCTATTGAAATCGTCTCTCATATAGCTAGGAAGTGGGCCGACTTGGTGAGTCGGTCTACAATCACCCACATGGAATCATGTACTATAGATGTTCATGGTAATACTATCACTAATTCCATGGATATCTGATATCAATTAAACTCTGGTATCTCAAGGGTTTGAGCTAAAACTACTAGAACTAGGTGTTTGGTCTTCACTTGCTGATAAGTAAGGTATCGCGAGACAAACTCTGTAACTCCCTTCTTCTTCTTTGACCACAAAAATTGATGTTGGAGGTCCTAGTACATCTTTTCCACTCCTGGATATACCTCCAAAAGATATGTATGGAGATATCATAGAAAATAATCCCATAATATCTCTAGTACCATCATGTATCCTTTGAAAATAAAGACATTCACCTCACCTTTTGAAAACCCGTCTAGAGAACATTTAGTGGATATTCGAGTATGTTGGGTATCATAGTTGGTATCCGCTAGCTGTGCCACCCAAACTCATTACAAGAGTAGAGGGGTAACAACCATTTACTAGAGGTAAGATTCTTTATCTCCATCCATAAAGGATAATCATAATGAGGAAAACTTCTCTGATGTATCATTCAACAACTAAAACAAGACATCTTGTTGAGATCATCTACCACCACATTCCCCTTCCTAGGAGTATAGAAAATCTTGAAGTCATAGTCATGGAGAAACTCTATCCATCACCTCTATATCATATTAAGATCCTTATAAGATAAGATATACTTAAGATTCTTATTATCAGAGTAGATGATAAACCGCCCACACATGAGGTAGTGTTCTCATAACTTTAGTGTGAAGACTACCATTGCTAACTCAAGATTATGGGTCATGTAGTTCTTCTCATGTGGCATCAAATGATGTTAACCATATGAAATAATTGCCTGCCTCTACATTATAACACAACCAAGCCTGATTTTTGATGTATTGCAGAACACTACATACTCGACACCCTCCTCTAGAAATCTCAATATGGGAACACTCATCAAACTCTTCCTTAAATTCTGATAATACTACTAGCACCTCTCCGTCCACACAAAATGAGACCCCTTTCAAGTAAAAGATTTCATGGTTGTTGATACCATGGAGAAATTAGGTATGAATGTTGTATTTGGTATATCCTCATCTTGTACTCACAGCTGGTGATAGCCTAACCTGAGGTAAATTTAGAGAACCATCACACCCCTCTCAACTGGTCAAAGAGGGTATTAATCCTCTATAGTAGATACTTCTTCTTAAAGGTCACCTAATTCAAGCGGCAGTAGTCCACACACAACTGCAATCTCTCACATGAATTCTTGGAAAACAAAATTTGGGCTACCCAGGGTGAAACACTAGGTCTAACAAAACCCTTCCTTTTTAAGTCCTCAAATTTCCCCCTTAGCTCGAAAAGCTCTATGGGAGCCATCTGATATACTGTCATAGATATCGGTGTAATCCCTGGGTGTAGATCAATGTATAATTATATCTCTCAGTGGGGAGGTAAACATAGAACAACCTTAAGGGATAAATCTTTGTACTCTTCTAATACTACAAGAAATTAGAAACTCATAAAATCTAATGAAACAAGGGTTAGGCTAGCCAACTTATGAGTATTCAGATTCACCCTTCTATGCATGAGTCAATCATACATTGTCTAGGTTTCTTTCTCACTAAAAAATGAGAACCTAGTTCCATTACTACAGACACACCGTACCCTTCACCTAAAATAGTTAATTTGATCATGAACTGTAGATAACTAGTCCATACTAAGAATGTCATTGTAAGGCCTTGACACTACTACCAAGAGACTATAATAGAAACTATCATCTATAAGAGTCAGGTCACACTATCGAAAAAAGTGTGTGATCATTGATTCTTCTAAAGTAGGACTCTCCAAGCACAAGGGTTGAGCCAAAGGATCAACTAAAATCTCTAAGTCTCGTACAAGGTATGTGGAAATAAAGGAATGACTAGAACTTGTGTCTATTAATTCTACATATAAGGTATAAAAGACTCATATCACACCTTGAATCATTATTTAATCCTCTAGGTCATAATATTCGACCGCCTGTAGCTATTCTCACCCCTATCCTCCAGCTCCCTGAGCCTAGAATGGACCACCTGAGGGTGGGGGTAACAATTCAAAGCATCAACCACATCCTGCTTCTCTCCCAGATCCTCCAACACATATTACACCCTACAAAACTAGTTTTTCCCACCACTACTTCATCCTCGACATCCCATCTAAGGTCTCTTTGTCTGTTGTACAGTAGGTCAGTTAATCTCATATAAGATGTACCATTTCATCACATGAGTATAATTGCCTATCTCTATGATAACTAGACCCACCCCATGATCCCTAAATTGCATATCCTCTATCTTGGGACCTCCTCCGAAAAAATATCACACATCCAAGTCCCTAATAAAAATGTTGACTCCCTAATTCTGAGGTCTCTGATCTTGTATACCCACTACTAGAAACCACTGGTTGTATATGTTATTCCAAGAAACTCTCAACCACCAAATCGCACTCTAGCACCCTAGTATAGGTAGATTTTCATAGTTTTATAACACTGGATCAGATTTATCAATAGATACCTCACTTGAATGTCCAATACCGGAAGAAATGATCGCAAACCCTATCCATCGAGTAACTGGAAAGGATGGTAGAACTCAATAAATACTAAGCTACTATTTCACTTACCTGTTGAAGTTTTAGAAGCTCTTGGATATGAAAAACCCTTAAAATATCTAGTGAGAAGTCCTATTTGAAAAAGGAATTAGAACTATGTCAAGTAAATATTCACCTCATCATAAGACTGTGTCAATAATGCCCACCATCACCCTACTGAGCCATGTATAATGATCTCCTCTAGGAACGCCATCTGATCTGTTGGTGTCTTAGCTAGATAGAAAACTTAGGTCACCACCTCAAGCCAGTTCTTATCCACCTATAGGTCAGGATTGCCTCGAAACATGAGGGGTCTCTATCACTAAAACTCATGAAGCATGATTGTCCTATGCACCTCATCCTCTAGTACTACGGGTACCACGTACTGCTCTGTGGGTGGGGGTATGGCTGGGGCACCACCTGGAGGTATCATATTGAGAATTGGTCCGTGCATTGATGCGTCATCACTGAGGGGATCATTCTTGGGATCATCATGTAGAATTATAGTTGTAATACATAGCATATGTATCTTGAAACAAACAAGATGTACCATGGTCATTGAGTATATCTGGAGAGATGACTCAATAAGGAAATGTAAACCATAACCCATTCCTATATAATGCATGTACCATTTTTTCCCTTAAACCGGTGTCCTAATGTACTAAGTCAAATATCAAGTGATCATAGTCATAGTGTACGGATATGTCAACCACCACACCAAAACTAGAGTCCCTAACTTGAAAGCTGAACTCAAAACACTTAACACTAGTTCCCAAAACCAATATCATAGACTCTGGTCCTAAAGTATAACTGACCCGCTCTGATACCACTCTATCACAACATATCCCAGTGGGGTCTATTCTGTGACTCCCCAATCCGTCCTTCAATAGTCCAGGGTCTAGAGACTAGTGCTGAGAAGGAATATCATCGACATGGGAGGAATTATCCTAAGTACATGTACACACACACACATGCACGTATCTGAGCCTATAAAATGCAAAAATGTAATAAAAAACTGAACAACAACGTATGAATACCGATTAATCCCATTACTAGAGTATGTTATGAAGTAAAGGAAAGTAAACAGGGCCAAATACAAGCCCACCACAAAAGTATGTAAGACAATTCCAACCTAAAAGAAAACTAATATTGTTGTCAGAATACCACAGGAACACACCACAGTCTGTCTGGTATCACTAAGCACCATATAGTCCTAGTCCATCAAAGAATCTATCAAAAGTTTGATTTTATGCACAAGACATGACACATGTGGGTAAATCCTGTATAGGGGTGAGCATAAAAATAATCAGTAGGACACCCTGAATCAAAAAATCATAGAGTAAAGGAAATATTGTCACCTCTACACGGGTATATTTCTACATCACATATAATAAGAATATCTAGATATACTCATCAAAGAGACATAGTCTAAAGGTAATTCACAACCATAGTATACAAACCTAGGATTCCATATTGAAGATTCCACAAATCACTCATCTGGGAGAACAGACTCTTGAGTCCGATGGCACTAATGGAATTTGTCTAAGAGGTAGTGTTCATTGGGTCTCATTATTAGATGTACACGCTGATAGTCCAAATAGAATATAATATAAAGATAAATATCACCACCAAGGACATAAGGTGATACCAAAAAATCAATCTAGACTAACCCGCTAAGAAGAGGGTTGATGTCTGCATACTATTGGTCACGACGATACTAAGAACTCCACTTAGGGAATGGAAATGAATAGAGGATATCACTCTGGGCCTGTTGAAGGGATTCCAATGACTTTATCCATGTATTCCTACTGAAGGGATAATAGTCCTAGGAGTATGAGATGATTCCATACTAACCCTTAAGTAAAGGATAAGAGGAATACACCATAACAAAAAATTTCTAAGATATGTAGGACAAGGGATCTAAGCCATGTATAATAAAGTACATGACATGTAGGAGGGGTCACACACTATGTCCCATAACCCTAGGTCCATCCTATGTAAATGGACAGTGTATTTATCCCGTGTCCATATAGAAGTACACAACATGTTGGCTACCCATGTAATCTACCTATTTACCAGTACATGACTCCAACCCATTTACATGTGACCGTGTACTGGTACATGACTTAGCCCATTTACCTGGTCCAAGTTGTGTTTGTGTGGTCAGGTACACAGCCAGAAATCTTCACATATAGTCTACCATGTATCCGTGTACCCACTGAGGTATATGTCGAGTTCACTTGGGGGAGACCACATGCCATGTGACAAGGTACACACACCATATGATACTTAAGTTTCTCCCATAACCTCAGTCACCGCTAGGATGGACCCACACTTCATGTAATCCCAAATTACATGCCATGTGGATTAGGATTTTCCAAAACAATAATTATTCCCTCCACGCAAACATGCACCACTTAAACCTTAGATCTCAGCTCCAATCACACCAAATATAATGCATATCCCATGGTCGAACCTCTCCATGGATGTTTTCTAGAATCTAGGCTTCAAATTCATTCAGAAAATGGATTATGTTCATCCCAATAGTCATTCGCTCACCCCGATCAAATTAGGGATCTCCAATATGGTATGATCTACTCACCGCTACCATTTTTTGACCTCTATTTCATCATGACAAGTCCATATATACAATTTCAAATCATCATTCCAAAAAACAAGTGTGTAATGTTCGATTTTTCAATAATACATCGAATAGTAGGTCAAATGAAGAACACTCGAGATGAATAGAGAAAGATGGGAGAAAAATAAGAAACACACAAAATAGGAATGAACCATGGCCATGTTATGTTTTCCTTGATTTGTTTATTTTGTAAAAATTAATTAAGAACCAAATAAATAAACAACTCCCTATTTAAATCCTCGCATAATAAACCCATCCCACATAACGATCAAACTACAAATCAATATTTTCATTGATTTATTTATGTTCCTCGTAGAATCAATAATGGGGAAAAGAAATAATTCAAACAACCAGCCTATCTTTATTTAGATCAATCACATAAAAATAACAATGTTAATTTTTTTCGTTACCAAGATCCTTCGATATCTATGATGCATTGATCATCGATACATGATCCAATTGTCGTTTTCCTCAGATAATTCCTCCAATGTTCTATCCAGTGGCTCTCCAAATATTATGGGGTTATATAGGTAAACCTAAGGTTTCTCCATAATAGTATATTTAAATACACATTATCCATTTTTTCAATAATTAGAAATAAAATAATTTATTTTATTATTTTATTCATTTTTGCACTTGCGGTGACTTTTCCAAAAACAACCCACATCGACCAAGGTTAAATCGTACATAGGGTAAAACCCACATTCTAAAATCAATGGTTCCCTCAAATTTATGATCTGGGAAACTGTTTATATGTTATTACATTTTTTAGGAAAACTATTCCCACATGATATTTAATATATTTAGTATATTTGAAACATTTATTCCATGTACACCGGGCCTTAGAATCGCATGTCGTCTCAGCACCTAGTCTAAAAAAGAGTTCATATAATATAAAAAAATAGAAAATACAAGACAATACAACCATGCATAGGAAAATGGATAGATCGTGGAATTCAATAAAACCCTCTCCAACATTCTATCGAAGATGGTGGGCCAAAATAAGAGGACTTGCTCGGACAAGATATCCAACACTCTCTAGACCTACTAGATGAAAACTAAAACTTCCACCTAACTGAATCCATATTACCAAGTGTATGGAATAGAGGTAGTCCTACCCATAAAGATTCAGTTTCCATCACTCTTAAAAACTATCTATGATCAGAAGATGCCAAACAGGATATAAGAATTCCATATAGCTGAGATGGAATCCCTCAAAGAGAGTAGGCTCCAGGCCTTATATAATATAGAGAGTCACTAGAATAATATATCATGGTCATTAAATAATAAATTTCACCTCTTCTCATTCCTCTAAGGTGATACGGTACTGACCCTTAGAATGCCAATGATACCTAGAAAGAATCCACCAAAGTTAGAGCCCATGTGGGAAGGCCCTTATATCATTCACAATGTATATCCCGATGGTGCATACTCTTTGATAACGATGGATGGTGAGCGCATTAATCCCCCCCCCCTAAACACCATGTTTCATAATCAATAATCCATGTGGGTAGCCTTAAAAATCTTTACCTTATGACATTAAACTACGTGGACTGGTCATATCATATGACCTTAAACAGTGGCTTTATCATCATACCCTGCACGATGATAAACTACATAGCACCAACATCCTATTTTCATGGTGTTAAAATACATAATAATAAACATCCTAGTTGTATAATGTTAAAATTAATAACAATTATCATCATATCTTCATGATGAGAAACTACACATCACCATAATATTCTCACCTGAGAGGACTTCTCCCTCAGTATCATTCATCTACCTTTCCATTTTCGATAACCATGTATGGATTGATTCCTATCCACATAGGATACGTATCAATTCTTGGATTTTACATCTAGGTCCATCCACCCCCCCCCCCCCCCCCGGCCAAACATTTTCCCCTCCCTGTATACAGTTCAGACCTATGTGGGGATATTTCCTCCAATAACTATGTGTGGATTGATTCATACCATTATAGTATATGTAGTGGAACCTAAATCTGTATTCATGGGCCCTTCTATTATGATACTTCTTTCACATAAAGTGACCCTCATCCTATTATAAAATGATAAACTATATAACACCCACGTCCTAGTCACACAATGTTAAATTGTGTTCTTAGTCTATCTATCATGACTTAAAACTATATGCAAGCCTCACCAGGAATGAATATGTGGTGTGTTTTCCTCCTTATTCCTCAGCCACTTTGGGTTTTTTATGCCACCATGTTACTCATATCCCTTTTAGAGTGCCTACCATATAGTCCTAACATCATGACCTTAAACTAATATCCACCCTATGGTCCATGCAACATGAGTTTAAATTTTTCTCAAGGGTCCAAACTCATTGAACTTAAAATAGGGACTCAATTCAATTCATCACAACTTTAAAATGTATATGGAAATCACCTTGGGAATATTTCATGCGGTGTGGGCCTCCTTGTTCCTCATTCACATTAGTTTACTCATATTGTGCCCCACATATCCCTTTTGGTTGAGATGATCCCCTCACTACATGTTAGGTTTTATCCAGGATGTGTTTTAGGGTGTTAGACCTACTTGGTCCCCATTCATGTTAGGTTTGTCATGACACCTTACTACACACACCCATTAGAGACATTCCCCCATTATGGTCTAAACTCTATGATCTTAAACTATAGGTTAATGTCTTCAATGCATGACATTAAACTATGATACTACCCTAAACAAGTTCAATATTCCGCATGACAATCATGGCATGAATCAATTACCTCTCTAGATAGGATCACCCCTACCTATGTTGGTCACTAATAAGGCTACATTTTAGAATTATGGGTGTCTTGATTCCCATCCTTATGGGATACACAACAATTCCTATATTTATTTAATTTGGGGCCAGATGTAAATTCATTAACTATTAGGCCCCTTGGCCACAATTATGGTCTAGATAAGATGACCTTAAATTATTCTTAGCAAGTCCAGGAATAATGAATTTAAACTACATGTGAGTTTCTCTCTAGTCTATGTTGTGTGGTGGTGAGACTCCTAAGCCCTCATTCACATCGGGTTTGTTGTAACACCAAATGGCACAAGTCTATCTGGGGTACCCAAACCTTATAGTTCCAAACTATATAACCCTAAACTAGGATCCTACCTCCTCAATGCATGATGATAAACTATAATTCATACCTTTTATAAAATATGTATGCCTCATACGGTAAGTGTGGTATGGTTAAAAAATTCCCTCATACCCTAAACTTGGGATACCCCATGATAATCGTGGGATTCCTCTAGATCCCTCATCAAATAGGATCACCCCCACTAGAATTTCTCTCTAAATACACCATGTTCAATAACTATGTATGTATTTATTACCATACTTATGGGATATGTAGTGATGCCCAGATCTCTTTTCTTTGGACCCAACCACAAATTAATCAATTACTTCAACCCCTTGACCCCATCATGGTCTAATCTTTACAACCTTAAACTAGGTTTCTAATTCCAAGAATCCCAACTTTAAACTATATGAAAGTCTTTCTTGGGAGTCTGTTATGTGACATGGGCCTCTTTGGTCCTCATTCACATTAGGTTATAGCTATCATGCCAAGCACACCCCTTTTGGAAAAATCTCTCCCCATGGTCCTCAGTGCATGACATTAAACTGAAATCTTACCCTAGAAAAGTTCAGGATTCCTCTTGAATAATAGATGAATTTTACCTCATTTTAAATCAGTATTCCTTATAAGATATGTATGGGATGGTAAAAAAATGTTACCACATACCATGAACATGGGATTCTCCACTATAATCATGGTATGCTTCAAATTCCCTCACCAGGGAGTATCATCCCCACATGTTTTGGTCTCTTACAACACCGTATTCTAGAACTATGCATGGATTTATTCCCATCCTCATGTGATACATATTGATGCTCATACTTCTCACCTCCAGGCCTAAACACAAATTCAACCCCCCTTTGGCATCTTGGCCTTAGTTTTGGTCCATGAATTATGACCTTAATCTATAAGAAGATCATATTAAGTTGTATATGTGGTACGTGATCCTCCTTGGTTCCATTCATGTCGTTTTTTACCTATTGGGTTTTATATATACCCTTGTACTGAATGTTTCCCCTATTGTTCAACTGGCATAACTCCAAAATTGTTGTCATGGTCAAATCCTTATGAACTTAAACTAAGGGATCATGCTCAAGGCTCTAAGAACTAAAACTAGTAGCCATGGTCCATGCAATATGACTTTAAACTATAGGAAAAACCCATATTTGAATCCCACTTTCCGGTACACACCATTACAAACTTCTAGTATTTCTCATTTTGGATTTTTATCATATTTCAAATCCCTCAGACCCCCTAATGGTGATGGTATCATGTAATTCTGGATCACCTCCCATTCCGAGTCAATGTCCCAATGGATCTCTGGTAGAAAACAACAGATCATATCAATAATTGATCATACATTTTCTCACCCCATTTTTGAATAAAATGGTTGTGGTCCTCATGTTTCAAACATGGTCAACAGTCGATACGTAATTTTTAGTTTCCACTTTATACAAGTCTTGAAAGTCTTAATTTACCTCTTTTCCACCTCCCTATATCTTGGTGGGGTCCCAACACTCTTGGTTTCACCCCTTCGTTCATTTTTGTGCATCATGTAAGAAGGTCAGTGTCATTGGGAAATTATAAACCTGGAATCATATTTCCCCTAAAGTGCACTTTCACATGTTCGGAAGACCCCTTTACTATTCCTTATTTCCCACACTGAGCATGACTTCAAGCTACACAAAGGATCCCTTGGTCCAAACTCTATGACCTTAAAATAGGAATCTATTTCCAAGAATTATGACTTTAACCTACATGTGAATCCAACTAGGAATATGTGGTGTAGTTTTGGGACTCTTTAGTCCTCATTAACATTGGGTGTGCCAAATCTCCATGCTACACATATCTGTTTAGGGAATACCACAGCTTGAGTATTATGACATTAAACTATTTTTATCCCCTAAAGTCCAAGATAAGTGACCTTTAAATATGAACAGTATTATGCCCAATACATTAGATAGTCACTAATGTTATTTATAATGGCAAAATTTATGGTTGCTAAAAAATTTTAATAAAGGAAATTTTGTAACCATTTTTTTCAGTTTCTAAGAGGTCTCTAAAGTATATTAGCAATCAATTTTAATGATTGGGAATTATAACCATTAACTCTTTGATAATTCTTAGTTATGGATAAAATGTATATAATTTTAATACATTGAGGATTATTATTACACTATATTGTGTCAAAATCAACACAATACGACAATATAATAATAAAATAGTGTATTATAGTGATAAATATTGTCACATGTAATAAAATAGTATTATGAAATCATTATTTCATAATTATTTTCAATGAAATAATTTTTAATAATAAATCAAAATAAAATAAAAAATATATATAATGATGATGGATCAATGAAAAAAAAATTATCTACAAGGTGGAAAAAATGTGAAATGTTTGGTTATCTTCCTCCTCCTCTCTTCTCACAATATATAGAACTGATGTTCCAGAAAACTATAAAAATTCATATATTACTCACTGAATCATCATAAAATCATAGGTAGGTGGATCAATTATCATCTATCTTTAGTTTTCTTTAATCAGTTATGATTTTTCCAATGAACTCAGGGTAAACCTCAGTGGTAGAATCCCCTATGGGGTCTTGATGAGGTGTCAGGTTTGATTCTCACCATGTTATTTACTATCAGTAGTATACAGTTTTCATTGTATTTCTCCCCATCCCTAGACCATAGTAAATAAATATGTATACACACACACACAAAGAGAAGGGGGATACAGAAACACATTTGTGTATATTTTTTTATATAAATGTTAATGTATTTAAATATATATATATCTCTGTGCGTGTGTGTGTTTATAAATATATGAATATATGAATATAATTATATAAATTATCTTTTATTTATATAAATGTTCATGTTTACACATATATTAATTATGAAACATTTTTTGTATTATATTTATTTTTTATGTGTCTTACACATAAACATAAAGAAAAACGCATTATATATATTCAAATTTTATTTTTTAATTTTTATTTTTATTTTAAATTTTTATTTATTGTTTCATTTTAAATTCCAATTTCAATATCAATTTAAAATTTTCAATTTCAATGTACTTTTTAAATTTTATTTTTTAATTTTTATTATAATTATTTTAAATTTCAATTAAATATATATATTGTTATTTATGTTATATATAGTGAAAAATATCATCTATGGTTCAACTCTTAACTTGACCCTAAGGTTTACCATTGAATGGCTACCATGTGTATAATTTTTTTTCTATCCATCTGATCAAACATGGGGTTTAAAAATGAAATTGGGAAGACATGCAAATAAATTGGTGCTCGAATCCCTCAGTGATGGAAACCCCTTCAAAAACCCCCTTAGTGATGAATACAAGAGTGATTCTAAGATTGAATTGTCCAATATACATGAGATCAAGGGAGACCATAACTCCTTGGATGACATCATCGATGATCTAGTCTAGGATTTCCACTAACAGTGATGGAAGATGATAGGAGATTTATTCTATTTCTATTTTTATGTTTTTGGGTTTTTTTATAAATTTGGAGAGTTTTTGAGATAGATTTGTTTTTGGGTGTTTCTTTCTAAATTTTTATAGTTACTAAGATATAGGGTTTAATATCATCTCAGGTTAATATTTGTGTCTATGGGTTTTTATCCATTCATATATGCATATGTGGGTATCTTTAAGATATATAAGATTATTTATTTTGTATCTCATTAAATGAACCATTATGAATGTAACAATTTAGTAATTTTCTAGTGGGATGTTCAACTAAAAATTTTCACTTGAATTTTTATTTATTTTATAATAACTGCAAGTATGGGAATTTTCATTGGAAATTTTTCACTAGAAATATAAATTGATTTCCATTATGAATTTTAACAAGTAATTTCTACTATCCTTCAACCACTGTGAATTTCCCTAAGTAATTTCATGTGGGAATTTCCATAGGGAATTTCCAATTTATTTGCTGGGTGAATTCTCAGATCCATTTTTTAGTGTCAATTTTCACTGAAATCTATAGTGTGAAATTAAAGTGGCAATTTCATATTAGTATTTCACATTAAATATTTCTAATTTATTTAAATAACTGGTACTTTTTAGTGGTATTTTCCAATTTTTGGGAATTGATATATTTTTAAGGGAATATAATCCTTTCATAGTATTTTTAAAAAAATTAACTTTTTCTTGAAATTTATAGAGTTATTTTACCCATGAAATTTTCATTGGAAATAATCATTTGTTTTATAGTGGGATGTTTTCTTAAAATATCTTTTTAGAGTTTTCATTGGGAATTTCCAGTGGTAATTTTTACTGGGTATTTCTAGTTGGAATTTCCATTAGAAATTCCCATTGGTAGTTTCTACTGGAAATTTGGATTTCATACAATAGAAATTATTTTTAATTACAAATAGTTTTAAAGAAGAAATTCAATATGAAAATTTCCAATTGCAATTAAAATTTTAATACAAATGGAAATTTTCTAGAATATTTTCCATTGAGTATTTACACTATACATTTCTAGTGGTAATTCTTATTGGGAATTTTTATTCACTGATAATTTATACTAAGAATTTCTTGTGGTAATTACCACTGAGAATTTTGAGTTGGAATTTCCCACTGGTCATACGCAGTAGATATTTCAACCAGGAATTCTTAATCATAATTTCTATGAACTAGTAATTCCAATTTTATATTTACATTGGGAATCCCCACTTGTATTTCCTAATTTAAAATCCAACTAAAAATTATCAATTTAATAAAAATAGTTTTTTCAAATTTTCAATTTATTAGAAGTGTAAATGTCATCTGGTAATTCCCAATTGGAATTTCAAATTGAATACATCTTGAAATTTCCAGTTTAGTTTCTTATATGATTCCAAATAATTGATTTTTAATTTCAAATTGTTTAATATTGGATTTAATCTATCAATTTCCATTTTATGTTTTAAATTCACTAAAACTAGAAATTTCTACTAGGAATTTCTAGTTGGAATTTCCATTGGGAATTTAAATATTAGAATTTCTACAAGGAATTCTTAGTGGAAATTTTCAATTGATTCAAGAAATATGTTTTGTATTTAGAATTTATAATTTAATTAAACTATAGATATATATTTGTATTTTCAACTGGGTATTTATACTATAATTTATAGTGGGACTTTCCACTGGGAATTTCAAGTAGGGATTAATAGCAGGAATCTCTAGTGTAAATTTCTATATATTATAAATGTTGAGTTGGAGTTTCCTCTGAGAGTTCCTGATGTAAATTTATAGTTATACATTTTCAATGGGATTATCTTGTTCAAATATCCACGATAATTTTTCCATTCATTTAAAATAACTGATTCAAAGTCATCTAGAATATTTCAGTTGCAATTTAAAATTTATTTGAGGTGGAAATGTCAAGTGGGAATCTTTATTGGTAATATATATCTATTGGAAATTTTCAATTTATTAAAAAGAATTTTTTTTTGTTTCCAAGTGGATGGATTCTAAAAAAATTCAATTATAATTTAAAATTGAATAAAACTATAAGTTTTCACTGGGAGTGACTCGTGGAAATTTATAATGAGAATATCTAAGGGAAATATCAATGGAATTAAAATTTTCATTTGATTTGAATAATTGACCTAATGTAATTTTCAATTGATTCAAACTAGATGTCTCATATTCCAATTTTCAGTTGTAATTTCATATTTAATTACCTTGAGGATTTAGTAATTGTGATTTCTAATAAGTATTTCTAGTTGAAATTTCCACCGAGAGTTTCCGGTTACCACTTCAATACACTATGTTATCATTCAAAATAAAGCTAATAATTTTCTTGGGATACTAATTTTTTATGAAATAATAAGACTATAAATTAATTATCAACCATTACAGGTCTTCCATGATTATATAATGGAAAATATTCGATGAGATTATGCCAAATATTATTGATAATCACATCAAAATTCTTAAAATAATCCTAATTTGGAAGTTATTAAAAGTTTTTATTGATAAAATAGTGTCATTTGATGATGGTAAAAAATTGATGGCTCCATTTTATTATTACTATATATGTACAATGTCGATTTAATAATGTTTGACCTAGTAGGAAGGATGATGATGTTAATAGTTGTTGACATATTTCAAATATTTGGCAATGAGGATGGTGAGATACCATTGTCTTGTTCTTATACCTTAAGCCCAAATATTTTAACATTATTTAGGAGGATGTTTCCATGTGTTGGTCATTTATTATCATATGGAGTTTTATTAAGAGAATTTATTAAAACTATTTAAGGTATGAAAGAGAAATATTTCTCTAATGTTGCATGTTTTATTTTCCTTTATGCATAAATGATATTATCTATCACCACATATAGTTCTTATGTGGGTTGTAATTTCGTAACATGTTTGGAATACATGTCAAAAGTAGAGATATGTTCTTGTTCTATGGGTATCTATGACCACCTAATTACCTCAAAGAAAAAAATTACGCAACCCCTTTAAAAAATTTAGATTGTGTTTTCAGTTTAATGGAAAGCTATTAAACTTTATTTAATTGTGTTTTTTTTGCTAATTTATTTGATTTGTTCCTAAAAATATTCCCCATTATCGTATTTTTATATTGTTAAGTTTTGGAATATTCTAGAAAAAAATAGGGTACTCTCTTATTTTCTTGGTGGAGTTTGCAAGATGTCGATGTTTCTCTACAAGAAACTACTAAGGTACTATTACTAGGATATGTTTACAAACAGTACATTATTTTCAACTTAATGTATCCAATTATTATTTCACTATTATATATAGATTTTTAACATGACAATACATATATACAAGCTATAATAAAGTCCTTACAAGGGTAAAAATTATGTTTAGTTGGTTGTCATTGAA
Source organism: Viscum album (assembly GCA_963277665.1). Classification (NCBI taxonomy): domain Eukaryota; kingdom Viridiplantae; phylum Streptophyta; class Magnoliopsida; order Santalales; family Viscaceae; genus Viscum; species Viscum album. The sequence continues at coordinate 1,505,203,403 of OY728158.1, forward strand.
AAAAAAAACCTCAATATATTATTAAAGGATAGGTGAAAGTAGTTTTAAAATAGGATATTATAGGCTTCTATATGAATAATTTAAAACTTTATATAAAGGTGAAAATACTATAGGCCCAACTAAAAAGGAATAATATAAAAATGATATTTTCAACATAAATATTAAAGAACAAGGATAAAGAAGAGATGGAAGCAGATTCTGGTGAGGAGAAAGGTAGTATTGAAGGGGATGCTGGGATTCAAAAAATTCCAAAAGGAAAAAAACTTATCCACTTTCATAGAAGCAAGAATATATGAAATTAATAAGGATGACATATTTTTTAGGGAAACTAGTAGTATAGAGATAATCCAAGGAGAAGAAAATGTCATTGGATAAGTAATTATGTAAGAAGAAAAAGGTCTTGAGGAGTCCTATATAGCCTCTTATACCTCAAAGAAACAAACATCATTGATTATAGGTGCGATGAGCAGGGATATGAGACTAACTTTTCATTCTATATATAATACAAGGTGGGTGAAAATGTTGCTTGAGGCTGACAGAGAGAGGTATTGTTATGACATTTATATAGTTATAATTTCTTATTATATTTTTACATTGTACTTAAAATACAACTGACCTCCATGAAAACAAAATAGTAGTCATGGAATATACTATGAAATTATATTAAATAATTTTTAAAAAAATTATTTATTTGTTAAAAAAGAGATTCACAACTAGTACAATATGTTTCATACTCTCAGTTTACATAACTAGTGCTGATTTTTTATCTTTTATTATTTTCTATTTTTTTAAATAGCTCATAGATGCATACAAAATCATAATTTAACAAATAAGTCAACTATGTTTTATGGTTGGAATTTCTAAAATGAAAAGTTGTTCCTTTACACCCAACACATTTATAGTAAGATTGAAGTTTATTTTTTAGATAAATAATGGCCATATTTTTTCATGATTTATGTTACTATAGTGCATGTTTAAATCTAATGATGATTAGCTAAATTTATTTTCTTTTGTTCTTGACATATAGGGAGTTATATATTTGGAATATGAAAAATTAAAGGAAAACCATCTGAAACAAGAGGTAGTTGTAGGTATAAGGAGCTCTATATTATTATTGTGACTAGTAAACTCAAATAATTTCCATTGTACGTTGTTAGTAATGGATATGAAAAAAAATATTTTTTAGATATTAGAACTCGATTCAACCCATTTGATGAAAAATAGCTAGTCAACTACATATAAAATATGTAATCAGTGTGTTAAGAAGTTATATATTTTTTTTAAAATTTTTAATACCTTAAAATATGGACTACTCATTCATTTTTTATAGAAATCATATTTGGAAAATGTGTTCATCCAAAATATTACAAGAAATTTAAAGAAACATAAATGATATGTGGTAATTTAAAATATAACATTGCAGGGAGACACCACTTTGTATTGTTGTTTCATTGTTTGCTATGTAATGGAATGTTTAGAAACATGAGTTGTAGTGGAGGATCGTTTGAGTAAAAAGGAATTAAATGACCAGTAATTGTATATGGTTCATTATTTTCTAAATGTTCCTAGAAGGAAAATGTTAGATATGTATGATAAGATAAATAATTATTTTTTTTCTGAAATAAGTTTTCAGGATAGATAATTTTTTCTTTCACCAAAATAGAAAATTGGATGTCGTTAACAAACTGAAATAATATTATTTTTTGTGATCGTTTGGATGAGCAGAAGATTAGGGGTGGAAATTTTTTTTGGATCCTGATTTTCATATTGATGAAGTTGATATTGATGTAATATATTGTTTGACTCCTCATGTATTAATCATGTTTTAATGATCACAAATCCTATTCAGTCTATAAACCTAGTTTACTCTATGTAATCTATCTCACATAAAATGTAGAATTGTTTAGTAAAATCTATCCAAAGCTCTTAAGTGCTATACACTCAGCTTGGTTATTGTACACTATCATTAGAATTGATTTATAATGATTTCCATGAAAAATTATTATGTTTAATCCATTCCATAAATATCACTCCTGAAGTCTGAATATAGATATTTTCCTAAGTCTAAGACACATAGACCATGATACATGTAGAACAAGAAGACATTGTGACAATGAGACATCATGAACAAGCAGACACCATGACCATGAGACACCATGAACAAGCATACATCGTGACCCTGAGACACTGTGAAAAAGAAGACACTGTGACCATGAGATGCCGTAAAAAATGACATTGTGACCATGAGACATTGTGAACAAGAAGACACTGTGACCATGAGACACCGTGAACCACACACTGTGAACCAGACACCATGAACGAGACATTGTTTCCATGACAAACTATGACACAATTTCTTAAACTATTTTTTTGTTTATAAATTTCATCTCTAAGGGTTATATTTGAAGAATTTAAATGTACTGACATAATTAATTTTTCATTGTAGACATTTCATTTGACAGTATGTGGTATGAGGTGTAGAATATATGCAACCTGTCAGCTCAAACAGATGCACTCCAAGATAAAAGAGTAGTGTGGCCCAGAAAAAAAAGGATTGTGGCATGATAGATGAAAGCAAAGAAAAATCCTCATAAGCATGGTAATGAAGAACTCCCAAAGAGAATTATTTTAAGGAAAGAATTTTCACATGCAACTCAAGGTTGCTGGAGAAAACACGAAGCACAATTGAATCCCAGAATCGAGAATATATTTGCACAGTCAAACATCACGAAGAACACAAGCTGGATTTGTCTGACTTTTGACATTCTGTTTTCCATATGAGGACTTTATTTCTACATCTACTTCATCTCAAAAGTCCACATCTTCAAATAATAACATTCAAAACATTTCTAAACCTATCTCAATATTTATACTCTGTTGTGTATCATTTTACTAACTTTCTTGAAGTGTGTATATCTATATAAAAACACACTCTATCTACTGCATTAAACTGAAGGATACAATATATCCTTATTCAAACATCTTTTTACACTTGTGTATACCCACTGATAAGTGTGGAAGAGGTCTCTATGTGTCCTGGTTGTTTGTACCCATGAAGAACTATAGAAGAGGTCCCTGTGTGACTTGAACAGTCCTGTGTACTATTGTTTAACCCCGATCCAGGTTATGTATCAAGTTTATTTATATAAACTACTTGGTGTAAAGTGATCACTAAGTGTAGTGGATTAGGTCTAGGCTTGAGACTGAACCGCTTGTTTCATATCTGTTGTGCTGCTTAATTTAGTCTTCTCTATTTTACTGCTTTACTATATAATTCAGAAATCACTAAATTCACTATTATAGTTAATCTTGGAAAGAAGTTATAATTGTATTGTCTTAGTAGAATAGCTTCAAAAGTCATATTAATAACTGAAATTAAGATTACTGAGAATTATTCAATATTATATGAAATTATTTAAACAATCAAACTTTCATAACTGTATTACTTTGATTAACTGGGCTATATTTAACCTTATTAGGGACACTGTTTAAGAATACTTTTTAACTAGAAATTTTTTATAGATACTCAATTCATCCCCCTCTTGAGTAATCTACTCTGACCAATATTTGGTATCAAAGGTTGTTTTTTAAAGAACTATGTTTAACCTTATTCAACTGTGATTGTAGTTTTACTTTAAAGATCTATAAATTTCTGTAATTCTAAATTTCTAGCTCTTTCAAAGTATTTATGTATGATGGATAATAGATTGGAAGGTTCTGCAACCAACATACCACCATCCTTTAATGGAACCAACTATACTCAATGGAAAATTAAAATGAAAATGCATTTAGAGAGTATATTTTTTAAAATTTAATCTTCCATTACAGATGAATATAAGATTCCTACTACTAATAGAATCACATGGGATGAACCTATCAAAACTGCCTACAATAACAGTTTCAAAGCTATGAATGCTTTATACTGCTCCTTAAGAGATGAATAATTCAATAGGATTTCTGCTTGTAAAACTACCCATGAAATTTGGGATACCCTGTCTATCTCACATGAAAGAATATCTAGTGTAAAAAAATGAGACTTAATACTTATACTATTAAATATGATAACTTTAAAATGAAACCTGATGAGCCTATCTCTAGCATATATATTAGGTTCAGTGAGATTTTCATCATAATGATTTCTCTTAGAAGAGAAGTCACTACTAAGGAACAGATCATGAGAATTCTCGGATTTCTTCCTGACAGATGGAGAAGAAACCTCTTTCTCTATTAGAGAATCATGTGAAATCAGAAAGCTACCTGTAAAAGAACTCATTGGGAAACTAATTATGTATGAAAAATACATGAAATTCAACATGGAAGATGAGGATAAACCAAAAAAGGAAATCTGTTGCATTCAAGACCACCACCTTTAACACAAAGACAAAGGGAAATTGGAAGATTCTGTAAAATGTTCTAGTAGTGAAAAATTTTCACCTGACAGTGATGAGGAGATTGCTCAATTAGCCAGATGATTAAAGAGATTTTACAAGAAGAAGAACATTTTACAAAAGCCTAACTTCAAGGTCAAATATGACCAAAAAGGAAGTTGTAAGAAGGATTGGAAAATAAGTGACAAGACTGGTGAGATTGTCTGCTATAAATGTATGTGCAAAGGAAATATCAAGGTTGACTGTCGAAAGCTCAAGTACAAAAAGAGATACGAGGACAAGGACAGGAAGTATAAAAAGTCAATGAAAGCAACCTAGAGTGCTTCTGAGGATAGTTCAAGCAACTCAAAAACATCACATGATGAACAAGATAATAAAGCCAATATGTGTTTTATGATAAACACAACTGAGGTAACATTGGACTCTCCTGTACATAATTCATACTATTCTGGAGATGAGAGTGACTCTAAAAATATGACTAATGGAGAAATGTTTGAATACTGTAACATGCTTGAAGAAACATGAAATGAACAAAAAAACAAATATAAATCATTGAAGAAATAATATTCTCTTACTGTGACTATTAAATCTGAACTCACAACTAAAAAAGAGAAAAATGCTCAACTGCTCAAAGAGAACAACGAATTACAAATTTCTAATGAGCAATTAAAAAATGAACTAGAAAAGTTTACCAATAGAAAAAAATACCCTTACTCAAATTATAGGTAAACAAATTACCCCTAAATACAACACTGGCATTGGTTATCAACCTAGAAAAAGAAGCCTTGGTAGAACAAATTTTGTTTCAAAATCAAGGACATATAGTTTTATTTTCAGTTATGGACACAAATCAACTTGTTCATTTTATGTTACACTTTCTACTATTTCAAGTTTTTCTTTAAAAAATAGAGTTTCTTTTTCAAATACTTTACATAATTCTTATAGGAAACCTATGAGGTGTATATGGGTTCCTAAATCACTTATTACTAATATTACTGGACCCAAACAAGTATGGGTACCAAAATCTATTTTTGCCTAATCATTTTGTAGGAAAGCTGCTTAAAGAGTTACTATAAAATTTTATGGTACATGGACAGTGGATGTTCAAGACACATGACAATAGACTACTCATGCTTCAAGAAACTAATAAAAATGGTTTTAGGACATATCACATTTGGTGACAATTCCAAAGAAAATATTATTAGCCTCAGCCAAATCGATAACTCTAACTCAATTTTTATTTTTAAGTACTGTTTGTTGATGGATTAAAATATAATATGCTTAGTATCTTACAATTATTTAATGATATATTTCATGTTATATTTGAAAATTATGCTTGGAATGTCTTTAATTCTAAATAAGAATTAGTGTTTTCTGCATTAAGAAATGAAAATGTTTACTCTGTTAACTTAGATTCCTTAGCTTCTCAAAATTCCTCATGCTTAAGTGTATTTCATAAAGAGTCTTGGATCTGGCATAGAAGACTGGAACACTATAATATTCACTTCCTTATAAATATAACTAGACAAGGATTATTTAAATACATACCCAAACTTGAGTTTCCAAATGAAAAAGTGTGTAATCTCTATCAAAAGGGAAAACAACACAAAATATCCTTCAATCCAAAGAAAGAAGTGTCAACTTCTCAACCTCTCAAACTGTTTCACATAGATTTGTTTGGACAATCTGATGTTTCTAGTTTAAATGGGAAGCACTATGTTTATGTTCTTGTAGATGACTTTTCTAGATATACTTGGACCTTCTTTAGTAATCACAAAATTGAAGCCTACTCTTATTTTACTAAATATCCCAAGTTTGTGGAAAATCATAGTGGACTTCAAATTAAATCCTTAGGAAGTGATCATGGCTGTGAGTTTGAAAATCAGGGGATTGAATCATTTTTCTCACAAAATGGTTATAGTTACAATTTCTCTTCCCCTAGAACACCTCAACAAAATGGAGTTTTAGAAAGAAGAAATAGAACTCTGTAAGATATTGCTAGAACAATGATTAGTGAATATAACCTACCTATTTATTTTTGGGCCGAAGATGTCAATACAGCATGATAAATAATCAATATTGTGTTGATCAGGCCTATTCTTAGAATAACTCTTTATGAGTTATGGAACAATCTAAAACCCAAGGTTAACTACTTCAAAGTTTTTGGTTGAAAAGTATATATCCTTAATACTAAGGATAATCTTGAAAAATTTGCCCTCAAGAGTGATGAAGGTATATTTTTAGGGTATTCCATGTCTAGTAAAGCCTATAAATAAAATAACTAAATGTATGGAAGAATCTGTCCATGTCAAATTTGATGAAACAGATCCACATGAGCCTAAAACCATTCTATAGAACCTGGAGGATGACGTATCAAATCTGAACATTAATTTAAAATCCTCAAAACATTCTGTGAAAGAATCATTGAAAACTTCCAGTTTTGGAAATTCATTAGACTCAATTTGTAATGAACCTGAACCTGTTGATGAACCTGAAATCACTAGTCCCTCTTTTTCTAGAGCTGTTAGAACTCTTAAGAACCATCCTTTAGATACTGTTGTAGGAGACCTAGACAAAGGAACTCAAACTAGAGCTTCTCTTAAAAATCAGTTTGAACATCAAGTCTTCTTGTCACAACAAGAACCTAAAAACATTAATTATGCTATAAATGATTAATTTTGGGTGATGGCTATTCAAGAAGAACTTAATCAGTTTTAAAGGAACAAAGTTTGGAAACTTGTTGAAAGACCCAAGGACACATTAACTATAGGAAATAAATGGGTGTTTATAAATAAGGTAGATGAATCTGGTAACATAGTTAGAAATAAGGCTAGATTGGTTGCACAAGGCTATAGTCAAGAAGAAGAAACTGACTATGAGGAGACCTTTGCACCAGTAGTTAGACTTGAAGCCACCAGAATTCTGCTTTCTTATACTGCACAAATGAATATAAAACTATATCAAATGGATGTTAAGAGTGCATTCCTAAATGGGTATATAATCGAGGATGTCTTTGTCGAACAACCCCCTATTTTTAGAAACCCCCATTTACCAAATTAAAATTTTTAATTATCAAAAGCTTTATATGGTTTAAAATAAGCTCCAAGACCCTGGTATGATAGGTTGAGTACATTTCTAATTTCCAAAGGTTTTACAAAAGGAATAGATGATCCTACCCTTTTTATAATGATGTTTTAGTTGTTCAAATCCATATATATGACATTATATTTGGATCATCAAGAAGTTCTTTATGTATTTATTTTTCTAAAATGATGCAAAATGAATTTCAAATGAGTTTAATGGGTGAAATAAAATTCATTCTTAGATTTTAAATCTTTCAAAGTAATGATGGTATTATTTTAACTCAAAGTAAATATACTAGAGATCTTCTAAAACATTTTGGATTGGATATCACTAAAAGTAGTGACACTCTCATGAGTTCCACATGTAAGTTGGATCTTGATGAAGATGGAAAATCTATTGATCAAACCGCATATAGAGTAATGGTTGGAATTTTACTCTACTTAACTGGTAGTCGACCTAACATTATGTTTAGTGTGTGTATGTGTGCTCATTTTCAAGAAAATCCTAAGGAATTTAATTTAAATTCTGTAAATAGAATTTTAAAATACCAAAAGCATACACCCAATCTAGGACTGTTCTATCCTAGAGGACAATCTTTTGAATTAGTTAGTTACTCTGATGCTGAATTCAGTGGCTGTATGTTAGACAGAAAAATAACCTCTAGAACATGTCACTTTTAGGCAAGTCACTGGTATCATGGTGTAGTTAGAAACAAAATTCTATTGCATTATCTACTGAATAAGCTGAATACATAGTTGTTGGTAGTTGTTGTGCACAAATCTTTTGGATGAAACACACATTAGTAGATTATGGATATCAATTCAGGCATGTGCCTATAAATTGGGACAACAGAAGTGCTATTAACATCTTGAAAAATCCTATTTCACATTCTAGGACAAATAATATTGATGTAATACATCACTTTTTGAGAGATCATTATCAAAAAGATGATATCTCTTTGGAATTCATTGGTACTGAATATCAGTTTGCTGATATATTTACCAAACCATTAAATTCTGAAACAATAGAATACATCATACATGAACTAGGAATGATAAATCTTAAGTAAATGTCTTACTATTTTATATGTTACCATTTTATAAATTATTATTTTATATCTTAATGTTCCATGGTTACGGTCTCAGGGTTAGTATTTCGTGATTACTGTCTAACAATCACTATCTCACCGTAAGGTTCAGTCACTGTCTCACCGTAAGGTTTAGTCACTATCTCACCGTAAAATTCATTCATTGTCTCACCGTAACAACTTAATATGGTCTCACCATACAGATTCATTATGGGTTTTATTTACAAATTAAAAACTGTATCGCGGTAATTATTTATTTCACCTTTTTACTTTCCCGCACTTTTTTTTGCAATGCTTAGTATTACTAAATGATAAAATAAATGAAGTGTCACTTGTTCTTCACTTGAGATTTCTTTTATTCACTAAATTATTAACCCTTCTTCAACCCTTCAACCCTTCACTCTCTTTCACCTTCGGTAAATGCCCAGGATGAAATGCCCTTCGTCGTCGACTCATGAGAAATGTAGCTCAATGAAGATGAAGATTGCACTAGTGCTAGCACCTAAAGGTCCTCTAAATCCAAATCTGGTGAAATGGGTAGTAGTATCTGAGAAATAGATATGCCCTAAGTGGCTTCTGTCAATTAAGTCTCTGGTTTTGATAGTTTTAACAGAGCAAGGTTGGTTATAATGGTTTTTGAAGAAAGATAGACATATTTACCCTAAGCTAGTGGCTCAATTTTAACAGTATGTTCAGTTCTCTTTTGATTTTGGTGATGTATATGTTGTAATAAGATGGATAAATGGCCAGATATTAACATTCTTTTCGAGGTTATGGGTTTCATGACTTGTGATACCTCATGAAGGCATCTGTGAGGACTATTAGAGAGGACCTCCACCTTCTAGTGAATTATTTGTTTTGGAAGATGCTTTGAAAATATTAATCGAAAATGGAACCAAGAGGAGAGCCATTGATGCTGAACTGGATGAAGAATCTAGACTTCTGTTTATGTTTATTCAGAACTTGATTAGCCCCAAAAAATGTGATTTCTCTGTACTAAAATATCAGGATGTGTTTCTGATTTATCTTATGAAAAATGGGCACTAGATCAACCTTTATAAGTATGTCATACACCATATGTGTGAGCTGATCAAAACCACATCCAAGTCAACCTCCCTGTTTTATTCTCAGGTTATCTCTTCCATGATTCATGCCAAAGGTATGGTTGGACCTAATGAAGAAGCTATCAAGGATTGTGAGATCTACCTTTCAAATTTCATTATCAAGAGGATGAAAATCAATTAGAATCCTTGAAAAAATTCATAGGTGGAAGACAATGATATGGTCTATGAAAATGTCAATATAGTGGAACATCCCTCAAGATCAAAAGATATTTTTGATCCTGGTTTGGAACCAAATAAAGTTTTTGAGTCTTCTGAAGAAGAAGAAGAAGAGGTTGTTGTGCCTCCCAGGGAAACTGATTCTGATAAGGAAGACAATACTCATGTTACTCATGTAGTAATTGAAAAAGAAGTCCCTGCTCCTAAAGATGTTTCTAATCTCAAGGATCAACCTAAAATTGAAACAGAATTGGTTTCCCAAGAAACTAAAAATAATGATATGGACGATCTTATAGCCGAATAATAACTTTTTATTCAAGAAGATGACCTTAAGGAACTCCTAATGTAACAATCTGTTCCTGAAGTCATTCCTTCGACTGAGGAAAGGCTGGAGTTGGCTTTTTAGTTGGCAAGATAGGAAATGGGTGAGTAAATAAGAGATGAATTTGTGGAAATAGATCAAGACCCTGATCCTCGTAGTCCTGAGAATGATGAAACTGTTGAGGGGGGAAAACCCCAAATCTGGAATCTATTGAAGTACCAAACCCGATTGATCCAAGCCCTATAGAAACTCAGTGTAAATTCCCCAGTTTTTATGATGTGAATGACTCTTAGGAAGTCTCATTAAAAGGCCTTGAACTTTCCACTATGTTCCGATTAAAATCTATCTCTAATATTTCCCCTGATAAGAACCTGAGCCTGTCTTAGTCCCTATCTTTGAAACTTCACTAGAAAAACCATCCTTGGTGAGTAAAGATGATCTGAAAGAATTTGGAGATACCCTTTTGTCTGGAGTTGAAAAAATCCTGAATATCTATCTATATCCTATACCAAATCTAAGTGAGAGAGATGCCTCACTGTTTTTGGAAAAATTATTTGAAATATTCAACCCAAAATTCTTAATGAGATTCAGGAAGTCAGAGTTGAAAAGAGACTGCTTAGTGATGAAGTAAATACTCTAAGAGGTATGATTGAAGACATGCAGAAAGTGATGAATTTGAGATCAGAGTTTGCTTCCCATCATGTGGAGCCTGTTATTCCTCAAACCCCATAGAATATTGTCTCTCTGATTCAACCTCATTTATCTTCCTTAGATGAAAAGGTATATGAAAGAAACAAACATATTGGGAAAGAGATGTGAGAGCTTGTTGTTAATATTAACAAGCTCACTGATGAGTATACGGGGTGACTTCAAAAAGATCTAAATCAACTGAAATCTCATACCTCAGTTGTCACTTCTTATAAAGCATCTGGAAAATCATCTCAAACATCCTTATATAGTGACCTGCTCAAAACAGTGGACAAATAAGAACTTCATACTGTGCTTAGTGGTTTTAATAAATATTATCTATCTGAAGTTATCAAGAATAGTGAAAGAGTTCTTGATCTTGCCCAAATCCATTCAAAAATTTCTAATAATGTTCAGTAAGAGATTTCGAAGAAAGTGGATTTCTACTTCAACTGAATCTTCTCAAAGACTGACATGACCAATCATTTAAGATATATTTTAGAAAATCTGAGGATTCCTCTTGTTACTCAAGCATTCAAGACTCAAGTCCAAAATATCACAGAGTTCACTCGTCTGTTGGATAAGTTTATGGAAAAAAAGGATGACTTTGAGAAACCTATGCAGTATGGTGGAGAGATCATTGCTGATTTTATCAATCTTTTGAGGCCTAATCTTCATGTAAAACGTATAACCATTGTTGCTCTTATGGCTGCACCTCTGAGATCTGGTTTGGCTATATTCACATCTACCCTTTCCTCCACTTCTATATCTATTAGTCAGGCATTGATTCAAATCACGCCTATGATCCTTGATCAACAACTGCCTTGATCTTTAACTACACCTACACTGGCTCCCTCTATCTTTGAAGGTCTTCCTTTACCTTCTCTCTCAACCAACTCACTCCCTTCTTCTACCCCAACCTCTACTCATATGGCATCCTCTTCTGTTGCTGATACTAAGGGAAAAGAGAATACAATCCAATGAAGAAGGACCGTGCTTACTCTCTTTTGATGGGAATCATGTTACATTTGTTTTACTTTTTGTAATGCCCCTCTTTTTATATAATACATTATGAAATTTTCTTGTCTCTTTTGTCTATATTTTTATTGCTACTTTTTGATAATCCAAAAAGGGGGAGAACTCTCTATAGGAGAACACTCTCTATATATATGTTATATTCACATTAGAACTATGTTGTTAGAACAAATATACACTCTAAATATACTTAATTTTTTATCAGCAAAATGGGAGAGATTGTTGGACTCCTCCTGTATTAATCATGTGTTAATGATCATAAATCCTATTCAGTCTATAAACCTTGTTAACTCTATATAATCTATCTCACATCAAATGTACAATTGTTTAGTAAAAGCTATCCAAAGCTCTTAAGTGATATACACTTAGCTTGGTTACAGTGCACTATCTTTTGATTTACTTTATAATGATTTATATGAAAAATTATTAAGTTTAATCCATTCCCTAATTACCACAACTTAAGTCTGAATATAGATATTTTCCTATGTCTAAGACACCGTGACCATGAGACACCTTGAACAAGCAGATAGCGTGACCATGAGACATCGTGAACAAGCAGACACCTTGACCATGAGACACCATGAACAAGCACACACTACGACCATGAGACACCATGAACAAGAAGACATTGTGACCATGAGACACTGTGAACAAGAAAACGCTGTGACCATGAGACACCGGGAACAAGCAGACACTGTAACCATGAGACACCGTGAACCAGACATCGTGAACTAGAAACTGTGAACCAGACACCGTGAATGAGACATTGTTTCCAAGACATACTGTGACACCATTTCTTAATCTTTTTTTTCATCTTCCAGTTTTATCTCAAATGGTCATATTTGAAAATTTTAAATGCACTGACCTAATTAATGTTAATTTGTAGACTTTTCATCTGAAAGTATGAGGTACGAGGTTCAGAATACATGCAACCTATCGGCTCAAACACATTCACTCCAAGATAATAGAGTAGTGTGGCCCAGAAACAAAATGAGTGTGGCATGATTGATGAAAGCGAGGAAAAAAGGCATAAGCACAATAACGAAGAACTCACCTAGAGAATTATTTTTAGGAAATAATTTTCATGTGCAACTCAATGTTGTTTATGAATACACAAAGCACAATTGAATCCCAGAATCGAGAGCATCTTCGCACTGTCAAACATCACGAAGAACACAAGTCGGATCTATCTGACTTGTAGCACTCTATTTTTCATATGAGGACCTTATTTCTACATCTTCTTCATCACATAAATCCAAAGGTGCAAATACTAACATTCTAAGCATTTCTAAACCTATCTCACTATTTCTGCTCTTTTGTGTATCATTTTACTAACTTTCGAGTAGTGTGTGTATCTGTATAACAACACACTATGTCTCCTGCATTAAAATGAATGATACAATATATCCTTACTCAATAATCTTTTTACACTTTTGTATACCCACTGATAAGTGTGGAAGAGTTCCATGTGTGGTATGGTTGTTTGTACCCACGAAGAACTGTGGAAGAGGTCCCTGTGTGACCTGGACAGTATTTTGTACTGTTTTTTATCCCTGATCTAGGGTGTGGATCAATTTTATTTATATAAACTGCTTGGTGTTAGGTGATCACCAAGGGGAGTGTATTATGTCTCATCTTGATACTGAACTACTTGTTTCATATCCGATGTGCTACTTAATTTAGTCTTATATATTTTACCACTTTATTGTATAATTCAGAAATCGCTAAATTCACTTTGATAGTCAATCTTGTAAAGAAGTTATAATTGTCTTGTCTTAGTAGAATATCATCAAAAGTAATATTAATAACTGACATTAAGATTACTGAAAATTAATCAATCTTTTAAGAAGTTATTTAAAAATTCAAAGTTTCATAACCGTGTTACTTTGATTAATTGGGTTGTATTTAACCTTATTAAAAACACTATCTAAGAAAACTTTTTAACCAAATTTTTTTTATAGATACTCAATTTACCCCCCCCCCCCCTCTTAATTAATCTACTCCAACCAACATATGTGATTTTACGATAGATGGTAAACTGTGAATTTATTTGGTAATGTAACCACTTTCAATTCTTGCAATCAACTGGAATCTTCTGATGCATAAAAATTCCCACTAAGAATTCCCATTGGATTTTTTTTGTGGAAACTCCCATTGTAGACTATGAGTGGTAATTTTCTCTTTGATTCACTGAAAATTACCAATGGAAAATTCCACTAGGGAAGATTGGCACTACAAATTGAAGTGGAAATTTACACTACAAAAAATGGATATTCCCTAAGGATATTCCTACTAAAAATGACCCTGGGATGTTCTTAGTGGTTAGATCACACTATAAATTTCTAGTTAAAATTCAGTGGAAATAAATTATAATTTTCCACTATGAGTTTCTGGTGGTAAATTGCAATGAAATTTCTAGTGTCAATCCCCACTAAATTCCCATTAAAAATTCTCATATTTAAAATTACAAAAAATGAATTATACCTTCGAAAAACTTCATTCGGTTAAAATTATAAACTAAACCATAAAGGAACCAATTTTAGAAAACATCCATAATAAACACTCACATAATTATTTAAAAAAACTAGTTTTCATGAATAGTTGGATATTGTGATTACATCTACAGTTGAAGTAGTACATCATCTAAAATATGGAATGTCTCCATTAATATGTAAGTTCTCAAACTTCTACTATCAATCATATTTTAGTTGTATGCTTTTAAAATATTCTTGTCAGAGTAATTCCTACAAGAAGTTTCCCATCTAAGTTGATATAGACTATTGTCTTCATTACTTCGAGAAGATGGATTTTTAAATAGAACAACTGAATTTGAAGAACATTGTTGTCAATTTTGGTGAATCCAAAAAATAATTCATTGGTTGCTAACTTTTCTACTTTGACTGGATTAAAATTTTTCTTTTTTTCCCTTAATTTCAGTAATAATTTTATATTATTAACTAAAAATAGAAATAGTATAAGTTTTTCATAAATTTATAAGTTTATAATGAATTCAAATATCAGAATATATGAGGTATTGTAAAGTTTGTTTATATCTGAAGTTCTTCAACCTATGATATAATAATTATATACATATATTTTGATCTATGGTAGTATTTCCATGGTATCCAACATTCAATAGTTATTTATCACTTCCCTACAACAGTATTATTAAAAAAATGCATTATATCACAAAATTAATTAGTTTATTAACATAATCATAAAATAAAAAATACATATAGGTTTTGTGGTCTCATTATTTCCAATGTTGTGCCTTATCTCTATGTGTTTTCTTACCTACTCTAGACAACTTTGGAACATGTCACCACATTTCCTTTTATCTTTCTTCTTGAATGATGTTCTAGATTATTTCTGAAGATTCATGTTAGAATCTACCTGAATGTGTTTAAATGATAAATTATTTCTATATTCCTTCAATTACCTGACATAATTGTTTATATTTGACATCAAGATCATATTTACTTGTTCAAACACACATGATCCTATTACAAGATTTATTTCAATTCATACAAACTATTGGTAACATTTATCTTTTCTTACAATCAAATATTCTTTAACATTATTAATTTTCCTGTCTACCATGTGGATGTCATGGAAATTTATTTTCCACCACTTATAGATATATAACTTGAAAATCATTGTAAAACTAGTCTCTCTAATATTTTGAGTGCATGACAATATAAATACTTGTAACTCTAAAATTCCATGAAATGAAAACCCATTATCATAGGTCAATCTTGGTAAAATAAAATGAAAGAACTCATTCAAGAAACCATTCATTCCAAAAAATAAACATTTTTGGGACAATAGTTTCATTATAATACTTAATGAAAAAATCGACACATAGTTAGTGTTCATGCTAAACATTATCAAATATTTTTTTAGTGCACAACTATCATTTTTGAACCATGATTCAATGATATAGAAAATGACTATGTGGATTATTTTTCCTTCTCTATTATTCTACCTTCATTTATTAATACTAATTCTTCTCCAACACATGCTCAAAATGTGGAAATAATTCTAAGGCACTGATCTTACGATTCAAGTAATCCTTTAACACACCATTGAAAATTTCACTCAACTATATGCTCTGAATGCCTAATGTCAACATGGTATTCCTAAAATAAGGATCCCATTTCGCACTAAACATTTACACATTTTCTGACCATTTTTAGTTTGTATCACCATGTTATTCTTGGATTTTTTTCATAAAGCCTCAAATTTTGAACTCTCATCAACCCCATACATGTAGTTGTTGAATTTTTTCAACAATGTTGACCCATATTTCATTAGAATTCCTAAGTGTTTAATGTCATTATTCATTAAGTTCCAAGTGCAAAGGTAATGTCTTGATTTATATAGGATTAAAGTAATGGATTTAGAAATAGTTGCATCTTTATTTATGAAAATCATCTCGATAATCATTCCACCCTGAAAATCAAGAAATATACTAAACAAACTACTAAATGAATTCATTTTCTCATCATATAAAAATGGCGAACTAAAATTTACAATATCCTGATGATGGTTTATGCCAAAAAACACTCCCAAAGGCCTAAAATCCATATTTTGGATGGAGTGTAGTACTCAATAAGGGGTGAATTGAGTATCCAATAAAATTTTCTATCAGAAACAATTTATAAAAAACTCCCTCATTTTAAAAAACAACCCATTTAATTAGTAATGTAGGTATATCTAATTTAATGCTTTTGATTAACCCCTTGTATGTTGGGTAAAAAATTATCTTGAATAGTCATAGGAATATTCCAATCATTTTAAATTTATCTACTTTCACTAAAGAGTAGAAATATCACATGTAATATCCAACTATCAAAGTACGGTTTCATAAAATAAATTTCCAAAACAATTTTAAAAACAAACTGAAAAAAAATTAAAACACAACAAAGTACAAAAAACACAATAGGTTCAGTATCAAGATGATAAATAATCCTATAAACTTATAATTCAACCACTAATAATCACATTTATTAAGAAGTAAATATATCCACAACCTGGATCAGGTTTTACACACAACTCTACACAAATAGTCAAGTTTACAAGTAGCTTCTTCCATAGTTATTCATAGGAAATGAGTTATAAATGAAGAGGTAGAGAGAGTATCAGAGTAATCTACAATATAGTATAGGTGATTATTCTCAAGAAATAAAATATTTAAATAATTAAAACTCGTATATAAGAAAATTGATATAGAGAAGAGAAAATAATTTTAATTTATCAAATAATTAAGTTTTGTTGTTCTATAGATGTTTTTTATCTTCTTAATGTTCATCTTTAGGGTAGGAACTGAGATGTCAATATGTAATGACATTCTCTAGTCTTGAGATGAATTTCTAATCAAAAAATAGTATCATGCATTTTTCACATTCATATAAATCTATTTTTCATGTGTATGTTTCTATATATTTCTCTCTATCATTAGGATTCTAAAAAAGGAAGTCTTCCTCCAAAAAGACTCAGTGGAAACTCTTCATTATAAATCTTTATACTCAACATGAAATATGGGGTCATTAAATTATTATGAACATTTTTTAATTATACATAAAAAATTGGTTAGAATATTATATTTAATAAATATAATATTCAAAATTAGATACAGTCACTTTAAAGAGTTCCACAGTTGTTTCAACACTATGAGATAATTATTATTGTATTCCTAGAAAAATCATATGTTTTATCACCTTGAATGCACAGTTAATCCAGTACTTTTTATAATTATGACTACTTTTCATAGTCACTTCACTAGGTCATGTAGTCACTCATCACTATTCCAAATGTATAATTTTTCCATACGTCCCCTACAATTCAATGTGCAACCGATTAGCAACTTTACATAAGATCAATAAATTTTTCAAAAAAATTATTATGATACAGTTTCTCTAATTTCATCATGTGGTAAATTCAATCATGTTTTGTGGTTGTAAGTTTACCCATGTGATCCATCCAATATTTGGTGAGAAAATAGCAATGGTCAATCAGTTAGTTGTGTGGTCGAGTCATGACTTCGTGAAAATTGTGATTTTTGCAGTCTCTTGTGATATAACATGTGGTCTCTTGATTTTTATTATGGACACTTGATTCCTTTATGATGTCTTCCATGATCGATTCACCTTTCATGTTGTCGATCTGATACTTTTCAAAATTTATACTCTTTGGACTCACGATTGATACACCCTTCCTGCAGTTGATATACTAGATTTCTAATCTTTACAATAGATTCAATACTTCAAAAAAAATTAAAGTATGTTCCAAAAAAATATTTATCTTTTATAAAAAATAATTGATTAGAAAAAACATAAACATGATTCTGATTATTAAAATGAGGAATTTATGGACTAAGCCAACAATCTCCCCTTTTTTATGATCATAAATCATGGAATAAATATTAATGAATAATGTACTAAAAATCATAATATTTACAATCTTCTATAACAATCAATGTTCCATATACAATAACATGACATACTTTTATATATAAGCATAAATAAATTCCATAATTTATCCCCCTATTAAGATAATAAAAAAGAAATAGAATAAATGGTGGGATAGTAAAAAATACAATTAACAAGGAAAATACAATGTCGAAAATTGAGAGAGACAAAAGAATAAAGAAATATTTCATTAATGTTTAAAAAGATACAATGGATCTATAAGAATCATAATCTGAATCAAAATAATTGGGGGATGGAAGAGAAGAAGGTTCAATGGGATATTTTCCTTTTCCAAAAATAGTAGTAGGAGGAAAATTAGGTCTAAGAGTATTAGCAGCTCCTAGAATTGTAAGAGACTTAGAAACCGGTCTGATATTTTGCAATTCCTAGGAAAGAGTGAGACTAAAAGTTCCTATATGAGGTATTATAGGAGTATGAGTGGTCGGAATAGAGGCATCTATAGAAACTAAACTTGAAAAGGTTTTTATATCTAGGGTAGAAAATGGGTTATACTAGGAATTGGTAAAGATAGAGGTGACAAGACTGGAGAATTTGTAACATACTTATACAGCTCCAATAGTTGGGTAATATATTTCACAACCTTAGAAACAGGTGCTATAATTTGAAGAAACTCATACTTCTCAGACATAAACTAATCAAGATGGGGTGTCATAACCAATAAATTTTCCACAATCCCTTAGAAATCAATTATTAGAGGAGGCATTTTAAGATCCCTTACCAATGATTGAAAATGAATTTTTAAATCATCCTTAGTATAAATTCAATTGATATAGTACTTGATGGATCCTTTAATTATAGATTTTTTCCTTCTAAAATTTTATTGATTCGTCTTTAATCATATCATATAGCTTCTCTCCATGGGTAGGTTTATCCATTTTCATTTGATTTTGAAAATCCTTCAAAATTTAATTAATATTATATATTTCCACATGAATGAGTCTTCAGATAAAATATTTATCAACAAACACATAGGCTAGAGAAACTGATGTGGATGTAGAGGGTTATAAATGATTGTTAATCAAATATAAGTAACTTCTATCTAAAGTGGCCAGTATGTCTGTTAAACCAAATTTAAGGGATCCAATTTGATCTTTGGGGTTATCTCAACTTATTTAATTGAGGTATCTGATCCTTCTTATGATTATTTTGTAACCATAACTTTATTTCTAGTTGAAGAATCATAAATTGTTTCTCCCTAAAAAATAATTTCTAGATACAGGTTCAAGAGATGAATGTGTATCCAAGAGTTTCAAAATATCAATATTGAGATCAATTCTAGTTTGTTCTTATGGAACCATTGATGAAGACATTGGCACAATAGGATTTATAACTCTTGAAGAAACTAAAATGGAATGTTCATATGGACTAGGTGGACTATCATCATGATTATCATCCTTTCCATTTTTATCACCATCGCCAGCGTGAGCATATAGATCCATGTCAAAGAAAGGATTATCTGAAGGATAATCATCTCTAGGAGGTATGGAATCAAATATGGGAGATCCTACTATCTTAGAAATCATAGGGATATCTTTAGTAGGATCATCTTTTTTGTCACTCTTAGAATCAATTATAATAGGTAAAAACAATAAGTACCTAGTAGTTTATCCCCCTAATGAGTTATTTCTTCTATTATAGGCTTCTCCTCAATAGGGACCTCATAATCCTTGGAAATTTCATGAATAGAAGAATCACTTAATCTCTATTTATAATATTTTCTATATTCTTCATCTACATCAATTAGAGCTTGAGATCCATCTTCATCAGAAGAGTAATTTTCATCAAAAATATGATCTAGATCCAATCATGGATCTATAATATCCTTTAGTCCGGTAGGATTCTTATGTGGATTGAAATAATCACACATTATATCTTTATCAGTTATCCACATCCTATTCTAGGGATTCCAACTAGTCTTCATTATTTTTCATCTCATTTGGTTTAAATAAGTACCACTAGAAAATATTGATCTCTCAACTCCCTTAGGAATTATCCTTTTCTGTTCAAACATAATTGAAATGAACTTGGAGTATGGGAGGGTATTGAATAAGGTATAAGTTTTATTTTAATATTCAATTTTAATTATCAAAAATCTAGGAAGACTTACATGGATTCCATAAACTATTAAATATAGCAAGAAAAGATTTGAATTCCTGGTTATGATAAAATCTCCCTTTCAAGGGAAGATGGTTTGTTGAATGAACTTCAGCAGCATCTAAACCATTAGCACTCAACCATTGATGGGTTCTATAATCTATCAATTTTTTTAGGAAATTGTTGATTTCAAAGTGCAGATAGTTCAGAGTATACAAACTCTGACAATCCTCATATTTACCCAAATGTGGAACTCTTAAATAGTCATCCCAAAAGGTTGAAGAGAACTCATACTCATGACCATCAACAATAGTGTTAATCACATCCTCATGATCTACATCTTCACAAACTTTATCTATGTAAAACTCTTATACCAAACATAGATATAAATGATGATTCTCATCTATGAACCAACTGGTCCAACTTTGATGAAGAGCTTCTCTCCAAACTAAATAATAACTTGTATTGAACCATTTGAAAAGAATTTATTTTTCTATGATGAATTTTTGGTATAGAATTTGTGAGTCCATAATATTTCCATATCAACTTTCACTTTCCTTTTCTCTCTTGTAAGAGTTAGAGGATTCTAGAATATCTTCTTCCAATGGTCACTTTATCTTAACTACTAGAAACTGAGATTCATGGATCCAAAGGACGAATATTTGGTGAAGGAATGTTTGAAATAGGGTTTGGTTTGAGTTTGAAAAGGGATATAATGATTCATATTATAATTAAAAATATTAAAATCATTTAGGGATTTAATGTATATTAACTTGTGGGAAATATAAAAATAAAATAAAACTAAATATAAAAGCTCATACAATATTATTAACAAAAAAATAATTAAAAGAATATTACAAATAAAATGAACTTATATTTTTATAGAAATTAAAAGTTATAATAAATGTATAAAAATTATTAAACATAATGAATCATTCCAAACTCATGTATGATATAATTTAATCTCTCCCAACTCATAGGCATTGTAAAAATTCTAACAAACTGATGTTTTGTTCAAATGAATTCAAGAGTGATACCTTCTTTTTGAAAATGATCTCTCAAAAAGTGATGTAATATATTAATGTGTTTTATCCTAGAATGTGATACAGGTTTCTTAGAAATGTTAATATCACTTGTATTGCCAAAGTTTACAAGGATGTGTTTGGATTGGTATCCATTTTCTAGTAATGTGTGTTTTGTCTAAAAAATATGAGCATAGTAAATGCCTACAACTATGTATTCAACTTCAGCAGTGGATAATAAAATAGAATTATATTTCATAATACACCATGAACTAGATACATTACAAAAAAGTGACATATTCCATCTGTCCTTTTTCTATCTAACTTACATCCACCGAAGTCAGCATTAGAACAATTAATTAATTCAAAATCATGTCCTCTAGAATATAACAATCCTAAATTGGTAGTACTTTTATGGTATTTTAAAATTATTTTGACAATAGTTAAATGAGATTCCATGTGGTTTACTTGAAATCTTGCACACACACACAAACAAAACATAATATCTATCTGACTAGCTATTATGTAAAGTAAACATCTAATCATACCTCTCTGTATTGTTTGATCAACTAATTTTTTCAATTTAATCAAGATCTGATTTACAGGTGGTTCTCATTGGAGTATCACTTCCTTTACAGTTATCCAATACAAAAAAATTAGTAAATATTTAGTGTACTTACCCTAGTCTAAAAAAAGTACTTCCTTAATATAAAATATTTGAAAACTAAGAAAGAATTTTATTTCACCCATCAAACTCATTTCAAATTAATTTTTCATTAGTTTTGAAAATTAAGTACATAAAGAATTTATTAAAGAACAAAAAACATATCATCAACATATATTTTTGTAACTAAAACATATTTTAAATTTCTTCTAATAAATAAATTAGGATCATCAAAACCTTTTGTAAAAACATTTTAAATAAGAAAGGTGTTGATCCAATCATACCAAGCTATAGGTTTTTGTTTTAAAATATATAGTGTTTTTGTTAGTTTTAAAACATGATTTGGAATATGTGGATTTAAAAATTAAAAGGATTGTTCAACAAAAACATCCTAAAAAATATAACCATTAAATAAAGTACTCTTAACATCCATTTGATATAATTTAAAATTTAGATATTTGATGCATAAGCAAACAATATTCTAATTTCTTCAAGTCTTTTTACTGGAGAAAAAGATTCTTCATAGTTAATTCCTCAATCATAACTATAACCATGTGTTATTATTCTAGCTTTATGTCTAATAATATTTCCAAATTCATCAATATTTTTTCTATATACCCATTTAATACTAACTCTTAAAAACTCTTTAGGTATCTCAACCAATTCCAAAACATTATTTTTTTCAAATTGATTCAATTCTTCATACATAGCCATTACCCAAGGTTCATCACTAATTTACTAATTGACATCTTTGGGTTTATGTTGTGAAAAGAATAAAAGACGTTTAACTTGGTTTATAAGTGATTCATGAGTTTGAGTTCCTCTATTTAGGTCTTTAACTATGGTATCTAAAGGATGATCTCCATGGGTTCTAATGGTTCTAGGTTTATTGGATTCTTCTAGATTTTCATTAGGAAATGGTTTCTCTGAAAGGTCTCTTCTAGGTGATTTTTCAAATAAATCAATAGTGATATTTTTTCTCTTAAAGTTTTTGTTGATATTCAAATTTGATATATCATTCTCTAGTTTTCTAAGAAAACTATGGGTTTGTGTGGATCAGTCGCATAAAATTTAACATGAATTGATTCTTACAAAAGTTTTATTTATTTATTAAAGACTCTATAAGCATTACTAGATGTAGAATATCTAAGAAAAATCCTCGCATCACTCTTGGATAAAAATTTATCCAGATTCTATGTTTTATTGAGAATATAAAATTTATATCAAAAAACCATGGAATAATTCACCTTAGGTTTTATTCCATTCCATAATTCATGTGAAGACTTATTTAAAAGAGATATTATTAAGACTCTATTAATTAAATAACAGTTTGTACTCACAGATTCAGCCCAAAAATAAATGGGTAAGTCATTTTCTCTAAGCATAGTTCTGGATATATCTTGAAGAGTTATATTTAATCTTTCAATAACCCCATTCTGTTGAGGTGTTTAAGGAGAAGATAAATTATGATTATAGCCATGTTGTGATCATAAGGATTCAAAATCTTGATTTTCAAACTCACAACCATGATCACTTCTCACAGTTTTAATGGTAATTCTGATAAGTTATTCTATTGATTTTTCATACTTTTCAAAAAGATTTATAATCATCACTCTCATGATTCAAAAAATATACCCATGAAAACCTTGAATATTCATCAACAATTACCTAATAATAATGTGTTCCTACCAAACTAGAAACTCTATATGGTAAAAAAACTCTATGTGAACCAATTCTAGTGGTTGAGAAGTTGAAATTTCTTTATTTGATTTGAAATAAACTTTATGTTGCTTTCCCTTTTGGTAGGGATTACACACTTTTTATTTAGGGAAATATAACTTCGGTAGATATTTGAATAAACCCTCTTAGGATAACTTTTTATGTGAGTATATATTACAGTGGCCTAGTATCCTATGTCACAACCAAGATTCATGATGAAAAGTATTTAAACAACAATAATTTTTAGAAAATAAAGAATTTAAATCTAATACATAAACATTATCATTCCTTAAGTAAGTAAATAATAAATTATATTTAGAATCATAAATATTACAAGCATTATTCTCAAAATTGATATGAAATTCGTCATCATGAAATTGAGATATGCTAAGTAGATTGTACTTTAATCCTTAAACAAATAAAACGTGAGAAATTAATCAATTTTTATAGTTTCCTACTTGACCAAGACTGATAATATCAACTTTTGAAATGTCACCAAAAGATAAAATAATGCCATCTACTTTGGTCAGAATTTGGAATCTTGAGTAGTCTCTTATAATATGTTTAGAACACCCACTGTATAGATACCATAGATTTGTATAGGATATTTTCAAACATGATTCTTGAAATTAATTAAATTTACACTATCTTTGGTAACCATATATGCTTGGGTATATATATGTTAGCAATTAAAGCTCTGTTAATCCACATTTTTCTTACAAATGTGTTCCCAAATATATAAACATACATAAAATAATTATAAAAATAAGCTTTCTTAGGTTAAAATTGGAATGACCTTTATTCAATAATGTGTGATTTACTATAGGTTTACTTATAAAATTTGAGATAGATATAATATAATTTTTATAAAGTTTATTTTTCTATCCGGTTTGATAACCAAATCTTGGTTTAGGTATAGAATGAATACCTAAATAATTAAGGGTTTTGGATATTACAATAAAACCTTTAATATGTACTTTCAATTGATCATTTTATAATTTTAAATCATTATTATCCTTATGAAACAGTTGATTCTATTCTTTTTATATAGTAAGGTAATATTTAATATAAACAGATAAACCATGTTGTTATTTTAAATTTTTATACTTATCTTTAAGTTCATTAAAATTTTCTTCCAATATATTAAAATAATAAAATAAATCTTCATTGGTCATATTTTCATCATTATTTTTATTTTTAGAGATATTATAAGTATGATCAAAAGATGTAGATATATTATTTATTACCTTAGATGTTTTTTCCATAAAACACATATTATCCCTTTCATTTTTATCTTCCTTAATTAAATTAGATTCACTAGATTTTTCCTCAAAATCATTCTAGGTTCATTTTATTTTCAATTTTTATTCCTTACCTTTATCCTCTTACTTTTTATTATATTTCATCTTTGGATAATCATATCTATTATTAATTATCTCTTACATTCACAGAAAGTTAGCTCAAAGTTTCCATATTTCTTACAATATCCTTTCTTATCATACTTTCCTTTTATGTTTGACTTCTTGAAGAACTTTATCTTCTTATATAATTTCTTAAATAATATAACTAGATGACCCATATCCTCATCACTATCAGAGTCACCATTAATTCCATCAATGCTCTCTTCCTTTAATATTTCATTATCTTTTGACTGAGATTCCTTAAATTTAATTTACCTTATTGGTTTCACATATTCATCATTTACCTTGATTTATTCTTCGCACATCATGAGTTTTTATATTAACTCATTTATCTGTATCTTGTTTACATCATAATTTTCTCGGATGGAAATAGTAGTGCCTCACCATTTATCAAGTAAGAATATTAGAATTCTAATCACATGAGATTTTCCATCAATGGTATTTCCTAGTGCGTGAATCATATTGTTAATCTCATTAAAGTTGAGATACATTTGAGAAATATATTCACCAGGTTACATCTTAAATGTATCATATCTAAGATTATAATTATTTAATACCATTTCATTTATATTTCATATCCCTTCATGAGATGCAAATAAAATATCCCAAATTTAAAAATCAGTAGCACATGTAGATATTCTATTTAATTAATCTTCTCCTAGTGAAAAATATAATGCATTCGTAGCTTTTTAATTGCAATCATAAGCAGTCTTAGTGTATCATTCCAATCAACTCAATCAGCCTTAGGTTTTTTATATTATTCATCAATTGCAGTCCATATATTAAAACCTATACTTTATAGATGTATTTTCATTTTAATTTTCCACTGAGTATAATTTGTAATATTAAATTAAGGAGGTATTTTAGTGGCATCCCCTTCAATCCTATTAATATCTTTAATGATAAAAATTTAGAAATGATAGAAATTTATATCTTTTGTTAAAAAAACTTGATTAGATAAAATAAATAAAAATAATATGATGCCAAATTTTGTGTGGAGTGGAGTACTCAATAGTGGGGTGAATTGAGTATCCAATAAAACATTCTATCGAAAAAATTATAAAACAAAATCCCTCAAATTTGAAAACAACCCAATTAACTAGTACTGTAGGTATATCTAATTTATTGATTTTTAGTAAACCCTTGTAAGTTTGATCAAAACTCAACTAGAATAATCTATATATTATTCTAATATTTGGAGACTTATCTGCATTCACTAAAAAATTGAAATATCACATGTAAGAGATAACTATCAAAGTACAGCTTCATAAAATAGATTTCAAAAATAGATTGAAAAATAGAGTACACACAACTTTGAAATATAGTGGAGTATAAAAATACAAGAGCTTCAGTCTCAATACAAGGCCTAATACTCTCAACTGAGCAATCACTCACTATTAATAATGTTTATTAATAAATAAACAGATCAAAAACCTGGATCAATTTTTTCACACAACTAGACAAAGACAGTCGATGATATACATATAATCTTACATAGTTCTTCATGTGATAGGATTTATAAATATATAAGAAGAGATATTATTTGATTACTCTCCAAAATAATATAGGATATTGTTCTCAATAAAAAAAATAGATATATAAAGCACAACATGTATGTAATAAAAATAGAGCTAGAGAATAGAAAATAATTTTAATGCAGTGAAGAGTGATGTTTTGTTGTTTTATAGATCCTTCATTTATTTTTTGATGTTAATCTTTAGGTTAGGAATTGAGATGTGAAAACCCAATGATGTTCTCTAGTCTTGAGATGAATCTCTTATCAAAATAGGTTATCATGTGTTTTTAATGTTCATAGAAATCACATTTTTATGTGTATGTATATATATTTTTATTTTTATCCTTAGTATTCTATAAAGGGAAGAATTACTCTAAAAATATTGATTGCAAACTCATTATTAGAAATCATCATACTCAACATGAAATCTAGGGTCAATAAATGTTTCTGACAAAAATTTAATTCTACATAGAAAAAGTGGTTGAAATATTATATTTAATACATATAATATCCAAAATTAGATATAGTCACTTTAAAGAGTTTCATGTTAGCTTCCATGGTAGCTTTGATAATTTTCAAGAATTCTGATTGGATTCCTTGAAAAATCCATATATCCAATCACCTTGCACTTAAGTTCAATCCAGTACTTTGTCAAATTCTGACTACATTCCATGGTCACTTAACTTGGTTATGCAGTCACTTTATCACTTTTCCAAAAGTCCAATTTTCTCATATGGTCACTTCTCTTCAATGTGCGGTTGATTAGAATCTTTAATAATGTTCAATCAGTTTTTTCAAAAAAATAATTGCGATATAGTCACTATAAATTCATCATGTGGAAGATTACAAATCAACGTGTAGTTGATTCAAACTAGTTTTGAGATCTCAAGTTTGATCATGTGGTCAATCCAAGAGTTGGTGATAAAACATCCACATTTGATCAAATAGTCATGTGGTCAGTTCACGCCTTTATAAAAATCATGATAGCTAGGGTCTCTTGTGATATAACATAAAGTCACTTAATTTTTCTTACAGTAACTTGAGACTTTTTCAATGTATTCCACTATCAATTCACATATTGTGTAGTCAATCTGATACTTTTTAAAATTTATACTCTTTGGACTCACGGTCTATGGACTCTTCCTGCGGTCGATAAACTGGATTGCTAAAATTTAATACTGATTCAAGACTTAGAAAAATTTTCAATATGTTCCAAAAAAAATATTTATCTTTTATAAAACAAATAAATATTTAGAAATAACATAAATTTTTAGAGTTGGTTCACTAGAACCAACTTCTGTGAACTTTATTATAACCTATATTTATTTTTTTAATATTAAAAAACTTCTTATCACATCATGATTTTTCTTATGTGTATCGTAGTATGCGATAATATACTAAGATTAGTTTTCACACATATGTGTATCATAGTATGTGATAATATCCTAAGAGTATTTTTCACATTGGAAGGTTATAGCAGTTCCCCACTATGATGAGAAACCAGAGGTACCATGATAGTATTCTTAAATATATGTTCTATAGCTGGATGAAATCATTTGAGGGACACAAATCATACATTCATTCAGGGGTTTATACTCATAGAAATTCTAGGCACCTTCATATGGTTTACTCCATTGGTAATATCAATTGTAGGATATTATGAGAAAAAGAATCACCGGTAGGAAATCCACATTTCTATGTGTCATTGGATGTTCCTATCGATGGATGTGTGTATTTATTATTAGACATTAATAATATCATTAATGAGTATTATGAGTTGCATAATTTCATGAATTGACAAAATTTCTGATGACATATGTTCATGGTGAAGAAGTATATGTTGGGTATGTCACAAGTAATATTTCATTAATGAATAATGTGAGAAATTATTTTTCCCTTATATTCTTTAATTAAATTTGATATCTCAATCCCTTTAATGAAAATGATATAGTCTAAATAAATCCATGACCATGGTGTTCTGTAGGAAATTTCAATTTTTGTAAAGTCAAAGAAAGAGACATTGAGTATATAGGTTGATGGCATTGACATGCAACCTTCTTGATTAGATATATCACGATAAAGAGATTATATAACACAGTAAGTATCTGTATGTGGTTTTATGTGGTTATAAAATTAAATTCTTTCTCTATGGGTTCGTCGGAGTGTTTATAGATACTAATCTTGGAATTCAGGATGCTTCACTTAATGCCACTGAGAAAGAGGGTTAAATGGTTACATGATAAGTGTATCGAGAACCTTGATTAAATAATATTATTATTTATTATTTAAAAAGTTGAATTAAAAATATTCCCACACATGGTTTAGTAATTATTCATGTATGCTTGATCATATATATTCTTTCACTAGATATTCAATAGAATATTTCATGAGAACAGTATTTAATAAATATTTATTTTCTATTTAGAGAATATAAAATATTTTTTTTGGTGAACATTGATTTGATATTTATTTATTAAATAAACCTTCATTATTTAAGGTTGTATAAATATTATGGAGGAATGGAAGACCGTGATTATTGGTCTGGTGAAAAAATACATATATTGAATTTTGTTTGAATAATTAATATTTAATTTTATTTGTGAGTTTACTGAATGTCAATATATAATAATATTATTATTATTATATGAATGGGGTATTTTGGGGATTAATAAAAATAATAAGGTAATTTGTGAAATTATTATTTTCTATCCCTAGTAGTATATAAACTCAATTATATTAATTTTCTAGAAATCCAATTAATTTGTGTTTTGCACAATGACATTCATAGAAAATAATCTTGAAGCGCTAGAGATATCCCTCTCCATTAATGCTCTCAAGAACAAAGAGCTAGCATTCTACACCAACACTCTCAATTCTAGAGAGATCAAAGAGAGCCCTTTCATGAAGAGATTCTTAGAGATATCAAAGGCTAATGATGTAAGCATTTGGATATGCCATGCTAGCACCTAGAGTTTCATATAGTGAAATTCAGAGATTTGTGAAGCATGTGTGGATCAATGCTGGAGGGAATATATACTTGATTCCTACAATGAAATGATTGTACACTGTAAATAATTTTTTAGATCCATCAATGAAGAAATAATTAATCACAGTTTAATTCTTAATTGCTTAAATTAATTATAAATAGCATGTGATGATTTTATTCATTGGTTACATAGTTTTTATAATATATATATTATTTAATTAAATTATATTGATCATGATGTTTATTGTCATGTAAATCTTATATTAATCATCAATTATGACAAACATATAAGTTGGGAATGCCCGATCTGATGTTTATGTTGCACCCAAGAGATTAAAGTAGTATTAGAGGTCTCACATAATTATTTATAATTATTTAAATATCATTAATTTATTTACACATTTTTAATTAGTCTTTCAATTACATTTTTATAATTATTTAATATTCATAGTTAGATATGTTATTCTTCCACTTTTTTCTCACAAATATAATCAAATCGATTAACTTTATGAATGTGATAAAAATAAATAACCCATTTGGAGGTGCTAAGGAATCTGAACGGTTAACACAAGAGTACATGTCATGTGGAATTTTGGTAAATGCCATGTGATCTTGTTTAGTGAACCAAGAATTAAATAGGAATTAATTCAATCCATGTGAATTTATTAAATGTGGTGAATTTAATTACATACCACCTATTGATCGATCCATCATGACCCACAGTTAGCTGGAGTACACACCATATAACTTCATACATGATGTACAGTCCTTCAGTCACATATGGGTCATGTATTTTCTTATATGGACTACATGAATGGTGATTGTATAACTTGAATATCACACCCCATGTAGCCTATGTACACATTTTTTACTCAATTAATTTATGTTACACAGTTACACGTTGAGTCTCTAGGCATGTTACATGAATAGATAGTGAGAAATATACATGTTGTGTAGCTAGTGTGTACACATAGTGTATATTAGAAAATTATGAATAATTAAAAATTAATTTGTTATACTTATTAAACCTTATAAACATGTGTTATGTGTGGTCATTAAGTTGATAGTACATTATGTGCATAGGGTTTCATATATATTAAATGTATAAATAATTTTGGACATAATGTTTAGAACATCATATGATATATAATTCAT
This sequence comes from Viscum album, assembly GCA_963277665.1. Classification (NCBI taxonomy): domain Eukaryota; kingdom Viridiplantae; phylum Streptophyta; class Magnoliopsida; order Santalales; family Viscaceae; genus Viscum; species Viscum album. Next base: position 1,505,234,354 of record OY728158.1, read on the forward strand.
AATATAGTTATTAATCTACAAGCATTGAAATATTACACGCTACCTAAATACCATTTGTTTCATGTGGTCATGAAGTTGATAGTACACACCATGAAATTACATGATAAGTTGTGTATATTATATTCCCCATGAGTAAAAGATATATGAATATAATTCATGTTGGGTATTTTTTACTGGAACTCAATATGTTTCCTCCAAGGTACATGTATTGTATATAGTTAATTTAAAAAGAATTTAATTGGTTTAAAATTATAAAGTATGAGAATCTAAGGATAAATCCATATGTGAATTAAGATAAAAGGTTTGACTAATTAAATAAGATAAATAATTGATTATATTGTGATTTATCTTATAAAGAAAGATTAGAATTGAATGAAAATTTTATTAAATGTGTAATTTATAGTGTATATGTGGATGATCATAAGAATAGACTAGACATTTTTATGTGATTGTTTTCTTCTAATTTATCATTAAATTAAATTACTATCATTTGTGTCCTACCTCCTCTCATTATGTAGGGGTCTGTGTGCCCATGGTTTCTTTTATATAAACCCCATAACTAATCCTTTGGTTCCCCTCACTTGCGTGTGAGTAAAAACATTTGTAATTGATGGATCTCCCAAGAAAGAGGAGGTGATTCAAGTTTGGAGATGAGTCAAAACCAATCCAAGAGAGATACATAAGTGTACATGTGGAAAACTTCAAGACGAACCCCAAATAGTTCAAGGTGTTTTTCCCTAGGTTTATGGTTAGATTATCATCCACTAGATAAACTAAACATTGGTAAAAGCTATTGATAATACAAATTTATTATTATATTTCATTCAAGTTGCATGTTCATTTCATTATGGATGTTTTTTCATGATCACATGAATTAATGAATTAACAAGCATGCAAGATAGAACTAAAATAAACTGAACTATGTGTAAACATTATCTAAGACATGGTTAATCACTTAAGTAAATCCACATAATATTAAAATCATGTAATAAAGATAATAATTATCGATTTATAAATTAAGATATAATCCCTCAATTATATATATTAGGTCGGTATAGTATTTCACTACTTAGTTTAAAATAAAAATATAGCTCAAAGAGCATGATCAGCCAAAGTCAGGGTGCTTTCAATTGTCGAGGAATTATAATTTAAATTTTTGGATTGACATGACTTAGTTCACATTAAGGATTAACTACCAAATTAGGACTTTATAAAACTAAGAGTAAAAGGTTGTGAAAATCCATTTAAGGATTTCGGGATTGGGGCTTCCACTCAGTAGATCAAGGAACTATGAGTTAATGTAATTGGAATTTGGAATGCCTACCTAAAACCATTCAAATTTCTTGATCATACAAAGTCAGTTTGATTAGAAGGGGAATATGGATCCTTACCATTAGAATGTATAAGCAATAAGACATTATGAATCTATTGTTGAGTGCTATTAGGTTTCAATAAAACAGCGTGAAATTACAAAATATAATATTTTTTTATTTATCTACCTTTAATTAGATGAAGTACTAAAAATTTTCTCATATTATTTTTAGAAATAGAAATAAACATGACTTTAAACATTTCATGGTAATATATACTTGATAATGATAACCTTCTCATAGGAACCAATTTCCAAGAATGGAAAAGGTGCTTACCCATTTTCCTATTTCATGAAAGGTGATTATATGTGCTAGAAAACCCTATTCTTGAAGCACCTAGATAAGAGGCTAGTATGGAAGAGTTGTATCTTTTTGGGAAACATTGGAAGGATGCTAACGATGACCAATGAGCTTCTAAAATAACATGAGGACATGGATGCGTATAACATGATGCCTCAATTTTTGGATCTCTATTAAGTGAAGGATAGACAAGAAATATATGATAAATATAATGATTTGTTTAAAACTATGTTCAGATATTCAGCGCTAGCTGGGCCTCATGTATTCAAGCTTACCGGTTACATTGAACACTTAGACATCTTAGCGACTAAATTCCTAGATGAGTTTCACATAGATCTTACACTTTCCTCACTACCCAATTCCATATCCAAATTTAGTAATAATTATAACATGAAAAATAATGAGAAGAGTCATTCAAAATTTCTTACTCTGATTCTCCAAGTGGACAAGGATATGGGGTGTGAAAAACTAACAGCCCTTATAGTGAATAAAAATAGAAAGAACAATTTGAAGGGTCCCAAGACTCATAACAAGTCTAAATCTCCTGAGAAATATTCTTATAAGAAGAGGAAGATCCAAAGGTAGGTCAAGGAAAAAAGAAATAGTGTGTGGTTCATATGGAAAGCAAGGCCGCTATAAGAGAAACTTCACCCATAAGCAAGAAAAAGCTAAAGATGTGTTTGTTATCGAGTGTAATTTTGTAATATATACACATTGGGTATTAGATATAGCTTATGGTGCTCAAATCTATATCCAAATACAGAAACTTTGTAGATTATAAAATAATGCTATAGGATAGGTAGATTTGTGAGCTACCAATAGCGAGAGACTGGATGTTATAGCCATTTGAGAATACCACCTTTAATTTCCAAAAATAATAATATTGGTTTTAAAGTATTGTTTTTATATACCAAATGTTACCAAGAACATAATTTTTGTGTCCTAAATAGATATAAATGGTTTTATTTTCAAATTTGGACATAAAATTTGTTTCTTTTATAAAGACATCATATTTTATGGTATCGAAAATATAAATAATGGTATTCATGTATTAAATTATGAAAACCAAATATTGGAAATAAATAACGAATCTTGTTCACATGAATCATATAACACCCAATTATGGAATCACTTTCATGGAGATGTAAATGAGAATCATTTGACAAAGATCTATCAAGATGGATATTTAAAATCTTTTTAGATAAAACCACTTGAAATATGTAACGACGTAGACCATTAGGACCCACATAGCTAGTGGAAGACCTGGCCGCCAAAACCCCAAGACTATCTACATAGGCATGGAGCTGGAAGCAAGCATTGTGAAGGCACAATAAAAATGGGATCCATTTTTCTAATTTACTTGTACACATGCACCCAACCACCTCTATGCAATAGTCTATATTAATAATAATAAAAGATAGTAACATATATAGATAAACCATGCATACAATAAACTATAGGGGATACATCATATTTCAATAGAATGTAACCAAAGTGTAAATGGAAAAAATACATACCCAATTAGAAATGAATTCCCAACCTAACAAAAACTCGAAAAGAAAATAGTTGAGAGATCTCGACTCCTAATTGCCAGGCTCGACCACCGTACATAGGCTATACACATGAGTATCCCTATACTCCATTAAAATCACCAAAAATATATCTATAATCTACACAAGGCACAACACATGAGGGAAAATACCATGTAGGGGTGAGTATATACATACCCAGTAAGATGCCCAGAAAACTGAAGAAGGGGTGATAAAGATATACAATAATAGTTAGATCAACCCAACGAAGGCATGTCAGTAAAAAACCAAGATGAAGACCTTAAAATTTTATATATACTCATTAATAATACCAAATGAATAGATAAAGAGGACCACCATCTCCACTAGCTATCTAAGAATAATGAGTCTACCCGCAGCTCTAAAGGTCCATCTCTGATGCCCAACACCATGCACAAGCACAAAAGAATCCATGGGGAGGGGCACATACCTTGTCACCATTACAAACCAAAGCCAAGGGATTCATGACACTCAACTATTCATCTCACATAACCACAATAAGAAAAGAGTGGAGGGGCCTACATCCCACAATTGCACTTTATAGCCAAGGGAGCTACAAGTCTCATGGAGGAACCGCATGCCTTTGGAGCTTGAGAAGACTTGGGATTTCCATACCATAGGAAGATAACCCATGCCTTGTAGTAGTAAGGGTATTACTAACCCATCCTGTGTGAATAATATGGGGAACCCACACCCTGGTGTGACAGGGGGTACTGAACCCAAAAACATATGTGTAAATAAATAGGGGGAACTCATTCCATTGTGCGACAGAGGAGTACTTGCCCCAATAACACTCTGATGAACACACCTAATCACTACCACCATTAAATATCTCTTGAATAATAATCACACATAGAAAATATGACGTCATCACTCATATGACACAATAAAGTTTGCCTTCACATTATACGCAGAAAAAATCTTAGTATAAGCTACTCATTGGCCAAAATCTGAGTCTGGAAAAAATCCTGATGAGCGCACAAGGATAAGCGTTTCTCCATCATGATAAAACATAAATCCATCAATATGTCATCAAAAACGTCCATTAATGGCCAAACTAATCACATTTTTGTGCTCCCTACGAAAAAATTCTTGGGATTTTCCATTTTCATTCCCAAATCAGACACCCAGTAAAAATAAAAATGCATTTCACTTCCTCACACTTGAATGTTGTTTTGTGGGACCAATCCATGATCTTGCATTAAGTGTCTAATATTGGTCTTGAAACTTTCTCCTCAATATCAGGGTTATGATACCGCAAACTCTTTTTCATTCTGAATAGGAATGAAGAAGTTACGTCAAGTACTAAATTTTTTGAAAATAATAATAATAATATTATTATGATTATTATTTGGTGCTTCATGAACCTGATACATAAGTCAGAAAAATGTATCAAACATTGTTCTTAAATAGATCATCTCAATAACACGATCATGATGTCATGGACGGATCACTAATCTGACATTGTATGTAGAAACTATAACCAAAACAAGGAATTAATAATAATAACATTATTATTATTATTATTATTATTATTATTATTATTATTATTAAAATAAAACTTATATAATATAAAATAGAAGTGGATTCATGCCTTACTTTCCCCACCCTCAATAATGAACATGAACCTCCCCTATCTCCTCGTTATCAATTCTCATTTAATTATTATTATTATTTTTGTAATATATAAAATAAATTTATATATTATAAGAAATCAAGGGGGTCATACATGGGTTTAAGGGGATTCATCCCCCTCCTTCACACGCCATGCATCTCACATCCCACCCATTCACATGGGATATTAAATCCTTAATTATTTTCCACTTTTATTTCTATTTATTCTTGCATATGTTATGAAAATATAATAATAAATAACAATTTTATAATTATTAAAAATAATAATAACACACACCACCCTCCATTGATGGATGAAAATTGGATTTTGATTGATCTTCACTAGAAAACCGACCACATCCATCGGTAGAAACCATACATCCCCATAGGCACCTCCCATGAGCCTACTGTTCAATCCCATCACCCCTCCAGATCCCAAATAAATAAGGTATCATGCATATCCCATATCATTCATCAATCCATCCATAAATTATTGATATGTGTTTTGTTTGTGCTACTACAATGGATTTGTGGTTTTGACCACGAACAAACCCACCCCGAAAATGTTGAACTGCAAAACCATAGGCCAAAAATGAAGAACGTAGTGAATACAGAGGTGAGAATCATAATAACAAAGTAAACCATAATTTTCAAGGAATTATTGGCTAATGATTATACAAAAGGAGTTATATTAAGGGGGAAAAGGTTTTAACAGATCAATTATACAACACAGTAACTAAGCTCATGCGAAGGAATAAATAAATCACAGATCAAAAGTAGATAATTAATCAACACTCAATATTTTAATAAGAAGGGAAAAATCCACAATTTTAGAGTCCTACATCAATTATAGATAAATTTTTGGGGAAGAATGTGTTCACTGATGATGAATAGGACTCGTTGCATTTGTTTCTTCATGATTCACCTTGATTTGGTTGTCTTTCATTGTTCCTTTTTGATCCACCAATGAAAAACACCCTCCTCCTACTCTAAGATCTATCAAGACCTATGAATATAACCCTTGGAAATCTGTTATAATAAGGTATTTATAGAGGATTTTAATTTATCCATTTAATAAAAATATAAATAATTTATTTATTTATTTTAATTAAACACACCTACCAACGGTTGCCTTAACCGAATGCCCGACATCGTCCAACTTTAAACCTGTCATTCCAGACTTAAACTAGGTATCATATTTCTGATATGAGGATCCTTTTAGTAGTTAGTTTACTTTTTTAGGAAAACTGTGTGTGTGTCTGTGATATTAATATATTTAATATTTTTATAATATCAATTTTGGGCTCACCAAGCCTCAGAATCTCATGATGTCTCAGCAACAAGATTTGAATGTATTCCAAATAATATTTTTAATCCTTATATAACAAAACCAATGTCTCTAAGTTATTCCCATGTTCAAGTATTTTTATCCTAAAAATGCACAAAATAAACAAAAAGTTGGGGATACTAAGTTTACATCTGGTTTTCCCACTCTTAGAAGCTTTACTGCATGCCCCCATGTTGTTTACCAACATGTACATAGGGGAACCACATGCCCTTGATGGGTATTCCCAATCCAGTTCACAACCACCACCAAGTACCTTGAAAGGTAGCTTCACACCCCATGTCCAACTCATCCAGTTTGATATTGTGCAATGAGTCATCCACACATCTCCTCAGCTGAGGAAAGTGAAAAAACACTAATAACCCAGTCTAACTGCAATAATAAGGTCAAGTGGTACACTATAAGATAACCCAATGAAGTTATTCGAAAAAGGGTTGATGATCCTTAGAGATAGTCTGCTAACCTGTACAAGACCCCATGATCCTCAACATGGTGAGATGTCTCAAGATAGATGATCTTATCATCGAACTCCAAAGGCCACCATCATAATTCCACAAAAGAATCCTAATGTTTTCCATACAATCCTCATTCGGCCATGGATGAACTGCACCCCTTTCATAACCATCACTTGCACCAACCATAGGCCTACATGCACTAACTCCCATTAGCTCTGAACAGCATAGTGGTGACTTACAGGGTCTCCCATACATGGCCTCAAATGGTGTTATTCCAATGGTGAAGTGATAACTACTATGATACATACTACCCCGATGGTAGGTGGTCCACTTAGATAAGGCCCAAAGCTAACATGTAATCTATAAGCATGTTATCTAGAACATGAATGATCTGCTCTCCCTATCCATCTGTATGGGGTAGAAACATTGTGTACAAGCACATATGAGTCCCAAAATAAGGTATTATCCTCTCTATAATTGTGAGTGAACATCATGATAAAAATGATCTTCAAAGTAATTCCATGAAGATACACATCCTCATTCATGCACAAGCATCCAAACTTCCCACTAATCATTACTCCTATATGGGTAGAAAGTGTCCCAAATTGGTGAGTTAGTCTACAATCACTCAAGAAGCATCATGACCACTTGTCAATCGTGGAATCTCAATCAAGATAACTACAAAAAACCATATGATTTACACTTCCACCTAGCACTTCGACCTCCACCTATAGTTAGTTGGGTCATCAAGAGTTAAACACAGTAATAATCTATAACATCTATGGCCACTAAACCAAATCAAAAAGGATATCAATATAACCACCATTATCCTAGGTGTATTACTAAGGGAGAAAACCTCCCCATCACCATTTTCCCAATGAATGACTAATACCACCAACCATCCTTGAACAATGATGTCGTGCTCCCCACCTTTAGGGAATCCATCAGAAATATATCTAGTGGATGTATGGTCATGAAAGGTCTCCTAGTCGATATACTCAAGTTGTGTCTCCTGAAATTGTTGAAGAATATTAGGGGTAATAATCATAAACTAGAGGTACGTTGAACCATCCTCGCCCAAAAGGGCCAACTAAAAAGTGGTCAACCAATATGTCTGATCATTCGACAATAGCAAATATAAACCCTCATTGTGAGCACCTATTACCATAGCCACACCATGGGTGGCCATAAAACTCACAATGTCTCAAAATTTTCAGGGTCCACTATCCCATGTCTGAGAATACAAATCCCATGAAGTGGAACTTTTAATAAAGAACTGACTCCATTAGATATTCCACTTTACTAGAACTCTTGGAGTATGTCCAGCACCATCCTTCTATGTCTCACGTGCTCTAACTCTGATTTTGAGGACACAAGGGTACCATAATAGAATACTACCATGAACCAATCCAAGAAAGGTTAAGTATATGACTCATAAGTCTTGATAACTCTTTTGGTACGTTTAACATGACAAAAGGTATCACCAATAACTCAAAACAACCTCAACAACTCTAGAAATCCATGCTCGGTACATCCAACTCTTGAACTTGGATCTATTGATAACTCATCCTAAGGTGACACTCTGAGATCTAATTTTTCTCCATCCACAAGGTGAAAAGGTCATTGATTCTCATGGGTGCATACTCCTCCTAGATTGTCACATGGATTAGTTGAATCCAATACACACTTGAAATCAAGCTATCATCTCTCCCTTAGGTGAATAACATAGGTCTTTCTGGGAAAACACACTAGGTCTTATGAAGCCCCTACTCTATACACATCTTCAACTGCACATCCATCTCTCACAAATACTTGGGGTCATCTGATATACTAGATTAGATATCGGGTCATCCCTAATAAAAATCCACACAGAAAACAAATTCTTAATGGGAAGGTAAGCTTGACACATCCTTGATATGGACGCCCTCATACTTCTCCACCATTATAAGAAACTATAAGCTCAAAGAATCTGCTACTCCAAGGGTAATACTAGACAATTGATAAGGAAGTGGATGTAACCTCCTACGAATAATATCATCCTACCCTTCTCAGGGATCACTCTTTATCAAAGGATGAAAATTTCATCCCAACAAATCGGAAGCACTGATACACTCATTGGTAGTAATAATCTAAGCATGGATGGTAAAAAAATATCCCATATTGAGGAAAACATTTTAGGTCCATACTACTTCTATGAAAAGATTTTATGTGAGTCTCTTTATCCTCACAAATTCAGATCACACCATTGGTGGAAATATGTGATCACCGATATTTTCTGCAGGAACCTCCAGTATAAGGGTCGAGCAAAAAGGCCCCCACTTATATTAATAAGTCTCAAATAGGGTATACAGCTAAGTAAATTGGCTTATGACCATGTACCAAAATCATAACTGGAGTATAGAAGATGTGGGTCACACCTCAAACAAGCCCAAAGCCTCAAGGTCACAAGCCTCCACCACTTTATGCCATATTTCCCCTTACCTATCTATTTTCCTTAACCAGGGTTCACTCTAAAACTTTCCCATTAGAACAACCTCAAAGATAAAATCATGGAACTCATCTTACACACCTCAAAACTATTCACTTTGGGTGCTACAGACTCACCCTCACAATTTTTAATCACATCACAAGAAATAATCTCTGTGGGGGAAGTGTCTATATTTCTTTCATGTATGAATCCACATAAAACATCACAAATATAGGGACCCACTGACACCCATCATCCTGGAGAAGTTTCACTGACTGGACCACCATCAAGAGGGGTCCTATCCAAGTGGGACATTTGCACCATAGGCTCACACCAGTCTTATAAAACATGATAAGGGTAAGTTTTTATCGCTATGAAACTTGGGATATCTCTATCTCTGAAACCTATTGTGAAAACTCAACATAGGTATTTCATATGTTGGAACCTCTAGAGCCAACTATTACTCCACATAGAAGATTGGTTTCCAATACATCCATCTGATCGGTCGCTGTAGAGGCCCAAAAGCTTGATGTACATGGACATTACATTACATTTGTGGAATAATTAATACATAACAAAACCAGACACACAAGGACCGTAATAGTTTAGTGTCTTTGGAAACTTGGAATATAATCTTCTAATCATGGTGAAAGATCTTCAACATCTCCCATAAAGATCTTCCCCTTTTTTCATACCTAAAACCATTCTTTATATCCTGAGGAAAAGAAAACATATAAAGGGTGAGCTCAAATGCTCAGTAAGGGTAAGCATGGAGAAAATAAAACAAATCATATACATTTGAACTTAAAAACCTTAACATAATGTTTAAATATCAAAATCATGGGCAATGACATAAAACATGGCAGTACATAAGGCATAGATCATAAAGGAACATTAATCATGATAAAGTAGAATGGGAATAAAACATTTAATTGTGGAATCCATTAAGCACATGTAATGATTTCCATAGTATCCAAGGCATTGCTACCAAGACCATCTTAGAGGACAAAGTCCCTTACTGAACCGGGTTTACTTGTCGTTCCAGCCCTGTATTACTGAACCGGATTTACTTGTCGTTCCAGCCATGTATTTCTCATGAGATATAAATATTTACCCAATTCAGTGGAGGGAGATATAGGTCCCACCCATCTCATATTTAAATCATTCGAACGTGTGCCACAAAACAATCATAAATCATTTATCATAACCTAATGAATAAATTGGGTTTCATAAACATCATTCCATCATAACATAATCCATATAAAACAAATGGATATCATTTCATCATAAGAAAAGTAAAACCATTTAAATCATAGAGACCTTATACTTGAACATACACATATGAAATAATGTCATCTTATATGGAAAATGGTTTTGATAAAGAACATGAAATGAATTCTTGAGGAAAATATCCTTTCTTTTTGAAAATCATTTTATTTTCACAAAATGGCATGGAATTTTAAAAGAAAAGGGTTTTGTTGAAAATAATCATGAAATATTTTAGAGGAAGCTTCTTGAAAATGAGGCGTTATGAAACCGTAAAAATTCCGTTCACACCAAATAAGTTAAAAATAACATTCTCTTCGTACTTTTGTCAGAAAAGTCAAAAAGTACCTTATATGGTAACCAAAGGAAAGATTCCATTCATACAATGTGGTAAAAATTCAATAAAGGGTAAAAATTACTTTAAACATTCATGGAAGAATAGTAAACATTTTATGAAAACATTTTAGAAAACATGGTCATGGATGATAACAATTACCCTAGTAAATACTTACGAATAACAATCTCAGATAAGAATGAGATTGGAATAGTTATCCCTTACCTTAGGTACGATATGCTTTATATGTATCCGAACCTCCTGTATAATGATTTAAATAATGTCATTGACTTATTAAATAATAATATTAATTGTTATGATATCATATATGGTTCACTTATGACTTTATATTACCCGTTCTTTTGTAAATCCCATGTTAAAGCAACGTTTTGGGTAAAATCATCTTATTTATCGTACGTGTTTGGACTTGTTGTTCTTGATGTTATTATTACTTGTATAATGATTTACTTACATAAAGAATGTAAATCATGATTTATATATCATATATATTCATTATATATCCAGCGTATACATGTATTTATAATAGTACATAACATATGGAGGTAAGAAATGAAATTCACAGTTCATGGAGACGGTAAATCGTACGTACGCATGAATGCTACTTTCATTTATATTTATTATTTTAATGGAATTAAACCATAATGATACATAGGTATATTATAATTCTAGTATAATATCATATATATTATCATTAACTCCATCCTTTATACACCCCACATAAGGCATTAAAGAATCACATCACTTTGAGGGGGCGGTAGTCCGCACTTCCTCAAATGAGATTATCCTATTTACCAACTATGGAACCATAAAGGATTGATATAATTGGGAATTAAATAAGCATAAGGAAAAAATAAACATAATATCTATCATATATAAATACAGTTCCATCATAATGGCCACCATGAGAGGCGGTAGGAGAAAATCGAACAATCATAGTTTCGTGGGGCGTTAGTTAGCCATCATAGAAACATTATGTTCTTCATCCATTAGATGGAGGTGTGTGTAAGTGTAGTTCCAATCCTTCTCATAACAACATCCTAGTATTTTTAAGATACTGGTGTTGTCACAGAAGAAAGGATTAAAAAGATTTTAGGGGTTGGATAAGTAGAATAAAAGAAAACAACTTAAGAGAAACTATTACCTTTAATTTGGGTAACTTCCTTTGGATTGAACCAAAAGGACTTCTTGGAGTATCTTATGCCTAATGTAAGGATTCAAGGGGGAGTAGAGTGATGTAGGGAGCTTAGTTGGGTAGAGTTTGGACAATCCAAAAGGCTTGAGAGGTGTGAGGAATTGCATTGAAGTGGTCTCCTTTTATAAGGAAGGGGAGGGGCTCTTTAAGAAAGTCTGAAAACATTATTTTATTATAAACTTATCGTCGGTTTCAAGAGTTCCAAAACACATTAATGTCTAAGATAAGATGACTAATTTTCGAAATAAAATCATCCAATAGGAATTGGACAGGTTTTTGATAATATTTTAATCATTATAATCTTATTTATTTAAATCATTTATTAATGAGGTAAATACTGCATCATTATTGTGTCATAAATAATTTAATTTATATAATGTCTAAAAATTATAAAAAAAATACCAACATGTAGGAAATAGTTTTAGATTTCCAATTAATATTTATAGTCGAAAAGATAATTTATATATCCCCTTATAAAAATTAATTACTAAAGGATTTGTGTTAATGCCAATTTTATCTTTACATTAAATTAATTAATCTAATGTGTCATTGTCGTTCATAAGTGGCTCCATGGGGTCCCGAAATCGACCCAAGGATGCCCATGGTCGGACATTACTCATCCAATAAGGTTTTTACAATTTTTAAGGTAATTTTGAATTATTATAATATTCTTTTAACCTTGAATTACCCTATTTACTTTTAACCGTGGTAAATAAAAGTAAAAAGTTACTATTCACCAAAAATTATTTTTATCTAATTGAACAACATTTTACTCCTTGATATTAACTGTGTCTCTCAGATTTTTGAAATTCAACTCACAGAAGTGGTAGAATTAAGTTTTATGAACAATTGTAAAAGCTCCTAGGAGGTGGGTAAAAGGCGGTGAAAAGTTCAATACAATTTTTTATAAATCTAAAATTATTATAAAATGATTCCAATGAATTTCATTGAAATTATATAAGTATTGTGTATCTATTTTGACCTAAAATAAATTTAAATCAAATAAATTATTATTTAAATAAAAAGTCTGTTTTAACAAAAAAACATAGTGTTTTCACTATTCATCAAAAATTGAAGTTTTACCGAAAAATACCAAAAATTCAGCAGAAGATATATTTGATATTCCGAATTCGAAAATGATGTCTATTTTTACAAATTCAAAACATAGAAGTGGCATTAATTAATTTTAAAAGTATTTCCCATTATCAAAACAAATAACGTGTTTTTAAGAAACAATAACTATCAAAAGATCGACACTTATTTATGTCCAAATTCAAAGTGAAATTAATTTCAATGACCAAAATTGGATTAAATGGTAAAAATATATTCTAATTACACTTTAAAACCAATTAAAAAGATAATCTAAACATATAAATTATTGCGATGAAAAAAGTTGTTTTTAATTAAAATATAGCCTGTTTTTACTATTTATCAAAATATGAAAGTTATCAGAATAACATGAAAATTTTATCCAAATTAAATTTTTATATCCTGATTCAAATGAAGAATTTTATTTTGTCAAATTGAACTTATAAACATGTCAAAAACTAGATTTAAAGTGGGTGCGCCATTATAAGGCGGCAAAACTGCATTTTTTTAAAAATACTTATTTTACTTGAAAATTTTATTTTGTTCTCATACTATGTTCTAGAAAATATGTAAGATTAATAATAATGTTATAAAATTCAAAATGTAATTAATACTATTCATAACGGCTAGTCCATAATAATATTATAACAATATATCGTTGTTTATTGAAACCCGCTATTGCGTACTACACACGCTATCGAGGAAGGTCGTGATTACGTGCAAAGAAAGCCAAGTCAGGGTGACGTGTAGTGCATGACTCCTTCGTTCTTTCGTATAATAGAATCCATCCATATTTCATTTATACATTTAATATATATATATATGTGTGTGTGTGTGTGTGTGTGTACACACTCAATGTTTCATGGAATAACTACTATCAAAATTGTGTGTAACATTATCCAAGAATAGTGTTGCGTATACTACAAGCTAATATGGTGTTGCGTATAGCGCAAGGTAATCTTGGTGTAGCATACAACACAAGACATCAATGAAATTAAAAATAATATTTTTAATAAAATCTCATGGTGTTACATTCTACCCCCCTTAAAATGAATTTCACCCTCGAAATTCGGCAGGGTTATAAATGGTTTACTACTCGAAAGTTTCTTTAATAGAAACCCACATCGTAAAAAGGAATACCAAAACTTATCTTTAAAAACTAAAGTATGAAACGTAACGGTTACCCAAATTAACTAATCACTGGGTTTCCACGTAGGATAACATAGGTGAAAATATGGATATGTAAGAGAAATCTAACCATAATGTTCTGATAGAGAGTGGTAGAGAACTTGGCTATGAAAAAGCCAACAATCACAAAGCCATAGATTTGTGATGATCTAAGGTACCATCTGATTAATCAGATATAAGGGCACTAGGATAACATTTTTTGGCTTTCAAGATAATTTCCCTAATGTTGAATAATTTTTGAATTAAAAGAAATTATTACTTGATTTTGGTACAATCTCATTGTTGGTCATGTCTTGAACATTTTCCACTTCATCTCTTAAAGAAATTAAGTTGAATTTGTTTTCCATGAAATGTTAGCAGATCATGAGATAGAATGATAGGTCATTCCATTTGTCTCAAACATAATGTTAGCAAAGGTTATATACATAAGTCCATCTATGGTGATATTATTTGTATATGGTTCCAAAAATGGACTTATACTTCAACTATCGTACTGCTTAATAAAATAAAACTAATTTCTACTAACCAGGGACTTCCTGTAGGCCAGTGGTAGGCGATAAAGGCTTGTCGCACTTCGGTTGTGGGTTCGATTCCCACAGCCCTGTCCGACATGAGGGGTTGTCGCTCATCCTACAAGTTGTCCTTTTTCTAAAATTACATCATTATGACATTCCATCGATAATATAAAAAAAAGTTCTAGCCTTAAATAATACTAACTTATGTTCAACATAACCCATTTCAAATTGTTAGGATTATCCAAAATACTTTTGTCCAAGCTTATAGTATAAAAAACAATTAACATAAATTTCATCTACCGAGCATGTGAATACCATAATTTATCCCTGATATATCTTGTTGATCACATTCCAATCATGTGAATACCTTAATCATGTATTCTCTTGAAAAATGAATACCCATTGAACATTAGTGAAAACACGATGCTGTCAAAAGTTAACTCTTTCCACATACCAAAATCCTAAAAATTATTTATACTCAAACCATGAAATCACTTTGTCCTTATATAATTCAGGATCTCATTAATACTATCAAACATTTCATTATCTCCTTAGCACTTCTTTATGCGCATATTAGGTGATTTCAAAAAATATATGAATAACCTTTCATGGTTACCGGTACCACTCACTCATCATACACTTTCAAAACATAAGGAAAGACAATAGTGTAGAAATCCTTAGATTTCTCTTTATTCCCTAGTACCATGAGATTACTTATACAACATTATTTTTGAATCCAATTACATGAACACTACATCATTCCACCACATCATTTTCATATTCAATATTTCCAATAGTGATCGCATGTAACTTCCCTTTGTCCTTTTCCTTAAGCGGTTTCTCATGTTGATCATCATTAACCCTTGGATTAGGGTATTTATTAGAATAATTCCCCATTTCATTGCACTTTAAGTATTGAAGTGTTGGTGGAGCATTCTCTGTTGTCTTTTCTCTATTCACATCATTATCAACCTTTTTCCCATTACTTCGACAATCAACTACTCGATTACCTTCTTTTCCACACTTAAAACATTTTCTAGTACCTTTTACGCAATATCCACCATGCTTCTTTCCACACTTTGAGCATAAAGAAACATTCATATTCTTTTCACCATTGTTCTGAGATTTCTCCTTGAACTCCATCTTTCATTTCTTGTCAAAACTATGAGATGGATATGTAACACCAACTTCCAGTTATACCTTGATAGCAAAACACACAATTTCTTCATAGCTACTGAAGTCTCTTATAGTTAATGCCCTTCGAATACTTGGTTTTAGGCCACTGAAGAATCAATCGACTTTACTTTCGGGTTGGATTATAAATCCAGATGCATACCTTACAAGCCTTGTAAAATTCACTTTGTATATACCAACAGATTCATCATCCTTTATCTTAAGCTCAAGGAACTCCTTTTCCATCTTTGTTTGAAGAATACGAGGGAAGTACTTATTGAAAAATAAGTTCTTGAACTCATCCCATTCCATGGAATCAATTTCACCTTGGGGCCTTGTATTCTTAATTAAAGTCCACCATTGATCTGCTTCGCCTTCTAATCGGTAAATAGACAGAATGACTTTTTCATGTTCCGAACAACGATGTATGGAAAATATCTTTTCAATGGTACTGATTCATTGTTCAACAACAAGTGGATTATAAGACCCACTGAAAGAAGGGGGATGTTTCCTCATGAAGGACTCAATAGAATATTGTTCCCCTCTCTACTCATTTGGAAGTCCAGAATGATTCATAGCTTGTTTAAGTATAGAAATAAGATTTTTTACTCCATCTCCCATCGCATTTGGTTGTTCAGGAGGACAATAATTGCATTGCCCATTACATTGATCAACACGGTTCCTTCGGGTTCCATCCATCGTATAAAACTCAAAAAGAATAGTGTGAGAGGAAAAAATCATGCTGGGGAAAAAACATAATAAAGGGGGAGTAACTTCAATATCTAACATCTTAGGTTTAATTCTATGATCATTACCGTAATTCTAGGACTATAACCAATAATTATACTTAACCTTAGGGACATCCCTAGACATACCATAGAAATATTTCTAGGGATCTCACTAAAGTTTTCGCATCCTAGTTTCCAAAGGATAACTAAACCTTTCCTCTGATACCAACTGTAGAGGTCTGAAAGCTTGATGTACATGGACATTACATTACTTTTTCGGAATACTTATTACATAAAAAAAAACAGACACACAAGGACCGCAATAGTTTAGTGTCTTTGGAAACTTGGAATATAATATTCTAATCATGGTGAAAGATATTCAACATATCCCATAAAGATCATCCCTTTTTATTTTCTTACCTAAAACCTTTCTTTATATCCTGGGGAAAATAAAACATATAAAGGGTGAGCTCAAATGCTCAGTAAGGGTAAGCATGGATAAAATAAAACAAATCATTAACTTTTGAACTTAAAAACATGAACATAATGTTTAAACAACAAAATCATGGGCAATGAAATAAAACATGGAAGTACATAAGGCATAGATCATAAATGAACATTAATCATGATAAACTAGAATGGGAATAAAACATGTAATCGTGGAATCCATTAAGAACATGTAATAATTTCCATAGTAGCCAAGGCATTGTTTCCAAGACCATCTTAGTGGACAAAGTCCCTTACTGAACCGGGTTTACTTATCGTTCCAGCCATGTCTTTCTCATGAGATATAAATCTTTACCCAATGCATTGGATGGAGATATATGTCCCACCCATCTCATATTGAAATCATTCTTATGTGTGCCACAAAACAATCATAAATCATTCATCATAACCCAAAGAATAAATTGGGTTTCATAAACATCATTCCATCATAACATAATCCATATAAAACAAATGGATATCATTTCATCATAAGAAAATTGAAACTATATAAATCATAGAGACCATATACTTGAAACATACACATATGAAATAATGTCATCTTAGATGGAAAATGGTTTTGATAAAGCACTTGAAATGAATTCATGAGGAAAATATCCTTTCTTCTTAAAAATCATTTTCTTTTCATAAAATGCCATGAAATTTTAAAAGAAAATGGTTTTGTTGAAAATAGTCATGAAATATTTTAGAGGAAGCTTCTTGAAAATGAGGTATTATGAAACTGTAAAAATTATGTTCACGCCGAATAAGTTAAAAATAACATTCTCCTCGTACTTTTGTCGGAATAGTCAAAAAGTACCTTATATGGTAACCAAAGGAAAGATTCCATTAATACAATGTGGTAAAAATTAAATAAAGTGTAAAAATGACTTTAAACATTCATGGAATAATAGTAAACTTTTTATGAATTTTTTTTAGAAAACATGGTCATGGATGATAACAATTAACCCAGTAAATACTTACGAATAACAATCTCGGATAAGAATGAGATTGGAATAGTTATCCCTTACCTTAGGTCTGATATGCTTCATATGTATCTGAACCTCCTGTATAATGATTTAAATAATTTCATTTACTTATTAAAGAATAATATTCATTGTTATGATATCATATATGGTCCACTTATGACTTTATATTACCCGTTATTTTGTGAATCCCATGTTAATGAAACGTTTTCGGTAAAATCATCTTATTTATCGTATGTGTTTGGACTTGTTTTTCTTGATGTTATTATTACTTATATCATGATTTACTTACTTACAGGATGTAAATCATGATTTATATATCATATATATTCATTATTTATCCAGCGTATACATGTATTTATAATAGTACATTACATATGGAGGTAATAAATGAAATGCACCGTTCATGGAGATGGTAAACCGTATGTACGCATGAACGCTATTTTCATATATATTTATTATATTAATGGAATTAAAACATAATTATACATAGGTATATTATAATTCTAGTGTAATATCATATATAATATCATTCAATCCATCCTTTATACATCCCACAAAAGGCATTAACAAATCACATCACTTTGAGGGCGCGGTAGTCTGCACTTCCTCAAATGAGATTTTTGTATCTACCAACTATGGAAACCATAAAGGCTTGATATAATTGGGAATTAAAGAAACATAAGGAAATAATGAACATAATATATATCATGTATAAATACAGTTCCATCATAATGGCCACCATGAGAGGCGGTAGAAGAAAATCGAACAATCATCGTTTCGTGGGGCGTTAGTTTTCCATCACAGAAACATTATGTTCTTCATCCATTAGATGGAGGTGTGTGTAATTGTAGTTCTAATAATTCTCATAACAACATCCCAGTACTTTGAGGATACTAGTTTTTTCAGAAAATAAAGGATTAAAAATAGTTTACGGGTTCGAGAAGTAGAATAAAAGAAAACAACTTAAGAGAAACTATTACCCATATTTTGAGTAACTTCCTTTGGATTGAAACAAAAGGACTTCTTGGAGTGTATTCTGCATAATTTAAGGCTTTAAGGGTGAGGAGATGGATGTATGGAGCTTATTTGGGAAGAGTTTGGATGAGCCAAAAGGTTTGAGAGGTGTGAGGAATTGCCTAGAAGTGGTCTCCTTTTATAAGAGAGAGGAGGGGCTCTTTAGGAAAGTGTGAAAACATTATTTTAGTATAAAATTATCTTCGGTTTAAAGAGGTCCAAAACACATTAATTTCTAAGATAAGATGACTCATTTTCGAAATAAAACAATCCAATAGGAATTGGACAGGTTTTAGATAATATTTTAATCATTATAATCTTATTTATTTAAATCATTTATTAATGAGGTAAATACTGCATCATTATTGTGTCATAAATAATTTAATTTATATGATGTCTAAAAATTATAAAAAAATAACAACATGTAGGAAATCGTTTTATCTTTACAATAAATATTTATATTTGAAAAGATAATTTATATATCCCATTATAAAAATTAATTACTAAATGATTTTTGTTAATGCCAATTTTGTCTTTGCATTAAATTAATTAATCTAATGTGTCATTGTCTTTCATAAGTGGCTCCATGGGGTCCCCAAATAGACCCAAGGATGCCCATGGTCGGAAATTACTCATCCAATAAGGTTTGTACAAGTGTTAAGGTAATTTTGAATTATTATAATATTCTTTTAACCTTGAATTACCCTATTTACTTTTAACCGTGGTAAATAAAAGTAAAAAGTTACTATTCACCAAAAACTGTTTTTATCTAATTGAACCACATTTTACTCCTTTATATTAACAGTTTCTCTCGGATTTTTGAAATTCAACTCACAGAAGCGGTAAAATTAAGTTTTATGAACAATTGCAAAAGCTCATAGGAGGTGGGTAAAAGACGGTGAAAAGTTCAATACAATTTTTTATAAATCTAAAATTATTATAAAATGATTCCAATGAAATTAATTGAACATATATAAGTATTAGGTATCTATTTTTACCTAAAATAAATTTAAATCAAATAAATTATTATTTAAATAAAAATTCAGTTTTAACTAAAAACTCATTGTTTTCACTATTTATCAAAAATTGAAGTTTTTCAGAAAAATACAAATAATTCAGCCTAAGATATATTTGATATTCCGAATTCAAAAATGATTTCTATTTTTCCAAATTCAAAACATAGATGTGGCATTAATTAATTTTAAAATTAATTCCCGTTATCAAAACAAATAACGTGTTTTTATGAAACAATAGCTATCAAAAGATCGACACTTGTTTATGTCCAAATTCAAAGAGAAATTAATTACAATGACCAACATTGGATTAAATGGTAAAAATATATTCTAATTACACTTTAAAACCAATTAAAAAGATAATCTAAAAATATAAATTATTGCGATGAAAAAAGTTGTTTTTAATTAAAATATAGCGTGTTTTTACTATTTATCAAAATATGAAAGTTATTAGAATAATATGAAAAATTTATCCAAATTAAATTTTTATATCCTGATACCAAGGAAGAATTTTATTTTTTCAAATTGAACTTATAAACATGTCAAAAACTAGATTTAAAGTGGGTGTGCCATCAAAAGGTGGAAAAACTGCATTTTTTGAAAAATACTTATTTTACCCGAAAAAATTATTTTGTTCTCATACCATGTTCTAGAAAATATGTAAGATTAATAATAATGTTATAAAATTAAAAATTTATTTAATACTATTCATAACGGCTAGTCCATAATAATATTATAACAATATATCGTTGTTTAGTGAAACCCAGTATTGCGTACTACACACGCTATCGAGGAAGTTCACAATTGCGTGTAAAGCAATCCAAGGTAGGGTGAATTTTATTGCAAGACTCATTCTTTGTTTCATATAATAGAATCCAACCATATTTCATTTATACATTGAATATATATATACACACTCAATGTTGCGTTGAATAACTACTATAAAAATTGTGTGTAACATGATCCGAGAATAGTGTTGCGTATACTACAAGCTAATACGGTGTTGCGTATAACGTAAGGTAATCATGGTGTAGAGTAAAACACAATACATCAATGAAATTAAAAAGAATATTTTTCATAAAATCTCAGTGTGTTATAGTCGGGGTACGCACAAGTCAGAAAACTCAAACCATTGCCATGAATCAACCCTCTACTGCCTAAGGGTATGTCTCATCGGGGAACCTTTATGGTATATATCACTGTAACTTCTGTAAAATTATAAGTCTACATGTACCATTATCTTATCCTGTTGGAGTTATAGACTTTTCAACATGTGGACGGTCATATAACTAATCCATATAAGTATATATGTTCCACTCAGCATAAGGTAACACTGCTCGATGTTCATCTAGAGAAAATCACCTCATGGGTAGGTCTCTGGACTAAGGCCTCGTCACTTAACAATTCATTATCATGACACTATCTCAAAATCATAATTGGTTGTCATCAAAAATACATATTGACATTTATCAATAAGTACCAATATCAAATGATAATATTTTGGCAGTTGACTCAAGATGTATAATCAAAGGACTCAATCTTATATGATGCATGTACCAATGTTCCCTACAACTAATGTCTCGATATGCTGAGTCATAAAGTAGGTAGTCAAATTCTTGGTGTATGGATACATTGGTATCAACACCAACATTGTATTTCGTGTCCTAAAAGCCACACTCAAGACACCTTGACATTGTTTATCTAAATACCCAAGCAAACCTCATAAGGGGAAAAACTATAAACACCATCCCCAGTTCAAACTACCTACGATATAACTCTGTAATGACCCAAACCATTGAGGAACACCTGTTTGGTGGAAGATTACCCCACCACAATACCAAGACAGACTCCATAGGCTAAGGGCTAGAGATAAGCATCAAGAAGGCATAAGAAAAATGGGAGGTTTTTTCCTAATGTACATGTATGCACGCACCCAACCATATCTATATAGAAGTGTATCGGAATAGTAATAAAGGACATTAAGATCTAGAGATAAATCGTTTAAACAATAAACTCTATGGAATAAATTAGAGTACAAAATAATACAAAGTGTAAAGGGAAAAATACATGCCCAACTAGAAATAAAGTCCCAACCTGACAACAACGGGAAATGAAAATAGCTGATAGAGGTCATCTCATAATCTCCATGCCCTGCCACTATATGTGTCCTATGAACCCAAGTATCCCTATGATCCACCAAAATCACCATTGATCTATCTTTCATCTTCATATGGCATGACACATGCATCCAAATCCCACGCAGGGGTGAGTATATACATACCCAGTAGGACACATAAAAAACTGAAGAGGGAGCAATAGAGAGATACAAAAATAGTCAATGCAACCCAATAAAGTCATGTCAATTAAAAACTCAGAAAATAACCATAAAAATCCATATATACTCAATAAGAATATGAAACAAAGAGATAATGTGGATCTCTATCTCTATGGCCCAACTAAGAACAATGAGTACACCTGTAGCTCCAAGTATCCATCTTTAATGCCCAGAATCATGAAAACCTACAAACGAAACCATGGGGAGGGGCCCACACACCACTACTATTATGTACCACATCTAAGGGAGCCACAAATCCAAACCATGCATCTCACATAACCTCTCCAGGAAAAGATTGTAGGGTCCTACACCCTACAACTGTTCTCTAAAGCCGAGGGAGCCACAAAACATGTAGAGGACCCACACGCCATTGGATCTTGAAAATATGGATGAGATCTACTCTATAATTAGATAAATTGCACCCTGTATTAGTAATGTGAGTACTGAACCTACCTATGTGAATAATATGGGTAAGCCACTCCCTTGAATAAAGTTTTATCTCAATAAAATCATGAGTATCACATGATAGCTAATGGACTGAAGGTTTTTAACAATTGTATCTAGTGAAAGCAAGAGTTTTTTGTAGTTGTTTCCCTAGAACCAACATCTATGTACCTTTTGATAACCAATATTCATTTTTGTCACTATTAATAAACTCCTTACCACACCATGACTGTTCTTATTCATAACATAGTATGTGGTAAATTTTTAAGAGTATTTATCTCACTCAAAGGTTATAGTAGTTCCCTACTATGTTGGGAACCCAGAGGTTCCATGAAAGTATTCTAAAATATATTTTCTATTGTCATATGATATTATTTGAGGGACACAAATGATATAATCTATTGTCAGTGGATACTCATAGGACTTTGAGACACCTTTTTATAGTACACACCCTTAGTAATATCTAGTGTAGGATATTATGATAATGAGACCCACCAGTAGGAAATCCACATTTATATGTTTCATTGGATGTTCCTATCTATGGAAGTTTTTATTGATCCTTAGACTTTAATATTATTATTAATTAATATTATGATTCATGTAATTTTATGTATTGATGAAGATTGTGATGACAAATGTTCATGGTGAAGTAGGATACATTGGGTGTGTCACAAGTAATATTTCATTAATGTATAATGCGAGAAAGGATTTTTCCCTTTTGTTATTTGATGAAAGCTAATATGTGAATACCTTTGATGGAAATGATATAGCCTAAATAAATCCATGGTCATGGTGTTATGAAAGAAAATTCAATTTCTAGAAAGTCAAAGAAAGAGACATCGAGCATATAGGTTGATGACACCGACATGAAACCTGTTTGATTAGAGATATCATGATAAAAGGATTATGTTACATATTAATCATACATATGTGGTTTTATGTCATTATAACATTAAATAATTTATCTATGGGTATCTTGGTGTGTTTCTAGATGCTAACATTGGACTTTGGGCTGCTTCACATAATGCCATTGAGAAAGAAGATTTGAGGGTCACATAATAAGTGTATCCAAAACCACGGTAAAATAATAATATTATTTATTATTTAACAAGTTGAATAAATATTATTCCCACAAATGATTTAATAATTATTCATGTATGTTTGATCACATATATTCTGCCACCGGTTATTCGAAATAATATTTTGTAAGAAAAATAAGTAATAAATATTTTTTTTATTTAGAGAATAAATTTTATTTATTTATTTATTGTTTAATAATGCATTGATATTTATTTATTATATAAATAGTTATTATTCAATCTCTTTTAAATATTATGTAAGAATTATGAACTGAGATTTTTGGTCTGGTGAGAAATAATATATATTGAATATTATTTGAATAAATAATATTTAATTAAATTCAGGAGTTTAGTGCATGTTAAGAAATAAAAATAAAATTATTACTACTATTATATGAATGGGGTTCCTTTGGGATTAAGAAAAATAATACGGTCACATTTATAATTATTATTTTCTAACTCTAAGAGTATATAAACCAAATTATATTATTTTCTATAGAGACAATTCAATTGTATTGTGCACAACAACATCCAGAGATAATTCTATTGAAACCCTAGACATATCCCTCTTCAAGAACACTCACAATAATGTAGAGTGATCCTCCTCCACCACCACTCTTATGTAAAGAGAGATCGATGGAAATATTTCCTTGAAGAGATTCTCAAGGGGATCAATGGTGAATGGCGTAAGTGTTAGGATCTGTCATGCTAGCACCTAGATATTCCTATGGTGAAATTCTATGATTTATGGAATACATTTGGATCACTTCGGGAGGGAATATATACTTTATTTCTACAACATAATGACGGTACAATGTATAGATGTTGTCAAATCCATCAAGGAAGAAATAATTAATTCCAAAGTAATTATTAATTGGTTAAATTAATTATAAATAATATGTGATGATCATGCACTTTGGTTAGATCATTTTTATACCATCTATATTCTTTGATTCAATTTCATGGATCATAGTCTTTATCATCATGTAAATCTTGGATTAATCATTGATTACAAAAAAAAAAGTCGAGTTGGACTTGCCCTATTTGGTGCTTCTGTTGTGCTCGGAACGTATATAAACATTATTTTCAATTATTAAAATGAGGAATTTTTAGACTAAATAAAAATATTTTTTGTGTTGAAAGTAATGTTAAAAATAAAAACATCTCCAAAATTCTCATAATCCACATTCTTTTTGGGATCAACCCAAAAAACATTACTAATTTGACCACACATAAAAAATTACACCAAGTACAATAATGATGTGTTATACCTTGATTTATTCAATGGGTAATATAACATACCATCAGAATTATCTAGAAGTATCTACCTATTTCTTTTGAACTGAAAGAAAATCGGTTGGTACACTCTTGTATATCCAAGACTCCTAATCCCACCTGCAATAAACATTACAAGTGAAAATGAATCATCAACCTTTAGACCAGCTTTATGATTTACATCCAACTCGACACCTTGTATGTAAATAATATGTCATTGTGACCTCATCAAATTCATGGTATTGGGAGAATGTAAAGAGTCGTTATTCTCCTCAAAAAATTACCTACACTCATGTTGCTTATTGGGCATGTAAGAAAATCTCATTCGTGCTAGACAATTGGTTCTTGTTTTGGAATGTGGTTTTTTGACATTAACATCATGTTTTTCTGGTCTTCGGCATCCCTGTTTTCTATATGTATACAATTTTTATTTTACTAAGATGTTATAATTTTTATTTTTGTTAACATACTTCCTTCATACACTAAAACAAACAATGTATATGTAAGAAATATAAAATCAATAGACTTTAAACTCGTATTTAAAAACTATCCCAATGCTTGGTCTCCATATAGTGCTCTTGTTATAAATTCTATTAGATGGGGTGATTTATTTTAAATCTATAACTTCATATCCATCAATGAAAAGTTCATCATGGCAATTTTATTTTGTAATGTTAACACTATCATGTTCCATCATGCAACAGTTAGATAGATACAACACATTATTCAAATATAATGAACTTATGTGTTCTGAATTATGTATATCAGGAAGATTCAGATCAACCTCATCCATTATGACCTATAAAATTCATGTTCACAAACATCCAAGTCACTTTTAAATTTCAACTACAAATTACTAGATGAAAATCAATTATTTTTAATCAATTGAAAAATATCATTTGATATTTTCAGTGGAAACTCCCAATGGAAACTCTGAGAGGAAATTTCTACTTATATTCAATTTTAAATTGTAAAAACAAATATCAGATGAAATTTCTTGTGTAAATAAATTAGAAATCACAAATCAATTTTTTTGAATCAATTACAAATTTTCCAATGGAAATGTCAACTAGTAATTCCGTATGGGAATTCGCAATAGAAATTACAAATGAAAATTTCTACAGTTTACTTATTGGAGTCAATTTGACTATATGTTAGATAAAAATTTTGACTGGGAATTCATATTGGAAATTTCTAGTGAAAACATCCAATGGAAACTATGAATATAAATTTCCACTTCAATTCAGTTTTATATCTCAATGGTGAAATACCAAAGGAAATTTCCACTTTAAATCAATTGGAAATCACAAACTACTTCTTCTAAAAAAATTGAAAATTTCATGTGGGAATTTTAACTGTGAATTCATAGTGTGAATTTCTAATAGAAATTTCATATGGTAATTCTTTATGTAAATTCACAATGAGAATTACCATTGAATTTTACAAAAAAGTTACTTCTTGGAATCAATTGGAGATTTCTAGTCCATATCAATTCCCACGTGGAATTCCCATTAGAAATTTATAGTAGAAACTCTGAATGGAAACTTAGCGTGGAAATTTAAATTTTGATTTAGTTTTAAATTCAAATATTGAAATACCATATTAAATTTTCACTTTAAATCAATTATAAATATGAAAACAATTCTTTTGATACAATTGAAAATTTTAAGTGAAAATTCCAACTGAGAATTCAAAGTGAAAATTTCCAGTAGAAATTTCAACTTGGAATTCATTGTGAAACTTATTAGTGGAAAATACAATGAGTCACTTCTTCGAATCAATTGAAAATTTTTAATACATAGAAATTCCCATTTGAAATTCCCATTGGAAATTTATAGTGAAAAATAAAAATAAAAACTCATAGTTAAAATTTCTGTTTTGATTTAGTTTGAAATTCCAATAAAAGAAATACCAAATAACATTTCCACTTTAAATCAGTTAGAAATCACAAACAACTTCTTCTAAAATAATTTTAAATTTCAAGTGGGAATTCAAACTTCGGATACACGATGTGAATTTCTAGAAGAAATGTCATCTAAGAATTCGTTGTGGAAATTTGCAGTAGGAATTACTAGTGGATATTCTTTCTGGGTTACTTCTTGGAATTAATTGGAAATTTACAGTGGAAACTCCTGATAGAAACATTGAGGGGGAATTTTTACCTTGATTAAATTTTAAATTACAACAGAAAAATACTAAATGAAATTTATACTTTAAAATAATTATAAATCATAAATCACTTAGTTTGAAAAAAATTCAAATTTCTGGTAGAGAGTTTTATAGGGAAATTATCTATGCACATTCACATTGTAAATTGCCAATAAAAATTCGTATACATCAATTTTTGGAATTAATTAAAAATTTATGCTTTGAATCATTTGTATATTCCATGTAAAAATTCTCAAATGTAATTTAAACTTTGATTCAATTGAAAATAACTAGTAAAACTTCTCATTAGAAATTTCCCATTAATATTCACAATGCCTATTTTCCAAATAATTGGAGAAAATTCCTTGAATAAATTCCATCTTTGAAACAATTAAAAAATAGTAATGGAAAATCACACTAAAATTTCACAATTGAAAATCCCAAGGTAAATTAAATAAAAAACCTGCAATATAATTTTTCAGTGTAAAAAATCCATTTAGATTAATATTTGAACCTTAATCATAAACGAATAAATTTTTAAAAACATTCCCTACAAAGGCCCGGTGTAAATATTTCACACCATTTTTGTGTCCTGAAAATTATTCATGTGTGATGAAGGGAATTTTGTCAAACATAGAAAAGGTATAAATAAACCTAGAAGAATTTGAAGAAAGTATTCAAAGGGCAGAAGTTGTGAAGTACAAATTGATTTTCAAACTGCTAGTTTGTATGGTGTTCCATTAGTTCATGAAGTTCCCTAAAAATAAGATAGTTTGCAAGAAAATATGGACCATCAGTGCACACCAATGAAACTACATTTGTTTACAGGTCCGGATGGTGATTTATCCCCCACGAACGATCATACTTATAGAATAAATAGTTTATGAGATGAGGTGGTACTTCCGGCACCTGCGAACAAATCAAAGTCATTTGTAGGGTTAAGTGGTTATTTCGTCCCCCAAAAATGATGACCCAGATTCATTAATGACCTATCCCTACTAAATAAGTTGTTTTTGAGATGACTTCCCCTCTGTGGGCTTCCAAAGAAGAAGACACATATCCCACTATGGACAGTTGTTGTAACGCCCCGACCCCAGTTACCCAGAGTCATTGCATTATTACATGACATTGGCATGATCACAAGAAAGATCAAATCTTGAAAGACCGATTGGTTTAGTATCCTCAGAAACACTAGATATATTTATAAAGTTTTACATTACATAATGAAGTGAAAAACTACTACAACAACATATTGTCTCCATAATCCACACTATTATTCCCTCATAATATCCCTGCAGGTCATTCATAATTTACTTCTTCACATCCTAGGAAAAATAAAACATAGAAAAGGGGTGAGCTCAAATGCCCAGTAAGGATAACAATATAGCAGAAACTTTCATAAATAAGAATAAACATTTAAGGCAGTGTATAACTAAAACAAAAGCCTTTTAAACATGAACTTCAACATAGTATGTCAAAAATAAAATGAAATAATTCCATTTACTTATTCACATGGATATTCTACTAATCGAATAATCACATGCAATATCAATAACCACTTTCATAATGATGAAATGCATAATGTCAGACTATCATAACCACATAGTCAAGGCATCGTACCAAGACTACAAATAATATTTTTCCAAGGCCTTGTGCCAAGACACTATTTTGTCTCATGAGACCTACTGATGCATCGAGGAGCTATAGCGGGCTCCACCCGTCACATATTAAGTCCAATGCATTTCCATATGAAAAGGTTTAAACATAACATAATCATTCGTATTAAAACTAGCATACGAAATGTAAATACATCATCCATAAACCATGAAAATAACATATCCATAGTCAAAAATATCACAAAACCTTCAATATAATATGGACGTTTTGTTTCATAATAAATCATCTCCAAATAAGCTTAAAATCCATCAAAGGATGCTGACATAGATGAAATCAAAACTCTTTTTAGAGAAATATCTCTTTTTATTTTGAAATCATTTAAGAGTCATATAAAATGAAACATTTTCTTTGAAAGTATTCTTATAATCTTGTAAGGGAAGCTTCTACGATTTTATAACGGTGGAAAATAGCCGCACCCGCCGTATAGGTTAAAAAAACATTCTTACCTTAATTCTGTCAAAAGGTAAAAAAGCACCTTGTTTAGAATACGATGGAAAGATTCCTTTATAAACCTCTTATAAAAGTCACACAAGGGTATAAATGACTTTAACCCATATTCTTGTAAATGGTAAATATGTTTTAAAATACATTTTGGAGAAACATGGATGTGGATGATAAAGAAATCCCAGTAGATTATTATGTATAAACAACCTCGGATAATGAAGAGATTGCGAAATAAACCCTTACCTTGTAATTTTCCTTGGTTTAGGGTAGGTTAACCTCATGTACAATGGTGAAATAATTGTAATTAAATTATACAAGAATCATATATATTAATATGATATCATATATGATCTTTTAACATTTCTTTGTTAATAATATCTTAGTATTATCGTCGTTTCGGGTGTTAACTTACTCGTTTTCTTTTATATGTTTTGTTACGTAAGCCATGTTTGTCATGGATAGGATGTATATTATTCATATCCATAATTATATCAAGTCCTTAAACATTATTTTTAAATCATCAAATGATAATTATACTTGAATGGATACGATGGAGAATGAAACTCATCGCGTTCGTGGAGACGGTAGTCCGTACGTACGCACGAGCGAGAATATCATTCTTTTGATATTAAAATAAAATATAATTGGATAGTATATCATATATACAGAATCATTATCATGTTATATTTATTATTTACATGAGTTACACATCATTATTATACCCATCCAAATAAGAATATATTGAATAACAATTACACCACGCCGTGGAGACGGTAAGACGTACGTACGCACGTATGTTGACATGTTATTCAAAGGGTGGATAGAATACTGAATATGGTTGTACCATATTTATAATAACATCACAGTATATATAATATAATGGAGTTATTATTTTAGAATGTTAATAACAAATAAAGAAGAAGTGGAAGAAGAAATGAATTTGAAAAAGGGTGGTGAAAACATTACCTCTTCTTCGGGTTCTTCCTTTTGATTTGATCAAAAGGGCTCCTTATGTTGGCTTTCGGATCAACTAAGGCCTCTAGGTTGTAGTGAGGGAAGTTGAGAGAGTATTTGGGCAGAGTTTGGCCTAACCAAAAGGCTTTGAAGGTGTGAAGTAATGAGAAGGGGGAGTGCCCCTTTATAAGAGGGGTGAGGGGCACCTTTGGAAAAGCTAGAAATATTAATTTATAATAAATTCATATTAGGTTTATAATGGCACAAAAGTTGATTATTAAAAGGTTAAGGTGGGGATAGGTCCAAAAACATTAAACCAATATAATTTAGACAGGTTTGGGTTACTATATTAACCTTATCGTTTAGTTTTAACTCTTAGTTAATTAGTTTGACATTTACCATGTCACTTTGTATTTTAATATTATATAGTTAAGAAACTTACTATATATATCCTAGAGACCCTCAAGTGGTCCATTAATGATACACCTATCATGATATAAGTCTCTTGGCCGAACACTATATTTTTAGGAAATTAATATCAATTAATAATATAATATTTGTTTTAAAAACTCTTTTATGTGAATTTTGACACTATTCAATAGTTGATTTTTTGTGAAACTTATAAAAGAATGATTACTTCGAAAAAAGTTAATTAAATCAATCCTAATATATCATATTATCCTAGAAAAGTATTGTAATTCATTAAAAGTCTCAAATTATATTTATTTGGGTATTTATAATATCAATTATTTTAATTTTTCACTATTATGGTAATTACTGCATTATCATTGTGTCATAAATAAATTAAATTATTTAATGTCTAAAAATTACAAATAAAATATCATTATGTAGGAAATAGTTTTATCTTTATAATGAATATTTACAATCTAATTTATCTTATGTATAACCCTATATTAAAAATGTTTTAGTAAATAAACTTTGATTTTAACTCTTTTAACTCTTCTTTGAATTAAATAATAATAAATGTCCTAATCTAATCCAAGTGGACCTAAATGATAATATTTTATTCCTAAGGTTGTTTTTGGTGGAGGTACACTTGTCCAATAGAATTAGGATATGTGTTAGGGTAATATTAATATCATTTGTACCCTTAATTACCCTATTTACTTTTAACTGTGGTAAATAAAAGTAAAAAGTTACTATTCACCAAAAATTATTTTCATCTCATTGAACCACATTTTACTTCTTGATATTAACCGTGTCTCTCGGATTTTCGAAATTACATTCACAGAAGTGGTAAAATTAAGTTTTATGAAAAATTCAGTTTTTAACTACCACTTAGTAGTTTCACTATTCATCAAAAATTGATGTTTTTCAGAACAATGCCAAAGTTTTACCCTAAGCAATAATTGATATTCCGAATTCAAAAATGATGCCTATTTTAAAAAATTCCAAACATATAAGTTGCATCAATTAATTTTATAATTAATTCCTGCTGTCACAACAAATAGCGTGTTTTTAAGAAACAATATATATCAAAAGATTGACAATTGTTTATGTCCAATTTCAAAGTAAAATTAATTCTAATGAACACCATTGGATAAAATGGTAAAAATATATTCTAATTATATTTTAAAACCACTAAATAGTATAATTTATCACTATATATTATTTTGATTAAAAATGTTGTTTTTAAGTATTTTTCACTATTCATAAAAATTGGAAGTTCTCAGAAAAATACAAAAAATTCAACTTAGGATAATTTCGATATTCCGAATCAAAAAATGAAGTCCATTTTGAAATATAAAATATATATAATTTCAAACAGTATGTATTACTATTCATAACGGCTAGTTTGATTGGTTGTGGTGTGTTAGAACTCGATGTTCCGTACAACACACGCTATCACATTATTCAAAGAGAAGCGTACCGTAGAAGCTTGGGGTGTTACATAGTAAATTTTTTTATGTCCCCATTCTAGAGAATAAATTTATTTAGTCAAATTGAATATATAAAAGTTTAAAATATTGGATTTAAAAAGGGTTAAAGTTGGTAAAAGTGCATTTTTGAAAAATACTTCTTTTATCTGAAAAAAGGAATTTGTTCTTACATTATGTCTAAGAAACTCATAATATGGATTCGAAAATTATAAGGATTATATAAAGATTAAATTTTCATTAATACTATTCATAACCTATTTTGAACGGCCTGTTTGGTAAGTCATGGTGCGCTTGAACTCGGTGTTGCGTGTAGTGAAAGTTATTGAATTATTTTGAAGAAATAACACACTATAAAATCTTGGGGTGTTACATTCTCCCCTCCTTCAATAAATTGCGTCCTCGCAATTTGAAATTGTTCTTTGAAA
Source organism: Viscum album (assembly GCA_963277665.1). NCBI lineage: Eukaryota > Viridiplantae > Streptophyta > Magnoliopsida > Santalales > Viscaceae > Viscum > Viscum album. Next base: position 1,505,267,160 of record OY728158.1, read on the forward strand.
ATAAAAGGTAGAAAATAGAAAATATCTTTGTGGGAAAACCCACATCGGAAATTGGGTTACTAAAATTTAGTCTTAATATGAGGAAAAGAGAAATGAAAGGGTCACCACCAAATTATTATCTCGATTAGGAGAACATTGGTGGAAATTAGAGACATATAATTGGAGGAAAAATGTAAATATTTATAGGTAGTGATTGAGGTCATCAATCACAAACAAGTGTAAAATTGAGGTCCTTATATTCATCAATCTATGATGATTTGAAACACCATCACTTCAACAAAACATAGGGTATTAGGATAACACATTTTTTGTTTTAGGATTCCTTAAATAAAGTATAAGAATTAATTTCTTCATAGAATAAGAGAAGAAGAAATATATTCTTGACAAGTAGAGTTCCATCCTTTAACTAATTTCTACCACAAACTCATATTTCACTCTAAACGATAATAGAACGTAAAATTATCTATTTATAATATTCGTATAGTGTTAAAAAAACAAATTTATTATTAATCTACCAGATCTTCTTTTAAAAAAACTACATTATTTAATCCAGGACATCTTGTGGGCCAGTGGTAGGTGATACACCCTTGTTGCCCTTAGGTTGCGGGTTCAAGTCTCGCGGCCTTGCCGGTCGCGACGGGTTACCGCCCGACCTCCAGGTTGTCCTTTTATGGCAATCCAAAATTAATCTCAAACTAGAATTATCCAAAATACTTTTTTCCAAACTCACAGTCCAACATTTATAAGGAAGGTAAACATAATGTAGATCCTTTTTACCCCGTAATAGAATATGAATACCTTCATCATGTATTCTTTTAAAACACTGAAACATCCTGAATTACCATAATCCTTATTGATTACATTCATGCTCCCTTATTCCATATAGAATGCTGGATATACTTCATCCATCCAAAAATGTTGGAAACTCCAACAATTAATGAATATACAAATCTTTAATCAGTTTCAAGGCAGTCAATAATATCCAATAAAATTTACCCAAATCAGCCATATCTTATTCCAAAATAAGTACCTCAATATTAGGAACATATTAAGTTTTATCTTTCCTCCAACCATGTAATTTCAAAAATGTTTAACTTTCTGTAGAGTCACTTTTCTTAGTACCATAAAATCTCAAATCCTCAATGAAATAGTACTGCAGTACAATCCTTATATACTCCATAATTATTATAACAAGTACATTGCTCATACAACACTCAAATGACATAATCAACATAAGAACTCTAATCATTCCTCTTCATATGTGGTAGTATCATAACTTAATTATTATCCAATACCACCATTTGCGGAATAGACTGATGACTGGGACATATGTTCGCGTAGTGTCCAAACTCCTTGCAAATGAAGCATTGTACATTTGAAACCATTTTCTTACCCTTGCAGTCACGTACTTTGTGCCCTTTTCCTCCACACTTATAAAAAACTACCATTCCTTTAATGCAAGTTCCATGGTGTTTCTTCCCACAGTTATCACATATGGGAAAATTCTTCTTTTCCCTCTTCCCTTTATCCATCTTTCCCTCTTTCATCCTTTTCTTCTATTATTTCCCTTCAAATCCATAGGACTCAGTAAAATCTTTACTTATCTTATCAACACATGGTATTATTTCTTTATATGATGATAATACATGGGAGACTATTTCACTTATAAATTCTGGCTTAAGACCAAGAACGATATGATCCTTCTTTCTCTTTGGATCATGTGCAATACTGGAGTTCTCATTCCTTCTACTGGGCGCCATTTCTAAACAATGGCATACACTAGATTAGTTTATGAATAACAATACCTAATCCCAAACTTTTAAAACACATAACATAAATTAAATAGTTTATAGATATAATCCATAATCATAAAAATGTCTCCTTTGAGGAAGTATATACTCATAAACCCTTCATAATGGTTTGTAAATAAAATGAGAATTATCCTAAGCATATCCCCTGAGAGTGTCGTAACCAAGAGTGCAGCAAGGCCCGTTGTCGTGCACCAGTTCTCGTTCGAGTCTAGCTCAAAGCGGTGTTTTCGGGTTTTACACCTAGGTACATCTGTGCCAGAGCCACCTCTACCTGCTCGTATCCAGACAGGGATGTATTGCTCGGAACACTCACAAAATCTCTACAATACCAAAATTCTGGAAAGTTTTTCTATACTAATCCTCAAAATTCATCTTAGGTATATGTGCTCTAATCAGAGTTTATCTAAATCTAGCTTCCAAGGTTTGTATTATACTTCCTCTGATACCAACTGTAATGCCCCAACCCTAGTTACCCAGAGTCGGTGCATTATTACATGACATTGTCATGATCACAAGAAGGATCAAATCTCGAAAGACCGATTGGTTTAGTAGCCTTGGAAACACTAGATATAATCATAAAGTTTTACATTACATCATGAAGTGAAAAAATACTATAACAACATATTTTCTCCATAATCCACACTATTATCCCCTCATAATATCCCTGCAGGTCATTCATAATTTACTTCTTCACATCCTGGGAAAAATAAAACATAGAAAAGGGGTGAGCTCAAATGCCTAGTAAGGATAAAAATATAGCGGAAACTTTCATAAATAAGATTAAACATTTAAGGCAGTGTATAACTAAAACAAAAGCCTTTTAAACTTGAACTTCAACATAGTATGGGAAAAATAAAATTAAATAATTCCATTTACTTATTCACATGGATATTCTACTGATCGAATAATCACATGCAATATCAATAACCACTTTCATAATGATTGAATGCATAACGCCAGACTATCATAACCACATAGCCAAGGCCTCGTGCCAATACTACAAATAAGATTTTTCCAAGGCCTTGTGACAAGACACTATTTTGTCTCATGAGACCTACCGATGCATCGAGGAGCTATAGCGGGCTCCACCCGTCACATATTAAGTCCAATGCATTCTCATATGAAAAGGTTTAAACATAACATAAACATTCGTATTAAAACTAGCATACGAAATGTAAATACTTCATCCATAAACCATGAAAATAACATATCCATAGTCAAACAAAACACAAAACCTTCAATACAATATGGAAGTTTTGTTTCATAAGAAATCATCTCCAAATAAGCTTAAAATCAATCAAAGGATGTTGACATAGATGAAATCCAAACTCTTTTTAGAGAAATATCTCTTTTTATTTTAAAATAATTTAAGAGTCATATAAAATGAAACATTTTCTTTGAAAGTATTCTTATAATATTTTAAGTGAAGCTTCGACGATTTTATAACGGTGGAAAATAGCCGCACCCACCATATAAGTTAAAAAAACATTCTTACCTTAATTCTATCAAAAGGTTAAAAAGAACCTTATTTAGAAAACGACAGAAAGATTCCTTTATAAACCTCTTATAAAAGTCAAACAAGGGTATAAATGACTTTAACCCATATTCTTGGAAATGGTAAAAATGTTTTTGAAATACATTTTGGAGAAACATGGATGTGGATGATAAAGAAATCCCAGTAGATTATTACGTATAAACAACCTCGGATAATGAAGAGATTGTGAAATAAACCCTTACCTTGTACTTTTCCTTGGTTGAGGGTAGTTTAACCTCCTGTATAATGGTTAAATAATTGTTATTAAATTATAGAAGAATCATATATATTAATATGATATCATATATGATCTTTTAACATTGCTTTGTTAATAATATCTTAGTATTATCGTCGTTTCGGGTGTTAAATTACTCATTTTCTTTTATATGTTTTGTTACGTAAGACATGTTTGTCATGGATAGGATGTATCTTATTCATATACAGAATGATATCAAGTCCTTAAACATTATTTTTAAAACATCAAATGATAATTATACATGAATGCATGGATACGATGGAGAATGAATCTCATCGCGTTCGTGGAGACGGTTGTCCGTACGTACGCACGAGCGACAATATCATTCTTTTGATATTAAAATAATATATAATTGGATAGTATATCACATATACAGAATCATTATAATGTTATATTTATTATTTACATGAGTTACACATCATTATTATACACATCCAAATAATTATATATTGAATAACAATTACACCACGACGTGGAGACGGTAAGCCGTACGTACGCACGTATGGTGACATGTTATTCAAAGGGTGGATAGAATACTGAATATGGTTGTACAATATTTGTAATAACATCACAGTATATATAAGATACTGGATTTATTATTTTATAATGGTAATAACAAAGAAAGAAGAAGTGGAAGAAGAAATGAATTTGAAAAAGGGTGGTGAAAACATTACCTCTTCTTCGGGTTCTTCCTTTGGATTTGATCAAAATGGCTCCTTAGGTTGGCTTTGTGATCAAAATAAGGCCTCTAGGTTGTAGTGAGGGAAGTTGAGAGAGTATTTGGGTAGAGTTTTTCTGAACCAAAAGGCTTTGAAGGTGTGAAGTAATGAGCAGGGGGAGTGTCCTTTTATAAGAGGGGTGAGGGGCACCTTTGAAAAAACTAGAAATATTAATTTATAAGAAAATAATATTCGGTTTATAATGGATCCAAAGTAGATTATTCAAAGGTTAAGCTGGGGATAGGTCTCAAACCATTCATCCAATAGAATTTAGACAGGTTTGGGTTACTATATTAACCTTATCTTTTAGTTTTAACTCTTAGTTAATTAGTTTGACATTTACCATGTCACTTTGTATTTTTATATTATATAGTTAATAAACATACTATATACATCCAAGCGACGACCAAGTGGTCCATTAATGATACCCCTATCATGATATAAGTCTCTGGGCCGAATCTTAGATTTTTAGGAATTTAATATCAATTAATAATATAATATTTGTTTTAAAAACTCTTTTATGTCAATTTTGACACTATTCAATAGTTGATTTTTTGTGAAACTTATAACAGAATTATTACCTATAAAAAAGTTAATTAAATCAATCCTAATATATCATATTATCCTATAAAATTATTGTAATTCATTAAATGTCTCAAATTATATTTATTTGGGTATTTATAATATCAATTATTTTAATTTTTCACTATTATGGTAATTACTGCATCATCATTGTGTCATAAATAAATTAAATTATTTAATGTCTGAAAATTATAAATAAAATATAATTATGTAGGAAATCTTTTTATATTTCTAATGAATATTTACAATTGAATTTATCTTATATATAACACTATATTAAAAAAAATTTATTAAATAATCATTGATTTTAACTCTTTTAACTCTTCTTTGAATAAAATAATAATAAATGTCCTAATCTAATCCAATTGGACCTAAATGATAATATTTTATTCCTAAGGTTGTTTTTGGTCGAGATACACTTTTACAATAGAATTATGACATGTGTTAGGGTAATATTAATATCATTTTTACCCTTAATTACCCTATTTACTTTTAACCATGGTAAATAAAAGTAAAAAGTTATTATTCACCAAAAATTATTTTCATCTCATTGAACCACATTCTACTTATTGATATTAACCGTGTCTCTCGGATTTTCGAAATTCCATTCAGAGAAGCGGTAAAATTATGTTTTATGAAAAAATCATTTTTTTAACTACCACTTAGTAGTTTCACTATTCATCAAAAATTGAAGTTTTTCAGAACAACGCCAAACTTTTACCCTAAGATATAATTGATATTTTGAATTCAAAAATGTTGTCTATTTTAAAAAATTCCAAACATATAAGTAGCATCAATTTATTTTATAATTAATTATCGTTGTCACAACAAATAGCGTGTTTTTAAGAAACAATATATATCAAAAGATTGACAATTGTTTATGTCCAATTTCAAAGTGAAATTAATTCTAATGAACACCATTGGATAAAATGGTAAAAATATATTCTAATTATACCTTAAAACCACTCAATAGTATAATTTATCGCTATATATTATTTTGATTAAAAAAGTTGTTTTTAAGTATTTTTCACTATTCATAAAAATTGGAAGTTCTCATAAAAATACCAAAAATTCAACTTAGGATAATTTCGATATTCCGAATCCAAAAATGAAGTCCATTTTGAAATATAAAATATATATAATTTCAAAAATTAGGTATTACTATTTATAACGGCTAGTTTGATTGGTTGTAGTGTGTTAGAACTCGATGTTGTGTACAACACACGCTATCACATTATTAAAAGAGAAGCGTACCGTAGAAGCTTGGGGTGTTACATTGTAAATTTTTTTATTTCCCCATTCTATGGAATAAATTTATTTAGTCAAATTAAATATATAAAAGTTTAAAATATTGGATTTAAATAGGGTTAAAGTTGGTAAAAGTGCATTTTTGAAAAATACTTCTTTTTTCTGAAAAAATGAATTTGTTCTTACATTATGTCTAAGAAACTCATAATATGGATTCTAGAATTATAAGGATCATATAAAGTTTAAAATTTAGTTAATACTATTAATAACCTATTTTGAACGGCTTGTTTGGTAAGTCATGGTGCGCTTGAACTCGGTGTTGCGTGTAGTGCAAGTTATTGAATTATTTTGAAGAAATAACACACTATAAAATCTTGGGGTGTTACATTATCCCCTCCTTCAATAAATTGCGTACACGCAATTTGAAAATTTTCTTCGAAAATAAAAGGTTGAAAATAGAAAATATCTTTGTGGGAAAACCCACATCGGAAATTGGGTTACTAAAATTTAATCTTAATATGAGGAAAAGAGAAATGAAAGGGTCACCACCAAATTATGATCTCGATTAGGAGAACATTGGTGGAAATTAGAGACATATAATTGGAGGAAAAACGCAAATATTTATAGGAAGTGATTGAGGTCATCAATCACAAACAAGTGTAAAATTGAGGTCCTTATATTCATCAATCTATGATGATTTGAAACACCATCGCTTCAACAAAACATAGGGTATTAGGATAACACATTTTTGGTTTTAGGATTCCTTAAATAAAGTATAAGAATTAATTTCTTCATAGAATAAGAGAAGAAGAAATATATTATTGACAAGTAGAGTTCCATCCTTTAACTAATTTCTACCACAAACTCATATTTCACTCTAAACGATAATAGAACGTAAAATTATCTATTTATAATATTCGTATAGTGTTAAAAAAACGAATTTATAATTGATCTACTAGATATTCTTTTAAAAAAACTACATTATTTAATCCAGGACATCTCGTGGGCCAGTGGTAGGTGATACACCCTTGTTTCCCTTCGGTTGCGGGTTCATGTCTCGCGGCCTTGCCGGTCGCGACGGGTTACCGCCCGACCTCCAGGTTGTCCTTTTATGGCAATCCCAAATTAATCTCAAACTAGAATTATCCAAAATACTTCTGTCCAAACTCACAGTCTAACATTTATAAGGAAGGTAAACATAATGTAGATCCGTTTTACCCCGTAATAGCATAGGAATACCTTCATCATGTATTCTTTTAAAACACTGAAACATCCTGAATTACCATAATCCTTATTGATTACATTCATGCTCCCTTATTCCATATAGAATGTTGGATATACTTCATCCATCAAAAAATGTTGTAAACTCCAACAATTAATGAATATACAAATCTTTAATCGGTTTCAAGGCAGTCAAGAATATCCAATACAATTTACCCAAATCAGCCTTATCTTATTCCAAAATAAGTTCCTCAACATTAGGACCATATTATGGTTTATCTTTCCTTCAACCATGTAATTTCAAAAATGTTTAACTTGCTGTAGAGTCACTTTTCTTAGTACCATAAAATCTCAAATCCTCAATGAAATAGTACTGTGGTATAATCCTTATATACTCCATAATTAATATAACAAGTACTTTGCTGATACAACACTCAAATGACATAATCAACATAAGAACTCTAATCATTCCTCTTCATCTGTGGTAGTATCATAACTTGATTATTATCCAATAGCATCATTTGCGGCATAGTCTGATGACTGGGACATAGGTTCGTGAAGTGTCCAAACTCCTTGCAAATGAAGCATTGTACATTTGAAACCATTTTCTTACCCTTGCAGTCACGTACATTGTGCCCTTTTCCTCCACACTTATAACAAATTACAATTCCTTTAACGCAATTTCCAGGGTGTTTCTTCCCACATTTATCACATATGGAAAAATTCTTCTTTTCCCTCTTCCCATTATCCATATTTCCCTCTTCCATCTGTTTCTTCTATTGCTTCCCTTCAAATCCATAGGACTCAGTAAACTCTTTACTTATCTTATCAACACATGATATTATTTCTTCATATGATGATAATACATGGGAGACTATTTCACTTATAAATTCTGGCTTAAGACCATGAAAGATATGATCCTTCTTTCTCTTTGGATCATGTGCAGTATTGGAGTTCTCATTCCTTCTACTGGGCGCCATTTTTAAACAATGGCATACACTAGATTAGTTTATGAATAACAATACCTAATCTCAAACTTGTAAAACACATAACATAAATTAAATAGTTTATGGATATAATCCATAATCATAAAAATGCCTCCTTTGAAGAAGTATATACTCATAAACCCTTCATAATGGTTTGTAAATAAAATGAGAATTATCCTAAGCATATCCCCCGGGAGTGTTGTAACCAAGAGTCCAGCAAGGCTCATTGTCATGCACCAGTTCCCGTTTGAGTCTAGCTCAAAGAGGTGTTTTTGGTTTTTACCCCTAGTTATATCTGTGCCAGAGCTGCCTCTACCTGCTCGTATCCAGACAGGGATGTATTGCTCGGAAAACTCACAAAATCTCTACAATACCAAAATTCTAGGATGTTCTTCTATACTAATCCTAAAAATTCATCTTAGGTATACGTGCTCTAATCAGAGTTTATCTAAATCTATCTTCCAAGGTTTGTACTAAACTTCCTTTGATACCAACTGTAACGACCGGACCCTAGTTACCCAGTGTCGGTGCATTATTACATGACATTGGCATGATCACAAGAAAGATCAAATCTCTAAAGACCTATTGGTTTAGTAGCCTTGGAAACACTAGATATATTCATAAAGTTTTACATTACATCATGAAGTGAAAAACTACTACGACAACATATTGTCTCCATAATCCACACTATTATCCCCTCATAATATCCCTGCAGGTCATTCATAATTTACTTCTTCACATCCTGGGAAAAATAAAACATAGAAAAGGGGTGAGCTCAAATGCCCAGTACGGATAACAATATAGCGGAAACTTTCATAAATAAGAATAAACATTTAAGGCAGTGTATAACTAAAACAAAAGCCTTTTAAACTTGAACTTCAACATAGTATGGAAAAAATAAAATGAAATAATTCCATTTACTTATTCACATGGATATTCTACTAATCAAATAATCACATGCAATATCAATAACCACTTTCATAATGATGGAATGCATAATGCCAGACTATCATAACCACATAGCCAAGGCCTCTTGCCAAGACTACAAATAAGATTTTTCCAAGGCCTTGTGCCAAGACACTAGTTTGTCTCATGAGACCTACCGATGCATCGAGGAGATTTAGCTGGCTCCACCCGTCACATATTAAGTCCAATGCATTCCCATATGAAAAGGTTTAAACATAACATAAACATTTGTATTAAAACTAGGATACGAAATGTAAATACTTAATCCATAAACCATGAAAATAACATATCCATAGTTAAACAAATCACAAAACCTTAAATACAATATGGAAGTTTTGTTTCATAATAAATCATCTCCAAATAAGCTTAAAATCCATCAAAGTATGTTGACATAGATGAAATCCAAACTCTTTTTAGAGAAATATCTCTTTTTATTTTGAAATCATTTAAGAGTCATATAAAATGAAAAATTTTCTTTAAAATTATTCTTATAAGCTTGTAAGTGAAGCTTCGACGATTTTATAATGACGGAAAATAGCCGCACCCGCCATATAAGTTAAAAAAACATTCTTACCTTAATTCTGTCAAAAGGTTAAAAAACACCTTGTTTAGAAAACGACGGAAAGATTCCTTTATAAACCTCTTATAAAAGTAAAACAAGGGTATAAATGACTTTAACCCATATTCTTGTAAAAGGTAAAAATGTTTTTAAATACATTTTGGAGAAACATGGATGTGGTTGATAAAGAAATCCCAGTAGATTATTACGTATAAACAACCTCGGATGATGAAGAGATTGTGAAATAAACCCTTACCTTGTACTTTTCCTTGGATGAGGGTAGTTTAACCTCCTGTATAATGGTGAAATAATTGTTATTAAATTATACAAGAATCATATATATTAATATGATATCATATATGATCTTTTAACATTGCTTTGTTAATAATATCTTAGTATTATCGTCATTTCGGGTGTTAACTTACTCATTTTCTTTTATATGTTTTGTTACGTAAGCCATGTTTGTCATGGATAGGTTGTATCTTATTCATATACAGAATGATATCAAGTCCTTAAAAATTATTTTTAAATCATCAAATGATAATTATACTAGAATGGATACGATGGAGAATGAATCTCATCGCATTCGTGGAGATGGTAGTCCGTACGTACGCACGAGCGACAATGTCATTCTTTTGATATTAAAATAATATATAATTGGATAGTATATCATATATACAGAATCATTATAATGATATATTTATTATTTACATTTGTTACACATCATTATTATACCCATCCAAATAATAATATATTGAATAACAATTACACCACGACGTGGAGACGGTAAGCCGTACGTACGCACGTATGGTGACATGTTATTCAAAGGGTGGATAGAATACTGAATATGGTTGTACAATATTTATAAAAACCTCACAGTATATATAATATACTGGAGTTATTATTTTATAATGGTAATAACAAAGAAAGAAGAAGTGGAAGAAGAAATGAATTTGAAAAAGGGTGGTGAAAACATTACCTCTTCTTCGGGTTCTTCCTTTTGATTTGATCAAAAGGTATCCTTAGGTTGGATTTCTGATCAAACTAAGGCCTCAAGGTTGTACTGAGGGAAGTTGAGAGAGTAGTTGGGCAGAGTTTGGCCGAACCAAAAGGCTTTTAAGGTGTGATGTAATGAGCAGGGGGAGTGCCCTTTTATAAGAGGGGTGAGGGGAACCTTTTGAAAAGATAGAAATATTAATTTATAATAAATTTATATTCGGTTTATAATTGCTCCAAAGTTTATTATTCAAAGGTTAAGGTGGGGATAAGTCGAAAACCATTCAAACAATAGAATTTATACAGTTTTGGGTTACTATATTAACCTTATCTTTTAGTATTAACTCTTAGTTAATTAGTTTGACATTTACCATGTCACTTTGTATTTTTATATTATATAGTTAATAAACTTACTATATACAACCAAGCGACCCAAAAGTGGTCCATTAATGATACACGTATCATGATATAAGTCTCTTGGCAGAACCTTAGATTTTTAGAAATTTAATATCAATTAATAATATAATATTTGTTTTAAAAACTCTTTTATGTCAATTTTGACACTATTCAATAGTTGAGTTTTTGTGAAACTTATAACAGAATTATTACCTCAAACAAAGTTAATTAAATAAATCATAATATATCATATTATCCTATAAAATTATTTTAATTCATTAAAAGTCTCAAATTATATTTATTTGGGTATTTATAATATCAATTATTTTAATTTTTCACTATTTTGGTAATTACTCCATCATCATTGTGTCATAAATAAATTACATTATTTAATGTCTAAAAATTATAAATAAAATATAATTATGTAGGAAATATTTTTATATTTCTAATGAATATTTTCAATCGAATTTATATTATGTATAACCCTATATTAAAAATGTTTTAGTAAATAAACTTTGATTTTAACTCTTTTAACTCTTCTTTGAATTAAATAATAATAAATGTCCTAATCTAATCCAAGTGGTCCTAAATGATAATATTTTATTCCTAAGGTTGTTTTTGGTCTAGATACACTTTTCCAATAGAATTAGGACATGTGTTAGGGTAATATTAATATCATTTGTACCCTTAATTACCCTATTTACTTTTAACCGTGGTAAATAAAAGTAAAAAGTTACTATTCACCAAAAATTATTTTCATCTCATTGAACCACATTTTACTTCTTGATATTAACTGTGTCTCTCAGATTTTTGAAATTTCATTCACAGAAGTGGTAAAATTAAGTTTTATGAAAAATTCAGTATTTTAACTCCACTTAGTAGTTTCACTATTCATCAAAAATTGAAGTTTTTCAGAACAATGCCAAAATTTTACCCTAAGCTATAATTGATATTCTGAATTCAAAAATGATGTCTATTTTACAAAATTCCAAACATATAAGTTTCATCAATTAATTTTATAATTAATTCCCGCTGTCACAACAAATAGCGTGTTTTTAAGAAACAATATATATCAAAAGATTGAGAATTGTTTATGTCCAATTTCAAAGTGAAATTAATTATAATGAACACCATTGGATAAAATGTTAAAAATATATTCTAATTATACTTTAAAACCACTCAATAGTATAATTTATCTCTATATATTATTTTGATTAAAAAAGTTGTTTTTAAGTATTTTTCACTATTCATAAAAATTGGAAGTTCTCAGAAAAATACAAAAAATTCAACTTAGGATAATTTCGATATTCTGAATCCAAAAATGAAGTCCATTTTGAAATATAAAATAAATATAATTTCAAAAAGTAGGTATTACTATTCATAACGGCTAGTTTTATTGGTTGTGGTGTGTTATAAATCGATGTTGCGTACAGCACACGCTATCACATTATTCAAAGAGAAGCGTACCGTAGAATCTTGGGGAGTTACATTGTAAATTTGATTATGTCCCCATTCTAGAGAATAAATCTATTTAGTAAAATTGAATATATAAAAGTTTAAAATATTGGATTTAAAAAGGGTTAAAGTTGGTAAAAGAGCATTTTTGAAAAATACTTCTTTCATCTGAAAAAAGCAACTTGTTCTTACATTATGTCTAAGAAACTCTTAATATGGATTCTAAAATTATAAGGATTATATAATGTTTAAAATTTAGTTAATACTATTCATAACCTCTTTTGAAAGGCTTGTTTGGTAAGTCATGGTGCGCTTGAACTCAGTGTTGCGTGTAGTGCAAGTTATTGAATTATTTTGAAGAAATAACACACTATGAAATCTTGGTGTGTTACAGTTGTCCATGTTGGTATTCGATCCCTCCTCTATTCTATAAAAATACCCTGATGGGGGATAAAAGAAGTGGAATGGAACCACAAGACCAAACTGAAGAGAGATAAAGAAGATGAGTGATGAGTCAATGAAAAATCCAAACCCTCTCCATTTATTCCCAATAGATAAAGAATCCACCACATAGCAGTAAGGAGGAAATAATAAATCATCCACAATATGTGAACTCTAAATCCCTTTACAGACACTATTATTTAGGGTATAAATTGATGGACAATTTTCATATTAGTATCCCGAATAGAAAAAAGATACGCAGGTGGAACCCTGCCCCACATAGAAAAATTCTACATAGGAGGAAATCAGATCTGCGTAGAAACATGCTACGTGGATAGAACCTAGCCCTGCATAGCAATGTAATCTATTGAAAAAACCAATGTCTTCATAACACAACGCTACGTAGATGGTACCCTCACCCATGTAGAAACATGCTATGTGGAGGAAACTCCATCCTGTATAAGAACCTACTATGTGGATTGGGATATCCTATGGAGTTTTACTCTCTATCTCTCGCCACTCTCTTTTATTGTGTCATCATCCCTCATGTTGGAACCTCTATGAACTAATCTGATGGAATCAATCCAAGGCCCCTTCCCAATCGACATAACATGTATGATAAGATCATCGATCACATCAGTGTGTCCTCTCAATTTTTCATACTTGTGGTAAGAGGTGTCATGTGCCTAACCTCCACAATAAGGTGAACCCTTATAATGTCTTCTGGTTTACATTACCATGGCAATGAGGGTTATGACATTGGAGTTCTCATGTTAACCTCCCCATTATTGGTATAGAGGGAAAGGATCATGTTTTCCTTTCCCTTTGATGGGGAATGATATCTTTCTCCCCATAACCAATTATTGGGCATCCCTCCTAGAGTAAGACCCTATCCTTTCTTGTGGGAAGTGGAATTATTTCTCCTCTTTGCCTTAGCCCGGGCTATAGCAGGATAGATCACTAAAGGTGATTATCCCAGTTACCAAAATAATAGGGGAAACAGGCACTCTCAATTCCCCCTCCCTCTCCCTTAGGGATTAAACACCTTGACCACTGATAGATGGAGTAGAATCATGTGATATTTATATCTACCACTCCCTCTTGTTTATCACATAGATCATGACTCTCATGGGATTAGTTTTTAGAGGATATCATGATATACACGTGGTCCCAAACCAAATGGGTCATATTTGGTATAAGTCCCAACCATACCCAAATACATTGGCCTTCTCCATAGATGAAATCCCTAATTCAATCCAAATGGGTTGATTCCATGTGTAATCACCAATAATATTCAAACCGAAATGGGAAGCTTCCATGCATAAGCCCCAACCACATGGGTAGCTTCTATTCAAAAGCCTTAATCACATGGGTAGCTTATATTCATAAGCCCCAACCACATGAATAATGGGAATCCCTCTGAGTATAAGCCCCAATCCATCATGACCCAACCAAATGGGTCTCCTTTTAGGTATAAGTCCCAACCACACCCAAATATATGGGACTTCTCCATAGATGTAAGCCCCAATTTCAATCTAAATGGGTCGATTCCATGTGTAATCCCCAATCATATTAAAACCCAAATGGTAAGCTTCCAGAAATAAGCCCCAACCACATGGGCATCTTCCATGAAAAAGCCCCAACCACATGAGAAGCTTCCATGCATAAACCCCAACCACATGAACCGTGGGCATCCCTAGGAGTATAATCCCCAATCCAATCATACCCCCTCAAATGGGACTAATATATGATGTAAGCCCCTAATCATATCCATTCAAATGGGAAGCTTTCGTGTATAATCCCCACACAAAATCCAACCTAGAAAAATCCTCTTGTAATGGGAAACTTCAATGCATAAGACACAACTTACCTAACTATATGGGATTTGATTCCTAGATAACTAGGATAGGTATGAAGCCCCCCTGAGGTCCAAACCTAGTTCCCAAATCCACCCTAATATTCTCTAGGCCACATCCCTGATAGGGTCATATCTACCAAGGATACCACATCTCTTCTTGGCTCCTCAGGCTGCCTCAGCATAAGTCCCATGCCATCTTTGACTAGGCACATTTCAACTATATGTCCTTATAGCATGATGTTAAACTACATGGTTGGGTCCTCATCACACAACCTTAAAAGGTGATGTTCCCTATTAAGTGGCACCAAACTATATGGGTTTTGATTCCTCTCATGATGATACATAGGAATCTCATATTATGGGTTTTTTTCTAACATTAAACAACTCACATCCCCTATGGATGATGGGAAACTCTAGAGCGCCACACCACATGGCTTAAAACCATAATTTTCCTAATAAATGGCTAAAGAATCTATAATTCATCCATAAAAGGGTTCCATTTATGAAGAACCATGCATACATATATATGATTCTGAACCCATGTGTAGTAATAATGGATCATTAACTTAGGCTAATTCATATAGCATATACTTGGGAATGAACCAAGGATTCCTTAACATGTCTTAAATCTATAAGTGAGTCCTAGAATAAGCAATAGTTCACCCCAAAAGGTTGTTATGGGACAAACTTCCCATCCTCTCATCCAATATGAGTTCTTAAGTTTCATTGTCCAAACTACCCAACAAATGTCTGCTTTTGGAAAGTGGGACTATTATTCATGGATATGAGACTTTTTGTTGTTTCCAACTCTATAAAAAAACCTGTTGGAGACTGTTCAAAGATGTTTTACTCGATATCAGTAATTTCGCACCATTCAACCCCTTACAATCAACCGTTCGAGACCAAACATTAATTTTCAAAAACAAAATGGTGAACCCAACAAGAAAGAAAAGGAATATTGCTGGATCTGTGCAGTTTAGAATCATGAAGTTCTTTTCAGATCTCTCTTCAATATAATGGTATCTCACTAACTTTCGCAAACTCATGCACCAGCCACTACACTACTCAGGTCCTCAACCAAACTGAGGATGGCATTTCCCACCTAGCTTCTTCAACTCTAGGTTTCAAATGTACTGGTTAGGGAGTACCACCAAAAAGGTACTCTCCCTACCCTGTAGGCAGCTCAATATCCATGAAACCCCACCAGTTGTCCTCCTAGCGATGGTAAGAGGTGCAAAACTATATGACTCCACTAGTTGTCTCCAATTTTTTTAGGAGCCTATCCCCAGAATGTGATAATTATTTGCTCCTTTGCCTTAGGGATTTTAATGAAGTTATCACCAATGAATTCATCCCAGCTGCACTAGGGTCCCACCCAAGGGACCCTACCAGAAATCATTGCTTCCAACACCATGTGTCCCAAAATCCTCATCATGAAGGGGATACTACCCCATGGACCCCATCTAAATTCAAGTAGACATAGGCTCCGAGGCATCCCACAAAGGGATATGATCATATAATTGGGAACATTCTATCATCATAATTCATGTTGAAGAAGGCGCTGGATAAATACAGTGACAATCCATGGGCATATATATATATTCTTTCTCACCCTTATGAAACCTTCTATGAGAATACATCATCACAAGAGCAGATAAAAATCCCTTCTCAAAAATATAAAGCTCTTCAGTCAAATATAAAATACAACTACGAGTAGGCACAAATTCCGACTACTTTTCGCTAAGCCCTCCATGAAAATTGGGTGGAAAAGTATAGGCAAACTCATATCCCTATCAATGCATATCAAGGCCATTAATCAAATACAATTGAAACCAATGAGAAGAAGAAAATTAATGGTCATTCATATAAATACTTCCATGTAAATACAGTGGTAATTGGATAAGGAAGATAGCATATCCTAATTTTATATTAGGGGAAAACCTATATCTCTACCCCTATACTCGAGAACATTCGGTAACTACTGACAGGAAATGGAGGATTGGAGCAGGCACGCATTCCTGCTCTGACACCAAAATGATAATATATTTTTATTCCCACCAAGTATGTCTCTCGACACATCCCAAAAATGATGTTGGATAAAATATGAATCCATGACCACATCTTACGGACTTGCTAAAATGTAATCACATCTACGGAAATGGCAAGGATTCGGACCCACAACCCCACCTCCCCAAGTGGGGTAACTCAACAACACAATGGGTTGGTCACTGAGGAGAATATATGCATACCTTCTATTATCCATGAGGGTTTTCGGCTATATTCTATGATAAATAGACATCAATATTGGGCACAAATACCCATTCCAATTGAAGGACACCAGTCCAGTTTGGCGGCTACTCTAGGGTAGGAATATATCCCGTATAGAACTCAAGAAGCTCACCAGAATATCCCAGAATCCCTAAAAGATCCACTCAAATATGAACCTATATATGAAGGTTGTCACTTACAGTAAGCGGGCTCAGTTTCCCACAAAAGAGCGCCAAAAAAGGAATTATTCCAAAGGCATCCAGAAAATGATGAGAAGACTCATAACCCTGTTCTATTAGAAGATAGAGTTTAATATTCTATCAAACACATATCCCAAATGGCCCATGATCTTATTAATCTATAACAAAATTATGGAAGTGGAAGTATCTATTGCGATGTTCCTACCCTCAAAATTATCACCAGTAGATCTGGAGGTCCTCTCCAGAGCATCGATCAAAAAGGATCCCTTCATGGACACAAACCAATCAATCATGATATCTTATCTCTTGGTGACCATCAGGGTATCCCTCCTTATTTTTAGAAGATCAAAAAATATCAAGAAGGTACACTCCCCCCTTTATATCGTCTTCCCTAAAGGTCATCCCCAGGGTATACGCTGCAGAAATTATCCTCATAGTAGGACATCAAGTTGTTATGTTATTACTTGCTATAATGTTATTCATTGAAAAGGTCCTCCACAATGTAACATTTCATGTTGGTAGGATGGCCCTCCCCTTTCCAAGTCAAATATGAAAAATCCCTCATACTCTGAGTCACTTGGAAATATGGGTCCCAATATGTTAGATTCTCTATCAATAACAAGAAACATCCTTTCTCAACCAAGTGATGGCCCAAGGAAATGCTCATCCTCTGACCCCCCCCCCCCCCCCGTGGAGCATTCATATACCAATGAGACCCCTAATATCCCTTATAATTATGAAAAAACAGTTTAGAAGCACCCATGTTGGTTAGATCAAGTAGAGGAGTCCCTAGAGAAAGAATAAAATAATATGTTTCTTGTAAGAAGACAATTGGCTAGAAAAGATACCACTTATGTTTTAGACATCATCCACTTATCAGTTCTATATACTAAAGAAATTGTCATAATAATGAATAAATAACATTCATCTCAATATCTGGAAAAATATTTTCCACATGAAAGAAAAATTCTTTCCTTACGAAGGGTATATAGACCATATCAAAACATTATAAGAGCTTCATCGTCAAATTGATTTGGAATCCCTTTCGTCTACATGGAAAATGCAATCAAAGAGGCGGAGTAAAGATCTCTAATCAACTTTACTCAATGTAATTCATAAGTTGTTTAATCTAATTTTTGATTCCCTATATGGTGTTCACATCTGGGGATGGGGAGAGCATGGAGCTTTTCATTTCACCACACACATCATTCAACAGAACCCACTGGAAAGGACATCCTATAATGTCATTATCCCAAGTCATCTTGCAAGAATAACCCTTACTTGGGAAAGGTGGCATGATCAATAATAATATACCTTTATTAAGTTTCAAAAGCATCAATCCTGATGGGATAAATGCATCAAAAAACTCCTAAACCAGGAAACCGATAACATTTAACAGTCTTTCCGCCTAAGGGAAGCCAATCATCATGCATTTATAATATCCCTGTAAACAAATAGTTCATGATTATATCCAACATTATATCTGGATCACATTAAAATAGGGATATGAGAGATCAAGGGAGCAGTGACAATAGAAGAGGTCATTGTAATATGGTATTATCCCCAGCCCATAGGAATGGGGGAATTTTTAACACAAAATTCACCTATAAGATTGAAAAAATCAAATAACAGCACAAAAATAAGAGAATGGAAGCAACCCTAGCCCACAAGTATGGGGTTATTTTTACCTAAACCACTCCCACAATGCAAATTAGTCTTTTCCTGCTTATAGAGGATGATAAGTAGAGTGGTCTCCCATTCCATCCCATCTCATGAATCAGTTCCCCTAGGAGGGATTCATATGACCAGGTTGCATTGAGGATTCCTTAAAATTATTCATTTCGAAGAAGCCTGAAGAGAATCCTAGAAAGGGAGGGAGAGATACAATAAAGAAAAAAAATATCCCTCTTATCATTTAGTAGCCAGTACGATGCTGGAAATGATGCAAATGAAAAAGATAAAGGAGATAATGGTTCCCTCCAGAATCCAATCCACACTAAGAATGATTGTTTGCATACACAGAACTATAGAATCTCCCTAAATTTGGGTGTTCCCTCGATCAATCCTGCATTACCTCCTCAATGAGTCTCTACCAAAGAGAAGAATAAAATTAAGGTCGTATATGACCCACTACCTCCTCTCAATGAAAAATACTCCATACACTCAAAGAAATATTCACTAAATAAGAGGAATAAATGAAATATTTTATGTGAATTAATGAATTTCTACTTTGAGGTAGCATTCATACCGAATATCCCCCCCCCCCCCCCGCTCCCTAGGTAGAGCCTAAATGTAAACTTTCAACAGGTTTACCTCAACTTCAAGGATTAATCTTAACAATTGAAGAAATTATGGGACATCCACCCAAATTAGATCCAAGACAGTCGGTTCACCTGGACACAATCATGGATGGATATCAATATATCCCTCTATCTAAGATAAAACTCAAACAAGTTCAGTAAAATCCTCAAAAGATGTCCCTGGCCGAGTATCTGCCTCAAATAATGGTAGAACCAATATGTCAAATCCAAACCCTTATTACACCTATCCAAGCTCAGTTTTAAAATAACAATCATCAAGGGATTATCATCACCATCAAGTCATTAGAAACTCAATTGGAATTCATGGATGAGTGGTGTGCACCAGTACAACAAGAACGGAAGCCTTACCCTAACTGGGTGAGTGACACCCTACCTCCACCAATCTTAGGGAGTCCTAAATTTCCAATATTAAATTCCTCAGGTGACTCAGAACAACATCTGGCCACCTATGCATCCCATTCGGATCCCATTATGGGAACTCTTGAGTAATAAAAAGTAGTGAAACTAGGATGTTTCGTGTGAACCCTGTAAGGGCCAGACTTCATATGGTACATCGGTTTTCCAACTCGATTGATTATGATAATGGGAAGACCTACATCGACCTTTCTTATTCTAGTTCAACTCAACATTGAAGAATACAATACTCAGAGACCTCCCAACTGAAAATAGTGATATAATGAGAGAGTCTCAGATTTTACTTCTAGATGGAAATAATTTACCTATTCCCTGAACTGAACACTTTTCTAGGAGGATATGGTTTCTCTATACATTGATAACCTCCATGATGAGTTATAGACATCACTAATCCTGGTGAAATATACAAGTGGGTTCCAATATTTCTCTATAGTTTCCCAAAAAATGGAATACTCTATACAGTGTACTAATATCAATTCCCAAATAACTCCACCGATCCTAGGGAAAATAGCAGTAAAGGTGGAGGTGGAATTTGTCACACTTAATCCTACCTCCGTACCCACTCTAGCTCCAAAACCTGCACCATATTCTGTAGCACCCCAAAAGCATCGACAAAAACCCCCACCTCAACAGGACAAGTAGAGGGAACCCTACAAAAATCGATTCAAGGAATGAAGGAATAAAGATTACTCATTTCAAGATGATCAAGCTTGTGGATATTTTATAGCCTTTATATAATATGATTTACTCCATCTATAGGATCAAAAAAGGATCGACCATGTGGGTCTTTATTGTTGTCTATATTATTTCCCTTTTAGTTGAATACTGTGACACATCATTCAATAATGCTTCATCTTCAAAGAGATCCTACTAAAAATGATAGATTTGGGGAAAGTAAAACTAGGAATGAAGCTAGTTCAATTGGTGTATGTTTACACTACTTCCCCTGATGAAGGGTTTGTGTGGGAAAAATATTTTATTATAAGGGGAAAATGTTATATAGTTTAATGAATCTAAATAAAATAAATCAAACTCATGGTATTCTCCATGCACAGTTGAAACAACCAACAATGCCCCCATCTACTCCTATTACAACGTAGTCGATTTCCTCAGCCCCACAACCCTCAAAAAGTTGACATTCCAAAAAGAAGTTTGACTAGAGAGGTAGGGAAAATGTGTAGGAAGATGAAATTATGTCAAGTAAAAAAGCCATCTTTGACACTATTAGATTTTATTCCATTATATCTGAATGCAGGGGCACCGCCCCGCCAAACGACACCACCAGAAATAGTTAGCTAGGTAAATGATTCATTGAGTGAGGAGTTGATATTTAGTTACATTAATGAAATTCACTTAATGTATCTCTTCTCTAAATATTAGTATAGATATGAACATGAGTTACCACATCTAAATGGAGAACCGTTGGAAGAGACCTCAAGATCAGTTGACAAGTGAGTTATGATCGAATGAGAGAGACACACTTAACTCAACTGACAAGTTGAGACCTGTGATTTCTGACCTTCATCACCATTGGATAGAATGACTCTTACAGTTGAAGAACTGTAATAGTTATTTCATCACAAACTAACCAGACAACAAATCTAGCCAGTTACTTTTAGTTAGATCCTTATTTTTAAAACATCAGTGCATGAACAAGGCTAAACAGTATCGAATCGGCCAGTGGACTCTCCCCCTACACATCTATTGGTTGTTTACACCAAAACATCTATTACTGTTCTATCTACTCCCTTTTCACTCACTATATTACCCTCATTTCCTCACACACCAATTCTCAATCTCTCCACTTTACCATTACTAACTTTGTTAGCTTGTTCCTGTGTGTGTTTTTGTTTACGCTCGCGTGTCGTTGGGCATGGGAGAAAAAAAATTTATAACTAACTTACTACATAGGATAGTGGAAAGACAAGGTTTAACCATAGGGTGGCATTATGTTTTGTTTGGAAATCTAAAAAAATAAACAAAACAAAAACACACACAAGAATAAGCTAACACAGTTGGTGATGGTAAAGTGGAGAGAGTGAGAATTGGTGTGTGAGGAAATGTGGGTAAGCTAGTGAGTGAAAAGGGAGTAGACAGAGCAGCAAAAGAAGTTCTGGTGTAAACAACCAATATATTAGTAGGGGAGATTCCACTAGTCGATTCGATGCTGCATAACCTTGTTCATGCACTGATGTTTTAAAAATACGGATTTGACTAAAAGTAACAAGCCAGATTTGTCGTCTGGTCAGTTTGTGATGAAATAACTATTACAGTTCTTCAACTGTAACAGTAATTCTATCCAATGGTGATAAAGGTCAGAAATCACTGGACTCAACTTTTCAGTTGAGTTCAGTGTGTGTCTCTCGTTCCAGAATAACTCACTTGTGAGTGAGTTCCTCAAATTGAAACAGTTTTCAATATGGTGAAAACAAGATCGTTTTTCACTCGATCTTGTTGTTTTGAAAATAAACTTGTCTGTAAACAATGAGAGAGACAATCCAATAAAATTTTGCAGCACATGAATAAGACTAAAAAAATCAAATCAACCAGCTTATTCCTCCTGAAGTAATTTAGGTATACATAGTGGTTGGTTTTAATGCAACAATAGAGTAAGAAATAATGAAGTTCATGTTAAATTGAGTTGTATAAAAACGGAGCACAAGGAAAATAAAATCATTCACCTCCCTTATTGATCTCCTAATGTTATAAATTCCTGCTGCTCAATGGTGGATGTGATGCGGGAATGCACTTGATGTCCCGCCCTGGGAATCAAGGTATGAAATGTGACGATATTCTGCTCTCGGTACTCCAATCTGATCATAAAGAAAATGTTGTATGTTCCTCTTGCTCTGATCCCCCCAGTCTCGATCAAAACATAATTGCATGTCTCCAGTTCCCTCTATCAGGAATGATCTTCTCGAATACACCTGCTCCGTGGATTCATCCATGCCTCTCCCACCTCCTGAGCATTCATCACCCAGTCGAAGTCTCTGGAATCTCCCTTAAGGAGCTCCCTGGCCTTCACATGGAGCCTTCGCTGCCCTTCCCCTCCCGCGCTTGTCACTGGAGCAGTTTCTCTTAACATAATCAAAAAAAATCTTGGATTTCAAGCTAATTTCTTCCCTGGAAATAGCAGATCCACGTGTCATGCTTTTACGTAAACGTTACAATCTTTTTAGTTAACTCAAAGTGAGTGCATCCCACCCCCTTCCACGAAACAATAACAAACGCACGTGATCCCAATAAAAAGTAACTTCTATGTATAAATAAATGAATTTATCCACTCTATATTAATATCACTACTTAAAGTTAATAATAATAATAAATAATATAATAATAACGTATATTATAAGAAATTATATATATACAAGCTTATATACCTATTATTATTATCATTATATTGTATATGATATATAACACATAATATATAAAACAATATACACAATTATATATTATCAATGGTATACTAATTATATTTATTAGGTATGTTAATATCAATATTATTGTATATATTATATATATATATGTTATTATATGTTATAATATAATATAAAGATAATGAAAATAAAAATAAAAAAGAATATGAAATAAGAAAAATAGGGGGCGGTTCTGTTCGTGTGGAGTGAAGGGGGAGAGGAAGAGGGTGACGTGCTTCATGGTAGGGGAGGCGGTGGCACTGATGCGGGAAGAGGAGAATAGGGTCACAGTGGCATATGAGGCGTGGAGGGGGGGAACGGTCTCAGTGCCGGGGGTTTTCGGCGACGTCGACCGGTGGCCGTGTGGGATCGTTGCAGATCCAAGAGGGCTGTAGGGAGAGGGTTTAGGCGCAAATGGGAGGTGAGGGGTTTCAATTATGGT
This sequence comes from Viscum album, assembly GCA_963277665.1. Lineage (NCBI taxonomy): Eukaryota > Viridiplantae > Streptophyta > Magnoliopsida > Santalales > Viscaceae > Viscum > Viscum album. The sequence goes on from OY728158.1 coordinate 1,505,291,249, forward strand.
AAGATTTAGGTTTCATTTGAAAATTTGGATTCCGAGATTGATACTTGTTTTCTGCTGTGATTGTATTTCATTGTATCAATACATTCTTCAATTTTTTGTTGAGTGGAAATCGTTGTACTACTGGTGCGTTGATCTGGTGTTGTGCTATTGGTGTGTTGATGAGATGATACGGAGATTTTTAATAATTTCTATGTGTTGCTGCTGAGTGGATGAGATGGGAGAAGAGGAAAGAGAGACTGTGGAAGGTTTTCTATGGGGGGAGATAGGGAAGAAGCTGGAAGTTTTAGGTTTGATGGTGAGACATTGGGGGTAAAAGACGGTGGCACCGGTTTGGAAACGGTGCCATAGTAATTGGAGGTGGAACGGTTTCAAAGAAATAGAGGAGGCACCATGAGGAAATGGGTGGAGGCGGTGAGACAGTTGAGAAACGGTGAGACAGTAAGTCTGGGAATATGGTGGCACCGTGAAGAAAACTGTGAGACAGTAAGTGAGGCGGTGTGTGGGAGGACCGATCGCACTGTGATGGAAACGGTGTGACGTGCAACCGTGAGTAACTAAAAATTAAAAAGAACAGATAAATTAATAATTTAATAAACATAAAATTAGATTAATAAATTAAATTAAATAGAATGGAATTGAAAAATAAATAAATAATAACAAGTTAAATAATAAATTTAATAATACTTTATTTAAAAGAATGAATTTATTTGGGTTTAATAATTTAAATCATATTAAAATAATAATGTTACTTGCTTTGATTGATTAACCAATTAATTAAATAACTAATTAAATTAAATAATAAAATAATTAATTGAATAAGATTAAATTGTCAAAACTAATTAACTTATTAAAAGACTAAGAACTAAAATGAGTTATTTATTTAAAATTTAAAGAAATAAATAATTAATTAAATTAAAAAAATTAATAAACTAACTAGAATGGAAAATTGTAAAAATAAAACAATAAATAAATAAAAGTCTAATTCGCAGGACTAATTTAATTTAAGAATTATTTAAAAAGACAATAATGAAAATTAAAAACAATTGATTTAAACTAAAATTGATTATTTTACACAGTAAAGTACAAAATGACATTCATTATCAATTATTTAATAAAAAACAACATTTTGATATAAAAATTCAATAAAAATACAAAAAGGATGTAGCAAATAGTGTGAAAAAACTGCCACATCAAACTCCCCCACTCTTAAAACTTTGTTTGTCCTCAAAAAAATACATGCCTTTGAATTTAAAACAGAAATATGATTTGTGAGTTTCAATTCAAAAAGTGCATGATTGAACTTAAAAATCAAGAGGAGTAGGACCAAACAATAGGTCAGGCTTTTCAAAGGTGTTCAAAAATAATGTCCTACATAGCTTCAAAAAACCCACTGGAAGTCAAAAGCCTCACAAATTCGTACACTGTCAAGTATGTCATGCCTCCTATGTGTATTCATTAACTGTTCTACATCACCTTCAATTTCAAGTACTGATTCAAGGAGTGTTGATAGGTTAGATGAAATGGAACTCAAAACTTAACCAAGGGCACCTTCCATTCTCACCTTCCTCCAAGATCCTAAAATTAAAGTCCATTAAATTGATCACTTTATTGATTCAACTCAAATAAATATTAACCAAGTCAATTGCTCCATTCTTCATATGGGTTCAAAATTCTCCTCACCATAATGAGTTTATTTCTGACAAGGGAAATTTATTTTAATCTTTCGCAGCCATATTCCATGTGCAGAGCAGTATGCATAACACTTATTAAGATTGAAATTGGCTTTATTTATTCACATAAATGCACCCAACTCACCTTGTCTTGGATACTCACCGTGGGATCCAATTTTTCCATTTTACTCCAGTTATAAATGTGTTAATTAATAACCAATCAAATGGACTTCCTAAATTGATTGAATATTATTTAATAAAAATGAGAGTCCCATGGGTTTTAGTGATAGCATCAAGTTACTCTAAGTCAGGATCCTCATCCCTCAAAACCTATCCCGTCAAACTCCCATCCTCAATTCCTAAATAGAAAGGTTCATAGAGACAGTGAACAATTGCACTCAGAAATCATTCGTACTTAACAGTTTCTGACTAAGTGACACTCTCAACATCCAGAAAACAATTATCTACTAAACAAGAAATAAATGAAGTACCATTGAACCTAAAATGACCATCATGTGATGAAATAATTTGAAAAATTTTGAAGGAATTTTAAACCATTTTTTTGAAAAAAAATTACCATTTTTTAAACATCTACAAACTCAGGTTCAAGAAGGGGGGAATTCAACAGGACACTAGAATGACCCCTCTCACCCACACTTAAAACCCAAAATTGTCCCCAATGTTGTATTCTAAGGTGGAAGAAAGTTTATGATCAAAAAATATGGACATTTTAGATGAAAAGTGATATGTAGGGGTATCAATGAAGTTCATAAATTTTCTTTTCCACACAAAAAGTAAAATAAAATAAAAACCTAAACAAACAAAAACAGAAGAACATAACCCCACCAAACATCACCAGAAACCAAGTACATTTCTATTCCTAAGAAGTTCATTATTTTAATTTTTTAATGATCAGATAAAAGATTGTATCAATTTACTTCAAATAGTTTCATGATTAGCAGTGATGTGCAGCAGCAGCATAATGAAATTGGAAGCAGTGGGTGGAAGAATGTTTTAGGACATCAGCTCAAAATACATTTTTCAACTCTATAGATACTATAAGCTAAACACCCATGCAAGAAAAAACAGTCATTTTTCATAGATTAGGGGAGGTCCCCACACTTAGTTCACAATAAAGAGTGAGCAAGTAATTGAAAGTGAAAAAGCCATAACAACACTTCCATGAATTATTAGAACTTTGGTTGTGGCTTTCATCAACAATTCCTCTATAGCATCACTGGGTTGTTACTCCTCTTCATTAACATGAAAGTTCAAATAAGTAATATAATATTGAAGATTTTTAAGTTCAAAATAAGTAACCCAAGAGAGTGATTATAAATAAATGTTATCCATAAAATGCAGTGGATTTCTCCCTTGGGGTTTCTGGGCCAAGTTTTTAGCAGCAACAACTCTCTCTCTAAAACAACAACAGATCATGAGGCACCATCAAGGAGTTAAGAAACAGAGACAGAGAACAAGCAGCAGAGATTAAAATTATTAACAAAAAAAATAAAAGGGAAACAACTAAACAACCATGGTTTTGTTCCCATGCAACACTAAGTTTATAGTCATTAGTTAGATTTGAATCATCTCAATCTTCCAAAAGAGATATGGAAGCCAAGTCCTTTGGCAGCCCTTCAAAGAAGTGATTTATTCTTTGACCATGGACTATGAATGGTCAATTATCTTCTCTAACTAGCTCAAAAGCTCCATTAAACAAGACTTGAACAATAGTAAATGGTCCTGACCATTTCGACTTCAACTTTCCAGGAAACAACTTCAATCTTGAATGGAAAATAAGGACCCTCTAACCAACCTAGAAATTCCTATTTTGAAAGATTGAGTCATGAAAATCCTTTGTTCTTTCTTTGTAAATTTCATTATTCTCATAGGACTGTCTTCGAACCTCATCCCGCTCACTTAGCTCTAGCAGTCTCCTCTCACCAGCAGACTTAAACTCAATGTTAAGTGCCTTTATTGCCCAGTACGATCTCTGTTGTAACTCAATAGGTAGATGACATGTTTTCCCAAAGAGTATCCTATATGGTGACATCCCTATAGGAGTATTATAAGAAGTTCTGTAGGCCCAAAGGGCCTCATCAAACTTCCTTGACCAGTCCTTCCTAGATCTAGACACTGTTTTCTCTAAAATCTATTTGAGCTCTCTGTTTTAAACTTATGCTTTCCCAATGGACTGTGGGTGGTAAGTGGTTCATATAATATGTAATCACCCATACTTTTCAATCAAACCTTTGAACTTATAATTCTTGAAGTGAGTCCCATTATCAGTGATGAATTCTCAAGGCACACCAAATCTAGAAAAGATGCCTTTCTTGATAAATTTCACAACACTAGCAGCTGAATTATCAAACAGAGCTATTGCCTCAACCCACTTGGACACGTAGTCCATAGAAACCAAAATGAACTCATTCCCATAAGAAGATGGGAATGGTACCATAAAGTCCAAACCCCACATATCAAATATTTTGACCTCCATAATACCTTTTGGTGTAATTACTCTCTTCTTCCAACATTTCCCAACATTAGACATTTCTCACAGCCAATAACCAGACTCCCAAAATCCTTAAACAGTGTTGGCTAGTAGAAACTAGCTTGTAGGACCTTCTGAGTAGTCCTTTCTTCTCCATGGTGGCCACCCCAAGGTGATGAATGGAAGATCTCAAGAATGGTCAAAATCTCATCCTCAACCACACATCTTCTCAGAATTCCATCAGCACACCTCCTAAAGAGAATATGGTCATCCCAAAAATAATATTTCAGTTCAAAAATAAACCACTTCCTCTGATTATGTGAGAGATCCTTGCACATGACTCCAGCTACCAGAAAGTTGGCATAGTCTGCGAACCAAGCAGACTGCTGCATAGAAGCAGTGAACAATTGTTCATCAGGGAAATAAGTTTTGATCTCTTTTGGTTCCTTACTTGGGGAATTGGTCAATCAGGACAAGTGATATGGAACTACATTCTTTGCCCCTTTCTTATCCTTAATCACTAAATGAAACTACTATAGTTTCAAGGTCCAACTCATGAGTATGGGCATTCAGTCCTTTTTAGCCAGCAAATACTTCAGGGTTGAATGATCTGTGAAAAATATGATCTTTGATCCTATCAAATATTGCCAGAACTTTTCCAAATAAAACATCACAGTAGCTAACTCCTTTTCAATGGTAGAGTAATTTTTCTGGGCATTGTCCAGTAGCTTGATTGCATATTAAATAACATGTAATTTCCTATCCTTCCTCTACCCTAACACAGATTCTACTAAAAAGTCACTAACATCACACATAACCTCAAATGGAAGCTTCCAGTCTGGAGCAGGTATTACAAGTGAAGTAGTTAACTTCTCCTTGATCCAATTAAATGCCTCTAGACATGTCTCAATGAATAAAAAGGGTGTGTCCTTATCCAGTAGGGATCATAGGGGTCTAGTGATCTTAGAAATGTCCTTAATGAACATCCTGTAGAACCCAACATGACCCAAAAAACATCTAATTCCTCAGACATTTTCAGGTGGTGGAAAATTTTGTATGACCTCATTTTTAGTATTATCAACCTCTAGCCCCTTCTTAGAAACCCTATGTCCCAAAACTATGCCTTTAGTGGACATGAATTGGCACTTTTCCCAGTTTAAGACTAAGTTGGTCTCTTGTCACCTTTCTAACACTAGTTCCAGGTTTTTCACACAATTATAAAAAAAATCTCCCACAACAGAAAAATCATCCATGGACACTTCAATTATCCTTTCAATCATGTCTGAAAAATTTCCATCATGCACCTCTGAAAAGCAGCAGGAGCCCCACACAAGCCAAAGTGCATCCACCGGTAGGTAGATGTCCCAAATGGACCGATGAAGGTGGTTTTCTCTTGGTCCTTAGGTGAAATGGAAATCTGGTTGTAACCAGAATAACCATCAAGAAAGTAGAATAATTCATTGCCTGCTAATCTCTCTAACATTTGATCCAAAAATGGCATGGGGAAGTGATCCTTTCTTGTGGAAGCATTCAATTTTCTTTAGTCTATACAGACTCTCCATTTATTCACAACTCTTGTCTGGATTTTCTCATTCTTTTCATTAGTGACCACTGTCACTCCACTCTTTTTGGGTACCACCTGGACAGGACTGACCTAGGGGCTATCAGAAATAGGAAAAATTATTTCATCATCAAGAAACCTAATCAATTCGTATCTCACAACTACCTTCATGTTGGGGTTGAGTCTTATTTGGGATTCCACTCTCGGATTACCCTCAGGTTCCATGAGAATTTTGTGCATACAGAAGGCTGCACATTTCTCTTTGATATTAGCAACTGAACAGCCTATGACAGACTTCTACTTCTTCAAAATAGTAAGCAGATTGTTCTCTTGAACCACTTCCATGTTGAATGAAATGATCATAGGATGGGTGGAATTGTCTCCTAAAAAGGAATATTTGATATGGGTAGGGAGGGTCTTGAGTTCAAGGGTGGGTGGTGACTAGCTTGAGGGAAGACACTTGGGCCTGGATGGCCCAAGATATTCATGCTGCCTCTTGAAGAAGGTAGTAGACAAGGATTTTTCCTCAGTGCAAGAGCTTCCTAAAGATATCTCCTCAAACTTTGACTCCTCATTTGGTGTATGAATGTGCTCCAAAACATACTCATCTATGTTCTCCAAGAATTCTCCCACGTAATCATCATCAAATTCTATCTCCTTACTTGAGCTGATCGCCACGCAAGCAGCAAAAGAGATTTCTGGTTCACTATTGATTTCTACTATCATTCTCAGAAACTCTTCTTCCTCCTTATTAACACTACTTTCAGAAACTAACATTTCATCTTTGGGGAAGAATGGGTTGGCTGGTTCTTGGATTTTCTTAAACACATTGAATTCTCCTTTCTGTTCACCCAAATTGATAATCAGTTTCCCCTTAGACGCATCTATCACAGCTCCCTCTGTGGCCAAGAAGTGCCTACCATGAATGATAGGAACCTCCCAGTCACACTTTATATCAAGGATGAGAAATTCAGTAGGCAAAATGATTTTTCCTACTCCCACTAACAGATCATAGACCCTACCCACTGGATGATTAATGGACCTATCAGCAAGTTGTAATACAACTGTGGTCGGTTGGAGAACACCTAATCTCAGGTTCTGAAAAAGTGACAGTGCAATCAGATTAATACTCAGACCCAAATCACACAAACAATTGAACTTACCACCTCTATCCCCAAATGTGCAAGGGATGACAAAGCTCCCTGGGTCCTACAGCTTAGGAGGTATCCTATTATGCAAGACTTCACTACACTCCTCTATTAAGCTATAGGTGGAAAATTCTTCTAATGTCTTTTTGTTTGAACAAATATTCTTGAGTGATTTAAGATATGATGGGATTTGAATCAATGCTTTCAAGAATGGGATATCAATGTTCATCTTTTTAACCACTTTCAAAAATTTCAACAGTTCAGAATCATGAATTGGTTTCATAATTATTTGTGGGAAAGGGATTGTAGGGGAAAAATTCCTCACAATTGGGGGAATCTCTATAGTTTCTTTTTCAACAATTTTATTCCCTTTATTATATTTGTTTTTAAATCCATTTTCTTTGGGTTTTTGAGTTGGAACAGTAGGAACTGGAGAGATTCCAGTGGTGTTGTCCCATTTTCCATATTCAGGTTCTTTCATATTTGAGTTTCCTGTTTCATCCAGTTTCTTATTTTCAGCATTTTGGGGTTCTTTCCTTGTCTATTGGTGAGTTTGGAGACAACTTATGGTGGTTACATCCATGGAATTATCCCTAGTATTGGCTTTAGTGGTGTCGGGAAGCCTACCCTTTTCTCAATTACTAGAATCCCTAGCCAACTGCCCAATTTGAATTTCTAAGTTCTTCATTCTAGCATCCATTTGAACTTTATCAAAATTATTTTTGGTCTTTTGTTCATTAAAACTCCCTATCAATTGATGGAACATATATCTGACCTCATCTTTTTAGTTGGATGACTCAGCCTTAGGTCGGGGTTGGGGTTGGAATTGTTGCCTAGGAGGCTACTGGAATCCAGGAGGGGCCGTAGGTTGGAGGACTCCCTACTCCCTCCATGACAGGTTTGGATGGATCTTATACCCATGATTGTAGGTATTGGAAAAAAGTATCATCCCTAGGCTGCATCCAAGGTCCATAGCTAGCAAAGCAGGCACTCTCATGAGGCTGGACAGGCAAATCAACATTTGGACAATAGGTTTGAGAATGGCTATACATGCCATAGTGGTGGCACTTCTCCTTAAGGTTTTGATGTGGGTTTTCGTTGAAGAACCCAGTAGCTGGGGCTTCCGCTTGAGGAGAAGGGGCAGTTTCCTTTCTCATAATGGTTCTCCTCCTAGATCATTTGTACTGGTAATTTTGAGCTAATGTATTAAAGATTTGATTGAGCTCCTCAGCAGTCCTATCACTAAATTCTCGTCCAGATGAATGATCCACCAAGGTTTGGTGGTAATGGTTGAGACTATTGTAGAAGTTGTCCATGAGGAATTCGAGTGTACATTAATGGTTTGGACACTACATAAGTAACCCTATAAACCTATCATAGGCTTTCTGAAATAGTTCTCCATCATCCTGAAGGAATCCAGTTATTTTGTGCTTAATTTCAAATGTCAACCTCCTAGGATAGAACTTCATTGTGAAGGCATTGTAAACTTGATCCCAGGTGACAAGGATTTCTTCTTCTAACTGTTGGAACCAATACCTAGCATTTCCCTTGAGGCAGAAGGGGAACACTCTCAATTTAAGCTCTTCATCAATGATACCCATAAGTAGTAGCTGCTGGACACTACAATAAAAGGCTTTAATGAAGTCAAGAGAGTCTTCACTATTCTTTCCATTAAAGGTGGGTAGTTGACTAAGCATAGATTGATTGATCTCATAATTCATGGACCTATGAGAGAGTCTAATGCATGAAGGGTTGCTAGAAACTGAAGGTAATAAGAATTCTCTCAAACTGTGCCTCTCTGCTATGTCATTCCCAGGTGGGTTCATCATTCCAGTTTGGTTCAAATTCTCACGAAGTGGGTTGTTCAAGTTTTCATTTCTGTCATCTTTCATATTGACCTTGTCTTTGTTCTTTTTCACTTCCTTAAGTTGATAATCAATTTTGGGATCACCAGGAACTAAGTATTCAGACTTATACCTGGTTTTCATGTAGCAGGTTCACAAAATGTTTTTTTTAATTTCAATTTTTTCCCTTTTTGCAGATTTTTTAGTGATTTTTTTCTGTTTTTTTTTATTTTTTTATATGTAATTTTTTTTTTGGTTTTTTTAAAATGCACCTAACCTCCCCGGAAACGGCGCCAAAATTTTCATGCTCGCGTGTCGTTGGGTATGAGCGACAAACTAAAATTTAAAACCTACTTACTACTTCGGATAGTGGAAAGAGAGGGTCAAACCACAGGAAGGCCTTATGTTGTGTTTGGAGATATAAAAAAATAAACTAAACAAAAACACACACAAGAACAAGCTAACACAGTTGTTGATGGTAAAGTGGAGAGAGTGAGAATTGGTGTGTGAGGAAATGAGGGTGAGCTAGTGAGTAAAAAGGGAGTAGACAGAGCAGCAAGAGAAGTTCTGGTGTAAACAACCAATGGATGAGTAGGGGGAGAGTCCACTGGCCGATTCGATACTACTTAGCCTTGTTCATGCACTGAAATTTTAAAAATTCAGATCTGACTAAAAGTAACTGGCCAGATTTGTCATCTGGTCAGTTAGTAATGAAATAACTATTACAGTTCTTCAAGTGTAACAGTCATTCAATCCAATTGTGATGAAGTTCATAAATCACTAGACTCAACTTGTTAGTGTAGTTCAGTGTGTCTCTCTCATTCGATCATAACTCACTTGTCACTGAGTTCCTCAAATTGAAATAGTTTTTATTATTGTGAAAACAATATCGGTTTTCACTCGATCTTGTTGTTTTGAAAATAAACTCATCTGTAAAAAATGAGAGAGACAATCCAATAAAATGTTGCGGCACATGAATAAGACAAAACAAATCAAATCAACCAGCTTATTCCCCCTGAAGGAATTTAGCTGGACATAGTGGTTGTTTTTAATGTAACAATAGAGTAATAAATAATTAAGTTCATGTTAAATTGAGTTGCAGAAAAATAGAGCACAAGGAAAAGAAAATCATTCGTCTCCCTGCTTGATCTCCAGAAGTTCTAAATTCCTTATGCAAAATGGTGGATGTGATTCTGGAATGTGCTAGATGTCCTGCCCTGGGAATCAAGGTATTAAAGTTGCTAATCTGTTGCTCTCAGTACTCCAATCTAATCACAAGTAAAATGTTGTATGTTCCTCTTGATCTGCTCCCCCCCAGTCTCGATCAAAACCTCACTGCCTGACTCCAGTTCCCTCTATCCCAAATAATCTTCTCGAATACTCCTTCTCCACTGGATTCATCCATGCCTCTCCCACCTCCTGCGCATTCATCACTCAGTCAAAGTCTCTGGAATCTCCCCTGAGGAGCTCCCTGGCCGCCACGTGAAGCTTTCACTGCCCTGCTCCTCCTGCGCTTGTCACCGGAGTAGTTTCTCTTATCAAAATCAAAAAAATGCACCTGTGGTGAGTTAATTTCTTCCCTAGAAATAGAATATACACATGGCATGATTTTATGTGAACGCCACGATCTTTTTAGTGAACTCTAAGTGAGTGCATCCCGCCCCCTGCCACGAAACAATAACAAACACACGTGAGCCCAATAAAAATTAGTTGCTATGTATAACTAAATAAATTTATACACTATATATTAATATCACAACATAAAGTTAATAATAATACTAATTAATATAATAATAACATATATTATAAGAAATTATATACATATATATAAGCTTATATACCTATTATTATTATCATTATATTGTATATGATATATAACAAATAATATGTAAAATAATGTACACAATTATTTCATATTAATAGTATACTAATTATATTTATTATGTATGTTAATATCAATATTATTGTATATTATATATATATGTTATTATAATTTATTATATAATATAAAGATAATAACAATAAAGAGAATAAAAATTAAAGAAGAAAAAGAGGGTGAGGTTCTGTTCATGAATAGTGGAGGGGAGAGGAAGAAGGAGACATGATTCAGGGTAGGGGAGGTAGTGGCACTGATGTGGGAAGAGCAGAATAGGGTCACAGCGGCATATGAGGTGAAAAGAGGGGGGAAATGGTCTCGGTGTAGGGGGTTTTCGGTGAGGTTAGCTGACAGTCGTGCGGGCTCGTGGCGGATCCAGGAGGGCTGCAGGGAGAGGTTTTAGGCGCAAATGGGAGGTGAGGGATTTGAATTCTGGTAAGATTTACATTTCTTCAAAAAAAAATGGATTCTGAGATTCATACTTTTTTTCGATTGTGATTTTGATTCATTGTATCGATAGATTCTTCAATTTGTTGTTGGGTAGAAATTGATGTACTGTTGGTGCATTTATTTGGTGTTGTGCTAATGGTGTGTTGATGAGGTGTTGTGTAGATTTTCAATAATTTCTGTGTGTTGCTGTTGTGTGGATGAGATGGGAGAAGAGGAGAGCGAGATGGTGGTAGGTTTGCTACAGGGGGAGATAGGGAAGAAGCAAGAGGTTGGAGGTTTTACGGTGAGACGTTTGGGGTAAAAGACGGTGGCACCGGTTTTGAAATGGTGCCACAGTGATTGGAGGTGGAACGACGTCAAAGCAGCAGAGGAGGCACCACGAAGAAAGGGGTGGAGGTGGTGAGACAGTTGAGAAATGGTGAGATAGTAAGTCTCTGAATACGGTGGCACCGTGAAGAAAAATGTGAGACAGTAAGTGAGGCGGTGTTTGGGGGGATCGGTGGCACCGAGATGGAAATGGTGTGATGTGCCACCGTGAGTACCTGCAAATTAAAAAGAACAGATAAATTAATAATTTAATAAACCTGAAATTAGATTAATAAATTAATAAATTGAATTGAATATAATGGAATTGAAAAATAAATAAATAATACAAAGTTAAATAATAAAATTAATAACACTTTATTTAAAATAATGAATTTATTTGGGTTTAATAATTTAAAACACATTAAAATAATAGCGTTACTTACTTAGATAGATTAACCAATTAATTAAATAACTAATTAAATTAAAGAAAAAAAATTAATTGAATAAAATAGATTTTCAAAACTAATTAACTAATTAAAAGACTAACAGCTAAAATGAGTAATTTATTTACAATTTAAAGAAATAAAAAATTAATTAAATTAATAAATTAATAAACTAACTAGAATGAAAAATTTTAAAAATAAAATAATAAATAAATAAAATTCTAATTTGCAGGACTAAATTAATTTAAGAATTATTTAAGAATACAATAATGAAAATTAAAAACAATTGATTTAAACTAAAATTGATTATTTTACACAACAAAGTACAAAATCACATTAATTATCAATTATTTAATAAAAAACAAAATTTCGATATAAAAAAGTCAATAGAAAATACAAAAATGATGTGGAAAAGTGTGTGAAAACACTGCCACATCAAACTCCCCCACACTTAAAACTTTGTTTGTCCCCGATCAAGCAAATGACTTTGACTTTAAAACAAAAATATGATTTGTGAGTTTCTGTTCAAAAAGTGAATGATTGAACTCAAACATCAAGAGGAGTAGGACCAAACAATAGTCTAGGCTTTTCAAAGGTGTTCCAAAATAATGTCCTTCCTAGCTTCAAAAAACCCAGTGGAAGTCTAAAGCCTCACAAATTTGTACACTGTCAAGTATGTCATGACTCTTATGTGTATTCATTAACTGTCCTAATTCACCTTCCAATTCATGTACTGATTCAAGGAGTGTTGATAGGTTAGATAAAATAGAACTCAAAACATAACCAAGGGCACCTTCCATTCTCACCTTCCTCCAGGTTCCTAAAATTAAAGTCCATTAAATTGATCACTTTATTGATTCAACTCAAATGAATATTAACCAAGTCAATTGCTCCATTCTTCATCTCGGTTCAAAATTCCCCTAACCGTAATGAGTTCATTTTTAAAAAGGGCACTTTATTTTAATCTTTACCGGCCATATTCCATGTGAAGAGCACTATTCATTACACTTATTATGATTGAAATAGGCTTTATTTATTCACATAAATGCACCCAGTGCACCTTTTCTCAGATGCTCGCCGTGGGATCTCATTTTCCCATTTTACTCAAGATACAAATGACTTAATTAATAACCAATCGAGTTGACTTCCTAAAGTGATTGAATATTATTTAATAAAATGTGATTCCAATGGGTTCCAATGAGAACATTAAGTTACTCTAAGTCATGATCTTCATCCCTCAAAACATATCCTGTCACACTCCCATCCCCAATTCCTAAACAGAAAGGTTCATAGAGACAGTGAACAATTGCACTCAACAATCATTCGTACTTAACATTTTCTATCTAACTAACACTCTCAACATCCAGTAAAAAAATATTCACTAAACATGAAATAAATGAAGTACCATTGAACCTAAATTGAGCATCATGTGATGAAAGAATTTGAAAAAATTGGAAGGAATTTTGAACCATTTTTTTGAAAAAAAATTGACCATTTTTTAAACAACTACAAACTCCGGTTCAAGAAGGGGGAATTCAACATGAAACTATAATGACCCCTATCCCCCACACTTAAAACCCAACATTGTCCCCAATGTTGTATTCTAGGGTGGAAGACAGTTTATGTTCAAAACAGATGGACATTTTAGCTAAAAAGGGATATGGAGGGGTATCAATGAAGTTCAAAAAATTTCTTTGCCACACAAAAATTAAAAGAAAATAAAAACCCAAACAAACAAAAATAGAAAAACCTAACCCCACCAACTATCACCATCAACAAAGTACATTTCTATTCCTAAGATGTTCATGCTTTGAATTTTTTAAAGAGTAGAAAAAATATTGTATCAATTTACTAAAAATAGTTGCATGATTAGCACTGATGTGCATCAACAACATAATGAAATTGAAAGCAGTGGGTGGAAGCATGTTTCAGAAAATCAGCTCAAAATACATTTTTCGAGTCTCTAGATACTAGCATCTAAACACCCATGCAAGAAAACATAGTCATTTTTCACAGATTAGGGGAGGTCCCCCACACTTAGTACATAGTGAAGAGTAAGAAAGTAATTGAAAGTGAAAAAGGGAGAACAACAGTTCCCTGAATTATTGGACCTTTAGCAGTGGGTTTCTTCAACAGATCCTCTGTAGAATCACTAGGTTGTTACTCCTCTTCATTAACCTTCAAGTTCAAATAATGAAAATAATATTTCATAGTTTGAAGTTCAAGATAAGTAACCCAAGAGAGTGAGTATAATGAAATGTTATCCATAAAATGTAGTGGATTGCTCCCTTGGGGTTTCTTGGACTAGTTTTTGGAAGCAATAACTCTCTCTCTAAAACAACAACAGATCATGAAGCACTATCAAGCAGTTAATAAATTGAGCTGGAGAACGAGCTGTATGGATTAAATTTATTAACAAACAAAAATAAAAGGGAAACAACTAAACAACCATGGGTTAGTTCCCATGCAACAATGAGTTTATAGTCCTCAGTTAGACTTGAATCAGCTCATTCTTCCAATAGAGATATGGAATCAAAGCCCTTTGGTTGACCTTCAAAGAAGTGTTTTATTATTTGACCATTTACTAATAAAGGTCGATTCCCTTATCCAACCAGCTCAATATCTCCATTAAAGAAGACTCGAACAATAGTAAAGGGTCCTGACCATTAAGACTTCAACTTTCCGGGAAACAGCTTCAATCTTGAATTGAAAAGAAGGGCCCTCTCACCAACCTTGAAATTCCTATTTTGAATGATTGTGTCATGAAAATCCTTTGTTATTTCTTTTTAAATTTCATCATTCTCATAGGACTCTCTTCGAACCACATCCAGCTCACTCAGCTCTAGCAATCTCCTCTCACCACTAGACTTAAAATCAAAGTTAAGTGCCTTCACTGCCCAGTACGATCTCTATTATAACTCAATAGGTAGATTAAATGTTTTCCCAGAGAGTAATCTATATGGTGAAATCCTTGTAAGAGTCTTATTAGCAGTTCTGTAGGCCCAAAGGGCCTCATAAAACTTCCATGACCAGTCCTTTCTAGATCTAGACACTGTTTTCTATAAAATATGTTTGAGCTCTCTGTTTGAAACTTCTGCTTTCCCACTGGACTGTGGGTGGTAAGTGGTGCCTATCCTATGTGAGCACCATTACTTTTCCATTGAACCTTTGAACTTATAATTCTTGAAGCGTATCCCATTATCAGTGATGAATGCTCGAGGCACACCATAACTGGAAAAGATGTTTTTCTTGATGAATTTCACAACACTAGTAGCTGAATTGTCAGGCAGAGCTACTACCTCAACCCACTTGGACACGTAGTCCACAGAAACCAAAATGTACTAATTCCCATAAGAATATGGGAATAGTACCATGAAGTCCAAGCCCTACACATCAAATATTTTGACCTTCAGAATACCTTTTTTGTTTAATTCCTACCTTCTTCCATCATTTCTCAACATTAAACATTTCTCAAAGCCAATAACCAGACTCCTAGAATCTTTAAACAGTGTTGGCCATTAGAAACAGGATTGTAGGACCTTTTGAGAATTCCTTTCTCCTCCATGGTGGAATCCCCAAGGTGATTAATGGGAGATCTAAAGAATGGAAAAAATATCATCCTCAACCACAAAATTTCTCAGAATTCCATAATCACACCTCCTAAAGAGAACAGGGTCATCCCAAAAATGATATTTCAGTTCAGAAATAGACCTCTTCCTATGATTGTGTGAGAGATCCTTGGGTATGACTCCATCTTCTAGAAAGTTTGCATAGTCAGTGAACCAAGAAGACGGCTTCACAGAAGCAGAGAACAATTGTTCATCAGGGAATGTAGTGTTGATCTCTTTTGGTTCCTTACTTGGGGAATTGGGCAATCAGGACGAGTGCTCTGGAACTACACTCTCTGCCGCTTTCTTATCCTTAATCAATAAATCAAACTCCTATAGCTGCAAGGTCCACCTCATGAGTCTGGGATTTGAGTCATTTTTAGCCAGCAAATACTGAAGGGATGAATAATCTGTGAAAACTATGATCCTTAATCCTATCAAATATTACATGAATTTTTCCAAATCAAACATCACAGCAGCTAACTCCTTTTTAGTGGTAGAGTAATTTTTTTGGGAATCATCCAACAACTTGCTTCCATAGTAAATAACCTGTAATTTCTTATCCTTCCTCTTCCCTAACACAACTCCTACTGCAAAGGAACTAGCATCACACATAACCTCAAAAGGAAGATTCCAGTCAGGAGCAGTGATTACAGGTGAAGTAGTTAACTTCTCCTTGAGAAAATTAAAGGCCTCTAGACATGTCTCATCGATGAAAAAGGGTTTGTCCTTAACCAGCAGGGAGCACAGGGGTCTAGTGATCTTAGAAAAGTCCTTAATGAACCTCCTGTAGAACCCATCATGACCCAAAAAACTTCTAATTCCTCAGACATTTTCAGGTGGGGTCAACTTTTATATGACCTCAATTTTATCATTATTGACCGGTAGCCCGTTCTTAGAAACATTTTGTCCCAAAACTATGCCTTCAGTGGCCATGAATAGGCACTTTTCCCAGTTTAAGAATAAGTTGGTCTTGTGGAACCATTCAAACACTAGTTCTAGGTTTTTCAGAAAATTCTCAAAGTTATCTCCCGAAACAAAAAAATCATCCATGAACACATCAATTATCCTTTCAATAGTGTCTGAAAAAATTTCCATCATGTACCTCTGAAAAGTGGAAGGAGCACCACACAAGCCAAAGGGCATCTGCTGGTAGGAAAATTCCCCAAATGGATAGGTGAAGGTGGTTTTCTTCTGCTCCTCAAGTTCAATGATAATCTAGTTGTAACCATAATAACCATCAAGAAATTAGAATAATTCATTGTCTTCCAATTTATTTATCATTTGATCCAAAAATGGCATGGGGAAGGTATCCTTTCTTGTGGAAGCATTCAATTTTCTATATTCTATACAGACTCTCCATTTATTCAGTACTATTGTATGGATTTGCTCATTCTTTTCATTAGTGACCACTGTCACTCTACTCTTTTTGCGTACCACCTCCACAGGACTGACCCAGGGGATATTAGAAATAGGAAAAATTATTCCAGCATCAAGAAACCTAATCACTTCTTCTCTCACAAATTCCTTCATGTTGTGGTTGAGTCTTCTTTGGGATTCTACTCTGGGCTTATGCTCAGGTTCCATGGGAATTATATGCACATAGAAGGCTGGACTTACCCCTTTGATATCAGCAATTGACCAGCCTATGATAGACTTGTACTTATTCAAAATAGTAAGCATATTTTTCTCTTGAACCACTTCCAGGTTGGATGAAATGATCACATGAAGGGTGGAATAGTCTCATTAATAGGGGGAGGGTCTTGAGTTCAAGGGTGGGTGGTGACTGGCTTGAGAGAAGACACTTAGGCTTAGATGGCCCAAGGTCTTCATGCTGCCTCTTGAGTTGATCCCCGTGCAAGCGGCAACAAGGATTCCAGGTTCAATATTGATTTCAGCTATCATTCTCAGAAACTCTTATTCCTCCTTATCAACACTACTCTCATCAACTAACATCTCATCTTTGGGGAATAATGGGTGGGTGGGTTCTTGGATTTTCTTGAACACATTGAATTATTCTTTCTGTTCATCCAAATTGAAAATCAGTTTTCCCTTACACACATCTATCATAGCTCCCCATGTGGCCAAGAAGGGCCTACAAAGAATGATAGGAACCTCCAGTTCACACTCTATATCAAGGATGAGAAATTCATAAGGCAAAAACAGTTTTCCTACTCTCACTAACCGATCATAGACCCTACCCACTGGATGAGTAATAGACTTATCAACAAGCTGTAACACAATAGAGGTGGGTTGGGGAACTCCTAATCTCAGGTGATGAAAAATGAAAGCGGAATCAGATTAATACTAGCACCCAAATCACACAAACAATTGAACTTACCACCTCTATCCCCAAATTTGCAAGGGATGAAAATTCTTCATGGGTCCTGCAGCTTAGGAGGTATCCCATTCTTCATGACTGCACTACACTCCTATATTAAGTTATAGGTGGTAAATTATTATAATGTCTTTTTGTTTGAACAAATATTCTTGAGTGATTTCCGATATGATGGGATTTGAATTAATGCTTTCATGAATGTGATATCAATGGTTATCTTTTTATCAACTTTCAAAAATTTCAACAGTTTAGAATCCTGAATTGGTTTCTTAATTATTTGTGGGAAGGGGATTGTAGGGGAAACGTTCCTCAAAATTGGGGGCATCTCTACAGTTACTTCTTCAACAATTTTCTTTCCTTTATTATCTTTTTTTTTTCAAGCCATTTTCTTTGGGTTTTTGAGTTGTAATAGCAAGAACTGGAGATATTCCAATGGTGTTTTCCTATTTTCCATACTCAGGTTGTTTCAGATTTGATTTTTCGGTTTCACCCAGTTTCTCATTTTTAGTATTTTTGGGTTCTTTCCTAGGCTCTTGGTGAGTTTGGGGATCACTTCTGGTGGTTACAGCCATGGAATTCTCCCTAGGAATGGATTCAGTGGTGCCGAGCAGCCTACCCTTTTCTCTATTGCTAGCATCCCTAGCCAACCGCCCCATTTGAATTTTCAAGTTCTTCATTCTAGCATCCATTAGAACATTATCAAAATACTTTTTGGTCTTTTGTTCATCAAAACTCCCTATCAATTGATGGAACATATATCTCACCTCAACTTTTGAGTTGGATGACTCAGTCATAGGTTGGGGTTGGGGTTGGAATTGGTGCCTTGGAGGCTGCTGGAATCCAGGAGGGGAAGTAGGTCAGAGGACTCCCTGCTCCTTCCATGATAGGTTTGGATTGTTCCTATACCCATGATTGTAGGTGTTGGAAAAAGGATCATCCATAGGCTATATCTGAGGTTCATAGACAGCAAATCTGCCACTCTCATGAGGCTAGATAGGAAAATCAATGTTTGGATAACAGGTTTGAGAATGGCCATACATGCCATAGTTGTGGCACTACTCCATAAAGGTTTCATGTGAGTTTTCATTAATGAACCTAGAAGCTTGGGATTCAGCTTAAGAAGCATGGGTGGTTTCCTTTCTCGCAATGGTTCTCTTCCCAGAGCATTTGTGCTGGGAATTTTGAGCTAATATATTAAGGATTTGTTTGAGCTCCTCAACAGTCCTATCACCAAAGTCTCCTCTAGACTGCTGATCCACCAAGGTTTGGTGGTAAGGGGTGAGACTATTGTAGAAGGTGTCCATGAGGAATTGGGGTGTACATTGATGATTTGGACACTACCTAAGTAACCCTATTACCTATCCCAGGCTTCATGAAACAGTTCTCCATAATCCTAAAGGAATCAAGTTATTTTGTGCCTAATTTTAGATGTCACCCTCCTAGGATAAAACTTCATTGAGAAGGCATTGTAAACATGGTCCCAGGTGACAAAGATTTTTTCTTCTAACTGTTGGAACTAAGACCTAGTATTTTCCTTGAAGAAGAAGGGGAACACTCTCAGTTTAAGTTCTTCCTCAGTGAGACCCCTAAGTGGTAGCTGCTGGAAACTATAATAAAAGGCTCTAATGAAGTCAAGAGAGTCTCCACTAGGCATTCCATTGAAGGTGGGCAGTTGTCTAAGCACAGATTTCTAGATCTTGTAATTCATGGACCTATGAGAGAGTCTAATGCATGAAGGGTCACTAGACACTGAAGGTAACAAGAACTCTCTCAAAATGTGCCTCTCAGCTATTTCATTCCCAGGTGGGTTCATCATTCCAGGTTGGTTCAAATTCTCAGGAAGTGGGTTGTTCATGTTTTCATTTCTGTTATCTTCCATTTTGACCTTTTCTTTGTTCTTTTTCACTTCCTTAAGGTTCTTATCAATTTTGAGATTACTGGGTACTAAGTATTCAGACTTAGACATGGTTTTCATGGATCAAGTTCACAATTTTTTTTTTGAATTTTAATTTTTTTCCCTTTTTTTAGATTTTTTTAGTGAATTTTTTTATTTATTTTTTTATACGTAAATTTTTGTTTGTTTTTTTTAAATGCACCCTACCTCCCCAGAAACGGTGCCAAAATTTTCAGACTCGCGCGTCGTTGGGTATGGGCAACAAACTAAAATTTATAACCTGCTTACTACTTAGGAAAATGGAAAGACATGGTCAAACCATAGGGAGGCCTTATGTTGTGTTTGGAGATCTAAAAAAATAAACTAAACAAAAACACACACAAGGACAAGCTAACATAGTTGGTGATGGTAAAGTAGAGAGAGTGAGAATTGGTGTGTGAGGAAATGAGGGTAAGATAGTGAGTGCAAAGGGAGTAGACAAAGCAGCAAGAGAAGTTCTGGTGTAAACAACCAATAAATGAGTAGGGGGAGAGTCCACTGGACGATTCGATACTTCTTATCCTTGTTCATGAATTGATGTTTTAAAAATACGGACCTCACTAAAAATAACTGGCCAGATTTGTCATCTGGTCAGTTTTTGATGAAATAACTATTACAGTTCTTCAACTGTAACAGTCATTCTATCCAATAGTGATGAAGGTCAGAAATCACTGGACTCAACTTGTTAGTTGAGTTTAGTGTGTCTCTCTCATTCGAGCATAACTCACTTGTTTGTGAGTTCCTCAAATTAAAATAATTTTCATTATGGTGCAAACAAGATCGGTTTTCACTCGATCTTGTTATTTTTAAAATAAACTCTTTTGTAAACAATGTGAGAAACAATCCAATAAAATGTTGTGGTGCATGAATAAGACTATGAAAATCAAATCAACCAGCTTATTCCCCCCTAAAAAAATTTAGCTGGACATAGTGGTTGGTTTTAATGCAACAATAGAGTAAGAAATAATGAAGTTCATGTTAAATTGAGTTGTAGAAAAATATCGCACAAGGAAAAGAAAATCATTTGTCTCCCTGCTTGATCTCATGAAGTTCTAAATTCCAACTGCACTATGGTGGATGTGATGCTTAAATGCGCTCAATGTCCCGCCCTGGGAATCGAGGTATGAAAGGCGTTGATCTGCTGCTCTCGGTACTCTAATATCATCGCAAGGAAAATGTTGTACGTTCCTCTTGCTCTGCTCCCCCCAGTCTCGGTCAAAACCTCACTGCCTGTCTCTGGTTCCCTCTATCTCGAATAATCTTCTCGAATACTTCTTCTCCACTGGATTCATCCATGACTCTTCCACCTCCTGTGCATTCATCACCCAGTCAAAGTCTCTAAAATCTCCCTCGAGGAGCTCCTTGGCCTCCACGTGGAGCTTTCATTACCCCGCTCCTCCCGCGCTTGTCACCTGAGTAGTTGCTCTTAATAGAATAAAAAAAATGCACGTGTAGCGAGCTAATTTATTCCATGGAAATAGAATATCCATGTTGTGTGATTTTATGTTAACATCATGATCTTTTTAGTGAACTCTAAGTGAGTGCATCCCGCCCCCTTCCACGAAACAATAACAAACGCACATGCACCCAATAAAAAGTAAATGATATATAAAAATAAATAAATTTATACACTATATATTAATATCACTACCTAAAGTTAATAATAATACCAATTAATATAATAATAATGTATATTATAAAAATATATATATATATATATATATATATGAGCTAATATACCTATTACTATTATCATTATATTGTATAAGATATATAGCACATAATATATAAAATAATGTACACAATTATATATTATTAATGGTATACTAATTATATTTATTATGTATGTTAATATCAATATTATTGTATATTATATATATATATATGTTATTATATGTTAAAATATAATATAATGATAATAACAATAAAAAGAAAAAATAAAATCAAAGAAGAAAAGGAGGGGGTGGTTCTGTTCATACGGAGTGAAGGGGGAGAGGAAGGGGGCGACGAGCTTTAGGGCAGGGGAGGCGACAACACTAATGAGAGAAGAGGATAACAGGGTCACGGCGGCATAGGAGGCACCATGAGGACTGGGGTGGAGGTGGTGAGACAATTGAGAAATGGTGAGATAGTAAGTCTGTGAATACGGTGGCACCATGAAGAAAAATGTGAGACAGTAAGTGAGGCAGTGTGGGGGGGGGACCTGTGGCACCGTGATGGAAACGGTGTGACGTGCCACCATGAGTACCTGAAAATTAAAAATGACATATAAATTAATAATTTAATAAACTTAAAATTAGATTAATCAATTAATAAATTAAATTAAATAGAATGGAATTGAAAAATATATAAATAATACAATGATAAATAATAAAATTAAAAATACTTTATTTAAAAGAATGAATTTATTTGGGTTTAATAATTTAAAAAACATTAAAATAATATTGTTACTTTCTTAGACTGATTAACCAATTAATTAAATAACTAATTAAATAAAAGAATAAAAAAATTAATTGAATAAGATTAAATTTTCAAAACTAATTAACTTATTAAAAGACTAACAACTAAAATGAGTTATTTGTTTACAATTTAAATAATTAATTAATTAATTAAATTAATTAATTAATAAAATAACTAGAATGAAAAATTGTAAAAATAAAATAATAAATTAATACAAGTCTAATTCTTAGGACTAAATTAATTTAAGAATTATTTAGAAAGATAATAATGAAAATTAAAAACAATTGATTTAAACTAAAATTGATTATTTTACACAAAAAAGTACAAAATCACATTAATTATCAATTATTTAATAAAAAACAACATTTTGATATTAAAAAGTCAATAAAAATACAAAAAGGATGTGGCAAAGAGTGTAAAAACACTACCACATCAAACTCCCCCACACTTAAAACATTATTTGTCATTAAACACGCACATGCCTTTGACTTTAAGACAGAAGTTTGATTTGTCAGTTTCAGTTCAAAAAGTGCAGGGTTGAACTTAAACATCAAGAAGAGTAGGACCAAACAATAGGTCAGGCTTTTCAAAGGTGTTCAAAAATAATGTCCTGCCTAGCTTCAAAAAACACACTGGAAGTCAAAATCCTCACAAAATTGTACACTATCAATTATGTCATGCCTCCTATGTTTAATCATTAATTGTCCTACTTCACCTTCCAATAAAAGTACTGAATAAAGGAGTGTTGACAGGTTAGATGAAATGGAACTCAAAACTTAACCAAGGGAACCTTCTATTCTCACCTTCCTCTAGATTCCTAAAATTAAATTCCATTAAATTGATCACTTTATTGATTCAACTCAAATGAATATTAACCAAGTCAATTACTCTCTTCTTCATCTGGGTTCAAAATTCCCCTAACCTTAATGAGTTCCTTTTTTACAAGGGTGCTTTATTTTAATCTTTCCCAGCCATATTCCATGTGCAAAGCACTAGGCATAACACTTATTAAGATTGAAATTGGCTTTATTTATTCACATAAACACACCCAGTGTACGTTGTCTTAGATACTCACTGTGGGATCCCATTTGCCCATTTTACTCCAGTTACAAATGACTTAATTAATAACCAATCGAATTGACTTCCTAAAGTGATTAAATATTATTTAATAAAAATGTGAGTCCCATGGGTTCCAGGGAGAAGATCAAGTTACTCCAAGTCATGATCCTCATACCTAAAAACCTATCATGTCACACTCCCATCCTCAATTCCTAAACAGAAAGGTTCATAGAGAAAGTGAACAATTTCACTCAGTAGTCATTCGTACTTAATAGTTTCTAACTAAGTACCACTCTCAACATCCAGCAAAAAATTATCCACTAAATATGATATAAATCAAGTACCATTGATCCTCCAATGACCATCATGTGATGAAAGAATTTGAAAAAATTTGAAGTAATTTTGAACCATTTTTTTGAAAACAATTTACCATTTTTTAAACAACAACAAACTCAGGTTCAAGAAGGGGGAATTCAACATGACACTAGAATGACCCCTCTCCCCCACACTTAAAACCCAAAATTGTCCCCAGTGTTGTATTATAAGGGGGAATAAAGTTTATGTCCAAAACAGATGGACATTTCAGTTGAAAAGGGATATTGTGGGTTATCAATAAAGTGGAAAAATTTTCTTTTCCACACAAAAAGTAAATAAAAAAACAAAACAAAAAAAAACAGAAGAACCTAACCCCACCAACCATCACTAGAAACTAAGTACATTTATATTCCTAAGATGTTCATGCTTTGAATTTTTTAAATAACAGACAAACAATTGTATCAATTTACTTCAAATAGTTGCATGATTAGCAGTGATGTGCAACAGCAGCATAATGAAATTGAAAGTAGTGGGTGGAAGCATGTTTTAGTAAATCAGCTCAAAATACATTTTTCAACTCTCTAGATACTAACATCTAAACACCCATGCTATAAAACACATTCATTTTTCATAGATTAGGGGAGGTCCCCCACACTTAGTTCACATTAAAGAATAAGAAAGTAATTGAAAGTGAAAAATGCAGAACAGCACTTCCCAGAATTATTGGACCTTTAGCAGTGGATTTCATCAACAGATCCTCTATAGCATCACTAGGTTGTTACTCCTCTTCTTTAACCTGCAAGTTCAAATAAATAAAATAAGATTGAAGAGTTTTAATTTCAAGATAAGTAACCCAAGAGAGTGAGTATAAAGAAATGTTATCCATAAAATGCAGTGGATTTCTCCCTTGGGGTTTCTTGGCCAAGTATTTGGAAACAACAACTCTCTCTCTAAAATAACAACAGATCATGAAGCACCATCAACCAGTTAAGAAATTGAGCTGGAGAATAAGCAGCAAGGATTAACTTTATTAACAAAAAAAATAAAATGGAAACAACTAAACAACCATGGGTTAGTTCCCATGCAACACTGAGTTTATAGTCCTCATTTAGACTTGAATCATCTCAATCTTCCAACATAGATATGACAGCCAAGCCCTTTGGCTACCCTTCAAAGAAGTGCTTTATTCTTTGACCATTGACTAAGAAATGTCGATTCCCTTCTCCAACATGCTCAACAGATCCATTAACTAAGACTTGAACAGTGGTAAAGGGTCCTGACCATTTGGACTTCAACATTCCTGGAAACTACTTAAATATTGAATTGAAAAGTAGGACCCTCTCACCAACCTTTAAATTCATTTTTTGAATGATTGAGTCATGAATAGCCTTTTTTCGTTCTTTTGAAATTTCATCATTCTCATAGGAATCTCTTCGAAACTTATCCATCTCACTCATCTATAGCAGTCCCCTCTCACCAGCAAACTTAAAATCAATGTTAAGTGCCTTCACGACCCAGTACGATCTCTATTGTAACTCAATAGGTAGATGACATGTTTTCCCAAAGAGTAGACTATATGGTAAAATCCCAATAGGAGTCTCACAAGCAGTTCTGTTGGCCCAAAGGGCCTCATCCAACTTCCTTGACCAGTCCTTCCTAGAGCTAGACACTGTTTTCTCTATTATCTACTTAATCTCTCTGTTTGAAACTTCTTCTTGCTCACTATATTGTGGGTGGTAAGTGGTGCATGTCCTATGTGAGAACCCATACTTTTCCATCAAACCTTTGAACTTATAATTCTTTAATTTAGTCCCATTATCAGTGATGAATGCTTGAGTCACACCAAATCTGGAAAAGATTTTATTCTTGATGAATTTCACAATACTAGTAGATGAATTGTCAGGAAGAGATACTACCTCAACGCACATGGATACATTGTCCACAGAAACCAAAATGTACTCATTCCCATAAGAATATAGGAATGGTCCCATGAAGTCCAAGACCCACACATTAAAGATTTTGACCTCCAAAATACCTTTTTGGGGTAATTATTTTCTTCTTCCAACATTTCCCAAGAATAAACATTTCTCACATCCAATAAACAGACTCCTATAATCTTTAAACAGTGTTCGCCAGTATAAACTAGCTTGTAGGAAATTTTGACTAGTCCTTTCTCCTCCATGGTGGCCACCCCAAGGTGATGAATGGAAACTCTCAAGAATGAGAAAAATCTCATCCTCAACCACACATCTTCTCCGAATTCCATCGGCACACCTCCTAAAGAGAAGAGGGTCATCCCAAAAATAATATTTCAGTTCAGAAATAAACCTCTTCCTATAATTGTGTGAGAGTTCCTTGGGCATGACTCCAGCTGCCATAATGTTGGCATAGTCTATGAACCAAGCAGACTGCTACACAGAAGCAGCGAACAATTGTTCATCAGGGAAACATGTCTTGATCTCTATTGGTTCCTTACTTAGGGAATTTGGCAATCAGGACAAGTGATCTGTAACTACATTCTCTACCCCTTTCTAATCCTTAATCACTAAATCAAACTCTTGTAGCTATAAGGTCAACCTCATGAGTCTGGGATTTGAGTCCTTTTTAGCCAGAAAATACTTAAGGGATGAAAGATCTTTGAAAATTATGATCCTTGATCCTATCAAATATTTCTTAAACTTTTCCAAAGAAAATATCACAACAGCTAACTCCTTTTAAGTGGTAGAGTAATTTTTCTGGGAATCATCTAATATCTTGCTTGAATAGTAAATAACATGTAATTTCTTATCCTTCCACTACCCTAACACAGATCCTTCTGCAAAGTCACTAGCATCACACATAACCTCAAAAAGAAGCTGTCAGTCAGGAACAGTGATTACAGGTGAAGTGGTTAACTTATCCTTGAGAAATTTAAAGGCCTCTAGACATGTCTCATCGGAGACAAAGGGTGTGTCCTTAACCATCAAGGAGCACAAGGGTCTAGGGATCCTATAAAAGTCCTTATTGAACCTCCTATAGAACCTATAATGACCCAAAAAACTTCTAATTCCTTTGACATTTTCAGGTGGGGGGAAACATTTTTATGACATCAATTTTAGCATTATCGACCTCTAGCCCCTTCATAGAAACATTTTGTCCCAAATATATGCCTTCAGTGGCCATGAATTGGAACTTTTCCCAGTTTAAGGCTAAGTTGGTCTCCTGGCACCTTTCTAACACTAGTTCATGGTTTTTTAGATAGTTCTCAAAGTTATATCTCATAACAAAAAATTCATCCATGAACACTTTAGTTATCCATTCAATCATGTTTGAAAAAGTTTCCATCATGCACCTCTTAAAAGTAGCAGGAGCACCACACAAGCCAAAGGGCATCCACTGGTAGGCAAATGTCCCAAATAGACAGGAGAAGGTGGTTTTCTCTTGGTCCTTAGGTGTAATGGTAATATGGTAGTAACCAGAATAGCCATCAAGAAAGAAGAAGAATTCATTGCCTACCAATCTCTCTAACATTTGATCTAAAAATGGCAGGGGGAAGTTATACTTTCTTATGGAAGCATTCAATTTTTTGTAGTCTCAACAGACTCTCCATTTATTCACTACACTTGTCTAGATTTGCTAATTCTTATCATTAGTTACCACTGTCACTCAACTCTTTTTGAGTACCACCTGGACAGGACTGACCCAGGGGCTATCATGAATAGGAAAAATTATTCCAGCATCAAGAAACCAAATCACTTAATCTCTCACAAGTTCCTTCATGTTGGGGTTGAGTGTTCTTTGGGCTTCTACTCCGGGCTTACACTCAGGTTCCATGGGAATTTTATGCATACAGAACGCTGGACTTATCCCTTTGATATCAGCAATTGACCAGCCTATGACAGACTTGTACTTCTTCAAAATAGTAAGCAAATTTTTCTCTTGACCCACTTCCAGGTTGGATGATATGATCACAGGAATGGTGGAATTTTCTCCTAAAAATTAATATTTGATATGGGCAGGGAGGGGTTGTAGCTAAAGGGTGGGTGGTGACTGGCTTGAGGGAAGACACTTGTGCGTGGATGGCCTAAGGTCTTCATGTTTCCTCTCGAAGAAGGCGGTAGACAATGCTTTTTCCTTAGTTCAAGAGCTTCCAAAATATATCTCCTCAAACTTTTACTCCTCTCTCGGGGTAAGAATGTTCTCCAAAACAAACTCATCTATGTTCTCCATGAATTCTCTCTCGTACTCATCACCAAATTCTCTCTCCTTACTTGAGCTGATCCCCATGCAAGTGGAAGCAGGGATTTCAGGTTCAGTATTGATTTTAGCTATCATTCTCAAAAACTATTCTTCCTCCTTGTCAACACTACTCTCAGCAACTAACATCTCATATTTGGGGAAGAATTGGTGGGTGGGTTCTTGGATTTTCTTAAACACATTGAATTCTTCTTTATGTTCACACAAATTGAAAATCAGTTTCCCCTTAGACACATCTATCACACCTCCCATGTGTCCAAGAAGGGCCTACCAAGAATGATAGGATCCTCCTGGTCACACTCCATATCAAGGATGAGAAATTCAGCAGGTAAAAAGATTTTTCCTACTCCCACTAACAGATCATCAACCCTACCCACTGGATGAGTAATGGACTTATTAGCAAGCTGTAACACAACAGTGGTGGGTTGGGGAACTCCTAATCTCAGGTGATAATAAAAGTGACAGTGGAATCAGATTAATACTAGCACCCAAATCAAACAAACAATTGAACTTACCACATCTATCCCTAAATGTTTGAGGGATGAAAAAGCTTCTATAGTCCTGCGTCTTAGGAGGTATCCTATTCTGTAAGATTGCACTACACTCCTCTGTTAAGCTATAGGTGGAAAATTCTTCTAATGTCTTTTTTTTAACAAATTTTCTTGAGTGATTTCAGATATCACAAGCTTTGAATAAATGCTTCCAAGAATGGGATATCAATGTTCAACTTTTTAACCACTTTCAAAAATTTCAATAGTTCAGAATCATGTATTGGTTTCATAATTCTTTGTGGGGAGGGGATTTCAGGGTAAAAATTCCTCACAATTGGGGGAATCTCTAACTTTCTTCTTCAACAATTTCTTTCCCTTTATTATCATTGTTTTTCAAGCCATTTTCTTTCATTTTTTGAGTTGGAACAGCAGGAACTAGAGAGATTCCAGTGGTGTTGTCCCATTTTCCAGATTCATGTTATTTCAGATTTGAGTTTCCAGTTTCATATAGTTTCTCATTTTTAGCATTTTGGGGTTCTTTAATAGGATCTTGGTGAGTATGGAGACCACTTCTTGTGGTTACAGCCATGGAATTCTCCCTAGGATTGGCTTCAGTGGTGCAGGGCAGCCTACCCTTTTCTCTATTACTATCATCCCTAGCCAACTTCCCCATTTTAATTTCCAAGTTCTTCATTCAAGCTTCCATTTTAACTTTATCAGAATCATTTTTTGGTCTTTTTTTCATCAAACCTTCCTATAAATTGATGTAATATATATCTCACCTCATCTTTTGAGTTGGATGACTCAGCCTTAGGTTGGGGTTGGGGTTGGAATTGTTGCCTAGGAGGCTGCTGAAATCCAGGAGGTGCAGTAGGTCAGAGGACTCTATGCACTATCCACGACAGGTTTGGATGGTTCCTATACCCCTGATTATAGGTGTTGGAAAAATTATCATTCCTAGGCTACATCTGAGGTCCATATACAGCAAAGCTGGTACTCTCATGAGGCTGCACAGGCAAATCAATGTTTGGAAAACAGGTTTGAGAATGGCCATATATGCCATAGTGGTGGAACTGCTCCTTCAGGGTTTGATGTGAGTTTTCATTAAAGAACCTAGTATCCTGGGATTCAGCTTGAGGAGAAGGGGTGGTTTCTTTATTCACAATGGTTCTCCTCCTATAGAATTTGTGCTGGGAATTTTGAGTTAATGTATTAAAGATTTTTTTGAGCTCATCAGCGGTCCTATCACTAAAGTCTCCTCCAGACGACTGATCCAACAAGGTTTGGTGGTAAGGGGTGAGACTATTGTGGAAGGTGTCCATGAGGAATTGGGGTGTACATTGATGGTTTGGACACTACCTAAGTAACCCTCTAAACCTATCCCATGCTTCATGAAACAGTTCTCCTTCATCCTAAAGGAATCCATTTATTTTGTGCCTAATTTCAGATGTCAACCACCTAGGATAGAACTTCATTGTGAAGGCATTTTAAACATGATACCAGGTGACAAAGATTTTTTCTTCTAACTATTGGAACCAAGAATTAGCATTTCCCTTGAGGTAGAAGGGGAACACTCACTACAAAATATTTCACTTTTTCCAATGGGGTCATATATGTTGGTAAAAGTGCATTTTCTGTTGGTAAAACGTTTTACTAACATATATGTCTCAGTCACTAAATTGTTGGTAAAAACTCTGTCGCAAAATGGTTTTGCAACAAATAAATTAGTTTTGATGCAATTATAATATTACCAAAATATAATATATATGTTGGTTAAAGTGATTAGCAACAGGTACAAATGAAAAATTCATCTGTTGGTAATAATATTACCAACATATAATATTTGTTTATAAATCACATTTAAATAAAAATTATAAATTTTTATTGTTTGTAATTAATTTATCATATATAATTCGTATGTATTAATTATTAAACTGAATACAATGTTAATACATGTTTAAAATTAGAAAAGAACTAATTTTATTAATAATAAAATTCATTACAAAACAAATTCATACAAAGGCGTTGGACAACCCCGCCCCCACCATGTTGGATCCCCCCCAAACAGGATCCACCAGCCCAACAACTCCAACCCATCATTGCCTGCGACTCCAGCACCACCAGCTCTAACCCATCCATGCCAACTCTAGCCCAAGAATCTCTGCTCATCCATGTCAACTCCAGATCCATCCCCCATTCCAGCTTTAGCCTGCATGCCAGCTCCAAACTATCCATGTCAGCTTCAGCTCCAACCTATCCATGCCAACTCCATCTCTGGTCTATGTCACACCTTTCTGCTCTAATATCTACATCACAATCAACCAAAAATCATACTCACTGATTAGTGAAAAATATTTACATGAATTGAAACCAAAATAGAAATAAATGAAAGTATAAAAAAATAATTTTCATATTGATCATTTTTCATTAACATCACACAAGGTGACTTTTTATACTACTTTTTAATGTCCTTATTATCCTGAGTGGGGTTTTTTGTAATGATTTTTAATTCCCCCGGTCCAGTGTGAGGTTTTATTATACTATTTAATATTGGATAAAATATTTCTTTTTGGAATTATATTAAATCAACATGTCATATATTGTTGATGATAGTTTCTCATCCTTATAAATTCTATTTTTTAGTGAAGCAAATAGTCCCTTAGAAGGGATTTTATTCATCAAAATAAAAAGATACAAGAGTAGAATTTGTGAGGGTCTATCAATAGTTTTAAAGAGGGTGAGAGAGAATTTGTTTCCCATTTATCCAGGTGGCAGTAAAAGAATGATCATTGTTCAACTGGGCTTCAATTTCAAGTTGGTGGGCTATCTTTATCATGGTGAAGTGGGCATGGTTTGTCTTGGTATTTAAAGAGGATAAGGTTTCCAGCAAAATGTGTAAGGCCGGATTCAATGGATGAATGATATACCATATTTGGAAGCATGAGGAAATGAACTGGGATAAGTAGGGGATATTTTTTAAGTGCATTTGCAGCCTTTCAATTTGAAAAATTAATACAAAGTATAAAAAAAAGAATATAGAACATAAAATTTGAAATTGTACATGATACAAATTTGATAGAATAAGAGTGGAATTGAGAATGAAACAATCAGTGTATTATTGTTATAGATATTTGACCAGCTACTCACAAAACCAATTAGATGGTGAATACGTGTCAACAATTACATCACCAGATTATTTATTGAATAATGTACTCATTTTCTTCACCCTCATATTTGATCAAAATCATAAATAAGTGAAATAAAAATTACCAACTCAATCTAAAAAATCACTAAAAGTAATGATGAGTGAAATGAAAATGTATTATTTCAATCTGTAGTAGGTCTAAATATCTTTAATATGGATCATCCTTTCACAGAAGACCAAAAAACTAAAAACCGCTTGGGTAGGGGGAGGAAACAACTGATATCTCACGTACAGGATGCTCAAATGTTGCATCATGAACCATGTATTCAACACAAAAAGTGGTTTTTATTTCTCCACATCTTGCTTGGGAGAATTCACGCCAAATGTCAGATCCAAAGATAAGATTTTCAATCCATGAGGTGCATCTGTACCTATGGAAAAATTCATATTAGGACATTAAACAGTACACATAAACACATGAAATCCACACAACAAAAACATAATGGTCTCATATACCAGCTCCATATTCACTCTCTCTAAATCAATTTCATTGTTTGAAGAAAGAATAAGTCATGCACTCAGACTTGTATGTTTTTTGGAAAGTATTAAATAAAAATCATACATCAAAGAGAGTAAATGGGTTTATTGAAAGTGATATGAATTCAAATGATAAGTGTTATATGTGGTTATCAGTTAGTACTATCAATCAGATCCTTAGTGATGCATGATGACATCAATAGTTTTTCAATGGATCAATCTTAAATAAACTGCATACATCAGTGAAAATAAGGATTAAATATATATAAATGTAAAATACATACATATATGAAATATAGTTATATTTTAGAAAAATATATATTCCATAATGTAAATATAAACTATAGAATTATATATTTTATGATGCATAAATAAACTATAGAATGTATACGTATCATAAAAATGTATAAGTGTACATGTGTGTGTTGCGAGTATGTATAATTGTAGAATATATCAATATTAATATATAATTACATAAATTAATTATATATATGAGAATATAATTATAAATATATAATTGTAGAATTTATATATAGAAATAATAGACTGCAGATATGTAAATTGTTGAATGTATATACAAATACTTTGATACTCGGCCTAAAGGATAGCGAAGAATTCCCCAAGACCGAAAATGTAGTATACCTACACAAGTCGAGGTGTTGGAGATTGAAAATATAATCGAAGTACTTACCCCTTACATGAGTTTCTGAATCATAGTTTCTACTGTACCAACTCCTGCAGATGATTTATAGGTTGATCCAAGGGTATCTGTTGCAATAGCAGTGACCATGTTAACTGATGAAAAATACTAATTATTATCCTGTCGAACTCATCAAACGACATTAAAAAACTCCCATTGAAAGCATAGGTATTGTACTGAATGTTTCATGAATTCATAGTCTCGGTAATCAACTAATGGGATAAATACATCAAAATTGTAACCTTCAAATCCCTACACATTACAATCACCCAGCCAAAATCTGAATTATTTGCGTTTAAAAAGTGATCAGAAGAACTTTGCATTATTGGACAATGAATCTCATCATTTGAGAAGAAATTAAGGGGGGGGGAATTAGTTTTAAAAAAGACTAATTGTGAGATAAATAAACTAAATAATGATATAAACCGAGCCTATTTATTATGCAATAAATTTTCAAAATTCCTTGTTTAGATGTTAGAAAATATATGTAACCAACGTATAGTTTATTATAAACCATAATGAAAAATATTTCCAAATTCCATTTTTAAATGTTGGAAATATTGGTAACCAAGGTATAGTTCATTATAAACCATAATGAAACTAAATAATCATTAAATGTTTTTAATTTTACAAAATATGGAAAAACTGCATTCATATAGTTTTAGAACCATAAAACATTCTAATGTTTCATAGAAGAAAAACTGTATTTACATACAGATGAAAAATATTATCAAAGACGTCAAATAATTCTATATTGCTCTAGAAAATGGTAAATATAAAAGTGAAACCTTCAATGAAATGCAGTCAGGTTTATTATTATCAGTACTATCAATTCTCATCTAAATCAGGACTTCACCTTTGATATGATTTAAAATCTAAAATTCAAGACTCAAAGATAATTTAGAAATGAAAATAAATCAAGGTTTACTTTATAATCAAATGGGAACAACGCCAATAGAAAATAAAACACAAAAAAGGGGGTGGGGATTGTGTAAAAATCAATGTTTTGAAGGAAATTAAAAAAATAAATGTCATTTCCCTTTAAAATTTTGCTCATGTCTTACAGTTCCTAGCTAGGATTTTATTATGGAATTGAATCGGTACTTAGGACACATAAAATTGGAATAGAAAGCATATGTATTTCCTAGAAAAAAATCTGAAATCAAGATTAATTTAATAATATAATAGAAGCGAGAAAGCATACAATTGACAAAATTATATGAAGGATCAGTGAAAATAAATGAATTATGTATATAATAAATACAATGGTAGTAAAGGAAACAACACAAAAAATAGAATAGAAATACTGATAGAGAATAAATATTACTGCAGGACCATGGACATCTGATAAAATTTAGAAAATGTTAACACACCGTTTCCAGAACACCCAAATATTCCGAATGTATGGGATTGAATGCATGAAGTTATAAAAACCCAAGTTCCTTGCATGAACTTGAATATTATTAGAATTTTTCTTAGGTTACAATATGATCAAAACAGACACCTGAAGACGACAGACTTCATTGCAGATATAAACAGTTTTCGCCCTCACTCCCAATCCTCTTACATTCCATGTCATGACAGAAATAATAAGAGAAGAGAAGTAGACACTTTGTAGCCTAAGGGAGAACCTAGCTTTACCCCCAAACTAGAGGAGACAGTTTCTTTAGAATGAGGACATGTTACAGGGCCACATCCCATTTGAGTTGTACTCGATTTCCTTACCTCTGCCTCTTTGATCCCTATAACATACATACCCATCAAAACACAATCTACTTCCTCTAAAACTAAAAAAGGATTAGGAGAGAAATCATACCCACTCTTGTGTCCACCGAAAACCACAAATAACCCTTTATATGCAAAGAAGACTTCACAAGTGAGGACACCTGAGAGTCTCCTTGGACTGTATCCTCATCCACTTGTAACAGATCACTCATGCCCTCACTTCTTGTTACAAAGAACACCCTTGTTTATCAAAAGTTACGAGTATAAAAACCAAGATTCCCACTTCCGCAAACTAGAAACCACATTTTAAGGATTCAAATTCGTCGCCAGATCGATTGGGGGAACCTCCAACGATGACACAACCATCTCTCAGTGCTGCTAATATTTCAAATGCTCCAGAAACTAGCGAATGGTGGTCAGGTCAGCTCCTTCAATAGCCATTTGAGACAAAAAAAACTGGACCTCGAACAAACACCAGCTCTATCACATCCCCCCAGCAAATGCATTGCGTGAAATAGGGAAATCGACACCAGTTGAAGTGTAAACCGACATACCCCAAATCCAAAGAGAGAAAGGGAAGATCAAATCCTGTAGGTCGATTCTGAAATGATGGGGAAGAAACCCTAAAGAGAAAAGATCAAAAGAAACCTAAACAACATAGAAATCAATATACGAGGCCGACACTGCACATCATACCAAGAAGAAGAAGAACCCCACCAAAAGAGAGGGAATAGATAACCAAGGAGTTATTGGGATGCATGGGGAGATAGGGGTGATAAGATGCGAGGTGCGATGATGGGAGGTGAGGTGGCGGGATGGGAGGCAGGGCGGTGGAATGTGGCGCCGAACACAGGACATGTGGGTAGTGTTTTTTATAAAAAAATTAAATTATTTATTAAATAAATAATATTGAAAAATATAAAAATAGTTAATACTTAGTGAAAATTGAAAAATATAAAAACATAAACTATTTTGAGAAAATAGAGAGTTAAAATCAATTATTAAATGTTTTTAATAAAACACCAAGAAATAAAAATTTACTTTTATTCTAAAAATGATATATATATATATATATAATGTTTTTCTTAATTTGTTTTTGATAAACAAATTGTTATTGTACGGTTTATTGTAACATTTTTTATTGATGGTAAAGGATTTGTTGGTAATAGTCGTTATTAATAATAGATTCATGTGTCAATAAAAAACTATGTTATTAATATGATAAAGTAATAGATTCAATTCTTGGTAAATGATATGTTGGTATTGAATGATCAATACCAATAGATATAACTGTTGGTAAAAAGAAGTGTTGGTATTAAAAACTAATACCAATAAAACATAATATCTGTTGGAAATGCTCATTTTTACTGACATCTATATTATCTGTCAATAAATTTCTCTTGGTATAAGCCATTTTTTGTAGTGACTCTCAGTTCAAGCTCTTCCTCACTGAGACCCCTAAGCGGTAGTTGTTGGACACTACAATAAAAGGCTCTAATTAAGTCAAGAGAGTCTTCACTAGGAATTCTATTGAAGGTGGGCAGTTGACTAAGCATATATTTCATGATCTTGTAATTCTTGGACCTAGGAGAGAGTCTAATGCATGAAGGGTTTCTAGAAACTTAATGTAATAAGAACTCTCTCAAAATATGCCTCTCAGCTATTTCATTCCTACGTGGGTTCATCATTCCAGGTTGGTTCAAATTCTCAGGAAGTGGGTTGTTCAAGTTTCCATTTCTGTTATCTTCCATTTTTACCTTGTCTTTGTAATTTTTTACTTCCTTAAGGTGTTTATCAATTTAGGGATTACCAGGTGATAAATATTAAAACTTATACCTGGTTTGTATGTAGCAGGTTCACAAATTGTTCTTTTTTAATTTCAAATTTTTTCCCTTTTTTTCAGATTTTTTAGTGATTTTTTTGGTGAGTTTTTTTTCTGATTTTTTTATATGTAAATTTTTGTTTGGTTTTTTTTAAACTCACCTAGGCTCCCCGGAAATAGCACCAAAATTTTCATACACACGTGTCGTTGCGTACGGGTGAAAAACAAAAATTTATAACCTACTTACAACTTAGGACAGTGGAAAGACATGGTTGAACCATAGGTAGGCCTTATGTTGTGTTCGGAGATCTAAAAAAATAAACTAAAAAAACACACATAAGAACAAGCTAACACGGTTGGTGATGGTAAATTGGAGAGAGTGAGAATTGGTGTGTGAGGAAATGAGGGTAAGCTAGTGAGTGAAAAGGGAGTAGACAGAGCAACAAGAGAAGTTCGGGTGTAAACAACCAATAGATTAGTAGGGGGTGAGTCCACTGGACGATTCGATACTACATAGCCTTGTTCATGCACTGAAGTTTTAGAAATACAGATCTGACTAAAAATAACTGGCCAAATTTGTCATCTGGTCAGTTTGTGATGAAATAACTATTACAGTTCTTCAACTGTAACAGTCATTCTATCCAATGGCGATGAAGGTCAGAAATCACTGGAATCAACTTGTCAGTTGAGTTCAGTGTGTCTCCCTCATTCAAGCATAACTCACTTTGTCAGTGAGTTCCTAAAATTGAAATAGTTTTCATTATGGTGCATACAAGATCAGTTTTCACTCAATCTTGTTTTTTTGAAAATAAACTCGTCTGTAAATAATGAGAGAGACAATCCAATAAAATTTTGTGGCGCATGAATAAGACTAAACAAATCAAATAAACCAGCTTATTCCCCCCATAGGAATATATCTGTACATAGTGGTTTGTTTTAATGCAACAATAGAGTAAGAAATAATGATGTTCATGTTAAATTGAGTTGTACAAAAACATAGCACAAGGAAAAGAAATTTTTTTGTCTCCCTGTTTGATCTCCTAAAGTTCTAAATTCTTGCTCCTCAATGGTGGATGTGATGCTAGAATGCGCTCGATGTCCTGCCCTAGGAATCGAGGTATGAAAGGCGCTGATCTACTGCCCTTGGTACTCTAATCTGCTCGTAAGGAAAATTTTGTATGTTCCTCTTGATCTGCTCCCCCCAGTCTTGATCAAAACCTTAGTTCCTGTCTCCAGTTCCCTCTATCCCGAATGATCTTCTCGAATAATCCTGCTCCACTGGATTCATCCATGCCTCTCCCACCTCTTGTGCATTCATCACCCAGTCAATGTCTCTGAAATCTCCCTCGAGGAGCTCCATGGACTCCACATGGAGCTTTCATTGCCCTACTCCTCCCACGCTTGTCACCAGAGTAGTTTCTCATAAAAGAATAAAAAAAATGCGCGCATGGAGAGCTAATTTCTTTCCTGGAAATAGCAGATCCACATTGTGTGCTTTTATGTGCACGTCGCGATCTTTTTAGTGAACTCTATGTGAGTGCATCCCACCCACTACCACGAAACAATAACAAACGCACGTGAGCCCAATAAAAAGTAA
Source organism: Viscum album (assembly GCA_963277665.1). NCBI lineage: Eukaryota > Viridiplantae > Streptophyta > Magnoliopsida > Santalales > Viscaceae > Viscum > Viscum album. The sequence continues at coordinate 1,505,329,004 of OY728158.1, forward strand.
CTGCTATGTATAACTAAATAAATTTATAAACTATATATTAATATAACTACTTAAAATTAACAATAATATCAATTAATATAATAATAACTTATATTATAATAAATTATATATATATAAGATAATATACCTATTATTATTATCAATATATTGTACATTATATATAACACATAATATATAAAATAATGTACACAATTATATATTATTAATGGTATACTAATTATATTTATTATGTATGTTAATATCAATATTATTTCATATTATATATATATGTTATTATATGTTATAGTATAATATAAAGATAATAACAATAAAAAGAAAAAAAGAAAATGAAAGAGGAAAATGAGGGGGGCGGTTCTGTTCATGCGGAGTGAATAGGGAGAGGAAGAGGGCGACGGGCTTCAGGGCAGTGGAGGCGGTGGCACTGATGCGGGAATATGAGAACAGGGTCACGGTGGCATAGGAGGCGAAGAGAGGGGGGACACGATCACGGTGGAAGGGGTTTTCAGTGAGGTCAGCTGGAGGTTGTGCGGGCTTGTGGCGGATCTAGGAGGGATGCATGGAGAGGGTTTAGGTGTAAATCAGAGCTGAGGGATTTCAATTCTGGTAAGATTTAGGTTTCTTATGAAAATTTGGATTCTGAGACTGATAGTTTTTTTCTGTTGTGATTGTTTTTCATTGTATCGATACATTCTTCAATTTCCTACTGGGTAGAAATTGTTGTACAGCTGGTGCGTCGACCCGGTGTTGTACTAATGTTGTGTTGATGAGGTTCTATGGAGATTTTTAATAATTTCTATGTGTTGATTTTATGTGGATGAGATAGGATAAGAGAAGAGTGAGACAGTGGTAGGTTTGTTGTGGGGGGAGACAGGGAAGAAGCCTGAGGTTGAAGGTTCGATGGTGAGAAGTTGGGGGTAAAAGACGGTGGCACCAGTTCTGAAATGATCCCACAGTGATTGGAGGTGGAACGGTGTCAAATTAGTAGAGGATGCACCGTGAGGAAAGGGGTGGAGGTGGTGAGACAGTTGAAAATGGTGAGACAATAAGTCTGGTAATATAGTGGCACTATGAAGAAAAATGTGAGGCAGTAAGTGAGGCGGTGTGGGGGGGGACTGGTGGCACCGTGATGCAAATGATGTGACGTGCCACCGTGAGTACCTGAAAATTAAAAAGAACAGATAAATTAATAATTTAATAAACCTAAAATCATATTAATCAATTAATAAATTAAATTAAATAGAATGGAATTGAAAAATAAATAAATAATACAAAGTTAAATAATAAAATTAATAATACTTTATTTAAAAGAATGTATTTAGTTGGGTTTAATAATTTAAAACGCATTAAAATAATACTGTTACTTACTTATATTGTTTAACCAATTAATTAAAGAACTAATTAAATTAAAGAAAAAAAATTAATTGAATAAGATTAAATTGTCAAAACCAATTAACTTATTAAAATACTAACAATTAAAATGGGTTATTTATTAACAATTTAATGAAATAAAGAATTAATAAATTAATATATTAATAAACTAACTAGAATGAAAAATTGTAAAAATAAATGTATAAATAAATAAAAGTCTAATTCGTAAGAATAAATTAATTTAATAATTATTTAGAACGACAATACTGAAAATTAAAATCAATTGATTTAAAATAAAATTAATTATTTTACAAAGCAAAGTACAAAATCCCATTAATTATCAATTATTTAATAAAAAACATTTTGATATAAAAAATTCAATAAAAAATACAAAAAGGACATGGAAAAGAGTGTGAAAACACTACCACATCAAACTACCCCACACTTAAAACTTTGTTTGTCCTCAAACAAGCACATGCCTTTGACTTTAAAACAGAAATATGATTTGTGAGTTTCAGTTCAAAAAGTGCATGGTTGAACATAAACATCAAGAAGAGTAGGACCAAACAATAGGTTAGGATTTTCAAAAGTGTTCAAAAATAATGTCCTGCCTAGCTTCAAAAAACAAACTGGAAGTCAAAAGCCTCTCAAATTATTACACTATCAAGTATGTTATGCCACCTATGTGTATTCATTAACTGTCCGACTTGACCTTCCAATTCAAGTATGGATTCAAGGAGTGTTGACAGGTTAGATGAAATGGAACTAAAAACTTAACAAAGGGAACCTTCCATTCTCACCTTTCTCCAGGTTCCTAAAATTAAAGTCTGTTAAATTGATCACTTTATTGATTCAACTCAAATGAATATTAACCAAGTCAATTTCTCCCTTATTCATATGGGTTAAAAATTCCCCCCACCTTAATGAGATCATTATTTACAAAGGAACATTATTTTAATCTTTCCCAGCCATATTCCATGTGTAGAGCACTGTGCATAACAATTATTAAGATTGAAATTGGCTTTATTTATTCACATAAATGCACCCAATGCACCTTGTCTCATATAATCACTATAGGATCCCATTTTCCCATTTTACTCCAGTTACAAATGACTTAATTAACAACCAATCGAGTTGAATTCCTAATGTGATTGAATATTATTTAATAAAAATGTGAGTCCCATGGGTTCCAGTAACAATATCAAGTTTCTCCAAGTCATGATCCTAATCCTACAAAACCTATCCTATCACACTCCCATTCTCAATTCCTAAACTGAAAGGCTCATAGAGAAAGTGAACAATTGCACTCAGCAATCATTTGTACGTTACAGTTTCTGACTAAGTGCCACTCTCAACATCCAGCAAACAATCATCCACTAAACAGGACTTAAATGAAGTACAATTGAACCTCCAATAACCAGCATGTGATGAAAGAATTTGAAATTTTTTTTAGGAATTTTGAACCATTTTTTTGAAAAAAATTAACCATTTTTTAAACAACTTCAAACTTAGGTTCAAGAAGGGGTAATTCAACATGACACTAGAATGACCCCTCTCCCCCACACATAAAACCCAACATTGCCCCTAATGTTGTATTCTAAGGTGGAAGACAGTTTATGTTCAAAACAGATGGACATTTCAGCTGAAAAATGATATAAAGGGTTATCAATCAAGTGAAAAAAATATTCTTTGCCACACAAAAAATAAAAGAAAATAAAAACCCAAAAAAACAAAAACAGAAGAAACTAAACCCACCAACCATCACCAGTAACCAAGTACATTTCTATTCCTAAGATATTCATGCATTTAATTTTTTAAAGAGTAGACAAAAGATTGTATCAACTTACTTTAAATTGTTGCATGATTAATAGTGATGTGCAGCAGCAGCATAATGAAATTGAAAGTAGTGGGTGGAATCATGTTTCATAAAATCAGCTCAAAATACATTTTTCAACTCTCTAGGTACTAGTATATAAACACCCATGCAAGAAAACAAAGTCATTTTTCATAGATTAGGGTAGGTCCCCCATACTTAGTTCACAGTGAAGAGTAAGTAAGAAATTGAAAGTAAAAAATGCAAAACAACACTTCCCTGAATTATTGGACCTTTAGCAGTGGCTTTCATCAATAGATCCTATACAGCATCATTGGGTTGTTACTCCTCCTCATTAAACTGCAAGTTCAAATAAGTAAAATAAGATTTTAGAGTTTGAAGTTCAAGATAAGTAACCCAAGAGAGTGAGTATAAAGAAATGTTATCCATAAAATGCAGCAGATTTCTCCCTTGGGGTTTCTTGGCCATGTTTTTGGCAGCAAAAACTCTCTCTCTAAAATAACAAGACAACATGAAGCACCATCAAGTAGTTAAGAAATTGAACCGGAGAACAAGCAACAGGGATTAACTTTATTAATGAACAAAAATAAAAGGGAAACAACTAAACAACAATGGGTTAATTCCAATGCAACACTGATTTTATAGTCCTCAGTTAGACCTGAATCAGATCATTCTTCCAATAGAGATATGGCAGCCAAGCCCTTTGGCTTCCCTTCAAAGAAGTGATTTATTCTTTGACCATTGACTAAGAATGGTCGATTCTCTTCTCCAACTAGATCAACAGCTCTATTAACCAAGACTCAAAAAATTGTAAAGAGTCATGACCATTTCGACTTCGACTTTCTTGGAAGCAGATTCAATCTTGAATTGAAAATCATAAACCTCACACCAACATTGAAATTATTATTTTGAATGATTTATTCATGAAAATTCTTTGTTCTTTCTTTTTAAATTTCAGCATTATCATAGGAATCTCTTCGAAACTCATCCAACTCACTCAGCTCTAGCAGTCTCCTCTCACCAGCAGACTTAAAATCAAAGTTAAGTGCCTTCACTGGATAGTACGATCTCTGTTGTAACTCAATAGGTAGATGAAATGTTTTCCCAAAGAGTATATTATACGGTGATATCCCTATAGGTGTCTTATAAGAAATTCTATAGCCCATAGGACCTCATCCAACTTTTTTTACCAGTCTTTCCTAGAGATAGACACTATTTTCTCTAAAATCTGTTTGAGCTCTCTGTCTGAAACTTCTGATTGCCCACTGGACTGTGGGTGGTAAGTGGTTCATGTCCTATTTGAGCACCCATACTTTTCCATCAAACCCTTGAACTTATAATTCTTGAAGTGAGTCCCATTATCAATGATGAATGCTCGAGGCACACCAAATCTGGAAAAGATGTTTTTCTTGATGAATTTCACAACACGAGCAGTTGAATTGTCGGGCAGAGCTATTGTCTCCACCCACTTGGACATGTAGTCCATAGCAACCAAAATGTACTCATTCCCATAAAAATTTGGGAATGGTCCCATGAAGTACAAGCCCCACACATCAAATATTTTGACCTCCATAATACCTTTTTGGGTTAATTCTTTTCTTCATCCAACATTTCCCAACATTTTACATTTCTCACAAGTAATAACCAGACTCCTAACATCTTTAAATAGTGTTGGACAGTAGAAACCAGCTTGTAGGACCTTTCGTGTAGTCCATTCTCCTCCATGGTGGCCACCCCATGGTGATGAATGGAAGCTCTCAAGAATGGAAAAAATCTCATCCTCAACTACACATATTCTTAGAATTCCATTAGCACACCTCCTAAAGAGAAGAGGGTCATCCCAAAAATAATATTTTAGTTCAGAAATAAACCTCTTCCTATGATTGTGTGAGAGATCCTTGGGCATGACTCAATCTCCAAGAAAGTTGGCATAGTCTGTGAACCAAGAATATTGTTGCACAGAAGCAGTGAACAATTGTTCATCAGGGAAATAAGTGTTGATATCTTTGGGTTCCTTACTTGGGTAATTGGGCAATCGAGACAAGTGATTTGAAACTACATTCTATGCCCCTTTCTTATCCTTAATCACTAAATCAAACTCATGTAGGTGCAAGGTTTACCTCATGAGTCAGGGATTTGAGTCCTTTTTAGCCAGAAAATACTTAAGGGATGAATGATCTATGAAAACTATAATCCTTGACCCTATCAAATATTTCCTGAACATTTCCAAAGAAAACATCACATCAGCTAACTCCTTATGGGCATCATTCAGCAGCTTGCTTGCATAGTAAATAACATGTAATTTCATATCCTTCCTCTGCCCTAACACAACTCCTACTGAAAAGTCACTAGCATCACACATAACCTCAAAAGGAAGATGCCAACCAGGAGGAGTGATTACAGGTGAAGTAGTTAACTTATCCTTGAGAAAATTAAAGGCCTCTAGACATGTCTCATCGAAGACAAAGGGTGTGTCCCTAACCATCAGGGAGCACAGGGGTCTAGTGATCATAGAAAATTCCTTAATGAACCTCCTGTAGAACTCATTATGATCCAAAAAACTTCAAATTACTTTGACATTTTCAGGTGGTGGGAAATATTTTATGACCCCAATTTTAGTAATATCGACCTCTAGCCCCTTCTTAAAAACCTTGTGTCCCAAAACTATGCCTTCAGTGGCCATGAATTGGCACTTTTCCCAGTTTAAGAGTATGTTGGTCTCTCAGCACCATTATAACACTAGTTCCAGGTTTTTCAGATAGTTCTCAAAGTTATCTCCCACAACAGAAAAATTATCCATGAACACTTCAATTATCCTTTAAATAATATCTGAAAAAATTTCCATCATGCACCTCTGAAAAGTGGTAGGAGAATCACACAAGCAAAAGGGAATCTACCGGTAGGAAAATGTCCCAAATGGATAGGTGAAGGTGGTTTTATCTTGGTCATCAGGTGCAATGGAAATCTGGTTGTAACCAGAATAACCATCAGGAAATCAAAAGAATTCATTTCCTACCAATCTCTCTAACATTTGATCCAAAAATGGCATGGGGAAGTGATCCTTTATTGTGGAAGCATTCAATTTTCTGTAGCCTATACAGACTCTCCATTTATTCACTACTCTTGTCTATATTTCCTCATTCTTTTTACTAGTGACTATTATCACTCCACTCTTTTTGGGTACCACCTGGATAGGACTGACCCAGAGGCTATCAGAAATATGAAAAATTATTCCAGCATCAAGAAACCTAATCACTTCTCTCACAACTTCTTTCATGTTAGGGTTGAGTATTCATTGGGCTTATAATCTGGGTTTAAACTCAGGTTCCATGGGAATTTTATGTATACAGAAGGCTAGACTTATCCCTTTGATATCTATAATTGATCAGCCTATCACAGACTTGTGCTTCTTCAAAATAGTAAGTAAATTTTTATCTTGGACCACTTCCAGGTTAGATGAAATGATCACAGGAATGGTGGAATTTTCTCATAAAAAGGAATATTTTCGATGGGCAGGGAGGGGATTGAGTTCAATGGTGGGTTGTGACTGGATTGAGGGAAGACACTTGGGCCTGGATGGCCCAAGGTATTCATGTTGCCTCTTGAATAAGGAAATAGACAAGCCTTTTTCCTCAGTGCAAGAGCTTCCAAAAGATATATCCCCAAACTTTGACTCCTCTCTCAGGGTAAGAATGTGCTCCAAAACAAACTCTTCTATGTTCTCCAAGAATGATCCATCGTACTCATCAAAAAATTCTCTCTCCTTACTTGAGCTAATCCCCATGCAAGCGGCAGCAGGGATTTCAGGTTCACTATTGATTTCAGCTATCATTCTTAGAAACTCTTCTTCCTCCTTATCAACACTACTCTTAGAAACTATCATCTCATCTTTAGGGAATAATTGGTGGGTGGGTTCTTATATTTTCTTAAACACAATGAATTCTTCTTTCTGTTCATCCAAATTGAAAATCTATTTTCCCTTAGACACATCTATCATAGCTCCCCATGTGGCCAAGAAGGGCCTACCAAGAATGATAGGAACCTCCTGGTCACACCCCATATCAAGGATGAGAAATTCAGAAGGAAAATATAGTTTTCCTACTCCCACTAACAGATCATAGACCCTACCCACTGGATGAGTAAGGGACCTATCAGCAAGCTGTAACACAACAGTGGTGGGTTGGGGGAAATCCTAATCTCAGGTGATGAAAAAAGAGAAGTGGAATCAGATTAATACTAGCACCAAAATCACACAAACAATTGAACATTCCACCTTCATCCCCAAATGTGCAAGGGATGAAAAAGCTTCATGGGTCCTGCTTCTTAGGAGGTATCCCATTCTTCAAGACTGTACTACACTCCTCTATTATGCTATAGGTGGAAAATTCTTCTAATTTCTTTTTGTTTGAACAAATTTTCTTGAGTGATTTACAATATGACGGGCTTTGAATCAATGCTTTCAAGAATAGGATATCAATGTTCAGATTTTTAACCACTTTCAAAAATTTCAACAGTTCAGAATTATGAATTGGTTTCTTAATTCTTTGTGCGAAGCGGATTGCAGGGGAAAAATTCATCACAATTGGGGACATCTCTACAGTTTATTCTTCAAAAAAATTCTTCCCTTTATTATATTTGTTTTAAGCCATTTTCTTTGGGTTTTTGAGTTGGAACAGCAAGAACTAGAGAGATTCCAGTGGTGTTTTCCCATTCTCACATCTTCGGATTCAACAAGGATGGAGAAGTTTTAAGATCATCAAACAAAATTATTAATTAAAAGAAGTGATTAATCATTAAAAGAGTGATAAATAACATTAAATACATCCCATTTATCCTCCCATGGATCAACCCATAAGTGGTTTATCCCTCCATTGATGTTAGGATTTCAATGGAAGTGCGAAGTAGACTCATGAGGGAGGAATTGAAGAAGTGAAAAGCAATGAAATAACAAACACTCCACTGTTATTTGAAGAATTTATCTCTTAACTATGTGAATAAATCCACACCTTAATAAAATGGTATCAATCTTTTTAAAAAAAATAACAAAACAAAAATAATAATAAGTTTTATTAACAATATAAGGTGATTCAAGAAACTTATAATTTTAAGAAATGTGATTACAACATCAAATTGCCAGCATAACATTAAAATAAAAACAACACACAAGATGATTAACTCCACCACAACCACCTTAAATAATAATCTTAAGAGGCTTGGGTTGAGCCTCAAATATTCCAACTCTCCTCAATTAATGGTGGTAGGCCTAGTTGGGTGGAAAGTTAAGGGAGAGTGGACTTTTCCACCCTTGACAAAAAATTCGAGCCAACTTACATGCCTCTAACAAGTGTGCCCAAACGAGAATCTAGATGCAAGAATTTGGGTGGGACATAGAATAAAAATATTAATATATGGATTTACACTAATATCCTATAAAATTTAATCCCAAATAGAATTTTCTTCATCAATATATGATTAAATTGGTGGTTTGTTTTTATGGGACTCAAAATCTGTCCCAAAATTTCATTTTCAACTTGGGCCACCTGGAACTCCATTAAGACATCCGAATTAGCTTGGGTCACAATTTAATAAAATTTTACCCATTATTTATTCTATCTCCGATTCAATTTTTAGAATTATTGGGCTTGTATCTTGGCCACTATAGTCTCATTATTAGGCTACTATCCAGTTCACTTTTCCCAAAATATGTTGGCATGAAAGGCCACTTTGGTCATCTTCCAATTTGATTCATGAAGTGTTCCAAAATAATGAAATATTCAAAATGGAATGGGAACTCTGAAAGTGAAATATGAAAATAAAATCAAGACCATTAGGTGTTTTATATGGTGTTCAAAAATATACCATGTAATAGTTCATTTTACGAAATAATTGCAATCGTGGTATAAACAATGTTCAAAGTGTAAAATGAACTAAAATGGTGTTTATGAATAATGAAGCACAAGAATATAATAAAATAAATAATTAATATTATCCACTTTAAGTGGCTAATCACACCCCCAAAATTAAGTTATTCTAGTCCCGAGAAAAATGTATCTAAAAATATGAATTTTGAATTTCCTTTTCCAAAAACATTTTAATATACAATTCTCACCAAAATACCTCAGACCAAACAATTATGAAACCCATAAAAATAATTTAAAATAAGAAAGGTTCGTAAGAATATCCCAAACCAAATCCCATTCCTTTGTTCAAATTCATCGTCACATTTCAGCCAATTTTAATTAAGCTTGATGATGTGTTGTGTATCATAATAAACATGGGGTTTATTTTTATTCTAGGGGAAAAAGATTGAAGTGCTAGGTGGAATCACATTTTAATATTAATATGAGTATTCATTTTTTGGTTTCTTGTTTTTGGTTTTTTCTCATAATTTTTCCATGGTAACTGAAATTTCACTCAATAAAGTCAACCACTATAGAAATACTTTACCGATGTCTCCTAGGCTCAAAGACCATACGGCACCAAGTAAAGCTCACATACTCTGGCATCATCTCTTGTTAACTCAATCAATAAAAAATTAAAATTACCAAAAATAGAGATAAAATTCCTAACTATGGTCTAGACAACTCTGGAGTCACAATCCCCAAGTGCCTAAATCCACAAATTAGGTCAATCCATTGTTCTACGTGAAAATTTATTGTTTTTTTTATTTATTTTTTATTATTTTTTTTCTTTTACTTTTTATTTGAATACGCATATTAAAATTAAAATGATCACAAAAACAATGATATCTATTATGGGACCCAAAGAACTTAAATTAATACCCCACAATCCAAAGGATGTGCATTGTGGGTTTTTTTATTAAATAGATGAAAATATAATGATGAAAAATCACATTATACAACCGAACATTACAAAATCTATGCGCATGAACTTAATCATGAATTAAAATTAAAATCATGGAATACCAAATTATTTGATATTTAGTTTCAAATTTTTCAATGTGTATTATAATGTTTATGGTTAAATGAATTTTGCCTTCCATTTATGCACATAATGTTTTTTTTTTGAAATGGAATTTTTTTCTTTCTTTTCACCCCCCAACTTAGAGTAACATTATACCTAGTGTTTAATGAAATTAAAATTTAGATGGGGTTAGAGGTAGATTAGAGGAGTTATAAAAGAAATTTGAAATAAGAAACATGTAACAAAGTCACCTGGTTTTTTAAGTTGACATCCATGATGGTTCTAATTACTCCTTTTATCTCCATGTTACTCAGAGAATCCACATCAATGATGATAGTTTATGTTTTTACATCTATAATTTTCCTAAAAATCCAACAATATCAGCAGCTCCTAAATTTTACACACTAATACAATTAGAACACAATGAAAACCCCTTTTGGTTCCCTTAACTCAAAAAAGACAAAAGGAAAGGATAAAAAACATACCTGTTAAATTTTTCATATCAAACATAGAATCGAGGTACAAGAGGAAAGAAAGAAAAAAAATATAAATTTATGCATATATCTATATACATAAATATATATATACATATATATACAAAAATTAATATAAAAAAATTATTAAATATATGTATAAATATATAAATGGTGGAAGAAGGAAACACTATAGGGAATAGGTAAATGGAAGGTGCACTACCCTATCTCCCTTCGGTCATGGGTTTGAGTCTTGCAGCTTAGCTGGATGTGACGGGGTTATCCCCATGACCTATGGTGTGGCCTTTTGCACAAAAATATATTATATTATATTTTTCTTTTTTTCCTATTTTTCTAAAAAATATATATATATATATATATAAGCATTTAAAATATATATTACACATTGTAATAATAAATTAACAATAAATAAAATAAAAGGACAAAAAGGGATATGAAAATAAAAGTTGAAAATATTTTTAAAAAATTGATTTTTTACACACACAAAAAACAATGAAAATAAAATATAATCCATGTTGATGTTGGTTTGCCTCCCAGAAATCACTTAGTTTAATGTTTTTACCTTTACTTGAACTCTAAATCTATCAAAACAATTCGGGTTCATAGGTTGGCTCAGTTAACTCCTCCTTTGTTTCTTGTTTATTAAATGATTCAATGAATGGTTTTAACCTATGACCATTGAATTTTAAGACATAACCACTAGTGGGATCCTGAATCTCTACATCCCTATGAGGGTACATGTGATGCACAATATAAAGACCTAGCCATCTAGACCTTAACTCTCCCAAGTGTAAATGAATTTTTAAATGATACAAGAGCATGGATTTTCCTGGTTCAAAGCGTTTGACTTTGGGATTCCTAGATTGGTACGCTTAAACTATAGCTTTATTTATCTTTAAATTTTCATAAGCCTCCATCTGAAGTTATTCAAGTTCATTAAGATCTAATTTCCTCTTTGTTTTGACCAAATAAATGTTGAAGTTTATTTTTTTGATTTCCCAAAAGGCCTTATACTCAATTTCAATAGGCAAACAATGTGTTTTTTCATAAACGAACCTATACAGTGAAATTCCTAGGATAGTTTTTAAAGTAGTAAGATATTACCAAAGGGAATCCAAGAGTTTCATAGACCAATATTTCTTAGAGGGATTGACAGATTTTTCAAGAATTTTCTTAATCTCCCTATTCTCCAACTCAACTTGAACATTGTTTTGAGGATGGTATGTAGTGGAAACTTTGTGAGAAATCCCATACTTAATCATGAGTGCAGAGAATGGGAGGTTGTAGAAATGGGTTCCACAATAACTGATTATAGCCCAATAAATTCCAAATCTAGAAAATATGTGCTTTTTCAGAAATTGGATCATGACATGATAGTCATTGGACTTAGTGGGAATGAACTATACCCATTTTGAGACATAATACACCACTAAGAGTATGTATAGATATCCCCTAGAGTTTGGTAAGAGTCCAATCAATTTAATTCCCCAACAATCAAATATTTCAACAACCAGAATGGGTGTGAGGTTCATTTGATCCCTTTTGGTAATGGATCCTAATTGTTGACATTGAGGAAAAGTTTGGTAGAATTGGTAGAAATCCTTAGTGAGGTTAGTCCATTAGAAACCAATTTGGATGACCTTTTTAGTGGTTTTATCTATGGAAAAGTAACCTCCACATTCCTCTCCATAACGTAATTTTAGAATGGAATCCTACTCTGAATCGAGAACACGTATCCTAATGATTTGATCGGGGAAAAACGTGATGAGGTAAGGATAGTCAAACAAATAGTGTTTGAAATCTTGAAGTAATTTACTCTTAGCTTGGGTCCCTGGGAATTTTGAAATGTCACCCATGACCAAGTAGTTTTATATTTCATTATACCATGAGAAATCACTCATAGAATAGAGGTTATCATTGGGAAATGAATCAGACACATAAAAGTGATATGAGTTGTCTTTGAATTTCATCCTAGAGAGGTGATCAGATATAACATTTTCAACACCATTTTTATCCTTATTGGTTAAATCAAACTCTTTCAAAAGAAGGACCAACCTGATCAATCTTTCCATGGTATCTTGTTTTTAGAAAAGGTATTTCAGGGTTGAATGATCGGTGAAGACAATGATGGGTGACACTAAGTCATAGGACCTAAATTTCTCTAAGTAAAATACAAGAACAAGTAACTCTTTCTCAGTGGTGGTGTATTTTATTTGTGCATCATTTAAAGGTTTTCTTTCATATGCAATGACACATGGAGTTTTCTCACACCATTATCCTAACACTACTCTGACAAAGAATTCACTTCCATCACAAATGAGTTCAAATGGAAGTTTCCAATTTGAATCTTTCCTGATAGTTGGAGATATAAGAGCTGACTTGAGTATAGAAAATTATTCCTTACAACTTTCTATCTATAAAAATGGAGCATATTTCACCAATAGAGAACAGAGTGGTTGAGAAATAGAAATGAAATTCCTAATGAACCTTCTATAGAAACCATCATGTCTTAAAAGGATCTCACTTCCTTGAAATTTATTAGAGAGGGAAGGTGACAAATGATATCAACCTTAGCTTTATCAACTTCAATACCTCTACTAGAGACCATATAGACTAGAACTAGTCCCTCTTTTACCATGAAATGGAATTTTTTCTAGATTAGGATGAGATTATTATCTTCAAATCTTGACAACACCCTTTCAACATTTTGAAGGAATCCCTGAAAAGTATCCCCAAAGATGGAGAAGTCGTCCATAAATACCTTTAAACAATCCACCACCATTTCAGAGAATATTCCCATCATGCACCACTAGAAGGTATCAAGGGCATTACATAACCCAAAGGGTATGAATTTAAAGGAATAATTTTTTAATGGATCGGTGGAGGCTGTTTTCCTTGATCCTCTAAATAGACATAAATTTGATGGTACCCCAATAATCCATCTAGGAAGTAGTACAATTGATGACATTCCACTCACTCGAGGACTTGAACAATGAAGGGAAAGGGAAAATTTTCATTCTTGGTATATGAGTTGAGATTTCAATAGTCAATGTAGACTCTCCGTCCACTACTGACCCTTATGGGGAGAAGGTCTCCATCCTCATTGGTGATCATAGTGATTCCAAATTTCTTTGGGACAACTTGAATTGGTATTACCCAATCACTCTCAGCAATGGGGTAGATGATACCCGCTTTTAAAAACATAATAAGTTCTTTACATACAACATATATAATATTAGGATTAAATATCTTCTGTGGGTGAAAACATGGTTTGGAGTCAGATTCAAGAACAATCCTATGATTTCCAATGAGTGGGATAATCCCAAGAATATCATAAAGGCTTCACCCAATTTCTTTCTTATGATTTTCTAGGACATCCAGAAGCATCATCTCTTGATTCGCTTGAAGAGAGAAGAAATGAAAATAGGAAAGGCTTGATTGTCCCCTAATAATGAATAATTGATTGATAAAGTAATACATTAAATTCAAGATCTGATTAGTTAACAATTTTTAAATGAGTATGGGACTTTATATCAAATTCATTATATTTTTCCAAATTTCTTGAAATAATTTTATCCTTTTGAAGATAATTTTTAGCCACCAAATTGGCTAGATCATTGTTATGAATGGGTATGGACTCAATGTTATTGATTTCACCAATGGTATCATTGATTTTTGATTTGATAAAATCATCAAAAAAGCTATCTGAAAGAGATCCAAGCCAAGGAGACCAATTTCCCTCATGTGAAAAAAGAAAATCAATCCCATCTTGACTTCAACATCCTTAAATAATTCCTTAATGTTCCTCTATTTCACTATCAACACTTCCAATCCAATTAAACTCATGGATCTCTTCATCATCCCCAATTTTAGAGTTTTTCATTATAGATTTTCAGATCGAGGCTCATGTTTTCAAAGGTTATTTTCATGTTCCCATTCCTAACTCAGATGACTAGGTTTATTGTTTCTAAAAAAGGGATAAACAAGGATAATGGGGGTTTTCTCCATAGGACCAAATATTGGTTGATTTTCAAGGACAATGAATTTAGTAGGGTAAATTAAAATTTTAATTTTCACTAAATTTTCCATTAATATCCCCTTAGGAACTCAAACACTATAATCATCAAGTTGATGAGTGACAGATGTGGGTTGGAGTTATTCAAGCCCTAACTGACAATACATGGAATATGGAATGAGGTTCACAATAGATCCTAGATCACAATGGTCTAAGACAACTTTGTTCTCTCCTATCTCAACATTGATGTATGGATATCCTGGATCTTTCAACTTTGGAGGAATGGTCCCTTGAATGGTGGTACTCACATTAGCAGCCAAAATGAATCGGTTTTTATGTGAAATTTTCCTTTTAAAAGTGAAAAAGTCCTTAAGGTACTTTGAGTAGTTAGGAATGGTTTTTATTTCATTGATAAGGGGAATGTTCAACTTAACATAAGATTATATTTTCCTCAAATTCTCATTCAATTATGGTTTATATTTTCCTCTCATGAGTTGAGGAAAGAGAGCAAGTTGTTTGATTGTTTGGTGTGGTTGTAGTTCCCTCACATTCTCATTGTGTTTTCCAAAATCTATGGGTGTTTCTTCATCATTTTTATATGTTGTTGAATCTTTAAATGGTTCTAGAGTGTTTTTTTCAAGTTTCTCAATGGATTTCCCACTTCTTAAAATATTCACTATTTTTAGTTGTTCATGAGAGGGTTTTGTGTAAGCAGATTCTCCCCTTAAGGTTGATGATGGTACCTCTTGAGTAGGCATGGGTTCCTTTCTAGTTTTAATGGTTTTTAGTTCATATTTTAGTGATGAGACTTCATAGATCATTTTTTCAATTTTTTTACACAAATTATCAAGTATTTGAGAGAGGGATAGATTGGGAAGGGGATTCGGATGGTTGGTTTATCCCAGTAGAATAGTTTGGTTATTAGATTGGTTGTTGAATGGGTTATTGGATGGGTTGTTGGTATTGGATGGGAATATGTTTTTATTGGACCGGTAGTGGTTATAACTGGTTATGGTTTTCAAAATTTTATGGAAGGATGGGGTTTGGTCTTTATGGATGACTGGGTTGTTGGATGGGTTTCTAGTTATCTTTCCAATGGAATCATGTATGGTCATTATACCTTGGATTGAAAGTGTTTTGGTACTATGGATTTTTAAAGATCAAATAATTGACCTCCTATGGTTGTCCCCCTAAAATAACATATTTAATGGAAGGTATGGTTGGTCATTTTTTGGTCTTTTGGTCATGTTTGTCACAAATTGTGAAAATAGGATCAATAGTTTGGATTTTTTAGACCTTCCTAAGATCGATCTCCTCAACCTTCCTAGTGAGTGAAGAAAATTTTTCCCTTAAGTATTTACTCTTATATAAGTGTTTGAATTACACAAGATTTTTGTGTCTTATAATAGTATGTTATTGTTCTCCATGTTTGGTTTTTTTCGGCAAGTCCTTCTAGATACTCATAAGCATTATTTGGGGATTTGTTTTTGAAGGTTCCATTACACATCATGTTAATGAATTGTTTTTTTCCAGGACCCGAACCTTCATAAAAAATTTAAAATTGTTTTGGGATTGAGAATCCATGGTTAGGTCCCATTTTGAGTGTATCTTTGAACCTTTCCCATGTTTTATAAAATGAGTCCCCTTCCTTTAAAAAAAAATCAATTCCCTTTTTTAGTTCAATTGTTTTGTGATGTGGGAAGTATTATTTGTAGAAATCTCTTTGCAATTTGTCCTAGGAGTGGATTAATGTAGGTCTCAAATTATTTAACAAATTATTTTCTTGATCCTTCAGTGAAAAAATAAAGTGACTCATCTTAATTGACTCAACGTGATGTGGTGGTCACATGGTTTCAATAATGTCATTGAACTCTTTGATGTGAAGGTATGGAATTTTTGAATCCATCCTAAGGTTGGAAGGTGGTTTAAGACATGAATTTTGAAGACATTGTGGGATTCTCCTAGGGTATCATGACTAATGAAATAGGTTACATTAGTCCAGGTAGGTTTTTGGTATTCATTCATGGTTTGATTGACTACATTCTCCAAGTTTGGGGTTACCTTATTTGGATTTCCATTTTGGTTCATGCCCGGTTTTATGAGTTGATTTCTTTAAATACTCTCTATTGAAATTGGATCAATTTATTAATCTAGAGTATTAGAAATATTTAGATCTCATTGTACGATACCCCTATGTATTCTTGACTCCCCAACACCTATACTATCCACTATAACAAGTCGGTTTTATTGGACATGGGTATAGGAGGACATGTGCTAAGAAAAGTGAAAAACAATAGAAAGGGGAAATGATAAGAGGAGATGAGGTGAGAAAATAGAGATTGGGGAGAATAGAATGAGTGTTGAGATTAATTACTTGGGTCCATGAAAACGAAACAAAAATTTGGCCTCTCCCAAATTTATCTAAATTTTTAAGGTTAAGTGGTAGCTTATAGTGTAGCTTGGGTTTTCAAATTCTCAGAGACCTAAGAAGAAGCCTACAGACATACACATTATGTGGATTATTTTTTTCTAGGAAGTGGACAACTTTGGGTTTATTTTCGATGGGTTTAAAAGAGTACTAACATATCTATGTGATTTCAAATTATTATAAAATGATTTGATCCTAGGTTATTTCTCGGGTGGATTGGATGAATTCCTTTTTAGACTATTTCAATTCATCAAATTTGAGATGGTTTCATTCAATGAAGTAAAACTAACATCATCACTTACTGGTTTATTACCAACTCACTATAATAATAATCACCTATACACTTGGATAATAATATTTATTATCACTCCAATGTAAGGGTTCATATTAGCACTTGACGTGTGTGGCCTTAAAATTCAACAAGGATGGAGAAGTTTTAAGATCTTCAAACAAAATTCTCAACAAAAATAAGTGATTAAGAATTAAAAGAGTGATAAATAACATACAATCTATCCCCTTGATACTCCCTTGGATCAATCCATATGTCTATTATCCCTCCATTGATTATATTCTTTCAATGGAAGTGGGAAGTAGACTCATGAGGGGGGAATTAAAGAAGTGAAAAGCAATGAAATAACAAACACTCCACTGTTGTTTGAAATATTTATATCTTCACTGTGTGAATAAATTCACTCCTTAATAAAAATATATCAATTTGTTAACAAAAATATAATAAAAATAATAATAATAGGTTTTATTAATAATCTAAGGTGATTCGTGCAACTTACAATTTAAATAAATGTGATTACAACATCAAATTGGAAGCATAACATTAAAATGAAAATAAAAAACAAGATGATTAACTCATATAACACCATTTCCTTAAATATTAATTTCAAGAGTCTTAGGTCGAACCTAAAATAATCTAAGTATCCTAAATTAATGGTGTTAGTCCTACATGGGTGGAATGTTAAGTGAGATTGGACTTTTCCACCCTTAACAAAAAAATAGAGCCAACTTGCATGCCTCCAACATGTGTGTCCAAACGAGGATTTATAAGGAATAATTTCGGTGGGGTATAGAATAAAATTATGAAGATAAATATTTCCCCTGATATCTTGTAAAATTTCATCCCAAATGAAATTTGGGTTTTTGATATATGATTAAATTGGTGGGTTGTTTTTCTGGGCCGCAGAATCTGGCCCAGAATCGCATCTTCAAATTGGGTCTCCTGGAACTCCATTAAAACATTTGAATTTGCTTGGTTAACTATTGAATGAAAATTTTTCCATGAATTATTATATATCTAGTTCAATTTTTAGAATCATTGATCTTGGATCGTGGCCACTATAGTATCTTTATTGGTCTGTTTTGATTCATCATGTGTTCCAAAAGAATGAAATATTCACAATGGAATGGGAGATATGAAAATGAAATATGAAAATAAAATAAAGACCATTAGGTGTTTTATATGGTGTTCAAAAATGTATTATGTAATATTTCATTTTAAGAAATAATTTAAATCGTGATGTGAAATGATGTTCAAAGCGTAAAATACACTAAAATGGTGTTTATGAATAATTAAGAACATGAATATTATAATATAAATAATGAATATTTTGCACTTTTAGTGGATAATCACCACATGATGTTAAACTGTGTGGAACTCATCTCGATCACATGATGTTAAACTGGATGGTCAAAGTTCATCATTGTATGACATTAAACTGCATGATAAATTGTCCCAACTGCGCGACAATAAAATGTGTAGTCAATCCTCATCACTTGACCTCAAACAGTACAATATTCATTATTCCAAATGACGATTCATATCACATGAGCTAGATCTACGTCGTAGAAAGATGAAATTCCCTTATTTCTGTGTAAGAGTCAGATCCACATAGGCAATCAATTTCTCAAGAACTACGTATGGATTGATTATTATCCTCACAGGATATATAGTGACACCTATACCTCACACGTTATACCCATATTAAAGTTTATCCCCAATCATAAGGTGATTCTCTTACTAGAATTTGGACTCAAGGCATCTTTTCACATCAATATTGGGTATATCACTGGTCTACAAAATCATCCTTCCTATAACTATAAGCCACAGTCATCCTAGTATCATGATGTTAAAATGCACACTCATCATCGTCCCCACCATACGATGTTAAACTGTATATCTACATCTCATTAATATGATGTTAAATTGTGTGTTTAGTCCATGCAATAAGACTCTAAAATATTTTCAAGGGTTAGAACTCCATGACCTTAAACTAGAAATCATACTCCAAGCATCACGACATTAAATTGTGTTTGAGCCTTTTTGAAAATGTGTGGTGTGTCATTGGGACCCTTGGTCCCTCATTCGTGTTGGGTTTGTTACTCCATCGCACCACAAATACCCATTGTAGGAAGCCTTTTTTGCTTGGTCCAAACTCCATGACCTTAAACTGGAATCCCAAGTATAAACATCATGACTTAAAACTATATGTAGGCCTCCTTAGGAATGTGTATGTGATGTGTGGGCCTCCTAGGTCATCATTTGTGCTGAGCTTGTTATGCCACCACATTATTCACATCCCTTTTTGGAGTACTTACCCCATGCTATAAACACCGAATGACTCATAGTGATCTTGGGGCGCATCAGTTCCCTCACAAGAAAGGATTTCCCCCGCCAGTGTTGATCTCTCACCACACTGCATTCAAGTACTATGTATGGATTTATTCCTATCCACACAGGATACATACTGATGCTTAGATTTTTCATCCTGGTCTATCCACAAAAAAAATAAAAAAATGCCCCCTCCCTACGCATGGGGAATACCTACACAGGGAGCTTCTATTAAGAACTATATGTGGATTAATTATCATTCTATGGGATATGCAGTGATGCTCAGACCTCCCGTCATAGGCCCAACCATGAAATATAGAAAATACCCCTAACCCTGTATACAAAACAAATCGACGTAGGGGGATCCAAATTGGGACCTATCTATAGGTCCATCTCATGAAAAACACCTCCTCCTTCACATTAGGTCATACTCATCCTCACCGCATGATATTAAACTACACAATGTCCAAAAACTATGCGTGGATTGATTACTACCCACACTATATTGGAGTGATGCTCGAATATCCATTTTGGATCTATCCGCAACGAAGGATAAAGTTTTCTCCTCCCTATATACGGGTCAGATATTTATATGTAATTTTTTAAGAACTACATAGAGCTTGATTCTCATTTTAACAAGAAGAATAGTGACACCCAGATTCTTCATCTTGTCCCAATGCAACAAATTCCAAATTCCCCTATCCTTCATCATGTTGCCTCTGTGTGGCGGAACAAACCTTTTCCACCCCTTGTTTCACACATCGAGCATAGCTCACATGGGATTAGGAGCTTCAGCAAGGGATTCTCTTGTATGATCAAGGTGTATCAATCGACACTAGGTTCCATGGTCCTGGTAGAAATACCTTAAGAAATCATCAACTTTCCTTACCATATGATGTAAAACTGCACAGATCTATGAGGTCCATCTTCATTCATAATGGTTGACCTAATTCCTTATCACAATATGTTAAATTACACAGCTAAAGTCCTTATAACATGAAATTAAAATTCATGGTACATCAAAAACAATGCATGGATTTATTATCACCATAATGAGATATGTAGTTAATCCTAGGCCTCATGTCTTAATACCATACACTGGGTAAAAAAACAAATATGTCCCCATCTCTTGTATACAAACAAAGACCTATGCAGGTGATGTCAAGTTTGGGTTCCTTATTCAGGGACCCATCAAGGAAACGGAAATGATTCCCCTACACATGAGTCAGATTTATGTAGTTAATTTCACACTCCATGTCTAATTTTGGTCTAAATGTTTCTTACATACCTGAACATGTTCCTTTCATTTATCATACTGTGTGCCCCAGGTGATTTTAGATTTTCACAATCCTTCCTAGCCATTAGAAATGGTGGGTCAGTGTCCTAAGAAAACCTTCGTCTAAATATGCACAAAATTTCATAGTTGTCTCTATGTAAGTTTCCCACAAAAAAATGAGGTATGTCATCCAAAGGCATATTCATCTTTAGGAGAGAATTTCCCTATCCCCATATACCCAATGTCATTTATGCCCTATCGCACTTCTCCTGATATGAGAATCTCTAAAATAATGGTTTACACTTTATTTCCCCCCCCCCTAACATTAAAGGTGTGTTAGAACATCCTAGACCAATGATCCTCTTATAACTCATTGTTTCCATAACATATGGTCCTAGTCGTATGGCCTAAAACTATAAGACCTCGTTCTATACTTTTCGCACGATGTAAAATTAAAATACTGATGTTCTAGTAACATTACACTAAACTGCATGATGTTCAGAACTATATGTGGCTTGATTCCAACCATCACAGGATACATAGTGACACCCAAATATCCAATCCTAGGTCCAACTACAATAAAAGGGTCCTAGTCATATGGTATAACACTACAAGTCCCCATGTCATCCTGGTTTCATGACATTAAACTAAACAAATGATGTCCTAGTCGCATGACACTAAACTACATGATGTCTATAAATACATGTGTCTTGATTTCTTTCATCACAGGATGCATATTGTCACCTAAATATCCAATCATAGTTCCATCCGCAATAAGGGTCAAAAATTCCCTTTCCCTTTGCATGGGCCATACCTATGTAGGGAACCCTATAAGAACTATATACAACTTGATTCTCACCTTGATGGGATACATAGAGACACCAGGATCCCACATCCCAATATAGCCACAACACACACAAAAATAGATCCTCCACTCTCCTATATGTGAGTAAGATCTATATAGGTGATATCAATATGATCCTCACCTATATTCATGTGATCTCTTATTCAAAATAGAAAGTCATTTTCCCCACGCAAGAGTTCAATCGATGAAAGTAGAAACATTCCAATAACTACGTCTGGTTTGATTAATGTTATCACAAGATACGTAGTGACACTCGAATCCTCAATATTAGGTCCATTCATGAGGTAAAAATTCCTCCCACCCCCCCCCATTTTCTTTCTGTGTATGGGTCATACCTACAAAGAAATCTTCCAGTTCATAACTGCATATGGATTGATTATCATTCTAACAAGATATATAGTGAAATTCAAACTTCATATATTTTACATATCCATATAAAAAATCTTTCCTACATATGGGTAAGACCTGCGTAAGGAAAACATTTCTACCAAAACATGGAAAATCCTAATGTAAAACGATCCTTTCATATTTAGGAACTCTCATTTAACAAACCAAAATTGGTTTCTAGAGAGGTCTGAATCCCTATAAACTTCCTTTTCCATCAGAAATAGAGGGTCAGTGTCCTAAGGACGCCTTTGTTTGACTATGAAAAATATACCCCAGTTATCTCTGCATAAGTTTCCCACAAAAAATGCCTTTGAACTAAAGGAAAATTCACATTTAGGAGAGGATTATCCTATCTCAATATTCTCCTATGAAGTTTATATACTATATCACTCCTTAGATTTAGAAACCCCTAGATTACAGTTTACAATATTCTCCCTTCATGCTTGAAGATGATAGAACATTCTTGGACAGATAACTGTGAAAAGGGATAATCATTTATCCCTCAGTAAAAGATAAGTGACCTTAAATTGTAGCCCTCAAAATTCCTCACCTTAAGAAATTAAACTAAAAGGTCCATGTGATATTTTTATGATGTTAAACTATACAATGTTATATACCTCCTTTACACAATCCAAACATGTATAGGAGTGGTTTCTCATTCATGGAAAAAGCTAGTACAGATTTCCTTGTAATTTTTTAGAAATTATTCCCTTGATAAGCCACCCTTCATGGTCTTGATAAATCTAAATTTCCATAAAAATTACTTAACCATCAAAAATGGAGGGACAGTGTCCCGAGGACACCTTTTTTGACTATACACAATATTCGCCAATATAAGTTTCCCACAAAAAAAACCCATAAACCAAAGACAAATTCATCCCTAGGAGAGGATTTTCCCACCTTTTTACACATTAGAAACATCATATTGTAAACCATTATTATTGTTACTCCTCACATACTTCCCCTGTATCATGTATGGGATTTAGAAATCACAAACCATGGTAAAGAAAAATACCTCATTTATTTCTAGAAAATATTCAGACATTCTCCACTAGTAAACCATATTAGGGCCCTCACCTTGTAATTCATGGTCAAATACATCAATCACAATAGTCCAGTTTGAAAGACTCTAAATTTCCCACAAAAAGAGACACAAAACTCACTAAGTGGAAAACTTGCAAAGATTACCATGGTCAAAAGTCGAGTTCTAACTCACTAAACCTATGCTTCACATTGTTTTGGAAAAATTGAGAAATCAAAAGAAAAAAAAGAGACACAAAACTTGTTAGGTCAAAAACCCACAAAGGTTGGACTAAGAAAAAGTTGAGTTATGCCCACTAATCCTACGCAATAGTGGACATAGAAAAAAATAGGGTGATAATAGAAATTTCACAATGTTCATAGGGTTTTCCATGCAATCCTATAAATAGTAAAAACTACACTCGCTAAGTCCCTTAGATCAAGAAAAAATTAGAGTATTACATGATCACGTTAATTTTATTATCCTAGATGGTAGTTGAAATTGATATCCAGTGATGAAACAATTCAAATCATCAATGGATGTCATCTTCCAAAACACATCGTAAATTTTGATTGGTGGACATTGAAGGAAAAGATAATGATATAAATTGGAGATCAAGAAGGTTTTGATTTATTTATTAAATGAGAATATAAGATAACCCACATCCTGGAGTCTTTCCTTGATGATAAACACAAAAAGGCAAAAGATAGTAGAAATAGTTACAAAGAAACCTGCATTGCTTGGTAAAAAAATTGACTATCGCCTACGCAAGCCATCAAGATTCCATTCCAAAGTGGTTCTTTTTCTATCTTTGGTTTTAGATATTGGTAATATCTACCTAATAAATACTCTTTGGATCTCGACCCTTCTGCTCAATAGATTCATGTTTTTCAGTTTCCAAATACAATTTTACCTTTAACAATGTTATGTGAGCCTCACATTCTCATATCTCCTCAGTCCATGACACCACTTGATCATAAGAGATTGCTTCTTCAACAACCAAGTGGTGTATCTCAGTGATGGTATCTCGTAAGGATTACTCATGACTATGAGAAGCGTTAAACTATATAAGTTCACCCTCATAAGCAACTAAGTCTTCTTGAGCTAGGATGATCTAGTGAATAAGGATATTCATGTGTGGATAATCAATCCCACCTAAAATAAGCCAAGGAAAAGTTGGAAAAGGTTTTAATACTTGTCATCCATCTCTACCAGTGGGTTCTCTGTGACTAAGGTACAAATTTGGTGTCAACCCATCTTTGCATAACCTGGTGTTCGATCGCAACATGAGGACCCTGATCTCGATTGATCTCCACTTTAGGTAGGTAATCTAAGATTACAACCACAACGGACAAGAATATATTAAAGAAAAACTCTAAAGTGGGAAAATTATCCATCTCCGCCTCCTTCCCATCTTCTGAAACTAGGTTGATAGGATCAGTATTATTTGGTGGTGTTCCCAAGGTTATTCTACTAGGACCAGCATCAGTAGGACTATCATTAGTGTTAGTTGTGAAAATAATATTTTCACTACCTTCAGTAAAGGGGTATCAAGAGGATGAGGCTCCCCTAAGGTGCTTATATTATAGATATGTGAGTTGTTCTCCCTTTGAAACCAATGAGGAGGATGTTTTAGGCATAAAATAGTAGAGTTCGGTGGTTTTGGCCCCTTTTAGACTACCATCCCCAATATCCCATCTAGGTAGTATTCTATGTGAATACTAGAATAATCCCATGATAAGTTGATATGATTTTCTAGGCGAGGTAAGGAAAGTTTCATGAAAGAACCTTCTCACATCATCATGAGTCACAGCTGGTGAAGAATAATTGGATAGGACTCCCAAAT
Source organism: Viscum album (assembly GCA_963277665.1). Classification (NCBI taxonomy): domain Eukaryota; kingdom Viridiplantae; phylum Streptophyta; class Magnoliopsida; order Santalales; family Viscaceae; genus Viscum; species Viscum album. Next base: position 1,505,354,082 of record OY728158.1, read on the forward strand.
CTGAGGAAGGGTAAAAGGGGAAACCTATTGCATACAACTGAATTGGTGTGTAAATCTATAAGGAATATATAATTTTCATATGGTTACCCCTTCCACCCATACAACCAGAGTCCCATATCGCAAATAATTTATGTAATAACACTCTTACAAATTCCCTTCATCGTCATCAACAACCATACCTGAAGGTGTGGGGTGAGGGATAAAGGTAAATCGGGAAAAGTATCTCAAAAGTTTGATAACACCATCAATACCCAAGGATATCAGGTGAAAAGAATAAATATTAAACAATATAGGGTGAAAGGTAGAATGAGGAATTTTCGTGGTATGATAATATTCATAGCATCAACTATGTTCCACCACCCATCTATATAAAAATTGGACTGGCCCACAGAGACAATGTGGAGACCTACCATCTTGCATGCAGCCTAATAATTCATAGAGATAAGCAATGGTGGGTACAGATAGGTTAACATGGCATCCATCCACCTGTTCAGTCACTATCATATGGGTATAGACACTAACACCAGTATAGGCATCTCGGGATGGGAATATCCATCCACTCATGAACATGGAAAAGAAACCTGCCAACCTGAAGTTAGGTGATACATATGGATGAAGTTTGTAACCCCATGTGGTATATTGGACCACTTTGAGAGTATCCCAATATTAACCCTAGATTCCTTACAATTATTGAGTTGGATGAGTCCTACTATGGAGGACTTTTGGCCTTGGAACACTTACTTGAAAAAACAACATTAATCAATTATTGGATGGAATGATTGAGCAGGCGTGGAGGGACTGGACAAGAAATTCCTCTTTTTTGATCAACAAGTCCCTTTCCAGTAGAGATATTTGCTCAGTTTTTTCCCAAGTATTGGATGTAGGCTGGAATTCATCATACATGTCAAAAAAATTAGGATTCCCCATAGATGATAGACATCACATAAGCTGATCCGGAATTCAACATGTGATAGGTGGAAAGTATTGGTGCTTGAACACCAATAGTTAATTAATTAGGGAAACACCTCAATTGGAGATTAAATTGAAAATTGAGAGACTCACACTTCCTCATATAAGATAAAGGACACTAACTATTCAATAAATTCCATGAATTTTTGTTTCACCTATAATTCCCATGCCCATTCACCATAGAAACTCCCTACAGATAGAAAATGCCACTTGGATCTCTACCTTCCTTTGAGATTGACTTGTGATAAGTTGAAAATGATTGGATAATATTTAATGGATGACTGAAGGGATGTATCATGGATGTATCAGCTACTTTTTTTCTTCATATAACCATTCATAACAAAGACATTATTTTGATCTGAACTAGGAACAATTTTCCCTATTGTATTGATGTTTACATGGGAATGCCCCTAAGACATCTCAGCCCAAGAATATGGGAGAATCTGATAAAATAGTGGAAGGGGAGAATCATCTTGAAGTCTGAAGTTATAAAACGATATTCAGTTTGATAGTGGGTAGGATAGAAGCTCTAAGGAAAGAAGGTTCTTCATAATACCTTCATTAGGAATGATATTATGTCGAAGATCCTATTAAATATTCTCAACCGTGGAATTGTGTCTCCAAGTCATAATCATTGTGGCATAAGTCAAAACCATTTTCATCCCTATCATAAGATCATCAAATTTATATGATATCTATTAGATGGATTCATATTAAATTTTGAAGAAAGATGTTACATTTCCCATGAACCATCACTTCACGAAGTGATGGCGTGCGAAATGTTGGTCCATGAATCACTAGCCTACAAACCATCGGTTTGATAAGATGTTGGACTATGAATCATCATATATAAAAGTGTTGGTTCATGAGAATCTCTATCCATGAAGCATCTGGATGCTATACGGAAGATAGATACTTACCATTCATATTTGATACTTTAAGATTTTCCGTTGATGAACTTCAATTCGAGTAAAGGTGTCCAAAAAGGAGGTGCTACATGGAAGCAGAAGAAGTTGAGAGAATATATAGAGTTATCATTTCCTCAATAAATCTAGTAAATGAAAAATGATATAGGCCCCCTATTTATAGGGGTGGTCCCCTCTGGCAGTTCCACTTGCGTACTGTAAACTAGCTCAAAATAGGACCACTTTCTATATCAGAATAGCATCCTCTTCATACCGATCAGAACCCAATACTTTGTGGGGAATTGTTTGGGTCCTAAAAATTCTACATATGTGAATAAGGTAATTCTATAAAATTGATAAAAGGTACAAATAAACCCATAATAATTTGAAGAAATTATTCAAATGGGTGAAGCCACAAAGTACAAATTACTTCATGGGTTGCCACTCTGCATGGCGTTTTTTCGCTTTGAGAAGTACACCATGAATGAAATAGTTATGGGATGAGACACACCATTAGTGCCCGCAAATGAAACCATATTCATTTGCGGGGTGGAACGATGATTTCCACCCTCGCAAAATAAATAGTTCACAAGACAAGGTGGTACTTCCAGCACTCGCGAACGAAGAAAAGTCTTTTTTGGGGTCGAGAGGTGATTTACACCCCCAAAAATGATGACCCCCCTCTTCGAACGACCTCTACCCACTAAATAAGTTGTTTTTTGGGCCGGGGTCCCCTCCATGGGCTCCTATGGAAGAAGAGTTGTGGTCCACTGTTGAAAATTGACCTTGTCGGTATTCGTTCCCTCTACTATTCTATAAAAATAACCTTAGGGGACTAAAAGAAAGAGGAAGGAACAATGGGACTAAAAAAGAGAGATAAAGGAGAGTGAGTGATGAATAAATGAAAAATTTGGAGCCTCTCCATCGATTCCTAGTAGGTAACAAATCTTATGCAAAGAAGTAAGGAGGAAATAATGAATCGCCCACCATCCACGAACTCAAAATACCATTGTGGAAACCATTTTGTGGCGAATAAACAGATGTATCCATTGAGGACAAGCATCCTTCATAGAAAAATTTTACACAAGTAGAACCTTACCCCATATAGCAATGTGCTATATGGGAAGAACCCAGATCTAATAGCACAATGTTGTATGGATGGTACCCTCACCGGCGTAGCAACATGCTACGTGAAGGGAGCCCCATCCCACCTAAGAACCTGGTACACTGAGTGGGGAATACTAGGGAATTATAATCTCTATCTCATATCACTTCCTTTTATCATTTCATAATCTATCAATTTATCCCCTCCATGAACAAGTCTAACGACATCAGGTCGAGGCCTCATCCCAAGCCACCTGACATGTATGATAAGATCATCGGGCACATCAGCATGTCCTCTCAAGTTTAAATTCCCATGGTAAGAGGAGTCACATGTGTAACCTTCATAATAAGTTGGACCCTCAAAATGTCTTTGGGTTTACATTCTTGTGGTAATGAGGGTTCTGAACTATGAGTACTCACATGAACCTCGTCGTTCCAGGAAGTGAGGGAAAGGATCACGCTTGCCTTTCTATTTGATGGGGGATGAGATCCTCCTCCCTGAAACCAATTTTAGGGTATCCCTCCTGGAGTAGGCCCCTTGTGGTAGGAAAGACTCTTTCTCCTCTTCGCCTCATCTTGGGTCATATCCAAATAGATTACCAGAGGTGATTATCCCGTTTACCAAAATAAAAGAGGAAATGGGCACACTCAACACACTCTCCCTCTCCCTTTGGGCTTCAGCAAATTATCCACCAGTAGATAGAGTATAATCATGTGATCTTCAGATATGCTAATACCTATTATTTATCACATTGAGAATTACTCACATGGGCGTAAAGGTTAGAGGTGATCATGAAATCCATGTGGTCCTAAACCAAATGGTCCTCCTATTCAGTATAAGTCCCAACCATACCCAAATCCACTAGCCTTATCCATATATGTAAGCCCCAATTTCAATCCAAATGGGCCGCTTCCATGGGTAATCCCCAATCATATTCAAACCCAAATGGGAAACTTCCATGCATAAGCCCCAACTACATGTGTAGATTCCATGCAAAAGCCCCAACCACATGGGAATCTTCCATGCATAAGTCCCATCCACATGCACCATGGGAACCCTTTAGATTATAAGCCCCAATACAATCATTCCCCCTATAATGGGCCTCCTATAATATATAATCCCCTAATAATATCCATTCAAATGGGAATCTTTGATGCATAAGACCCACACCAAATCCAACCATGATCAATCCTCTTGTAATGAGAATATTATATGTGTACGCCCCAACTTACCAAACTATATGGGCTTTGATTATTAGCTAATTGGGATATGTAAGAAGCCCCCCCTGAGGTCCAAATACAACACCCAATTCTACCCTAATGTTCTTCTATACAAATCCATGGTAGGGTAATATATATCCTGGAGACCACATCTCTTCTGGGCCCCTCAGGCCGCCTCGGAGTAAGTCTCGCACCATATTTGACTAGGCACCTTTTGCCCAGATATCCTTTCTATATGATGTTAAACTGCATGGTTGGGTCCTCATCACATGACCATAAAAGGTGATGTTCCTCATTAAGTGGCACTAAACTACATGGGTTTTGATTACTCTCACAAGGATACATAGGAAGTCCATCTTATTGGTTCGATCCAGACATCAAAACAACTTATGTCACCCCAGGATGACGGTATACTCTAGATCTCCACACCATATGGATTAAAACCAATGTCATCCTAATAAACGACCTAAGAGTATATGATCTGTCCATAAAAGGGTACCATTGATGGAGAATCATAGATAAATACAAATGATTTTGAACCTATTCATATTCATAATGGATCATTACCTCAGTATAATCTATTTATGCATACATGGGACTGAACCAAGGATTCATGAACATATATTGAATTTATAAGGGGGTATCTAAATAGAAAATAGTTCCCCCAAAAAGGGTGTTATGATCCTAACTTTACATCCTCTCTACCAATGTGAGTTTTAAAGTGTCATTGGACAAACTACCCAATGAACGATTGCCTTTGTAAATCGGGTCCATGAGTCATGGTTATGAGAGTCACTGAAAATTTCTGGCTCCATAAAAAAACCCATTGGATACTATTTAAATACATTGTACCCAATGCCAGTGACTTCACACCATTCAACCCATTGCAATCAACCATTCGATCATAAACGGTATTCATCATAAACAAAATGGTGAACCCAATGTGAAAGATTCTCTCGGATTCACAAAGTTGGATATGTGTCTGGTCCAAATCTTCTATGAATCGGTGGAGCTCAGAAATGGTTATAGTCTTAGCATCTGCACCAGTCTGCAATGCCTCTATCTTCTCAGATGCATCCAATCCTACATTTTTCTACTCTACCACTAACAATTTCCCTTCTTCGAGTACTACCTAGTTGTTATCCAATTATTTCTTGAGATACTCTAGTTCTTGGATCTACCACTCCACCTCTTGATGACATCATTCCACTAAGGTCCTGCACTCTACAATTTTTCCTTTTCACCTCATAGTCATTTCGACATTCTTAATGGCTTAATTAAGAAGGATCTTTCTAGTCACAATAAGATGATCCATGGAATTTGTAGTCAATAAAAAAGAGTGGATCATTCTATCCTTCTCCTGGATAAGAATAACCTACTTCTCTATATAATGTATAGAATGATAGTTAAAACTCCCATGTCTAGAGGGACATATTCAGGAATAAGTGTCTCCAGATAGGATATTCATTCAGCTACCTTAACATGGATTGATCCTACAACGGCCGCTTCGCTTATAGTATCATAAGGTTGAAAGATCGTAGCATCGATTACAGCCACATAAACATGTGGCTATAATTTTGGAATTAGAATATCGAAACATTTAACACCTAAATTCTAAAATAAAACGGAATGGTTGTAAGGGAAAAAAACTCAACTTAACTTTTCTGGACATTGACATCCCTGACCACTTTTGTCTCATCATCACCCAATGGAGTGGATGTTGCATCATCAGTTTGAAAATTGAATTTGGGTTCTTGAAGAGATACTCATGGTGTAGACTCATGCTCGATCGAGTTAGAAATATCTAGAAGGTCACTCACTGATATTGTACTCATTTGAATAATAATCACAAATGTAGGGATGATAGCTGATTCTGATTCTTCTCAAGAATGAATTGCTCCATATTCTAGGGTTTTACTCCCCAAAGGGGAAATATTGGTATACATAGTAAGAACATCGACCACTATAGACACCCCATCTATGGGGAAAAGGTCATTTTATCAGGAACGATCAACCTCATAGGGCTTGGGATCTCCCTGATGTCTTCAATTATCCAGGGTTCCCCACCCAGGTCAGCTACCACTAGTAGAGTCATTACATTCATTTCTAAAGGATCGGGATCAATATAATCAGCTGAATATTCAACCTATGAATGCCATCCCACTACTAGGATAGAGGTTTTTTGATCATGAAGAGATTCCCCCTATGGCTTGGGATCCCCCCAATGACTTAAATTGGCCTGGGTTATCTATCCTGTTCTGTTACACCCACTAGAGGTATCACATGTATCTCTGAAGAAGCAGAGTCTATAGGCCCCTAGGCAACTGCTGCTTGTTTACTCACCATAGCTACACCAATTCCTATGTAAGATGATTACTTAGAAAATGAATACATGTAACATGGAAACTAAATAAATAAATGAAACAACCACCTATTATCCCCATCTTTAGATGTATCATCAGTTGTGATACTTATCGGTGCCTCATGGTGTGCCATGGGGATAATCCCCTAGAAAGAATAGTAGGTAGGGATGAATGTGGAAAGGCTCCAGCAGGATCTATAAGGACTGCCTCTATATTCTCCCTTGTCTAAGGGAATCCCTCTATAGTGACTCCCATTTCTAGAGGGATATTCTCCCTAATAGTGTTGCCCCTTGGGGTGTACTTTGGGGAAGTGACCATTTTCTAAATCTCCCCAGGATTCTACAATACTAGGAGTAGGGATTAAAGGTTGTGATAATAAGAAGAATAATGAGAGTTGGTATAAAAAATGACAATACCTCTTTAATTGGTGTCATCTTGCCCTGTTATGATCACCACCATATTCTAAAATAGGTCATACTAATAAGGTCTTCCCTTGTATGAGGGGATGGTGGTGTCCATTTCATCCAAATATATGTCCACCTCATGAGGATCCTCTCGAGCAGAGATCTATGTGGGGGAAATGGCCAATCCAAATCCCTCAAGCTTAAGGGGATCTTTCTAGATTGTTTCCCAAATATCTTCGATAGATTCACTTTCTATCAGGGTGTCCCATGATCTCCAAGCCTATAGAACGATCGTAGTGATAGGAATAGACATCTCTAAGAGATCCACTCTGGGAAGTGGGGTGGGTTCCAATAGCCTCAATTGCTTTTTCAGTGCCTCATATTCCCTAGAACCTGATGGGGCTCGACACTTATGACACCCTAGATAGAAACGAGTAATTTCCCCAACCCCAATTACGGTAGGGGATTTGACTTCATTAGTATCCCTGAAGGCATGGATATCATCATCATCATCCTCATTAACTTTATATATCACCATGGAATGCTCTCTCCAAAAATATCTATGTCGATTCAGCCAAGAATGGATTGAGGAATAAAGATATTGAAGATGGGAATCCATCCTATTAGTATCTTCATTATAAGAGATAGTGATGGGAACCGACATATAGTCGTATCCAGTCAATGTAAATCCTACAGGAAGCGCCACAGGGAATGAGTTAGATGGGAGCTCCTCAAATAATCCCATTGTCTCTAGGCCATTGGAAAGGTGGCATCAGAGGGGATAGATGCTTGACCTTGAGGAGAATTGTAAGTATCATGGGAAGCTAAACCAAGGGCTCTCAAAACCATTTGTGGGGGTTCATAAATAAGAAATTTCCTTGGATTCTTTCTGGTCCTATAATGACCAAATTTTTTATTTTTTTCCCCAGCCTTATGTGATTTCTGATCCTCAACAACATGAACTAGTTTTTCCGGTTGATCCTTAGGGTATGATCGGTCCCATACTTCAATATATGATCATGTATGTGTAGGTTAAAAATCCATGTGAGGTTGAAGCCCAATCTGGAATCATGTGTCCTCCCGATTTAACATTAGACAAAGTTTTTGATCTATCATTAAGTTCTTATCCTGTAATGTATTGTTGATGGTTGGATGACACATCATCTGGATACAGATGAATTGATGTGAAAATATGTAGGGTGCATACGCCTCAAAAATAATATCCTCATCGATCCTAGTAACAAAGATGCCTTCTCTCAGATAGATAAGATATCCTCTCTTGGAAAGGTCCCCAAATCCATTATTCACCAAAGTACCAGAGGGGGGAACATAAGGACCATAGGTGAAACATACATTGTAGTTGAGTCAGTCCATCATTTCCCGCTCACTTCAATCTGATGGAATAACCCCACTTATACTTTGGAGTTATGGTCAGATGGTAGCTTCTAGGATCTTCTGAGAGTTGATATATCTATATCCTCCAATATGGGATGCTAACCATCCCCAAATAACATGTAAGAAACCCACTAGCTAGTATGGTGGCCTTCCCTCACTAATATATCTCAAAAAATTGTAAATCTTCTCCAACACTGGGACAAAAAGTTTAATTATCCTACCAGTGGCCAATTGGGCCACCATCATGAAATTTATGACTCTGACCTTGGTGCAAGAATCATGTACCATTAGTATCCAACCACTCAGAAACATGGCCATAAAGGCTTCTAGACGACATATTTGGTCATCATTTGGAATGATATTTTATCCCCACTAATTGGATCGACCCTCTTCAAGAATGGTCCAGTAGGTACCAAGATGCCTTTAGGTCTCAGTAGTTGGGAAATCCCTCATCCTTTGTGTGAAGGGATACTTGCCACTTATTGTCTCAAAGGTGTTAATCAAATAAAAAATGGGACTGCCTCCTTTATACAAGGGTCACCCTTCAAAATACTCTTTTATTTTTCAATAAGATTCTTGGAAAGAGGGGGAGTCCTCTTCGCATCACCCCAGACCAATGGGGGTGGTTGAAACTCATCATACATGTCACCTATGATGGGAACCCCTAAAATCTACCAGACATATCGAATATTGATATCGACCTCCACATGCGCTAAGTGGAAGGTGTCAGTATTTTGATTCCACCTGCTGAGTAGTAGTGGGATAAGTTTTTGGTTTTGGTGAGAGTAGGTCTGTGGTACCCAGACTAACTCATATAGCCCAATATCCTACAACTTGACTTTGAATTCCTCCCAGCTATGGTGGACCCATAAAGGCCACCCCTAGTCCAATATGGATGAGCCCTCAAGGAGAAGGTCCCATTTTTATGAAAACCCTAGTTTCTCATTTGTTGTAGCCTTCCACGTGATGCTATGATAAAAATGGACTTTTTAATCTAGTGCTTGCATGATTTACTCCATTGATCGAGGATTATAGTTCAAAAGAGACCCAACAACATGGGTTACCCAGATAAATTCCCCCTTTCTGAAATGTTGGCTCAGGAATATTTTTATTTTCAATTATCCAGGTAGTAGGATGATTTTTTGGGTGTGGTGTTAAGATCGCTATTTTTTATGGTAACTTGAATCCATAAAGGGCTAGCCTATTCGAGACTTGATACCCCATTTACCAGCACTAAAAATTCCCTCCAAAAGTTGATGAATTGGTTTAACAGTGATTTTTTTGTCAATAGAATTGATCATAGCCTTCCTCCTTTCGTCAATAGTTGAGAGAGTAGTAGTAGCAGCAGTAGAAGCATCCTGTGAAGGGTCCATCATTTTATCTGCATAAAAATTCATAAGTAAAGGAATTAGTGTTTACAAAAATGGAAAAGTATGAAGACTCGTGAACCATCATCTCACAAAAACATAGTCTTGTGAACCATCAATTCATAAAGTGCTGGCTCTAAAAGTAATGGCATGTGAGGCACACATCTACGAAGCATTAGTTCATGAAGGCATTCAACCATGAACCGTCTTTTTTTAAGATGTTGGCCCATGAAGTGTCATCCAGAAAAGAGATGGTCCACATGACTCGCCATCCATGAAGTATCTGGCTACTATATAGAAGAGAAAGACTTACCATTCACATTTGAAACTTTAAGTACACAGGTGATGATCTTTAGTTTGTAGAAAGGGAATATGCAAAGGAGGCACTACACATAAGTATAAGCAGTCAAGAGAATATATAGAATGCTCAGTTCATAGGGAAATATAGTAAATGACAAATGATATGATCCCCCTATTTATAGGCATGGTCACCTCTGGTATATCCACTTGTGGACCACAAACTAGCTCAAAGAAGGACTACTTTATTCATCAGAATAGCCTCCTCTTCATCCATATGGGAACCCATTATAATGGGTGTAAATTGTTGGGTCTTGAAAATCACCCATGTGTGAAGAATGGAATTATATAAAACTTGAAAAAGGTAGAAATAAACCTAGAATAATTTGAAGACAATATTCAAAGGAGAGCAGACATAAAGTACAAATTTCTTTGTAGAACGCCGCTCTGCATGGCATTATTCCACTTCGCGAAGTACCCCATGAAAAAAATAGTTCACAAGATAATAAAGACTATCAGTTCCCAAAAACAAAACCACATTTATTTGTGGGGATATACGGTTATTTTTCCCCCACAAATGGCTATCTCTATGAACTAAATATTCTACGGGACAATGCAATACTGCCAGCACCCACAAATGAATAAAGGTTTTCTATAGGGTCGTGTGGTGATTTCTGCCCCTATAAATGAAAACCTCTATCTGCGAACAACCGCTCCCCACTAACTAAGTCATTTGCAGGATGAGGACTCCTCCATGAGCTCCCATAGAAGAAGACATGCAGCCCACTATGGACAATCGTCTGTGCCGTTATTTGATCCCTCGGATATTTTATAAAAATACCCTGAGGGGGACCAATATAAAGAGGATGAAACCATGGGATATAACTGAAGAGAGACTAAGGAGGTTAATGGTGAGGAAATGAAAAAATATGAGTCTCTCCATCAATTCCAAGATGATAAAAAAATACATCGCATAGTAGTAAGGAGTAAATAATAAATGGATGGCCTCTTTGTGGACAATAATCCCACCTAGAAAAACGCTAGGTGGGACAAATCCTACCCCACATAGAAAAATTATACCCAAGAGGAAATTGGATCCACATAGAAACATGCTATACAAATGGAACCTAGACCTACATGGTAATGTGATACATGGGAAGAACCCAGGTTTTCGTAGCACAACGCTACATGGATGGTGCCCTCAACTGTGTAGCAACATTCTATGAAGAGGGAAACTCATCCTGTATAAGAACCTACTACATAGATTGGGGCATCCTAGGGCATTATACTCTCTATCTCCCATTACTCCCTTTTATTGTGTCATCATCCCTCATGTTTTCCCCTCTACAAACTAGTTTAACGCCATTAGGTTAAGGCCCTTTACCAAGGCACCTAACATGTATGCTAAGATCATTAGGCACATCACCATGTCCTCTCACGTTTATATACCCATGGTGAGAGTAGTCACATGTGTAACCTTTTTAATAAGTAAGACCCTTAGAATGTATTTTGGGTTTAAATTTTCGTGGTAATGAGGGTTCTAACCTTATAGTGCTCATGTGAACCTCTCTGTTCTGGGAAGTGAGGGAAAGGATCAAGCTTTCCTTTCCCTTTGATAGGGAATGAGATCATCTTCCCTAGAACCAATTTTAAGTCATCCCTCTTGGAATAAGCCCCTAGAATTTATACAGGAGGCAACACTATTTCTTCTATTCGCCTTATCCCGGGTCATAGCCTGACATATCACCAGAGGTGACTATCCTAATTACCAAAATAAAAGGGGAAACATGCACACTCTATTCCCTCTCCCTCTCGCTTTGGGATTCAGCACCTTCTCCACCAACAGATAGAGTAGAATCATGTGATCTTCATATCTACTTCTCCCTCTTGTTTCTCACACCGAGCATGAATCACATGGGCTTAGAGGTTAGCGAAGATCATGAAATCCACATGGTCCCAAACCAAATGGGCCTCCTATTCGGTATAAGTCCCAACCATACCCCAATATATGGGCCTTCTCCATAGATGTAAGCCCCAATTTCAATCCAAATGGGTATCTTCCATGTTTAATTGTCAATCATATTCAAAAACAAATGGGAATATTCCATGCATAAGCCCCAACCATATGGGAAGATTCCATGCATAAGCCCCAACCACCTGGGAAGCTTCCATACATAAGCCCCAACCACATGGGAATCTTCCATGCATAAGCCCCAGCCACATGCACCATGGGAATCCCTATGAGTATAAGCCCCAATCCAATCATTCCCCCTCAAATGGGCCTCCTATGCGGTATATGTCCCTAATCAAATTCATTCAAATGGGAATCTTTCATGTGTAATCCTCACACAAAATCCAACCCAAGAGAAATCCTCTTACAATGGGATGCTTCCATGTGTAAACCCCAACTTACCTAACTGTGTGGGCTTTGATTCCCAGCTAACTAGGATATATAGGAAGCCCACCTAAGGTATAAACACAACACCCAAATCAACCATAATTTTCTCTAAGCCACATCCCCAGTAGGTTCATATCTTCCCATGAGACCACATCTCTTTTGGGACCCTTGGGCCTCCCTAGCATAAGTCCCACACCATCTTTGACTATATAACATTCACCTAGATATCCTTGTCACATGAAATTAAACTACAAGGTTGGGTCCTCATAACACAACCTTAAAAGGTGGTGTGCCTCATTAAGTGACACCGAACTATGTGGGTTTTCATTCCTCTCACAAGGATACATAGGAATCCCATCTAATGGGTTCGATCCCGGCATAAAAACAACTCTGGCCCCCCTAGATGACAGTAAACTTTAGATCACTGTAACATGTGGCTTAAAACCAGAATCACCCTAATAAACAGTGAAATAATATCTTCTTTGTCCCTAAAAGGGTACTATTGATGGAAAAATGTGGATACATACTGATGATTCTGAACTCATATGTAGTCATAATGGATTGTTACCTCAGGTTAATCCATGTATGGATGCTTGGGAATAAACCAAGTATTCATGAACACATCTTAAATCTATAAGAGATTCTTGGAATAGGCAATAGTTCCCACCCAAAGGGTGTGATGATTGCGTCTTCTCATCCTCTCAACTAATGTGAGTTCTTATGTTTCATTGGTCAAAGTAACCAATAAACACCTTCCTTTGGAATGTGAGTCCATGATTCATGGATATGATATTAGTTGGGTATTTGTATCTCCACAAAAAAACTTGTTGGAGATAGTTCGAAGGATTTTTACCTGATGTGAGTGATTTCACACCATTCAACCCCTTGTAATCAACCATTCAAGAGAAAATATTATTCATCGAAAACAACCTTGTAATTTCTCAATGAAATCTAAAAGCAGATTAATACAAGGTTTGAGAACAAAAATTAGATTAAAAAATCTACTCTCACCATATGTAACCTTCATTTCACGCACTAGGAAATATTTTGTGTCAAACAATTAGATTGATGCATTTGGCACTGGAACACATGGACTGCGCTAAGCCTGATCTCATCATCAGCCTACTATACTAGCATAATCTACTATTCGACAGGTGGGGGTGGTTCTAACAATCCTCTTAGAGGAAAGATCTCGCTTGATGGACCTTGAACTGAGGCCTCATTACTCATTGAATCATCACATGATCTGAAAAATCGATAACCTAGCCAGTTGTCTTCACAGAGGTATATAAAAAGTGATCAAGACATACAATGTTCAAATGAGCATATATATATACAATGGGTAGAGGACTCGAGAATGAAAATAAAAACACTCAATCCTATATGATTCGTGTACTGTTGATCCTAGCATCAAATGTCCATATATATCACGTCGACAAACAGATAGTCAAGGTCCTGGTGAATGGATATGTCGGTTGCCGCACCAACACTAGATTCCCTAGCCGAAGAGCCGTACTTGAGTCACTTTGACATTGTCTCCCTAAATCCCAACTAAATACTCATAAGGGGACTACTTTAAGCACCATCATAAGGAATGAACTACTCTGATACCAATATGTCATGACCTGACCCAATGGGTCTCTAGCCACAGCTACCCCAAGACCACGTCTATATGTTAGGGGGTGGAAACAAGAATCGAAAGGCATACCTAACATGGGAGGCCTTTTCCTAATGTACATGTATGCATACACCTGGCCATCTCAATGTAGAACTGTAGTGTAATAATAGTAAAATGATGTAATATATAGAGAAAATCCATTCATGTAAAAACCACTATGTTTTACAAGATTACGACAATGTAAAATAAAAATTAAAGGAAAAAATACTCACCCAACAATAAATATTTCCCAACCTAAAAAAACTAGAAAAGTAAATGTTGAGAGATCCCATCTCTGAATCTCCATGATCTGACCACCGTATCAGTCAAATGATCTTGAGTATCTCAATGCTTCTCTGAGATCATCATCGACCTATCCGTTATTTGTATAAGACATGACACATGCATGAAAATCCCATGTAGGGGTAAGTATATACTACCCAGTATGATTCCCTAAAAGATGAAGGGAGAGTAGTAAGAGACATAGTAGGAATAGATAGTAGGCATATCAACCCAAAGCAAGAGAGTAAACATAATCTAATGTTAGGGATACAGATGTGTGTTTGTGTGTGTGTGTGTTTAAAAAAAACACCAAATGAGAGATAATAGGATCTCCATATAATAGCCCATCCAAAGAAAAGAGTGTCATCAATTCCATAAGTCCAGAATCGATTCTAAACATCTCTTGCATCTATCTAAAAAGGAATACAAGTCAAACCACAACTTACCACTATTCCCACACAATCAAGGGAAACAATCTCAAAGTAGAGGACCCATTCCCTAGTACAATAGGAGGGTTCCACTTAGTAGATAGCTAGAGTACCCATACCTTGTTCCAGCAGGAGGGTGCTACTATAATGGATAAGGATGCATGCCCTGACTCTGTAGGAGGGTGGTACTCAATAGTTGATAGAGGACCCATACTTAGCCCAGTTGGAGGGTTTTACTCTAGTAGTTGAGGACCCATGCCCTGATATTGCAAGAGGGTGCCACGTTAATGGTTGAGGACCCATTCCCTAAATCTATATGAGGGTGCCACTCGATAGTCAATAGAGGACTCATGATTATCCCATTTGGAGGGTTCCACTCTAGTAGTTGAAGACCCATTTCCTAATATCACAGGAGGGTTTCACTCTGATGGATGAGGAATCATTCTCTAAAATTGAAGAAGGATTCCACTCAATAGTCTATAGTGGACAGAATCCCATCTCAGTTAGAGTGTGCCACTATAATAGTCAATGAATCATGCCATGATATTGTAGGAGGGTGTCACTTAGATAGCAGATGGTGGATCCAAGCCCTGCCCCATAGGAGGGTGTCACTCAGTGAATAGATAGAGGACCCATGCCCTATCCTAGTAGCAGGGTTCCACTCTAAGAATATATAGAGGAATCATGCCCTTCCCTACAGTAGGGTGCCACTCTATAGATAGCTAGAGGACCCATGCCCAACCCAGTTGGAGGGTGCCACTCCAAATCCCCTGGTAATATTGCTTGGTCACTATCATTGTCGAGCCTTTCATAAGGAAGCATATCACTCAAAACATATCATATCATATCTAAAAATATACTACAAAGGACACCATAACATTCTACATAGAAAACACTCAGGATAGGCTACTCATGATCCAAAATTCAATTCACAACAAAGATGATACTAGAGGTATAATATTCTCAATAAGTACATGATGTGTAAGGGGTCCACATGGTGTGTGGCCCCACTCCTCTTCCTGGACATGTCCTCTCCATGACATGGCTTGCTAACCATGTAGTACCAAACAATGTGTTAAGGTATTACACAATGTGTCTCAGCCGAAAGCCTAATGAACACATGAGGCTCGTCATCCATTCAATGGATGAAAACATCAAACCAATAACATGCCATTAAAAATGGTTGTGAATGGTCAAATAGATCATACTATTTTGATCCTCATGTAAAAACACCTGGGATGGGATATTCACTTTCCCAAATTTGACACCCAATGAAAAAAATGTATTTCACTACATCACCCTCGAATGGATTTTCATGGGCCCGAGCCACAAGTCCGAATTAAATACTTGATATTGGTCTCAAAATTTCTTCCTCAATATCAGGATCATAATGCCTCAAATAGATCATCATTTCGACACCGTATGGAAAATATATGTCGGATACTAGATTTATTAATAATAATATTATTATTATTATTATTTTTATTATTAGTAGTATTATTATTATTATAATTATTGGGTGTTCCATGGACCTGATCCATGAGCCTGAAAAAGGTATCGAACATTGGTCTTGAAAAGACTGTCTCAAAGTTAGGGTCATGTTAGTGCTGACGGTTCATTAATCGGATGTAATGCGAAGAAGTTATATCTAGATTAAGGTTTTAACAATGAAAAAATAAAAAATAATATTATTATTATTATAATTTATTCATTTTCCTTTAAACCTTATTTTCTCAAATCCATACCCCCTTTGATTTATATGCCTAAAACACATCTTCACCCATTTAATTAAATTACTTTATTTTAACATAATAATTATTGTGATCATAATAATAAAATGTGAATAAATGAGAACCCTCACTATTTCCACACCTCCAACAGGCGTTCACCCCACAATTCTTTTTTTCTCTTTTTATTAAAATTAAATATAATTTAATTTTTACTAATTCATCACCCTTATTGTTATTATTATTATTAATCACCCTTATTATTATTACTATTATGTTTATTATTATTAAAGCTCACCATGTGGACCACGCCTGACCACCTCATCAAAGATCTGAGTCTGGGCACTGTCTCATCCATGCCAAGCAGCCACCGCTATGATACCCTATATATGCCCTAGCTCAAAACTGATTCTGTCACACCACACGTCATCGTCATGTGTCAACCGGGAAAATAGGGATTACTGATCCAATCCCAAACAATCTCTAATACCAAAACTCACACTCATGGTACCGATCCAACCCATTAACAAAAAACCGTCTCATTCGTTTATCAATCCATCCACAAATCTTTGATCCTTGTGTTTTTTGTGCTACCGAAACAAATCTGGGTGTTTTATCACACTCAAACTCGCCCTGACAATGTCGAATCACGACCTTGTGGTCCAACGATGAAGAATGCAAGGAACGGTGGTGAAAAAAACCAAAAAAATAGTGAACCGCCATTGGTCATGTTTTATTGGGAAATGATTACATAAATGGGATGATAACATGTGAAATAAGATATGAACTATATTGGATTCATGAAATAAATACAAATTGATTCTCATGCAAAGAATAATTATCGTAGATAAAAAATAGATAAAATACATACTCAATATTTTAATCAAAAGTGGTTGAAACCACAATTGAAAAGTCCTACTTTGATTATGGATCGATCTTTGGTGAAGAACGCATCTGTTAGTGATGAAGGTGATGATCTCACTCTTTGTGTCATTCGTCTCATGATTACCCTCAATATGATCATTGTTCTTCATTTGATGTTGATCCTCCAATAAAGAATTATCTCCTCCCACTCTTAGATCTAGAAAGGTTTTTACAGATAACCCTTAACAATTTTTCATAAGCGGTTATTTACAGAGGGTATTAATTAGTCCGTTTAATAAAAAAACAAATTATTTATTTATTTATTTTAATTAAACGTATCTGCCAATAATTGTCTCATATGAATATCTCACAGTGACCAACCATAGGTTACGCCTTGGGTAAACCCTGCATTCCAGTCTCAACCATGTTTTTGGATTTCTAATCTCAGTCTCTGTTTGAGTTTTATTTCACTTTTTTAGGAAAACTGTTCACATGTAATAAAAAAATTATTTAATATTTTTATAAAATTAATTTTGGGCTCACCGGGCCTTAGAATCTCACATCGTCTCAGCATATGGATTTAAAAATATTTCTAGAAATATTCCAAATTCTTATACAGAAAACCCAGAGTCTCTATAATAGTGAAATATGATAATTTATGGTATTTAACATTATAATCTAAATACATGAATTTTTTATTCATCGCTGATGTAATCACCCATTAGTTCGAACTCACATGCACTAGTTACTGTATAGTCACAAGAATCAACATTATTGATATTTTTGAGCCAAAACAATAAACTAATAAATATAATAATAAAAACTACATCTCTATCTTTATAAATAACACATCTCACAGCCCCTTATCCTCACACCTTCTATACTTTGTAGATTTCCATTATTCTGCCCAATTCCCTCCCCAAGCCTCTTCCCTACGTCCTGGTCTTGATTGTAGTAATGAAAAATGGGCTCGCGGCCTGCGGGATTCATGGATATGGGGTGGATGCGGGGTAGGGTGGGCCAAAACAATTTGATCGTTAAGAGTGCGGGCCAATTCGGGTTGATCTCACGTGGGTGCGGGCCAAGGCGGGTTGAGCTCGCGTGGGTGTGGGATTACCCATGGACCTGATTTTAATATATATATATATATATATATATATATATTATTTTCACAATATATGATTCTTTAACATTTTATATTTTTTAATAAAAATCATTATTAAACCATGGAATATTATTTATCACTATAATGGTCATACTAATTCACCATTCATTCGCATGTGAATTTTAAATAGGTCTATATTTATTATTTTAATATGTTATTATAATATTTATATAGTAATTATTAACCATATTCACATTGTGTGTCATCCCACCTCTCAAAAAATTGAACTCATCTCCCCTGCACATGATTTCAATTCTAAAAGATAAATTATAATCATAATACTTTTTGGGTCAATTTATTATTATTATTATTTAATTTTACATTGTTATTAAGAAAATAAGAAAGGAACTCATGGGAACCCTAATAGTCTCCTATAAAACTGGTTGATACCTGAATAGTCATTGCTCATTCACCAGTCTATCCATTTGCATCACCACACAACCAACATCATCATTCATCACCCCTCACTGATCACTCATATACTTTTCATCGCAACAGTTCACCACCACATCGGCTTCAACACATGCCACCATTAACCCATCAAAAAACATTCCATCACGTCTCTTAAAACTCTAGCTACTATCAATCCATAATTATCTACATAACTACCATTAATAATGAGAAAAAAATAAAATATTTAATGATTATAAATAGCATATTTTTTCAAATACAGGCATGCCAGCAAGCAACCCATGGGCTTATGTGGGGCGGGGTGGGATTGAATTGTTTTGGTCATATTATATGTGGTATTTTGTGGAAAACCCCATGTAGGAAAAAAACCTATATGGTTTTAGCCTAACCCACCCCAAAATTCCTTTTTCACATTACTACTTTATGGTATCACCAAAAGACCAATTCTAAGTTCCTTAAGTTGGTTCTCCAGGAGACGATATTCAAGTGGCAAAATCTTCCTTCATTCTCTTTTAGTTTATTTTATTTTCTTATCCTTTACTCACCTCACCTATCCTAAGTAAAATTATAAATTAAAAATAATATATATATTGTAATTTTTTTTAATTTAATATCCATCATCAAATCTCTTCTCTTCTCCTTTTATTCTAAAAATGAAAACAACATTCGTGATATGTCAGTTCACTGCCTTCATGGATGATGAGTTTTCATTTTTCATTACTGCCTTCAAGGATGGTTATAAAACCATTAATATGGTTAAATAAGATTATAATATCTATATTATAATTTATTTAATGTTTTTGAACCAATATATAAAAATAACATTAAATAAAATGATACTAGAATGTGATGGCTGTAAAAACCGCCAAAATAAACTAAACATTTTTCATTAACATTTTATCTCATGAATAATTCTCATATAAAAAAAATGAAATATGGGACCATTTAAAATTATATAATTATATTAATACCATTTCATTCCACTTCTGGAGTTTTTTTCATTTGACAAGAACTCCAATAATTATACTCCAGGGAGCCGACCATAAAACCATAAAATAAACACTCCCAGAAACATGAAATTGAACATTATAACACATGAAAATGGCCATAAATGAAATAAATAAAATTTTAATATATAAAATATCTGTGTAAAAATATATATTAAATAATTAATGGATATAATTTTATTATCCATGAAATTAAGTGAAAAAACATAACACATTCGAATATAAGGTAAGGGATTTATCTAAACCTCCATTTTTTCCTTTAGGCTACGCTTTCACTCTTTTTACCAAAATTTATTTAATCATTATTCCTATATAACTCCCACAAATTCTATTTATATGTTCCAAACATGTTTATATATATCAACTAATCTTTATTTTATGTATAAATACATGTTTTAAAAGGTTTCGTTCATAATTCCTCTCGATAAGCACGCTCGATTAAAGGGAACATTTCCATTTCTTACCCATTTCAAGTACACTCCATAAACAGTTTTAAGCCACCGATATTTTTTTAAAATAACTTATTTTATCATAAAAAACTATTTTTTTATTTATAGTTTTATGGAAATAATTACACCTTAAAGTCTCTTTATTCTTTCCACAATAACCGCACTTAAGTGGGACATTTCTAATGTAATCTAACAAATCCTTTTCATGTTTCCAATTTAGTTGAACATAATTATTCGTGGTTTATTCTTATTTTTACCTTATAAATGTCCAAGAATGATTTAAATTATTTATTTCATGTATACCATTATGATACACCCTTTGGTTACGCCTTATGACATGATTACGGAACACATTTCCTTCTACAGGTAACCCATATGTTTATTCCTTAGGTTTGATTCTTCATGTGGAACACATATGCATGAACATGTTATGATGGGTGTGCCTAAGGGTTTAATTTTGGCCCGGCCTGGCCCGAACAACCCCATGAGACGGCTCGAGACCGGCGTCGGGCCGGTCCAAACCATCAGATCGGGCCGGGCCGGGCTTTTTTGAGTCATGCCATGGTGGACTTTTATTATTTTCAAAAAAAATGTTTTTTAAAAGGATTTTATTTAAACATTTTTTTACATTTATTTAAAATGTTTCTTTACATTTATTTTTAAATGCATGTTTTTTGTAAAAACATTTATTTTATTTTTATTAACATTTTACAGTGGGTGGATATGTTTTTTGTCTAAATAGATTTATATATTGTGAATATATATATATATATATATATATATATAATTTTCAAATTGTAAAAAAATAATGAGGGGTGCGCAGCAGAAATGGGTGAGTTTAAAGCCTTATTATTTAAATGTTTTTCTAACATTTATTTAAAAAAAATTACATTTATTTTTCTAACTTATTTATTATTTTTTAAGCATTTGTTAATATTTTTTATTTAAATGTTTTTATTTAAAACATTTTTAACATTTGTTTAAAAAGTTTTTTACATTTATTTTTAAATGATTTATTTAAAATATATTTTTATTTTTTGTAAACGCATGGTTTTTACAAGTATTTTTTTAAAAAACATTTTAACTTTTTTCATATTTTAATGTAAAAAGTATTTTTTAAGTGTTTGTTGTAAAAAAAATAATTTAAATGTTTGTTTTAAAAACTTTTTTAATAATTTTTATTTAAACCTTTATTTAAACCATTGTTAACACTTGTTTAAATTGTTTTTTTACATTTAATTTTAGACAATTAATTTAAAATGTTTTTTTGAATGCATATTTCTTACATGTATTTTTTTATACATTTAACACATTTTATTAAAAACATTTTACAGTGGGTGGATATCTTATTTTTTTCTAAATAGATATATATATGTTTGTGAATTTATATATACTATGAACAAATTGAAAAAAAAAATTAATGAGTGATTGGGGGGTGCACAACACTGGGTGGTGGGTTTAAAGCATTGTTATTTAAATGTTTTTTATCAATTATTTAAAAAAAAATTACATTTATTTTTTTAACATATTTATGAAGAGTATTTTTAAGCATCTGTTTAATTTAAAACATTTTTTTAAACTATTTTTAATTTTTTTTTGCAGGGCAGGCCCGACCCGGCCTTGTCTGGACCGAAATTACACCCTTAGGGGATGCACAGCAGTGGTTGAGTTAATTTTTTTCTAAATAGATTTATATATGTATATATAATATCTATAATATATGCAAGTTTTATCATATTTAAAAAAAATTAATAAAGTTGGGGGTGTGCGAACATCATTGATTGAGTAGTTATTTTTTTGTTAATATATAATAAGTTATTATATATATATATATAATATGAGAAAATTGTAAAAAAAATAATTAGGGGTTGGGGAGTGCGCCGTAGTGGGCGAGTTAATTTTCATTTCTAAATAGATT